>JANTQA010000012.1:5031500-6320500 GCA_027625915.1 Anaeramoeba flamelloides
AAAAAAATAAATTTAATCAACTTTATTTTTTGATCAAAATTGAACAATAGCTATTAAAATTAATACCAACTCAAAGATCGATCAGCTAAGAATCAAAATAACAAGTACATGAGCCTAACACTAATAGACTTTATTTCACTTTCAGGTGTTGTAAACCTTAAATTAAAAGCAAAAAAAAAAAAAATTTATTGATAAATATTTTTGACACTTTTTCAATCAACCGAAATTCTACACATTTTTAACACACTTTGAATTTGATGATTACATAGTTTTGATTACCACAAGTGTAAAAAGTCTTTGGATTTTCACTATTTTGTTGGAAATTAAAGTTATCAAAGCTTATTTAGAAAATTCTAAAAAAGAGCCAAAAGAAAAATGTTTTTAATTTTTTTCAAAACCCAGCGAAATGTTGATACTTAAAATGTATTGGTGGAAACTAATTCTTAAATGAACCAATAGAATGGATAAAATAATGAGATTATTATATTGACGAATAATTTCAAGTCCAATGGTATCTTCTAAACACTTCAAAATTTGTTGTTTGTCCAATATTAAAGTAAGGGATTATCTTTAATTTTTTTAATTGCGACGAAAAAATAACTTTTTTTGAATTCAAATGAATAAGTTATTTGGTGTACTTTGTGAACAAACTTTCATTGGTTTTAAGAAATACGATTTTTACAAAAAATTAAACACAAAAAGTATTTTTATTTTTTCCAAACATTTTTTTTAATTGTAAAAAACAAACCACTTTTTATTTTTAGGGCGGATGTCATCAAAACACAAAACAAAAAATAGAAAGGAAAAAAAAAAACAAAGAAAAAACAGTGGATCCAGTTACAACAAAAAAAAAAAAAAAAAAAAATCCAAAAAAAACAAAAGATCTTCATATAATATTTCAGTACCAAGTAGCGATAGTAATTCCTCACTACCAACATCATGGTCATCGTCAGCACAAGAATCAAAAAAAACTTTCTCATCATCTCAATCATCTTCGTCTACTGGTTCCTGGACAAGTAATTATGATCAAGAGTACACATCAGAAATTGATTGTTATGAACAAAAGAATCTCTCTGAACTAACAGAACAAATTGTAAAAAAGAAACGAAAAGAACCAAATAAGAACAAAGACTTTACTAAAATACTAAGACTAGAAAGAAAAGATGTTAAGAAAAGGGTATCTTCGTTTGAACAAAATAGCAGGTCGCTAGTGAAAAATTCGATTGATGTTTGCTTCTTAATGGACACGACAAATTCAATGCAGCCACATCTCGAGAAAGTGAACACAAAGTTATTTGAAATCTTGTTTTGGTTCAACGATCATTACCAAAATCATAAGATCCGATTTTCTTTTGTTGGCTACAAAGATATTGAGCACCAGAACTCAGTCCAATTTATTGATTTTTTGGAAAGAGATAAACTGCAAGAATTTCAACAATTTTTCGAAACGATACAGTTCACCTCTGGTAAAGATTGGGCAGAAGATGTTTTAGCTGGTTTGGAAAAAGTACTTCAATTGGATTGGAAATCTCAATGTCGGATCATAATCCATTTTGGGGATGCGCCATGTCATGGGAGTGAGTTCCATGAAAAGAAAATTACAGATCGTTACCCAAATGGAATCCCAAACCAAAGAAGTGCAAAGGACATCTTAACAGAATTAAAATTAAGGGGCATCGAATATTTTTTTGGCAAAATTACAAAAGACACAGATATAATGGTATATCAGTTCCGCGAGTACTATGACTGTAAGAAAGACTCACGGGAGATAGTTGAATTTGATGCAAAAATCAATAGTCAAAATTTTGCAGAAAACATCCAATATTGTATAAATTGTAGCTTTGAAAAAAGCAGATTAAGATCAAAGAAATTTGGTGAGTCAATAAACAAAAAGAAATTTCAAAAAATCAAGAACGTCAACAAGAAAAAAAAGAAAAGCCAAAAGAACAATAAAAAGAACAATAAATATGACAAAAGCATAAGCAAAAGCAAAAGCAAAAGCAAAGATAAAGACAAAGACAAAGACATAGACAAAAGCAAAAACAAAAGCAAAAGCAAAAGCAAAAGCAAAAGCAAAAGCAAAAGCAAAAACAATCCAAACAATAAGAGTCAAAAGATGAATTCAATTGATATCAAAAGGGTGAATGAATATAACAGAATTGCTAATAATCAAATCTCATATATAAAGGGCAACCAAATCACTACAGGGACGAAAAAACATTATTATCCAAAAGAAAGAGTCATTATTTTTCGGATTAATCCAAACACAACTTTACAACAAATTATTTCGGGTGAGAATATCAAGTACGATACTGAAAATACAATTGTCCAGCTGTCAAAGAATATCATTGGTAAAGGAAGCTTTCGGGAATGCTATCACATGATTGATACCAAAAATGGGCATAATTTGGTAGCCAAGAAATTCATTCATTCTGAAAAGACTGACAAAAAAGATAAAAATAAATGTCAAGCCGAAATGGTCACCCAATTTATCGCTAAATTGTTGTCAAAGGAATTCAACGCAAAGGATCCACACAGATCCATAGATTTCTTAGAATGCTTTGCTTATCATTTCCCCGATCGGAGAAAATATCGGTGGATGATGGTCGAGCCATATCTCCAGGGCAAATATGTCAAATATTCCAACAACGGTGAATGGAATATCGGGAGCCATCGGTTTTCCACGGCGCAGGCATTCTCGCATTTCACCTACCAATTCACAGGGGGGCAGCTGATGGTTGTAGATTTACAGGGCGTTAATTATATTTTGACAGACCCCGCCATACACTGGCCTAATAGAGACAGTTCATGTAAATCAAACCGCGGGCAAACTGGAATTAACGAATTTTTTAATGGACACCAATGTTCTAATATTTGTGAATCATTAAATTTAAGAAAAATACTTGAACTCCAGACAAAACTTACAACAGTTAAAAGTAGTACCACACATATAAAAATGACATATTTTGAACTCGTGTGTTCAAACCCCTTTTGTGGCAATAAAGTCAATGTTTTGCGTTCGAAATATGACAAAGACAAATATTTTTTTTGTGAAGATTGTCAAAATAATCTCAATAATTCCAAAAAATAAGTTTTTTACAGTTTTTTAAATGTTTGTTATATCTAGATTTTGGTTTTTTTTTTTATTTTATTAATTTTATAAGACATTTGTATCAATTTTTTTTTTTGGAAAAAAGGTTTTTCTGAACAAATTATTTTTTTTTATTTGTTCAAAAATTGATAATACTTTTCAAAAAGAATCCCCCCTCCTATTTTCTTTAGATCAAGAGAATTAAATAAATAAACTTAAAAAGAATCTTTTTTTTTTTTTTTTTTTTTTTTTGGTTTGGGTTTGGGTTTGGGTTTGAGATAAATTATTAATAAAAATAAAATAAATACCCAAAAATAAATAGAAGAATGAAATTATAATTAAAGGGTTTCTGTTGTGGAAAAAAAGTGAAACAATTTTTTTTTTTAAAAAAATGAGAAAATCTGCTATTTTATTTTTTGATTTTGGAAACTCAAATTGGAGTTGTTTAATCTCTTTCTTTTTTTATCTTGTTTGTTTGGGTTAACTATATTAAGTAGAATTACTTGATTGTTTGGTTGTTCTTTTTGAATTCTTTTTGATTTTCTCTCTTTTTTCCTTTTCTCAATTATTTCACGAAAATTTTTTCCAGTTACTACAGTCAGTTTCACTTTTAAGGCACAAACTTTCAATGAAAATTAAGGCACAAAAAAATCTCAAATTAAGGAACAAAATTTGTAATTTTAATTTATACAATTTATTTTTACTAGAATTTGAATTTTGTGCCTTAATTTGAGATTTTTTTTGTGCCTTAAATTTCGTTGAAAGTTTGTACCTTAAAAGTGAAACTGACTGTATTTTCACATTTTTTTTTTTTTGAAATTTTTTTTTACAACTAATTCATTTACAATTTTTTTTTATTGTAAGATTAATAGTGACTTTGATAAAAATGTTTTATTTTTATGTTATTGATAAAGTAAAATGATTATATAGAAATTATTTTGATTTTGATTCGAATTTCATTTGGATTTCAATTGGAGACCAAAACGAACATTGTTGTTTTTTCAAGTGATCGATAAGAATTTGGATTTTTCTTTTTTTTTAAAAATATATTACTTTATCAGTTTTATTTCATGCATGTATCAACTATTATTTACTGTTTTTTATTTGGTGAATATTTTATTTAATCTACAGGGTCATTTTAAAAAATTATTTGAGCTTTGAAAAAAACTTTGAGTACTTTGAATCAAACAAAGTTTAATTTAGGTAAAATAATTTATAATTTTATACTTTAATTTGGGATTTTTCTGTGTCTTTAATTTCGTTGAAGGTTTGTAATTCAAAGTGGAACTGATTGTATTACAATTTTGCTGTTTTTAAATATTTCGGATTATTTGTAGTTCTTTATAAATCAATTGTCAATTTTCTTTTCGTATCCGGTTTATTATTAAGCTAAAACAATTAAATTGCTCTCTAAATCTTGAAATTAAATACAAATCTTATATTATTTCTTTTTATTTTTTAAACTTCACTATATTTTTTAAACAAATTTTTACATTTTTTTTTGAAATTGTATATCTAGAACCCCCATTCCAACAATCCGGGTAAACCCAAAATCGAAAATTGGCAAAACAACCCATCAATTTGTTATATTTTTCTGAACTTAATCTAAAAACACATTTAAGTGACCTAGTATTACAGTCAGTTTCACTTTTAAGGTACAAACTTTCAACGAAATTTAAGGCACAAAAAAAATCTCAAATTAAGGCACAAAATTCAAATTCTAGTAAAAATAAATTGTAAAAAAAAAAATTTCCAAATTTTGTGCCTTAATTTGAGATTTTTTTGTGCCTTAAATTTCGTTGAAAGTTTGTGCCTTAAAAGTGAAACTGACTATAATATTTTTATAAGTAATCGTTTCCATATAAATAATAGAAAAAAATATAAGACGAAAAAAGTAAAAATCAGGTGTGTCCAAAATAATGAAACCTGTGGAACAAAAGATGTATTGGTAAATTAGTTTAAATTTCACCAACAATTATTGATCGATCAAATGATCAGATACGGCCGACGAATCATATGTGATTTTTCTATTTTAAAAAAATCAACACTAATCTTCTATCAACCAGTTAAAAAATCATACTTTAGAAGAAGCAGATTACCTAACTACAAAAAAAGGAAATGAAAACAAAACAAAAAAGACAAGAAATAGTTTGTAAAATCATAATTTTTTTTCCAAATTGATTAAAAAGTGTAGCTATTGTTATTCTTTCAACTGTTGAAAATATAACATAATTTTTGGAATTTCGTATATATCTATATCTATATATATATATAAACTATTTTTCAAAAATTTTGACTCAACACTTTATAATGTTCATGGGAGTTCTTTTGAGGTTTTTTCTAGTATTCTTAACAAAAAAATATTTTCAAATTTTTAGATCAGAATCATTTCTAATTTTGCAAATTTTAGTTTGCTTTTTCAATTTTTTTTTTCTTTTGTTTTTCTTTTTATTTTTTTTTGAAAAATTTTTCTTTTTTTTTTTTGATTTCTTTTTCTTTCTTTTTTTTTTTTTTAAAAAAAGATCATGTGGAAAAAAAAGAGATCTCCGAAAAGATAAATAACCACTATGAAAATTGTGACTATGTAATGTCTTTGAAAAGGAATTTAATTATTCATAAAAAATCTAGTTGTTCAACTTTTTTTCAGTGAAAGTTCAGTAATAAAAAATTGGTAATGCTCATTTCAAAAATTGTGACTCACTTTTTTTTAGTTTTTGGTTTTATTGTTTTTAATTTTTAATATATCAGGTTTTTATAAATTTAGAATGATTTAAAAGTGAATTTCAAATCAAATTTATTTATTAATTGTTCTTGAATACTAAAGGATATTTTTTTTTTTCAATTTATTATTTCAGGCGAGTCACAATTTTTGAAAAAGAGTTTATATATATACAAGATTATTTTAAAATCATATTGTATTATTTTGAAACTATATTTTTATATACTTCCATCAAATAATAGGATATTTGAATTTTATACAATGAAAATATTTTTTTTTGGATCAAGTTGAAAATACAGTCAGTTTCACTTTTAAGACACAAACTTTCAACGAAATTTAAGGTACAATAAAAATCTCAAATTAAGGCACAAACTTTTGGATTCTAGTAAAATAATTTGTAAAAAAAAAAAATTCTAAATTTTGTGCCTTAATTTGAGATTTTTTTGTGCCTTAAATTTCGTTGATAGTTTGTGCCTTAAAAGTGAAACTGACTGTATGTAGAATATTGAAATTCTTTCAAAAACATTAGAAAAAAGAGCCAACCCAAGGAAAACCAATAATTCATTTCGAAGATCGAATTAAAAAAGATTTTTGTATTATAATAATCATATTTTTTTGGTTAATGATAAAGAGAATTATGACTCTTTATTAAAATTTTAATACAAAAATTTAGAAATTAGGATGTGTGCCTTCAAGTGCAGTAGAGTTTCATCAAGTACCCAGGTTTTCCATAAATCAAAAGAATAGAGTAAAATCAAAGATTTAACCCAATTATTTTAAATTATGGAAAACCTAATGGGCAGTTTTTTTGATGTTTTCTGTATTATTTTTTAAGTGTTCTGTTTTTTTTTTTTTTTTTTTTTTTTTTTTTTTTTTTTTGGGGGGCGTATTTTATTTGTGAAGTGTTCTAGGTTTTTTTGAGTTTTCTATTTATTTCTAAAGTAAAAAAAAACCTAGAAAACTTCACAAATAAATAGAAAACTCAAAAAAAAAAAAAACTTAACGAAAATCTATCGATTTTCCATATAAACCAGAAAATTTTTGAAAATTTCTTTTTATTTCTCAAATTCTGGAAAAGCTAAAGGCGGTTTTTTTTAATTAAAAAAAATCTAATGGCAATAAAAGGAAACTAGTATCCCCTCTTCATAATAAAAAAAAATATCATATTTTTTACTTTCGTTTTTTAATTATAAGATAATGGATTTTTTTTTTTTTTGGATTTATTATTAAATTCACATTATATTTCTTAAATTAATAGGAACTTGACCCAATTAAAATTTATAACACCATGGAACTAGAAAATTGATTATCTTATTTTAGATGTGATAACTTTTTATGTTGATTGTTTTATAATCCATCTTTGATTTTTTATTGAATTTTCAAATTGGTTTACAGTCAGTTTCACTTTTAAGGCACAAACTATCAACGAAATTTAAAGCACAAAAAAATCTCAAATTAAGGCAAAAAATTCAAATTCTAGTAAAAATAAATTGTAAAAAAAAAAAATTCCAAATTTTGTTCCTTAATTTGAGGTTTTTTTGTGCCTTAAATTTCGTTGAAAGTTTGTTCCTTAAAAGTGAAACTTACTGTAATAGGTAAGCTTTATTTATTTTTATTTTTTTTTTTTTGGAAATTCTAAATTAAAGAGTATAAGACTAATATAAAGGAAGGTGTTTTATATAAAAAAATGTGTTTTTTGGTTGTTATTGAAATTTTCATTATGGTTTACTTTCAATTTGGATTTTTTTTTAAAATTTATTATTATTTTTTTTTAGGTAATTAAGTAAAAGGGAAATGAAGATGTCAATCAATAACACACAAAATCCAAAGTTATTATTAAAATCATTCCAGACAATTAGCCATTGCTCTTCAATTGGGAATTTTGAAAAAATTAAATTGGAAAAATTATTTTTTGGAAATCCATTTTAAAGCCGTGCCAAGCTGAAGATCGCTTAGCTGAAGAACCAAAATAACAAGTCAGCACATGGTACAAGATAATCCTTCTTTTTCAAATTTCAGGGACTCTAACCTTCATAAGGATTTACAGAATAAAAAAAGCAACACATTGATACTAATTGATAAAAGGGGAAAAAATAATCACTTCTTTTTCATCCTCTCTTTTTTTTATTTTGTTTACAAAGAAACTTTCAAAAAAAGAGATCCGAATTTGAGGTTTCAATTTATTTGTTTGGTCTTTTTTTATTTAATATTTATTGGGTTAACTAAAACCAAGAATGCAAAACAAAACCAAGATTCCAGTATTGAAAAAAAGATAATCAGTTGAATTTTTATCCCTTTTAAATTTCACATCCTACTGTAGTCAAAATAAATCCTGCAAAAAAATATAATTCTTGTTTCAAAATAAAAATTCTGTGTTTTTTTGTTTAAGAAGACCAATACATTAACCAATCAAAGAAACCAATAATAAACCCTAATTAAACATGGTATTGGTTTCTTAAAGTTCTATTATTTCAAAAGAAATTCTAAAAATGAAGGATCAAATTGCAAAATTTATCTTAAAAAATAGGAAATTTTTCTCAGAAAATTTTAATAATCTTAAAAAAAACATCAAAAATTTTCAAAAAAATCGAGAATATTCTGGAAAATTTTCTACTATTTGCATGAATAATTTAAATTTTACTTAAAATAACAAGACCTTTACTTTCAAAATTGATTTGAACTTAGGTAGACTATTTAGTAGTAGATTGGATGTTGTCTTGGTACAAGAATAAAAAAAAGTTACGGATTATATTTTGAAACACGGATTATTGTCGTTGTGCATACTTTAGATTGATCACTTTAGTAAAAAGTTTTATTTGAGAATTGAGGCTGGAAGAATATTCACCAAAATACAAAATTGTAATGTGTTGTGTAGATTAAAAAAACCATTTGGGATGTGCCTCCTAAATATTTTTATTTTTTTACATAAAATTAAGCAAACTCTCATTTCCCCAATAAAAAAGGATAAAATTTTCAATTTGTTTCTAAACAAAGTCCAAAAAAACTTTACATAATCAATGGAAAAGAAAGTGTTCAAAATTTGATTAAACTCTTCCAAGTTCAACCTAAAAATAATATAATTAATTTATAAAATTTGTATTTATCAGTTTTGTTTTGATAATCTCATTAATTTTACTTTTTTTGTGATTTAGTAAATACTGTTAATTGCAAAATAAAAAGATCAAACTTTTCATTTAGCTTTCCAAAAAAAAACATACCAAGAATTCGAACAAATAACCATAAGTTCCTAATTTTAAAAAGGAAAATTAATCATTTAAGCAGGTTTAAGGATAAAACATTTAAAATGTTCCATGATTTCTCCAATAATTTTTTGGAAAGCTGAATGAAAATTTTGTTTAATTTATTTTGCAACAAATAGTAGTCAGTTATCGTTTAATTGAACTTTATATAATAATAACTTAACCACGAGTTACAAATTAAAGAAAAGTTTTTTCAATACCAAAACTATTTTTTTTTTTCAACTTTATTTAAAAAATCGAATTTTGTATGGTACACTAAGTTGATTTAATTCGTATTTTTATAATTCTCAAAAATCAATAATTTGTTGAATAAAGTAAAATTATTTTTAATTTTTCAACTACAAAACCTGACGAAATTTGTTGAAAATTTTGCAACAAAATAAAACGGTAGTTCATAAAGAATTCATCTGAGGTCTAAGGGAATTTGAAAATATCTTATTATCAATCATATTTTTTTTGTTTTTGTCATTTTCCAAATTTTGATAAAAATTTGAGAATTATTTTTTCCAGCAACAAACAAATTGTCCATTTCCCTGATTTTGTTCTCACCACAGATTTTGTATTCTCAAACACAGAAACCAAAAGGAACAAACTGCCATGCAACAACAAGCTTTAGGCATTTTTTCAATCAAAACTTATAAACAAAAAAACGAGCTGGAATGTATGCTTTACATAACAAACTTTCGTTTCTTTATCTTTCAAAACAAAAACAGGCTTCCTGACCTGAAAAAGAAACTATTTGATTTTCACTTTTATGAGTTGGAATCGATAGATTCTTCAGACTCCCTTCATGTAAGGTTTTACAAAATTTTTTTTTGATTTTTTGTTTGCATCAAGAAATAAAGCAATCTGATTTTGGTTATACTTTTGCTTTTGCTTTTAATTATTCTTGGCAATTGTGTTGTTATTTTTTTGATTACATAATTGTTGTTTGTTGTATCCAAATACACTCTTTTAATAAAAAATAAAAAAAAAAAGATTGAATTCAAATTAGTCAATAGGCTTGTAGTGATTTACTCAACAAAATCAAACGAAATCCTACTGCTTGTGATCAAACAATTAACTCAATTAACAAGAGGCTTCACCAACAACCAAACTCCCAAAATCCTTATTTTGCCACGTAAAAGATCTGAAGAATTTGTTCCTCTTATCCAGGACATTAAGTCACGACTTGGTAATTTTTCCTTTTTACCTGACTCACAAACCTTCTTATTTTCTCTTTTTCCTTTTCTTATTTCTTGACAAAAAACGAACACCCATTGATCTGCTCTATTTTTTATGAAATGGGAAAAAACTTTTGATAGAATCTTTTTTTTTTTTATTCTCCAGTTATTGTCGTATGGTTAATATTCTGATTAAAAAAACAAAAGAGAACATGGATGTATATTAACACACTACCTAGGAAGTTTATGAAAACTAAGCTGATCTCACCAAAGCTAAATTGCTTCCTTTCGGTAAGGAGAGCTTAAAAAGAAAAAAAAAAAACTTTCAAGTGAAGATTTGTTATCGTTTATCTCAAATACCCGTATTTTCTAATTGAAAGTACTCAATTTATATGTTTGATCTGCTCCAATTTTCAAACTCATACACCAATTCACAAAAAAATTATACAAAGTAAAGTCAAATTAATTTTTCGCCTTGAATTGACTTTTGGGTGTTTTTCTTTTCCAAAAAACAATAATTTGTGTTTGATTTTTCACCAAATATTCGAGAATAGAAAGGGTAAAAAAAATACGAATAAAAAACGATTTCAACCATCACCGATGCATGGTTGTGCAAACAGGAAATTACAAAAAACGTTTTGGTTTATTAAAAGCAAAAAAACCACACTTTGACAAGAAAAAGAAAGCAAAAAAACCAAAGTAGATCAAACAAATTGAAACATTTATTACGGTTGAGAATTTATTGTATTGAATTTAGAATTTTCAAAAACAATAACAAAAGGCACCAAAAACGATACAATCGAAGTCTTTTTAAAAAGTAAAACACTTCACAACCCAAACACGAAAAGTCTTTGGTTTGCTTGAGAAACGATTCATCAAAAAACAATTTTTAAAAATTGTTTATTTTATTTTGGTTGAAAGATGAAAAATTCAAATAAAGAGAAGTGGTGTTTGTGTTCAATAACCCTGTTGTTAAAAAATGAGAATTTCCAGAAGGTTAAAAATAAAAAAAAAAAAAATTAAGATCTTTTTGTTAAAAAATTGTTTTTTATTTCATCTCTTTGTAATTCACAACGTAAACGAATGACTTAAGGCAAATTGTATGATAAAGGTGTATGTGTGACTTGAAATTTTAAACCCTGCTGAATATTACTCGACACAGTTCAAAAAATTAGTACTTACTTTTCATGTTTTTTTATCAAAATTGTGATTTTTTTCATGAACTTTGATACCGTTAAGGTATGTTCACAAGGGCCAGAAAACTTGGAAGTGTATTTAGTGTGCGTCGTAACATTCACTTATTTTTAAAAAAAGACAGAAATGGTTTGGGAAAGAAACAATAATTGAAAGCCGAAAAATTTTTTTTCAAAATTCAAATAAAGACCAAACATCTCCAATAGTTTATAAAATGGAATTTGTGTTAATTTTAAACACCAAATATCTTGGCAACACCCACCTCTTAGCGGGGTTTGTGTAAACATATCACTGTTAAGGGACTAGTAAACCATAAAAATCTTCAAATAAATTAAATAGCAAATTCAAAAAAATTTTACCAAATCTTGACTTTTCAAAAAAAAAAGTAAAAATCTGAGATTAATAAAAAACCAAATTTATTTTTAAAGCGATTTTCTGGAATAAATTATTGTTTTTAATAGTTTTGATCCGATTTTTCTCATTTTGTGAAAAAGTTCAAAATTCAACATAATTCCAAATTATTTCAAAAAAAAAATATTTGTTTCTTGAAAGTAGTAAGAAATCTTCTTGACTCAGAAGGAAGTGTACAAAAGTGCACTTTAAAAAAGAAACCACTAAGTTTTAAAATAACTCAATATTAAAAATCTACTTAATTTCAAAAAAATTACTATAATCATTTGAATCTTGAAAAAAATATTAGTTTGTTTATTCAGCCCAGATTTTTGAATTAATTTTTTCTGTTTGTTTAACAAAAAAACAGAGAAAAACAAGTTTATATTATTAATTTTCAAAATTGGTCAAATTGAATTTTTTCGTATTTTTGAAGAGTTTCTTGATTAATTTCATCGGTACGAAAGTTTTTAAGAGTTTTTAATGGTTTTGAAAGAAAAAATCAAAAATATAAATTTATTTTTGATAAGTTGTTTAATTTCTTAAAGTGTTGAAAATCCAAAATCCCAAACCATCAATACTAATACAAATTTGACCAAAACACAATTTTAACTACCAAGACTCAGTGAAAAATTTTACCCCTTAAAGCAAGTTAAACAAGTCTAATTTCTGTCTTCATTATTTTTTTTTACAATTCTAGCCAAAATTCCCTCACATAACATCCTAACCACCCAAAACATCCAAACCACCCGAGCATACTCTAACCCATCCTAAGATACCCGAAAACGGGGTTTCAAATCACAAAAACCAACAAATTCAAATACTGGTATTTGGATTTTAAATGGGAAAATATTTTCACCTTATTTATCCTTTTCCTTTACAAACAGAGTTTCCTAAAGAAGTAGGTTGTAAATTGGATGCTTTGTCACAAAAAGGAAATTGTAAACCAAGTGAACATTTTATTTCCATATGTAATTCAAATACCAGTAGAAAATACTATTTCAGAAAAAATGAGAATTTGACCGACTGTATATTGTAATAATTTTGGCCTTTCATAATTTCCCCAAAAACAACCAAACCATTGAATTAAAAATATTCCTAAAATACTTTTTTAAAACCTATAAAAATCAACATATAAACCGAAAGAAAAACTTTTTAATTTGATTATTTATAATCAATAATTAATATCGCAAACTTAATTATTTCAGTGAATTTTTATTAAAACCCAAATAATTGAAAGTATCAATAAATTTTTACAATTATTTCTCATATTTTTTAAATATTTTCAAACAAATAAAATTAATTCAAATTAATAATACTAATAAAAAAAAAATTAAATAAAACAAACAAACAAAAATAAAAACATGAACAATAAATTCTTTATTTTTTATTGTAAAAGGTATATTAGAATTAATAGACTTTGATCCATTTTTTTTTTTTTTTTTTTTTTTTTTTTTTTATGGAAATCTTTTTTTATTTTAAGAAAGCTAAAAAAAAATTATCTTTGAAAATTGAAATAAACATTAACAAAATTGAGACAATGTAATATATTTTAAAAGGAATATAACTGATCCACAAAGAAATCTTCTTGTTACCATTTTTTCAGTGAAAGTTCAGTAATAAAAAACCCGCAATTCTCTTTTCAAAAATTGTAACTCACCTTTTTTTAATTTTTGATTTTATTTTTTTAAATTTTTAAAATATCAGGCTTTTATATGTTTAGAATAATTGAAAAGTGAATTATTAATAAGATTTAATAATTAATTGTTTTTGAATACTAAAGAATATTTGTTTTTCAATTTACCGTTTTGGAAAAAAAGTGAAACGCGGTTTTTAATTGGGAACCTTACTGAAAATGAAAAGTAAAATCAATAAAAAGAAGAAATCAATTAACTTCAAATAATAACCCATTATATTATTTTCAATCAAACCAACAAATACAATTTAAATCTACTGATTTATCGAAATTATTTGTGTGGTTTTGGAGATCTCAAAAATAGTCAATTTTTTGAACAAATTTTTAATAATTGATCAATCAAAGAAAAAATCAGACCAAAAGATAGTATTAAAAAAACTGTTATTATGTTGATTACTTCATTTTGTCTTTATTTATTTATTTATTCTTTTTTTCATTGATCTTACTTTTCATTTTCAGGTTCTATTAATGTTCCCAATGAAACACCGTGTTTTACTTTTTTTCCACAATGGTTATTATTTATGACGAGTCACAATTTTTGAAATGGAGTTTATACGTATTACTAAAATATTCTCCAATATGTGGAATAAACCAATTCTTATTTATTAAACCGAATTTAAACAGACTTTAATTTTGGTAATTTGAAGAAATAAAAAAAAATTCAAATTCAAAAAAAAATTAAAAAATAATCTTTACCTCATTTGAAAAACTAATAAAATTCAATAAAAGAATCAACAATAAAAATCATTGAAATTCAGAACATTTAAAGTTTGTTAAAAACGAAATTTATAATTATACATATACCGACTGCTGAATTCTATGAACGGGAAGTTTTGTTAGGCTTTCCAAAATTTCAAAGAATAGAGAAAAATCAAAGATTTTACCCAATTCTTTTGAATTCTGGAAAACCTAACCGCTTTTTTTTTTAATTTTAAAAAATAAAAAGAAAATTTCAAAATTTTTTAGATAAAACAGAAATCCTCAAGAAAACCGCCGTTAAGTTTTCCAGAATTTTTAAAAAATGGAGTTAAATCTTTGATTTTACTCTATTCCTCTGAATTAAAAAAAACCACCGTTAGCTTTTCCAAAATTGAAAAGAATTGAATAAAAATCTTTGATTTTTCCCCACTCTTTTGAATTCTGGAAAAGCGCCGTTAGGTTTTCTTGAGTTTTCTGTTTATTTCTAAAGTAAAAAAAACCTAGAACACTTTACAGATAAAACAGAAAACCTCAAGAAAACCTAGGCACTTGACGACACTCTATGACACTCTACGACAGGCACCAAAAATATTTTAGAACAATAAAAAAATCAAAGATCTTGTTATTTTAACATAAAGTACCAACGTTATTTGTATTTTTTTTTTTATTAGATATTAATATCTATTTAGCAGTTTGTAAATGTTCTGAATAATAGAATTACTGAGCTTGGAAAGATAACTTCAATATTTTAGAAAAATAAATCAGACATGAAAAAATCATTGAAAATATTGATCACTTTTTTATGGGCGTGTCTTTCCTATAAAAAAGAATCGATTAATCTTTCAAAAAAAAATAAAAAAATAAATCTTAATTAAATAATTTTAAACTGTAATAGTTAATCATTATTTTCATTAATTAATATCCGTGAAATCTATGATTTCACTCTCAAATCATTGAAAGGGAATTTAATTATAAGGACACTTAGGGTGTAATTTACAATTCTTTCCCAATAATAATGATGGACATTTTTTCATATTTTCTTTTTTTTTTTAAAAAAGTCCCAAAAATAAGGTTATTTTTTTTCAAGAAATACTATAAAAAGTCCTTAATATCAATATTTGATACCAACATTAGATGATTTGACGATACCCTTTTCAATTTATGATAAAGTTTTAAAAAAATGCGATATCAATTGATAATATCATGATAAATTGAAAAAAATACGATAATCAATAATACTGTGATACAAATATCACAAATTGCGATATTCTAACAAATCACGATAATTGTCTAAAAATCGTAATAAATGTCAAAATATTGTGATAAATGTAATCGCGGTATAATAGCCGATGAATTTTAGTGCCTATTCAGCAATATTTTTAAAAGAAAAATTTTGTTTGATCAAAAAAATAGATCCATTGTAAAAAAATTATTCTTTTTCAAACAACAAAAAAGATACTTGAATAAATCAAAGATCAGATCAAAGATAATTCTTGTATTGTTTTTTAATTTGATTTGGTTGATAGATCCATCTGGATCATTTAAGATCAACAATAATAATAACAAAAGGTAAATCATAATTTATCAGTTTATTGTCATATTATAAATTGTTATGAATAAATAGCCTTCTAAAACAACCAATCCTCTCACTTGTTCTTTAAAGAATGCATTCTTGGGTTAAATTATTTTCTTTATTCTATTCAAGTGAAAATAGATGTGTAACTTTTCATAAGCCTTTCTAATAACCTGGCCACACTATCAATAATTATAGACTATTGTTTTGAAACCTTGTTTTCATCTTTTTCATCTATATTTGTATTGAACAGAAAACACAACTAGAGTATAAAGTTTTTTTTTTTGATCGATCAATAATAAGAAGGTAATTGCTCTTTCTTCTTTTTGTTTATTGAACTTTCTGAAGCAAATACCCCCCTTTTAAAAAAATACATCTATTACGAATTCAAGCACATTTTCTGAAATGGGTTATTATTTTTTTGATCGTAATATTCATATCGAATTTTACTTTTTGTTAATGAAAAATAAAAAAATGAATACATTTTTTTTCAACTACAAAAAATCCAATGCCTTTACTAAAGATTTATATCTTTCAGACCTTTCTAACACTTGGAGACACTTTACAACCATTTCAAACATTTTCTAACATTTTTAAAGGTGAAAAAAGTTTCAAAGTATCAAAGCGTTGGAAAAGTCAAGAAATTTTTTTCATTAAAAAAATAATTTTCTTTTTTTGTCACAATTTTATAGATATTCGTGATTATGTAATTGATCACAATTATATATAAATTTTTCGATAAAGTTGGATTAATCGCGATTTTATAAAATTATGACGATTTTATTTCTAATATCGTGATAATTCATGTTATCATCAAAACCTCTATTTATTAAATTATTTCATTATGAAAAAATTGGAATATTTATTTTTTTGTGAAAATCCTTGCACACATTATAATTTCAAAGAAAAAAAAAAAAAAAAAAATGGTTTGGAATTTTTAGAAATACCATTTGTTTTAAACGAACATAATGGAAAAATCATTTTGAATTACCATTAAAAAAAAAAAATAGATTTTGAAAGAGATTAAAAAAAAATATTTAAAGTTTCATAAACCTTAAATTATTAATATATAATATTTTAACATTTTTAATCTTCTTTTCCTACATTTTTTTAATTTAATTTAAAACAACTTTTTGAATTAACAAATAAATACCAAAACCCATAACATTAAAAATTATCATTTATTTTTTTTTTTTAAATATAATTATTATTTTTAATATTTAAAAGAACAAGATTGGATAAATAATCAAGATAATAAATACTGTGGAAACAGTTTTTTAGTTCTTTATAAATCCTTTTGTGATTATTTCTCAGTTGAACCAAACAGTGTCATCTTATTACACTTTCAAAAATTCTTCAAAATGGAAAAATATTCACCAAAGGATTTTAAACTCAGTTCAATTGACAATATTCTATCAGAACCAAAATCAAATAAATTTATTGATTTAAGACCACTTTTTTCTGCATTGGCTTATTCTGATTGGTTTATAAATGTTGATTTATCTGGAGTTCACAGAAAGGAGCTTTTTAGCTTAATATCACATATAGTTTCATTCAATCAAACAATCCAATCCCTAATAATAAAAAATATTGGCTTTTTAGATTCATTTCCTGATTTTAGTAAGTTCAATCTTTTATTTTATCTTTATTATTATTATTATTATTATTATTTATATATATTTAAAAATTTTGAATTCAATTAATCAACGAAATAAAAACAGAAAAAAAAAAAAAACAAATTGAAAATAAAAATAATTATATACTTTTATTATTTCTCTGAAAAAAATCCTTAAATTCAAAAATATTAATAATTTTTAATTCAAATTACAATTATCAATGATTCCTGGAAATTTTTTAATTTCAATAATATTTGAATTTCAAATAATTTTTAAGTTGGGAATGAGCTTTCTTAAAATTCAAACTCCAATTTCCATTCTATAAACATTTCCAAAAATGAAAAAAATAATATCTCGAAATATTTTGTAATTCAAATATTAACAAAATTGTGGGTATATTGGATAAACTTTAAATTTAATATTATTCAATAATAAAAATATTTTCATGAATTTCCATGGTATTACTAACAATCTACTATATTCCTTTATCATTGTTTTTTTTTTTTTTTTTTTTTTTCTTCAGATATATTATGTTAATTTATAAACATATCCTATTTACCTTTAAACTTTTTAAGTGATTTTAAATACTTTATAATTGTTAAAATTTCATTTGAAAAAGAAAATATTTTTCTACAAAAAAGTTATTGTAACGCTTTTTCATCTCAAGTATTCCAAAAAATCTTTATTTCATTTGAATTTATTTGAAACAATAATTAACAATAAGAAAACTTATGAAGGCAATACTTTATTATAGATGCATTTGTAATATTTCGATATACTCTCTTTATCATAACCATATTATCATATTATAAAAGAAAAGTAAAATATCAAACAAAATAAAAAAAATAATTTCTACCTTTGACTGGCCTATGTATATATATACACTTTATTTAAATTTTTTTTACTTGTAACTTTTATTCTCAAAATTTTGTTTAATTAATCATTTCTTTTGTAAAAATCATTAAACCTGGAAATTATTGAAGCTATAGATCATTTTTTAAAAGGGACTTCCCATCCCATGAAAAAAAAATGGAACAATTAGGATTAATTCTTTAATTCAAATTAACAACAATTTTAGAATACTATCTTTGATATTATTCGAAATAAAGATTCATTATTTGTCTTACCATTAGTAAATGAGAAAGAAAATTTTGATTCTTTATTGAAATTTCTAAACAAAAATTTAGAAATTAGGGAAGTGCCTATGTTTTCTTGAGTTCTTCTGTTTATTTGGAAAATCAATAGATTTTCGTTAGTTTTTTTTTGAGTTTTCTATTTATTTGGAAAATCAATAGATTTTCGTTAGGTTTTTTTAAGTTTTCTATTTATTTAGAAAATCAACAAATTTTCTGTTTATTTCAAAAAGTAAAAAAAACCTAGAACACTTCATAAATAAAATAGAAAACCTTAAAAAAAACCTAGAACACTTCACAAATAAACAGAAAACTCAAGAAAACCTAATGGCACTTTTCCATAATTCAAAAGAATTAAAAAAAATCTTTGATTTTACTTATTTTTTTGAATTCTAGAAAAGCTAACGGTGATTTTTTTAATTTCAGAAATAAAAAGAAAATTTTTGAAATTTTCGGTTTATTTCTTAAATTAAAAAAAGCCTAGACACTTAACTGAATTCCTAAATTTTTATTTAGAAATTTAGTTAAAGACTCAAAAATAAATTTATAACACACAAGGTCTAATAAATATGACAAATCTCTTTTCCTAATAATATCAAAAATAGTAATAATAATATTATTTTTTAATATATTAGAAATATTAATTTTTTTTAATTCTTTAATCCAGATTTTACGATTATTTTCATAAGTTGGGCAATTCCATAGAAAATGATTCAAATCTTCAATGATATCCAATTTTATTGATTTTTTGCTTAATTTACAGTATTTTGATTTGTCTTTGTTCATAACATAATAATATCTATTTAAATAATTTGTAATTATTCTGAGTTTTAAAATCGAAGTTGAACCCTTCCATTTTAAATATCTTTTGTCTTTAGGTTTTTCAAAAAAAAAAAAAAAATGAATAAAATCATAGATTTTACTCAATTCTTTTAAACCCTGGAAAATCTAATGATATTTCCAACTGAGGATGTTTTCTAGTTGTTTAATTCGGTATTTATCAAGTTCAATTTCTAATTCTTTTCAGTTGATTGATTGCCAGTTAATACTTTCTAATTTCTGTTCTCTGAATTTAATATTATTAACTAAACCCCAATTCAAAATTTTTAACACACCAAAATTCAATTTGTGAAAAAAAAAACTTATTTAATTAATTCCCAAAGAAATACCAAATTAGAACCATTCACCAATTGAAATTTTAACACTTGTTTATAAATTACAATACTCACAAAACAATAAATAAATAATTATCAATACAAATAAATCAAGGGTGTGTTAAAAATTTTGGAGAGAGCAAAACAAAAAAATACATTAGTAAATTTGTTTAAATTCTATTAGGAATATTGATCGATCAAATGGTCAGATACTACCAATTAATTTTATTTGAGTTCTTCTATTTGGAACAACTTGACTTTAACACAATATCAATTGTTCGGAAAAATATTTCGATCGAACGAAACGAGTTACGTAATTCAAAAAATGAAATGAAAATATAAAAACTAAAAGATGAAAAAATGATTTCCATATTTTTCAAAAAACAAAATTATCTCCATTTTGAATAAAATTGTATTATTGTGATTCTTTGGAACATTTTAGCTGTGTGGAAAATTTTGAATTTTAGTTTATTTCCTGAAAATAAAAAATTTTTAATTTTTGAATTAGTTTAAATCTTTTTTTATATATAGTTATTCTTGCCGAGTATATTTTTGCTTCAGTTTTATATATAATTCTAGGGGAATGTGGATTTATTAATAAAAATTTTGATATTTTTTTATTTATCTACACATCTATTGAATTGAAATCTTTTTGTGTTCGATCAAATATTTATAATATATATATATAGCAGCTGGCCATGCAAAACCGCTTTAAAAAAATGAATTTTTAATCCATTTGTAAATTAAAAAATTAATTATTTATTTCCATTTTTTCAAATTTTACTTCCTAAAAAAAAAAAAAAAACTAAAGCAAAATCATTTAAAAAGAATCCTATCATACCATTATTTGCTTTGGATTTATCAAACAATCCACTTGGCGATAAACTTGCAAAAAAGCTTATTCAGGGATTATTAGTCTTAAATCATGGAATTGGTGAATTAAAATTATCGAATTGTCAAATAAATAGTAAGGGGTTACAGAATTTTTTTTCAACAATAAAAAACGCACCCGCAATCACCAGTTCGTTAATGAAACTTGACATATCAAAAAATAATCTTGGAAAAAATGGATCAAAAGGTATTGATATTTTTTCTCTCTTTGCTTTTTTTACTTTTTACTTTTTATATTTTATTATTATATATGCCGCCACGGCCTGAAAGGTAGTAAATTTTTAAATACAAAAAAATTGATCGAATTCGAATTAATAAAAATTTTAAATTCAATAATTTTAAATAATTCAATATTAACAATAAAATATGAAAAAAAAGAAAGTTTTATTATTTATTGAAGAAATAATAAATAAAAGCTAAAATTTTTGTAATAAAAATTAAAATTTAAATAAAAATTAAAATTTATATAAAAATATGTGCCCGATAAAAACATTTCTTATGAAATGATAAATTACAATTCATACAGAATTTAGTTGTACTGGATTTTTTTTCTAAAAATCTTTGACAGAAATAACAATTTTTTCTTTTATATTTTCCAACTAATTTATGTTTTTTATCAAACTGTGGAGTTTTAACAGATGAAATTTGAGTAGTTAAAATTGTTAAAAATTTCAATTTTGTCAGTTTTTTATTTGAATTTTTATTTGAATTATAAATTATTTGTGTGTTATGAATCAAAATATTAAAGTAATGATATAATAAACATCTTTTCCAAGATTTGTGTTTATGATTAAAACTATAAGAATTTATATTTTGGTCGGCTCTATCTATATAGTTCATATTATTAATATAATCTACAACACACCATGGTTTTATTTTTTATTTTATTTTGTATTTTCTTTTTTTTTACTTGTTTTCTCATTAATTGTAATTGTATCTTTTTTTGGTAAAAATTCATGTGAATGGTCATCTTCTGAATCTGTTATTAGATTTACATAAGATGAACCAATTTTCTTTTCATCTCTATAACATGTTACATTAACCATTTTATTATAAAATTTTTTTTGAAAAAGTTCTCCATTGGTTTAATTGTAATTTAGTTTGTAATCCATTACCAAATAAAAAAAGAGGGTCTGTTTTTTTTAAGTTAAAGATGTAGTTCTAATCTTTAATTTAACTAATTCTAAAGAAGTTTTTAATGAATCTAAATATGAATCTGTATAAATATGAAAATAATATGGTGGGTGTTTATATAATGGTAATTTTTTTACTAATTTAATGATTTTTCTTGATTAGTTTTTTTCCTTTTTTTAAATAATTCAATTCCATATATATAAGAACTTTCATCTGCAATTGAATTTAATTTTAAACCTTTTGGTATGGGTTTTTTTGGTATAGTAACGTTATATTTACATCTACCACGGAATTTTACCATCATTTCATTAACAACGTTTTTTGAACCAGGATCCCATGAATTTTGAAAAATTTTTTCCATTTGTTTTAATATAGATTTAAAAGATTTTTTCTTTGAAAATCTCCAACAATTATGAAGTTGTAAAAATCTATCTCGAGCTAAATTTTTTTGAATAAATTGATTTCCAAACAATAAAGTATTTTTTTTCCCAATAGCACCTTAAATTGGGTTGGGGACATAATTGCATCTCAATAAATATCGAAATAAAATTTAATAATTCTTGTTTTCTAAATGGTTTGTAATTTATTTTATATTTTCTGTTTTTTTTGATTTTTTTCAATAATTTTCAATTGTGTATTCAAAATATTTAATAATTCATCAATTAACTGTTTATTAAATAATGATAAGAAACAGTTCTTTACTGAATTAAGTTTTTCAGTAATAAGTTTTGTTTTACCAAAAATATGTTTTTTAGAATTAATTTTATTTTGTTCTGTAGTGTCTTTCCAACCCTCTTTATTTAACTTTTTAAGAATATTTTCAGGTAATATGTGGAAATTAGAATTGTTTTGATTCCATAAATTAAACTTTTTTCTTTTTATTTTTAAAGATGATTTTTTTTCTTTTTCTTTTTAATTTTTTAAAGTGTTTTTTTGGATACATTAATTTTTTCCTTTTTCTTGTATAATTTGAAAGTTGATTAACTGCAATTGTTGATAAAATTTGTAAATTAGTCATAAAAGTTGTGAAAAAAAAAATGAATGTAACTTCATTTGCAGAAAAATCATAAAATTTTACCAACTTTTTATTCTTCTAAAATGGCCAAAAAAATACAGTAGCAAAATATTTTACATTTTAAAAATTTTGATTTGATCAATCAAAAAAAAAAATTAATTGATCAAAAAAACAAATTTTTTTTTTAAATAAAAAAAAACTATTGATCATGAATTTATTAAAAAAATTGAATTATTTTGTTTAAAACTATTTAAACTCGTATAGTAACCGATTAAACTTTCAAAAATAGAATCATTTCATTATAATTATACAATTAAAAGTACTAATTTTAGGCTCCAATGTCAAAGAAAATTGAAATAGTTATTACAAACATTTTTTTTAATTTTTTTTAGACTTTAATGTCATGATTTTCATTATTTTATTAGTTTTAGATAAACTAGAAAAAGAATCCTAGATAAATACACTCTTGTTATAACATAATTAGTAAAAATATGAAAATAATTAGTTATTTTACAAATTGAGGAAATGATTTTTCTTCTTGACAATAAAATACCTGAAATTCGCGAAAATGTTTTTTTTTCATAATGAAATTTGTAATTAAATTTGTTATTTATAAGGCAATCCTTGGAATTTTAAATTTTATTTATTTTTATTAGTACTGTGAATAAAATAATTACTAATTTTAGGTTTTTATTAAGAAAAATTTTGATTAATTTTTCAAGAAAAAAAATTCACATCTAAATCCAATAATTAACAATAAAAATATAATCTATTTGATAAATTTATATTGAAAATCATGAGAAATTGATATTTATTAGTTATTATTAAATTGACTACAATTTTTTTTTTTTGTAAAACAAAATTAAAAAGGAAATTATATTATCATTTTAACTAAGGTACCAATGAACAATGACATATCTTTTATGTTTTATTGATTATCAAATACCACGATTAATATCAATTTGAATGATTATAATAAATTTCTTTTGATAAAATAAATAATAAAAAAATTACTAATATTGGTTATGGCGACATATGATAAAGGTTATTATTTATATTTTTTATACATGAACGAATTAAGATATTTTCCTTATTTTATATAATATGAATTATTGTTAATTTATTTTATATCATTCATAATTGTTATTATTTACTCAAAAATTTATTTGATTTACAATAAAATTGAGTTCTCAACTCATTAGTATTTTTTTCAAAAAAAAACAAAATAAAAAAAAATGATAAATTCAAAAAAAACGTTCAAATTACTCAAAAATCAGCGAACGCAGAAAGTAACTTTAAAAAAATGATTTAAAATTATTGGGATTGTTTGGAAGATCAAACTTCAAGTCAAAATTATTGACACACCAAAATTCAATTTTTGAAAAAAAAAATCTTATTTAATCAATTATATGGGAAATACTAAATTAGAACCATTCACTAATTGAAATGTAACAATTATTTATAAATTGCAATACTCACAAAATAAAAAATAAAAAATAATCAATACTAATAATAACTCGGTGTGATCAAAAATTTTGGAGATGAGCAGCAATAAAAAAAAGTATTGGGAAATTTGTTTAAATTTTATCAATTATTGATCGATCAAATAGTTAGATATCATCAATTAATTTTATTTGGCTTTTTTGATCTCAAAGAAATCATCTGTAACTTAATACTGATCCATCACAATTGAAAAAAAAAAAAAAAAACACAAAATCTATTCAATTAAATCAAATCTTCTTCATCTTTCCCCAAAAAAAAATTTCTTTAATTTTCTTTGAGGAACAAACAGGTATTTTTGGTCAAAAATAGTATTTTATCAAGTCTGAAAAAGTGATATTTTTATTTTTATTATTATTGAAAGAAACATGTAATAAAGAAAATTTATCAAAATAAAAAAAGTGGATTATATCATGTATGGAAAAGCAATATTTCGCCTCTATTAAAACTCTTCCTAGAAAATCAATTTATTTTCAATTTCAAATTAATTTAATTCCAAATCTTCTAGTGTACGATAATTTCAAAATTTATCATATTGAATTCGCCTTGTATCACTAATTTAGATTTAGTAAAACACCAAAGTTACTTAATTAACTTTGAGAAATAAAAATCAAAACGTTATCAAAATCTGAGTTTCGAGTCTTTACCTTTTCAAAAAGTAATGAAATTATTTTAAATTCTTCTTTTAAACTTTTAGAATAAAGATCTTCCAAGATCGTGGTTGTTTTATTTTGTTTGTAAGTTTGGTTTATCAAGGTAAGCCAACTTGTTAAAAGAAAGACAATTTTTTTTTTGTTTTTAAAAAATACATTTTTTTCAATTTGGTTTTAAAAAAAAAATTAGATACAAGAATAGCTGTTCTGAATTTACTATTTGAACTTAAAAAACTTAAAAAAAAAATAAAAATAAAGAATTTTTTATTTTCTTTATTGATATTAAAAAAATTATTTTGAACACAATTAGTCATATATTAGTTCACTACACTCTCAATAAATATATTAGAAAATGAAAAAATCAAAATTTGACTTCAAAAATATTATAAAAAGGAAGGAATAGAAGTTTATCAAGGAGATCATCTTTCTCTCCTTAATGTTTGTATTTATCAACCACTTTTTAATTAAAAAAAATAAAAGATTTAGTTCATCATGTTCAAATGTTTGCTGATTACTTAATTTTAATAGTGGAAAGACCAATATCAGTAATTGACAAAAAATTTATAATTATATATAAAATTATTCAAGAATTTGTAATGAATTCAAATACTGATAAAACTTTAAAATCAAAGCAATTATCTGAAATAAAATATTTAGGAATTTAGCTTGAAAAAGAGAAACATTTACAAAAAAACTTTAAAAAGGTAAAAGACAATTATCAAAAAATCAAAATGAATTTTAATAAAAAAAATATATCCAATGGAGTAAAATTACAAATGTTTAAATTGATATCTATAACACAACTATTTTATGGCCTGAGGCAATTTATAATCTAACTAAAAAAGATTTCAACTCGATAGATGTTTTGATAAATAAAAAAGTCACCAAATTTTTAAAAATCAATCTACATTCATCAAGAATAATTTATAAAACTGAAGCAAAAATAGATCAAGTAAGAATTTCGATATATAAAAGAAGATATAAACCCAAAAAGAAACTTGAACTTCTTGGCTTTAAACATATATCAAAAAATTTAAAGGTTTTTAAAAAAGACAACGAAAATATCAATTGGAAAGTTAAAACTTAAAATTACTAGATGCGAATCCTAATCAATTTAGAGAAAACTTAATAATAAATAGTTCTGGATGGAAAGGCCAAGAATATTTAAAAATTATTAGGTATAATAACAATTTCAACAAACAGTTGTGTATCCAAATGCCGTCAAGTGTCATCAAGCACTATATAGTGCCGTAGAGTGTCTTCAAGTGTAGTAAAGTTCTGTCAAGTGTCTTAGAGTACCGTAGAGTGCCTAGGTTTTTTTTGTACTTTTTGGAATGTAAAGAAAATTAAATAAATTTTCTTTACATTTCATAAAGAAAAAAAAACTAACGGCGGTTTTCCAGAATTCAAAAGAATAGACAAAAATCTTAGATTTTACTCAATTCTTTTAAATTCTGGAAAAGGTAACGGTGTTTTTTTTAATGTAAGAAATGAACCGAAAATTTTTTAAATTTTCTTTTAATTTCTAAAATTCAAGAAAACATAACAACTCAAAAATAGTTTAAAATGGAAGGGATAGTTCCATATTCCATTTTAAAACTAAGAAATTTCACAAATTATCTAAATAGGCATTCTTATATTTATGATAAGAATAAAATAAAAACAAAATCTTGCAATTTATGCAAAAAAATATTTAAACCTAGAAATTATTGAAGATATCGATCAACTTTTATGGGACTGACCATCCTATGAAAAAAAAATAGAATAATTTGGATTCAAGATTAATTCAAATTAATAAAAACAATATCAGAATAAGATCTTTGATATTATTCAAAATACAGACTCATTATTTATTTTGTGATTGGTTAATGATAAAGAACTTAATGAACATTTATTGAAATTTCTAAAAAGAAATTTAGAAATTAGGGAAGTGCTGTAGAGTGCCGTAGAGTACCTAGGTTTCAATGAAGTTTTCTATTTTATCTGTGAAGTATTCTAGGTTTTTTTTGAGGTTTTCTATTTTATTTTGAAGTGTTCTAGGTTTTTTTGAGTTTACTGTTTATTTAGAAAATCAATAGATTTTCGTTAGGCTTTTTTTACTTTTCGAAATAAACCGAAAATTTATTAAAATTTTCTGTTTATTTCAAAAAGTCAAAAAAACCTAGAACACTTCACAAATAAACAGAAAACTCAAGAAAAACATAACGGCGGTTTTCCAGAATTCAAAAGAATTGAGTAAAATCTATAATTTTACTCTATTCTTTTAAATTCTGGAAAACCTAACGGCTGTAAGTGGAAATTAGATTCCTCCCTTCAAAATAACAAAAAAAAAATGTATTTTTTTTTTCTTTTTTGACTTTGGAAAACTTTTTGAAAACTTTTTTAAATTGTGTAGATCTTAACGCTTTTTATAATTTTATGTTTATGGACTCTATTTATTTTTTGAAAAAATTGTGTTGGATTTTATCTAAAAATACTAATTGAAATTTCTAATACAAATCCATCTTGATTTTGAAAAAGAAGAGTCAGATAAATTTGAGAGGAGATTAAAAAAGGAATCTTAAGTATTTCATTTATTTGCAATTTTAGTTTTAAAGAATCTAAAATTCTTTAATTTGAATTTTCTCATCTTTATTTTCTACAGAAACCCACTTGGAAAAATTAACCTTAGATTTGATATCTTTTGTTTTATATCGTAAAATCAAAGATGGAATCTATTGAAAGAATTTTTGGTATTGGGATTTGATTTAAACTTTATATTGAAAAAACAGTTTCTAAAATGTAAAAGTTCAAATATTAAATTTATTCATAGCAAAATTAAAATCATGTTAACTCAAATATATTTAACTTAAGGTTATTTTCATTTATTCTTTTTGGTTTTGGTGGACTTTTCTTTTAATATCGTTCAACAAATAGTACATAATATTTAATCATCAAAAGTTGTAAAAAAATGTACTAATTGGAAAATAAAACACTTTCAAAATTTAATTTGTAAAAAACCTTCTTTATTAAAAATAAGAAATTAAATAAAATTCTTTTTTGAAAATTATTAATTTCTTCATCTTTAAAATTAATAAACAATATTATTATTATTATTATTATTATTATCGAAAACAAAACACCCAAATTTAAATAATAAATAGCAATTTGTAGTTGGTTAGATACTATTAAATTACAACAAAATAAATTAGAATTTTTAAATTTAGCAGACACATCACTTATTCCGAATGATTTTTTAAATATTTTAAAAAATTCATATACAAAATTTTTAAAATATTTAAATATTACAAGATCGGTACTTGATTCAAAAACTGGAAACACATTATGTGAATTTGTAGAGCAATCTACATGCTTAGAATATTTAAATATTACTCATACACTGATACCATTAGATATATTACAATCATTATTTACAACCATTCATACAAACAATTGTTTAAAGGACTTTTTTTTAATCGCATGTGAAAATAATTTCGGAATTAAAGGGGCAGAAATAATTTCCAAAAATATTAACGGGAAAAATAATATTAAATCATTAATAATTGATGATAATAATTTTAGAGCTGAAGGAATGATCTCAATTTTTAAAGGATTAATTAATAATAAATCAATAAAAAATTTTTCAATAGGGAAAAATTTAAAAAAAAAAGAAAATTTAGAAAATTTGTCCTTGATTTTAGAAAAATTTATTCAACAAAATACAACAGTGCAACATTTAAATTTATCACAAGGAGTCAAAAATTCCGGAATTAAACATGGATTATATCGGCTTTTAGAATCATTAAAAAACAATAAATCACTAAAAAGTCTAAATATCAGTTTTAATGAAATCAGCAATTCAGGTTTAGAATTGATAGGGGAGGTTTTTTTAAATAACAACTCATTGAATTCATTAATAATTGATGACGTAAAGGGAAATATTGACATAGATGCATATAAAACAATGGTGGAAAAGTTAACAAAAAATAATTCCATCTATATTTTCCCAATTCCTTTTAACATTGTTAAAAAAATATCAAAAAAAAAAAATCTAGAACAACTTGAAGAACTAACTCAAACAATTAATTATGTAATTCATAAAAATCAAAACAGAGCAAAAACTCAAAATTTAAAAAAGATTACTCAAAATTTAAAAGAAAATAACAGTCAAAAAAATATTCTAAATTATCAAGAAAAAAGAAAAACTAAAAAAGAATATTTTGATGAAAATTTCCTCAGTCAATTGGGATTTTCAATTAGAAACGAAAGAATCAAAAGCGCAGATTCTCAAAATGTTGATTTAGTCAATCATTTAAAAAGAAAAAGTTTAACTATAAGTGATAATATTGTGATGAGTAAATTTAATAGCAATGGTGATAATATTGTTAATAATGCAAACAACAACAACAACAACAACAACAACAACAACAACAACAACAACAACAACAACAACAACAATAATAATAATAATAATAATAATAATAATAATAATAATAATAATAATAACAATAACAATAACCACCACAACAACAACAATAACAAAAACAACAACAACAACAACACAATCACCACTAGTACCACCACCAACCATAATCACAATAATAAGAATCAAAATAATAATACAAAGCAAAATTATTCTTATGGTATTAAAAAAAAATTAACTAAAATCCGTCATCATAATAACTATAGTGTCACTACAATTAAAAACGAGATTTTAATTTTTAATAAAAGAAAGAAAGACACTAGTGATTCAATTCGAAATAAAATGAATAAATTTGAAATTTATTTTAATAGGCCATTACCAAAACCAAAACCAAAACCAAAATCAAGAAGGAAAAATAATTTCATTGTAACCCTTAAAAAAGCAAATCCCAACTTTTCGAATACAAAGAAAAATCCCAAATCAGCAAAGAAAAATCCAATGACCAGAAGGAACACGATCTCAAGCGGAGAACGCCGAAGAAGAATTATACAAAAAGATAATTTTTTAACTCCATTGTTAAAGAATCGAAAATCATTATTTTTAGATGATTCCAATTTAAAATTAACAGAAATGGACGACACCTTAATTAAGGTCTTAAAGAATAATGATACACTTGAAATCAAGAAATTGTTTACGAACACGGAAAAAAACAAAAAAAAGCAATTTTCAATTTCAATGATCGAATCCAAGTATGGCTATTCAATGTTTCATTATTGCTGTGCCTTTGGCAACACTGGGCTATTATCTTTTTTATTAAAACAAAATTATGCTAATCAAGTAATTCAATTATCGGATAAAATGGGGATGACCCCCTTGCATAAATTAATGGAGAATTCGCCAAACAAAGAATCGATAATGATCTTAAATGATTATCAAATTGATTTTAATATCACAGAAAATCGGGGATGGAACGCCTTACAATTATATTTTTATGAACTAAATAAGCAAGAGAAGGAGCCAAATCTGGGAATCGTTAAGGCGTTAATAGACAATAAAAGCAATCCGAATTTATTTGATAACAAGCGAAGGACGAGTATCCATTTTGTCTCCAAATTTGGATTCCTGGAGACATTGGAGTTTCTATTGCAAAATGGCGGGCAAGTGAATATTAAAACCAAATTGGATCAAACGCCATTGCACTTAGCTTCCAAATTTGGCCATTTTAAATGTGTCCGCTGCCTATTAGAAAATGGTGCCCAAATTAATCAAATTGACATTAATGGCGATACACCAATTTCGATCGCAAAGAATAACCAAATCTCCATTTTTTTGAAAATTGAATTGAAAAAGAACAGCAATATCGAATGGGAGCACGACATCCATTTTATCCGTTCCTATTCCGATATTAGCAACGAGGCAAAGGTCGATGGGTATTACGAATTTACGATTCTCCTATTGGGCGAAATGGATTGTGGCAAAACAACACTGGTTAATAAATTCAGAAACCTGCCAGATTCCTTCATATATTTCCCAACAATTGAAAAAAGAGACAAAATTGGAGTAATTATCGACGGGCATAAGGTTTTAATCACCCTATTGGATGTATCCGGGGATAGCATTTACTCTGACTACGTTGAAAATTGGATTAAGGAGGCCGACGGTTTCATTTTGTGTTATTCAATTACGGACCAAGTGATCATTTTTAAGAATTTGTCTTTAAATTTACAAAAAATCTTGAAACTGAAAAGGCATTTGTGGAACGACAAAGCGGAAGATATACCACAAATTATAGTTTCCCTGAAAAACGATTTGAAAGAAAGTCAAATAATCCAAGAAATTAATGCCAAAAAATTGGCAGACCAATTCCATTGCCCCCTTTTAAGTGTATCCTCCAAATTGGATTTGAATGTGGAGTTGGCTTTTAATTCAATTTTAAATAAACTCAAAAAAAAAATTCCCCAAATGAAGCGAAAAAATGATAATATCTTTTCCAAAAAAATCGATTCTTTAATTAACTCGCAAAAGGAATTAAAAAATTATGCAAGAAAGATCTTTGATTCCAATTTAGAAAAGGTCTCGATCAAAAATTTGAAATTGACATTCGCAAACCTTATTAGCTCACCTATTTGCTTTTCCACTTTTGCAAATTTTTTGCAAACAGAATATTGCGAAGAAAATTTGATTTTTTATTCAATAATTAAACAATTTCAAAACTTAAATAAGAATTTCCACAAGTTAATTTTAAGTTCCGCAATCAAAATTACAGATAATTTTATAATTGAAAATAGCAAAACCCAAATTAACATCGATTATTATCAAAGAGAGGAAATCGAAAGCTTGCTAAAAAAGGGTAAAAAGATTGATACTTTGATCTTTGACCAAGCCTTGACTTCAATTCTTTTGATTTTGAAAAATGATAGTTATCCTAAATTCTTAAAAAGCCATTTTTATAATTCTTTAATCAACCAATTAATTTAGCTATTTTGTTGTTTGAATATCATGATAATGAATATGTTTTTGATTATCATCATGACTATTTTTTTTTAATATTTATATATCGATTTATTTTTTTCCGATTATTTGATATTATTTCTATTATTGCTTTTTTAGACTTATTATTCAAATTATAATTCTTTTTTTATATGTTTTTTTTTTTAATTTTCTTTTCCATCATAATTAATAAAAAAATCCAAATATGTAGTTTTTATTATTTTTAATTCTATTTACACAAAAATTCATTTTTTACAAAAGATGATATTTAGATTATTTCAAATTTGACACAAACCAAAAATCACCATATGTTTATCATAAACAAATAAAATAAACTCCATTTCACTCAATTGTGACCAGCCAAAAATGAATATTTAATTTTTTTTTTCAAGATTCAACCTACTTAAGATTGTTCAGAAATCAGAGAAATGATAAAATTCAAAGTAGAGTTGAGATTCATAAAAGAAAACCCTGAACAAACCTTAGATTTCGAAAAAAAATAAAATGTTAGAAAAAATTTTGGGTACATTTTCATTGGAACTATCTAAAACAAAATAAATTCTCAATTTCTTTCGTACATTAAAATTATTAACAATAAGATTTTTGAAGAGTAATTGAATACTTTTTAAAAGAAATCACAAATTATCAATTTCATTAAAATTAATTTAATTTTTAAAACTTTTTTTTTGCTTTAAATTGACTTTTGTAATTAAAAAAGATATAAAAAAGAAATAATAAAAAGAGAAAAAGAAATGTATTGAAAAAAAAAAATAAACAAATTAGGAAAAAACGATTTCCAATATGAGAAAAAATGATCTTGATCTAATAATTGAATATTTTTTTGAGAAGAATAATGGATTAAATTAAAAGAATGTACTATTTCTTCAATAAAACTGTGCACCTTTGACTGAAAAAGAATTATTATTTAAAAAATTAAAGATTTTAAATTCAATAATACCTAAAAAAATGAAAATGATTCTACATAATAAAAATATGATTGAAGAATATTTTGGTTATATTAAAAAGAACTGTAATTGAACCAAATAAAGAGATTCTAAAATATATTAAAAATCTAAAAGTTAAAAATTTAAAAATGATTCAAAATTAAAAATTATTTTACAAATGAAAAATAATGAAAAAATATTAATTAAATATTTAAAAAACATATCAGTTAAGGGATTTCAAAAAATTGAGAATTAAAAATTTATTATTATTAATGAAAATAACATTGATAAAACTCTGAAACGATAAAGAATAAAAATTATCAAAATATTTTTAATTAATAACCAGAAAATATTTAATAAATATTTCATTACCCCTAATTTAGAATAATATTGAATACATTAAAAAATTGAACAATAATATTTATCAATAAAAAAGGAAATGAAGGAGTAGCTTTGGACTATCGACCTATTTTAATTAATCAAAGTTTACCATGATTATTTGGATAAATGGAGGATAAATTATGAACCTATTTGAGGATTTTATCCACAAATCATAATTTGGTTTTAAAAATTTTTTTGATACTCGTATTGCTGTATTAAATTTCTTAATAAAAAAATAAGAAAAAAACCAAAGAATGAAAATGAAAATATTAAAACTTATATTATAATGATTGATATAGCTAAATACTTTGATTCAATTAATTTTAAAATTATTCGAAAAATCATAAATATAATTCGGTTTAAAATTTATCGAGTAAACTTAAGTTAAAAAAATCTTAGGTTAAACCAAATAATTTATATATTTTTTGGAAAATTATTGAATGTGGATCTATCTACAAAAATAAAATATATAAAAAAAAAAAAAGATTTTAAAATTTTTTAAAGATAATTTAAAAAAATAGGAAATAAAAAGTTTTGAAACACAACAAAAGAGTAAAATTGTTGTTAATTAACTTTTTTTGAGATCTTACAAACTTTTTTTGAGATCTTACAAACTTTTTATTTACTCTTTTTTAAAATTTAGATTTTAATATGAAAATTATTATGATTAAAAAAAAGTTTTTTTTTTTTTAGCCAAATAAAGAGATTTAGAAAAAAATTATGATAATTTTAATAAAATTATAATCTATGAATTATTACAGAATTTGCATTTGTTGCAACACCACAATCATTTTCACCTCTAGTTATATAAATATCTCCATTTTCTCCCCAATTTTCGGACCTATTTTATTTTATTTATTATTTTTTTTCATCAAAAAGTTTTAGTTATAATTATACAAAATATAATAAATATGAAGAATAATTTTGGAAATATTTATAGTTAGTAAATTCAAAAAAATAAAATAAAATCAAATAAAAAATAAATTAACGTGATCTGAAAAAAGAGAATTACCAAGAATTTCGTAAAATCCAATATTTATTGCCATGCATTTCGGAATAACCAGCCAAAAGTAATGAATGATTTAATTTTGTTGATGAACAATTTGGATCACTATAAATACCAGAAGAATAAAATCTAAAAGAATCCTGGGAAGCATCAATATCAACAGATAAAGCACCATAATTAAAAAGTGCCTGCATTACGTCATCTTCAGTCGTAATATTTTGATAAGAGAAAATCGAGGCTTGTATCTTTTTACTATCAAATCCACAATAACCATCAATTCCCAAATATGGGTAATCTTCTTCTAACATGATCCCACCAAGTTGCATTAAGGCTTTAAAGGCATTTGTTTTATCGCCCTTTTCACAGCCAAAATTGGATAAATAGCTAGGATTCATTTCCCATGTACAATCAAGCACCATCTGTTTGCTAAATTCTTTCATGACGCCATGTCCAAGAAAATGTTGACTTTCAATTGCCCCAATGACAGAAAATGCCCAGGATGATTTACACGTTGACTATTTATTATATATATATATTTATTTATTTAGTTTTTTTATATTATATTTCTTTATATACTTGAATACATTTTGATTTTTTTTTTTTATTTTATTTTTTTAGGTTTGAATTTATTTACAAATTGTTGTTTGAAAACTTTAAATAAATATTTATTGTTGAAAAGGAATGATTCGATAAAACTTAAATATTTATATAAAAAATTTTAAAGTTAACTAAACTCTGTTTCAGTAAAAGGGGCCCAACGTTTTTTTCAAATATCAATTATTTTATCTAATTGACCTTTGAAGAACAAATAAGAAATAAACAGAATAATACACCTCAAAGAAATGTTGATACATGTCTGAAAGAAAACTAATTAATCAATAACTTTTCTTAAAAATTGAAAAACTCAAATTCTTAGGGCCCTATTGAGAAAAACAAGGATGTTCGTTTTGAACTTCTACTGGTATTTGAATAATAAATATGAAACATTTTTAACTTCATTTTCCATACTTTTCTTTTAGAAATTAAGCCCCCAAAGAAAGTTTGTTGGTATTTGTGATTTCTATTTGAAAAAGGAAATGAAAATGAAGTGAAAATTTTTCACATTTATTAAACAAATATCAAGATCAAAGATCGAATTAAATTGCAATAGAAATCAATAGATTTCTCAACAATCTTTACATGGTTTCAATGACATTAGAATAACACGTTTTTACCAAGTGACTATTGATCTTGCAATAAAAAATTTTTTGCAAATGAATGACGTTTTTAAAAAAAAAATCGAAAAAAAAAAACAAAAATGTGTCGAAATGTGAAAAAATGATTTCAATTTTGAAAATTTCCAAAATAAAATTTTTCTTCTAATATCTATGCAAACCCTTTAAACACATGTATTATACCATTACAACTGGGTCCTTTTGACTGAAAAATAGTTTATTTTTTTTAAAGTTAATTTTTATATTACTTTGTTTAGTGAAAAAAAGCAAAATTTGAAAAAATTAATGAGATTTTCCTAAAATGTGTATATTTATAGACAATTTTTTTTTTTTCACAATCAGCTTCAAAATTACAAATTTTGTTTGAGCGAAGCGAGGTATCCCATTTATTATGACTTATTTTAGCCTTGATCTAAAATGACTGATATTTGCAAAGCAAGTTTTTATTATTTTTAATTTTCCATTAATTTTCTCAAAAAATAAATAGACTTGGTGGAAATCGAGCCTAGGTCAGGTGTTTTAGTGTCAAATAACCACCCTGAAAAAATCCACAAATGCAGATAATCTATAAATGTCTACAGAAAATTCCCTTCACCAAAATAAAGAATTGTTTTCTTTTTAATCAAAATTTTATTAAAATTCTTTATAGTTAGTTTATATATTTTATTTTTTTAATTTTAATATTTTGGTTATTTAAAATATTAGTTTGATTATTATTATTTATTATTAATAAAGGAGGACATCAAAGGCCTTCTCGCACCTCTTGATTACAAATAGTAAATCAGCAATTTAGATGGTAACAAAAAAAAATATTTTGGAAACGATTAAGTTCCAAAGTGTTTTGTTGGTTGAAAAAAACCAAAAAAAAAAAAAGAAAAAAAAGCAATTTAAACAACAAAAATAAAAAATTATGGGATTTTTTTAAAGAAGAAATTGATAAAAAAGAAAAAAAGAAAAAAGAAAAAACAATTAGGAAAGAGTTTATTAGAGACAATTGGTAAAAAATAAAAAAAAAAAAACAATCAATATCTTTAATTAAGGACTCCCAAAAATCACTTCCACGATGTTTTTTGGTTAATTTAGTTTACTAGATAGTTTATCATGAAACACTCAAAATCAAAATTAAAATATTTTTATTTAAAACTTTATAATTTATGATTTTAATCAAGAGTGGATGGTATGTTGAGGAGTAATTGTTTAACATCTGTAATTTATTTTATTTTTTTTTTTGATCTAGTTTTTTTTTTTTAAAAAGCTTGATATTTTTTACCATTTTGCATGTTCTTTTTAATTTTCAGGTTATTCATATTTTCATGTTTCAGTATTTTAATATTAACAAGTAATCACTGATATTTTTCCTTCGTAACTCTTGTTCTCAATATAAAGAGATTTATCCAGAGAAAAAATGGAAAAAAATGCTATCTTCTCCAATTTAAACATACAGAACTGACATTAATCTATTACCAATTAAGCTCTATTATTTACTTGAGAAATGGAAATTTAATAAAAAACTCACTCATTCAAATTTATTAATTTTGACTTTGATCTTACTAAAAAAGAATTAATTTTTTCGAAAATATCGATTTTTTCTTTTATGGTTTTAATAGAGAGAGATTTTCTTTTTTTTCCATTTTTTCTCTGGATAAATCTCTTTATATTGAGAAAAAGAGTTACGAAGGAAAAATATCAGTGATTACTTGTTAATATTAAAATACTGAAACATGAAAATATGATTAACCTGGAAATTTAAATCTAAAAATCGAAAATGGTAAAAAATATCAAAGGTTTTTCTTAAAAAAAACTATTTCAAAGAAAAAATAAATAAATTTTAAATGTTAAAAAATTACCTCTCAACATACCATCCACTCTTGATTAAAATCATAAATTATAAAATTTTAAATAAAAATATTTTGGTTTTGATTTTGAGTGTTTCATGATAAACTATCTAGTAAACTAAATTAACCAAAAACATCGTGAAAGTGATTTTTGGGTGTTTCTAAATTAAATATATAGTATTGGTTTTTTGATTATTTTTTTCCAATTGCTTCTAATAAACCCTTTCCTAATTGTTTTTTCTTATTTCTTTTTTCATAATTTTTTGTCATTTTTTGTTTTTGCTTTTTTAACCATAAAAATAATTTGAGTATGTTTTTTTCTCGTGAATAATCATGAAATCTATGATTTTAAGCTTGAATTACCTTTGAGTGAATTTTAAGTGTAATTTACACTTCTTCGAGAATAATAATAATAATAATTAAAAAAATCACTTTTTTTTTGTTCTGGATCGGAAAAAAATAATTGTAGAAGAGAAATTATATTTTTGGAAGCATTTTATAAAATACTATTCTATATCTAATAACGGATTCGATAATTAATTTAAAAAATAAAGTGTTATGTATTTTTAAATTTTACTTTTCAATTAGAATTTTTAACAATTTAAAATAATAAGCAATAATCCATGTCTTTCTTCTTCTTGTAATAGATTTGAATATCTGATAACAAATACTAAATTATTCTAAAATGTTTACAAAAAGAAAAATAAAAAATTATTAATTTACTTGATCTTTCACAGAAGGAATCGCACCAATTCCTCTCCAATCTTGGCTGGTTGGTAAGTAAATCCCATTTTCTTTTGCTTCTTCTTTTTTTAGTGGAAGATCATAAAATGCATCAGGTTGTAAATATTGTGATTGGTATTCTTCATTTGTTAAATCTGTAAGATGATTCACAGCAAGTTTCATGTGTGTATTTTTTTTATTAAATTCTTGGATATAATTTAAATTCTCAAAATAAACAGATTGTTTTTTTAATAATTCAGAATAGGTCGAATAGGATTTCTTATATTTTAAAAGGTATTCATGAAAATCATCATGTATTAAATAATTATTATTTGGAAGAAATTTCAATAGTTTTCTTTTGTGTAAGTCAAAATTATGATCAAGATTATTATTGTTGATTGTAGAATCACAAATTATAGGTATTTCAAAATCACTTTCTTGTGCACCGTTTGCAGTATAAAGATAATAGTCCAAGAAATCTTTTATAATTTTTTTTTGATAGAAATTAAAAAAAGTTTTTGAATATTTTGTTTTTTTTTTTGAATTAATATTATTGAAAGAAAATTGTTTATTTAATATTTATCTTGTAAATTATTTTTTTGAGATATTATTTATAAAAATACCCTTTTATGAATTAAAATATATTATGATCTTTTCAAATGTTTATTATTATTCAAAAAAATATTCTTTAGTAAGTACATTTTACCATTTTGAAAAATTTTAATTCTGTAAACCTTATTGAAAAATATTTTTTGAGTGTGACTAGATATTGAAACTTTGAAATCAAAACATCATTTATTACTCTATTTGTGAAAAGAACGCAAAGTAATTCAGAGTAAAATATTTCATTTTTCGGTTTTTTGAACATTTTTTTTGTTTCAATTTTTGGTTTTATTAAATTTGGCTTTAATCCAAATTATTTTTATGTTTATGGTATATCCCCCTACGACCCAAAAAAAACTAAAAATTGAAAACTGAACAAATACTTTGCTTTAAAAAAATTAAAAAAACTAAATGAAAAAATAAAAATAAATAAAGTTTCCATTTAACTATTTCTTGAAAACATTTTTTTGCCAAAATGATTGGATTCAAACTTGAAATTATATATATATATTTATATACAATATCTTATTTTAACTCATTTACTAAAACAAATTCTAAATTATGTGAATTTTATTTTCACAAGGGAGACTAATTTGGTATTTAAATTTTTTTTATTTTTAAATGGTAAAAAAAAAAATAGTTATTTAAAAAGATAAACTCTCTGGAAAAATATTCTAATTTAATATATTAACTTATTCTTTGATTTCAAAATTTTCTCAACCACAATTTTTCAAAAAAAAAATAAAAAAGTACAGAATATTTTCAAAAAATATTTTCTATATTCAAAAGTTGAGAGTGTTTTTATTCTAAAAAATTTTATTCAAGTGGTTAATTGAATTAAGTTATAAGCTAGATTTCGAAAAATATTAATCAGAAAAAAATAGTGCTTTTTTATATGAATGAAATACAACTAAACCCCATTCCAAAAATTTGGAAACACCCAAAATCAAAAATAGGAAAAATAAAACTCAATTTATTATATTTTTACAAACGTAATATAAAACCACATTTAAGTTAATGAGTATTAATGTTTTAATAAGAAATCATTTTCATCCAAATAAAAGAAAAAAATATAAAACGAAAAAAACCAAAAACTAATGAGTCCAAAATAATGAAACGAGCGGAACAAAAAATGTATTGGTAAATTTGTTTAAATTTCCCAAAAATTGTTGATCGATCAAATGATAAGATAACATCGACAATTGTATGTGATTTTCCAATTAACAAACCCAACACCAACCTTCTATCAACCATTGAAAAAAAATTCCAAATCTAACAAAACAGATTACGTAACGGGAAAAAAGGGAAATGAAAACAAAACAAAAAAGACAAAAAATGAAATAGTTTGCAAAATCAAAATTCTTTTCGAATTGAATGTTAAGTGTAGTATTGTTATTCTTTCAACTGTTTAAACTGTGTCCAAATTTTTGGAATTTAGTTTATATTCTAAAAATTCTGAAATTGTTAAAATATTTAAAAAAATAACAATTCTACACTTTACATTCAATTCGAAAAGAATTTTGATTTTGCAAACTATTTCATTTTTTGTCTTTTTTGTTTTGTTTTCATTTCCTTTTTTTGTCTTTTCTGTTTTTTATTTTCATTTCTTTTTTCCAAAAACGTATGCTATTTCGTTTAGATCAGAAAATCCTTGCTAATGATTAATTATTAAGGTTAAAGTTGAGTTCCAGTTAAATAGAAAAATCAGAAAAGATAAGTTGATTGTATCTAATCATTTAATCGATAAATAATTGTTTGTGAAATTTCAACAAATTTAGAAATACAATTTTTTGTTCCGTTCGTTTCATCATTTTGAAATCATTAGTTTTTATTTTCTTTTTTTATATTTTTTTCTTTTATTTTTGGATAAAAAGGGTTACATTTGAAAAAAAACTTTAATAATATAAAACTTGTACGTGATTTAATATTAAGTTTTTCCAATGAATATATATATTTTAGACACCCTTTGAATTAGGAGACACAAATTTAGTCACTTCAAAATTCTCTCTTATTTTCAAGAATAAGTGTCCAAAGTCTTATTTCTTAACAATAAATCCGAAAAAACAATAAATTAAGAGATTTTTTTGCCTATTTTTGATTTTTGGTATGTTCAAATTTTTGGAATGTGATTTGTTCTGTTAACTATTGAAACTACCTCGATTAAATATTTTTGGTTTATTTTTCCTCTATTTGGAATTAATTTGTTATTTTAGTTAAGAGAAGAATGTTTGAATGGGTTTATCAAATTTAAAGTTCTGATCATTAAAGTATGGAAAGTTTTTTTTAAAGTCAAACAAAGTAATTCTGCAATTTTCAAATTTTTATTGTTTCTTCATTAGGTAATAATTTCTCTCATCTTGGAAATGTTTCAAAACTAAAGCAATATTTAAAGAGGTGTGTAGTTATTGTTGTTGTTGTTGGATATGAGCTTTGGAGATCATTTTTATTGTCTCTCTTTGAAAATTTTGTTTCTTTTGATTTTTTTATTTGTCAAAAATTACTTTGGATTTTTAAAAAGTTCTTATTTCGACAAATACATTTAAAAATTGAATTTTAGTTAACCGTTGTGTTAAAAAAAGTAAAACTGGAAAAAAAGTGAAACACAGTTTTTTATTGGGAACATTACTGAAAATGAAAAGTAAGATCAATGAAAAAAAGAATAAATAAATAAAGACAAAACGAAGTATTCACCACAATAACAGTTTTTTTAATACTGTCTTTTAGTTTGGGTTTTTCTTTGATTGATCAATTATTAAAAATTTGTTCAAAAAATTGACTATTTTTGAGATCTCCAAAACCACACAAATAATTTCGATAAATCAAGTAGATTTAAATTGTATTTGTTGGGTTGATTGAAAATAATATAATGAATTATTATTTGAAGTTAATTGGTTTCTTCTTTTTATTGATTTTACTTTTCATTTTCAGTAAGGTTCCCAATTAAAAACTGTGTTTCACTTTTTTTTCAGTTTTACTTTTTTTCCACAACGGTAAATAAAATACTCAAAATGAATTCTACCAAGATTAAATTGACTTAGTATATAAAAAAGAATTATTTCAGATATCTAAGAATACAAATTATTGGATGTTTTTTGAGATTGGTGAATGGGATTATTTTTACTATAAAACCCCTTTAATTAATGGCTTGAAGAACTTCTATTCCTGGCATTGTTATTCTTATAATTCTAGTAGCACTTGGGATAATAAAATCAAATATAAAATTTTATCAAAAATGGTTCATTATTAAAAAATTTTCAAAAAAATTGAGGTCAACCTATGAGTTTCAAGAATTACTTTTTTGGTTTTTCGACAATAAGTTAAAGGGTATAGGGTTTGTTCATTTTTTTAATTTTCTTTTATTAGAGTAAATTGAAATATTTAGATTTTATACTTTTTCCAAATTCCCTGTTTTATATTATTTGGGTTCCTTTGGTTTCTCCTCTTTCTGTGTTTTTTTTAAGTGTTTGGAGGTGGTAAAAGGAATAAGAAATCATTATAAGAATTGGTTGACTTGGTGATTAGTAACCTAACCAATCTTGTAAGGTTAGATCTTGTATAAACTGAATTTGTTCTTGTTAGATCTTAAACAAATCTAGCTTAAACAAACTGAAGTAACTGACGTGAATGGATCCAATTGAAGCGATTTGAAACAACCTTGCAGTACAATATACTGAGTCAGTACTTTAACTTTTTAATGTAGGCGGGACAATTGTTTGAATTCAATTCAATGAAAAGTTAAGGTGAAGTGCTTTTTCAAGATCGTTTCAATTAGAAAGTATTTTGTTCTGACAACCAGAAAAAAAAAAAGACAATAAATGTATGGAAATTTTACAATGAAACCATCCCTATTTATATTTATGGGAACACACTTCCTCAAGTTTGTTATCTTTAGCAAAGATAACAAGCCAACAAAACCAAATTTTATTTGGTTGAATAAATAAGAAAAAAACAAAGAATTAATTAGTTTTCATACATTCATCATAGTGATCAACGAGCATTTCTTTGTATCCTCTCACATGTAATTGGACTGGAATTTCAGTATCTTTTTTAACAAAAAATTGATAAACGTTTGAAAGTTGTGATGCTTCAGTATTAAGGGAATGGGAAGACTCCCATACATCACACTGAAGCCCTCTTCTTACTTGAATACCAACATAGTCCCAATTTTTTAAATCAGGAAGTATTTTGATTAATGATTTTGTTTCATCTTGTAAGGAATCTTTCAGGAATGACGGATCTTGGTTGCTTTCTGTTTTAACATAATCAGAGTTTATAAAACAGATTTTTTTTGTTTGGGCAACACGGATTTCATAATCAGTTGGTTCGTCTAAACCATACAATGAAAGATCTGTTGCTAAACCATCATAATATTTGAATTTTTCTCTTTTGTTTGTTTCATCATAGTAGACTTGAATTGGATAATATTCGTCTTGGGACGGAATAGTAATAAGGACAGTTACATTATAATTTTTGTCCCACTTTGGTGCGGTTTGAGTGAAAGCACAGGAAAATACAAAAAAAAACAATAACAAAGATAAGAATCGCATTTTTGAAAAAATGATTTGAGAAATTTGACTTTTACCAAACACAGAGCAAATACTTACAAACTGAAAAGGCAATTTTTGGACAATTTTTGTCTTCATAAAATGATAATTCAACTTTCCAAACATTTTCTTTTAAAACATTTCTTACACATTTAGAAAACTGAACTAAAAAAAAATTTTCAAACTTTTTTTTGTATTTATCAGTAATATTAAAGTCAAATATGAGTCTCAAATCGTTTTGAAATTCCATTTAAAATTGTATTCAAGGAATAATACAATTCTTTAAATCAGGGTCTGGTTCTTATTGTTGTAAAAAAAAGTATGATACAAAAAAAAAATGACATTTTTGAGTTTTGATGAAAAATAATTATTTACATTCATAAAAAAAAGATCAAAATTCTCAACATTTCTGAAAAGTTAATTAGAAAACAGATAGGGAATAAAACCATTTAACAAAAAAATGTTCTAATTTAGATTCTAATAATATTTCAATTTTATCAAGATCCTTTTAGTAAAAAATCTTAAAAATTAAATAATTTTGTTTTGAAATAAAAAAACAGAAATGAGTAAAAAATTAATTTTTTCAGGCATTTTATAAGTTGTAAATTATTAAATTTCGAAATAACCATTAGTATTTCATCAGAAATATTTTGTGAATATTTAACAACAAATTCTATTTGTTTTTCAGGTCATGCAAGAATGAATATGTTTAATTTGGAAATTTTATATTATTTTTATTTTTAATCTAAATCTTCATGAAAATTAATCTTTTAAAAAAATATTATTAAATTAAAGGATAATGATTAAATCTGTATATATATATTTATAATTCAAATCACTAAACCATATACACTTTTTTTTAAAAACAATTTAAAAAAATAAAAATTGATAATTATGATAATTCTTCATTTTCAGCAAGATTTTGTTGTCAAAAAAGGGAATTTTATTTTACAACAATCACTTGAACTATCCGAATGTACTTGAAATCAGAATTATCATCTAAATTGGATCTAAAACTTGTTAAATAGTTTTAATCTTGATTTGGATTATTATTAACATAAAAAAGTGCAAATATGATCAGTTTCAATAAGGTTTACAATGATAATTGCCACGCAGTATTGTCCAAATACAAAACTCTTTCATAATTATTGTTAAAGAAAATATTATATTGAAAATAAAATAAAAAAAAAATCGTAAAATTTAAGATAAAAAATCGATAGAAAAAGTAATTTAAGCTATTATATTCAAAAAATCTTTATTATTACTAATTGAAATTATGAATTAATTATTCTTATCAAAATTTGTCATCAATTATCTCATAGTAGAATACTTGAGGTTATATAGAAAAAATAATAATAATAATTAATTATAAAAATTAATAATAAAAATTTTTAGAGAACCGGTATGGGCAAGTGGCAACACAACCCAGTGTACAATCTGAAGGCCGGGGTTCTATTCCCTTAACAATTATTTCTTATTGTTTACCATTTTCTCAAATAGCCACCACGGTGTAATTTTAATTAAAAATCGGGCTTATGCTTCTTAGAACCACTAATTCTTTGAGGAAATCGTTTGACCGAATTGAATCTTTTTGACTATTATAAAAACTGAACGGAATTGGAACAAAATCCCTCTCAATTTATGGAGCGGATCCGATTTTTGGGAGAAATGACCAGCTCTCACTTGGTTCAACAATATCTCTAATTCAAATTAGGGATTCGGGCAAACAGGTGGACTTTTAGTACCCACTCTTTAATGGAAAAAAAAAAAATAATAAAAATTTTTAATAAAAAATTGAAATTAATATTTCACTTAAATAAATCGGTTTCCTAATGTTCTCGACTGTTGTGGTGGAAATTAAGTTTTTTTTTTTTTTTTTTTTTTGCATTTTTTCTACCAAATGTCCTTCCTCGTTTTTTTAGGTTTTAAATTGGTGTTTTCTTGTTGTTCAATATTTCTTTTAAAAGTTGAAATTCACCTATTTGATATGTAGTTGTCTTATCTTCCTCGACGGTTGTTTCTCATTTGTGGCTATTTTGGCAGATCTTTTGAAATAAATCATATCCTAATATATATATATATATATATATATATAAGGTGATAAGTGTGATATAAATGTGTATAAAAATCTTGAAAGTGTTATAAAAATTCAAAGCAAGTAATTGAAATATTAGTAACCTCTTAAAATTTTTATAACAATTTTTCATTTTTTCGATAAGGGGTGATAAAAAATTGTAAAAATATAGTATTGATGACAAAAAAGATAGAACATGTTTAAAAGTGGAATATAAATTTTTGATAGTCTAGAGCACTAATATAATAAAAAAAACAAAATGATATTGCTATAAATGCCCCACTGATAAAAATAGTTTTATTATATATATTTTAAAATTATAAGATTATAATTAATAAATATTTTTTAAAAGTAATTGTAATTGATTATTCTTACTTTTATTTTTTTTTTTTGATTTTATTAAAATAAAAAATTCATTTAACAATCTGAAATATTTTTAAAATTATAAATTTATATCATCTTATAAACATGTGATAAGAATATTTTTTTAAAAAAACTTGTTAAATAAATCATAATATTAACATAGAGTTTTGTTGTTAAGAACATCTGTTTTTTTTTAAAAAAGATAAACTTTTTCTTTAAAAAATTTAATAAAATAATTTTGAATAACTGTAGATAAAAAAATGGATGGGAATTTTTCAAAGTTTAAGATAGTGATGTAGTTGCTGTGGAAATATTTTGAGAATTCCTTGTTTTTTAAGGGAAATTTTGATATTTTAGGATCTTATTATTTTCAATTCTGATTCAAGTATAACAAGAAGTATTTTACTTAGAAATTTGTATTAAAGAATATTATACAAAGTTATTTTACAATTTTATTGGTGGAATTATTAAATTAATGACAGTTTTATTAGTGAATTTCTCAATTTTAAATCAATTATCCACATATTTTTGCTAAAGAAACCAAAATACTTGTTCAAGAAAAACTAAAAAAAAGTACTTGATAATTTGGGTAATATTTTTAATGAATAAATTCCATTTCTTAATTCAAAACAATTCCTAAATACAAATTTTGTTGTTTTTTTTTTTTTCGTTTTAAAGTTAACTTATCTTTTTAAAAATAAATAAAATTTTTGGTCGCCATTTTTCTTCAAAAAAAAGAGAAAAAAGAATCGAAGAGACTTTATAAAGGATAAAAAACAAAACTAAAAATTTAAGAAAAAAAATATAATTTAAACAATTTTTTGGAATTCCAAGTTAAGCTTTTTTTATAGGAATGAAAAAAAATCTGTTTCTGTTAATAAAATTTGACATATTTAGAATTTTTTTTTTTGATCTTTTTTGATATTATCTTAACAAGTATGACAAAAGATAGAGATATAGACTATTTGAAAAGTTGGAAAATCCAGTTTGTCTCTGTGTGATTTTAAACAAATTTTTGTATTGATTTGATGAAACTGTAATATTTAGTTTCAATTTTTTTGATAGTGTTTCTGATAGAACAAAATCATTTGAAAATTAAGTTCTTCAAACTATGCTTTAAAAATAACAAATTTATTTTTTTTGTTTTTTTGTATTTTATTATCCAGGGTTACTTCCTGAGTTCCAAATTAGATAACATTTCATATTTTTTCATTTTTTCAAGGAGTATCTTTTATAATTCTTCGTTTTGAATCCCCTTCCAGACTCGAAATAACTAGATTTTTCTGGTGATAAGATGATTTTCATCGGCATTCTTCGAACTTCTCAATATCATCTTATATCGCTTTGAATAAAATCATTATTTTCATTCTTCCAGCTAAAATTCAGATTATAACAAGAAGATTGTTTCCAAATCATAACAATAAACACAGTTATATGATTGTTTCAATTTTTTTTTTTGTAATTAGGGTTAATGTTGGTTTTCTTGGGTTTTTACTCTGTTTTTTCTGGAAATCAATTGATTTTTGGAAAAAAGCACAATTTCTGACATAACTTTTTAAATTGTTTGAAAAATAAAAATTTTTAGCTACTAATATTTATTGATGTAAATTTTCAAAAAGGCATTTTTAATCTCTAAAGGTCTCAATATTAGCCATTCATTCCTCGAATTTTCCTAGAAATAAATATTTTTTTCCAAAAATTCCTAGAGTTTTTTACTAATCTAAGGATCAATTTAATTCATGGGATCAACTGTGAGTATTATTTGACTAATGGATTTTTGATATATTTTTGAACATTGTCGCACTAATATAATTGAAATTCAATAACAACAGACAGAAATTTTAAACTTTTCAATGGAAGAAATTAATATCATTAAGTTTACAATCCCTGAAATTTGAAAAAAAGATTATCTTGTGTAGGGTGTGGTGAATGTTAATTTGGTTCTTAGCTGATGGATCTTTGGTTTAGTATGAGTTTTAATAGTGTTTCAAAATGAAAATTTTGACAATTTATTTTTAATTTTTCCAGAATCAGAATTGAAGAATGTAAGATTAATAGACTGATAAGGTGTTTAAGAATAAATTTTGATTTTAGGGATGTAGAAGAAAATTTTAATTTACTTTTTTGTCAATTAACCAAATAAAAAAAAATTTTTTTAAAAGCTCCCAATAAAACCAAACCAAATGAAAATTTACAATCAATAACGAGCTAATTAGTCTTATCTTCCACGATTCAATTCGGATTTCGGAAAAAAAAAAAAAATTGTCAAAAATTGCATATTTTGAAACACTATTAAAACTCATACTAAACCAAAGATCCATCAGCTAAGAACCAAATTAACATTCACCACACCCTACACAAGATAATCTTTTTTTCAAATTTCAGGGATTGTAAACCTTAAATCGAACAAAAAAAGTTTTCAAAAACTTATTATGACTCAAAGAAAAAACAATTTTACTTTGTAATAAAATATAATCATACCCAAATCCACAGAGATTATAGTGAGGAGTTTCAAAAAACAGATCAAAAAATCATTTTTTCATTTTCTCTATTTTTTTTCTTATTCACACTTCCTTGTTTTTATTTTTTTTAATGGCATCAGATCTTACATCTTTTTTACTTTTTTGTATGAACAAGTTTCCCTTTTTTTAACAAATCAAAATAAGTCTTTTTTCTATCTACTAACTTTTTTAATAATCTTTTCTTATTAATTTTTTCCAATTTTCAATACTAGCCAACAACAATCCAAATTCACAATTAAATTTTTTCAACCAATTCAATGTAAGCAATAATTACTTTCAAAAAGAAAAAGAAAAATTAAAAGAAAAAGAAAAATTAAAAGAAAAAGAAAAAGATAAAACAAAAAGAAAAGAGAAAGAAAATAATGAAATAAAAAAAGAAGAAAATAAACAACAACAAATGGAAGATCTCGTAAAACCAGAAGATGAAAGGAATTATTCAAGAATTTATGAGCAAATAGAGTTTTCTAAAAAAGATTTTCAGAACCTTAAAGTAACACAAAGGAAACAAACAGAATATTTAAAAAATATGATAAAAAACCAAGAAAACAAAAGACAAAGTCTGCTGAAACAAAAATCTGATCTTTGCTTAGAATTAAGAACATTAAATGTCTTAATTCGATCAGAATCTTTTCAAAATCACTTTAAGGATCAAAATTTAACAAAAACAGGAGCATCTACAAAAACACAAAACAATATTGAAGAATATAAAACACTTCTAAATCAAGTGGATTCTTTAAAAAGAATTAAAAAAGTTCTTGACAAAAAAGAAAAAGGAATGAAAAAAGAAAAGGAAAGTTTAAATGAGGAATTAATTACAAATTTGGAAAAGAGTGTCTACAATTTACTCATAAAAAATGATGAAGCCAATAATCTTGAACAATTAAAAAGAGTACAATTAAAAAATAAGTTATTTAAACAATTACAAAATGTGCAAAAATGTAATGAACAAAAAATTTGTTGGTCTGAGAAATATTCAATAACAAAATCAGATTTAGGAAAAAGAATGCAAAACCAGAAATCAAAAGAGCAAAAGCTTTTAAAAGAACTTTCGATTCAAAAGCAAAAGACACAAAAAATAAGAAACTTGGCTTTAAATTCATCAATACAATTCGAGCAATCTTTGCATGTCTTTGATGCAAAAATCAGTTGGTTAAATAATACCAAAAGTCTATTATTAAAAAAAATCTCATCATCCAAAACGGAGTCATTACCTTCTTCGACTTCGTCGTCTTCATTGTCTCAACAAGAGCTGAATTCAAAATCATTTAAATCAAAATCAATTTTATTCAACAAAAATGATTGTCGAATAAATGATGATTTTAATTCTTTCGCTTCAAATTTGAAATTCAATCTGTGTTTTGACAATAGCCAGAGTAATGAACTATTTCAAATTCGGAAAAATAAAGAAATTGGAAAAAAAAAGTTTTTAATAAAAGAAATCGATAAATTAAAAAAAAAAAAATTGGAATTAGAAAAACAAATTTCTAACTTTCAATTAAATCATGAAAATGTTCTTGATCAAATAAAAAAAATCTCTGATCATAATGATAAATTAAATTCATTAACAAATAAATTAAAAAATGAAAATCTTTTATTAATAAATAAACAAAATCAATTAACAAATATAAATAATGAAATTTCAGAAAATGAAAAAAAAATTGAAAATTTTAAAAACCAAATAAACCAAAATAATCAAATAATTTTAAAATATAAAAATGAAGAAGATTATGCCAATGGGAAGTTACCAATTGAGCAAGAAGAACAAATTGAAGAACTTGAAAGGCGATTGGAAGAATTGCAATCAAAAGAAAGCCAATTAAGAAAATCCAGTAAAAAGGAAAGATGGAAAGTTGAAAAGGCTATTTTTAAACAACGTAGAGAAAATGAATTATTATTAAAAAGAAAAAATGAATTATTATTAAAAAATCCAAATAGTGATCAAAACAATTTAAATAATGAATTTGAAAATAAAAACAAAAATGAATTAATTAATTTTAAAACTAATATCAATCAATTCTTATCAGAAATATTTGAAATAATTAAGATGCCAAAAAAGGAGGAAAATGATTTCCAAATTAATGATATTGAAAAATATTTTAATATTTTATCTCATTCTTATTCAGAAAAAATCAAGGAATTAAAAATATTAAAGCAAAAATAAAAAAATAAATTTTATTAAAGAGATTAAAAATGTTTTCATTTTCTGGATTTGGTTGTATTTTTATTTGATTTACTTTTATGAGTGGATTAAAATTTTCGAATTTTTATGTTTTAAAATCATTTATATATCATCAGGATCATGCTTTAAAGTTAAATACAAGATAATTACGTTTTTCTAAAATTCATTTTTTTTTTTTTCTATCTGAATTAAACGAAGATTCACCCATTTTTTCATTTGTAACAAAAAATAGAGGTTTTTTTTTTTTTTTTTATTGAAGAAGTGTAAATTACACTCGAGTTGCCCTTAGACTTAAATTTCCTTTCAGAAATTTAAGCGTGGAATCATAGATTTCACGATTATTAATTAATGAAAATAATTTCAAACTATCACAGTTTAAAATCAATTCATTAAGATTTATTTGTTTGAATTTATTTTGAAAAATTAATCTATCTTTTTCATAGAAAGGACATATCCATAAAAAGTGATCAATATTTTCTATAATTTCCTTTTGTTTATATTTTAAACATAAAGGACAAAATTTATTTGAATTTTTATTAATTACATTGTAATATCTATTTAAACAGTTAGTGAATGTTCTGAATTTTAGAATTGTTGAGCTTGATGGATAACTTAAATATTTTTAAGTTTTAAATAAATAATTTTGATTTTTTATTATTGTGAAATATTTTTGGACCAAAAAATAGAGGTTTTGATGATATCTTTTCTAATCTGTGATAAAGCTTAAAAAATCTTGATTAACATTACAAAATTGTAAAAATCTTGATAAATGTCCAAATATCTTGATAAAATTGTGGTATTCAATAAATATCCTGGTATTCTAAAAAACATGATATTACAAGACAATCGAGATAATATGATTACACCGTGATAAAGTTTAAAAAGTCATGATATTACATAAAATTGCAAAAATTGATAATATCATGTGAAAATCGTCAAATTTTGTTATATTTTATTTCGATCATACACATATGAATCTCTGTTTAGAAAATTTGTAAACTTTTTTCGTTTTAGTATGAAAGTAGAATACCCACCTATTTAAAACTATTTTCTGTGGTTGTTTTTTTTAAAAAAAAGAGAATTAAACATTAGAATTTTTTAAATTTTCTTTTTATTTCTTAAATTGAAAAAAACCGCCGTTAACTTTTCCAAAATTTAAAGGAATTGAGTAAATCTTTGATTTCTTTCCTTTCTTTTAAATTCTGGAAAGCCTGGTACTCTAAGATACTTGAAAGAACTTTAATACACTTGAAGACACTCTATGGCACTATATAGTGCTTTATGCCACTTGGAAATACTTGACAACACGACTGTTTATTGATATTGGAATTATACCTAATAATTCTCAAATTCCTGAACTTTTCATATTTTGTTATTTATTAGATATTCTCTAAATTTTTAAGGTTTACATCGATGAATTTTAAGACTTCTATTTCTCAATTGATATTTTCATTTTTTTTTTTTTTTGAAAAATATTAAATTTTTTGATATATGTTTAAAACCAAGAATTTCTAATTTATTTTTGAGTTTAAATTTTCTTTTATAGTTTTGAAATTCTTACTTTGTCTATGTTTTATTCACTTTTAAAATTTATTATTGGAGAATGTGGATTGGTTTTTAAAAATTTTGTTACTTTTTTATTTATCCAAACATCTAAGGTATATTAAAATTATTTAGAGTTAAAATATAAATTACTAATCCTTAAAATAACTAACTATAAAATATTAATTTGAATATTTGTAATTTTTAATCAATTAGATATTTTCTTTTTATTAAAATTCATTTTTTTTTTTATAAAATTTTCTTTTACTTTTTTGAAGTTCAAAACCTGATATTTTCAAAATATACAAAAAAAAAAACTAAAAACGAAAAAACAAATGAATAATAATTTTTGATATGTGCCTTATAAATTTTTTATTACTGGACTTTTACTGAAAAAAGTTTAAAAACAAGATTTTTTGTTAATATTTAAATTCATTTAAAAAGACACTATATAATCTCAATTTTCCTAGTGATTATTTGTCTTTTTGAAGATCTTTTTTTTATTTCACATTATCTTTGGCAAAAATAAAAAAAAAAAAAAAAAAAGAAAAGAAAAAAAAGTATCAACAAAAAAAAGAAAAACAAAAGAAAAATAATTTTAAACAAAAGAAAAAAATTTGAAAACAAAAATTTATAAAATTAGAAAAAATGATTCTGATCCAAAAATTTTTTTGAAATTTTTTTTTGAAATAAATATGGGATAAACCTCAAAACAACTTCCAATAACATTATAAAGTGAGTCAAAATTTTTGAAAAATATCTTATTTTAGCATGGGGCAATTTCCTCAAAAACAAAGTATTAATAGTTATCAATTTTGATAATGAAATTAAATATGAACAATTTAATTCGAATTCATTTTTTTTTTGTTTTTATTTATAAACTTGTTTTTGGAATAAAGATTCAAGATATTTTATTGTAAATTTGAATTGTAAATTAATTTATTGATTATGAACAAAATAATATTTCTTAATGATTGTTCAAGTAAAAATCATCAAAATAATAAAAATATTTGATTTTATTAATTTTTTCAGGATAAATAACAAAAAAAAATAATTTTAAATAATGGAAAAAATAATACTGGAAAAAAAAAAAAAAAAAAAAAAAAAAGAATGTTTAAAATTATCTCCGATAAAAATACTTTTTAAAATTAAACCATAATTGAAGTGTTCCTCTTACAAAAGTAAATCTGAATGCTCTTCTTCTATTAGTTTCCCACGGTCGATTTAAAATTTTAAATGCAATGTCTTCGTAAGGAGGCCCTGCGGAAAATTTGATTAAAATAACTTCTTTTGAATCGGTAGGATAAAGTTTAAAGGTGGGAGACACGGATTTTTCTATGAGATCTGGGTAAAAGATATTAAATTTATATCCCTTAACTGTTTTTGGGGGTGGGTTTTCTTTTGAGTAATGTACGCGGTTATATCGATTCCAATTAAAGCCTAATTTCACTCTATTATAAAATTTAGGTTTTCGTGGGCGATATTTGTCATTAAAATTATAAAACTCTTTTTGCTCTAAATTTACACCCTTTTCTCCCAATTCTGAAGCTACTTCGGTATAGCCCACACTTCCAAGATTAAATTCCTGATCACCAAATTGCTTGCTTGTTTCGTTGCCGTTAAAGGTTTGCTCCCTTAATTTTTGATCTTTAATATTTTGATCGTCAAGAGTGTTAAACATTTGGTATGGGTTAATTGCCTGGACGTCTTCTCCCCCATTATAATTATTAATGGTTTTAAGATCGTCTTTTTCCTCTTCTTCTTCGGCGCCGATTTGTTTGTCTGTTTCTAAATCCAATGAAAATCCTAAATTATTCGTGATCATTGATTTTTTTGTTGTTGTTTTTTTTTCCAAAATGTCGAGTTGTGCCTGCATTGTCTTTAATAGTTCCGTTTCAATATTTTGTTCAACACTTTGTTGTTTTTGTAAAATCGTTTCATTTCCTTCTTTTTCTTCTTCTTTTTCCTTTTCCTTCTCTTTCATTTTTTGTTCCTTTTTTTTTCTTTTCTTTTCCTTTTTCTTTCTTTTCTTTTCCTTTTTTCGTTCCTTTTTCGATTTCTTCTTTTCCTTCTCTTTCTCTCTTTCTTTTTCCTTCTCTTCTTCATCGTTTTTTTCGATGCTATCCTCATTAACTTGCTCAATTTTTGATAATTTTTCAAATTGGATTTTTAATCTTTTTTCGTGTTCCTCTTTAATGAAGGCCTTTGCTTTAGAGACTAATAATTTTTTTAACACTTCTTCCCAAAATTCCGTTCCTCCAAACGTTTTGTTTGATTCAAGATTTTGTGTAATCTCTGTTTCCATCTCAATCAATTCCTTTTCACTTTTGCCCTTGAGCATTGTTTTAATTTCCTTTTCAAATGTCGAATGGACGACTTGTTGGAAGCCCGTATTTGATTCGGAATTGAGTTCCATCACCCTTTTCGCCTTTTCCTTTGTCAGTAACAGCATGGCTTGCCAGATTTCGTTATACTCCTTGTCCCATTTCAGGAACAAATTTATGTTGTTAATCAGCCTCTGGAATTCTTCAATTGTTGTCATCCCTTTCAAGACTTTGTAGGGCTCATCAATTTCGATTTCAAACTCGTTATAAAACACAATGTTTTTGGCAATAGAGTCAATGGGCTGCTCTCTGTTTTCTTTGATCCTTGTCCTTGTTCGGTACCATAATTGGTTTTTTTTAAACTCGTCCTCGCTTTTTTTTAACTCCTTCAATTCCAGATCGCTCTCATTCCTAATCATGATGGCTTCCTGTTCTTCCCAGAGCTCCCTTTCAATTTGCCTTTTCTTCCTTTCTTCACGAACCTTTTTTAATTCGTCAAGCACCTTGATTTCTTCCTCTTCTTTTTTTTCTTTGCTTTTGAAATTTTTTTTGGCATCCCTTTTCTTCCAAACAAACGAATCGGTCAATTTGGAGTCTCCAAAAGGATTGTCTTCGTCAGTGTAGCCAACAATTTTTTCTTTCCTCATCCTTTTTAAGTTTTGGATCTCATTCTCTTCCGCTTGCTTTTTTATTAATTCTTTTATATACTCGTCATTTAATTCAGACTCATCGAATTTGGTTTTTCTTTTCCTTGATTTTTTTTTGTCTTTTTTTTCTTTTGTTCTTTTTGACATATGGATTTTTTGTGTGCTTTTTGGGGCTAATAAAGATAAAATTTTAAAACAAAAAAATTACAGAAAAATGATTTTTAAGAATTAAAATTCTTGGTTCATCTTGGATACTAATTGAAAGAAATTCAGGTCTAGTTGAGTTCATGATCTTTAATCTTGCTGAAGTTTTGGAAAAATTATTTGAAAAAGTTGGTTATGTTATTTATTTTTTAAGGACAAAGTTTTCTGATGAAAACAGAAAAACTCTGAAGAATAAAAAAACTTTTGTTTGAGTTCTATCATCTCCATTAACTTTTGAGACTGAAAATCTCTGATTAAAAAAAATGTTCAAATTTTCAAATCAGAAGAAATAATCTTCATTCCAAAAATTTGGACACACACACAAAATCAAAAATAAGCAAAGAAAAAAACTCAATTTATTAAATTTCCCAAGGTTATATAAAAACCACATTTAAGATGCCGAGTATTAAGGTTTTAATAAGTAATCATTTTAATCCAAATCAAAGAAAAAAATAATAAAACTCAAAACTAAAAATCAGTGTGTCCAAAATAATGAAATGAGCTGAACATAAAAATTGTATTGGTTAATTTGTTGAAATTTCACCAACAATTGTTGATTGTTCAAATGATAAGATACCATGGACCAATTGTATGTTATTTTTCAATTTAAGAAACTCAATATTAACATTCTTTCAAACGATCGAAAAAATTTTTTCAGATCTAAGAAACAAAACAGATTGCTAACTGCAAAAAAAAGGAAATGAAAACAAAACAAAAAAGACAAAAAAAGAAATTGTTTGTAAAATAAAAATTATTTCCAAATTGAATTAAAAGTGTAGTATTGTTATTATTTCAACTGTTTAAACTGTGTAAAATTTTTTGGAATATAGTTTATAATAATTTAGGGTTTCTAAAGTCGGGACAATATGTGATTTTAAAGTTTCAGAATTACATTTCCAAACAATAAAACAAAAATACTTCGGATAATTGTTCTAAATATATTTTTCATTTACTTTTCTACTTTTGAAATGTTTCAAAATTTGATTTTATACTTGAAAATCTCTTTAAGTCATTTTCTTTTTATTATTTTTTCTTCAAAAATATATTTGAAAAAAACAATTTTTTTATTTGTCTATTTTTAAAATTAATAATTTTTTTATTCCTTTATTGTGAAGGAAAATTTTTATGAGAAGTGAAAACTTAATAACACAATAAAATGAAAAATAAAAAAATAATGGGGGGGGGGGGGGGGGGGGGGGCTTTCTCTTCTAATTGTTAATCAATATATATATATATATATATATATATATATAATATATATATAAACTATTTTTCATAAATTTTGACTCACTTTATGATGTTAATGGGGGTTGTTTTCAGAGTTTATTCCAGTATTCATAACAAAAAATATTTTCAAATTCTTGGATCAGAATCATTTTTTCTAATTTTTCAAATTTTAGTTTTGCTTTTTCAAATTTTTGTTTTTCTTTTTTTTTTTTTTTTTTTTTTTCTTTTTTTTTTTTTTTCTTTTTCTTTTTTATTTGATCTTTTTTTTTTTGTAAAAACATGATGTGGAAAAAAAAAGAGATCTTCAAAAAGACAAATAATCACTAAGAAAATTGAGACTATGTAAAGTCTTCGAAAATGGATTTAATTATTCACAAAAAATATTATTGTTCAACTTTTTTTCAGTGAAAGTTCAATAATAAAAAATATGTAATGTTCATTTCAAAAATTGTGACTCACTTTTTTTTAGTTTTTGATTTTATTTTTTTTAATTTTTAATATGCCAGACTTTTATAGATTTAGAATGACTTAAAAGTGAATTACAAATCATATTTAGTTATTAATTGTTCTTGAATACTAAAGGATAAATTTTTTTTCTCAATTTATTATTTCAGGTGAGTCACAATTTTTGAAAAAGAGTTTATATATAAGGTATTTCCAAAAAAGTGGGGCATTTTTTTTACATTTCATAAAAAATAATCTTTTTTAGTGATGATAATCATTAATCAACTATACCAAATTAAGTTTAATATTTATACCGATTAAATCAACCACTTATGTATTTAATTCAAAGCATGTTAGTTGAAATATTCCCAAAAATGAAAAAAAAAATAGCACTTTTTTGGTTAAAGCAATGTACGACCAATTTCAATAAAAAACCGGAAATATGGAAAGGGAACAAATGATTGTTTAAACATGAAAACGCAGATATATGTTTTTAATCATATTGCAAATTTTGTAGGGATTATACAAGTTATGAAAATAGTTTTTATGATCAAAAAGAAAATAATAAAAACCAATTTTTACCATAAAAAATATCAGATAAAATCGAGATCATAAATTTTAATATATTTTATTTCTGCAATACAATACTAAGAAACAAATTGAATTATTATAAAGAATCTATAAATGGTGGTTAATGATTTTATAAATTTAAATCCTTTTTTGAAGAATGGGTTACATAAATTTATTTTAAAATATATTTGCCCCACTTTCTTGGAAATAGCTTATATATATTCAACTGGTATATATGTAAATTTAAAAATAATTGTATTAAAAAAAAAGGCAGAAACAAGCCAAATTAATCAATAATTAATTGTATTATCAAATTTTTTATGGTTTTTTACGTATCAAAATTATTCAAAATATAAAAGAAATATTCAGAGAACCTTTGATACCTTCCTAAATAAACAGCCAAAATATTCTGAAGAATAATTAGTTTGGTTAATTTCAAAAAAAAATATAAATTAACCAAAGTGAATTTATATTAATTTGACTTAAAACCATTATCACCTTTAAGATAAAAACTTTTAAAAAAAATTAACAGCCTTAAAAATTCCAAATTATTTAAAAAAAAATAGTTTTTGAGTTAAAAAAACAAAAAAATATACCTTAAATTAAATTATTTGATAGCACAAATTTCGTCAAAGGTTTTATCTTAAAAGTAGTGCACTGTGATACTTTTTATAATAATTCGTATGGATAGCTCTATCCCTCTCCTTCCAAAATGTCTTTTCTGAAGTTCTCTTAATTGGCCAGATAATTTTTTTTTCAAAATAATTATTAACCCACCATTTATTAAAGAATGTTAGAAGGGAGGAGTGTTTATTATCTAAGATCTGTGGTTATTACTTTTAAGGTTAACAACATATTTATTGAATTTGAAAGCTGTTGAGTTAAGATTTCTTGTTCCAATTTACTTTTTTTTTTGAAATTTATCAAGACTTTTTGAAAATCTTTTTTTTGAAAGTTGTATGAAAATTTTGTTCCATTTATTTTTTAACTAACAGTATAATTTACTGTTGTTCAAATAAAGTGTGAAGAAAAGATTAATCTCTATTTCCAAATAAAAAGCGTTTTTTTTTGTTTTAGAAGACAATCATCAACTGACAAATAAACTGTCAATAAACCCTAAGTATATAGTATTGTTTCTTAAAGTTCAATTATTTAAAAATGAAATTCTAAAAAAGAAGGATTAAATTGTAAAATATTTTTCAAAAAATAGAGAAAATTTAAGAAAAGTTGTTTTAATAAAAAAAACAAAAAATTTCAAAAAAATTGAGAATATTAAGGAAAATTTTCAATAAATTTCATTCTAAATTTAAATTAAACAAAAATATCAAGAAGTTTCCTTTAAAAAAAGATTAGAATTTTGGCATACTAATTGGTAGTAAAATACTTGTTGCCTTGGAACAAGAAGAAAAAAAAGCACAGATTATATTTTGAAACACGGATTATTTTCGTTTTACACGATTTATTTTGATCACTGTATCTTGAAAAATTATGAAAATCAAAAACCTTTTGCTTCACCTGACATTGAATTCTTTTAATATTATAATAGAGTTTAGTTCAAGGTTATTCATAGATTTGAAACTAAAGGAAAAATAAGATGGGGATGAGGTTAACAAAATTAATGTTAATTTTCGCTTGTTTAGTTAATAAATTTCGAAAAGTTTTTAGATCAATAAATGAATTTATGAATATTCTGAAAATCTTCGAATTTCGTCAGATTATGGTTACTCTTTGATTATGTTTTTAGAAATTCTTTTAAACCTTTTTATATTGGCAAATGTATGGTATTTTGGCCCCTAAGGAGTATAGAATTAAGATATTCCTGAACAACAAGATCAACATAGACTTCTTTCCAAATAAACAATATTTTGTTTAATGGTAAGGCCGTTACAATAAAAGAAAAATCTTTCAAAATCAACCAATAAGTAAAGTTAAAACCACGCTCTTCGTAAGTACTTATTAGTTCTTGTTCAATAAACAAATCAAAACTTATCAGAAAAAAAAAATGTAAAAAAGATCTTAAAAAAGTCTGGTAAAAGTAAATCTCTAAACATTCGTATCCAAGACCTGTAAAGGTATTACTTAAACTAACCGACTCATCAAATTTAGGTTTCTTTGTGACTTGATTAAAAAAAATTCTCAAGTGAATAAAAAATTCCGATGAAATACTTTCATAAGAATCAAGAAAACGCAATTATGAGATAACAGAACATCTTTTTCATTTTTTTGCTTTCAAGAAAAGAAATAAATCCTTACAGTAACTCATTTTTTTTTACATAAACCTTTCAATATTCAAAAGAATCTATTTCAAATGTTAAATCTTTTAAAAGCAATACCAAAAACAAACTTTGTTTCAACAAGCCTTCAAAGGAATTTCAGCAATGCTGTCTTGGATTGTATCAAATCAAGACGGTCTTGCAGGAGTTTTGATCCAAATAAGGAAGTAAAAAGAAGTGATATCGAAGAAATCCTTGATATTGCCAAGCACTCCCCAAGCGCAAACCACTCACAGCCATGGAAGGTTAAAATTACCACCAACGCGCCAATGCTAAGAAGAATGGGAAAGGAATATTTTGAAGTCTTTAAAAAAGACAAACAATTTAGGGGCTTTGTTCAAATGGCCAAGAAGCTCCCTGTCTCAGAGCCAATTTTTTATGACGCGCCCATGGCAATGTTCATCTATGCCGATTTGAAACGTGGGAAAGGAATTTTTACTAATTTAGATGTCGGGATCTTTGTTGGCAGTATTTTACACGGTCTTGAATCAAAAGGGTTGGGTGGGGTAGCTCTTGGAGTACTGAAATTCCAACAAGACATTTTGGAAAAAGAAATCAGAACTGAAGAAAACGAAGAGCTTTTAATTGGAATTGGTGTTGGCTATGCAAAAGAAGACTTTCAACCAAACAAGAAAAATTTAAAAACTGATGATGTCCAGTGGCTTGACTAATTTGTGTTTGCAAATTCCCGTTGCACTTACAATTATTTTGAATTGGGATTCTGGACTTGATAAACAAAAAGCACCTGAATTTCTCTTTTTTTTTTTTGATTTGTTAAACGAAACAAGAAATAGAGGTTTTAAAACTTTTACTTTACAAATTTTATTTTGTTCAATAAACTTTTTTTGATCTTTTGAAAGGATTATTTTTCTTTTTTGTTTTTTTCTTTTAAGGGTCGTGGATAATGAAGGTGAAAAATAATTTTCTAAAATGGAAAAAATCTTTTTGGTGATTTTTATTAGTAAATAATACCGATAAAAACTAATCAAAAGTGATTTAAATTAATCTCCAAAAATCAATAAGCAAAAAAGATAATATTTTGAGAAAAAATACTAAAGATCGACACTCAATTTTCAATTAGAATGGTTGAGAATATATAATTTTTAATACAAATATCTCAGTTTTGAAGTTTTGTGATTTAGGTACTTTTTGAGATCTCTAATATTTTTTTTTTAATTTTTTTCATTTCTCAAATGAGTTAGTTTTTTATTGTAAGTATGTTACATAACCCTTACTTGCAAATTTTAGAGTTGTCACAAAATATCCACAAAAAAGATTACCTTGAATTAAATTGATTTTGTATTTGAGGAAAAAAATTTGATTTTAAATTTAAGAAATCTAACATATTTGGAAATATAAATGAGAAAAGATGAATTTTTTTTTTTTATTTTGATTTTTTGAAATTGAGAACTCTTTTTCTTCAAGAATTTAATTCAGAATCGTTCTTTGGAAACCCAAAAATTTTTCTAATTGAGTTTTTTGAAAATTAATTTTGATAATTAGATTTATTGAAATTTAGTACAGCTGTTTTAGAAAAGTGTGTACCAAAAGTTTTATTAGATGTTGACTGAACTGATTAAAATATATGAATTAGACAGTTTTAAGCCCTACTTATAAAACTTTGAGTCCACACTTTTTTAAAACAGCTATATTAGATCCTTTGAATTTTTTTTTAAAAATTTGAATTTTTACAATTGATAAATTTTTCCACTTTTTTTAGTTAAGGGAGTATTCATTTTTGAAAATAAAATGAAATCTTCTCAAAATCTTGAAAATTTTTTTTTTTGTAATTTGTGTTTCGACTTATGGAATTAACGAGTTAGCCCCATTTAAACAATTTATTGATTTGAGTCTCTTTTTTGAAATTCAAAATTTATATGTTTCCAATATAAAACGAAAAAAAGTTACATATTATTTTGTTTAACAATTAAGTTAATTCTTGAAAATGGAAAAACATATTTTACGTTTTATATTGGAAAGTATTGATTTCGAAAGCAAATTTTTTATTTGGTTTCTTTTTCTTTGATTAATATTCCAATTCAAATCTCAACCCATAAAACTAATTGTGGTATAGTGAATCAATAAATGAATTTTTGGTAGAAGCTTAACTATATCTTATCAATTAAATTGAGATCTATTCTGCAAAAAAATTTTTTTCTTTAAGATTTGAGAAAAAAGTTGTTTTCTGGTTTTCAAAAAATGAAAAAAAATTTCAAAAAATGAAAAAATTTCAAAAAAATTTTCAATTTTGCCAATTTTTTTTAATAAATTGTTTGGTCTTATTCACAAGAATCCTTATAACAATTCAATTCATTTTTAGCAGAAAAAAATTGATTTTGAATTTTGATGATAAAATTAACTAATTCCCAAATATCTTCAAGAATTTGTTTTTTGAAAAATCGAATTTTGTCTTAATACAAAAACAAAATTTATAAGTAATATTTTTACAGGACTTTAAAACTTTGATTATTATAACTACTATTCTTAAAAAAAAATACAATTATTTTATAATCCGTTAAATATATCAATTTTTTTGGTTAACCAAAGGTTTTATCTCAAAAAAGAAAAATAATCTTTATATTAATATTACTGGTAACAAAGAAATTTTATAGTATAATAATGATTTTAATTTCAATAAACGGGGTAAAAACTAGATAAATTGTGAGAAAAAAAATGAATCTAAAAGTTTTCTTTCTCAGAAAAAATGGTAAAAAAAATTGATCTCCCTAAACTAATTTTCTTTTATGGCTTTCTTAGTCGATCAGAATTTTTTGACACTTGGGATCTACAAAATTTGTAAGTAGAGAATACCACCAATAACATATTTTAAAATTTTACCTTGTTGTCGTAGAATACTAGTCCCTTAATGTGATTTTTTGCTTATGAAATACTTTGAAAGAAAATTTTTTTTTAATTTGAATTTTTTGTCAATAGAAATCTAAAGAAATTTTTTTTTTGAAAATTCGTTTTTTTGTAATCAGAATCATATATAACTGTTTTTTTTTTTGTTATTTGAATTTTTGTAATCAAAATAAAGGACAATTTTACAATACACTTTTTTATTTCAAAGCCACACCTTGGGTATGTAGTAAATCCAGGTTAAATGACTAGTACCTTTAGGGGTTTTCATTTACAAATAAAAAGTCGATCATCCAATTATATTACTTTTATCAGTAAATTATTTGAGTACTTTTTCGTTTAAGAGTCTCGAAATAATCCTTCTTGATGTATAGTTATTAAGATCGATCTTATCAATTTAAAATATTAAATATATATATAAGTTGCAAAAAAAAAACCATTATAGAGAAATAAAACCCTTGCTCTTTTTCCTCATATTCCAATATGGCACCTAATTATATACTCAATAATATACCGAATACCCAAATAATTTTGAAAGTAAATTCCTTGAGGTTTTGATAAATTTTAAAATTAATAATTAAATTTATTGATTATTGTTTGAAATTTATTTGTAATTTTTTACAAATAAATATCTATATTTTTTGAGAAAACAAGTTTTTACCTTTGATCTTTCCTTTTAGATTTTTTTATGGTAGAACTTTAATAACCCAAAATTGTGCTTACTTATTGTTTACTGTTAGTTTATTTAAGCATATTATATAAACTAAATTCAAAAAATTTGGACATAGTCTAAACGGTTGAAAGAATAACAATACCACATTTTAAACTCAATTTAGAAAACTTTTGGTATTAAAAACCATTTTTTTATTTTTCGTCTTTTTTGTTTTTGTTTTTGTTTTCCTTTATTTCCAGATATATTTTATTTTTTTTTTGATCAGAATTTTTTTCAATTATTGATAGAAAGTTAATGTTGAGTTTTTTAAAATAGAAAAATTACATACAATTAGTTGGGCCGATAATATATTATGATTTGATCGATCAATAATTGTTAATGAAATTTCAACAAATTTACACCTAAATTTTTTTTTTTCAGCTCTTTTCATCATCTTAGACCTCAACCCCATTCGACTAAAAGTTGTCCCGCCAAAAATGAAAAAATCGCCTTTTTTAAGAATGAACCAAATTATGATTGTTTAGAAATAAGAGAAACAATAAATTTCAGATTAGATTCAATAATTATAAACTAAATAACTTAACAAACGATAAATTTTCAAAAATACAATTTTAAAAAATTTTAAGTCACTTTCATTGGTATGTCTTATGAAAAATTTTTTCAATTTCTTTAGAAAATTAAAATTGTTGGAAATAAGTTTTTTGAATTGACAATATATGAATTTTAAAAGAAAATACAAATTCATCACGTTTATGTACGTTAATTTGGAGTTTCAATTTTTTTTTTTTTTTTCAAAATTAATTTTTACAAAAAAAAAAAAAAAAAAAAAAAAAAAAAAAAAAAAAAAAAATATAAATAAATTAGGAAAAATCAAAAAACAAAAAAAAAAAAATTGATTTGGATCTAAAAATTTAAATTTATTTTGAGAAGAATAATGGATTAAAATAATAGATTATATTATATTTCTTCAATAAAACTGGACTCCTTTAACTAAATAAAAGTAGAGATTTTTTATTTATTATTTTTATATTGTTTTTCTTTTATTTGGATGAAAATGATAACTTCAAAAAAAAATTATACTATGTTACCTTAAGTGAAATTTTTTATTACGTTTGGAAAAATATAATAAATTGAGGTTTTTTTTTTTTTTTTGCCTATTTTTGGTTTTTTGTGTGTCCAAATTTTTGGAAATGGGTTAAAATTTTACTTAATATTTGAATTTTTGGGCACTTATTTCATCCAATTTTCAATTACAACATTCTTATTCTATCTAACATAATAAAATATCGAAAATTTCTTTAGGGTGGTTCAGTGTTAAAAAGAAATTTTTTTAAATTTGTATTTCATCATTTCAAATTTTCGCTTTTAATTTTGAAAATTAAAGTTTATATCTAAAATACTCATTTTCCCATATTTTGCTTTTGATTTCCAGTTTTTTTTTCAATATTTACATTATTAGATTTATTATAGTTTTTTGCCTCTCTTGAAAGTAAATACCGAGTATTCTTCTCATTATTTAACTTTATAATTCACTTAAATACGTTTTTTCCCCAATTGTATAAATATACGTTTATAAAAAACCATTACTTTGAAAATTTATTTTTGTTAAAGAAATTAATTTTTAAATTAATTATCTAGAATACATAATAGACCTGGTAATTATCGAAAGACATAACAAATAAAATTAATAATTAAAACTATTATTCTGAAATATAATATATAAATTTAAAAAGAGACAAAAAAAATTATTTGGTTTCAATATTTTTATATGATCACAATAAATTTTAATTATTCTTTACCTTAAAAAGTAGATTATTATATTTTGTAGGAATTTAAGAGAAGTGGTTATCCCAACATCAGTAAATCCGAAATTATCGTGTGTAAAAAAAAAAAATCATTTTTAGATTTGCTCGGGCTTTGAAATGGGAAAATTTTTTCTCTTTACATACCATTATAAAAACAAAATTTGTTTATTGAAACCAAAATAATATAAACTATAATATTTAAGTCTCATTGCTATATACACATTTTGATCAGAAATAAGTAGGATTGTAGTTATAATTTTATTGAATTATTCAATATATCAAATTGGTTCAAAAAATCACAATATGTAATCAAAAGGTGTAAAATAGGTGTTACTCAAACTAATATACACTTGTTTTAAAATCAATTTGAGTATATGACTTTGTAAAATCATTTGAGGTTTTGATGATAACAATTATTATCATGATATTCGTAATTAATTCGTGATAATATTAAAAAAATCTCGATTAACCCTATTTTATAACGAAAAATCATAAAATCTCAATATTCAATATTATCACGAAAAAATAATGATTGTGAAAAAAAGAAAATTATTTTTTTTGAAATCACCTTAAAAAAAATATCTTGACTTTTACAAAAAATTGAGACTTTTATAGCTCTTTTACTCTTTAGAAATGTTATGAAGTGTTGACAATTATTTTAAATTATCTTCAAGTATTTGAAACCTTTGAAAGAAAGAAAAAATTTATAAACTGACTGAGAATGTTTGTAGTAGACGAAAAATTTTTTCTTTTCATTTTTTTTTTTATAAATAAAAAATCTCAAAGAAATTTTATCATTAAAAAATACAAACCCATTTAAACAATATACTTGAATACAAAGTTGATTTATTTCTTCAAAATGGGGTTATTACCTTCACAAGTCAGATATCCAAAAAGAATAAATAGTAATTTTCCTTCTTATTGATGATGGATCAAAAAAAACATCTAAGCTCTAGTTGTGTTTTCAGCCCAATACAAAGATAAGAGATATGAGAAGAAGAAGAAAAAAAATGAAAATTTCTATAAAAAAACTTAATAATAGGTGATAAAGCCACTAGGCTATGGTGAAAGTTTTTGAACAGTTATCCAATCCCTATTAGCTTTCAGAGAATAAAAAAAAATGTTTTATCCCAAGTACAGATTCTTTAAAGAAATTGTGAAAGGTTGAAAGGTTTAGTTGTTTGAGAAGCTATTTATTCAACACAATTTACAACACCAGAATTAACTGAAAAATTATGTCTTTCTCTTTAATTCTGATTGTTGTTGATCTTAAAGGATCCATAGGTTTGTCAACCAAAATCAAAATAAAATACAATAAAACTCTTTGATCAGATCCTCAATTGAATCAAGTATCTTTTTTCTTGTTTTTTAAAAGAATAAACTTTTTTTTCATATAATCTATTTTTTTGATCAAAAAAAATTCTTTGTAAAAATATTGCTCAAAACCCATTAAATGTTCTCTTGTATTTTACTTTTTAATAGCCACATTGTTGCATTTATCACGATTTTGATCGAAATAATTATCCTGATTTTTATTGAATATACTATTTGTTATAATATCGTGATAATATTGAATATCACCATTTTATAAAATATCGCGATTTGAAAGAAATTATCGCGATTTTTATAAAACATTGAGAATTAACCATAGGTATCATCAAAACCTCTATTATATTACTATATTTGATACATGGAGATGGACAGCAAAAAAGATCCTTGCAGATCACTTACTCCCTTAAAACAAAACCCTACCAAAAGAAAGTGTGTCAACTTAATTATTCATCGATTGTTTCACAGACCTGAATGAAAATACAATAACCAAAAAATTTCGATAATTCAGAAAGTAATTATTAATTATTTTCTCAAAATTCGTTCTTCGTTAAAGATCTAAGATTTTATAATTGTGTCAATTTTAAATCATTCATTAGGTTTTCGAAATAAAATATCCGTAAAGTAGTTATTCATGGCTGACAGTATTTGTAAACCAATTTTAATTTCTAAATATGATTTTCTCCAAATGTTATTCAATTAAAACAAAACCTAAATTTATTTTTTTGATTTTTTTTTTTTTTGCAAGAAAAATTTTACTTTATTCCCCAATTAAATGATCAATCCTTTTAGTGATGACAAATCAAGTGGCGAAGATTCAAATCCCTTCAACGTAAAGAAAATTCTTTAAAAGATCTTTTCAAGTGGATTTTTGTTTTCTTGTTTTTTTTCCTTATTTAGTATTTTGTTGTTTTTTTCAAAATTTCTTATAAATAAATTAACAAAGGATGAATCTGTCACCCAAGGAATGAACACCAAAACCCAACAAGAAGTGACTACCAACCCTTTTGAATCTAACACAGTAACAATTTTTTTTTTTTTTTTTTTTTTTTTTTCTTCTTGTTTAATTTCGGAAAATAGTTAATAACAAAAAGATTTTTAAATTTTCTTTTTTTATTTTATTTTTTTCTTTTTTTATTTTTGTTCCAAACTTTCACTAAATCCAAACTTTGAATCAAAACCCTTTTAACCATTTCAAATAGAACCAAGAATACAAACCACCTGAGTACTTGAAAGATAATGATGGTAAGATATCAAAAATAAATTAGAAAAAAAAAAACAAAACTCTTCTTTTCAAATCCAAAACAACCTTTCCTTTTTAAATAAAAACCCTTCTCTCCAATTTTTTTTTCTTTCTCTTTTTTTATTGCTCTCTTCCCAAATCAAAAATTAAAAAAGAAAAAGATATGAGATCTCTTGAAGAAAGAGAACATGCTGTTCAACTTCGGTTGGCTGAACTTGGAAAACGTGAAAAGGAAGTTGGTAAACGTGAACATTTGCTAGGTAACTAAAAACACTTTTTTTTTTTCAATTATTTTTTTTTTATTTTATTTTTATTCTTGATTTTTTTACTTCTATGGGTATGTTAAAATAATTCTTTGATAAAAAATTATCTCTTAATGTCATCTTTAGGTCGTGACGTTAATAGACCTAATAACTGGCCAAAATGTAAACCAATATTGTACCATAACATTGGTGAAGATGTTCCTGAAAATTGTAGAGGAATTGTTAGGTTTGTTTCTTTTTTTTTTTTTTTTTTTTTTTTTTTTTTTTTATTTTTAATTACCTTTTTGAATTTTTGTTAATAGCAACACCCTCATTCTAAAATTGATTGTTTAATAATTAATAAACAAAACAAACAAAATATAATTATTAATAGACTTGCTTATTTTGCATGGATAAGTTTGTGTTTAATTTTTTTGAATTAGAAAATAACCTAGAAACAGTAATGAAATAGGAAACAATCTTGTTATTATTTTTTCTTTTTCTTTTTTTTCTTATCACTTTTCTTAAAATTTTCATTCTTAAGTGGCCGCAACTGCTTGGTGTTGGAATTGGTTTTGTCTTGTTTCTAAGTTATTTGTTAAAGATGTTGAAAACAAAGGAAATGATATTGCAATTTCATCGATTTCTATGGTGCTAGGTATTCCATTATCCTGGATTTTTTGGTATAGATTATTATATAATGCAACTGTAAATATCTTTCTTTTTTTTTTTTTTTTTATGTGAATTTTTTTCTTATTACGGGAGTAAAGTATGAGTTTATGTTAGCGTGGTTTTCAATTTTGTTATATCTTGTAAATTAATATCATTTTCAAAATTCTATTCCTGATTCTGTATTTTCAAAAAAATTAATAAATACTGACAGATTCGTAAAAATTTAAATTAATATTTTGCATAATTTCCTTTTTTTTTATAATTTGTTAACTCAGATTTGAATAAAGATGAAAAAGAATGTTTTTAGGCCTAAATACAAAGAAACTTTAAAAAGAAGTTGATTTTAGAAATATTCAATAAAACTATGAAAATCTTATTTCCTTAATTAATTCAATTCGAAACTTTTTATTGTCATATAATACCGTACTACTAAAGTGTACTAAACAATCAAATCCCCTTACAAATTATTTATTTACATTATAAAAATTAATTTTTTATATTCTAAAAAAATTTTGCATCATGTTAGCTCATTTTTATTCTTTTAATTATAGATATTTGGATTTTTTGATCTTTAAAAGTTTTTTTTTCTTTTTACAAAAATAATAAAAAATTTTCAAATGAGTATTGAAAAAAATGTATTTTGTAATTTTGTATTTGTAAATACTTTTTAGTTGTATGTTCGTATTTGAAATTAATGTATTTAAGCAAGGAAAAAAAATATATTATTTTTATTAAAATAATAATTTTTAGAATTTTAAATCAATGCTAAATTTAATCGGTGAATTATTTTGATTTCTTACAAAGTATATATCTTTTGAAACCATTCAACAAAAAATTAATTCTATTTAATAATACATTTTATTTTATTTATTTATTTTTTTTTCTGTATTGAAAATGAGATAATATTTAAAATCGATAATTCTTGTTAAATTATTTCTTCACTTTAATTATTAATTTCCTTTCTACTAATTTATATATTATTCTATTTTTTTTTTCTTCTTAATTCTATATTTAAAATATATATATATATATATATAAATGCCGGGATTTATTCCAAATAAATTTCATTATTATAAATTATCATTAATAGATGAAAGATAAATCATCAAAGTAATTTTAGTTTCTTTTTATATTATGTTTTTTCTTATATCTTTATTATAATAGAGAATTTTTTAGCATTCATTTGTTAAAAAAAAAAAAAAAATTCATAATCAGGATTCATATTTTAATTCTTTTTTGAAAAAAAAAAAGCAAAAATAATTCTTTTTTTGATTCCATGTGATCAAAAAAAATTCATTTTTTATTTTCAATGATTAACCTCAACTTATTTCTTGTTTAAATTGGGTTTTAATAGAATCCCATAATTCCTCAAAATTATAATTATTGACAAATAGCCTTTTAAAAAATATTCGATAGGATTTCATGGTTACTAATAATTAATAAATATTTGGGGTTTTATCCTTCTCACAGGTTTTAGTTTTAAGCATCTTTTTTGACAATTATGATTGATTTTGTATTTATTCCTTTTTCGAAATAACTTTTTACTCAGAAATGGAATCAAAAATTTATTTTTTTTTTCTAATGGATATCTTTTACTACCAAATAAAAAATTTATTTTTTTGAAACTATTATATAAAAATAATTTTCAATGTTTTTGTAAAATAATTCTAAAAGGGATACTAACAAGTGGAAAATGTGTGAATAAAAACCAATTTCTTTGGAATTATTTTAATATTATGATTCCAAATTTCAAAATTTTTTTTGATTCCTAAAAACTCTATTTTTCAAATTTCTTTGGAAACTCTATTCATAGTAATTTTTATAGAATTTTTCCCTAAAATCCATATATTTTTTAGAATAATGCCAATTAAATCATTAATTTTTTTTTTGTTTTTTGAAGATAAAATTGAAACCAAAAATCGTGAATTACAGTTATGAATATTTCTCTATCAACATTTCTCAATTTCTTATTTTTTTTCTTTTTTCACAAATTTAATATAATTTTAATTTTAATTCACTTTCTTTTTATTTTTCCTTCCTTCCTTCTTTCTTTCTTTCGTTTTTTCATTTAAAATGTAATAGATATATTTTATTTTTTTCAACTTATTCAATTTGGTTCCTTCTTTCTGTGATGGTAATCATAGGGATAAATGGAACAGGCTGTGCTGGTATTATTAATGCTATTGATTTATTTGAAAAAAACAAAGTAGTAGGGATTTTTTTTATTGTTAATATGATACTCTGGTTAATACAAGTTTTTCTTTTCGTTGTTATCGTCAAAAAGGTAAATTACTATTATAAATCTTCCGGGTTTTCAACAGAAAAGGCAAAAGACGAAATTAGAACAGAAGTCGGCAAAGAAGTTGGTAAAGAGGTTGGTAAAGAAGTTAAAAGATCATTAGCAAGTGGGAATATATAATTTTTATAGAAATATATATTTAATATGAAATAATATTGATTATTACAAGTATTATTAATTTTAATTTTTTTAAAATTGATATTGTTCTTTTTCTAGCAATTTTAAAAAAACACTTTTTTTCTTTTTTATTTGTTCTTTTTTTTTTTTTTTTGTTAATTTCATTATTTTTCTTTGAAAAGATCACAATATTTCAATAAATTATAAAAATAAATTTTTATATTTTATTTTTTCAAATTTTCTTTTTTTTAAGGTATAAGAATATAATTACAAAATAATACTTTCCATTACATGTGGAGACTTTTGTAAGAAATTTATTTTTTGGGGTTATTATTTTTTTAAAAATTAATTTCTTTACACTCAATTTTAGAAAATATATTATTTAGATACTCTTCCTTAATAAATTCCTTTTCACTCAAAGAGCCCTAGCCAAAAATGAAAAATTCACTTTTTTTTGATGAACCAACACAACTTAAGATAGTTTTGAAATAAGAGAAATAAGTAACTTTGTATTAGAGTTTGTAATCATCAAAGAAAAGCCTGTACAAACTATAAATTTCCCAAAATAATAAAATTTTAAAAAAAAATTGTGGCACTTTTCATTGGAATGTCTCGTGCAAAATTCTCAATTTTTTTTGTGAATTAAAATTGTTGAAAATATAATTTTTTTAATTCAAATGTATGAATTTTAAAATAAAATAAAAACCCTGCTTTTCTGTATTTTAATTTTGAGTTTCAAATATTTTTTTTTTTTTTCATATTGACTTCCTAAAAAATTAAAATGATCATTACAAAAAATTAAAAAAAAAGTAAAAAACAAATAAAAAACATCTACAAAATGAGAAAAAAAGGATGAGATTTAAAATTTGAAAATTTATTTTGAGAAGAATAATGAATTAAAATCAGAGAATAGGTTTTATTTCTTGGATAAAAATGCACCCTTTTGACTAAAAAAGAGTTTATTTCCAGTATTTCCATACAATTTTTTCAGTAAATACATAAAAATCTAAAAAAATAAATCCTAAAATTAGAATGTGGAAATTTCATAATGCACTTAAAATTATTAACATAGTATAGACATTATAGTTTTAATTTTATATCCCCTTTCCAAAATTTAAGCGTGAATTGTTATATATTCCAGGATAACATATCAAAAGTGTATACTAAGATTAATTTCAAGTTCAAAAAACAAAAAAAAAATATTGAAAGGTATTATTTGAAGAGACGTTAACTTGCTATTTTAGGAAAAAAAAAAAAAATAAAATAACAAAAAAATGGTTGAATAAATTTAAAATAACTAATTTTTAAACATACAAAATATAAAAAAGAATATATATATATATATATAGATATTATATTACCATTAAATAAATCCACACACATACACACACAATACTTTTGAATTTAATTTCATTTGAGGATTTATTCTAGATTTCCATAACGTAATCTATGTTTAATTGTTACAATTTCTACTTGCCTTTTGATCATTTTTTTTCAAAAATCCATATTGTATTTTTTTGATTTTTCCTTTTCATTTTCAATTTACACATATGCTGTTTGATGATTTCTTGTTCCACATCACATTATTAAAAAGTTGAAAGTTAAAAGTCTTTATCTTTTTCGTATTTAACTCTTTTTACTACTATACAGAAACTTAATCGTTAGTAAAATAATAAAAAAAAAAAAAAAAAAACAAGATTGATTAGTTTTCAAATATTGGTATGTAATAAACCTCAATTCAAAAATTTTCACACACCAAAATTTAATTTTTGAAAAAAAAACTAATATATAATCAAATCTATAAATAATATCAAATGATAACTATTCGATAATTGTAATGTTAACAATTTTTTATCAATTACAATATTCACAAAACAAAAAAAAAGATAATTATCAATACTAATAAATTATCGGCGAGTTAATAACTTTGGAGAGAGCAAAATAAAAAAAGGGGGTTTGTAAATATGTTAAAATTCTATTAGAAATATTTCTCGATCTAATAGTTAGATAACATCAAAAACTAATTTTATTTGAGTTCCTCTATTCTTAACAGCTTGATACTAACCATAATAGTAATTGTTGAAAAAAAAATGAATTTTGATAAAATGAAAAAGCTCACTTAATTCAAAAAAAGAAGGAAAAATCAATAGAAAAAAAAAAATTTCAGATTTTACAAAAATCAAAATTATTCCCAATTTGAATGAAATTGTATTATTGTGATTTTTTGATCCTTTTCAACTGGACTCGAAATTTTGGAATTTTAGTTTAGATTTATTTATACTTGTGGAATAAATAAATAAAGCTACAAAAATTCACTGAATCGCAATTTAAATGACCCAATAAACCCAATTTCAAATATTAATGAACTCTATAGTATTAGATTTTTTGCATATAATCAACAATAAAAAATTTCATTTTGTAAACTTATTATTATTAATGCTATTCCTAATATCCTGGGAGAAATCCAAATAAAAATATACAATTGATTACAAATTAATATTTAGAATATCAAAAAGCAACTTTTCTTTCGATTTTTTAAATTTCAATTATTTACTTAATAAATATGAACAGAAAAAAGGAAATATTGATTATTTTTGTTTCTTTTGTATAAAATAGTTATGTTTTCAGTTTATTCACATTTTGTGGAAATAATTTGTCATATAATCTATTTGGTTATTTAATTTATGTAAATTTAATATCTTTTTCAAGAAAAATTTAAGAAAAAAATTTTTTTCAACTCGAAAGTCTTTAGATAGATCTCTTGACTTTGAATTGGTCCTGAAATGAAGAATTTTTTTTTAAAGTCATTGAATTTTTTACTAATACTATGATCATTATTAGAGGATGAGATGATTAAAATTTACATACAGTCAATTTCAAATCTAAGGCACAAACTTTCAACAAAATATAAGGCAAAAAAAAATCTCAAATTAAGGCACAAAATTTTGATTTTTTTTTACATAAATTATTTTCCTAGAATCTGAATTTTGTACCTTAATTTGAGATTTTTATTGTGCCTTTATTTTCGTTGAAGTTTGTACCTTGAAAGTGGAACCGACTGTATAATTTAGCAATGAATTTATAGAGAAATTTGAGGCATGAACCACAACTATTTTTACAGATAAAGAGCAATACATTTTAATTTAATTTTTTTAACCTTGGCAAACACAATTCTTGATCATAAAAAAAATATCTATTTTTTTCTAGTTGATTGACAAGTAAATGTTTAAGAGGAAATTTAATTTCTTCAACTTTTAAGGGGGTCGCTACATCAGTAGACACGATAAAAATTTGAGAGGGGTGAAAAAAGAGTACTTTATTTTAGTGGCATGTGATCTTTGATTCTCTAAAAATATTTTTTAAAATTATTTGATATTTTTTTTTTTATTTAGTAATGTTAAAAAATAAAAAAAAGAGAAAAGAATTAATAAAATTGGTTCAATTTTTTTTTTTTTTATTTAAATAGTTTTTTTTTTTTGGGGGGGAGATAATTTTCGATTCTTAGAATAAACCATATAGCTATATTGTGATTTAAAATTTGATCAAATATAATCACATTCACTTCTCCAATTCCACCAAATCCAAGGGTTTATTTAGAATCCTAACCAGTAATGTTTTGTAATAAGTATTAGTTTTTGGAATCCTTCTAGCTATTAAAGTACCATTTGTATTTCCATTTTTGATTCTCCAAATTGTAATATTGTTGTTCTTTTTAAACAAAATCCATTCATCCCAAGTGCCACTGATAAAAAAATCATTCTTATGCTTTTTGTTGTTATGAAGTAAAAAATTCAAAAATGATGAAAAAATAAAAAATGAAAAAATTAAATACCACAATCGAATATTGAGACAAGGATAAAAGATAAGTTATTCAATATTCGAAATACTATTTTTTGCAATTCAACTTAACATTCTATTGTGACAATTTCTTTGAGATTTTTGAAAAAAAAATTAAAAAATCTAATGAATGAAGTACTTTAAATAATAAAAATCAATGAGTTATACAAAGTAAAAAATGTTATTTTCTAATCTTCTTCAGAATTACAAAAAAGTGAAAAATTTTCCTTTACCGTGGATACTCCCTTAAGAAAACAATCATTTATCTAATACTGAGAATATTTTTAAAAAAATACCTAATGTTTGTGAATTATTTTACTAGTGGGTGGTTTTTTAGATTACTAACGTTTATTAAAGTTGAAAATCAACATTCTAATTTAAAATAAGAGAGAAAAAAAAGGATACTCCCTAAAGTGGCTTTTTTTCACTTTACCAATGAAGAATTAGTATGAATAACCCCGTTTTTTTAATACGTATTTATCTTTGGTTTCTGGTAATCAACAAAATGGAATTCGAGAAATGAAGTGAAAAAAAAATTCCCAGATGATTTTGAATTTATCAGGATAGTAAAATGATCATAATTTTATTTACCAACACAACACTGATTGGTGAAAATTTAATTTGAACTCTATATACCTTACTGTTATTTTCAGAATAAATAGAAAAAAATATTACTTCGTTTTCATTTTCCTTTTTCAAGGAGAGACACAAATTTCAACCTACTTCGTTTGAAAACTCTAGTTGCAAAAAAATAAGAAAAATTGAAGAAAATATTTCCCATTTATTCTACAAATACCCTTCAGTCATTACTATTTGTTGCCAACTAAATGGAACAAAATTTTCATTTGGCTTTCCAAAATTGTAATTTCCAAAGAATTATTAATACTTAAAACCAGCTTGCTTTATTCATTTTCCTTTTAGAATTGGGTTTATTTGTGATTTATTATAATTCTTTGGAATGTGATTTTATGGAAAGCTGAATGAAAATTTTGATCTTTATATTTTACAATTAAGAGTAATTACAAATCACAAGATCTAGTGAATTTTCAATTGTATTGCACGGAGTGAAAGAAATGAATTTATTCGATGAAAAAGAAAAATAAATCAATTTATTATTTCGAATTTATTAGCATTAAATGTAAATTAAAAAAGAAAGGGTTTCTTTAATTTTGCTTTGAGTCTGTAATTAATTTATTAAAACTCCAATTTTTAAACGTGTTTAACAAATTAGGAACAAGATTTGGAAACAAAAAAAAAAAAAATTGTTCCTTTTTAATATTCATATGGCACTATTTCTACTTGTAAGGTAGTCTTTTCCTTGTTTGTTGGATTTTTTTTCTTTTTTTTAATTGTGTTTTTGTGGTTGTTGTTTTGTTCTTTTTCCATTTTTCTTTTTCTCTGGACATTTTCTATTTCTTTTTTTTTTTCTTTCCCTTTTTCTTTTTTTATTTCTTTTTCTTTTTCTTTTTCTTTCATTTCTTTTTCTTTTATTTTCATTTCTGTTTTATTCGTCAAATTCGTTATTTGAATTTCGGATTGATATTGTAAAAGTTCTGAACTGGTTTTGCCTTTTAGAAATCGGTTATAGTTGAGCCAATGGTGATAACAAAAATCACAAAGAAAGAGTTTTTTGCTCATTTTTGGTTTTGGTTTTGTAAAGACACCACCCATCTTTTCTGGGTAATAATAACGAAAAACTGCACTACGTTGAGCTCGCCCGTGCCACACACAAAATTTTTTCTTTTTTATACGACAACTGTGTTGTTCTGAATTTATCTGTTCTTGAACAATTTGAAAATATTTTTTCGACATCTTTAATGGTTCAATAAACTCTGGAAAAGGAATTTTTTGCATAACTCTTTTTTTTTTGTGGAAACAATTAAAAAAAATAAAAGTCAGAACAAATTTCAGGACTTCTGAATTTTATGATATGTCGAAATATTTTAAAGGTAAACAACCTATTTGTTAACTTAAAAGAATGAAAATTCAAGGGATCTTGTTCAATAATTTAAAAGTTTGTTGATTTTCGAAATATTTATAATTGGGAAAAAACAAAATGAGAAATTTACCTTCAAAAGGTTGGACAATCCCAAGTATCCAGAACAATCATGTATTTGTTTTATTTTATAGTGTTATAGATCTTATTTAAATGGGGTAAATATACTTTTGTATCCAGTGGAGTGGCCTTTAGAATAAGAGGTTAAAAAAATGATTTTACTTTTGTCTTGTTTTGTTCCAATCCAAAAAAGTTTTTTACGATAAATATTTTTAATATAAATTTTTATACATCCTAAAATTATTTTAAAATACTAATAAATTCTGAAACGATGTATGAAAAAAAATTTTTTTTTTTTCCATTTGTTCTAACCCTACTATCAAATGATTTCTTCGTAAAGAATATTTGAATAACCAATTTTTTTTAGGGAGATCCATTATCTCCTTTAATATTTCGGTTTATTACTCAATTTTCTCTTATAAAAAACCAAATCACTGGATCATAGGTCCAAATGTTTACAGATGATCTGATTTTGTTTAAGAGTGGATCATTAATAGAAATCAATTTTCAATTATAAAAAATATAAAAAATAATAAAAGATTTTGGAATGAATCCTAACAATGTTAAAAACTAAAAAAACATTTTAATTCCAAAGGTAATTTTATATCTTGGTATTTGTTTACCTCAAAAAACTCATTTAAATTTAACCTAGATAAATTTAACATCAATTTGAAAAAATAAATCAATATATAACTATAAGGAAATTTTTCTAATGTATTAAAAATTCAGTTTTTTAAATCATGTTGCTTAAAAAAATATTATAAGCGTTAGAAATAATTGATTTGTCAAAAACAGATTTTAAAGATAATGATATATGTATTAATCAGAAAATTTACAAATTTTTTATTAATCAGCCGATATCCCCTAAGCTTAAAAATAAAAGAGAAAGGAAAATTTATAATGTCAGAATAACGATATATAAAAAAAGATTTAAGTGGGTTCAAAAAATAAAAATTCAAATTTTTGATGAACCAATAAATTACACCCCTTTTAGAAAAAAATAATCAGAACATATTAATTGGTTTTACATAAATTTAAAACAACTAGAATATGAACTATACAATTTCAGAATTAAAAATTTAGAAAATAGTCCAAATTGGAAATGTTTTAGGCTTTATTTTAATTTGTGAAATAAAAAGAAAATTCGAAAGATTTTCTTTTAATTTTAGAAATTAAAAAAAAAAATATAGTCACTCCATTCAAAAAAAAATTTAGTAAAATCTTTGATTTTACTCTCTTCTTTTAAATTTTGGGAAACCTAGGCTCTCCACGATAATTTACGACACTCCTCAAAAATATTTTAAAATTATACAAATCAATAGCACATAAAATAAGCAGTCCTGTCTAGAGTGCCATAGAGTGCATAAGTTTTCTTGAGGTTTTTTACTTTATTTGTTAAGTGTTCTGGAAAATTCAAGAAAATCTAACATTGTTTTTCTAAAATTTAAAAGAATTAAGTAAAATATTGTATTTTACTCTATTATTTTGAATTCAGGATAAGCTAGGTATTTGACGATACCTCTTGTTAGGTTTTCCAGAATCAAAAGAATTGAGGAAAAATCAAAGGTTTTCCTCAATTATTTTAAATTTTGAAAATCACAATGATAAAGGATGTTTAAAATGGAAGGGTTCAACTTCAATTTTAAAACTCCGAATTTTTACAAATTGCCTAATAGTTATTCTTATGTTATAAATAAAAATAAAGTAAAATATTGTGAATTATATAAAAAAATATTGATTTTTCATTTGCTTTTAAATCTTTTTTAATATATAAAAAACCTGATATTTTGATAAATAAATAAAAAGAAACCCAAAAACTAAAAAAAATTAATAATCATTTGTAAAACGGAATTCTGAGTTTTTTATACTGGAAATTTCACAGAAAAAAAGTTCAATCGGAATATTGTTTGCTAACCAATAAATATTCCTTTAAAGATTTTACATCTTCTCAATTTTCTTAACGATTATATGATTTTTGGAAAATCTTTTTTTTTTCGGCCTAAATGTAATTAAAAAAGTGATAAAAGTGAGAAAATGGAAAAAAAATAAAAACGCAATGAATGGAAAAAGAATAAAAAGAAAACAGAAAAGTATAATTAAGAAAATAAATATTAAAAAAAGTGGTGTGGGTGGGTGGGTAAATAAATTGAAAGAAGGATATAAAACATTTCATAACAATATATAAGCCTTCAATATATATATATATATATATATATATCCCTTAGCACCCCGGATTTACCTAAATTTCATCAAGTTTTTTAAATTAGATTTTGAAATGATATTGATCTACTAATATATTAATTTTCTTATTTGTCTTTAATTCAGATTTGAATTATAATAAAAAGTCAAAATAGTTCAAAGATAAAGTAGTTAAGTTAGTGATTTTTTTTTTTGAAATTGAAAAAAAAAATAATAATTATTCATTTTTACATTTTTTTTAAAGATTTTTATTTTTATTTTATTTTTTTAAATCAGAAATTTTATTACATTAATAGTAATTCAAAACTCAATACATTAATTTATTAATAATAACCATTAAAAAATTTTGCTAATTTTATGATAAAAAAAATAAATAAAAAAATAAATTACTTTGAAATTTAATTTTTTTTTTTTAGAAAAAATTTCAATAAATATCTAATTAACAGAAAAATGAAATTTATTTCTTTAGGCCAAAATTAAATTTTTAATATGATTAATTTTCTAAAACTTTTATTTAAGCAATAGATAATAATTGAAAATCAAAAAAAAAAAAAATTGTAAAATAATTTCAATTTATTAAATTGGAATAAAACAAATATACATTACTATTTAATCGATAAAATATTCATACCCAAATTTGAAATAAAATAAAAAAATAACTCTTAAATATTATTCCGTGATATAATAAAATAATCTCCGAAACCAAATTTTTTTTTTATTGAATTTTGTTATTGGTAAAAATTTGAATAATATATTTGTGATATTTGGATTTTTCCTTAATAAATTAATACAGATCTTGTTAAATAAGTTCTGATATATGGTCTCTAATTCAACAATATTGTTTATTTTATGACTAGATTTTAAAAAGTCAAAAATTAAAAAATTGTAAAAAATAAAAAAAAAATCAATTATTAATCTGACTCGAACTATTGGACAAATCATTTAAAATTGAAAAAAAATCTTGTTGAAAAAATTGTAAAATTTTGCAATGAAAAAAAAATTTGATTTTTTTTTTCTAATTTAATTTATATTTTTTTTTATTTTTAAATTATTTAGAATCTAATATAGATATTGATATTGAATAGTAATCAGTAGATAAAACAAATATTCTATGTGATGTTATAATAACTTTTATAATGAATAAATTATTTAATCAAGCATTTTAGGCAATTTTGGGGTGCGAAGTGCCCCAAAAAAATTTCCAGTAAAGTATGATGTGTTTTAAATGTTAAAACTAAGAGGTTTTTGATGTCTAGACAAACTTTTCAAAAAAAAAAAAAAAATTTATTTTGACAAAATTTGGAAAAATAATAAAATCACTACTAACCAAAAAAAAATTACCAATGTTGAAAAATTTTTTTTCAAGTTATTTTTTTATTTTAAGTAACTATACAATTTTTAATTATAAAATTTTCTTTCTAAGATTATTGATTATTAATTCTATACCGTATTATCTCTTGATACCATTTCAAATTAAAAATTTTGTTTGAAATGTTTTAAGGTTATTTCGGGTACTAAGGGATATAAACCCTATTCAAAAATTTGGGCATGCCAAAAATCAAAAATAGGCAAAATATTATCCCAATTTATTATATTTTTCCAAACTTAATATTAAATCACCTTTAATTAGCCTAGTATTAATGTTTTTATAAGTATTAATTTTCATCCAAATACAAGAAAAAAATATAAAACTCAAAAATAAAAACAGGTATATCCAAAATGATATAACAAAAGTAACAAAAAATCTATTCACAAATTTGCTAAAAATTCGCTAAAAATTGTTAATTGATTAAATGATAAAATACCAACTAATTTTATGTAGTTCTTCTATTTAGAAAACTCAATACTAACTTTCTATAATCAATCAAAAAAATTACCGATCGAAAGTTACAGATTACGTAACTGGAAAAAAAGAAATAAAAATAAAGTAAAAAAGAAAAAAAAATGAAATGGTTTGAAAAATCAAAATTATTCCTAAATTGTATATAAATCATTGTATTTTTATCCTTTTAACATTTCAAATTGTGTCAATATTTTGGGAATTTAGTATATATATATATAGGATATAGTAACTTTATAAAAGAGATATCATTTTTTTAAAAATAGTTTCGTTTTTTCAAATTTTTGAACATTCATGTAAGACTTTGAAAATATAATTTATTTGTATTTTACATTTTAAGGTTCATTGGATATCGATGAAAATATATTGATGGAAAATACTTAACTTCTGAAAAGGGTGGGTTGTATAGTTGGTAAGGAAGAAATACAATTAAACATAATAAAAAAAATTATTAATTTCTACATTATTACTGGATTTTTTTTGAATTCAAGTGGGTTATTAAAATCATAAAACTATAATATCATCAACAGCACTATTTGTGAATAGAAATAAATAAATGGAAGCTGAATCTTGAATTTTTCAATTTTTTGAACTTTTATTTGGTTTAAATTTTTAGTTTGATTAAAATTACATTTTTTATCAAGAAATTTGTAAATAAAAATGTCAGAAATTAATCCAAGAATAGTCAAAAAAATAGATCTGGGGAGGTGTTTATTTGAATAAAATCTTTTCTTTGTGAAGACAAAACAAGAAGTGTTAACTTTTCAAAGCATTTAATTTTTAAGAATGAATTAACAATCGATAAAAAGTAATTTTTGAAGATATTTTTTATTTTCTCTTTCAAACTTGGAATTTTAAACAAGATATTACCTTGAATTTCTCACCCCTCTATTATTTATTATGATTGAACAAACTGTTTTTTTTCAAAATTATTTTTTCAATTGTTTTTATTGAACAAATCCAAAAAAAAAAAAGAATATCGCGTTAAATATAAGAGTAAAAGTGTTGAATTATTTAAATCAAAAAATAAAAAAAAACCTACAGAAAATTCAACCAGAATAAAACAAACTTTGAGTGAAAAAAATAAAACGTTATAAAGAATTTTTTTACTTTTTTTGTTAAATAGAAATAAATAATTATTAAATCAAAAAAATATATCTTTATTTCTGAATAGGAATTCAAAAAATATCCCATTTTCTGAACGAAAAGAAGAATTAGATAAATTTAATCAAAAATAAAATTTAAATGCTTTTTGGAAAATTCTTCAGAAATAAAACGTAATTTGTGAATCAAAAAATTACCAAAAAAATTTTTTTTCATTCAGAATGAAAAATAAAACTTAAATAAAGAAGAAAGTAATTGTATCAAAAAATACAGATAAGATCTTTTATAAATGATTTGTTATTTATTTTTTCATGATTAATTTTTTCATTTTTTTGATTTCCATTTTTTTGAAAGTTTGTAAATATATTAGATTAGGATATATTCTACTCTTCTAAGCATAAAAACATCAATCTATTTGGCTAAAGAAATGATATTAATAGTTCATTTTTGGATAAATTGTGGGGCACCAGCAATTCTTAAAATGTACATACCCTCTTAAATATGTAACTTCGATTTACACTGAAGAATAAATATAACCATTCAAAGCAATTAACAAGTGATTTATTTTACGAAATAAGTTTAAAGATGCATTTTTATATCAGATATTTTTAAAATAAGATTAAATTTTCAACATTATTCTGATAATTTAAAATATAAGAAATAATTAAAAGTGAGATTTCAAAAAAATAAAAATCTTTTTCAAATTTTTATTTTTTCCCATTTCAAATCCAAAAATCCATACAAAAATGAGCTGGATCTTTTCGCTGTAAATTAATTGTTAATAATGAACTCTTCTATAAATAAGAATTTGTTTAAATAATGTCAATCAATTGGGTTGGTTATCAGGTTTAATTGAATCTTTGGAAATAAAAAGTTCTCTGCTGTTTTTGAAAGAAGGGGAAAAAACAAATAAGAGTTCCAGACCACTTGTAGACTGTCGCATTTTAAAGTTACTTTGATCCAAAACACCTACGGCCATGAGTAAAAAACAATATTTCAAAAGTTGGCAAATTACTGTTGTCAAAAGAAAGCATTAAGAAAATTTTAATTTGGTTTCAAAATAGGAAACATGTATTTTTTGTTTTAGAAAACCTATACATCAACCTATAAAAAATAATAACAATAAATCTGATTAAATATGAAAATGGTTTCCTAAAGTTCTATTATTTAAAAATAAATTCTAAAAATAAAGAATCATTGGCAAAATTTATCTCAAAAAATAGATTAAATTTTTATGAAAATTTTTTATCATGAAAAAATTTCTAAAAAAATAAAAAAATGAGAAAATTCTGAAAAAGTTTCAACTATTTGTATTAATAATTTGCATTTTACATAAAATATCAAGTGGTTTACTTTCAAAATTGATTAGAACTTATGTATACTATCGGGTAGTAGATTGGATGTTGCTTTGGAACAAGAAGAAAAAAAAGTAAGGACTATATTTCGAAACACAGATTCTTGTCGTTTCTGGCACTTTATTTTGATCAAAGAACATAAAAACAAAATATTGCAATTTTTGGTTTATTGGTTTTTTTTCAAATAAAATAAATAAAAAATTTTATTGTTCAAAAAACTTGATCCTAATTCTAGAACATTAAAAGAGGGTAAATTACAATCAATTTAGTTTTACCCTTACTCCATTTATTTTCTTCTTTATATTGAATTGTTTTGAAATCATTGCAATATACTCTGCTATCTTTTTAAATGGAAGGGGAAGTAAATGAAGCAAGATGATTTTGAATTTGGAACTTTTTTTTGGTAAATTTCAAATTTTGGTAGTTACACTTTTTTTAGCTAATTTACAAATTTTCGAACAAAAAAAACCTAAATTTTAAATCTTAATCTAATCTTGACTTGACTTTCTTTTAAATAAAAAAGGATGTAGTTGGTAATAAAAATGATATTTCGTGAGGAAAAATTGGAATAGTCCATAAGCCACAAAAATTAAATTTGGTATGTCTTCAGCAATAATACGGTCCACTTTTGAAGTAAACCATCAAAAAAAAAGCTCAACAGACAAAAGTTAGAATATTTCCTCAACCCTTCTTGTTTGATAAGGAATAATCTTTTCTGCCAAAAATGTTTGTCAAAACGAAAGATGGCATATCTTTTTTAAAATAATTTCAACTGTTGTTCCCCCTATTGAAATGGGAAAACGACGGAATGTTATTTACCAAAGTCAGTTAATATCCAAAAGTTTTTCAGAAAAATGTTTTTTGATCTTAAAAAACAAAAATAAACAAAAAATATTTCTTGAAAAAAAAAAGAATTCTTGTAAAGATAATAATCATTGTGTGTTGAGAAGAAAAGTTTTTTGGAATAGTTCTTTGTAAATAAATCGTGTTAGCGTTTTGAGTTCAAAAAGAAAAGAGAATTGTGTTATCAAGATCCAAAAACAGATTAACTTTATCAAAAAGTGAAATTAATTTTTTCAAATTCTTTCTTTCTTTTTATTTTTCGACAAAAAACCATGACACCAACCAATCTTGCACACTTTTAAAGTGTTGGAAAGTTTTGTAAAAGTCCTGAGATTTTTTGTAATGTATTTTTGTCATTTTTTTTTTATTAACATAATTAATATTTAAAATGACTGAACTTCGATATCAAATTGTAATTGCTGGACCTGGTAGTGTAGGAAAATCTGCAATTACACTCCAATTTATTTCACAACAATTTATTCGTGATTACGGTACTTCTTCTATTCCTTTTCTCTCTTTTCTTAAATTACATTTATTTGTTTTGTTTTTAATTTTGTTTTTGTTTTTGTTTTTGTTGTAAAAAATCCTCTTCTCTTAATTTGTTTATTTCTTTTTTTTTTTTTCTTTTTTTATTTGTATAACACCACCTAAACATTTTTTTAAATGATTGTACACTCATTTGAATGATCACGATTTATTGATTACAAAAGATCCAACAATTGAAGGTAAAATAGAATCTTTTTTTTGATTTTTTTTTTTTTTTTTTTATTTATATTCTGATTAAAAATGTTTTGTTTTCTTCTAATCTTTGAATATTTGTCTCAAACAAACAAAAACAAATGACACCTTTCAAAATTTAGAATGTTACAAAAAGCACATCTATGTTGACAGTGAAGTTGCATATCTTGATATTTTGGTAAAATTCTATTTTTTTTTTTTTATTTTTATTTTTATTCTTCTTCTGAGTGTTTGATCGCTATTCGTTGTTGTAAATTATTCTCGAATATTACACCTTTTTTTTTTTTTTTTTTTTGAGTCCGAGTCAAAACACTTAAATTTGTTCAAATCAAAAGATCGTTCGTTTAAAAATCAAAAGATTTAATGTTTTTAATAAATAAAACTAAATGTAGACTTCCCTAAATATAATTTCTCAGGAACGAACTTTAACTTGCAACGACCAACAAATCTCTCTTCTTAAAGTTATTTCTTTCTTGACTAATTTTTTTTTTTTTTTTTTTTTTTTTTTCCATTTTTATTTCGACCCACCACCACACAACCTTTATCATAATCCATAAAACAAAAATAAAAATAAAAATAAAAATAAAAAAGGATACAGCAGGCCAAGAAGAATATTCAAGTCTAAGATCCCACCATTTCCAGAATGGAGATGGGTTTTTATTGATTTATTCGGTAGATAATAGAAAAGCTTTTGAAGAAATTGTAGATTTTCACGATGAAATTCTCCGAGCTAAAGACTCAGATTCATTACCAATTGTGCTTTTGGCCAATAAAGTAATTTTTTATTCGAAAAGATCTTCCTTTTTTTTATTTCTTTTTGTTTTATTGTTTTACAAATGTACACCAAATGAAAACAAATTGTTAAAATTTCCTTTGTTTTTTTTTTTAAAAAAAAAAAAAAAAAAAAAAAAAAAAAACAAAATCCAATCCATTGCCAAAAATATTCTACAAAACAACCAATGCCTCTTATAAAAATTAATTTTCATTAAAGATTGATTTACCAAAAAATAATCACGAAGTTTCAAAAAAAGAAGGAAAAGACCTTGCAGACAGTTATGGTTACCCATTCATGGAAACATCTGCTAAAAATGTAATCAATATTGAGGAATCATTTGCAGAATGTGTAAGATCAATCCGAAAAGAAAGAGCTGCTCTTGAACAGAAGTCAGGTGGGAAAGGGAAAAAGGGAAAAGGAAAATGTTTATTAATGTAAAATAACAATTCTCTTTGTTTTTTTTTTTGAATAAATTGTCATTCCAGATTCCAGAACATAATTAAAACAATTAGTATTTTTTTTATTCTAATTTTGATTTTTCTTCATTGAAGATCAGATAAAAAGTTAATTTAATAAATTATTGGTAAATACGAAGACGGTGATGTTAATTTACCAAAACAATTAGTTATTTTTTTTTGTTTTATTTTTTTTTGTTTTTTTTTTGTTGAATGCTTTCATATTTTATTGCAGCATAAAATATTCCAAAAGAATTCATCAATTTTTCAATTACTGATCTTGGAATAATCAAAATTCATAAAATTAAGGATGGAGGCCACGAAAAAATTATAAACAGAGTTCACATTTTGATTCTTTTTTGAAAAAATCCACCAATAATTCGAATTTTTGATTCCAGGCAATCAAACGATTCTTTTTATGATTTCAATGATTAACCTCAACTTATTTCTTGTTTGAATTTGTTTTTGCAAGGAATCTCATCATTCTTCAAAATTTAATTCTTCATAAATATATTCTTTATAAAAATTATTTGAAAGAATAAATGATTTTTCCCAAAATAAAAAAATAATATTTGAGGTTATTCTTCTTGATATTTTAGTTTTAAGCACCTTTTCGTCAATCCTGGCGTTTTTATGTAACTTCCAAGTCAGAAAAATATTTTATCATTTGTGAAAAAAAGTGAAATAAATGGAAAAAACGTTAAACACAGTTTTTAATCGGAAACAATAATGGAACCTGAAAATTCAAATCAAGATCAATTAATAAAAGAAAAAATCAATGACTAACGACAAAATGAAAGATTCAACTCAATAATAGTTTCTTAAAAGATATCTTTTTGGTAAGTGGTTTTTCTTTGATTGATCTACAATTATAAAAATTTGTTGAAAAAATTTGACTTATTTTTGGGATCTTCAAAACCACTCCAAAAATTTCAATAAAGAAAGTAGATTTAAATTGTTTTTATTGATTTTGATTGAAAACAATAGAATGAATTAGACTTTGAAGTTAATTGGTTTCTTCTATTAATAATTTTTACTTTTCGTTTTCAGGTTCTATTAAGGTTCCCAATTAAAAATCACTTTTCAAGGTTTTTCCCAGCTCACTTTTTTCCCGACAGTTACTTTAAAATGGAATCCAATGAATCCTTTTTTTTAATAGAGTTTTGGTAACAATTAGATAATTTATTTTTTTAGAATGGAATTTATTTTTCTCAACATTTTGTAACTTCTAAAAACCTCCTGTAGAATAATTTTTCAAAAAAATTAAAAATTATTATGATTCCAATATTCAATCACTTTAATGTTTTCAATCCCCGAAATTTGAAAAAAGATTTCTCATATAGTGTGTGTCAATATTTTACCACTTGTACTATTATGGTTCTTAACTGATCGATTTTAACTTGTATGGGTTCTAATAGTGGTTCAAAATGTCAATTTTTGGCAATTTATTGTTTCCGAAATCTGAATTGAAGAGTGTAAGAATAATATATTGGAAGTTAAGTTTTACTAAAAATGTGATTTGTAGATTGCCAATCGAATTTTTATTTATATTTGGCTTTCTTGGGGGCTTTAAAAATTTTTTTTTTTTCATTTAGTTAATTGGCAAAAAAGTAAAGTATGATTTTAATTGAAAAGCTAAAAATCAAAATTTATGATGTAATACTTCCAATCTATTTGCTTTACATTCTTCAATTTGGATTTTGGAAAAAAAAATGAAAAAATTATCTTTTTGAAACACTATTAAAATTCATAACAATTCCAAGATCACTCCAATAAGAAATAAAATAAAAAGACATAAACATGATAACAAAATTATATTTTTTCAAATTTTAGGGATTGTAAACCTTAGTATTAAGATTCCAAATTTTAAAATTTGGTGATTCTCAAAATTCCAAAAATCGAATCTTTGAAATCTTTTTGTGGGCTCTGTTTATAAATATACAATATAAATGTTAATTCTCAAAGTTAGTTAAGTTTTTTAGAATTCTTTATTCACAATAAAAATATTTTTTGAGGATAAAAAGAAAATTTTTTTAGAAAATTATTATTCCATTTTTAGTTCTTTCATGAATATTTACTAATAATAACTCTCTAATAAAGATATATTTTGGATATTTGTGAAATTAATTAAATTCAATAACAAAGTACGTAATAGCAAAAAATTAAATATTCAACAAAATAAAAAAACAATGAGATATATGACTTCTTAAATACAGGTTGTAGGATTTAATAAGTGGTGTTCTTATGTAAACCTAAATTAAGGACTATTCGAATTTTATGCTCTGTGGGGGTTGAAATAAAATAATATAAACAGAAAAAAAGCTTTAAAAGACAATGGATCGAGGAAAACTCAAAAGAAAGTAATTTTTTAGAATTTTTGGGATTTTTTAGATTTTGGTTGAAAATCATTTATTGATCCAAAAACTTTTTGAATTTCCCGAACAAAACAAGGCAAAACTAAAAAGCTATTTTTTTTGATATTAAAAAAATGCAACACCACTTTCTTTTCAAGTATATTTATACTCTCTCACTACATTCTAACATACTTGAAAAAAAATGGAGTGACACTTTCTTTATGAATTTTTTTTCTTCAAAATTTGTTGAGAATAATTTGGATTTGGTGAGGGAAAATTGTTTTTTGCCCAACTCAAAATTTTCCAAAAAAAACCTAAATTTTTCAAGTTAGCAAGATCCCTGGGATCAAGTTTCTTTTAAGTCGATAAATATGTTACTAGGTGGAAAAATAGTATTCACTAACCATAAAATTCCACTAATCCTTAATATTGTCTAAAAACAATCTTATAAAACAAATTATATTTGAAAAAAAGATTGAGGTCTCTACTAACTACCAAAAACTGTAACAATTCTTTCACATGTAATATCACACACATAACTAAAAAGAAAGAATTATTAATCAAAATAAATAAAAAATGAGTACAAAAATTTAGGAGTGGGAATTTGTTGTTAAGGAATAAGAAATAATCTAAATTATTAAATCGTTTGATAAGAGTATTTTGAAGTAACTAAATTTGTGTCTTCTAATCGAATTCATACGTTTAGATAGAATTAGAAGTTATCTAAAACGAATATATTTTTTAAAAAATAAAATGAAGATTCGATTAACAAAAAGGTGGATCAGAAAAAAGAAAGAATATAAAACTTAAGAGATAAAAATGAAGAATTTTTTAAAAAAATGATAGGAAAAAACTCAATGTCATTAGATACATTTGAATTTTACAGAGGTTGTCTTTTATATATTATTTAAAGGTTAGTCCCCTTTTCCAAATAAGTCGTTGAGGGCTATTTACCAAGGATATATTCTATAGTGGAGACACACACACCAATACATACATACATACATACATATACATACATATACATACATATATATTTATTTCATTTTCATTTTCCTTTGTAATTCATCAACATTTTCTTTGACTGTGATATTAAATTCAAATTTGTGATTATTTTAAGGTACTTTATGGATTTTCTAAAGTTTTACCTTATCTTTTTACAATTACCGAAACGAAATAGTATACTTTATGAAATTTGTTTTAGAGAAAGGGAATATTTTGGGTTTTGATACCGTTTTTCATCTAGATACATATCTATCCAGAAAAAATGTGAAAAATTTTATTTCGAATAGAACGGTAGACAATTTCGGGTAAAAGTAACGCTGCACACACTCAAGTTATCTGGGAATGGGGCGTTTTTATGGAATTTTTTCAATTTATCGCATATTGTGATGATTTTAATTTGCCTTTTACAGGTATCTTTAAGTATTTTATTTTTTACCTTTCTATATTACCCCCATATCAACATTCTATATCTAATCGAGTTTCCAATCATATTATAGGGGCTCATTTCATGTGTTTCAAAATCCAAATAATATTTTTCTTCATTCTTCTTTTTGTAAATGTTTTAACATTTGCTTTGAAAAAACTTATTTTATTGATTTAACATATTTTTAAACTTTTTAAAATTAGTCAATATTCAAATTATTCTTTATCAAAAGTTGTTTAAAAAATAGGAATTATAAGTTTTAAAAAAAGGGGAATTGAACTGAAAATTTTATTATATTTTTTTTTTTTGAATTTATTAGTTCCTTAATTTCTTGATATATTTAGATTTTGTTTAATAAAATACTTTGCATAGGTTCTATTTTTGTTACCCATTTGAATCTATATATATATAATTTTCTTTTTACCATTTGATTGCCCCCCCCGTCCCTCCTACCTGTTAACCCATGTAAATATATCCATGGTATCTGTCCAGTTATGATGAAAAATGTCTAATCCATATATTGTTTGAGATAAAATGATAACTTTTTGAAAAGTTGAATTTTGAGAATATTTGATACATTCGAAGTAAATACAACAAAAAAAATAGTATTAAACAACTTGTTAAAGTTTTGTTAAATCTCATATATCCTTAAAATAGTTGAGATTATCAAATTTTTTTCTTTTAGTTTATCTATTTTGAATAAATCAAATTTTTATAAAATCCCAATCTTCGGAAAAAAAAATTCCAATCTAATGAAAAGTATTACATAATTGGAAAAATAAAATCAACACAAAAATAATATTAGAAAGAAATGATTAAATTATTTTTCAAAAATCAAAATTATTTTCAGATTTTAGGAAAGTCAATATTGCTGTTATCCTTTAAACATTATTAACAGTCATAAAAATGTTGTATTTTTTGTTAAATATAAGAAATAAGATTTAACTGAAAAAAATACAATTACCTTCCTCATTACCAAAAAATCATAAAATTTAGCACATGAACAAATATCAAAATCTTTTGTAAATGATCGAAATAAAAAACCATTAATCGTAATAGATCCTTTCAAAAGTTACTTTTTTGAGTTTCTACAAATTTTTGAATACTCAAAAGATAGTTTTTATTACTTGTATTAAAAATGTCCAAAGCTCATTTAAAGTCAAACCTACAAAATCCTCAAAACAAAAACCACTTTGATCGGTATTAATGTAAAAAAATGAATTGAGATTTTCAATCAAGACAATTATTAAAACTTGCAAAAGGGAAAAAAAAAATTATCTTACCTCAATTTTTGAATGTTCAATGGATGTTTCAAACATTTTTTTTTTTTTTACAAATTAACTTTTATAAAAAAAAACAAAAACTAAGAAAGATAAAAGTAAAAGAAATATAAGTAAAAAGCAAAAAAAAAACTGTTAAAAAAAAAAAATATTACAAAAGTAGAAAAAATTGATCAGAGATAAAAATTAAAAATTTATTTTGATAAGGATATTGGACAAATCTCATATAACTTGTTCTCTTTCTTGAATTAAACTAATTTCCTTAACTAAAAGAAAGTTAAGTTGTGATTATCACCATTTTTGTGTTATTTGTTAATATTCTGAAACATTACTAGAAATATTAGAAACTGGGGATAAGCTACAAGTTCACAGATAATCAACAGAAAGATGGAAAAAATTGATCAAATTTTTAGTTTTAATTTATTCTACACAAAACAACATAAAAATTCGATAAAAATTAAAAAATTATGTAAAAAAATGAGAACCCACTGTTTATTAGGGGATTTTTTTTTCATTCTTATTTTGGATTTAAAATACAAAAACCATGATTTTGAAAAGATTTTGTATTTTTTCTGCTAGAAATTAAAAAAAAATTTAGGATCTTGAAATTCAAATTTCCATTTAATGAATTATCAAATGGCCCCATTAACTAAAATTTAAACCAAGATCTTTGAAATTTTACAATAAAAGCAACCAACTCGTTTTTTTTTTTTTGAAGGATAAATATACAATTTAATAAGAATAAAACCAATTATTATTACAATAATCAGAAAGCATATATTTTGAAATAAAATATGAAGATACCCCGAGAAGGATTGGGATTGGGAGAGCGGGGACTGGCTTTTTATATTTAATTAAAATTGCGAGGGTGATAACTAAACCAAAAAGGATTGCAAAGGCTGTTGTTATAATTGGGATTGGCTCTCTTAAAAAGGACACTCTTGTAATCAAAGCAGAGTAAAAAACAAAATCACCCGCGCCAAGTTTGATCCCCTGTTGCTTCTTATTCACGGACTCCTTTGAGTTCTGAACTTGTCTGAGGATCTCTGCATTATTTTTTTGGATCTCAAGTCTTTTTTTTCTTCTCTGTTTTTTTTGTTTGAGCATTTCTTTCCTTGCCTTTTTTTTTCTTTTTTCCTTTTGTTTCTGACTTTCCATTTCATCCTCATCGGAGGCAAGAAAGACATAGAAGGCAAAAGAAATATACACCAAGGCTGGGATTGACTTATTCCTCTCCCTTGAAATTTTGATCAGCAAATTTAAAAGTCCCTTATCCCAGCAAACGGAGATCAAATCGTAAATGGACACCAGGCCCACGACGATCAAACAAAAGGTTTCGTTGAGTGATCCAATAATGTTGCCAAAGGAAACACAAAAAATGACTAAATACGCCCTCTGTACAAACGCGGGGGACTTCCAGAAAAATGCAATTACGCCCACAGCAAGCCAGTTCCATGACAAGATCGCAAAGGTCAAATAATCAATCTCGATGTTGAACGAAAGCATCAATTCGTTGAATTTCAATGGCACGATCATCATAATGAAGACCACGGAGAACAAAAGCCACAATTTGAGTAATTTGTACCATCCGCAATAAAGAAACAAAACAAGTAGGCCAGTTGCCAAGACAAGAGAGAAAACAAGGCTCGCAGCCATTATTATTGAGCGTTTGAAACTATTTCTTTTGCCAAAAAATGTGGAATCAGTTGTGCTGTCTTGAACATCGATTGCCACAGTAATGTATTGCCTTGCTTGCTCTGTAGACGGTAAATGATAATAAATTAGACACAAAAAAATCGACAAAATCAGGCTGAGGGTCACAGGGATTAGAATGTGGAAAATCCTTTTTGCTTCTTCTTCAAATTTGTTTACAATCACTTCCGGCTTTGGTGATGGTAGCCGCGCCTGGGGGGGGACTTGAAATGGTTGGGGAAGCGCCGTGGCATTTTTTTCTCTTGTTTGTTGCAGTAAAAATGTTGCTTCTTCAGTTGTTAAATATTGAAACAATTCCAGATCAATATTCATAAAACAGTTTTTACAAATTTAAAATTGTGGTACTTAAAGACTTTTTTTAAAAATAAAACAAAATTTTTACAAACCGAAAAAACCGTTTAAGAAAAAAATGATTCTTTATTGATTTGCAATTAGAAAGAAATGGAACATTTCAAGAAATGGAAATCAAAACAACTAATTAAAACCAAACAGGGGTACTGTTTTTATGTTGATCCATTTCTTTAAATAGAAGTTCATTTTGTTGTTTTCATGTTGTTTGATTACTCTTGATTTTAAACTGAAACAATAATGTGGGTAATATTCGTTTGTGGTCTAGGTGTTATCTTTAAAAGTTCATAAAGAAACACTCTCTTTTCCAAAATAGTTCAGAATAATTGAAGATGGTTTTTGAATTAATAATGGGAAAAAATTATCACTTCCTTTTCCAGATTTATCTTTGACAAAATTGAGTTTACAAAGAAGTAAGGTAATTTTTGACTCTACTCGTCAATTAGAAAAGATTCTGAAATTGAGAAAATGAAGTGACAATTTTTGCCCATAAAAAATATAAATACAAGTTTAGAAATCTTTTCTGAGGTCTTTTTGTTTTAAAAAATGGTACTGAAATTTTAAATCATCTTTATAGTGTTATCTCAATTCTTTTACTATCTCATATTTTTAATTTGGGATCAATTTTTCTGAAGTTGATAATGAGGGCTAGAAAATTTCATTTTTAAAAAACAATCTTAAAATTATACAATATATAATAATATTTATCTAATCTTTAGAAAAATAAATTACGGGTATCAAAAAGGACTCTAAACATCGAAAATTCTCAAAGAAATCACTTAAAATTTATTCTTGAAATGAAAAAGATTTTTTAGTCAACCTATCATAAGATCGTACTTCTGATGAGCGTATATATGAATTTTTTTTTTATAGAAAACAATCTTTATTCTGATTTTCAAATTTTTTAAAATTCATCACGGAAGAAAAATTTGATTCCAAAAGAATTTCAGATTATACTTGGGAAATATTATTAAAATAAGCTGATTGAAGTAATCATCCCCACTACACCATAAATTCTAATAAATATCAACAGTGGATTTTTTCTCTTTATTTAATAATTCTTTTTGTTACCCAAAAAAGTGTTTAAAGTTTCAATACTCAACTAAAAAATGGTAAAATTTTAAAATATGTTATAGGCAGTAATCTATAGTTAAAAATTTTGTAGATATACCAATGTAAAAAAATTCTGATCAACTAAGAAACCCAAAAAAGAATATTTTTTTAGTGAGATCAATTTTTTTTTTACATTTATTCTAAAAAGAAATCATTTTAAATTCATTGTATTTCTGACATTATAAAAAGTTTTTACCTTTTTTATTGCCATTTTCATCCTTATTACATGATTAAGTTTTTGTTACCTGGTATATTAGTAAAAGAATTTTTTTTCCTTTCAGAAAAAATTCTTTTGGTCAACCAGAAAAAATTGATATATTGGACATATTGAAAAATATTTATATATTTTTTAAAAAGAAATGTTATAAATATTAAAGTTTTAGAGTCATTGGAAAAATTTCCAAGAAATTTTGTTTTTGTTAATAGATAAAATTTGTTTTTTTTAAATAAATTTTTCTTGAAGATTATTGGGATCTATGTAATTTTCAAATAAAAATTCAAAATCAATTTTTTTCTTACAAATATGATTTAAATTGTCAACACAATTTTTGTGAATAAAACCAAAAAATTTGTTAAAAAAATTTTTTTGCAATTTTTTTTCATTTTTTGAAAACCAGAAAAGAACTTTTTCAAAACATTAAAGAAAAAAATTTTTTTGCATAATAGATCTCAATTTAATTGATAAATCGTAGTTAGGCTTCTACCAAATATTCTTTTATTAAATCACCGGTACCACAATTAGTTTTATTGGCTGATATTTAAACTGTAAGATTTATCAAAGAAAAAGAAATCAAATAAAAAATTTTCTTTCAGAATGAAAACTTTCCAACACAAAGCGGAAATATCATAGACCAATTACAAGGATTAACATAATTGTCAAACAAAATTATAGATAACTTTTTTTGGTTTTTAATTTGGAAATTTGTAAATTTTTTATTTCAAAAAATAATCTTAAATTAATAAATTGTTTAAATTAGGCTAACTCATCAATTTCATAAGTCGAAACACAATAACAAAAAATTTTTTTAGATCCTAACAAGATTTCATTTGATTTTTAAAAAATAATACTCTCTGAATTTTTTTTCCCCATTCTATTGGAAGAACTGGAAGTTCACCTTTTTAATATCCGATCTTTCAGAATATTAAAGAATTGTGAAAAATCATTAGTCTAACCAAATTTTTTTAATCCTGGAAAAGCTAGTGGTGTTTTTTTTTTTTTTTTTTTTTGATGAAATGATTTAATAAATGCGTAATTATATATTTACTTACCGAGTTAAATTAAAACAATCGAATTCTAGTTAATGTTATTTATATAAACATTTTTAATTGTTCTAATAAGGAAATGGATAATTTTATTATTTTTTTTTAAATATAGATTGTTATCTTACTGAAATTTATGGAAAAGTATTAGTTTTCAAATTTGTTGAACTTCATTATTTTTAAAATTGGTGGAATTATTTGAACCCCATTGACCGTGGGCATTTAAACACACCTAAGGGTATGTTAGGGTTAGGTTATGATATACTAATGTATGATAGGGTTGTGTGGTTTGCAGGCATACTGATGAATTTTGGCTAGCTTTTTGAAAAAAAAAAAATTAAGATACCAATTAGACTTTTGTAACTTGTATCATTTGTTTTAAGTGGAAAAAAATTTACACTTAACTATGGTGGTTAATGTTATGATATGGAAATTTTAAAAATATTTAATATCGCTATTTCAACATTTTTGATTTTCTACTATTTAAGTAATAAAAAATCATCAATCATAAAATAGTATTTATTATTTTTAATTCTTAAAATCATTTAAAAAAACTAAAAACTTTCATACCATGAACATAATCAAGAAAATCTTCAAAAATATGAAAAGAATTCGATCTGTCTAATTTTGGAAAGTAATAATATTCTATAAATTGCAATATTTTCAAATTAGCAATTTTGATATATAAATGAGAATTGGGAATTTTCTTTTTAATTTTCATATTTCAGTAATATAGAGATTAAATCAAAGAATATAAATATTTTAGAGTTTTTATTTCAAAAATTAAAAATTACTTAAATATAAGTTAACTTTATTCAGTTTAAACATTTTATAAATCTTGATTACAAAATAAACCACATTTTACACCAAATGAACATGCATAAAATATAAAATTAACTTTTTTTCAAGAATTAATAAAAGAATGATTGTTTAGAAATATGAGAAATAATAAAATTCATATAAACGTTGTGATTAATCAAAAAATACCAGAAAAAACCGATAAATTTCAATAAAAAAAATGTAAAAAAAAATTTCAGCCCCTTTCATTGGAATATCTCATCCATCTTTTCCCATTTTCTTTCGAAAACAAAAATTTTTTACCACAAATATTTATTAATAGTAAATAGAATTATTTAAAATAAATTAGAAAAGACTGACTTTTCTTAAAGTTAATTTAGTGGTTCAAAAATTTTTTCACTCCAATTTACAATAAAAAAAAAAAAAAAAAGAAAAAAAGATTAAAAAAGAAAGAAGAAAAAGAAGATAAAAACAAAATTGACTAAATTAGAAAAAATGATCAGATCTAAAATTTTAAAATTTATTTTGAAGAGAATAATTAATTAAACAGCAAGGAAATATTCTTTTTCTTCAATAAAACTGTTCCCCTTTGACCGAAAAAATAATTTATATATTATAGAATTAGTATAATATAATTGCTGATCATTGCTAGATGTTTCTTACAATTTTTTTAAATTATATATTATTTTTTGAATTTAATTAGAATAAAAACCCAGAAATCAAAATTTCATTTCTTAGGAAATAACCGATTTTATCAGTATCGGGTTTTAATCTGGATTGAACATTCTTTTCCTTAATTGAAATGTTTTTTTTTGATTGAAATAAATTTTCTTGTGTTTTTTAATGAAGATTTAAACTTAAAATAAAAAATTGATAATATTCATTTAATGATATAATTTATAATAAAAGAAAATATGAAATTAGAGAAAATAAAATCAGTGATAAGAGATCAGATTTGAATATCCTAAATGCCTATCAATTATATTTTTTTACTACAATTTTTTACAAAAAGTTGTAAAATACCATTTTTATTTATTTTTTTTTTTTATTATTTTTAAAAATTATTGAACCTAAACTTTTACTCTATCAATCATTAAAATATATCCTTTATCATTTCTATTTCATTATTTGATTTTATCTTATAATAAATATTTAAGAAATTTAATACTGCAATTCAGACATCATATTTTTTCCGAAAAACTAAAATGTGATTTATGAATAAAACTCCAGCAAAGTTCAATTAATCTATATATCATTTTACGAAATAATCTTAGTAAACTTTGATTAATTAAAATAAAACCCAAAAAACAAAATTAAAAATTCATTAATGATTTTATAAATAAATAAATGAATTTTTTTTAATATATTCGATATTATTCTCAGTAGGATTAATAAACGAATTATTAGATATATTCTGAATTGTAATAAGATATTTTTTTATAATTTAATAACCAACTGGGTTAAAATAATAATTATGTTCATAATGAATAATAAATTTTAAATTCTCAATAGAAAATTTCAATCCATTATTTATGAAGTATCTTTTTAATTTGTTTAAATGGTGAACTTTTGTTGAAATAACAATTTTACATTAAAGGAATCTTTAAAGAAAATCAAATATTATTCTTATTCTATTTCCAAATGTGACTAATTACTGATAATTTCGTTATTTTTTCTGTTTAATGTAATTACTAGTTTGTAAACTATATTTCAAATGGCTTCATAAATTATTCTTAATCCCTTTTTCATTATAAAAATCAACATTAGAAAATATTTTTTCAGTATCTATTAAGGAAATAGCTACATTTTCTCATTTTAAAAATTTTAATTGTGACAAAATTACTAAAAAATGATTTTTTGAGTGTCAATGAATATTGAAACTTTGTAACCAAAATACCCTTCTTTGTTCTATTTATGAAAAAAAAAAAAAAAAAAAACAAAGTAATTCAGAGTTGAATCTTAAATTTTCAATTTTTTGAACAATTTATAATAATTAAATAATAGATTTTGTTATAATTTGTTTTAAATCAAGAAACATGTTTATACTTTTGGTGAAATTAATTGAAGATTAAATCAAAAAAAATATACACAAGAAGGTATGTACGCTAAATTTCAAAAATAGGGGTATTTTTTTAATCATAAAAAAAATTTGTTTAATTGTTTTTTTTTTTGAATAATAATGTACGTTACTAAAGTATTTAGAGATATTAAACAATATAGGTTAATGATTAAAAATATAGTATAATCATTTTATTTTTTGAAAGACAAACAAAAAAAGAAAATAATTATAATAAAAAATTTTGACCTAATTTTGTAATTTGGCTTATTTGAACCAAATGTTATCTTTTCGAAGGTCAAAAAAAAAGATCAGCTTTCAAAATAAATTTGTTGAAATCAAGACTGGAAAAACAAAATGAACCAAAGCCTATTTTTAATGATTTTTTTCTTTATCTTCTTAATTTGTATGAGAGCAAAAATTATTACCTTGGATATTTCATCCCCATTACTATTTATTATTATGTTACAAATATTTTCTGGAAAGATTTGTCTTTCAAAATTCTTTTTTATCGAATATTTTTATCAAACAAATCAAAAACAAAGAAGATTATTTCAAAAATTAAAATAAATAGATTGAATTCTTGGAATCAAAAAACATTTACAAAAGATTCAGCCCAAAATCAAAGAAAAATTGGAGCAAGAATTGAAATTATCATTCCAAATTATTTTGAGTTTATTAATTTAAATGGAAAAAAATAATTATAAAATCAAACAAATTAGTCCAAAAATCTTTATTTCTGAAGAGGGATTTATAAATCCTATTTTCTTGAACCCAATCAAGAATTAGATGAATTGAATGATAATCTGTTTTTTATATGAATTTTAAAAATTCTTTAGAAATAAAAAGTAATTTGTTTCTGAAAAATTTTACAAACAAAAGTATTTCCACAAAAAATTAAAAATAAAATCAAGTAAATAAGAAGTAATTGTATCAAAAAATAGTTATAAAATCAATGAATAAATGATATTTATTCATTTTTTTTCTTGATCAAATTTTTCTTTTTTTTTGATTATTATTTTTTAGTTGGTATGAAAATATACTGTTTTAGTTCTATTCAACTTTCATATTGATTAAAATATTAACGTATTTGATTAAAGAAATGATTTATATCATTCACTATCCAATAAATAGTGGTACTTAAAATTTGAAATATGTACTTACTTCCTTAAAAAGATTGAAATAGAATATTGTTTAAAAATAGTTTTCATTTGGATTTCTCAGATTGAAATAAAATATGACTTTACTTTTTCTTCAATATTTTAAAAACCATTAAAGAGATTTATTGAGATATCTTTCAATTTATTTTCGTCTTCAATCACTCACGTTATTTGTTTCTTAAATTTAAAACAATTTGGTTTTTTATAGAATAGTATTAATAGCCTTATTTCAATCAGTATTATTCGTTGGTTAGATATAAAAACACTTCAATTAATATAATTTGAAATCTGACTCTGAAACCTTTTGAAATAGTTTAAATACAACGAAACAATGTGTGAATTTTATTATGTTTGAAAAATGAACTTTTCATTTTTTACACTTTTATTCCATTATCCATTCCAATAATTAAAAATGTCAAGAAGATACGATACAAAAACAACAATATTTTCACCAGAAGGAAGACTTTATCAAGTTGAATATGCAATGGAAGCCATTCGCCACGCTGGTTCTGCAGTAGGAATTCTTGCAACAGGTAATACTTTATTTAAATTGCCGATCTTAAAATTGGAATCAAAAAAAAAAAAGAAAAAACAAAAAAGAAAAAGTAAAAAAATAAAAAGAAAATCTGATTGTTTCTTGATTCAACCAAAATGGAAAACAAACCATTAATTTTTGCTCTTCTTTTTAACACAACCGTATATTGATTTTGAATTTTGTTTTTATCTTTTTATTGATGAATTTTGCTGTCATTTCAAAAAAAAAAAACAAAAAAACAAAAAAATAAAAAAAAAATAAAAAAAATAAAAAAAAGATGGTGTTATTCTTGCAACTGAAAAAAGAGTTGTTTCACCATTATTAGATCAAAGTATCATTTCCAAAACCGAAATTTCAAATAGCGAAAAATTGTATAAAATAGACTCCCATTTAGTTTGTGCTGTAGCTGGGATCACCTCAGATGCAAACACTTTGATTAATATAAGCCGAATGACTTGTCAAAGACACACTTATACCTATGGACAAAAAATGCCAATTGAGCAATTAGTAAGAAGGGTTTGTGACATAAAACAAGGTAATCTTTTACACACTCTCTTGTTTTTTTATTTTATTTTTTTTTTTTCTTCTTTCCAAATTTTTGTAATTTCTTTTTTTTTTTTATTGTTGAAACAAAACTAAAAGAAAATTCTTTTTCTTTTTTTATCTTTTTTTTTTTCTTTCATGCTTTGGACTTTTCTGATAACAAACAAATTACAACAAAACCAAAGGATATACCCAATATGGAGGACTAAGACCATTTGGTGTTTCCTTTTTATTTGCAGGTTATGATGAAGATTTTGGATTTCAATTATATTTGGCAGATCCATCGGGAAACTATTCTGGTTGGAAGGCAGTAGCCATCGGAACAAACCACAATTCTGCAACGTCAATGTTACGTTCTGAATTTAAAATTAATAAAGAACAAACTGGTGACAACATTGAAGGAACAAAGGAATTAAATTTAAAAGAAGCTACAAAGCTCGTTGTAAAAGTTTTGGCAAAAACTATGGACTCCACTTCACTTACTTCCGAAAAACTTGAATTTTCTTTTGTTAAAAAGGTAGACGGAAAAATAGTTACAGAAATTTTAAGTCCTCAAAAGGTTGACGAATTGTTAAAAGAACATAAAGATGTGATTGAAGAGGATTAAAGATTGTCTTTTGTTTGCTTTCTTTTTCAAGTCGCTTGATGAAACGATTTTTTTTTTTTTTTTATTAATTTTGAATATTCTTTTTAATTAACAATATTAAAATAAAAAAGCAATTCTTCAGGAATTTGAAATCACAAAATATGAATAATTACATTTTATCTATTTATTGTTTGCCAAAAGATTGAATATTAAAAGATTACATAACATGGAAAAAAAAGAAAATTTCCTACGTTCCCAAAATGATTTCAAAAATGGAATAATTAGAATCAAAAAAAAATATAAAATTTGGAACCATAATATTAAAAAAATTCCAATGGAATCGATTTTTATTCATACATTTTCCACTTGTTGGTATAACTTTTAGAATTATTTTTCAAAACATTAAAAATTATTTTTTTTCTGGTTCCATGGAATCAAAAAATAGAATTTTTTATTTGGCAGTAAAGGATATCCATGTTAAAAAAGGCTAGAGAATTTTTTAATTCAATTTCCAGAGTTACAAGTTTCTTTCGAAAAGGAAAAAATATAAAAACTTCAGGATTGATGAAAAGATGTTTAAAAGTAAAATTTTTAAGCAGGATATAACCTCAAATATTTATATTTATTAGTAACCATGGAATTCTATCAAATAATTTTTAAAATAAAAAATTGTTAATTATTAAATTTTGAGAATTAGGGGATTCTATTTAAAACCCAATGTAAACAAGAAATAAGTTGAGGTTAATCATTGAAAATAAAAAAAGAATTTTTTTTGATTTATATGGAATCAAAAATAGAATTATTTTTGGTTTTTTCACAAAAAGAATGTAAATTTCAACTCTAAACATTATTGGAATAATAAACGGGGAAAAATTTTCACTTCATTTTTCTTATTTTCCTTTTACAAATAGAGCTTCTCAAGAAACATATTGTAATATATGATCTCGGGATATTTGTTTGTCCCTTTTTTATATTTACTTTGTTTAACAAAGAATCCCAAATATAACAAAATTTCAAGTTAGTAAAATTGAATGGTTAATCGATTAGTAACCCAAATAGATTTGTATTTTTTAATAAAATATTGGAAAAGAAAGTATAAATTAGTGTATAGCTCAATATTTTAAATACCTCTCAAAGAACTATTATAAATAATAAATTGTTAGATTTTGTACCAATGATCACAAATTTTAATAATCTTTTTTCTCAAATAGTTTATTTTTAATTACTTGTATTAAATCCAAAGTAAATTGAAACACTAAATTATATTATTCACAGTATTTGAGATTTATAAATTAATATAGAGATTTTCAAATAGTAATTATTTTTTCAGTTTTGTAATGTCAAAATTTACTCAATAATTATCAACCAAAAAAAATAAAAAAGCATATTTTTTCTCTTTTTCATTTTACAAAACTGGATTCCATTTGAAAAATTGTGACTCAACTGAAATTTTAAATTAAAAAAAAAAAAAAAAAAATATCTTAAAGTATTCAAGAACATCAAATAATTAAATCTGATTTGGAATTTACTTTTAAATCAGGATAAATATATAAAAACACAATATTTCAAAAATTATAAAAAAATAAAACCAAAAACTAAAAAAAAAGTTGTAACACTTTTTTAAAAGGACTATTACTGATTTTTTATTACAGATATTTTGTTGAAATAAAGCTAAAAAAAAAAATTTTTGGCTTATTAAATTCATTTTAAAAGAAAATTTATAGAGTATCAATTTTCAAAATGATTCTATGTGATTTCAAAGAGATTTTTTTTTCACATTCGATCTTTTGCAAAAAAAAAAAAAAAAAAAAAAAAAAAAAAAAAAAATTGATAGAAAAAATTGAAAAAAAAAAAATAAAACGAAATTTTTGAAAAAGAAAAATTAAAATTTGTTGAAATTAGAAAAATAATTCTGATCAAAAAAATAAAAAAATTCTATCATACAAATATCGGATAACCCCCCAAAACAACATCTATTAACATTATAAAGAAATCAAAACTTTTTGAAAATAGTTTAGTTGTGCTATCGATTTAATTCAAATAGATAAAAAGAATTTATATAATATGATCTCTGAATTAATCATTGTATTTTAGATAAGAAACTAATATTTACATAACTAGAGTAATGTAAATTTTTGTCTGACAAAACTACAGTGAATATTACATTTATTGTATAAAATTCTACAGAACTTAATACACAGAAAACTAAAAATTGAAGTACATTTTTTGTAGAATTTTTTTTTTCACAGCTTTTGGTACATAATTTTCTAATTCAAAAGCATTTTAATTTTTTCTAAAAAAAAATCTTATAAATAGATAACCAATTATTTTGAATATTAAAGAATTATTTATTGATTTAATTTAAAAAAATATTTTTTGTGATTTTTTTTTTGATTTTTTTCTTAAATTAAGAAATAAACTGAAAATTTATTTAAAAATTTGATTTATACTATAAAGTAAAAAAAAAAACAGTTACGTTTTCCATAATCGAAAATGATTGAGTAAGATCTTTGATTTTTCTCCATTTTAAAATTCAAGAAAACTGCGATTACTTTTTTTTAATTTTTGAAATTAAAAGAAAATTTGTGAAATTATCTTTATATTTCTTAAATTAAAAAAAAAAAAAAAAAAAAATAGACACCTAACGACACTCTACGACACTCTTTAAACTCTAAAATTGTTTGTTTATATTATCATCCTTGCTAAAATTTCGGCAAGATTATAGCTCATAGGATATCTTTTCTTGGAAAAATGAAAAAAAAAAAAAAATTTATTTCTAAACAAAGACAGGTTAAAAGAGAAAGAAAAGCTAGAAATGAAAAAATGTTAAAAAATAGTAATGAAAGGTAAAAAAAGTCTAAACTATATTGAGAAGTTTTTTTTACACCTCAAGTATTGAAAGGGTAATTGGTCTTTTCCTTTTTTTTCGATTTTTTTTTGGATCTTCACCATAAGTTCTTTTAATAAAGAGTTCTAAATATTTTAATAACTATAGATCAAATGAAATATGCTACTTTATAAAGTTTTATTTAGAACTTTATAGATGGGTTAAATCTATAAAGTGTTGATTCTAAAGAAGAAATATATGTTTATATTCGGTTTTATTTCATATTTCTTCTTAAATATGTAATTTTCTTTTTCTTTTTTCTTTTGGAAATTCTTCTATAAATTTTATTTTTCTGTTTTAGAAGAAAAATCAACAAATTTTCTTTTTGCTTATGATCTTTATAAATCCCATAAAAATTTCAAAAATATTTTCTTCATTTATCATTTTTTTCAAACAATTTTTAATCTGTTTTGAAGAAAGACTTTTATTGGGGTTTAAAAGTGAGACAACTTTATAAAATTTGTTGAATTTTCAATATTCTTTGTAAAATACTGTTTTGAAATTAAAGTTATGAAATTGGATAAAAAAAAATTAAACAAAAATTTATTTTGAATTTAGCTGTATATAATTGGGAAGATTGTCTCTATTTTTGGATTTTGAGATTTTATTGATAAGAGTTAAATATTTCTAAATACGAAATCTGTTAAAGAGAGAATTTTGAAAAGAAATAATTTATGTCTTCTAATTCAATTTGAATCTCTAGTAATAGTTATCAGAAGAAAAGTAAACTCAATATAGTCTTCGATATTTTTTTAATTTTGTTTGAATCTTTTTTAATCCCTTGTAAATTCTTAAAACAAAAACAAGTCCACTAACTCTTTATCATTTTAAGTGAGTATGTAATTCATTGAGTAAGAAGATTATTAACACAGGAGAGTTGACCCTTAAAAGAGAAATATTCAAAATGAAAAATTATTTTATTGTTTAAGAAATTTTCAAATAAAGTATCCAAATAGATATTTCATCTTCCGAAAAAATTTAATTCTCAAGACTTGAAAATAAATAGAGCTCCAAAGAAGGTATTATTTTTTGGAAACTATCATAAATAATAACAAATCAGCTATTTGTTCTGGTTATTCGCTAAAATTCAATCAAAAAATTAAACCATTTTTTTCAAAGTACATTTTTTCTTTTATTAAAATTTTCTTCGTTTTGTTTTTAACGTGTTCAAATTAATTGATCAAAAAAACCCTTATTTATGGAAAGGCTATATGAAATTAGCAAATCTTCTCTGAAAGAAGAACAATTTCTGAGCATCTTAACCTTGAAAGAAAAAGAAATTTTAAAAAAAGCACTCGAAAATAAGCATAACTTTGAAGAGCTCTTTGGGGATCGAGATGAAAACGAAACAGCAAAGTATTTATTTTATCATATTCGGACATACACATCACGCAAATTAAGTTGCCAATTCTTGTATAACAATTTGGAAAACCAAGGAAGATATTATTTGCTACGTAGCGATCCGCCGTTGGATGAGGAATTAGTTAAGGAGCAGAAAGAAAAACTACAAACAACAGACAACTCTTTATTATCTTTTGATAATGGGAATGGTTTAAATTTTGAAGGCTTTGGGGAAACTGACAATTACTTAGAATTAGACAGCTTCGATCCGATGGGTGAATTGGATTCGATGTCTGTTGGCTTAGGATCGACTTTGTCGAACGAAACAACAAAAACTAATACAAGCAATAATCTTGACATTAGTCATCCCGACACAAAGCCAGATATTAACACAAACAGTAACACAACCACAATAACATCATCGTCTGATACATCTACAGACATTAATCCAAAAAACAACACAACTACAGAAATTAGTTATCAATTATATGGGATACCAAATTATATTAACCAGTCTGAATTACTATGGGCTAACCACCCAAACCTGATTGTTAAGCAATTGTACAACGCACTGTGGCGAGTCTTTACCGACATAACTAATTATGAACCACATTGCTTCATTTTTATTGAAAAGGTGACAAATGATTTTGCACCAGGCTATGATTCAGTCGTCCAGATACCGATGTATTTAAAGAAAATGGAAAGGAAATTAATCAAATTGAAATATGAATCAAAAAAGAAATTTGCTTCTGATTTTCATTTAATGATCGAAAATTGTAGAGCCTATAACACGCACCCTGATTCGAAACCCTTTTTAATTAACGCATCGGAAATGGAATCAAAAATGAACCAATTATTATTGGGTGTACCAAATTTAAAAATTGAGAAGGGCTTTTTAAGGTTTAATCAGCTCGGTATGAACAGTGGAGTCTTTTGTAAAATGACTACAAAAGAAATTTTTCAATTTGAAAAATCCTTAAAAAAATTAGAAAATAATATGGAAAATGTTACATCAAACAACCTCTCTGAAAAAATCCTTTCTTCATTAATAATAGAGTCAAGGGAAGAGTACGGAAATGAAGGAGAAGAGGTGAAAGGAAGGGGAAATGGAAATGGGAAGGAAAAGGGAAAGGAAGAGGACAAGGACAAGGACAAGGACAAGAATAAAGGAAAGGAAAAGGAAAAAGAAAAGGGAAAAGAAGAAAAAATAGAAAAGGAAAAGGAAAATGCCAATAATAATGAAAATCAAAATGAAAATGAAAACGAAATAACCGAAAAAAAAGATAAAATAAAAAAAATAATTGGATCTGATAGGATTGATGAAAAAATGATTAAAATTGAAAAGGAAAATAGATTGAAAGAAAAATTATTTTTAGCAGTTCAATTATCTTTAAATTTTGAAGAACAAGAAGCCATAACAGAAAATACTCAACGAAAAAAATATTTAAATCAAGGGCCACTTCAATTTAAGCCACCTTTGCCAAGGTTATTTAAACACGATATTTTCGATTCTAAAGATTTATTTATTAATGCCAACAATAAAAAAAAAATTCAAAATTTTAATCGAAAAAATATCGGAAATACAAAAGAAATTCAGAATATAGAAGAGAATAATACAAATATAATTCAAAATATTGATTCAAATATTAATCAAACAGGAAATGAGATGGAAATAGAAATTGAAAATGAAAATGAGAATGGGAATGAAAATGAGAATGAGAATGAGAATGAGAATGAGAATGAAATTGAAATTGAAATCGAAAAGAAGGAAAATACTGAAACCATAAACGAATTACTAGATGAGAAAAAAAGAGAAAAATATCCAAAAAGTGATTTACCAAAGAAATCACAAAGAAAATTAGTCAAGGATTGCGATTACTGTGAAGAAGAAAAAGAAATGAGAGAAATTTGGAAAACTGGTGTATTAAAATTTTTGCAAGCTTCGGGCTATGATGAAATTAATTCCATTGCATTTTTACTATTAGCCGATCATAGCTTATCTTTTCTCAATGATTTTATTTCCAATATGAATTTATTGAAAGAAAGAAACCAATTAAATTCTCTAAATATAGATCCCTTAACGCTCGCCATACAATGCCTAAGTTCGGTTAACACAGGTAGATCAGACCTGAAGCGATTTTCTGAAGAAGATACAATAATTAAAAAAACAATTAAGAAAGATAAAGTTTTTGAAAAAAACTAAATAATTTTTTTTCTTAATAATTATATTGCATAAATCTATGATTTAAGTAAAAATATGTTAGATATATCTATATATAATTTTTTCGAATATTTCCTTTCATCGAATTTGACTTAATCACCAAATTTTAACTTTTTTTTTTTATTTTTTTTTATTAGGATAAGGAAATTGAATTTTTGTAAAAAAATTAAATATTTTTTTTTGTTTTGAAGGGGGGGAATTAATTGCCTCTTACTAGCCGTTAGATTTTTTTTTAATTCAAGAAATAAACCGAAATTTTATGAAATTTTCAGTTTATTTCATAAATTAAAAAAAACGGTCTTTAGCTTTTCCAGAATTCAAAAGAATAGAGAAAAATCTTAGATTTTACTCAATTCTTTTAAATTCTGGAAAACCTAACGGCACTCTATGGTACTCTAAGGCACTTGGTGGACACTTACATTAGTTTTTTTTCAAATTTAGGAATAAACCAATATTTAAAAAATCAAAAAAATTGGATATCATTGAAGATTTGGATCATTTTCTCTATGGTCGTGTCGTCATGTACTGCCGAGTGCCTAGGTTTTCTTGAGGTTTTCTATTTTATTGGTGAAGTGTTCTAGGTTTTTTTGATTTTTCTATTTTATTTGGAAAATTAATAGATTATCGTTTGGTTTTTTTGAGTTTTCGAAATAAACCGAAAATTTATTACAATTTTCTGTTTATTTCAAAAAGTAAAAAAAAAACCTAGAACACTTCACAAATAAAATAGAAAACCTCAAAGAAACCTAGAACACTTCACAGATATAACAGAAAACCTCAAGAAAACCTAGGCACTCTAAGGCACTTAGCGGTACTTCCTAAATTTTTGTTTAGAAATTTTAATAAAAAATCATCATTTTCTTTATTATTAACCAATGACAAGATAAATAACGATTCTTTAAATTGAATAATATCAAAGATCTCATTCTTATTGTTTTTGTTAATTTAGATTAATTTAATATTCTAAATATTTCGATTTTCTGTAGAATGAGTAGCCCCCATAAAAAATGATCAGTAGCTTCACATATTTCTAGGTTTAAATATTTTTTACATTAATTGAAAAATTTTGTTTTTATTTTATTCTTATCATAAACGTAAAAAGATCTGTTTAGGTAATTTATAAAATATCTTAGTTTTAGTATGGAATTCGAACACAACAATTTTAAATATTTTTGTTGTTTATAAAAAGGAATATTTTTAATTTGATTATTTTTAATCAATAATTAATACACCAATCTTAATTGTTTTCGTAAGTTATTAATAACCCAAAGAATAAACTTATTCATCAACTTTATTATTCTTTAATTTTTGAATCAGATAATTATCTAATCAATTTCTCATTTTTTTCAGATTTTCAAACCAATAAAAGTAATTCAAATTAATAAAATAAATAAAAAAAAAATAATAGATATTACCAGTAACTTAGGATTAGTAATAAAACTTTGATGTGTATATTCTTATTGTGTAAAAAGGAATATTACTTAACCCTTTGTATTTCGAGAAATTTAATAAATAGTTGTGACTAAAAAAGATGATCAATTGTTTTAGATCTTCAAGAGATTCAATATTTTATTTATTTTTATTGTTTTGTTGAAATAAGATTAAAGGTTCAAGTTTATTTTATCATACAGACTCTTAAAAATTACGAAAAGTGAGATTTCTTCAAAATAGTGTGTTTTTTGGAAAATTTTTCTTTTTATTTTTCGAAATTCAAACAAAAAAAGGATCATGATAATTTTTAACTGGAAATTTCGTTGGAAAAAATGAACTACTTTTAAAAATGATAAATCATTTCTCATAAGTTCCTAAAGAACTTTTTTACTCTGGTTTAATCCAATTCTTGACCATTTGGGGTTATCTATTACCTTTGGGGAAACAAATAAATACTCTTCACAATTCTCTTAACAAAATTACTTTTCAAATTAAAGAAAAAAATGAAAAATACAAATTCGATATTTGAACTTATTTTATGAGACTTTAAAGCAAATAACAAATCTTTCGAGTGAAATAGATTGTAGTGGCCTTTGGTGAATTGATTTTAGGAACTCTTTTTCAATTAGTTATTAAAAGAATGTATGCGTTGTTGAAAATCGAAAAAACAATTTATCATTCAACAGAATATTGAAAAAGGTAACATTGAAAAGACTGTAATATATTCAATGGTACCTGTTTAGATCAGGTCAAATTATCATTTTTTCTCAATTATTTTTTAATAAAAAATAATTTGTTTCTTTTCTTTCTTTCGGTCTAGATGTCACTTATTAAAAAGAGGCAATTTTTACCAGAATTAGATTTTGAATACCTTACAGAAGAAGACATTTTCAAAAAAAGAAGGACTACAGACTTGGACACTTTCGCACAGCTCTTTCTTTTGGATGATCAAAATGAAGAAACAAAAACTGAAAATAAATTACAATTTAAGAAGCAACAAAAAACAGAAATAGAGCCAGAGTCGGAGTCAGGGTCAAACGACGAGTGTGGAACTCCGTGGTTTACCCTTCTTGATGTTTGTATTTAAAACCTATCTTCATTATTTTATTGAATTCTTTCAACTTTCCCAATAAATTTATTTGAAAAAAACAAAATTTAAACTTTTGATCCTTTTTTTTTTTTAACACTTCCTTTTTCGTAACAAAAATTTCAACTGCGAACTTTTCCAAAAACAAAAGGAAGATGAAGAGTACTCATACCAGCCACCCAACCTGTTGCCGTTTCCAAGTCTAGATCAAGAAGGCAAAATCACATTATGCCTCGACTTAGATCAAACCTTGATTTCAAGCTCGTTTACAGAAAACAAGTTCTATGATTTCTCGATTGAAATCAATGATCAAGGCAAAAACTGTACGGTCTATGTCACAAAAAGACCACATTTGGACGAGTTTCTGCAAGAGTGTTGTCAAATGTTCGAAGTGGTGATCTTTACGGCCTCCTTGAGTCATTATGCGAATTCAATTTTGGATCACTTAGATCCTAAAAATGAAATGATAAGCCACCGTTTATTCCGCGGCTCCTGTTCAAATTTTAAAGAAGGCTATTTAAAGGACCTCTCAATCCTTGGCAGAGAAATTGAGAAAGTTGCCATTGTGGACGACACACCCTTTTCTTATTCCCGTCACGAACGAAACGCGATACCAGCAAAGCCTTTTTTTGTACACGACAATATTCCAAAATTTGCCAATTGGAAAAATGATTGCGAATTAATTAAAATTTTACAAATTTTGAAAAAAATACAGCACGGCAAGAACGTTCCGAATGTGCTCGATAAGGTGAAAAAAAAAATGGCGTTGAAGAAGAATTGAATTTTTAGGGGCACAGTTGAATAGTATTGGCGTTTTCATCATTCGGTTTCCTTCTTTAACAAACAATATTTCGGAAAAAAAAAATTAATCCTTCAAAATTTGTAAACTATTAACCACCAAACATCTTTTTCTTTTTTATTCTTTTTTTTTTGTTTTTTTTTTTTTGTTTTCTCTATGTATTGATCCATAGAGGGGACTAAAAACAAGAAAGAATATCTTTTTTTTTTTACTTTTCTTTTTCACAATTTTTTCATTTTTCTTAAAATTCTTTTTTGTTTCTTTTTATTTTTTTATAGTAGATTGCACAAATTAAAAAAAAACCTATTTATAAAATTAAAATTTCTCATCCTATTTTTTCTTTTTATTTGCAATTTTTTTAAACGTTTTTTGTTTTTTATTTTGAAATTTCATTTTGTTTTTTTCATACTTTGGGTCAATAATGAAATCAAGAAACACCCAATTTGCCAAACACTTCTTCCTGCAAACAACTTGATAAGAATTAATTTTCTCAATTAAAAAATTGAGAATTCGTTATTTTTTGAAAGAAAAAGGCGATAAGGCAAAAAAATAGAGAATTCGCTTAAGAAATTTTAGATACATTTTTCGAATTACTTTGAAATATACTCTCTTATTAGTTGGACTTTTTGCTCTGTTATTTACAGATAAATTTCAAAAAACTTTCGAAGATTTATTTTCTTGATCAATACAAAAGATTAGAAAAATGTCGAAAATGTATTCCCTTTTAACAATAAATAAATCAATTGTCAACAAACTATTAACTTTTATCCTTCAGATATTGATTAAATATTGTAAATCTATCAATTTTAACCCTTTGGTAAACGTAAAAATGCAATAAATCCCCAATCTGAAATAATAATTAGGATAACTTGCTCAAAATCCAAATCTATTTATTACAATTAATCCTTAGACCTATGACAAATAAATAAAAAAAACCATTTCAATTGGTAAATTTTATAGTCTATATATTCCTTTCAACAATGTATTTTATTTTCTTTTGATCTTTTCTTCAATAATTTTTTTTTGTTTTTCACTTTTGTTTGGCAAAATTTGATATTAACTCTTCTGATTTTCAAATATTTTTCCTTAATTCAAAGTCACCCATCTTGAAAAAAATTGTCAAATCGGTTTGAATTGTAAAAAGGTAGAGTGAATACTTATTTTTAAATATTTTAATATGTGTTTTTTGTCGATTTCAAAACAAAAACTAAAGTCCAAAAATTAGACTGATTTTTTATAATCAAAATAGAATTCAAAAAAACTTTAAAAAACCAAAATTTAAGTATTTTCAATTAACCCAATTAGAGATTTTAATTGAAAAATTTAGTAAAAGTGAATTTTTTGAAGATGTGCTTATTCCTTTCATTTGAAATTGTCTTTGAGATTTTGTGTGTAGTTATTAATCAAGTTTGAGGAATTTCAGTTTTATTAATCTTCATTGATCAGTGAAAAATTATTAAAAAAATAATATTTTTAAAATTTTCCTTTTTGCTCTCATCTAAGATTTAAACCGAGTTGACAATTTTTTTTTCAGAATTATTAATTGGTCAAGAAAAATGAAAATTTTTTGGATATCATTGAAGATTTGGACTATTTTCTATGGAACTGCCCAGCTGATGAAAATAATCTTAAAAATCGGATATCAGAATTAAAAAAAATTAATATATCTAATATATTAAAAAATAATAATAGTTTTAATATTCTTATAAAAAAAGATTCAATATATTTATTATCACTAGTGGGTAATAGTCGAATTTTTGGGTCTTTATTAAAATTTCTAAATAAAAATTTAAGAAATCGGGTAAGTACCATCAAGTGCCGTAGAGTGCCTAGGTTTTCTTAAGGTTTTCTATTTTATCGGTGAAGTGTTCTAGGTTTTTTTGAGGTTTTCTATTTTATTACGACAATCTATTGATTTTACAAATAAACAGAAAACTCAAGAAAACCTAACGGCACTTTTCCAAAATTCAAAAGAATAGAGAAAAATCTTTCATTGTAATCTAGTCCTGTAAATTCTGGAAAAGCTAACGGTAGTTTTTTTTTATTAGAGAAATAGTCTGAAAATTAAATAAATTTTGGATTTATTTCTCAAATTAAAAAAAAAACTTAACTGTAAATAAGAGGGATTAACGACTCCTCCGTTAAAAAATAAAATAAAAAAAATGAAAATTTTTCAAATATATTAAATACTTAATTTTTTTTTTTGATCGATCAAGATTAATAAAACTGAAAGCCATTAAACTGAATTAATACTTTTTTTAAAATCTAAAAGACAATTAAACAGAAATTTAGTATATCATAGCAACAAAAAATAGAAAAAAAAATGTTAATTTCTAATTTTTTCAATTAAAATATCAAATTGGGTAAATATAAAATATTTAAATTTTGGTTCTTTGAAGTTGTTTTGAATTTTATTTTGATTACAAAAAATCAATCTATATTTTGGACTTAATTTTTGAGTTAAAAAAATAAAAAAAAAATCATTCTACAATATTTGATAATTAGTATATATTAATTGTTTAGAATTAAAACCAATTTGACTATTACTTCAGCTTTGAACATTTTTTAAATGAATATTTTTCTTCTTTGAGAGATAAATCGATAAATTATTAAATATCTTTAAACAATTATAATTGGGATATCTATTAAATATTCTAAATTTTAATTCTTTGGTGAATTTAAAAATCAAAAAATTTCAAATCTGAACTATTAATTGAGAAAATGACTTAAAATTAAAAATCGAGTACTCTAATAATTATTCCTAAGATAAATAATATTATTTAGCAAATTTCTTTGTGATAATAATTATTTTGTTTTTAAGTTACAAAAAAAGAGTTTTACATTCTTTTCAACTTTCAATTGGATATTTTCAGCGAACTTTTAGATTTAAATTGGGTAACTTTTAGGAATTTCTTTTGGATCAAATATTTTGAAGATCATCCATCTTTTTAGCAAATAAGAACACAATTCCAAGATTTTAACATTCGTAAAATTGATCTTATTCGAAAATAAAAATTTTAATTAAATTGTCATTTTTATTAATTTTCTCAATTAATTTTTCAGATTAGGACTTTTTTGATTTTTAAATTCACCAAAGCGTTAAAATTTAGAATATTTAATAGATATCCCAATTATTATATTTTAAGGCTATTTGATAATTTATCTCTAAATAGAGAATTCGATTTTAATTTTTATGAATTTTTATTTTCAATTGGTAAAAAATGTAATTACACTGTATATAACATTCACTATTCTTATATTTAACTTTTAGAAGATAGAATAATCAAAAATCGATTGTTTCTAAAGAAATTATAAAAATAATATTGAAAAAAATCGCTTTCCATCTTTTTCATTTTTTTTTTTTTTTTTTGGGTTATAAGTAACTCATATTTATTTCTTCCCCAGAGACAAATGAAAGGTTATTTCCTATAGAGACAATTAAAATTTATAAAGAAACTACTTTACAGTCAGTTTCACTTTTAAGGCACAAACTTTCAACCAAATTTAAGGCACAAAAAACTCTCAAATTAAGGCACAAAATTTGTAATTATTTTTTTTTACAATTTATTATACTAGAATCTGAATTTTGTGCCTTAATTTGAGATTTTTATTGTGCCTTAAATTTCGTTGAAAGTTTGTGCCTTAAAAGTGAAACTGACTGTAATACTTTTTGGGAAATGAATGAGGTTTTTTTAAAGAATTCTTATTTTTGTATTAATTTCCAAGTAAATGGATCCTATTAGCTAAATTATTCTTTTAATGAAATACTAATAGATAAATTTGTTAAAACTTTTTTTTATTTAATACATGATTATTTAATTTCAGATAGTTTATAAATAAATATCATATATAAAATTGAATCTTATTTTAAAAATATAAAATAAATAGAACTAATATATGTTAATTTAGGAAGATGTATATTTTATAGATTCATATATAGAAAAATACAAGAAAAAAGATAATGAAAATAGAGTCAGTTCCACTTTTAAGGCACAAACTTTCAACGAAATTTTAATAACAGAATAATCTCAAATTAAAGTAAAAAATTTGGAATTTTTTTTTACAATAATTATTTTACTCTAATTTGAATTTTGTCCCTTAATTTGAGATTTTTTGTATGTCTTAAATTCACGTGAAAATTTGTGTCTTAAAAGTGAAACTGGTTGTATAACACAAATTTAAAAAGTAAAAAATATTATAATTGTTATACATAATGCGGTTTCTAGTAACAAAAAATCATCAAATACGTATAGAAATCAATCTTTTATAATTAGTTTTTTTTTACCTCAAGTCTTATTTTGATTTAGATTTTTTTAATTAGCTCAGAACAGGTATCAGCGAAATAGATACTTATATCAATAAAATAAAAAATAAAAAAGAAGGTTGTATAAAAATTACAATTAAAACCGTCCATACATTTTTAAATGGTAAACTAATACTGATCCAACTAAGTCGATGGTTTCAAGAAGGAAATCCAATTTTACAAAAAAAAAAAAAAAAAGGGGGACAAATTAATTAATTTCTAATATCTCCCTAAAGGTTGTTATAATATATGAAATAGAAAATATTGGTTGAAAAAAATATAAATCATATCCCAAAAATTTGGACACAGTTTAAACAGTGGAAATAAAATCATTACTGCACTTGAAATTCAATTTGGAAAGAATTTTGATTTTATGAAAATCTTTCATTTTTTGTCTTTTTTGTTTTGTTTTCATTTCCTTTTTTGTAGTGACATAATCTGTTTCGTTAGATCTGAAATTTTTTTTTAATGGTTGATAGAAGGTCAGTGATGAGTTTGTTAAATTGGAAAATAACATTTAATTGATAGATGGTATCTTAACCTTTGATCGATCAACAATTATTGGTGAAATTTCAACAAATAGACGAATACATTTTTTGTTCCACCCCTTTCATTATTTTGGACACATCAATTTTTATTTTTGAGTTTTATATATATTTTTTTTTCTTTTATTTATTAAAATGATTACTTATTAAAACATTAATACTGGGTAAATTAAATCTTTTTTTATATTAGGTTTGGAAAAATACAATAAATTGGGTTTTTTTTGTAAATTTTTGATTTTGGGTGGGTACATTTTTTTTGGAATAGGGTTCAAAAAAAGAAAATATGAAGATAAAATTTAATTTAATATATTTTAATTATATGAAAGAGAAGTAAAATATTCATCATAGGAAGAAAATTCAAAATTTGAAAAATATCTCAATATTTTCCAATTACTTTATAATTTCAAGGGGAAAAGACAAAACTAAATAGTGAATCATCAATAAAACAATATAAAACTAAATTCTCTTTTTGATGGTTAAAATAGGTCCCTTATTATTCATAAAATTTTTGTAACAAAATATTGATTTTTTCATTTATAATATATTTATTATGGAATATAAGTGAACTAATTTATGATTAATTTTATCAAGGGATTTTTTAATATTAATTATGATTTAAAAAAAAAATATTAATTAAATTTCCTTTTGAGTTTTTTGGGTTAAAATCATACATTTCGAGCTACTATTCTTGTATCTATTGTTTTTTTTTTTTTTTTTTTTGAAATGGAATTGAGAATCTGAGATACAAACCATTGTTTTACCATTGAATACCATACTCTTCAGATTAAATAAATTTTTTTTAAATGGTCATATGTTTTCTCATTAATAAGTAAAATATTTTTGTTATCTTATTATTCTTTTTAAGTGAAATCATTTGATTCACCTTTTTGTAAATTTTTTCTATTATCAATAATAAATATATAATGATTGATTATTATTTTTAAAAGATAAAATCAATTCAAAATGATATTTTGAGTTAAAAAAATCTGTGTATTTAGTGCCTCGTGTAATAATGTGTTTATATTGAAAAAAAAAACAATAGGTAAAATTCTAGATAAATATATTCACTATGTTAAAAATAATGCTTATTTAGCTGCAAAAATCTATTAAAATATTTCACTAGAATAATAGATTTCTGAAAAAAGGATAGAAAGAGAATCTGGTATAATAAATGTTGTATTACTAATTTATTTTCAATCCCAAGGTATAGTAATTTTTTTTTTTTATTTTGCACTTTGTATTAAATATAATAAAGTCAGTTCCTCTTTTAAGGCACAATCTGCTACGAAATTTAAGGAACAAAAAAAAATCTCAAATTGGGGCACAAAATTCAGATTCTAGTAAAATAATTTGTAAAAAAAAAATTCGAAATTTTGTATCCTTAATTTGAGATTTTTTTTCTACTTAAATTTCGTTGAAAGTTTGTGCCTTAAAAGTATAACTGACTGTACCATCACAAAATAATCTAATCAGTAACTAATATGCCTGTATTTTATATGAAAAATCATGTTACTCTTCTTTCAAGGAAGCTAACAGATTTAACCCATCAAAGAAACTGATAATAAGTCCTAAAGGAAATATGGTGTCAGTTTCTTAAAGTTCTCTTATTAAAAAAGAAATTTAAAAATAAAAGATGAAATACCTAAATTAAAATTTTTTCACAAAAAAATAGGGTTTAATTTTTATAAAATTTTAATCGCCAAAAAGAATAAAAAATTCTCAAAAAAAAAATATATTACAAAAAATTTTTGAACATATTCCATTTGTAATTCAAAATTTTCTATAAAGATCAAGGAATTAACTTTCAAAATTGATTTGAACTTTGGTATACTATTGAATACTAGATTACATGTTTTATTGGAACAATAAGACAGAAAAAAGCATGGGTTTTCTTTAAAAGACAGGTTTTTGGCTTTTGACAAAAATATTTTGGATGAAGAGGTTTGTTCAAAATCAGCTTGTTCTCACAAGCATTAAATTTTCCAAATTCAATCAAGAAGTGAAACCAAATCTTTTGAAAAATCATTGAATATTGATATTTTTTCATACTATAATTAACAAATACTTTTTGGACTTAAAAAATTTTCAATGATTCTCTTGAAAATAACTATCAGGTGAATGTTTTGGCTCAATTTCCATTCTCTTGAAGCACCATTCTCGAAAAGAATCTCAATTTCATTCAGTTTCCGTTAATACAAAGAAGAATTTGTGTCCAAAAGGGAAAAGAGAAGAAAGTTCTAAATCCCATTAAGATTTCTTTTTTGATAAGAAAAGTTTCAGAATCAACCTGAAAAAATGTATTCTGTTTGTAAAGCGCTCACAAAGTAGTCTGTAACAAATTCAATAATCTATCCAATTTTTTCATTTTATTGCAAAAACACTTTTTATTTTGTTTAATTATTTTTTGTTTTAATTCCATCAAAGTACACCTTCACAACTCGAAGCAAATTTTTTTTTTTTTTTTATTGTGCGCTATAATGTCTAATTTTGAAAAAAAATTAAAAAGAAGACAAGCCAGATTCAAGCCAAAGTCGACCAAGGAGTCGACATTTGAAAAAAGATATGACACATCAATTCAGATCTCAAAAAACAAAAGGGCACAAAACTTAAGGAAGCGTAGAAACATTTCTTCTGTGTTAAAAAACAAAACAAATTCTTTATTTACAGATGAGGAGATCAATAAAAAAGTAAGTTCATTTCCAATTTTTTACTCTTTAAACCTTGTTTCTCGTTTTTCATTCTTCATTCTTCTTTCTTTTATGGAAAAGTCAAATAAATGATTCTCTTTTCAAAAAGATTTTTTTTTTTTTTAACAAAATAAAGTAATTCACACCAACCCGAAAAAATTAGGTCTAAAAAACACAAAGAAAAAAGAATATGAATTTCTTTTAAAATTCCTGATCCTCAACACTTGAAGATCGTGATTGTTTTTGTTTTGTCTTCCATTTTTAGCACCTTTCAAATAATTTTTTTTAAAATTTTTTCAAATTCTCACTTCCTTTCTGATTTTCTGAGTTAAAACAAAACACTTTTCAAAACAAAACTCTTCTGTTTAATATTCAATTTTCTCGTTAACATTCTTTTTTCGCAAATTATCTTACAAAAACTCATAGCTAAAAAATCTTTCTTCATATGCAAATGCTCTACAGAGCAATGATCGTTCTGTCTATTTTCCTGCTCTTCGTGAAATCAGGATTCTTCTCAGTCTTGAAAAAAACCCTCCACTAGACAAAGTTATTGAACTTGGGGTTACACCTTATTTGGTGGAATTTCTCAAGTGTGATAATGATAAAAGCTTGCAAGTAAGATATTCTTTTTTTTTTTTTTTTTTTTTTTTTTTTTTTGAATTATGGGTGTGGAGAATAAATTCTTTGGCTTTAATCCTGACAAATTTTTTTTTCATTACCTTCCTCTACACTGCCAACATAGTACGAAGCCGTTTGGTGTTTAACAAACCTTGCAAGTGGAACACCAGAACAAACGAAATTAGTTGTTGATCTCGAGACGATCCCAATTTTTGTAAAACTCTTAGATTCTGAAAACGAGGCTATACAGGAACAGGTAAGAATTTATTTTGGCTTCTAATTTCACCTTTGGCAGAAATAATCAATCATAAAAACAAAAACTATTCTTTTTTCCACAAAAAATTTTTCATATTTTATTTTTTACTTTTCCAATTTTTTAGTCGGTTTGGGCATTGGGAAATATTGGTAAGATATTCTTTTTTTTCTTTTTCGTTTCTTTTTTTTATTTGCTTTAGCTTTTAGAAATTTAAATAATAAATGGGGAAAAACTTTTCACTTCATTTCCTTTTCTCTTATGTTATGAAAGTAACTTTCAAAGATTTAGATTCTAATTTTTGATCTTGATCTCTTTCTCTTATTTATTTGTTTGGCCCTTTTATACTGATATTTGTTGGATTAACTAGGAATCCAAAATAAAACCAAGATTTCAGTCTTGAAAAAATGATAATCAGCTTGGTGAAATTTGATATCATTTGAATTTCAAAGACCAGCATTGAAATATAAGAATCCTTTTCTTTCCTTTCTTAAAAAATAATGAAAATTTAAGTTACCATTCACTCGTTTGAAAAAATAAAATTGAAAAAAAAAAGTTAGACAAAATTTTTACTTCAATTATCATTTCAACCCTGTTAATAGAGTTTATTCACGATATAACAAAAATTCCAGTTCTTTAAAAATCTTGAGGTTGTTTTATTTATTGTTGTTCGTAGTACCACGATTTTGAAAAGTCTCTAGTCTTAAAAAAAAATTCTATTCCAGGGGTAAAAATTTTTTAATGGATGTGACAATGAATTTTCGTTAAATTCTACTTTAGGATATTTTTTTGAATAGATAATAACTAATAGTTTTGAAAACACTCTTATCATCCAAAAAAAACTCAAATATGAAAAAAAAATAACTGATGATAAATATTCCGTGTCCTAGGGTTTTCCAGAATTCAAAAGAATCGAGCATAACTATAGATTTTTCTCTATTCTTTTAAATTCTGAAAAACCTAACGAAAGTGTCCTTAGGTTTTTTTTACTTTTTGGAATAAACAGAAAATTAAATAAATTTTCTGTTTATTTCAAAAATTAAAAAAAACCTAACGGTAAATCAAAAAAAATTTTTTTTTTCAATTTAAAAGAACAAATAATTCTTTAATAGTTCAAACAATTGATTTCCTATTTGAAAGATATTCATCAGATTTAAAATACTTTTGAAATATAATGAAGTGACATCTTATCTAGAAAGAAAAAAATTTTCAAATTTTTTACTACTAAAATTTAAAAAAAATATTAATAGAACCTGAAAAATTGAATTTTTCCAACTTAAATTTGTTAAATATCTTTAAAAATATTTTTTGATCAAAGATCTTTTATTAATCAATAGTTTTTATTCTAATTGAAGTTATTAAAAAGGGTAAAAAATGAGCAAATGTTTTAATTTTTTTTTGAAAAAATATTTTCATGATGATGTTCGGCAAAAAAAGTGAAACAAAAGGAAAAAAAAGATCAAACACGATTTTTAAATAGGAACATTTCTAGAACCTGAAAATTCAAAGTATAATCAATTAATAAAAGAAAAAATCAATGACTAAAGACAAAATGGAGGATTCAACACAATAACAGTTTCTTAAAAGATATCTTTTTGGTAAGTGTTTTTCTTTGATTGATCTATAATTCTAAAAATTTGTTGAAAAAATTAACTAATTTTTGAGATCTCCAAAATCGTTCTCATTGTATTTTGATAATCAAGGAGATTTAAATTGTTTTTATTGATTTTGATTGAAAATTATAGAATGAATTATTCTTTAAAGTTGATTGGTTTATCCTATTAATTGATTTTATTTTTCTTTTTCAGGTTCTATTAAGGTTCCCAATTAAAAATTGTGTTGAACTCTTTTTTTCACCTGTTTCACTTTTTTTCCCAAACGGTTAAATCTATTAATGAACAATGTGTTTTAATAAAAACGACAATTATTTGATTTCAATACTTAAATCAAACAAAGATATTAAATAATTCCATTTGAGAATACCAAACAGAAAATATTATGAATTGTAGAAAAGAATTTCCTAATATTGGAAAAAATAAAAATAAATTACAGAATGATCAGAAAAAATTCACTCACTTTGAACAGCCATAAGGTTAAAAAGAAAAAAAAACTGAAAATTATGAATTCATAAAAATATTAATTAGGAATTATCTTTTTAAAAAGAAAAAGAAAAAAAATTACAGCAGAAATAATTAAAGTATTATTTTTATTTAATACAAAATTTTAGGTTTATAACAAATCAAATATCAATTTTCAGCATAAAATCCCATTTACAGTTTGAAATGGGATTATATTCATTATTAGAATATTTTTAACAAATTTAAACTTTATTTAATAATCATTTAAAAATCAATTCTTTTAATTAGATCATTAATAAATTTTCCATATATTCATAAAACAATTTAACAAGAATCACCACAAAATAAAATTAAAGAAAAATAAATAATAAAAGAATTTAAATAACCATCAAAATAGTTAATCTAACTAGAATTAAATAAAAAAAAACAAACAAAAAAAAAAACCATGAAATAAATTTATTATATTAATTCAAAATTTATTTTAAGTATCACGTGTCCATTAAAAGAATTGATAAATAATCTTAACTCACTCCCTTTCATTTAAGAATAGATCGATCAAGTAGAGAAAAATTGTCGAAAAAAATTCTTAAAACCAAAATTTTCCACATTTTTTCAATTTTTTCATGATTTTTTTTTTTTCATTTTTTTTCTCAAAATTTACACATTTTGATTTGACTTTAAAAGGTTTGATTGGTTTGTAAATAAACACAAAGTTTAAAAAGGAAATATTTTTTTATTTTAAAAAAAAAAACCAAAAAAATTTTGAAAAGCGATATTAAAAATATATTTAACCTTTCCAAAGAATCATAAAATTCACCAGAAAGGGTTTTATAGGAAACCTTTCATTTATAAAATTTGTATTGAGAATTTTTTTGAACATAAAACAAATTTTTGGTAGCCTCACATCATCAATTTAACAAGATCCAAAATTTTGAAAACACCAAAAAATCTTCATTTTTTTCATTTCTGATCTCACTGAAGAAAATTTTGTGAGACTTCCTAACAATACCAAGTACACTATTTCTTAATAATTCGGGCATTTTCATATCGAAACGTGGTTCTTAATCCAAAATAAAAATTTGAATAAAATATTTATCCACAATAAGATTCTAATTCACACGTCGTTTGAAATTTCATTTATTAGTTTCGGGTTTAATAATTTTTTTTTTTATTTTTTTAAATACACAAAAACTTGAAAAAACAATTACTTTTAATGAAAAAATTAACACTTTTTGAAAAATATTTGTTAAAAATTGGTTAAGCAATACTTTACTTCTCCAATCCCGTCTGTTTAGGAATATTAAAATAAAAAATAAAAGAATCTAAATTTTCATCCTTACAAAAACACAATTCTGAAAATTTTTTCAATAAATTTTATTTTATGATTATTGAAGAAGTGTAATTTACATTCTAGATGTACTGTTACCTAAATTTCTAAAAGGATATTTAAGCATAAAATCATAGATTCCATGATCATTCATGAGAAGGGCACACCCAAATTATTTTTGTGGTTGAAAAAGCAAAAACTAAAATTCACCAAATAATAAATAAAAAATGAAAACAAAAAAAACAAAACGTTTGAAACAAATTCTGAGGGGTTTTAATTGAAAAAAAAATAAGGTTTAGAAACACCATAAAAAAGTTATTTTTTTTTGGGGGGGGGGGTATTAAAATTTAAAAATAAATTGGTCTCGCTTTTTTGGAAATAGCATATCAATCAATTAATTTTACATTTTTTGGGGTATTAATAATTAACAAATCTTTTAAAATAATTCGGCATTTTTTAAAATATTTTTATTAAACTCAATTCTAATAAAACTCTTTAAATATCTAAAAATAATTATACAATCACCCATTGATCCATTCTTAATAATTTTGCAATTTATTTTTTAGTATATCATTATTTTAATAAAAGATATAAAAGTCTCTGATCACAATTTTACATGATATTTTTTAAGTGTGGAAATTGGTGATTAAATCTTCTTTTTGATCATAAAAAATTGTTTTCAAATTAGGTTTAATCTTGATAAAATTTACAATGAAATAAAAAAATTATAACAGTATTTTCTTGTATAAAAAGTCCTATGTGCCCTTGCCTTATTGCCCGTTTTTTATTGAAATTGGCCTTGTATTAGTTTTCTCCAAAAAAAGTGAGCTATTTTTTTTTTCATTTTTTTGGAAATATTTTGATGAATATATTTTGAAATCCAAATTAATAGGTATTGATTTAATCAGTATTAATATCTTTCTTAATTTGATATTTACAGTTTACTAATATAAATCTCCACTAAAAAAGAGAATTTTTAATAAAATGTAAAAAAAAAAAAAAAGATACTCTGCTTTTTTTGAAATGCATTATGTGAGATTTTTAAAGGTCCAAATTCTGAGAATTTAACTTAATTACAAACTTTTTTATTTTTGGGAAAATTCGAAAACAATTTCAATTTCTGTGATTTCTGAAATTAACTTAAATATTTTACTAGAGCTAAAAAGTTTTCATTTTTCAGATTTTGAAAAAATTCATTTTTGAATTGAACAATTCCTTCTGGGTTGAAAAAACAAATTCTTTTGGTCAATTTTTTTTTTTGGGTTAATTAACGAAATAACAATACTTTTGATCTTTTGGAAATAATGCCAGAAGATGAAAAAAGGATAAATTGATTGTTAATAATTTCGTCTATACAAGATTTTCCATCAAACCTTTTTTGAAAATCCTGAAAAATATTTAATAAATCAAGAAATTGATAATAATAAATGATATTTCATTGGGTTTTGTATTAAACAGACATTAATAATCAACAACAAAAATAACCTTTTAATTTTGAAAAAAAAAATGTATTTATTTCTTTTTCCTATTTAATATTTTTTTCTAAAATAAATATATTTCTTTGAATATACAATACTATTATTTTATATAAAATTTTTGTTTGTATTTCTTTATTTCAAAGCAAGTGAGGAAATATCAAAATATATGATTGTTCTGTTTGTCATAATCACTAAAACTTATTTTTTTATTGAGTTTTTTTTTTTAATTATAACTTTGTTTATATTATAAATTTTTTTTTTAAATCTGATAGATTTTCTTTTGACAAATTTAAAAAGATAAATACAAAAGAAAAACATGAAAAAATTTTTTTATGAGGCTGATTTTTTCCCTACATAACCGAAAAAAATTAGGAAAAAGAAAATAAATAAAAAAAAAGTTATTAGGGTACAAAAGTAATTGGAAAACTATTAAAATTCCATAATATCTATCTTGAGGAACACTCAAAATTCATTATTATTTTCTTAATTATTATTATGGACATCTATTAGATCATAGTTGATTAAGAAATTAATTCATCTAGTTTTTCTTTTGAAATTTAGTTTATGTATGCTTTTTTCTTTTTTTTTTTTTTGTTGATTTATTGCAAATATTTACCTTAAAAGTATTTATTTAGAATTTTTTTAAATCAAATCACATTCTTTATTGTTTTTATTTGGAAACAATCACCTTGTTATAATTTGAGGTTTGACCTGGAAAAACGAAAAAAATGATATTATTCAAAGTGATATAAGATGATGTTGAGGACTTCGAAGAACGACAATTGATATTATCTTAACACTATAATAATATCATTATTTTGAGTCTGGAAGGTGATCCATGACGAAGAATTATAACAAGGATAATTTTTCCCAATCGAAACAATATGAGTTGCTATTTATTTTTTGTTTTTAACTCATGATCTAACTCGTCGAAACAAAAAACAATAAATAACAAACAATAAACCAAATAAATAAAAATTAATTTGTTATTTTGTAATTGTACTTTGAAGAATTTGCTCTTCAAAGGATCTTTTTCTTCCCAAGCAGATTATTGAGTACATTGAAATTATTTTTTTTATTTTTTTTTTACATGATGAAAAAACTTGGTTTAAAACCCCACAGAGACAAACTAGATCGTCCAACTTTTCAATGATTATCTATTCCCCTCTTTTATGCCATGCTTGTTAAGAAATACTCCAAAACGATAAAATATAAAATCCTGAATATGACAAATCTTCCTAACAGTGAATGGTTTTGAACATTCCTCTAAAATTGAATTGACTTTGACGAACCAAAAAAAAAAATGTTTTATTTTTTATTTTTTTTCTCAAAAATGATCATTTATTTTTCTTCTCCTTTCAAAATCTTCTATAAATGGATTCTTTTCTCTTTTTTCGAAGAAAAATTAGGCCAAATATTTTATTTTTTTAAAAAAAGGATAGGTTTTTTTTCAAAACGAAAAAAGAAAAAACAACAAAGTTTGTATTTAGTCATTGTTTCCAAAAAAGAAATGGAATTTACTCCATTTCCGACCTTTTTAGGAAAAATGAAGCAGACTTTTTTCTTTTAAAGCTTTTCAAGAGCAAATAGTTTGGTTACTTGAATCAAATTATTTTTTCAACCCTTTAATAGTTGAGACATGAGCTTATATCAAAATTATTAAGAAAACAATCGTCCCACAAAAAAATTAGTTGTAGCCTTCTAAAATAACTTACTTTATCATTTTTAAAGTTAAATTTATTAGTAAAACACTTCTTTTTTTAATCAATTAGAATTGAAAATAAAAGGATCCGAAAATTCTAGAAACTTTGCCTAATAAACCTAATGTATTTCTCAAAACCTTTCCACAACAACTACAGTACTATCTTGAGCTTTTTAGAATTCTAATCTCTTTCTTATCTGTAGTTATCTAAAATTATTTTATTAAAATTTCTCAAAGAAAAAGTTTGTGGCTTTAAAAAAAAATAAAAAGCATTTTTATCAATTCTTATGAATTGAAATTTCTCAATTAATAATTTTTATGAATTCAAATATTTAAATTTCTCGAAAAGAATACATCTGATAAAAAACGAAATGTGCATAATCTCTTCAAAAAAATTTTTTGGGTAGTTTTGAATTCTATTTGCGAAATTAGAATTATAATATAATTTTAATAAAAAAATATTACCCAATTTCAATATAATTATTTTCGAAATTAAAGATTGGAATTTTAATTTGACAAATAATTATTGATAAATAAATTTAATTAACCTTCAAAAAAGCATTCGTTAATAACCAAGAATCAAAAAAAAATATTATGTACTTATTTTTTATAAAATTTTACAATAATATTCTTCATGCTGTGTATGAAATCATTTATAATTAATTTTATGTTTTGATTATTAAAATTAATTTCTTCTTCTCTAACTCAATACATTCAAACATCCATTTTTAAGAAAAAAATTTTGCGACATTTTTCATAAAAATAAACGATTTTTAAAAAAATCAAAATGAATTTTAACTAATTTTTTTTTTTTTTTGTTTTCTTTCAGAAACTCTATTATTTGGGTGGTAATATGATTACTGTTTAAATTTTGACCAAAATAAATAACAATTATTCTCTTAAAAAAAAAAAATGAATTAAATAATTCCCTTTCCTAAAATATCCATTATTTAATTTTATGTTTATTTATTTGTTTATTTTTCATCTTAATATTAGCTGGTGATTGTATAGAATATAGAGATTTAGTTTTAAGTTACAATGTAATTGAAATTTTTTTAAAAATATTTAAAACAAAAAAACGCGTTGCAATTATTAAGACAACAACTTGGTCATTATATAATTTATGTAGTGGGAAACCGAAGCCTAAATTTGAATTGGTAATTTATTTTTTTCTTTATTGATTTATTGAATCCGTTAAAAATTATGATCCTAATAAATCTTTACATTCCTTTTTATTTCTCGTTTATAATTTTTTTTTCTTATTTTTATTTCTCGTTTATTATTTTTTTATCTTATTACAATTATCTTTATCATTATTATTTATTATTATTATTATTTCATTTCAAAAATAGATTAAACCAGCAATTTCAATATTGGCAAAGCTTGTTAAGGTTAACCATAGATCAATTGTTGTGGATGCTTGTTGGGCAATAAGGTATTCAAAATATTTTTTTGTAATGACTCAATATTCCCAAAAACAATTTTCAATTTTTTTTTTTTTTTCATTTTTTTTTTCTGACATATAAATTTAATTTAAAATAAATAAAATTACAAATAGTTGCATATCCGAAGGTTCCAATAAATATATTCAAGCAATTCTTGATACCGAAGTATGCCCAACCTTAGTTGAACTTTTAAAAATGAAATCTTTGCAAATAAGAGCACCAGCGCTTAGGTGTATAGGGAATTTTGTTACAGGAAACGATAAGCAAACGGATATTGTTTTACAATGTGATGTTTTACCGACTTTAAAAGATATGATTTTGACTGGATCTTCAATTACTAGGTATCTAATCAAAATTCTCGTTCTAATTTTTTTTTTTTTTCTTTCTTTCTTCGCAAGTATAAATATGGATATCTTGCAAAAACTCTAGCCTTTAAGGCATCCATATTTTTTCTTTATATCATCAAAAATTTTTGTTTTTGAATATTTTTACAAACTTTTTTTTTTTTTATTTTTTTTGTTGATTAATTAATTGTCTATCGTTAATAAAATATATTTTTGAAAATTTTTTTAAAAATGATCCAAATAGAAAAGAAGCATGTTGGGCAATTTCAAATATCTGTGCAGGTGTAACTTCCCAAATTGAGTCTGTTATTATTGCGGGATTTGTGCCAATACTCCTTAAAATACTTAAACAAGATATTTATCCAGTCCAAAAGGAAGCTGCCTGGGGGATTTCAAATATGATTTATGGTGGCCTACCAACACATGTTCGTTATTTAGTCAAGCACGGAGTAATTGCACGATTATGTGATTTATTGACGATCAAAGATCAAAGAATTTTAAAAGCCACACTTGAATCTATTGAAAAAATACTTCGCCTTGGGAAGCAGGACGCCGAAGCAAAGAAATCAAGAATCAATGCCTCTGGTATTGAATTTGAAGCTTCTGGTGGGTATGAAAAAATTCAGAAATTATTACAACACCCATCTCCCGATGTGCATCGGCGCGCATCATTCCTTCTTCTTCATTATTCCCAAAACAGCAGTGATTCTTCCTCTTTGTCGGATGATGACTACGACGATTACGATGATGATGACGATTACGATGATGATGAAGATGAAGTTTCAGAAGAAGACAATTTCCACTACGAAACAAATTTTCAAGAAATTAAATCTTTTTCAACCCAAAATTCAAATTCATTTTTTGATCGAAGTGATCAAGAAGATGAATTTTCTGAAGAAGAAGATTTTGAAGATGATGAAAACAATAACAACAACAACAACAACGATACCACCGATGAGGAGAATAATGACCAATGTGTAAAAAATTTGGAAGAAGAGGAATTTTAAAAGGTTTTAAATTATTAATGCCAAAAGAAAAGTTTTTTTTCAATTATTATTATAATGATGATATTTTTAATAATAATAATATTGTGAAAAAATTCTACTATTCATAATTTACAAAATACAAATTCATCAAAATTTATAAATAAATGATGGAAATTTTTTTTTTTTGACTTCTTATAACAAGACATATTTTTTTAAGGTAGCGGGTAGAAAACCCACTTTTTCTCGAAACAATTACTGCTGTTCTATTAGAAAATTAAACTAAATTCCAAAAATTTGGACACGGTTTAAACGATTGAAAGAATAGCAATACTCCACTTTACATTCCAATTTGGAAAGAATTTTGAATTGGAAATTATTTCATTTTTTGTCTTTTTTGTTTTGTTTTCATTTCCTTTTTTCCAGTTACGTAATTTGTTTTGTTAGATCTGGAAATTTTTTTCGATGGTTGATAGAAGGTTGGTGTTGGGTTTGTTAAATTGGAAAATCACATACAATTGCTCTATGGTATCTTATCATTTGATCGATCAACAATTGTTGGTGAAATTTCAACAAATTTATCAATAGATTTTTTGTTCCGCTCGTTTCATTATTTTGGACTAAAACTGTTTTTATTTTTGAGTTTTATATTTTTTTTCTTTTATTTGGATGAAAATGATTACCTATAAAAACAGTAATACTCATTAATTTAAATCTGTTTTTATATTACGTTTGGAAAAATATAATAAATTGGGTGTTATTTTGGCTATTTTTGATTTTGGGTGTTTCTAAATTTTTGGTATGGGGTTTAGTTCAAAAAAAAAAAAAAAAAGTTAGAGATTAATTTGTGTTTTTAAAAATAAAAAGCCAAAAAAGCAATCACCAAGTCGTAACCTTAAAATTTCTGATCCTTTTGATAAGAATGCAATAAGAAATTGAAATTTTGGAAAACTTTGTTCAAATTTTCTAAAATAAATTTTTCCCAATTTATATTTTTGAGTTCAAATTTTTTCACATAAACCATATTTTAAAAATATACTCTCGCCTCGAATTATAATTTGAAAAAAATAATATATTATTTAGTATTCGAAAAACAACTCGTGATTAAATCTTGGTAAATAATACCCTTTTTGATTTTTACAAAGACGCATAAAATTCTGATATTTTATAAATTTATAATTGAAAAAAAAATACCTCACATTAAAAAAATCACAGGTGTGATTTTGTTTTATAAATAATAGGAAATTTTCTGTAATAATTTCTTTTATTTAAAATAAAATCCTTTTTAAAACTAATTAATTTTTTTATGAGCTTGGTAATTAAAACACCTTAAGTCCATTAGTGAGGGGCACACAGTTCTGACATTTTTTTGTCATGAATTATCAAAAAATATCATGAAATTTTGTCAAAGAAACTTAGTGAAAAAATATTATAACAGTTTTTTGATTGAAAATAAATCTCATCAAAAAATATCTTAAAAAAAGAATAATATTTATCATAAAAAAAATCAAAAATTATCAATGAAAAAAAACAATAAATATCAAATCAAAAAAGAATAAATATATCAAAGAAAAAATGATTATTATCAAAGAAAAGAATCAAATAAAAAAAAAAAAAAAATTCAAAATAAATCAAATAAAAAAAATTATTTTTTTTTAAAATACAAAAAATCAATAAATTTCAAATCAAATAAATATAAATATATATCAAAATAAAAAGATTCAAAAAAAAAAAATGTTAGAAATAAAAGAAAGTTAAAAAATATTAATAAAATTTGGAAAAAAATTAAAAAGAAAGAAATATTTATCATAATAAATCAAACTTTGATATCAATTTAATCAAAAAATCAAACATCTTTGCACAATTATACCAATTTATCTAATAATTTAATAATTTTAAATAAAAAAGATTTACTCAAAAATATTTTATTTGATGTTAAAATTGTATAATAAATATTTAAGGTATTTAGTAAATGTTACAAATTTGGGTGATATCATTTATACTAAACTGAATTCTTTTTTTTTCTTAAAACAAATTAATTAATATTTTAATTAATGATAGAGTGGAATATATCCTATTTTGATATATTTTCATACCAATTAAAAAACAGAAATCAAAAAAAAATGAAAAAATTGATCAAGAAAAAATAAAAGAAATTTTTTATTTCTTGATTGTATCTTATTTGTAAAATTTGTAAAATTACTTCTTATTTACACAATGATCTTATTTTTAATTCTTAAAAGAAAAATCTTTATTCTTAAAATTTTTAAAAAAAAATACTTCTGAATATAGAATTCCAAAAATGTATTTTAAAATCCTATTTTCAATTAATTCATTTAATTCTAGTTTGAAACAGAAGAAAATATGATATTTTTTAAATTCCTTCATCAGAAAAAAATTTTTTATTTGATTTATTTGTTTGATTTGATAATCATTTATTTTCAATCAAAATGGAAAACTAAAAATAAGCATGAATTGATTTGAGATTTTTACACCATTTTTCTTTTTCTTTGGACTCAATCTTTTTATTTGTTTATTTGATTTTGGAAATTCAGCCCTTTATTTTAATTTTTGAAACAGTATTCTTTGTTTTATGGTCTTGTTTGATAAAAATATTTAAAATTAGAATTGTAAATAACAAATTTGTAAAAAAAAAAAGTTTTTGTATACTAATAATAATAAAAAAAAAAAAAAAGGGGGGGGGTTCAAAACAGAATAATTTAAATGAGTTCAAGCGAATTAAGAAGATGATAAAGAAATATCTCTGAATATATATTTGGTCAATTTTTTTTTTTTTTTAATTTTGATTTCAAAAAGTTACTGTGGAATTGATGTTAAAAATAATTTTCAGAAGAGGAAAAAAAAATTTTTGATATATTAATGAGGTCTAATAACAGCCTAAAACCAACTAGTCTAGGATGTACAATCAATCTCCCAAAATCAATAATCAAAAAACAGGACATTTTTAGAAAAAATCACCAAAGAGCGATACTCAATTTCCAATTAGAATAGTATGAATTATAATTTTGAAAACAACTATGTTGATTTTGAATTGTCAATCTTTCGAGTTTTTGAGATCTCAAAGATTTTTTTTTTTCATTTTTTTCATTTTTCAAATGAGTTATTTTTTGCAAAGTATGTTACCAAATCCTTACTTTTTCAAATTTAGAGTGGTTACAAAATAACCACTAAATTAGATTAAATCAAATTAAATTGATTGTATACTTGAAGAGAATTATTTTTTTAAATTGAAAAATGCTTTTACCTTTGGAAATTTAAAAAAAGAAGCGAGATTCATTTTTTTTTTTTTAAATTTTGATTTTTTGAAATTGAGAACTCTTTTAAACTTACTTTATGTTAATTGAATTATTTGTATATGAAATTCCCCTATTGGTATTTGAATTTGAAAATGGTAGAAATAACTTTTCATTTTCAATTTCCTTTTTGATACAAAACCACAAATTACAACTTACTTCTTTGAAAACTCTATTTATAATAAGGAGAAATGAAAAAGAAGTGAAAATTCTTTCCCATTTATAATTCAAATACAAGTATGGAATGGTTTTTTTGTTATTAGAATTTTTTCAATCAAAAGAAGGGCACCTTAGCAATAAACTTTTGAATTTCAAACCACTCCTTGTTTATGGGGTAAATACATCGTAAATGACTAGAGGCTTTAAACAAAAAAAAACTGGATATCGAAAAAGGTAATAATTGGATTTTTATTTTACAGACCTTAGAGCTGCATCAATAAGACACACAGCCTGAGATAACTTTGAATAGAGAGAATTAATTAGAAAGTTAATTTTTTTTTTTTGATGATTGGAATCTCAAGTGGTTAATTATTTGAATTGGAGTCACAAAGTTTTTATTGAACAAGTAATTACTTGTAAAAATTTGAAAAAAAAGAAAAGTATTGTCAATGAAAAAAAAGCTAAAACAATTTTTGTGTTATTTTTGTTTTAATGAGATCTAATTTCTGATGTTGATCATTTATCACTGTTTAAAGAATCCTTTCGTTTAGGATTTCTTAGTTTAGCAATATCATGCTAAGGTAGAGTAAAAAAAATTAAAGGAGATCACAAACGATAATCTCTTTTTACTTCAGACCCATTTGGTTAAAGAAAAAGAGCAAGTTGTTATTTCCGTGAAAATTTTTTTTTCCCATTTGTATAATAAAGACAAGTAGGGGTTTTGAATCTTTTGAATAAAGACAATTTATGATTTTTTAAAGGTTTTGTCCCAAGATTATAGTTTTATTTATGTTTAATAGTATTGATTTACAAGAAAATTTTAAGAAAAACTTTTCAAGAAACAAAAAAAATCATTATTATACACAAACAAAATAGTATTGATTAGTTAAACATCAACTGTGATTTTGTGTTCTCTTTATCTCAATTAGAAATAAATTTGGGTTGATAAAACAAAAAAAGAATAAAAAACACAAATTTTTCAAAAACAACAAACACAAGAAACCAAAAGATGTTACAGGCAAGTACTGTTATTGACAGTGACGAAATTGAATAACCTTAACAACAAATGCAAAACATTGAAAAAATATTTAGAATAAAAATAAACATTTTTTCTCTTTTTAGTAATTTTATTATTTCAAAATTTTAATTCCTCCCAATACCTTTGATGAGTTGGGACAATTTTGAAAGTTTCGAAAATTATACTTCAACAAGCAAAAATGACCCAAAACAGGTTCAAAATAAAGTGGATCCTGAGTCTTTGCTTGTTATGAAATATTTGTATTTTACGGAAAATGACTCTCTAGGATGGGTTAGCTACAACGACTCGTCTGTTGAAGAAATGAACAGCTTTACTTCCTTTCGTCGTACTTTGAGCTCGGTTGTCGGGAGTTTGGCGCGGAATTCTTCACAAACAATGAAACAGCCACTTGAACTTCTCAACGAATATGCAACGAGTGCGGTCAAAAACACCCTCGGGGAACAGGAGCTACTGGAGTGTTTCCATATGACGTGCCTTAAAGTTTTCAAAATCATTTCAACTAAAAAATTTAAAAACAATTTGTCAGTTTACATCAATAAGTTCTTTGAGCTCACGATCAGGCTAATACTAAATAATGATCTTTCTCTCAACCAATATACTTCGTTTATGCTCTTGCATATTTTTGATGATGATTCTTATAAATTCGATGATGTGAAACGCAATTTATACAAAGAAAAAGCATACAAAAGAGAACGATCGCTTTACCAGCACTCAATAGACTTTGTTTTTGTGGAAATTGACGAAGAGATCTCTCAGGCGAAGCACAGTGACGACAAGTCTGAGGAAAAGGACGAGTCTGGGTCTTCAGATCAATCAATTCAGGAATTACAATACAACAAAAATGAAAATTTGTATTCCGTTTTACCAGTATGTGTTTTTTCATTTTTTTCTTATTTTTTTTTCTTTGTTTTTTCTTTTTTTTTTTTTTTTTTATTTATTTTTATTATTTTTTATTATTTTTTTTTCTCAAATCAGATATTTTTTTTTGGAAGGCAGAACATCCTTTTAAATACATTTTTTTTTTTTTGTTTGTTTTTTGTTCATTAAATTTTTACAAAAATAAACAAAACCCAAAATAATTTAAAGATGACTGTATCCTATTTACAAAAAAATAATGATCTAACCCCCAAGATCACAATCCAAAATAATAGTTAGTTTTGTAGAAGTGTATTTAGTCAAAATGTAACCAACACTTCGATCGTAGATATGTATTTATCTTAAAAATCCTTAATATTTTTTGTTTTTTTTTTACAAATCTTTTTCTTTTTCAGATTTGAGAATAATTAACAAAAAATTAGATTTCTTTTATTGTATTTCTCAAATAGTAACAATACTTTGTTCGTTTTTAAGATTAGTAAACTACGATCTTGTGGCTAATTAAATATTCCTATAATAAGAAACAATATCACCATTTCATCTTTACATTAGCTGTGTATTTTTTGAATACAAAGTTTTTCAATGGGACAAAGCCGAATTAATAAATAGTATTTTATAAAATATTATCACTCTTGGAATTAGTATTCGGCTGAAGAAACTTTTTATGAAAAAATAATATCAAAAGTAAATAGTTTTTTGGACTAAACGTTCTGGAAAAAAAAGTGAAACAGGGAAAAAAAAAGTTCAACACGTGATTTTCATGGGGAACCATTAATAGAGTCACAGAAACCTGAAAACGAAAAGTAAAATCAATTAAAAGAAGAAATAAATAAATAAAGACAAAATAAAGGATTCAACACAACAACAGTTTTTTTAATAGTATCTTTTGGTATTGGGTTTTCTTTAATTGATCTATAATATTAAAAATTTGTTCAAAAAATTGACTATTTTTGCGATCTCAAAATCATTTTTCTGATTTTGATAATCGAGTAGATTTAAATTGTTTTTATTTGGTTCTATTCAAAGCAATATTATAATGAATTCTTCTTTGAAGTTAATTGGTTTCTTCTTTTAATTGATTTTACTTTTCGTTTTCAGGTTTCTGTGACTCTATTAATGGTTCCCCATGAAAATCTCGTGTTTCACTTTTTTTCCCTGTTTCACTTTTTTTTTCAGAACGGTAAACGGAAAATGAACATTTCAAAAAATGAAAAGAAAAAATTTGTAATATTTTCCTAAATTCTGAAAGAACAAATCAGTTTTATCTCGAGTAATTTTGTAAAATACTTTAAAAATTTTCAAAAAAAATTTATGAGGGCTATATTTCAAAAGTTGGTTTTATTTGAAGATTTATCAAAAACAAAAGAAATTTTATTTCCAATTTTACTCTATTGTCTAAAAAACAGTAATTTTTAAATATTTAAACAATTAATTTTTTGGCAAATAAAAAAACTCTAATTTTAAACTGAAAAAAAAATTAAAATAAAAAAAGCACTCAGTACACTAAATTGTAAAAATAAGAGATTATAAACTATCAAATACCAAAAATGTATCATTTTTTTTATCTTTTTTTGTTATCACAAACTGTTTAAAAGTGAATTTAATTTTTTTAACTTTGACGAAAAAATGCATCAAACTATTCCCGATATGATTTTTTAAAAAAAGATCTTATATTTCAGAATTATTAAACTATAAAGTGATTTTTAATAGTTTTTATTTAAGATTTAAATTTCTCATCCACATTCTGATATTAAAATGATCGAAAAAAACAAACGTGAAACACACTAATTGGAAAATTTTTATAGAATCACAGAAATCACAAAAACATGAAAATGAAAAGTAATCTCAATTAAAAGAAGAAACAAATTAACTTTATTGATTTGATTCAAAATAAAATAATGAATTTAAGTCTTTAAAAACAATTTAGATCTCCTCTTCTAGATGAGATTTGGTTAGTACTTTTCTTGATCATAAAAATAGTTAATTTTTTGAACAAATTTTTAATAATTGATCAATCAAAGAAAAGCCCTATATCAAAAGATAGTATTAAAAAAATTTTTATTGTGTTGAATCCTTCATTTTGTCTTTAATCATCTCTTTTTTCTTTTCTTAATTGATCTTACCTTTTATTTTCATTTCCAATGAGATCATCTTTATGTTTTTTTTCCAATGAAAAAATGTGTTACACTTTTTTTTCCACAATGGCAAATGAACAAAAAAATTCAAAATTTTTATTTTGAACCTCAATCCCTTTTCTTTAATAAAATTATTATCAAATATTCTACCAAGAATTCTTTGAGAATAATTTACCCAAATCCTAGGTGAACTAAAATATTTTCAAAAATATGTAGAAATATACAATTTTGTTTTTCAAATGTTTAGTACTTGAACAAGGGCTAGAAGTTTGAAGTGATTAAAGATTTATTTTTCTCTCTCAGCAAATTCATAACGAAAAAAAATTTAAAATAACTTTATCTTTTTTTACTAACAAGTGTAAATGATTTTTTAATCATCCTTTTTTAAGATAAACGGGTAGATAATATTAACTTTACTAATTTTATATGTTATGATTATACCAGCACACTCTCCTAATTTTATCTGACTCAACATAAATGTGAATGAGATAAAAAAAAAGCGAAAAAGCTTGAACTACTCGCTATATTGTAAACTTTACCAGAAAAAAAATTATACATACTTTTATTAATAAAGATTTTTACCAAATGCAATTTAACATTAATTTTGATTAAATTTAATGAAAAAACTATGGGGTAATTATTCTTATTTTTTTCTAATTTGTAGAAAAATTTTTTTTTTTTTTTTTAATTTGAAATAATATAAAAATTAGAGAGGAATTAAAATTACAATAATTCATGGTTTGTCGAATCTTGTTGTATATTTTTTTTTCTAATAAGAATAAAATTTGGAATAATTTCATCTTTTGAAGAGAATTGTTTACTTTTTTTATAAATCATCAAAAAAATTTCACAACTTTCTACTCTATAAAAAAGATTTAAATAATACTACAATACTCAAATTTAAATATACTTTTACTCTTTTTGAGCTAATTATAAAGAGAAATTAAAAAACTTGGATTCAAATATTTCACTGTCGGGTGCCACTTATAGTATATAGTTTCGTTTTTAATATATAAAATCATTTTTAAAAAGTGGAATCTAAAGAGTTTTAAAAAATATTGAATAAATTATATTATTTTAGTTTTGAAATATTTGTGGATACTTTTTGAAAACTTTTGAGTTTACAAATTTTGAAAATGATTGTACTACACCATTTTATAATAAAAAAACTATTTTCTTTTAATATTAATTTTCTAAATATCGTTGAAACCGCCACAGTTAAATTTGTTGATCATTTAAAAGTAATTGTAAAGTAAGGAAGTCCATTTAAAATAACACCATTAAATCTCTAAAGAATTTTTTTTTACTTTTATTTTTAAGGTTTTTTTTCTAATTAATTAATACCAAGGGTTTGGTCTAATTATTTTTTAAATAAAACAAAATTTTTGACTTTCAATTCATACTCTATAAAAAATTACAAAAATGGTTTCTGTTTTTTTAATAATATTTTTTTTTTTTCAATTTTATTATTTATTTTTGAAAATCCAAACTTTAGACACAAAAAATTGCATAAAAAAATTTGGAACACTATAAAAATCAAAAAAACTTGAAATTTTAGATAATCAGAAAAAATTAATTTTGAGACACATTTCAATTTAAAAAAGAAAAAAACAAAAAATTTTTAAATCCTATTCACCAATATTCTAATAAATTTTTTTATTTTTTTTTTTTTTTCATTAAAAAATTAATCTAAAATTGATAAAAAAGGTTAAAGATACTACTACGTCTCTTTATATGGTGAAAAACATTCAATTATTTGGAATTAATGGTGGATTTGAGTATATTTTGGAAGAGTTAAGAGAAACTGGAGAAGAAAAAAGACCATCTTTTTTAGAAATTTATAGTTATATCCAACAAATTTATCAATTATGTAATTATTTATCTTTTGACTTTGGAAGTAAATTTTTACCAGAATTTATTTTACTATCACAATCTCAACTTGAATACAGATGGAGAAACCTGCCAATAAATATAAATATTGAAGATTTTTATAAAAAATTTAGAAACACTTTAGCAATTTTGAGAGAATTAATTTATAAGCTTTCAGAAGCAGATGGAATATCGGCTGCAAAGGGGCAAAACTTATTAAAGGTTCAAGTATTTTCATTAAATTTAGTTAAATTTGCTTTGGATTATAAAAAAAAAAGTAAAAAACCCAAGAAACAGACAAAGAATAAAAACAAAAAAAAAAAAAAAGTAAACAAAAAAAAAGAAAAAGAAAAGGACAGAAAAGAAAAAGATCAAAAAAAAGATCAAAAAAAAGATCAAAAAAAAGATCAAAAAAAAGATCAAAAAGTGAAAAAAGATGAACAAAATAAAGAAAAAATTGAAATTGAAAAAGAAGAAACAGAAAAGGAACAAAAAGAAGATGAAAAAACAAAAACAGAAAATGAAAAGAAAAAAATGCAAGAAACATATAAATATATTGGATTAAGAATCCTCGTTGATATTATTGCATTAATGGAATCGAAAGATCCAATAATTTTAAAAAGGAAACTATTAAGAAATAAAAATAAAGAAAAAAGGAAATCACAAAAAAAAGGAATCTTAAAAAATGTACAAAGTATTTTACCAATTCGTGATAATGCTACAAAAAAATTAGAAAATGAAAGAAGGATTCAATATGAAGAATTAAAAAAAGATTTATTAACTTGGTTTAGTAAACAGCAAATATTTGAAAACATTGCTTTTGATGATTTAAAAAATAAAAAACTAATTATTTTATTTACTGAGGTCTTAAAGTTTTTAGCAAAAAACCAAAAAATAAAAAAATCACAACTTGATAGGATCTGGGACAAGGCAATAAATAAACAAACTGAAAATTATATTAGAAAATCTTTATTTGAATTAATCACTCAACTGACCAAAGTAATTAATGCAGAATTAATCTTACACATTCAAGAAAAGATTAATAAGATTAAATCAAAAAATTATGATTTTTCAATCTTGGAGCTATTAAATAATTTCACATTGGCGGTCTTATCGCGAACCACGAAAGACAGCAGCGGCAACAGTGGCAATACTAACATTAATAACGAATCTTCATCAATTTCTTTAGAAAAGATTGATCAGACATTTGGACTACAAATGATGTGGGATATGATTCAAGAAGATTCTGGGTTTAGTCAAAGTTTATCATCGAGAGCAGAAGCAACATTAAATGGGCTCTTAAGTCAACCGAAATTTTTACAATATCGATCCAAATATATTCAACTATGTATCAAAAATTTACAAAGCCACAAGTCAATAATATTTTCGATGCAACTAATTAGGAACATTATTATTAAGGGTTACGGGTCAGATGGTAAAAAATTTAGGGGGGAACGAGAATTGTTTTCCAAAAAGGCTGCATTAAAAAGAATCAAACAGAAAATTAATGAATTAAATAAAAAATACAAGTTGTTTTCTTTAATTATTCAAGAAATTGAATTTTATAGAAAAAATGCCTATAAAAATTCTCTTAAACAATATAATCTATCTAAGGTATCAATTAATTTTAATGATAGTAGTCATAACAAAAATAATAATGATGATGATGACAACAGCAACAGCGACGACGACGATGACAATGATGGGAAGAAGAATAAAAATGATTTAACTTGGAAGGATTTTGAAAATATTGTTGATTTTACTACAAAGCCAATCATTGGAAGGTTTACCCATAGCGAAGAAATAACCAAAAGATTCAATTTTTTACTTTTCTTATTAAAATATGGTGGATTAAATATTAGTGAAGAACAATTATTTACCTTATGGGATTGCTTAATTAAAGGTTCTATCAGTAAAATTGAAATGAATTTGATGTTTAATTGGCTATCACAAATCCGAACTAATTTAAAGGATTTTGAAACTGATGCCATTGACGATACCGAAATGGGTAGCATTATTAAATATTCCATTATTGAATCTTTATTTGAAGAAAAAATTAGTAAAATTAAACCAAATCTAATGGATCTGAATTATTTTAAAGTATTTATTAGATTTTTTATTTTTTCAAATGTTAAAAAAAATAAATTAGAACCCGAATATATTGTTCAGAGATCACATTATAGATCAACAAATGCATTTCTCGGAGAAAGTTATTCAGAGAAACAGACAAAAAAGAGAACTGGGCTATATAAATTATTTTCACAAAATTTATATATGATGGATCTGATCTGGGAAATAATTTTATATACCAAAGATAAAGAGGTATTAAATGATGCCATTGAATTCGTTGCTGATCTATATTTCAATTTAGGAGGCAACCTCAATAAAAATTTCAAAACACAAAATAAGGTTTGTAAATACTTTGTTGATCAAATTCTATTAAAATTGGAACAGTTCCAAGGAAGCAGTGATAAGGAAGATGAAAAAATCACTTCTAAGAATGAAGAAATTATTATTAGGCTATTAAATATTTTAATTAGATATATTGAAAAATGGGACTATAGAAGGAGGAAACTTCCATTGCTTTCTTTGGAATTAACCCCCCACAGAAATAGAATCGAATCAATTGAAACGAAATTCATTGTCAAAATAGTAAAAGGTAGTCGTAATATAGTAGGAAGCTTTGAATTAATTATGCACAAGCGTGCCACCGCTTTGGATTTAAAAATATTGCTTTGTGAAAAATTGCATATTGAAGATTTTTCTCAACTTACTGCTAAAACACCAGCCGGCTATCTAAAACTAAAATCTGATAACACTACGATTGATTCATTAAAAATATTTAATGACTCTGTTGTTTATGCAAGAAAGGAGGAAGAAAAATCTAAAAAATCAAAAAAGAACGACAAAGAATCTGATCAAAAAGGTGAAAAGGGACAGGGACAAGGAAAGGATGAAAACGAAAATGAAAACGAAGATGAAAATGCAAATAAAAATGAAAGTAATAAAGAAAACGATAAAGAAAATGAGAACGAAAAAAATCAAAAAGGCGGGGAAAATAAAGGTCAAGATGACAAAGAAACCAAGCCGGACAGTGATGAAAAGAAGGATAATAATAAAAAGGAAACGAAAGAAGAAAAAAAGCAAAGAAAAAAACAAGAGAAAATTGATAAGAAAAAAGAAAAGAAAAGAAAAAAAGATGAAAAAGATTTGGAAAAAATGGAAAAAGAGAGGAAAAAAAACTATGAAAAAAAAATGCAAGATAATTTAAATAAAGAAAAAAGACAACAAAAAAATGATCGATTTATTTCCTTTTATTTATCCCAGAGCAAAAATTTCCAATTAATATTCAAATTAATGAATCTTTCGGCAAATATTTCTAGTAAAATTTGGCAAATTCTTAGTTTATTACCAACAAATAAACAATTAACGGAATCCTTTGCTAAAATAGATACTGAGAAGCAAATCCCATTCGTTGATAATAAATTAGATTTAACATATTATTCTTCATTATTGGATGGCAATGATGTTGACATGGATGATTCTAATGAAGGCAGTGATGATAAAGATGACAAGGAATTAAAAAGAATTAGAGGCGAAGAGAATATTATTTCAATTAGGCAATTATTTAATAAAAATTTAACTCCAATTGAGCAATTGTATCGGTTCCAAATAATCGAAATGATGCTAGCTGCTCATCCTACTAAATCTGTGGAATACTTTAATAAATATCAAAGTTTAAAAGATCGTCAATGGGCAAAGCAATTTATTAAAAAAAATGGAATAGTTTTCATTATTAAATTGATCAATCAGTTACCAGCTAAATTAAAGCATTTCCAAAGCACGTCTACCACTAATAATAATAATAAAGAAGAAAAATCCAAATTAGTATTAAATATCAACGATCAATTTTTATTAAGATCGGCGACCTTATTAATGAAAATTTTTAAATTAATTATCAGTGAAAAGCCTTTAAAAATTGAAGAAGAGAAAGAAGAAGATATCGAGATTCAAAAACAACAACAACAACAACAACAAGAAAATGAAGAAGGGGAAGAAGGTGGAGAAGGAGAGGAGGGGAAAGAAGGAGAGGAAGGAGAGGAAGGAGATGAAGGAGAAAGTGACGATGAATTTAATGATGAAGATGATGAAGAAAACGAAGAAGATGAGGAACTAAAAAAAAAAAAGCAATTACAAAAAGAATTAAAATTAGTACTCAGCTCAAGCTTTTTAAAAAAATTACCCGAAATGAAAAAGTATTTTGATAACTTTTTCGAAACCGTATTAAATTTGATTAAATTAGTGTCGGATTTATCCAAAAGAATGAAACGCAATAATTCTATTACAAAGGATGTTGTTAATTTTATTAAATCCAGTTTTGTAATTTTACAATTATTATATAAAAACAAGTCAGAATTGTGGACTGATCTATTGAAATTCCCATTTGAACAAACAACAATCCAATTGATACTCAAAGAAAGAAGGCAATTGATCAGACACCTCTATTCGCGATTGATCCAAACATTGTTTGAATACACTGTCGAAGAAAAATTACGCGTTCAAATCTTATTGTTTTTTCGAGGCAAATTATTGGGCTTCCTACCACAAATAGATAAGATCAAAACTAATTCGAAAGAGATTTATGATTTGTTAATAAAATCAATCGAGTTGCTGCCCGGGAAATTATTGAATGAATTTTTAAACACAAATGGCAATTTAATTCAAGAGCTGATAATCAAATTAAAAAATTACGTTGGAAATGATTCTGCGAAGGCGATCGATCAAAATCTCAAAGGACTGATTGGGTTACTATCAATATTATTAAGTAACGATCTTTCTGTGGAAATCAAGGAGCAATTGGAAAGCAAATTCAATTTAATTGAAGAGCTATATCATATTTGCTTGTTTTGCTTTGTGTCCAAGAGGGATTATCCTAAAAGAGATCAGTTCTTCCCCAAATGTAAAAATAACGAAACCCGAAAAAACGCGTATATTCTGCTTTACAACTTGGTGAACAATAGCCCCAAAAATTTATTAAAGCTCTCAACTTTAATTGAAAGGCAAATGACTTATGTACGAATACCTGATGTTTGGGCCTATGTACCAGTGATTAACCAAATGGAGCAAAATGTTGGTGGCTATGTTGGGCTCAGAAATCAAGGCGCCACGTGCTATATGAATTCTGTTTTACAGCAGTTGTTTATGATACCCGATTTTAGGAACGAAATTATTCTATCTGAAACTGGATCAAAGAAGATCAAGGATTCGAGATTAAATGACGATGAAATTGTTTTGAACCAATTGAAAAGAATGTTCAGAAAGTTAAACGAAAAGGAATTAAGATATTACGATGCACTACCCTTTTGTAAAGTGTTTAAAGACATTCAAGGAAAGCCAATTAATGTCCGAGAGCAACAAGACGCGAATGAATTTTTAAATGTTCTGTTCGACAAAATTGAAAAGGGCCTAAAAAGAGATCGTAATAGACAAAATTTATTAAACCAAATCTTTGGCGGTACCCTGATTCATCAAGTTATTTGCCAGGAAAAAAATCATATCAGTGAAAGGGAAGAACCCTATTTCACGATTAGTTTGGAAGTGAAAAATAAGAGGCATTTAAAGGAGTGCCTTGAACTGTTTATTCAGGGCGATATGCTAAATGGCGATAATCAATATAATTGTGACCAATGTGACCATAAAGTGGACGCATTAAAAAGATGCTGTATTAAGGATTTGCCGAATTATTTGATATTGCATTTGAAAAGATTTGAATTTGATTTCCAGACAATGAAAAATGTAAAATTAAATACCTTTTTAGAATTCCCCTTTGAGGTTAATATGAAACCCTATACCTTGGATGGCATCAATGAAAGGCAACGTGAAATGGAATTAAAGAAACAGCAAGCTGAGGAGCAAAAACAGGGTGAAGAGAAGGACAAGGCAAATACCAATGATCAGAAGAAAAATAATGTAAATGGCCATAATAAGGGCGATAATGGCAATGACGATCGAGATCAAAAGAAGATTGCGAAAGAAAATGATGATGATAATGATCAGAAGCAAAAAAGAAAAAAAGAAAGCTCGGGGCTCGATGAGCGTTCTTTAAATTTAAATTCAGGGAGCGATAGCTTTGGATCAGATAACGAGGATAATAATAACGATGATCGTAATAATAATAATAATGAAGAAGATGAAGAAGAAGAAGAATATATGTATAATCGAAGAAATGATGATTATTATGATTATGAATTAACTGGTATTGTGATACACAGTGGTACCTCAACATTTGGTCATTATTATTCTTATATCAGAGAAACTCAAAGTTTTGATTTCCAAGAAAAGCAAAACGAAGGCAGCCACAATGGTGATGATGATGATGATGACGATGATGATGATTATGATGGCGGAGATTTTTATGGTGGCGATGATGATGATGATGATGAAGAAGGTGACGAAAGCAAAAAACAAAATAATCAAAAAAAGTATAAATGGAATGAATTTAATGACACTCGGGTTTCTAAATTTAATCTCAAAAAATTGCCAAATGCATGCTATGGTAATGATACAAGTTCAAATTCCAAGGGTAAAGGGAAATCTAGAGGTAAAAGATATAATGCCTATATGTTGGTATATAAAAGAAAAAAATTAATACCATTATCAGAATTGTCTGATCTCAATATAAACCAAAACCAAATTATAAACCAAAATGAAGATCAATTCAATTTTGGAGACGAATTTTTGCAAATTGACGATAATACCTTTGTCAGTGAGGGAAGCAAACAAGATAATGAGAATAAGGAAAGTAAACAAGAAAAAGATAAGGATCAAAAAGGTACTTTAGTACAAAAAAAGGAAATTAAACAAGAAAATATTCTCATTGAAAAGGATAATGAATTATTGGCAAAGAACAATAATGAACAAAATGATAAAATTGATAATGAATATACACAATTTTTAGAATTTAGAGAATTGTCCTTACGCCTAGAGCAATTCATGTATGATTCAAAATTCTCCGAATTTTTATTAAGTATTATTCAAAACCAAACACATGCACATCAAGAATTAATAGAAAGGGATTTCAATAACCAAATTAAATTGAAAAATAAGCTTATATCCATCTCTGATAACATATCATTGGTACATTTAAAATTTGTTTTGCTTTATACTTTGAAGATACTAACACATTCACAAAACAAGGTCCAAATAAATGTTTGGTTTGATTACTTAACATCAACATTAAAAAATTCACCAATGGGAAGCCAATGGTTTTTTGGAACTCTATTAGAAAATACCGATTTAATATTTAAATTAATTTTAGAGTGCCCCATGATTTTAATAAAAGATGGTATTGTTAAAATTATTTCTAGTGCAATGGAATCCTTATCTAAAATTGAAAGAGCGGATTATAATTTAATGATTAATCCACAATTGCAACAGCAAAGGCAAACCCAAGAAAAGGATACAGACGAGGGAAAGGAAAAGGGAAAGGAAATTAAGCAAGACAATAGTTATGAGAATTTGGTTCCAAAATCTTTGCTAATCAGGTTCATTAATTTGATAATTTTGAATTTAAATCAACGCGTGGTCGAAAAGGGCAAAAAATTAACTTGGCTATTCCAATTATTAGTAAACTTTGCCAAAATCGGTAAGCCTGAAATTAATTATTTGATAATTAATGGTAACATTTTCCAACGATGCTCAAATTTCTTATTATCAAATTATGATCAAATTAAAAAAATCCAACTGCAAACAACTCAACGAAGAGGATCCATTTCAAGATTCAGCTATCTTGGTAATAACCCATATTACCCAGGATATCGCACGGGCATACGGCAGCCAAGAAGCTCAAGATATGTCTCGTCGGAAGAAAAGGAAAAAATATTTAAAAGGCAATTCAACCCCCTCGTTGAATTGTTTGAAGTCCTATTAAGCAATTGCTCAATTATTAACTCTGAAACAAGCAACGACGACAAGATTGTCCAAGAAGAAAAGGAAAAGGACAACGACACCATCGAAATACTATCAACAGATATCATCAATTTAAACGATTTTTTTAAAAAGTTAATAATTGAAAAAATTAATGTTGACGCCCTATCATTGATATTTACTCTCCTGCCCTATAATAATTTCCTAATGACCAACATTTTGACAAAAATCTGTGTCAAATTAATCGGCGAAAATAGTCAACGATTGGCCACATGTAGATATTTTATGGACTACTTATCTAGAATGTTACAAATAGATGACAGTATCGTTGAACAAAGAATCTCTTTTATCGCTAATGCTTTTTTCTCAGAACTTGAAACAATGATCGGTAACTTGAAATACCCCAGAAGAATGTGCAGATATTGGGAAACCTTCCAAGTGGAAAATGCAAACCTCGAAAATTGGTCAAAAAAAAATTCAGAATATTTGGCACAGAAAATTTCACAATTCCAAAGAAAAATTAATTAATTTTTATTGATCCTTTTTTTTTTATGATTTATTTTTTTTTATTTTTTTTATTTTTTTATTTTTTTATTTAATTTATTAATTTATTAATAACAAGATTTATTTGATCTAATTTTTTATTTTTTTTTTTTTTTTTTTTTTTTTATCCTGGTGAGTTTCTCCATTTATTCATGTTACAATCTTTGCATCTGTTTGCTTTCAATACCTTCATCGACAATAACGGTTGTGTTTTTTTTTTCTTTCCGTTCTCAACATATATACTTTTGGTATGATACTTGCTATTTATATTGCTTATCGATTTTCAAAATCATCACTATACCGTTAAATTAAATTCTTCTACCTATTGGTGACTTGGAGATACAGGGAGTAGTTGATTGTTTTATCACACTTATGATTAATTAATTGGGACAAAAAATACACAAAGGAGACAAGAATTAATTTATTGATAAAATAAACTTCGAATTTATATCAAACAATTTTTTTTTAGACTAAAATAAATTTAATAAGGTCTTAGAAATAAATATAATATTAAAGGGTAAGTAGAAGTTTTTATAATAAAAGGTATTATCATGACATTAGTAGTAAAATCACAATAAAATTAAATAATAATAATTAATTCAACTTTATCTTGAAAAATCAAAAAATCGGGATTTTCCATATTATTGTGTAAAAATAAAAATCTCATTAACGAATATTTTTGTTTTTAATTAACACTAAAAAATATTTTGACTTTTACAAAGCCTTGTGACTTTTACAACACTTTCCCCTTTAAAAATGTTTGAAAGTGTTTGTAAGGGATGTGAATTATCTCCAAGTATTTGAAATGTCTGAAAGTGCCCAAAGCTTTATAAACGTTATTTGATTTTTTGTAAAAAAAAAAAATTTGTCTTTACATTTATTTTGACGAAAAAAATAAAATCCATTTGAATTTAATGATCATACAAATAATAGTCCTTTTGAAATTAATATGGATAAATAACAAGTGTGTTTTTTTTTAAAAATGGTGGCATGGTTTTCAAAGTTTAAGAGTCAAAAAGAATAAAGAATTTATTTTACTTGCTATTGTTGATCGTTTCAAAAAAAACTTTTAAAATGTAGTTTTATTTTCTGAACAATACAAAGATTTGAGAAGAATAACAAAAAAAAAAAAAGAAAAAAGAAAACATGTACCCAATCAAACCTTATAATTTGTGATAATGTGGCTAGGTTACTGTAAAAGCTATTGAAAAGCTGTTAAATTCATTAAACTTTCATTGAATAGATTTAAATATTTTGTTCTAAGAATGATTTTTTAAGAATTTATGAAGGTTTGGTTGTTTTAGAGTCATTTTTGTTATTTAAAATTTAAAAATCCACAATAGATTGAATGAAAAACTATTGCTTTACAATTTTTTATTAATGTTTTTGTTCTAAAGAATTAATCATTCAACTAAAGTTAAAAAAACTATAAAAACCTCTTCACAGATCCTTGATTTAATTTGTTTCTTTTTGGTTTTTTTTTGTAAATAATACTTTTTTTTCAAGGATCTATTTTTTGATTAATGAAAATTTTTCTTTTGAAAAATATTTTGGAATAAGCTAAAAAGTAATCATTTATAATATCGTGATTTAATTTGTTATTGTAATACTCTGATATTTTTTCATAATTTTTTACAAGATATATTTATTTAATAAGATATCATTATTTGTAATATAATTGTTATTTTATTGGTTATGGTGATTTTTGAAACTTTATCATGATTTGAAAAGGGTAATGACAAATCCTATAAAATAAGATTATTATTATATGTATATTAAAAAAAAAAAAAAAAAAATTCAATTAAATCAAGTAAAAATTTTTTTGAATATATCAAAAATTAACAAATTTAAAATATTTAAAAATAAACAAATTATATCTTTTTACCAATTGAAAACACAAAAAATAAATCTTTAAAGAATTTAAAAAAAATTATAAAATAAAATTGATTACTAGTGTTTAAAAATAACATTATTAAAACACAAGTAAAAATTAAATTGACAAAATATTGTACTAAAATTTATAAATTATTTGATAATTCGATGTATTATTCATCAAAAGAACAATATTGAATAAATTAAAAAAGATCAATTATATTTTTCATAAAAAGGTAAATGAAAAAGATGCTTTAAATTGGATTTATATTTTTATTTATTGAATTAGCCTATTATTGTATCAAAAAACATTGTAAAAAATTTTTTTAATGATTGTTGGAATTTTTTTTTCGTAAATTTTATTTTGATTTTAGAAAAAAAAATACATAATCTTATTGATTTATTAAATTTATTCGATACATATAATAATAAAAAAACCAAATAATAAAAATAAAAATGCTAAAACATGAAAATTTATCATTTATATAATAAAATGTTTAAAAATAATTAGAAACGCCATAAAAATATTTTACATATTATCAAGAATTTTTTTTGAGATATTATGTACTTTAATAAATTGGTCTTTCAATGAGATCACTTAACATTTATAATATTCGCTCTTATTTTGTATTGTCTTGGATAAAAAATCTAACATTCTATTACCTTTATTGAATTTTGTGGTTTTTCTAAACTAGGTTATAATAGGGAATTTATTTAAATCGAAAAATAAAGTCAATGAATAAAATAATAATTTAAGTTGGGTTAAAACTAAATAAAGATTCAATATTTATTTTCTTTTATGTAAAGGGGATTAAATATTTATATTTTGATTAAAACGGTATTCCATATATAGGTGATAATTATAAAAAAATCTAAAATTGGTAATAACCAACGCAAAACAATTACTTGAAAATAATTTTCTTCAAAATAATTTGAAATTTTGATTATTTTGAGGGTAATGTGTTATAAAATTATTCATAAAAAATGTAAAATACCATAATTTTATTTTTTTTTTCACTGTTATCAGGATTTTTTATCTGAATATTATAATAAATTATTTTTTAGAAAGGGAGTTTGTTTTTGGTTTTTTTTTTTCTTTGTTCTACTTAAGGTATCACTTAAATAACTTAGAAAGGCATTTTTTGGACAAATGGGTACAGTTATAAGGTGTTGATTTATGTATTTTAAATGGTTTGCATGTATATTAGAAGATCAAATTTATTTTGAAAATTTTCAAAATTGAAATTATTTTTTAACATTATTAATATATTTTTGTTTTATTTTCGATTGTAATTCAGTTTTGTAAAATTTTTTTTTATTGTAAGATCTATAGTAACTTGGTAAAAATGTGTTATTCTGAGGTTATTGAAACCATTTAAATGATTGTTGAGAAATCATATTGATTTCTATTGGAATTCAATTGGATCCTCGTTTCTGATTTTTAAATAATAAATGTGAAAAATTTTACACTTCATTTTCATTTCCTTCTTCAAATAGAGACCACAAATCCCAACCCACTTCGTTTGGGGACTTTATTTCTAAAAGAAAAGTCTTGAAAATAAAGTGAAAATTGTTTCTTATTTATTATTCAAAAACTGGTAGAAGTTCAAAACGGACATTCTTATTTTTCTCAATGGGTAGAAAGAATTTGAGTTTTTTAATTTTTAAGAAAATGTATTGATAAAATTAGTTTCATTTTAGATGTATATTAACAATTCTTTGTTTTCCATTATTAAGTTTATTTTTTATTTGTTTTCCAATAGTCAATTATATAAAATAATTGATATTTGAAAAAAAAATTGTTCACCAACCGAAACAAAGTTCATATATATATATATTAAGAAATATTACTGATAATGGATGAGAAATTTTATATTAAGTAAAGCCAAAAACCCTTATTAAGTGACCTGGATAATAAAATGTAAAATTATAATGTTTCCCTTACCTAAATGATGACAATCGATTCAAACATTCTCAATTTACAATTCTAATTTTTACTAATCGCATTAACGAGGGTTTTTGGCCATTTTAAAACTTTAATGTTACATTATCCCTATAAATTATAACATGCTTTACAAAAAAATGGTGTTTTTCTCTTGTTTTCATTGGTCTTGGTTCTTTTTTTTTCTAAGATTCAGGATCTCAGAACTTTTTCAAGGGGGATATTGGCTCTCTTTTGATATTTTGAATAGAATCTCCATTACAAAATACTCTAAAAATTGGATTTATTTTCCAGGTAAAATTCTATTTTTGTTAAGGGGCAAGTCTCTATTATTATTTTTTTTTTTTTTAATTTCTAAATAAGGATTCCTTATCTAGAAATGTGTTTAATATGAAAATAAACAAAGTTTTTCAAATCTAAGTAATTGGCAAAAATTTTCTCAATATCTATTAAATTTCGGTAAAAAAATTTAAGAGAGATTAGTCCCTTAAATTGTTTTTCTTGAAGTATAGTGATTCCGTGCCAGACATGTTGAGATAGGGGTTTTATGGTATATGTTTTGAGGGTTTTAGTGTCTCATGATCTAAATGAAAAGTAGTTGGTTTTTTTTTTAAAATCAAACAATTTTTTTATTCATAAAAAAGAAAAAATGACGGTTCTTTTTTAGGAAATGGGGATTTTAGTGAATTCTATTTGATGTTAAAAATTTTAAAGTCTTTTTGGAAATATTTACCAAACCAGAAAATAACAAATTATAATTCCAAAATTGTTACAATTTCTCGACATTTCTACCTTTTAGGTATAACTTGCAAACATTCTTAACTTTTACACAACATGAAAAATTAGATTAGTAACTTCTCAGCAATTTATCAAGGTTTGTTGCCTTCGCCTACGAAGAAACTTTTTCAAAAAGTTGTTTTTTCCCAACCTTCTTTTGATTTTTTAGATATGCTGAAGAAACAACTGAAATTTGAATCGCGAAATTTGTTAACAATATATCGTTTTTAACTTCTTAGATCTATCTGAAGAAATATTTGTGAGAATTACCAACCACCAAGAAATGGTAAAAATGCATAGTGCTTTGAATTTCAATTTCAGACATAGTCCTTAAATTTTTAATTACTCTGTAACAAAAACATTTATTATCAAAAAAGAACTTTGTTTATTGAGACAATTATTTCTCAAGATTGTGGCCCTTTACCCTGATTATTTATTCGTACACAAAGAGTGGCTTGTAACCTAAAATTATTTTGTGAAATTAGACTTCTTTTGGTTCTCAAAAGTCAAATAAAATAAAAAAAAAAAGGAAAAGATCGCAATCAAAAGATTTACACCTGCGAGTTCCAAAAAAGAGGGGTGCCTTTTTATGGGTTTCCACTTTCAATTAAAATGATAGACTAATCTTTCAAATCAAATAAAAGAAAATAATCTTATGGATGAATTTCAAAACAACACAATTTGAGATTAAATAAATAATGTGACAACAGCGAAGAACAATGATTTTTTCTCTTAAATTTCAACAAAAAATTAAAGTCATAGGCTGTCTTGAATTTAATTTACACTTGCTCCAAAAAACTAACGATAGAAAAAATAAATTTACACAAAAAATGCTTTAAAATAAAATACCTTTCTAACAAATTCGATTCAAAAAAATAGACTTTAAATTAAATGTTGGATTACTTTTATTTTTTTGAACAAAAATAATTTATTACAAATTTTTTTTGTAAAAAATCTCAATATTTTGGGAACTATTGTTGAATTATTTTAATAATGATCAACGTTAGAATAAACAATGGATCTTTTTTTTTTACTCTCACAAAAACCAAATAAAAAATTTCAAACTTTAAATTACTTTTTATTTTTTCTAAATTCCAACATCTAACAAATTCTCTTTGTGCCAAAACCAAAACCAAAATCAAAACAAAAAACCACAAACAATATAAATGGCAATCAATTTTTATGGCGAGCATAATTGTAAAAATTTCTTTCTCCAAGCCAAGCACAGCAATTTCAAAACAAGCCAGTGCTTTGAAAAACTGTTTTCTGTGGGACAAAGCATTGAAAAGATCCTTTTACTTGAGAAGGAAACATTTGTGTTAACATGTAGCGGCGAGTTGTACCAAATCAAAGATGAAAGTCTGGAAAGCATTGCTGTTGAAGAAAAAATATTGACTGCCAGCTGCGGGCTCTACCATGTAATTTGCTCGACTGTCAGTGGGAAGGTTTTTTCTTATGCACCTGATCCCACGCGAGGCAATGTCAATGGGCAATTAGGCTGTGGATCTTTTGAAGACAAATCTGGTGTTCAACAGGTGCTTGGCTTTGGCAACAAATACAAATGCAGCCAGGTCCATTGTGGGAGCGAAACAAGCTTTGCCATCTGCGAGGATGGAACACTTTGGGGGTGGGGCAAATCTGGGGAGGTGAGCTATGGCTACAGGACCTTTGGCTCTGAAAATTATAAAGATTCACAAAGCGTGTCTGTGCTTATAATGTGGGAAGTCGAGCAGTTTTATTCTGGCTTTGCGGAGCATTTCTTTGCAAAAACCAAAAATGGACACTATTACGCCTGGGGGAGAGATTTGTTTTGCCAATTGGGGCTGTCCAAGCCTACAACTGGCAACAGAAAGATCCTTCATAACCAGCTAACAAATTTAAAGCCCGATAAGATACTAGTTAATTGGAACGCTTCAATTGTTCTAACTAAGAACAGGCTAATCTATTCCTCTGGTGGCGCTCTTTTCAATGGGGACAAATTCCAAAACAAAACGTTTCTTCCCATTTATGATTTAACCAATACCTTTATTTCAAAAATATCCGCGGGAATTCATTACGTTTCGATAATTAAGGAAAACGGGAAAATTTATGCCTTTGGTTTGCCCGAAAAAATAAGTTACACTGTAAATAATTGTTCAAAATTTAATACGGAAAAATTAAATATCCATAACAGTTCGAACATTTTGAACAACAACAAGAAGAAAAAAAGCAAGAAAGAAGAAAAAAAGAAAAAAAACAAAAAAAACCCAAATTCAACAATGATTAAATTACCCTGGAAATTAAATAATGTTCGGCAATGTCACCGATTTATTTGTGCCCCCCGCTTTGCAATGGTGACGATTTTAAGATTAGATCCTTTTGTTGAGGACTTTTCAAAACTATTTGAAAAAAAGGAATTAACGGATTTCCAGTTATTTGGTATCCCAGTTCATTCTTTAATCTTGCAAATTCGAACCGGGAAAAGCATTTTTGAAATTAACAATTTACTAAAAAAGCATTTCAATTGCAAAAATAAAATAGCTATTAGTGACAATAAGGCCAGTGACATTGAAAGCAATTATAATGATCTCAATGATAACACCTTTACCCTTAGCCACCACTATAGAAACGTTCTCCAAAATTGGCTAAAATGGTGCTATTTCGACAAAATTGAAAACTTTTATCACGTCGATTACATTTGCAGGGAGGTTTTAAAAATCGAATGGCAAGGGAAAGTTTTAAGAAAAGACCTTTCTAATTGGTGGAAACTGGAATCGTCAAAATCCCCCACAGATTTCCAAATTTTAGTTAATCAAGATACCATCAACACACACAAAATAATTCTCCTCGCAAGAAGTCAATTATTTCGAGCATTTTTTTTATCGTTTACAGATAAATCACCAGAAAAAATACGCGATTATTCAAGAAAATCAAAACAATCCATTTCAATATTAATAGAATTTTTATACACTGGCGAAATCCAATTAAACAAATTAAACAACCAAATTGTAAACGAATTGTGTGACGCGGTCGAATACTATCAATTGAATAGTAGATCCCAATTAAACGAATATTTAACAAAATTTAAAAGATTAGAAAAAAAAAATCTTGATTTGGAATTGAATACAAACACAGGTACACTTATAAACACAGGCACGGATAAAAGATTAAATGTAAATAATAAAATTAATTTACAAAGACAGCAAAGAAAAAAAAGAAAAATACCAAATGTTTTTTTATTAAGAAGGTATGCCAGAAATAAAGGAAAGAAGGCAAACCAAAACAACAAAAAAAAAATAAACAAATAAATCGAATAGAAAAATAATAAATAGATTTAAAAATTTAAAAAAAAAAAAAAAAAAAACATAAAATTAGAATTATACAGTTGTTTTAAAAAGGTGTTTCGAAAAATTTTTTAAAATGTGCTCATAAAAAAATTTTTAAATTTTAGAATGAAACTAATTTTTGAACATTTTTTAAAATTAGAATTTTCCGCTTTATTAAAATAACTTTTAATAATTAGAATAATAGAATTAATAAATTGTAAATAAATTTTCTAAAATGAAAAAGTTTTTAAATATTTTGAATTTTTATTTTATTTTATTTTATAAAGTTGGCTTCATGGTGGAATAAAAACTGAAATAAACTTTATTTTTGTCAAAGCAATGCAAAAAAAATTACAAATATCAATTATTTTCTATAATTGATCCTGAAAGAACAAAGAAGAAATAAGTTGGATAATACACATTGGAAAATAGTCAATATCCATATGAAGTAAATTTAATCAATAAATAAATTTCCTTAAAAATTGAAAAACTCAAATTCTTAGGAGGTAAACAATAGAAAAACAATACTTTTCATTTTGATCTTCAATTGAAGATCAAAGAAAATTCCAATAAAAATCAATAAAATTTCTCTTGACGATCATTCTTGTAATTTTAAAAATAATAGAATAACAGATTTTTACCAAGTGTGATCAGTCTTGTATTAATTTTTTTTTGCAAATAAAAAACCAGGAAAAAAAAAAAGTGAAAAAAAATAATTTGAATTTTGAAATTTTCAAAAATAATTTTTTTCTTCGAATATCAATTTAAATTCTTTAAAAAAAATCAATACGGTCATATATTACAACTATGCTTAATTGTATGAAAAATATACAATTTTTGTTTCAATGTTTTATATTCTACAAATACAAATTTTATTAACAAAGTATGAAGGGTTTCAAAAAAAAATAATATAAATAACAATGTGTAAATATGATGGCATTGGCTATGCATAATACACAAACACACACAAACTCACACATACACACACATGAAGAGATTTATATATATATATATATATATATATATATATCCCCCCCCAAAAAAAAAAAAAAAAAAAAAAAACCTCTCGATAAAAAGATATAGAACAAATATATGAATTGGGTTTTGTATATAGTATAAAGCATTAACAAGCATATATACCAATTATTTCTTTGACGGCTTAAAAAATTGCTATTCACATAAAATTATAAATTTAAATAATAATAATAATAATCATTTATTATATAAAGTGTGAAATAATTACTAAATCTTATATATGCATGATTTTCCTTTTAAAAGTATCAATTAACTTAAACCATAGTATGGTAAAAAATATAAAAAATAAAAAAAAAAAACATAAAAAAAAAAAATGAAATATCTTTATGAGATGAGAGTTAGGTTAAAAAAATATTCAAACTCACTTCAATAAACAAATTCAAAAATAAAAATGGAAAAGATTAAAAAATAAAAAATATTTTTTTTTTATAAAAAACTGATAATGTTTGTTTATTGGATTTATATTATTCATGGGATGATTATTTCTTGATTTTTTTCCCCTAGTTGTTGTACTTTGAGATGATTAAAAGAAAAAGAAACAGAGTAATGGAATTTTATCTTGAAAAAAATCTTTTATATGGTTTTTTATAATGTGTGATTAAAAGGATCGAATTAATATCTTTAAAAGAAATCACAAAATACGAAATAATTTTCAAAAACAATTAAATTCTGTATTTTTTCTAGTCAATACATGGTCTGTATCCCAAGAAGGACGAAAAAAAAATTTTTTTTTCTGTCAGGTGAAATATAATTTTAATTTGGTTCTTTGATCATCAGCTTTTAACTTGAAGCGGATTTTAATGTTTGTAAAAAAAAAATTGAAATTTATCCCTTATTTCTATTATAAAATCAGAATTAATGAGTCTAAGTCTATTATATTTATGACTATTTAATAAAAAAATATCCGAATATATGAAGTATCGATTGTAAATGTTATTTAGGCTTTGTATTATTTAGGGCTTTTGACAAAAAAATATTTTTTTATATAAAATTGAGTAAAAGGTCAACTTAAAAATTTCAATTGAAAATCCAAAAATCACCTTTTTTTTTAAATAGTCACAAATATAATAGACTTACACTCGCTAATTCTGATTTTGGATAAAAAAAAACGGGAAAATTTTTCATTTTTTAAAGTACTACAGGTATTCATTATTTAATTGGGAGAAAATTACTGATAATTCGCCTTTTTTAGATTCTGAAATGATTTTCAGTTAGGGTTATCCCCCCACCCAATATACCCAATTGTAACAATAAAAAAGAATTAAGTGTATAATTTGAGAATGTCAAATGATAATCTCTGTTTTGAAATTATTTATTTTGAAAATAGGGGAAAGGGATAATTTTATCCAATTTATTATTCTTAGACCAATATTATATTTACTACATAACCGAAGATCGATTAGAGAATAACCATAATAACAATCTACGTGATACTCCTATTTCCTGTGACTGGGATTGTAAAACTATAAGGGATAAAACAAGATTTCAAGTTTTTAATAACCACAAAGTATAACAAATTAATATCCAGTGTTTCACCTGTCTTCTAGGATAACAAAAGTTTAACCAAACCCCAAAACTTTTTTTTTTATAAGATTAGATGTTTGGTTTGCTTCAGTTTTTCAATTATTATTATGATTTTTTCCAGCCTCAAACGTCTGTGTGTAAGGTATCTATTAGCTTTTTAGAGTCTTGAATTGTTTTTTTGCTCCTATTTGGTTTCATTTTCACTCTTAAAAGTCTATTTTTATTCCTGTTTGAACTACATAAAAATTCTGCAAAAAAAAAATCTAACAGCAAGAATAATATTTTTCAAATCATACTTTATCAAAACCAAAAATTCATTAACTGTTGAGAGAAAAATGTTGGACACAGAAAAATCGTTGGACAGCATTTTTAATTGGGAACATTACTGAAAATGATTTTTAATTTCAATCGTTTGTGAAATAACTAAAGAAAATAACAATAATCTACTTATTAGAATAACCATTAGTGTAATTCTACTTTTTCAAAACCTTATCTCTTATACCCTAAAGCAAGTTTAAACATTATCATTTTCAGAATTAATAGTAAACTTTACTAGAACTTGGATTTTGGTTAAAATAGCATGATCTACTTTAGTTATCAACCATTTAAATGAGTATTCTACACAAACCACAGATAAATGAACTTGTAACACCTTTAAACCTGAATTTATATAAAATTCACCTAGTTATCAATAGGATTTGATTTTCAATTTCAGTAAGGTTCCCAATTAAAAATGGTCTCCAACCATTTTTATGTGTCCAAACATTTTTCTCTCAACAGTTATTATTATTTCAAATGATTTGCAACTTTTACCCTACCTGAACACAATTACTTTAACACCATTGCACTTATTTAAATTCCAACACAAAGCTAAATAACTTTAAACTTTTTGAATCATTCTAAAAGTAACTCAATTTTACATTAAAAATTATGTGTTTCCACAATCAACCAAGTAACTTGTGACTTCAACCAAAACTCCTCATCCTCTTTTAAAATAAATTGCAGTCCAGTTGTTATGTGACTTCAAATTTTAAGATTTTTATTTTTTTATCTTTGCTCCAAACCAAATATTCAAGCAACCTTTTTTTATTATTTTCAAAAAACCTCGATTTTTTTAAGAAATAATTTTTGATTCGTTCTTTTCCTTTTGACTGAATTTTTTTTACACAGAAAAAAATTTTTAACAACAACAACTACTCAAACTTCAAATAATAATTCAACTCCAACAAAACAATGTCCAAAAACAAGTATGTTTTCATCCATTGATTTAATTTCTTTCTTTTGGTAATACAAAAAAAAAAAAAAATAAATTTCTTTTTCTCTTCTTTTTTGTTTTTTTTTTTTTTTTCTTTAATTTTGGAACAATAGCAAAAACCAAGACAATCTTGAAAATTGGAAAGAAAACCTCAAAATTCCAAAAAAAGACACAAGACAAAGAACAGTTGATGTAACAGAAACAGAAGGCCACGACTTTGAGGACTATTATTTAAAAATCCCCCTTCTCAAAGGAATCTTCGAAGCAGGCTATGAAAAGTTGGATCTTTCTCTTCTTTTATTTTTTATTTTTTTTTTTTTTTTTGAAATTTTATTTACTTTTTTTGTTTTTCCATTCTTTTTTACTTTTTCTTTTTTAAAAAAAATTAAAATTTTAGGCCTTCACCTGTTCAAGAAAAAACAATACCTGTAGCACTTGCTGGAAAAGATATTTTAGCAAGAGCAAAAAATGGAACAGGAAAAACTGCATCTTATTTGATCCCAATCCTTGAAAAAATTGATCCCAAAAAAAAACATATCCAAGCCTTAGTACTTGTACCAATTAGAGAATTAGCAATGCAAACTTCACAAATTTGTAAAAAACTCTCAAAACATATGGGAATCAACGTAAGAAAACCTTTTTTTTTTAAAAAACCATTTCTTATCTTTTTTTCTTTGTTATTTATTTTTTTCTTTGTTATTTATTTTTTTTTTTTTTTTATTTTTTTTATCTTTTTAAAAAAGTGTTACAAATCAGTTTTTAAAATAGACCTTAAAATTGTTCTATTTTTATTTGTCAACTGTTTTGTTGATACTTTAAAAACCTTTTTTAAAATATGAAAACCAAACAAGAAATTACTACATACTTTTTTTTTTCAAATTTTTTCAAAAACAAATCAAATGATTTTTTTTTTGATTTGCTTTGGAGAGTCTTTGAATTAAATAGTGTGTGACACAATTTTTAATTAGTTTTCAAAAAAATCATCCTTTCTCATTCTTTTTCGTTCTTTAACTAATTCTGGAAAAAATAAATACCAAAACAAACAATAACATAATTTCAAAAATATAGGTTATTATCACCACTGGGGGAACAAGACTAAACGAAGATATCATGAGACTTGAAGAAACAGTACATGTTGTTATTGCAACACCAGGTCGTATTTTAGATTTAATTAGAAAACAAGTTGCAAATGTATCAAAAACATCTGTTCTTGTACTTGATGAAGCAGACAAATTATTGTCTCAAAATTTCCAAACCACAATTAGCCAATTGATCAGCCATTTACCACAAAACAGACAAATTATGTTATTTTCCGCAACCTTCCCAATCACAGTAAAAGATTTTATTCAAAAGCATTTAAAAAAACCACATGAAATTAATTTAATGTCTGAATTAACTCTTAGTGGACTAACACAATTTTATGCATTCGTCGAAGAAAGACAAAAAGTTCATTGTTTAAATACACTATTTTCAAAAGTTTGCTATTTTATTGTTTTTTTTTTTTTTCTTTTTTTTTTCAATCTTCTCTTTAATGCTCATTAAATCAATTAAAATTTATAACTTTGAATTCTTTTTGATTCCCTTTTTTTTTTTTTTTTAATAATAAAAAAATAGCTCCAAATCAATCAATCAATTATTTTTTGTAATAGTGTCAAAAGGGTCAATTTACTTGCAAAAAAAATTACCGAATTAGGATACTCTTGCTATTATATTCATTCAAAAATGAGCCAAGAAGATAGAAATAAAGTATTTCATGCCTTTAGAAACGGTGCAACTAGAAACTTAGTTTGCTCTGATTTGTTTACTCGTGGTATTGATATCCCCGCAGTTAACGTAGTTATTAATTTTGATTTACCAAAAACTAGTGAAACTTATTTACATAGAATCGGTAGATCAGGTAGATTTGGTCACCTTGGATTGGCTATCAATTTAGTTACTTATACAGACAGATTCAACCTTTACAAAATTGAAAAGGAATTAGATACAGAAATTCAACCAATCCCTCAAAAAATTTCTACAAAATTGTATGCCGATTAAATAATAATTATGATTATTGCTTGAGAAAAAAAATATACACAAACAAATAAATATGAAAAAAAAAAAAAAAAGCGAAAAGAATAAAAACTGAGTTTATAATAAAAGTCTTTTCAATCTTTTTTTTTTTTTTTTTCAATTATTTATTCAAAAAAAACTTTTTTAAACAATAATCATAATCAAAAACCATAACAATAATCCTAATCGTAATCATTTAAAGAATTATTCATCATTAACTTTGAATTTTAAAAAAATGTCTAAAATCTTCTAGACTTTTATGCTTTTTAATTTTCTAATAAGTTTTCTTGAATACTAAAATTCTTTTACTCTTAAATTATATTTTCTTTTCCTTTTTCTTTATTTCTTTTTCTTTCTCTTTCTTTTTTTTTACTTTCTTTCTCTTTATTTTCTTTTCTAACTATTTTTATTCTTTCTTTTATTTTTCTTCTTTGATTCACACTTTACTTTCAGAAGACCAATGGACTACTTTGTGATAACATTTTGGTTACTTTCTCTCAAAAAAAATTATAATTACTTGATCTTAAATTTTTTAAATAAAAATTCTTTCTTCTCTTTTTCTAAAATTGAAACTGAATTGAAATTGCTACTTATAAAGATTTTGTTTGTTTTTGTTTTTGTTTTTATTTTTATTTTTATCTTTAGTTGTGTTGAAAGGATTATTTTTCAAAAATTTCTTTCTAATGTTTTAAAATTGAACAGAGTCGGCCAGATCGTTGCAAAATCCTTTTAGCATCTCGTGAGGAGAGCATTTTGTGAAATATTAGATTTTTATAATTATGGAGCAATGGATAAGTTTTAGAATTTTGTGATTTTAATTTTAGATTAATCAGATTAAGGAATTTCCCATTTTTCCTCAAATAATCTTTTACAAAATCAAAAACAACAATAAAAACAAACCTATCTTCAAAAATCGAAAATCAAAAAAAAAAAAAAACAAATACTTTACTTTTTAATTTTGAATTTTTTAATGAAAATAAGTACACAAAAGTTATTGGTTTGCGGTAATAACCTGAACAAGTTCATGTTTTATTATTATTTTGTAAATTTATTTAAAGTGTCTAATTTGGTTTTAACACTTAAAAATTTCCTTTCTTTTAGTATCATTTCAATTGTCAATTTTAATGAGTAGGTGAACATTTGTTAATTGTCATTATTCTCACAAAAATGGTTAAAATTAACAAATGTAATAAGTTAAAAGTAATGTTTCTCATAAGAAAACACTTAAATCTTTTTATTAATATTATTTTTCAAATTACAGTTTTTCTAATCTAAATTAGACCAATCCAAAAAACAAATGAAAAATCTCAATTAACATTGTTGATGTTTTGTGAAATTTTAACCAAAGAATTTAAGAAACGCAATGAATGAGATACATCTTCAACTTCATGGAGTGCATTTTCAAAATAAAAAAAAAAATTGCAAAAATGGAAATTTACTAAATTCACAAAAGTTATAAGTACAAAATTATATACCTTTTCGTTTAAACTTTAAATAGTTTTTTATCATATTTAAACATTTTCATCGGAATTTTTTAAGAAACTTCATGTATAATATTTTTTTTTCTTTTTGTTATATCTGAAAAATACATATAACTTTTAAAATGAGAAAAAATTAAAGAAATTCGAGTTTTTTGAATTTTAATTTGTATTATTTGTTCTAATTTATTTTTTAATTTTTCCCATTTTTTTTTTAAACTAAAAAATGATAAACATGTTAAAATATGAGCTAAACTGATATTTTTACCAGAAAATCACACTATTCCTAAATATTTATTAATCTTCCACAGTTTATTTCACATAATTTTGAAAAAAAAAATCCAAAAATAAAATTCAAAAATAAAAAAAAAAAAAATGGTATTTTCTGAGCCAAATAATATATTAAAAAATTTTGTTTCTAGAAAATCGATTTTTCAAATCTAAAATATGAAAAAAATTATCTAGGTTATTTTGAAAAATTCAATAAAAATCCTCTTTTATTTTTTAAACACAAACCTTTTCTTTATGAGAATTTTGAATAAATACATTTATGTAATACAAATAAGGAAAATTTTATTCCTCTAAAATGTTTAAGTTAATACTATTGTTGGAGTTGAATTATTTTGAGAAATCATGGGAATATGAGAAAAAATCTTGTAAAAATTTGAATTTACTTATTTTAAACCCAATTCGAGGAAAATAAGTAGTATTAAAATATGGATTTATCTTTAATAATGATTTTAAAGTTTAATTAAAAGATTTTAACTATTTTTTTTGTGAGATTGGATTCTTCATAATTTTAGAATTAGACTTGTAGAAAATTAAAGCTGGTTACATAAATATTTTTGTCCCAAGTAATTAAAAATTTTACTGTTTATAGAACACGATGAAACAAAATTTCACCAATTATTCTATTCTTTCTTATCTTTTTTGATATTTTATTAAAAATTAGTACTAGTTTATAATAAAAAACTCAAAACTTTTTTTTTTTTAAATACCTTAAATTATTTATAAATCAATAAAACTAAAAAAATTCTTCAATTGAAATTTAAAATTATTTAAAAAGTCCAATCAAAGTACAAGGATGAATAAGTAAAATTAAATTTCTCAAAATAAAATGTTTTATGAAGATTTTTTTTGTCTTCACCCCAAATTCAAAAAATGAAAAAAAAAAAATCACATTCTGAAATATTTTCTAATTATTATATAAAAATCAAAAATTGATAAAAGTTTAATTTCACATGATTCACCATTTAATATTAAAACTTTGTGAAAATTGGATTTCTTAAGATTATTACAAAACTAAATTTTTTTTCAAAAATACTTACTCACTTTAGAATGTTATTAGAAGTTAACTTGTGGGTTTTTTATCACATTTTCTTTTTATTTTTTTTTCTTCAACTTTTTGTTTTTATTTTAATTTTGTAAATTTTTTTTTTGCTTTTTTCTTTCTTTCTTTTTTTTTTTTTTTTGACCCCCATACCTAAAAAAATAGATATTCTAAAATAAAAATAAAAATTAAAGAAATTGATACTGTGTCATACCTTTTAAAATTAATTCAGAAAATTGATTGGCCAAAAAAAATTTCTTGTTAAGGATTTTTTATTAATGGAATTTAATTGAAAATAGGTTAATTCCCATTTCAAAGTTAGAACTATTTTTTTTTTTAGTTTTTGATTTTATTATTTTTCATTCTAAAAATATCAAGGGATTTTCAGGTTTAGTATGATTTTAAAATGAATTATTAATCATGTTTATTTATTTGTTGTTTTTGAATACAAAAGAATATATTTTTATTTTTTCAATTTATTATTTCAGGCAAGATACAATTTTTGAAACGGAGTTCATATTTTTCTCCCCATTCAAAATTCACTGTTTGAGTTTAAAAAATCAAATTAATTTATTTATTGTGAGAAAGGAGTAATCAAAGAAAATTTACTAAATAAAAAAAAAAGAGAAGAAGAAAAATAATTAAAACATTAAGTAAAAAAATATTATATCATTTACATGACCAAATTAAAAATTATCCACGTCCTGAAACAGGAGGAGTAAAAACCCGATAGAAAGATTATTAATAATATGATTCCACAAATTGTGATTAATAAATTGGTATTCCACGACTCTGAAGAGTGGGGCACTATGTACCTGAATTTGTATATTTTCTTACTATTTTAGGAATTTTTTATTTTCAATTTTTTTATTTTCATTTTTTCTTAATTACCTTAAGTTTTAAAAAATCAAATTAATTAATTATAATATCAAAACTTTAAATTTTGAATTTTCAAATTTTAAAAGAAAATATTGGATCAAAAAATAAATGAGCAAATTTAAATTTTATATCTTTTGAGATGAATCAATTAATATCATTTTATTATTATCATTATTAAAAAATCCGATATTTTGTAAACCCTTCTAAATTGAATTAAATTCATACGATTTAAATGATATATCTTTTGAAATTCAAATACATTTTAGTAATATAAATCTACCCATAAACCCATAAACTCACAAACACACACACACACACAAACTCTTTTTTTCGTCAAAGGAGCCCAGTTTTATTGAAGAAACCCCACAATTCTTTAAGCTAAATATAGTATTCTTTCAAAATAACTTTCTAATTTTTAGATCAAAATCATTTTTTCTCATTTTGGAAATCATTTTTTCCTAATATGTTCATTTTTTCTTTTTTCTTCTTCTTTCTTTTTTAACTTTCTTTTGTTTTTAAAAATTAATTTAAAAAAATAATGGTTGAAAACTCCAAATTAACTTACATAAAAGTGGGGCATTGTGATTTGAGATAAAATTCATACATTTGCTATGAAAAAATCTTGTTTTCAACAATTTTAATTCCTCAAAAGAAATTGAGAAAATTTTAAGACATCTCTTCCAATGAAAGTGTCACAAAATTTCATTATTTTAACATTTTATTATTTTCGGAAATTTATAGTTTGTTCAGGTATTTCTTTGATTAATATCAACTCTAATCTGAAGTTAATAATTTCTCTTATTTCTAAACAATCGTATGTTGGCTGATTCTTAAAAAAAATTGAATTTTTCATTTTTGACTGGGATACCTCTTTCAGTGGAATGGAGTTTAGATTTAAAAACCAAATAAAAAAACAAAAAAGAGGAAAATTTATAATATTATTATATAAAAAATGGTATAAAAAAAAACAATTTAACTGAAAAAAAAAAAAAAAAAAAAAAATTCAATTTAAATTCTCTATTTTTGAATAATTTGTCAATATAAAATAAAATTGTATTTTCATTGATTTTTGAAATAGATATTAAAGCAAATTATTTAAATTTTCAAATTCTAAAATTTGTTCTTCTGTAAAATATTTAGCGTAATTAATAATTTCACTTAAACCCTTTCTTCTTCTGGTCTTGATCATATAGTCTCTGGCAAGTGAATCCCCGTCTGAAATTACTAAGGGAGTAAGTTCAATTTCTGTGTCTAATGGGTTTCCTGTAACGACTTGCCAATGGTCAAAGGACATCTGGCAAAAAGCTAAACCTTGGGTGCTCGTTCTTAGATCGACTTCAAAGGAAAAGGAATCCATGACTGGGACATAGGCGTGTAAAATACTTAGGGGCGTGCCTGGCTTTGGGTAATCTTTAATAATTCTGCCTCTTCTTCTTCTAATTACATTTAAACCAGCTGACAACGCATCCGAAGAACCAATAATTTCAACAAGCCAGATTGGCTCCATCATTTTTGGGGTAGCGCGTAGGAACGATGAATGCACCACTCTTCGAATGGTCGGAATTATTTGAACATTTGATCTATATGCCTGGTTTTCATCAAGTTCCGCCTTTTGGAGTAAGAATTTGACATCGCGTATCGGCTCTTCGCAAAGTGGCCCCTCCGAACAAGCCCACGAAAATCCTTGGATGACGGGATCCTTAATTTCATTCAAAATATCTTGATCCGTTTCAATTGGCAAAGTTTGATTCATTAGCATGTTTGGATAATTATAATCAGAGGAAAAACTCCAGACCGAATTTGATGCCAAAATATCCCAGGAATAATTGTTTTGTAAAAATTCTGAAATTTCGTCTTCGTCCCATTCCGAAGTTTTTAAAATGCCATTTTCAATATCATTTGAGATTTTTTTTTCAAGTTGCTCGGCAACAAGATATAGTTTATTTTTTTTATTTGGACTTTCAGAGTAACATTGGATATCTGACACATCAGCAACTGTTTCACAAAAATTTGAACAAGGATCAGAAACTTTAATCTCAATTTCTGAATATATTTCTCGTAAATCGTATAAGGCGCAATCCAAGGATAATTCCCCGGTTCCTAAAAGGATATGTTCCCCTGATTCTTCTTTCTTAGCTTGTAGCGCAGGATAAGATTTTAGAATCCGTGACAACCCTTCAATCATTCTTGGCAATTCTTGTGGCTTTAAAGGTTCAATTCCTATTTTAATTACTGGCTTTAAATGTAATTGGATTTTTTTAAAAACAGATTGCTTCTCATTCTCAATTTCGATTTCCTCATTTTCTTGGTTTTCTTCGTTTGTATAATTTGTTAATGTTGCAAACTTGCCTATTTTTTTATCAACATTTTCAATTAATATAATGTTTCCTGCAGCAATTTCCTTTAGTTCATGGCTATACCTCCCAACACCTAATAAAATTCTCCCCACAGTTTTATTTGAAATTCCTTCTGTTTCTCCAATAACATATTTTTCAGAATAAATTTTTACTTTTTGGCCGGCTCGGAGCGTGCCTGAAAACACACGTGCCAAACAATCAAATCTTTCACAATCTTTTCTTTCAATTAATTTGACAACATTCACCATAAGTGGACCTTCGGGATCACAAATTTTAAGAGACTCGCCAATCACACCTTTATGTGATCCAGCATAAATCGAATCCATCTTATATTTGGCATGCGCACTTGGCGAAGGTAGATGCTGAACACACATATCAACAAATCCATTAAAATTCTTAAAAAACTGACTTAAGATACTTCTTAAAAGTGGCCGAACATTTCCATGTAGAATTTTCTTCGAGATTTTAATTTCAAGCTGATCCAAATGTTTTTTTAAAGTTTTTGGAGATTCCCCAATGATCTATTAGTTGATTCATGCAAAAATTTGAAGAAATAATAAAAGAATGATATACGATTAATGAAAATTAATTATACAAATTAATAATTTGCTTACAAAATATTTTTATTTTTGAAAAACGAATAGAAAATTTTTTACAATTAATATTTGATAGAAAAGAAATTTATTTTTGATAATTATTTTATAATATTTGTACTTTTGTAATACTGAGTAATCATAAAAGTTTTTTTTTTTTTGAAAAATGTCCATAAAAGAATTTGGTTCCAATTAAATTATAGATCTTTTTTCATTTTTTTACAAAGAACAAATTCCATTTTCATTTCTTTTCAAGTTTCTTTTTGGGAAATTATTATTCGTGGTGAGGAAAAGAGTAACTTCACTAGGTCATATTAATTACATATTTGTATTATTGCTAAATTAGAAATTGATGTGATTTTATTGAAAAAGAAAAAGAAAAAGAAAAAGTAGAAGCAAGATCAAAATCAATTTTTTCAAAAATAGATTAATTAATTTATTAAACAACTACCATTCACCAAACTTTTAAAATAATAATAATGATATCAATAAACCTTCAATTTTAAATTTGCTTTAAAATGGATAGTATGGACTGTTTATGTATTTTCCCACAACTTATACTTTTTAATAACTTTACATTTTTCTAATTTTACTTTCTTCTTTTTTTTTTTCTTTTTTAGTTGATTTTCATATTTTTTTTTTCTTGATCTTGTTTTTCATTCTTGGAAAATATTTTTCATACAGTAAAAAATTTATTTAGTCTTCTCCCTTGACCTTTTATCAGCTTTTTTTGAAGGGGGATCTATCAGATCTCTTAAAGGATTTATTGTACTGCCAAAGATATAGCGAGGATAAAAATCACGAAAAAATTGAAATTTATTATTTTTTTTTTATTGTAATTTAATGGAGGTTTTTTTTATTCCACTTATTTACCTTTAGTTTTTTTTTAATTTGGAAGAATTGGGTATTAAACTTTGAATTTTATTCAATTCTTTTGAATTAAAAAAAAAAACAAACAACCGTTAGCTTTTCTTGATGTTTTCCTTTTTATTCAGAAAATCGATAGATTTTTTAATTATTTTTCTTCTTCTCTTTTTTTATTTTGATAAAATTTCTTTAATTGCACCTTTCTCTCAATACCAATAACAATAAAAATAATAAAACCGATAGATTTTCAGAATAAAAAAGAAAACCTCTGGAAAAGTTCCATTAGTTTTTTTTTTAATTTATAAGAATTGAAAAAAATCTTAGATTTTACTCAATTCTTTTAAATTTTGAAAAATCTAGGTACTTGACAGCACCCTACCTCACCCTGTTGACACACAGTATTTTTTATTAAATTAAAATTTCATTTGTTTCAGTTTAAATGTAGTTTATGGTAGTTTTCGAAATAATGTTTTGATATTTAACCTAATTTTTTCTAGATCCCTTTAGTTAGCAAAAGATCGGCCACCTCCGGTTTTCAAAATTTTTGACATCCCCCCTCATAGTAAAATTCAAAGATGTAAAGATTTTGAAAATCAAAGATGATTGATTTTGTAAACTAAGGGATATCAAAGTTCAAAATAAAGACAATTCACCAAAAATGGAAATTACACCAAATGGTGAAGACTGGAAAAGTTATTTTTTTAAAAAAATATCTATTCAAATTAATGAGCAATTAATGAGTATACATAAAAAAATTAGATTTTGTTTATAACACACTTTTTTAAATGGACTATATATGTAATATAAATATTTTCAAAAATTAAAAATTTGGAGTTATTTTAAACAATCTTAGATTTTTAAAAATTATCCATAAAATTGAAATCCATTCTGAAAAAACTTTGTTGTAAAAAGCCCAACTTTTTTTTTAAAAACACTAAAAGGCAGAAACAAAAATTATTAATAATACTAGTAAAACAAAAAATAAAAATATAGCTTTTTTTTTAAAACACTATTTATTAACTCAGTAATTGAATTAATATTAATTATAGATAGATATATATATATATATCTATATTCAATCATAATAATTCTTATTTGAAGAATCTTTTGTTTGTAAAAAAAAACATTCAACTAGATACTTTAGCCCGATATTAAAATATGTTGGTAGATTGAAAATATCCCCAAGAAGAAAAAAATTATTTTACAAATTTTTAATTTTCGAACGTTTTAAAAGTGGTATTTGTGAAAGATAAAGAAAATGCAAATCTAAAAAACTTTGTAAAATATTAAGAGATATATTATTGTGGCATTTTAGTAAAAAAATGATTCTATAATTGTAACTATTTTGATTGCTTTTATTATTATTTTTTTTTTCGGAATGTAGGACTCTGATTTCATTTTTGTATACTAAAGTTATGTTTTTCAAAAAAAAACAAAAGTAATATTAAAATGTGACAACGACAAACAACCAAAAATGATCCTTTATAACACACAATTTATTTTTATTGGGAGTAAATATTTGTATTTCTGTTAAAAAGTATCTAATGAGTTAATATTTAATTTAAACTTGATTTCAAAAATTTTTTTACAGTTAAAATAGTTAAAAGAATCACAATCCTACATTTTCCATGAAATTTGAAAATAATTTTTTTTTTTTTAAAAACTGTTGTTTAATTTATTTTTGTTTTTTTGTTTTTTTTTTCTTTTTCAATTTCGTAATATGTCCCTACGAACCAAAAAACACTAAAAATGAAAAACTGATCAAATACTTTCCATTAATACAATTAAAAAAACAAAATGAAAAAATAAAAATAAATAAAGTTTCAATTTAACTTTTTCTGGAAAACTTTTTTTGCCAAAATCATTGAATTCATACTTGAAATAATGTATATTTTTAGATTCAGTCTCTTGTTTTAACTCATTTACTAAAATAAATTCTAAATTCTGGGAATTTTCTTTTCACAAAAGGCACTAATTTGGTCTTCAAATGTTTTTTTTTAGTTTTAAATGGTAAAATTAAAAAAAAGTTAAACTAAAAGGATAAACTCTCTGGAAAAGCATTCTAATTTAATATATTAACTTATTCTTTGATTTCAAACTTTTCTCAACCCCAATTTTTCAAAAAAAAATAAAAAAGTGCACAGTAATTTCAAAAAATAATTTTGATATTCAAAAGTTGAGAGTGTTTTTATTCTAAAAAAAAAATATCCCAGTGGTTAATTGAATTAAGTATGAAACTTAGTTTTCGAAAAATATTAATCAGAAAAAAATAGTGCTTAATTTTATTAAGGACATATTATTTGACGTTTGATTGTAAATTTTTTTCCAATGTTTGATATTATCTTATCTTTGAGTTCTTATAAATCAAAAAAAACAAATAAAATTAATTGAAATGTATTTAAACATTTGACCAATCAACATTTAATAATAGAAATTCCAACAAATTTCACAATAAAAGTTTTTGTTGTATACTACAAAGTCCAAAATTAGTCTAACAATTCTTTTTTTTTTTTTTTTTTTTTTTTGATTTATAATTATTTATTTTTTGTTTTGTAGAATTTGTAAATAATAAATAATTGTTAACTTTTCAATTGCCAAGTAGGTTCTAATTTTGTATTTGCATACAATTCATTTAAGAAAAATTTTTTCTTAAAAATTTTGAATTGAAGTTAATTATATTCCTTAGAGTACGAAGTGGTACTAACACAAATTTAACCATAAACTAAATATAACATATTTTTACACGCTCATAGTACGATTAGAAGTATCAAGACTATAGTTAAACCCGTTTCAGTACGTTTCATCATTTAACACATCTACTGGGTATATATTACCTAGAATAAATAAAGCAATGCTAGAGTACTGTTTTGTTGTTTTTTCTTTCTTTTATTAGTACAATTTTATTTTATTCATAGGAAACATATCCTTTGTAGAATTTTAAATTAGGACAACACATTGAAAATTTTATTATAAAAAAAATAAAATAAATAAAGGTTTAAAAAAATAATTTGAAAACAAATATAATTTCAGAATTATATTATTTCATATGTAGATATGTTGGCATGCAGTTAAAAATTGAAAATAATTTAATATTATTTAAATCAATCTTTTTATAAACATTTAATTGTTATTTCTAGTTTGTTAATGAATTTATCATTATGTTAATGGGTTTTTTAATAAAAATATTTTTTTAACTTTACATTGGTAATTAATAAAAAATTTAATAATTTTGTTTTTTTTTTTGAAATTAAATATTTACCTGTGAATATAATTTATAAATGGGCTCCAAAATAAATTGAACAAAGGATCTTGGATATTTCTTGTTTCTATTTTTTTTGCCCACAAATTTTCTTGTTTTTGGATTAAAAAAAATATCTCCCCATAATCTTTTTGCAAATTTTAAATAATCAAAATTGTCTTCTGATTTGTCCAGATATTTTTTAGCAAATGAATTCACTGTGAAACACCATCCGTCTCTAGAAGAAGCAAAACACACGTTGCCTGTTTCTGGCGAAAGACGAGGCTGTTCATAATAATTGGTGTTTATTTGGTGCTTGTTAATTATTGTATTCACTTCTTCAATAGTTAATCTTATTTTTTGGTAAGCGTCTTTTGGTGGGAGCTTCAAATCTAAAATTAATCGATCAATTTTATTCACCACGAGCACTATTGGGATGCAGTTTGATATTGCTTCTTTAATGATTTGTTTGGTTTGCATCAAAACACCTTCAACAACATCAACAATTAAGACAATCCCATCACAGATCCTTAACGCAGATGTGAACTCATCACCAAATGCCACACCTCCTGGGGTGTCAACCATATGTAAAAGATAACTTCGATAGCGTAAGTCTGGCAGAATTAAAGAGAGGGGAGTTGACTTGATTGACACACCCCGTTTATGTTCATCAACTCTTGTATCAGTAAAACCTTCCTATTAATGAATCAATATTTCCAATTGTTACGTATTATTAAATACATTATTTTGTGTTATTTAGGCAATTTGGTAAAATATTATTTTAGAGTTTGGTAAAATGGAAATTAGAATAAGAATTGAGTACAATGGTTTTGATGTTTTTTTTTTTTTTTTTTTGAGTCCTTTCTTTAGTCAGAAAAGATCTTCAAATTAAAAGACAATAAAACAACAATTGCCAAATTTCTTCAATAGTGATCCAAAAAACAAAAAAAAGGATGGGAGTCTGTTAAAAAAAGAAAACTAAAAAAACAAAAGGCTTACATGTTTTTTTTGATTAAAATTTGGATGTGTTTGCTGAACCAAGTTATCTAAGAAAGTTGTTTTTCCATGATGCAAATGCCCAGCTATACAAATATTTCTGATCCTTTGCTTTAATTTGCTCATGTCTGAAACAAACTTGAGGGAGTAAGTAGTTTCTAAAGGTTGCTTTTCATATAAATGGAATTGCTTTTCTTTAAAGACTTGAACAATTGGGACAGAGATATCTTGTTCATCCTCATCTTCGACTAGTACTTCGACACCCTCTCCATAAATATCTGTAGATTCTTGGTAATATTGTTTGTCCTCATTCAAAACAATCTTTTCAACTGTATTGCCTTCATTTTCGTTTTCTTGTTCCATTTCGATCTCGATATCTTTTTCTTTTTCTTTTTCATACTCATCACCAGAACTACTGCTTGGTAGATTATCAGTTTTTTCTTTTTCGTTTTCATAGTTTATGTCTGTTACAATTGGCTCATTGAATTGGTCTTCTGGCTCACTTGAACTTAATTTTTCTTGATCGTCTAAACTTGGTCCAATATAGTTTCCAAACTCATCATAAAGATCGTCCATTTATGTGAATGAAAGATAAATTACAAAAAAATAAAAAAATAGTAACTGAGAATACATTGAAGATTCATGATTCTGTCAATTAACATTAGTCACTATTGAATAACTTTAAAGAACCTTTTTCACTCCTCTACTGACAAATAAAATTTGATTGTTAATATTCCCATTTCAATAAGATGGTGATTTATCGAACTTTTTTATTCAAATCTTTGTTTTTTTCTAAATATGAATAATATTTGTTTAAAGATGCCTTTTTGTCGTTTAAAAACAATAGCACAACGAATATTACTGAAAAACTTTAATAACCAATGATTATTCCTCAGATATCTGGGAAAAACTTTTTAATTTATTTTCTTTTTTAAATTTTCCCAATATCAAGAAGTATAAATAGAAATTTATCTATAATTTTTATTCAAAGAATAAAAATATTTTAAAATAAATAAAAAATCCGATAATTAGGAAACCTTGATGAATTGAAAAAAGAAATCGAAACGGGATTTTGTATGATTTGAGATACAAATTTCAAAAAAAAAAAACAGTGTTAATAAGATTTCTAAAATTCTGAATAATAATAAAGATTATAATATTCTTAATATTCAGTTACTTCTCTGAAAGCAATAACTTTTTTTTTTTTTTTTTTTTTTGAATTAATAAATATATATTTAAAATCTTTTAATTCCTATTATTTTACTAATTTAAAAAAAAAATATTGTTTTTGAAAATCAAATCTTATTTAATCAATTCCATAAGAAATACCCAATTAGAACCATTCACTAACTGTAATATTAACACTTGTTTAAAAATCACAATACTCAGAAAACAAAAAACAAATAATTATTAAATATCGCTAGATATAGAAATGACTTCATAATTAAAATTTAATCCCCAAATACTTTTTATAATTCTTGTTTTTTTTAACGAAAAAACAAAATGGAAAGTTTTTTACAATTTTGATTTCTGTTTTCATAACCAAATATTTTTATTTATAGGGTTATATATCCTAATTATAAAAAAAAACTATTTTTTTCTGATTAAGGGTTTTCGAAATATAGTTTATAACTTAATTCGATTTCCAATTGGGCTATTTTTTTTTTGGAATAAAAACACTCTCAACTTTTGAATATCAAAAATAATTTTTTTGAAATTTCTGTGTACTTTTTTATTTTTTTTTTTGAAAAATTGGGCTGAGAAAATTGTGAAATCAAAGAATAAGTTAATATATTAAATTAGGATATTGTCCATAAAGTTTATCTTTTTTAAATAACTTTTTTTTTAATTTTACCCTTTAAAAATAAAAAAAAACATTTGAAGACCTAATTTGTCCCTTTTGACAAAAGAAAATTCCCATAATTTAGAATTTGTTTTTGTAAATGAGCTAAAATAAGATATTGTATCTATAAATATACATAATTTCTACTTTGAATCCAATCATTTTGGCAATAAATGTTTTCAATAAAAAGTTAACTATAAACTTTATTTATTTGTATTTTTTCATTTAGTTTTTTTAATTTTTATAATGGAAGGAATTTGTTCAGTTTTTCAATTTTTCGTATTTTTTGGGTCGTAGAGTCATAAAACCCCAACCAAAAATTCTAAAGACAACTTTTTTTGTTTTAGTTTTTAAATATTTTATGAATAATTCTAACCTAACTATTCACTTTTTAAATCTAAAAAATATAAAAACAAAAGAATTTCGTTATATCTCAACCATTTTATACTAATAATTTATTTATTCATTCATTATTCTCAATAGCCTCAATAGTTAGTATTTTTCTTTCCATTTTGTTTCACTTACAGTAAAACTATACCCCCTCATCCCCAAAGACAATTAAACACTCATTTCAAAAATGAATCAATTACATTTAATAACGAACCCCCATTCCAAATTTTTAGAAAAGAGTTAAAAATTTTATATTAATTCATTATTCTGATTAATTTTTTTGTCAAAAAATCCTCAACCTTTTCGTTTTTGATTTTGTTAATTAAAAAAAAAAAAAAAAATTGTAAAACAATCTAATTCTTAAAACCTCACTTTTAACAATTTTGAATCGCTCCTATGGAGAAATAACATTCCAAAATCACTATTAATCAAGTATTACAATAAAAATAAATCAATATTTTAACATTTAAAGTTCATGAAAATTTTATTGTCTTCAATTTTAAATAATTTATTTAATTTCTTGTAGTTTAAAAGATCGATTAATATTTTTTTCATTTTTTCAGAGTTCAAAAAAAGAACTTTGAATTTTAAAATATTTTAATTGATAATCTTTGTTAGCTTTTATTTTATTGGAATCATTAATTGGAATTAATTGTATCTGTTTGAAAATCTATAAATATTTCTGAAATAATTATAAAAAAATGTTAAACTGTATATAAAAAAAAAATAAAGAAATTTTTATTCAGTTTTTGATAAAAAAAAAAAAAATTCATATATTTCTGTAAAATTAAATTGTTGAATAAATAAAAAGTACATTAGATTTTGTATTTCCCATTTAGAAATTTTTATCAAAATTCTTTTTTTTTTTTTTTTTATAGTTTCTTTTGGTTTTAGCTGAATAAAAAATGTGTTCAATTTTATTTTTAATAAAAAGTACTTTTTACCTTAAGTTTATTACTAACCCAGGCGAATAAAACGGATCGTATATTTATTTCTATTTTAAAAGAGTCAAATCAAAAAAATATTTCCTTGTAATAACAAGTGAATATCCCAGGTTTGACAAAAAGTGTTTTGTGAACATTTTTAATTTAAAAATTTGTTGATTTTTCTTTGATTGTTTTTATATTTTTTTGTTTGAAAAAAAGAAAAAATTAATTCAAAATCTAATATAGATAAACAAATTTTAATTTTTCAAGTTTAAATTATTTCTCAGAAATATTTTTTTGTAAAACTATTATATATATATATATATATATATATATATATATATATATATATATATATATATATTGAAGGGACGAAATTAGTTTTTTTCTTATAGTCCTAATTTCTAAATTTTTGTTCAGTAATTTTAATAAATGTTCATTAATTTCTTTATCATTAACTAATGATAAAATAAATAATGATTCTTTATTTAGTATAATTTCATGAATATTATTCTTTGAAGGTTTATTAATTTTGTTTATTTGAATTAATTCTTCAATCCAATTTTTTAGCTTTTTTCCATAGAACGGGTAGTCCCTAAAAGTATTTTTTTTTTTGTACTGATATATTTCAAAAAGTATGTGTTTCCTTTTTAAAGTTTATTTTTTTTACACTTCCTTCTTAGTCAAGATAATTTCCATCTCTAAAGTAAATATTTTTTTGGATTTAATTTACAAAAATTGAAATTTTAAACTTTATGAAAAATGAAAAAATGCAACAAAATTTTCTAAACCCAATATTTCATTTTGGAAAAAAGTCTTTAAAACTAAGTTTGGTCTTGGAGTAATTAGATGATTTTTATTCTTATATTTCAATTTCAAAATGCATTAAAATCTTTTTGACTTAATTTTACTCACAGATCATTATAAGTTTACTAGTTATATCCAAGATCGAGTAAAAATCAAACTCTTTATAATTTTAAATCTTGTGTGTGTTTGAATTTCCCTTTTCAAATTGTACATTGAAGTTTTTTGGGATTCTTATTTTTGTGTTTAATTTTGGAAAGATGATTGAAAAGTTTTTTCAATTTATTTCCCAGTTAATTTCATTCCAAATACATAACTTCCAATTAAAGGAACTTGTTCAACGTAGTCAATGAACTATTTCAATTATCTTCTCAAAAATAATTCTGAAATAAAACAAAATCATTTTTTCTTTTTTTCCAAGAAATCTCAAAAAACTTAAAATGCTGAATCTTGAAAAATTGATAAATTATAGAGTAATGAAATATTTGGAAAACAACCAAATGTATGGAACTTTAAATACTTTTGAAAATGAAACGTCACTAACAAGACTTACAAACAATCAAAGAATAGAAAGATACAATCTTGTTGAATTGATATTATTTGATCCACAAAAACTCCTAGATCCACAATTTTATTTTAATAGTTATCAGTCGTTAAAGAATTGGATCAACACAAGTCTTAAGCTTTTTCAGGTTTGTTCTTTGTTTTTTTTTTCTTTTTTTATTTTTATGCAACGATGGTTTTGTTTTGCTTTACTTTTTGAAATGTAACGTTTTCGTTTTTCTTTTTTTAATTATTTTTCACACAATTTCAAAAGGACGAATTAAGAGTTTTACTTTACCCCATTTTTTTACATTGCTATTTTGATCTTATTGAGAAGCAAAAAAACGAAAGAGCACTTGAATTCTTTCATAAATTTAAACACGATCATTTAGAAAAATTCCCAACAGAACTTGGTTTATTGCAATCGATCACCACAAAAAGGCAAATGGAAACAAACAATTTTGCAACGACAACCAGATCAAAGAAATTTAATATTATTCTTTCTTCTCATTCTTTTGAATTATATTTTACCTTTCTTCAAGAAATGGAACTTGATTTGCTGAACAAAATTACATACAAGTATTTAAATATTAGAGGTAAGATTATTTTTTATTATTGTCTTTTTTTCAAGAGAAAAGAATGGAATGCTTCTCTCAAAAAGAAACTTTTACCAACAAAAAAAAAAAACAAAAAAAATTTGTGTACAAATCGATTCTCTTTTGTAAGTCAGAAGCGAAATTAAATTTTTAACTTTAATTTAGAACTTTCAATACCATTGATATTATGACTCAAATAAAATAAACAAAACATAAGAAACATTTTCGAGTGATACAGCTGTTTTAGAAAAGTGTGTACCAAAACTTTTGTTAGATGTTGACTGAACTGATTAAAACATATGAATTAGACAGTTTTAAGCCCTACTTACAAAACTTCGAGTCCACACTTTTTTAAAACAGCTATACAATACTAACTTTTTAATATTTATTGGGAAAAAATTTTTATCTCATTTTGATCTTTTTACAGACATTCATTCCCAAGAAATAGGTTTATTTTTAAATTTATTATCTTTGCTTTCAATAACAGAAATGTTCTTTTGTAATTTTGCACATAAAAAGACTCTCTTTGGATTTAAGTAGGAAATTCAAAATTCATAGTATTTGTTCCAATTTGGCGAATTAGGACATGAAGATGGAATTTTTTATCATTACAAATTCAGATTGAAATACTAGTATTAGAAAGACTGGAATTGCTTTTTTGAAGCACACACTGAGGTCTTACTAATCGTAGTTCGGGATAACTTGAAAGAAACGTTATTATCCTTTTAGTACTGTTATTTTCAAATTAAAAAAAATTAAAGTGTACCATTATTGAAGAAGTGTAAATTACACTCTAGGTGTTTTTATACTTAAATCCCCTTTCAAAAATTTAAGCATAAAATCATAAATTCCAAGATTTTTCCTGGGAAAGGACAAAATCCTAATTATTTTTATGGTTGGAAAAGTAAAAACAAAAAATAGACAAGGAAAAAAGAAAAAAGAAAAAGAAAAAAGAAAAAGAAAAAAAAAAAGAAATTTAAAAAGTAACTTATAATAAGCAAAAAAAAAAAAAATCAAAAAAATCCAATGCTATAATTTAATTAAGAAACCCCAAAATCACAACCACGATACTTTTTGCTAATTTTTTTTAGTTTGATAGTTGATCATGAATTTTCAATTTGGGAGATAGTGGTTTGATTGTTGTAATATATTTTTACTTTTTTAATCTGATTTGTTTTAATTCTTGATTTTTTTTGTATTTGCTTTTTCTTTTTTATTTTCCAGTTACTCATATTTTCATGTTTCAGTATTTCAGTATTAGTAAAGTAGCCACTTGGTATCTTTTTCCTTTGTGAATCTTCCTCTCAATACAAAGGAAATTTAGCGCGAGAAAAAATGAAAAAAAAAAAAATAAAATACTTTAATTAATTTTTTTTCCTATAAAAGAAAAATAGGAAGATAAAATTATCGAAATTTAATTAAAACCAATCAATTTCTATTAAAATTTCATTGTAATTCATAATAATAATTTTTATTTCTTTCTATTTAATAAATTGATATTATTTTTTTGTTTTTATGTAATAATCAGTAATAAGTTCCAACGAACTCAGGAGATACAAAATTGTTGATGATAATGATGAAACAGAAGGCGAAAAATTAGCTTTAATGACTGGGGAAACGTTTGAAGAAATTTTTTCAATCAACTCACAAAAAATTGAATGGGGTTTATTAAAAAATTGCATTGAAGATAGAGTAAATGAAAAAAGAGAAAGAGAATTATTCGAAAAAAAAGAAAGAATATTGGCTATTACAAGAAAAGTAACTTCTATTTCTCAATTTATTTTCCCATCTCTCTTTTTATCTATATCCATCTTTCTGTGTCCCCATATTAAACCATTTATTTGTATATTAATTTTAATAATTATTAAAAGAGAAAAAGAACAAAAGCAAAACAATTTGTATTCCAAGAACCATTAAATCGAACCAATTCATTAATTCCAGCACCTAAATTGTAATTTTTTTAATTTTTTGGATTTTTCTTTCAAACCATCTTTTCCAATTTTTTTAAAAACAAGTTAATTATTTTTATTTTCTTTGAATTTTTATAAAATTATTATATCAAAAGAACAATCCAAGAAAATAATAGAAGAATTGAAGAATTATCACTTTCAATTGATGCCGGAGAAAATAATCTTCCATCAATTTGTATGTTTACATTGTTTAATTCACAAAACAAAGTTAATTCGGTAGATATTTCTAAAGACTCGCGCTATATAACTATTGGGTGTTCTGATTCTTCTGTAAGATATTGGGATTTAACTAAACAACTTGAAAAGAAAAAATCAAAAAAAACAAATAAAAAACCCGATTTTTCAAAAGTTATGCATGGGCATCAAGGTGAAGTTTACTCTGTAAAAATTTCACCTTTAAATCACTCATTCGTTTCGGTTTCACAGGACGGGACAGGTAATCTCATTAAAACTAAAAATATTTTTTTTATCACCATTCTTATTATCTTTTGTTCTTATTAATTTTTCTGATGTATTTTTCTTTTTCTTTTTCTTTTTCTTTTTATTTATATTGAAAACCTTAATTATAATTTTTTTTTAGCACGGTTATGGAGTTTTGAAACTGATCATTGTTTATCAATTTATAACGGACATAATTTTCCAATTTGGGATGTTGATTTTAGCCCCTTTGGTTATTATTTTGTAACTGGATCAATGGACAAAACAGCGATGCTATGGTCAACTGACAGTGAAAGGCCACATAGATTATTTGTTGGCCATTTATCCGATGTTGATTGTGTAAAATTCCATCCAAATTCAAATTATGTTGCGACTGGCTCATCAGATCGTACAGGTAATATATATATATATATTCGAACTTATCTCCTCACTCTTTTTTATTTTTATTTATTTTTTTTTAATTAATATTCCATATAAATTCTTTTGCTAAAGTCATTTTTAAAAAGAGAAAAATCAAAGTTTGAAGAATCCATCTTCAAGCTATTAGATTGAAGTTTTACAACCCTTTATAGATGATTTTAAAAACTTTTATTTTTTTCCTTTTGAAAATGTCGATTAAAAAATAATTTTTTCATTTTTTTTTTATTTGTGTAAGAAACTTTTCTGATATCTGAAAAATTATTAAAGCATTTGTTCATTGAAAAAATATTTTTAATAATTTTATTTTTGAAAATAATAGAGGATTTTACGATATCTTTTTCAACTCACGATAAAGTTACAAAAATCGCTATTATTTGTATAAAATCGCGATATATCAGAAAATCGCGATATTATATAAAATCTTGTGATAATCAATAATATCGCGATATTATGAAAAATTGTGATATTCTAAAAAATCAAGATAATTATCTAAATAATCTTGATAAATGTTAAAATATTGTGATTAAAAATTAATAGGGATATAAAAGTTGATGGATTTTTGGTTTAGTCCAGCAATATTTTTACAAAGAAATTTTTATTGATCAAAAAACAAATCCATCAAAAAAAAAAATGAATTTTTTAAAAAACAAAAAAAAAGATATTTGATTCAATAATGGATCAAGATCAAGATTATTATTGTATTTTGTTTTGATTTGGTTGACAAATGGATCAATCGATCCTTTAGATCAACAACAATAATAACTAAAGGTGAGTAAATAATCGTTTATCAGTCTATCGTAGTATTATAAATTGTTTAAAATAAAAATGATATAAAACTACCAATCCTTCACTTGTTCTTTAAATAATGTGTTCCTTTGGGTAAATCATTTTCTTTATTCAAGTTTAAGGAAATGTATAAACTTTTCAAAAGTTTTCACAACAACCTAGCCACACTACCACTAATTATAAAGATTTTTTGTGAAACTTTTTTTCTTCTTTTTATTCTTCTTCTTTGATTATCTTTGACATTGCACAGAAAACTAAACTCAAGTTTAAACTTTTTTTTTAATCTGTCACAATTAAGAATGAAAATTTTTCTTTCTTATTTTTGATTATTTGTCTTTGTGAAGGCAATATCCCCAATTTAAAAAAACACATCTATTTATTTCTTAAATTAAAGAAAAATTGCCAAAATGGATTATTATTTGTTTGATCATAAAATTCATCATATTATACTTTTGTAAAAAAAAAAAAAGAAAAGAAAAAAATTTTTTTTCAACTACAAAAAAATCTCAGTCTGTTTATAAAAGTTTTCTGTCTTTCAAAACTTTCAAACACCTGAAAACACTTCACAACCATTACAAACTCTTTCAAACATTTTTAAAGTGGAAAAGCTGTTGTAAAAGTCTCAAGGCTTATAGAAAAATAATTTTCTTTTTTTTCCTGATTTTTATTTTATCACGGTTTTGTGGATTATCGCAATTTTTTGATTTTTTGTGATAAAGTTGAATTAATCACTGTTTTTTTTTTATATTATCGCGATTTTATTGATAATATCATGATAATATATGTTATCATAAAAACCTCTACTTTTCGTAAATCTGTATTTGTTACCAAATAACAAACCAAAGCCTCTAATATAGCTTTTTTAAAAATATTTTTTTGGCATTTATTACAGCAACAAATAAATCAATTGAATCTAAAGAATATAACAGTATTATTTTTACAAAAAATATATGTAATTTTTCAAAAAATTTGTAAATTATTATTTTATATCAACAAAAAAAATATTTTTTTCGAAAGATTATGGATAATTGGTTTCTTAATAATAAGGTGTTGTTAATTATTTCATGAAAAAATGCTTTAAAAATTTTATTTAATTTTTATTTTTTCTTTGTTTATTAAAAGAAGAGAGTAATTAAAGAGAAAATTATCAAAAAAAAAGTTCAAAAGAGAAAAAAATTTTTATTCAAACCAATTTTCGTAATTCTGAATATTTCTGTTTATTTCAAAAAAAAATCAATTGTTTAGAAACATTTTGAGATTTTTCAGAGATATAAAATTCTCCAAAAAAATAAATTTTCTCAATTTTTCTTAATTTATGTATTTATGTATGTTATTATTATTCTATCAATAAATTTTAGTACGACTCTGGAGCTTATCGGATGGAAAATGTGTAAGAATATTTGCTGATATGAAAGGGCATAAATCCGGAATCACTTCATTAGCCTTCTCACCCGATGGACAATTACTTGCTTCTGGGGACGAAGACGGTGTGATCTGTTTATGGGATATTGGTAAATCAATGAGAATTAGGAAATTTAATAGTCACGACAATTATATTACTTGTATGGATTTTAGTGTTTTAAATGGGAATATCCTTGCGTCAGGATCTGTTGACAATACAGTAAAAATTTGGAATGTTGAATTAGCTCGCAAAAATCCTATCGATATACAAAGATCAAAAATTTTGAAGCATAAATTCCAAAATGTATTATTAAAAACTTTTCCAACAAAAAACACACCAGTTTTACATCTTGGATTTAGTATGAGAAATATACTGCACGCATCAGGTGTAATGACATCTGACATACCAAATAACCAAGAATTTTGATGAATTATAAAATTACCTGATGATAATAAACAAATTTTAAGAATATAAACACCTTCGTTTTTTTTATAAATTTGAACTATTGTTGCTTTTTTTTTTTTGAAATTTCAAAATATTAATTAACTATCAAATCTAAAACCCATAAATTTAAAAAACCTGTAAATTCAATTTTTCTGATCAATTGAGAATATGCATAAAAAGTCAAAAATATACTCACATTTTACAGATAAATAGATAAATTATCATGAAATCATTAATCTCTTTAATTGGAATATTGTTTAAATATTCTAAATTTAACTTTTTAACCCATATAGAATATTTAATCAATTTCGAAATTAGAACAGTTAATGGTTACTCGGTAATTTATATATTTGTTTTTAAAAGGGCAATATATTTTCGGATTTTTACTCATATTCTCAATTATTCAAAAAAATACTATTTCACAGGTTTTTGAAATTTATGGGTTTTAGATTTTATGGTAATTCTATATTTTTTGAATTTCAATTTATTAAACTTTACTCGAACCAATTGATTTTTTTTAATAATTAGTATCCCCAGGAATAGAGCTTTGATAACGAACAAAATGAAATAAGAGTTACAAAACTAATTCAGACCGAGATTTTCTTTAGAAATAAATTAAGCCATATTTATGATTTGAAAAAAACAACAATAGAAAGATCTCAATTTTCATTTTTTTGCCTTTTTAAAACCATATTTTCTTAAAGATTTAATAAATAACTAAAATAGAAACCAATTCACCTTAATAAGTTAGTTTTCATTAATACAATACTATTGCCATTTCTTGATCTAAACAATTATTAAAATTGATTGGTTTATCATTTAATGTGATTTGACCTTTTTGTAAAAAATCTGTTAATTAAATAACAATACCAAAAATTCATCTTATTTTTAAATACAATTCTTTTTGACCCATAAAGAAATAAGTTTTTAAGATATTCTAAAATGTCTTTTGTATTATTTTGTTTTTTGATTGTAAAACCAAACTATATTACAGCCATTTATACCAAAATACTTTTTTACCAAGTATTTTTTTCTGAAATTTGGCACAATATTGCAATTTAAAAAAGATAACATCAATTCAAGAATATTAATTTTCTTAAATCTGGCACCAAAGCAAATATTAGATATCTATTCTTCAAATGCCAATTCCAATTTTTAATAAAGTTTTCAATTATCTTCAAAGTTTTCTTGTTTTAGTGTCTTAGCTAAATACTTTTGTTTTGAGATTAGTATTGTGAAATAACTGTAGATTTTTTTAGATATCATTGAATAATTGGATCATTTTCTATGGAACTGTCCAGCCAATGAAAATAATCGAAAAATCTGGATATTCGAATTAAAAAAATTTAATATTTCTAGTATATTAAAAAATAATATTATTTTTGATATTATTAGAAAAAGAGATTCATCATATTTATTAGCCTTAGTGCGTAATAAATATATTTTTGAGTCTTTTAACAAAATTTCTAAATCACAATTTAGTAATTCGGTGAGGTTCCTATGTTTTCCAGAATTCAAAAGTGTGGAGTCAAATCTTCAATTTGAACTCAATTCTTTTAAATTCTGGAAAACCTAACGTTAAGTGCCGTCAAGTGCCTAGGTTTTCCAGAATTTACAAGAAAAATAGATTTTACTTTATTCTTTTTAATTCTGAAAACCCCAACGACAAATAAGAGGAATTAAAAACTCCTATGTTAAATAATAATAATAATAAAAAAAAAAACTGTATATTTTCTAATTAAAATAATTATTCTTTTTTTCATAAGTGTATTACTTTTTCAGAAAATATTAATTCTGAAAATCTTATGTTTCAAATAGAATAATAAAAAACAGAGAAATTAAATTTCATTCAGATTGTATTTTTTTTTTTTTAATTAACAGATTTTTTTTATAAAATCTTAATTAAAGATTTAGCATTGCATTATCGACAATTATTTAAAAATCATAAAAAATAATCGAAAATTGATTAAAATGGCATCTGAAATGAATCATATCTTTTCAATAAAACAAAAACTCATTTCCAAAAGCTCTCTGTAACATTCCTGATAATTAATCGTAAAACCTAGATGAGGATTGGTTTAAATTTCCAACTATAATTTATACCAATTGCTACAATTGTTCCCAATACATTAATAGACTTTTTTATCAATTCTACCAGATTGGTATGAATAGAGAGTTTTCTAAATCAGAGAAAAAAGGATTTGATATTTGAATATTAAAATAAAAATGCTCTTTTGAAAAGACCTCAATTCTCAAAAAATGGTCACTTTACCTCTTATAATAAAAAAAGTAAAGAATTCTCGAAAAAACCACAAGAGTCAAAAAAAATAATGTCTTATAGTTACTTATAACTGGCTTAAAAAAGAATTCATTTTTTTTTAGGTTTTCTTTTTTATTCCATTGCATCCAATTTTCTTTTTCTCAACAAATTTATTAAAAAAAAAGAAAAAACTTTAAGAGGAATGGATTTGTTCAATGATTTGGAATTTTCGAAATTACTAATTACAGTTCTAGTATTTTCTTTCACGCTTACTTATCTGACATACTTTGTTGTCTTAAATTGGTTAACAAAAGAAGAATTCACTTCGTTTCTTTTACGAACAGCATTCTATGTACTATACAAATTTTTCTTGTTTCGTTATATGCGCCTAGAAACGATGGTCTTTCAGATCTATTTAATTATAACAATTATTATGGGATCTCTCCGGTTACTTATTGGAAGTTGTGATGATCGGTTAATTTTTATCCAGAATCATTTGGAAGGATCAAAGCCAAGGCTCCAATACATCAAGATCTTTAATTTCGTCACAATTGGAATGTGTGTTGTCTTGTTTTCACAAACGACGTTTGTATTACCAACTGGGTTTCGTTATCTTATTTCAATTGAATACTTTTTGCTTTTGATCTTTCTTTTTAACAGCCTCTATAAAATTTACCAATACCAACAAAAAATCAAATTGATCGAAGAAAGAAATAATCAAGCCAACGAAATAATGAATATTCTCAACAACAATAATGAAAATAACAATGGCAACGAAAACGAAAACGAAAATGAAAATAATGACAATGGCAACATCAACAACAACAATAATAATGGTAATAATCAAAATAATAATGTTAATTATTATAATGATGATTATGACGAAGAGTTTCATAATTATTCAAATTTACGAGAAAAAAGAATAGGTGTATTAGTTGAATTTATTGGGTTCATTTTTTCCATTGTGCATTGCTTTGGAATTGTGGCATTAACTAGAAGATACAACTGGTTTCTTCTTTTCTTATTTTATAAATCATATTTAATTTTGACCTCAATTAAGCACCGTTTTATTCTTTTTTTAAATCGACTACGAGTAGTCAAATTGAAAAACATTCAGACTTCCACTTTAGATGATGAAGAATGGTCCAAAATTGTTCAAAACAAAGAAATATGCACAATTTGCAGAGAGGTTTTAGTTAATAAAGAAATAACCCTAAAACTTCCGTGCAATCATTTGTTTCATTGCAAATGTATCAAATCTTGGGTAGACGTAAAAAATACATGCCCCATTTGTAACCAGCAAATTAACGATAACTCCCAACAGGCTACTAATCCAAAATTAAAGAATTTTGAGAGATTTGGCAATATTTTTAAAAAAATTTATCATATAAAAAATATACCTAATGCTTTACAAAATGCAAACAATAATAATTAGTAATATTAATAATAGCAATTATTAACCGTAATTATAATAATTTTAAATTATTAATTGTTAAAATAATTTTGTGTTTGTTTTTTAGAATAAACCTTAAGAAAATATTTATAGAGTCTAAAAAAAATACGTTTAAGGTTTATATTTTTTTTATTCTTTATTTTACAATTTAAAAATAAATTTTCAATTTAAAAAAAAATAAATAAATAAATAAATATTACAAAACAAGTTTAAATATAATGTTGTTAATATAAAGATTTTTTTTTTATATCTATATACAAGGAAAACAATAATATATTTTTTTATGTTTATTTAAAATAGAAACAAGTATTTTAAAAAAAAATCGTTGAATATTGATCTGCTAATTATTAAATGAATCAACTATGATGGAGAATATTCGCATAAATAATTTTAATTTCGAATTCCCTATTCTTAAAAAATGTGGAAAAATGTATTCTAACTTTTTAAAAATTTGTAGAATAACTTCAATGAACCTATTTTCAGGACAAATTGAAATAATTTTTTTATTATACTTGTAAAGGTAAGATTTTAAGTGTATAAAAAAAAATAAATAAAATTTTTATTTTCTTGTATGATTTAAAATTCAATTGTATTGTATTAAAGTCAAGTGAATACCAGAAGTATTTTAAATCAATTTTTTGAGTTAAGGACTACGTTTTTAGGTGAAAACAGTGAAATAATGTATAAAATCACCCTTGAATAAGTTATGTAATCCAAGTAATATTTATCCAAGTAGAATTTCTTTGAGAAAAAATGTGAAATTTTCACAAATTCAACAATTTTCCCAATTTTTACCTTGTTAGATCATGCTAAATTTTGATTTTAATATTTTTGAATTTCCATTTCAACTTTTGGAAAACTGAAACAATTCTTAGAGCTGTTCTACATATTATTTAAATTTACTTTTAAGGGTTTGAAATGTTCCAAAATTTGAAATTCGCTTGAAAATCCCCAAAAGCCATTTTTTGCAATTATTTTTTTTGTTATTTTCAATTTTCCTTTTCATTGAATAAAAAAGAAAAATAGTCTTCGCGAAAAGGTAAAGATGACAAAAAATGTTTTTTTTTTTTTTTTTTTGTCCAATTTCTTCCGTGTGAAATTTTTTTTTGAGAAGCGAAAGTGAAATAACACAATTAATCAACCCCCCTAAGGGTGGGAACGTGGTCCTTAAACATTTCAAAGGATAATATAAAAACACTTGCCAAAATAGATTAGAAATTAATTGAATAAATTTATAAAATATTATGATCATTATTTTTGATTATTTATATATTTATATATTTATATATTTTATTTCCAACTTACAATTACATTCTAATTAACAATAAATGAATTTTTTTTTCTAAAAAATTGAAATTTGGTTCCTTTTAAGTTCTTTGAAATTCTAAAACCGAAATAAAAATAGTTCATATATATCTGAAATTTTGATTGATAAATTATTTTAGTCATATTTCGTTAAAATTTAGGTTAAATTTTTTTATTATAGTTGTACTCAAAAATTTTTGGTCAACATTTTTTATTTTTAATTTTTTTTGAGTATATTGCAAATTATAACTAATTAATAACAATACAATTTATCAGTGATTAATTTTGTTAACATCTATTATATAAACTCTGTTTCAGTCAAAGGGGTCCAACATTTTTTTCAAATGTAAATTATTTTATATAATTGAACTTTGAAGAACAAATAAGAAATAAAGAGAATAATACACCTCAAAGAAATGTTGATACATGTCTGAAAGAAAACTAATTAATCAATAGATTTTCTTAAAAATTGAAAAACTCAAATTCTTAGGGGACTATTGAGAAAAACAACGATGTTAGTTTTGACCATCTATTGTATTTGAATAATAAATATGAAACATTTTTCACTTCATTTTCCATAATTTTCTTTTACAAATTAAGCCCCCAAACAAAGTTTGTTGGTATTTGTGGTCTCTATTTGAAAAAGGAAATGAAAATGAAGTGAAAATTTTTCACATTTATTAAACAAATATCAAGATCAAAGATCGAATTGAATTGCTATAGAAATCAATAGATTTCTCAACAATCTTTACATGGTTTCAATGACATTAGAATAACACGTTTTTACCAAGTGACTATTGATCTTGCAATAAAAATTTTTTGCAACTGAATGACGTTTTAAAAAAAAAATCGAAAAAAACAAAAATGTGAAAAAATCATTTAAATTTTAAAAAATAAAATTTTTCTTCTAATCTCTATGCAAACCCGTTAAACACATGTATTATACCCTTACTACTGGGCCCCTTTGACTGAAAAATAGTTTAGATGTTCCAATGAAAGTGGTGCCAGAAATTTTTTTAGTATTTTATTTTTTATAAGATTTAGTATTTGTTCAGGTGTCGTTTTTAAGAATATCAACTCTTAACTGTAGTTGATAATTTCTCTTCTTTTGAAATATTGGATTTTTTTAAAAAAATTGACTTTTTCATTTTTATTGGTACTTCAAGTGAAATGTGGTTTCTATGGGGAAAAATAGAAGGAAAAAAATAATTCATTCATTATTCCAAAAACAATTTGTTTTTTAAATCTTAGGGAATTTAATCTCTTTAAGGGTCTAGTCATTTACCATATATTTGTTCCAAACTCAAGGGGGTGTGACATGGGACCAAAAAGGGTATTGTGAAATAGCCTGTCTTTTGGTTGAGAAAATTCTAATAACAAAAAAAAAAAATTCCATTGAATCTCTTTGCCAAAAAATTCAATGAAGAAAAAAGAGTTCTCAATAACAAAAAATCAAAATTTAAAAAAAAAAAATTCATCTTTTATCATTTTCTATTTCCAAATGGTTAAATTTCTTTAATTTAAAACAAATTGCTTTCTTGAATTTCGCAATCAATTTAATTCGATTTAATCTGGTTTGTGGTTATTTTGTAACTCTCTAAATTAGACAAAGTAAGGATTATCTAATATTCTTTAGAATAAAAATAACTCATTTGTAAAATGAAAAAAAAAGAAAAAAAAAATCATGGAGATCTCAAAACGCGCCAAAGAATTACACTTCAAAACAAACATTGTTGTTTTCAAAATTTTAATTCATAACCATTCTAATTGGAAATTGAGTGTAGATCTTTGACACTTTTGTCTCAAAATGTCCTCATCATTGGTTGTTGATATTTGGAGATCAATCGTACTTCATTGGTTGGTTGGTTTTTGATTGGTGTTTGGTACTCATAAAAATTCCGAAAAAGTTTTTTTCCATTTCAGAAAAAAAAATTTCACCGTAAAAACTCGACCGTTAAACAAAAAGTTACAAGAATATTTTTGTATTTCTCGCTATACTGGTATTTGAATTCTAAATGGGAAAGAATGTTCACATCCATTTCCAGATTTTTGTTTCCAAAATAGAGTTTTCAAACAAGTAGGTTGTAATTTATGGTGAGGAAACTCTTTGAAAAAGGAGATTGAATATGAAGTGAAAAAAACTCCCATTTATAATTAAAATACCGATAGTTGATTTTCAAGATTAAAAAAATAGATTTTCAATTCAAGTAAAAAATAGAAGGATATTGATAAAAGAGAGAAAAAATTCTTTTAAATTTGCCATGTTTTCAGGTGTAATTTAAAAACACTTTTGCGAAAAATGTAAAAAAAAAGATTAAAGTAAGAAATATTTAGAATTTATTGGAACAATTACTCAATTCAAAACCCCCAAAAATTACAAAATAAAAAGAAATTTTTCAGTTACCAAACAGTTATTTCGAAATGGATTTTGCAAACTAAAGGTTTCCTTCATGCCAAATATCAGTGACCTAATTATTCAAATTTATATTGTGCTTTTTTGAGATCAATTTGAAAAAACTGATTGGTAATGAAATTTCTCATGAAAACAATGAAGGGTCTTCAATTTAACCTTTTGTCACTTGTTTAAAATAAAACAATAATGATTTTTGTTTATGTGTACTATTTTATAAAATTATAACTTACAAACAAGAAACAGTTTATCCAAATCTTTTTTCTACTGTTATTCTTTGAAATTAATTTGTGATAAAAACTGTTTACCATACTTTTTTCCCAAATATACAATGTTCCATATTCTGTTCAGTTAGTTCACCCTAAAGAGACCAAAACTTTTAAATAAACAAATTCCGAACAAACAAAAAGTATTCTCAAATTTCTTTTCAATTTTATTTGTGTTACCTAAACACAAAGATATGAAAAAATTTTTATGAATTGTTTGTCATCAAACTTTTCACTTTTCAAGATTTTTTTCTTTAATTTGTTTTCGGATTTCATATTTTGGATTCTAACAAAGCACAATCTAATTTCTTTACATTTTAATTTCCAAAAGATTGAATTTGCCATTTTCAAAAAGGAAATCAAATCATTTTTTTACAAATGAGAAATCTTAATTTTTTCATCATTTTATTAATAATATTATTTTTCAAAAATTCACAAAGTATTGTTTGTGATCCACCAGTAGGCACTCCAATTAACAGTCCAACTGGAAAGGCAATTGGTAATCTTTCACCTGATTTTTTTTTTTTTTTTTTTTTTTTCCACTTCTTCGAAATTCTCTTAAAAAAACAATTGGGTACATTTCCTCTTTTCTGACAAAAATGCAAAGGTGTTCATGCAGGAAGAGTTGTTTGGGCACGCGATCCAAAAAGTGCGACTTGGGATGGTGTTACGGGGATGTATTATGATTACGCTGATGCTGATGTTATTCAGAGCATGTTGGACAAAGCGATTTTGGAATTGACAGGCAATTTTGATTTGTACACTGCGTGGGGATCAATTTTCCGCTACCACAACATCAGGATGTACAAAGAAAATCGTGGGTATACGAAAGGAGAAAGTATTGCGATCAAACTCAATTTAAACGGCGACTTTATCAAGTATTCGGACAACAATGGGAACGAAGCGACGCCCGAAGAGATCAACGCGCTCTTGGAGCATTTAACAAAATACGGAGGAGTGCCACAAAACAAGATCACTGTCTACGATTCGTCAAGGCTCATGACTCCTCACTTAGTTAGTGGGATCCATTCTGCGTTTCCAGACGTGGTGCTGATTGACAATTTGGGCGAGATCGAATATGTCGACAAGGTGACAACAGATTTTAGCTCTCATTTGCAATTCAGCAGCTCTGCGATACCAGGATGGAACTTAACGATGCTGCCAGAGTGCGCAACAAAGTCGCAGTACATTATCCCACTTGACAATTTCAGAGGCCACAGAGCGGCAGGCTTCACCCTCACAGGGAAAAATTTCTTTGGATCAATCTATATGCCCCTGATCAACTGCTCATGGAGCACCTTGATACAGCCAACACATTACTGCCCCAAGAGCTTACACCCCTTTATTAACGTTTCAACAAACAATTTTGGTGCCTATAACCCCTTGGTTGACTTACTCGGACACCCAAATTTGGCGTACAATGGGCTTTTGTATATGAGCGCAGGCGTCTATGGAGGCGCGTCGAACATTGAAGAAATTGATGGCAAGCTTGCCCCAGCGCCACCAGTCAAATTCGAATCGGAGCCCTTTAATAACCACTGGTCATCTTCCATCTTGGTTTCCTTAGACCCCATCGCACTTGACTCTGTTGGGTTTGATATCTTACGAAATGAACCCAATGTCCCGTTGGCCAAAACGGGCTGTGCAGACAACTACCTGCATGAAGGATCCCAGGCAAACGACCCCCCTTCAGGGACGATTTACAACCCAACGGGGAAGAAGCAATTGGAGAGCTTGGGTGTCCACGAGCATTGGAACAACTCCAAGGATCGTCAATATTCAAGGAATTTGGATCCCATAAAAGGGAAAGGAATTGAATTAGTTGAAATTCATTTTTAATTATTGACATTTTACCGTCACGATATCAACACTCAATCAAAATAAACTTTATTTTTCACATCTTTTCGTTTTGAAGATCGATAGCACATTAGGTTTTTTTTTTTTTGTAACTTGGAGAAACAAATCTTTTTTTGGGCACCCCATACTTTATATGAATTAAAAAAGTACCTTCCAAATAAATTCTTCCTATGAATTAGAAATGATACCCTTTCATTTTGGTTAAGGCGAATAAAATCCTGAATCCAAATATTAAAATAAACTTTATTTTACAAAAAATGGTGTTGTTTTTTTGTTTTGTTGTTTTGAAAATATTTATAATTTGATTATTAAGCAAGTAAGTACATTTTACCATTTTGAAATATTTTAATTGTGTGAACATTACTGAAAAATATTTTTTGAGTGCCACCAGATATTGAAACTTTGGATCCAAAACACCATTCACTAGTCTATTGGTGAAAAGAATCAAAGTAATTCAGAGTTGAATCTTTCATTTTTTGATTTTTTGAACCCTTTTTTTTGATTCAATTTTTGGTTTTATTAAATTTGGTTTTGGATCTAGAGATGGGTTTATTCGAACGATTGAAATTAATCAAACAGTAAACAAAAAAAACAAACCCCAAAAAGTGAACATTTGAAAAAAATTTTTTCTTTTAGAAGATCAAACAAGATGAGATCACCATCCCAAATAAATTTGTTTAAACCAAGAATGAAAAAAAAAAAAAAAAAAAAAATCGATAAGTCTATTTTCCAAGATTGGTTTTCTTTACCTTATTATTTTTTATGAACCCAAACTATTTTTTTCCTTGAATTTCTCACCCCATTACTATTTATTATTATCTTAAAAAACCTTTTGGTACAAATTTGCTTTCAAAATTTTTTTTTACAATATTTTTATCAAACAAAGCCAAAATAAAGAATAATATTTCAAAAATTAAAATAGAGGGGTTGAATTCTTGGAATCAAAAAACAGTTACAAAAAATTCAAATCAAAATAATTGAAAAATTCAAAAAAAAATTTGTAACAGATTCTTAATTATTTTGAGTTCTTATTTTTAATAGAAAATAAATAATTAGAAAATCAAATAAATTTGTCCAATAAACCTTTATTTCTGAAGAGGAATTAAAAATATATCTGATTATCCGAACCCAAACAAGAAATAGATGAATTAAATGAAAATAGAATTTTTGAATCCTTTTGGAAATTTTTTAGTAATAAAAAGTAATTTGGTTATTAAAAAATTTACAAACAAAAGTTTTTCCATGAAGAAATTAAAAATAAAACCAAATAAAGAATAAGTAATTAGTATCAAATGTTATGGATAAGATCAAGTAATAAATGATTTTTATTTATTTTTTTTTGATCAATAATTTCATTTTTTTTGAATTACATTTTTTAGTTGGTATGGAAATATCATATACTAAGATATATTCCACACTCGTCTAATATTTAGGAAAATATCAATTTATTTGGCTAAATAAACAATTTGTATAATCCAGTTTCATATAAATCGTGACACTCAAAAAATGAAAAATGTACTTACCCCCTTAATAAAAAAAATGAAAATTAGAAAATTTGTACAGTCAGTTTCACTTATAAGGTACAAACTATCAACGAAATTTAAGGGACAAAAAAATCTCAAATTAAAGCACAAAATTTATTATTTTTTTTTTACAATTTATTTAACTAGAATCTGAATTTTGTGCCTTAATTTGAGATTTTTATTGTGCCTTAAAGTTCGTTGCAGTTTGTGCCTTAAAAGTGGAACTGACTGTAATTTTTTTTGAACTTGATTATGCTATAAATCAAAATTGAAAAATATTAATAAATCTAATATCTAATTTAATTTTTCTTGATACTGGCTTAATCACCGTTAAATTGATGGATTGATCCCCAGACTAATTTAGCCTCCATTTAATTGAAAGAGTAAAATAAAAATGAGGAATAAGTATATTTTTTGTAGAATTTTAATGTTTCAATAATTGGTTTCAGTAATAATCCTAATTTTTTAAATGAGAATTAAATAGTGATACTTTTTTCTGAAAAAAAGATTTTTTATGAGATTAATCAATTGTTTAAATGAGTATTTTAATGTATTTTCAAATTTTGTTGTAAATATTAATAGAACCTGAAAACTTCATTTTTAAAAAATACCAGTGAATATCAATATTATGGATTAAATCCCGAATCTAAATTACACAAATTTCAAATATGTAAACCTAGTATCACTTATTTAAAATTACATTAAAAAAGGTAAAAATAAAAAATACTAATAATTATTCATTTATTCCTGTATATTCAAGACGAGTATAGTTTCTATTTAAATCATGAAAATGATAAATTTATTTTTTATATATATTTTAATTATTTTTCTTTTTCTCTCTTTTTTTTATTTAATGATTTTTTTTTTAATTACTCCTTTCCATAAATAAATAAAAAAAATAATTATTCATTTTTCAGAGGGTTTAATAACAACATAAAGTATTTAATTGGCAATAATTTTTCCTTGTTATATTCATAAGAAATATAAAAATTATAAATAATACTTATTTAAACAATTTAATTTTTTTTTCATTTTTATTGACTTCAAAAAAAAAAACCTGTAAATTTGATATTTTGTACAAATGTTCTCAATTCTTAAATTTTTGATCTGTGAAAGAAAAAAAAACATTACATACTTTTTTTCAGTTATCCCTCTCTTCAGCAAGAGAGTTAATTATCAAATAAACCCCTTTTTACTATTTTTAGAGTTCAAAATTTGATTTTAAAAAACAATCATTAAAGAAAATTATCTCTCCAATCTTATAAATTATTAACTATCAAGTAGAAATTCTACTTAATTTTTCAATAAATATAAGAGTAATAAAAAAGTGTATTATGATAATATCAAAAAGTTTAAAATAATTAATTTCCACGATTTATGTGTTTTATGAAATTCAATTTATAAACATCAATACAGTGAATTTTATCCCTAATAAACAATATTTCAACAATATTTAATATACATAAAAATCTCAAATTAAAGATCAAAATTTGGATTTTTTTACATAAAATATTTTTACTCGAATTTGACTTTTTTTGCTTTAATTTTAGATTTATTGTGTGTCTTAAATTCCATTTAAATTTTGTGTCTTAAAAGTAAAACTGACTATAGAATTTTTAAAAAGGGTGATCAAAAATAATTCCATTCAGATATTTGATTTAAAAAGAGGTAAATAAAACTTTAAAACATCAAAACATATATAGTTTTTTAAAAAAATGGAATAATATAAACTCTTTTTCAGTCAAAGGAGCACAGTTTTATTGAAGAAATGGAATACATTCTATGAGTTTAATTCATTACACTTATCAAACTAAAATTTTCAATTTTTAGATCAAAATTATTTTTTCTCATTTTGTAAAATTTTGTTTTTTTTGTTTTTTGCTTTTTACTTTTTTTTTTTTTATTTTTTTTTTTAAAATTAACTTTGAAAAAAAAAATGTTTGAAAAACGAAATAAACATTAAGAAAAGTTAATCTTTGTATGTTCTTTTAAAATTCATAAATTTACAAGTAAAAAATCTTATTCTCAACAATTTTAATCTCCTAAAGAAATTGAGAATTTTGCACGAGACGTTCCAATGAATGGGTCCCAAAAAATTTTTTAACATTTTTTTTTTTTTTGAAATTTATGGTTTGTTCAGGGGTTTCTTTTATAATTATGGACTATTATAAGAAGTTTATTATTTCTCGTATTTCTAAACAATCTAAGTTTATTTGATTCTTAAAAAATAAAGTGACTTTTTCATTTTTGGCTGGGCCCCTTTCACTGAAATGGAGTTTATATTTTTTGGGATTTTTTTCTTTAAATTTTAATTTATTCATACAGTCAGTTTCACTTTTAAGGCAAAAATTTTCAAAGAAATTTAAGGCACACTAAAAATCTCAAATTAAATCACAAAATTCAAATTCTAGTAAAAATAAATTGTAAAAAAAAAAATTCCAAATTTTGTGCCTTAATTTGATATTTTTTTGTGCCTTAAATTTCCATGAATGTTTGTGCCTTAAAAGTGAAACTGACTGTAATAACTTTAAAAATCACTTAAAAATTGAAATTTTAATATGAAACTAAAAATATTTTTTATTTTAAAAATTAAAATATTAAACAGTTTTAAAACAAAAAAATATAGCTTTTACCTAAAAAGGAAATAAATTATTTCTTTAAAGAAATCGCAAAACTAGATTTTTTTCAAGCTCTTCCTAACACTTTTAAAGGAAAAAAACATTGATAAAGTGATATTTTTTGTGATATATATTTAACAAGGATCTTTATTCAATTTTTTTTTAAAAAATAGATTTACTGTCAACTATAAAACCCGAGAACAGAAAAAATTAGAAATTTAGTTTTTTCTGATTAATTGAAAATATTACTGAAATTTTTAAAACTATTGACATTTTAAATATATATCAATTATTGTTATCAATTAAATTTTCTAATTCAAATAAAATTAAAACAGTCTAAATTTATCAATTTTAACCCTTTTTAGAAATAAAAAAAATCCTATAAATTACTGATCCGAGAATTGACCGAAAATGAAAAATTTATAGTTTAATTAAATTTAAATTTCAGAATCATTTTTATCAATTTATATTTTATGAATTTATTTTAATTTTAACAAGATATTTGATTATTTTAAATTACATTTATCAAAAGAAAAATATTGAGTAAAAAAACAAATATTCAATTCTACACAACATGATCATTAAAAATTATTTCAATAAAAAATTAAAAATATGCTAATTTTACACTTTGTGATAATTTCACTTGAAAATAAAAAATATTGTTTAGTAAAAGATATTGTATCAAAAATTATTTTAATAGATATTTTATACTTTAAGCAGTAAAAATCCTATTTTCTACTTTCTGTTAAGATTTTTTTGAAATTTAAAATTTTAAATAATTAAAAAAAATGTATTCTTCACAGTTAAGTTGTTATTTTATGATATTTTAAAAGTATTTTAAATTTGATAAATATCTTTCAAATTAATAATCAATTAATTTGAAAATCAAAGAATTATTCGTACTTATAATTAGAAAAAAATATTTTTTTTTAGATTTTCATTAGGTTTTTTTTAATTTTTGAAATAAACTGAAAAATTATTTAATTTTTGGTTTATTTCAAAAAGTAAAAAAAAACCTAGAAAACTTAAAATATAAACCAGAAAACCCCTCGAAAACCTAGGCACTCTACCACGCTTTAGTGGCACTCTCATTAGTTTTTTTTTAATTTTTGATATAAATCGAAAAATTATTCTTATTTAGGTTTATTTCAAAAATTTGAAAAAAAAAAAAACACCCTGTTAGCAGACCAATATTTAAATGAATAAAGTAAAATCTTTTGTTTTAATCAATTCTTTACAATTATTAAAAACCAACGCACTTGACAGATACCATATATTTATCAGAATATTTTTTTCTCTCTTTAAGTTTTATACAACAAGTACAACGCTTTTCAAAACTTTTATTTATTTTCTCTCAAAATAAATATCTTAAAGTTGAATTAAACAAATGTTCATCCATCTATTTATTTGGGATTTTTTACCCAAAAAAAAAAAAAAAAAAACCTTTTTTCTTGACTAGAGACTTTTAAAAAAGGTGGCACGAATGAAAAAAATATTGAGTATAGCCTCAAGAAAATATATTTCTGTAATATAGATTATATTTTAAATAAACTTGATTTTTAATGATGAAAGGTTAATTAAATTAGTCGTTTTGCTGAACCTATATTTTTCAATTTCATTCATTCCTACAATTGAATTATTGAGGAAATTTTATAAGAATTCTTAAAGTAAAGATTTAAAGAAAAAAATTCTGATTTCATAAAATTCAAATATCGATTCTTTCTTGAAAATAATTATTTCTCAAAATATAAATTACAAAAAAATCAATTAAAGATTTTTCACTTCATTTTCAGTCAAGTTATCCAAAGTATTATTCAGACTAGAGAATTTTTTGATTTCTACATTTACTAAAGGGCTAAAATTGATAAATTTAGAATATTAAAATATTAATTAAAAAATTCAATGGCTACTTGGAAATTAATATCTCTAAAATAAAAAATAATTTTCAAATTTCACTAATATTTTCAATTGATCAAAAAAATTGATATCCTTATTTACAATGTTCTGGGGTTTTAGGTTTGACAATTGAGACTGAAAAAAATTATTTAATTTTGATCAGCGCAATTTATCTTTTTTTGATGAAGTAACATCCGACTATAAATTTAATCGACAAAAAGTTCTCACTTTATATATTTCTCGATCTTATTGTTTTTATAACTTATTTTTTCAGAGAAAGGTCACAAAAAAAAGAACAAAAAACACGAAAGAATTATTCATTTCAACATTCTACAAAAGAAAGTGTTGGGATCTCTCAATAAATATCAAAAACTTTCTCAAATTTTTACTCCAAAATCTCAAATTATTTGAATATAATAAGCAAAGAAAGTGAAATCTAAATAAAAAATTGTTTCTTAATAAATCAGGTCACATCCATGAAAGACGAACCACAATTGCTCTCATATTTTCAAATACCAGAAATCTCAAACCAATAAATAGTTCTTTTATGAAAAATTGCAACTGGTAAATCATCTCATTTTTTTAAATAATTTAATCTAATGACTTTTCAAGCATTTGAACCTATTCAACTGGGGAAAAACCTAAAACTTAAAAACAGAATTGTAATGCCCGCGATGGCGAGGTGGAAATGTAAATCTGACTGCGTCCCACACGAAGGGTATCTCAAATACTATAAACGAAGAGCCAAGCATAATGTGGGGTTGATCATTTCGGAAGGTACACATGTTGATAATACACATAGCTACGCGATTCACACAGGGTACGAAGGGAGGCTTACAAACGAGAAGCAAAAAAAGGCATTTGAAGGAATTGTAAAAGCGGTTCACAAGTATGGGGGGAAATTTATTCCGCAATTGTGGCATTGTGGCGAGAATGCAACAAATCCTATTAGCGTAGTATCTTCTTCGCAAAGGATCAAACAAATGGATCGTAACGATATGGATCAGGTAAGGGACGCGTTTGTCAACTCGGCAGTTTTGGCAAAGGAGGCAGGCTGTGACGGGGTTGAAATACATGGCGCAAATGGCTATTTGCTCTCAAATTTCATGTCGAAAAGAAACGTCAGAAACGACGAGTATGGCGGCACGATCGTGAATAGGATGCGTTTCCCACTCGAGGTTGTCAGAGCCGTGCGGCAAGCTGTCGGGGAGCAGTTCCCAATCCTCTATCGGACTTCGCAATGGAGTGTCTCCAATTACAACGAAATCAAATGGGACAATGTCGAGGAGCTTAAGATCTGGTGCGATGGCCTCAAGGAGGCAGGTGTTGACATTATCGATGTCTCCACGCACAAGTGTTACAAATTGGAATTTGTGGGTCAAGGCAAACAGGAAGAGTCACACACGCTTGCGGGCTGGATTAAAAAATTATCAGGGCTGCCAGTTATCGCCGTAGGGGGCGTTAGCTACACCCAAACAGTTGCCTACAATTGGGGATCTAGCGGCAAAACCAGTATTGAAAATCCTGAAAGATGTTTAAAATTAATTGAAAAAGGAGAGTGTGATCTTTTAGCAGTAGGTAGAGCTTTAATTGCAAATTATGATTGGGTCGACAAAGTGCAACGGGGGGACTGGGAAAAATTAAAACCTTATTCAAGAAAAACTCTTGACGAATTATTTTGAATGCGTTCAATGTCAAAATTTTCAATAAAATGTGTTTCAAAATGTAAAACGTTTTTTATTATTTGTGAGTCTTTTAATAGAATCTAATAAGAAACAACACAACACTAGTCTGAAAAAATAAAATTGAAAAAAAAAAAGTTTGATAAAACTACTACTTTTCATGAACCATTTCATCATTAATAATAAAGTTTATTCACAATATAATCAAAATTACAGAACTTCGAATTCTTGAGGCTGTTGTGTTTCTTGTTGTTAGTATAATCGCTTTTTTTAAAAGTCTCTAGTCTAGAAAAAAAGGTATTTTTCGGTAAAAAAAATTCCAAATAAATGGATGTTCGAATTTTAGATTAATTCAACTTTGGGATTTTTTTTGAATAAATAATAACATATAGTTTTGGAAATTCTGTACTTGTCTAATAAAACTCAAATAGAGGGAAATAACTCATCAGTATAAATATTGTGTGCCCTGGTTTTTTTTGATCTTCGAACAATAAAGTAAAAGCATATATTTTATTCGATTCTTTTCTCAAATTAAATAAACTAGTCCCCTGATATAACTCCACAGAGTACAGTGACACTTCACATAAATATTCCAAATTAATTACAACCTAAAATAATAATCTTAAGAGTTTATATAAATATATATATATAAATGAATATATATATATATATATATATATATATATATATATTGTGTGTGTGTGTGTGTGTGTGTGTGTGTGTGTGTGTGTGTATCTAGTATAATTTAAAAAGAGGATAGTAGAATATATACTTTTACTCTATTTATTTGAATTATAACAAGCCCAAATACAAAAAATATTTGTAATGAAGGGTTGAAACAAAATTATTTGAAATTTAGAAATTTTACGAATTACCTTAACAGATATTCCTTATTTTATTAATAAAAATAAATCAAACTTTTTCAAATTATCCAAAAAAACAATAAATAATGCCAATCTAATTGAATATTTGGATCATTTTCTCAGAAATTGTCAAGACTATGAAAATAGTTGTAAAATCTGGATAACGTGTTAAAAAGAAATAATTTATCTTATCTCTTGAAAAAGAATAATAATCTTGATATAGATAACAAAAAAATTTTTCAATTATTTAATATAACTAGTAGATAATAAAAATATGTAAAAGTCTTTTAAAAAAATCTCTAAATAAAAATTTAGGAAATATATAAAATAATATATTTACCCTACTTAAAATAAAATGAACTGTTATTATAAATGTACCACCTTCCTTATAAATTGATTTTATTTTTTGAAATTTTTTTTTTTTGCAGAGCTTCTTCCAAAATTTTTAAAGACTTAGAATTTGTAGATCTTATTATTTTTCAAAATTAATGTTTCTGAATTAGAGATAATTATGAAAAAGTGTTTATAGAATTTTTCTCCCAAATAAAGGCAATTTTTCAAAATAATTTCCTTTCTATTTTTAATAAAAATAATATTTTTATTATAAACGTTGTTTCAGTCAAAGGGTAAACATTTTTTTCAAATATCAACTATTTTAGATAATTGACCTTTGTAGATCAAATAAAAAATAAGTAGAATAATACACATCAAAGAATTGTTGATATCACGTCTGTAATAAAACTAATTAATCAATAGATTTTGTTAAAAATTCAAAAAAACATATTCACAACACTCCATTGAGAAAAATAAATAGTTCATATTGATCTCCTATTGAAGTTCAAATAAAATTTCAATAGAAATAAATATTATTTCGCAAATCATTTTTACTGTTTCAATAACCTGATAATAACAACTTTTTTACCAAAGGACTATCGATATTGCAACAAAAAAATTTTATAAATCAAATTAAGGACTATCTGTATTTTATGATCTGTGAGCATTGGAATACAAAGCAGTAAATAGATTAAGACCTTTAAAATATAGTGAATTGAGGGAATGTCAAAATATTGTAAATTTTTAGCAATTTAAGATTTTGACTAAAATCATTTATTGATCCAAAAACTTTTCAAAAAATCCCAACAAAGCAAGGCAAAAATAAAAAGCTATTTTTTTTGATTTTGGGAAAATGCCACTCCACTTTCTTTTCAAATGGGTGGCAACACTCACCACCAAATCTAAAATACTTCTATATAAAGTGGAGTGACATTTTCCCAATATCATTTTGGAAGTCGAAAATTTTGAGTGAAAAATTTTGGATTTGGAAAGTAAATTTTTTTTGCGTTCCTCAAAAAAACCTAAATTTTACATTTTAACAAGATCTATTAACTCAACATTCTTTTGGGTTCATAATTCGTGTTGTGGGTATAAAAGTAATAGCCACTGGTAATAAAATTCGAATAATCCTTAAGTTATCTAAAAAAAAATCTAAAAAAAAATCCAAAAAAAAACAAAAATGTGAAAAAATGATTTCAGTATTGAAGATTTCCAAATTATAAACTAAGTTTCAGAATAAATAGCCCATCTTACATTTGAATTTTGAATTTCTTTTGTATTGTTTTGAAGTTTTTCCTCTCACAATGAAAAGTTTGCAAATAAATCATTTTTTCTCTTTTTTATTTTTTCAACAGTGTTTAGTTAAAATGGAAAATGAAAATGAAAAATTGGAAACCAGTAACAGATGAATTAGTGAAAAAATTGGTTTCAAATATGAAAAAGAGATTAGATTTGATTATTCGAATGGAAGGAGAATCGATAAATGTGTTTTTTTAATTTTTTAAATTTTGTATTTTTTATGTAATGCTTCTTTCAAAATAAATTACCCAATTTTTTTTAACAGTTTTTTTTATTTTTTTTTCTTTTATTTTTAGACAAAAAATAAATATCTCTTGAGTATAGAACTGAATATTAAAATCGAAATTTTTATATTATAATAGATAACTTCAAGAATTAAAAATATTTTTGTTTAAAATTTGATTTTTAATGGTATATGATTTTGAATGGGGGTTTATTTTATCTTCAAATATCCATGCAAACCTTTTAAAAAGATGCATTTCACTCTTTACAACTGGGTCCGTTTAACTGGATAATAGTTTAGAAGTGCACAAAACAAAAATTTGTTCTTTTTGTGTTTGCCATTTTAAGTCCAAAAAAATAGAAATTCAAATTTTGTTTTCTTTTCTTACTTAAACAAAACCTTTCAAAAAATTAACTAATATTAATCAACTAAAAATTTTATATAGTAACTCCAAGCATAGAGGATCTATTCGGAGATAAAGTTCATTGTAATTTAATTGTATTTCTACACTTGAAATAACAATTTCAAAAATTGAAAAAGTCAAAAATGCTAAATTGATTCTTATCAAAATTAAAATCAAGTTAATTCAAATCTATTTAAAAGAGAAGCCACAGCAAAATCAAAAATAATTTTAAAAATAACCATAGTATAAGATCAATCATCAAATAGGATAAAATATTTCATTTTCAAATTTTGGATGATTAAAAATATGTAATGTAAATCAAGAAAGAAAGAATATCACAAGTGAAATATATAATAATAAAAGACTGTGAAAATATTTAATATGAAATAAATTATTATTTATTTATTCTTTAAAAGATGAACAATAAAATTATAATTGTTAGAATTTTAGATTGTATTTTTATATTAAATAGTTTTTTTTTTCAAATTTTGGTATTTTTTTTACAAATTAATTGATAATTATAAATAAAATTCAGCAGAAGAGGAATCTAAATCGTCATCTGAATTAGTGTCGTGTAACCAAAATTCTCGGTATTTGAATTTCTTGACAAATATGATATAAGATATGATTGAAATAATTAAACAAACTAAAGACATAATGATGGCAGATGGGCCAGTAAAAATCTCATTTAAATCATGAAGATAATTTTGAAGAATAATTGCAATGGAATTATTAATAAAATGACCCAACATGCCTGGGAAAATAGAATCTGTTCTTGCTGCGTATTGTCCAAAGATAATACCAAGTATCCATTTATAAAAAAATCCAAAAACTGTGAAATCAAAATGAGCTAATGAAAATATAAATCCAATGATTATTGTCGATAAGCGTTGCTTTTTGGTTCGATATTCAACAGATTTTTGAAAAAAACCTCGAAATAGGATTTCTTCAAATATACAGGGGCATAATGCAACTGAAAAAAATACTAAAATTCCAATTCCTATACTTGTAAGACGTTTTGTCGTTGATGAGTTATATGAATTTAGATCTTTTGGATCATAACTATTTATTATCATCCCAGAAAAAAATAAAATAATTGAGAGGTTTATTAATACGACAAATAAATAAACCATTTTCTTTGCTCTAAAATTATAATTTAGGAATATGCATAATTATCGTAATAATAGTAATAGTAATAGTAATAGTAATAGTAATAGTAATAATATAAAGAAGAATTAAAATTATAAAAATAAATTATTTAATTATTAATTTTTATTTGTTTTTTAAAATATTGCTTAATAGAAAAGAATTCTAAAGAAATTGTGAAAAATTTATGAAATTACATCTGTTTTAAAAAGGCAAGTATTAAAAGTTTTAAAAGGTTTTATTTACTCAAACTGTTTGATTCACTCTTTTAATTAGTTTAAATGGAACTTTTCCAAACCTTTTTTCCACGTCATTTAAAGCACATTTATATTAAAACGAATAAAATATTTTAATTTTCAAAAAATCAATTTAATTTAATTTTTTTTTTTCAAGATAGTGATCTTAATTTGGTGTATTTTCAGTTAATTTCTTAAGGCTGTATATGAATTCACAATACATTTACATAAATATATATGCCCTGTTAAATAAATTTTTAGAAATTATAACTTTTGAATTTTCTTATTTGTTCTTTATTTGAATTTTAGTTCTTTTACTAATGGTCTAAAAAGATATCTACATTTTCGAAATCAAAATAACAATAAATATTGAGGGGGTTGTTGTAAAATGTAGATATTTGTAGGTTCTCAAGATTTGTAGAATTTAATTTTTTTTTTCACGATCAGCTTCAAAATGAAAAATCTTGTTTTCTCAACAAGCTAGACAGCCCCATTTATTAGGAATTATTTTTAAACATGATCTAATATGGTCGATATTTGCCAACAAATGTTAATTATTTTTAATTTTGCTTTAAATTTCTTAAAAAATAAATGAACCTAGGTACTGCGTTCATGCATTCAATATGTTATAGAGTCAGATTAAAGTTCTGAAAAAATCTCCAAACATCGGTACTCTACAAATGTCTATAGAAATTATCCACAGTCAAATATTTTCTTTCTTGTTTAAAATCAAAAATATCCAAAAATCTTTATTGAAAAACTAGACCATTTCTTATGGGAATTTCCTAAATATGAAAGATATAGAAATGGATGGAAAGAATTTCCCAAAACAACTTTAAGCAAAAAAATAAAAGAAAAAATAACCAAAGCAATAAATAAAAAAAAAGACAATATCTTTGTATAATTTCTTTTACTAAAAACGATGAATTTGATGAATCTTCAAGGGATTATTTTATACGATCTCTACAATTAAGATCTATTGTAAAATCGTTAAATCACATTATTATGTTTTACATTGTCCTCTCGTTTTCTTTTTTTTTCTAATGTATTTTTTTTCATACTTTTTTTTTTTTTTTCCGATCTATATATGTCCTTAATAAAATTAAGCACTATTTTTTTCTGATTAATATTTTTCCAAATCTAGCCTTATAACTTAATTCATTTAACTACTGGGATAAATTTTTTTAGAATAAAAACACTCGAAACTTTTGAATATAGTAAATATTTTTTGAAATTTCAATACATTTTTTTATTTTTTTTTTGAAAATGGGGTGTTGAGAAAATTCTGAAATTAAAGAATAAGTTAATGTATTAAATAAGAATATATTTCCAGAGAGTTTATCTTTTTTAAATAACTTTTTTTTTAATTTTACCATTTAAAACTAAAAAAAAACATTTGAAGACCAAATTAGTCCCTTTTGTGAAAAGAAAATTCCCATAATTTAGAATTTGTTTTAGTTAATGAGTTAAAACAAGATAGTGTATATAAAAATACACATAATTTCAAGTTTGAATTCAATCATTTTGGCAATAAATGTTTTCAAGAAAAAGTTGTATGGAAACTTTATTTATTTTTATTTTTTCATTTAGTTTTTTTAATTTTTTTAATGGAAGGTATTTGATCAGTTTTCCATTTTTAGTGTTTTTTGGGTCGTAGGTACATATATAAATTTCTTTTTCCAAAAATAATTTGCAAACTTACTTGGAAATGATAACAACTTTTTCTCAAGGATAAATAACTTTTAAATTGAAAATTATACCCTTTTAAACCATTTTCCAGTCAATAGTACCCAGTTGTGAAGAGTGGATTACACGTGTTTAAAGGGTTTGAATGGATATTAGAAGAAAAAATATATTTGGGAAATTTCAAAATTGAAATCATTTTTTCACATTTTCGTTTTTTTTTTTTTTCAATTATTTTTTTGAAACTTAATTTGTAAATATTTTTTTTTATTGCAAGATCGATAGCCACTTGGTAAAAATGTGCTATTTTATTGTTACTGAAACAGTGGAAATGGTTGTAGAGAAATTATAATTGATTTCTATTGGGATTTTATTGATGATCAATTGAAGATCAAAATGAACCTTTTGGTTTTTCTCAATTGGACCCTAAGAATTTAAGTTTTTCTATTTTTAAGAAAATCTATTGGATTTTTTAGTTATATTCCATAGGGATACCAACAATTCTTTGATGTGTATTATTCTACTTATTTCTTATTTATTTTTCAAAGGTACAATTCTAAAAAATAATTGATATTTGAAAAAAATGTTTTTTTTTGGATACCACTTTGACCAAAACAAATTTTATAACAAATTGCGATAATCTATAAAATCACGATAATTGTCTATAACACAAAACAAAGCAAAATCCAAAAGAATAAAATGAATTCATTTGTATGAATGTACTGATCTGTAATTTTCAATTGTCATGAAGCAAAAGGAAATTTGCTGTGATTACTTTTGTTTCGTTGTCGGTTTGTTTGGCATTCTTTTGATTTTGATACTTTTTGAACAAAAAAATCAGACAATTTGCCCAAATCTAAAAAGGATTGTAAAAATTCCCATTTCTTGATTTAGCGAAAATACCTCGAGATAGAATTTTTTAAACAATACAGAATCAACGAATATAAAAGTTCGAACACAATTATTTTTTTTTGAGATCATAAAACAGATCGTTTTTGGGTAATCCAAAGACAACTTTTAAATGAACTTAAGTTGGTGTTCAAAATATTTTCACAAGTTTAAATTGAAGAAAAAAAAAAAGTTTGTTGCAAAAATGATACGTACTTCCCTTTCTGTAACCGAAAGACATCTTTCCTGTAATTTTTTGTTTTAATAAATATCCAAGGTATAACAATTAACAAGATTGAAAAAAGTGCTTGTGCCAATAAGACTACCACAGCTTTTCCGGATTTGACTATAAAATAAATGGTAACACCCATCGAGAGAACTAACGACGCACATACAATGAAAAAAGCACGTAAGCTTGTAGGATAAGGATAAACTATAGGACTATCAGCATCTTTGTCATTGATTTCCAGATCAAGCTCCTCTAATCGTTTTGACATTTAAATTTAGCAAAAAGAAAATAAAATTTAAAAAATGATTTAGAAATTGAGATTAATCTCAAAGAAACATACTTTGTTGGCTTATAGTTTCAAAATTTAATATCTTTCCATCCTTCCTTTTTTGGTAGACCAAACTTTTATAATTGAAAGAAATAAGTAAAATTTTTTACCAAATTAGATTATTTTCACAAGCTCCCTTTAAAAAAAACACAAAAACTCTCTGTTTCCAGATAAAAGATTGCTTTTTTTTGATATTTTGAAGTGGATTTCATGAAAAAAAATTCTTTTTGTGTTTTTTTTTTGAAATTAAGATAAATACTCAATAAAAGAAAACACTTTTTTGTTAAAAATTTGTTTTGAATCAAAAATAACTTTGGTGACTTTTTTTTTTTTGTTAAGTCACAATTGGGGTTTGATAGGAATTCAAAAGAACGATATGTTTAGAAAAAAAATACTGACAGGTACAGGAAATTTGAAGGGGAATATTGGGATCTAATCGAAAATTACTCCTTTTATATCAAATTTTTGTTACCAATATATTCCAAAATACAATAAAAAAGGACTAAATAATGAAATAATGATTCAAAATAAGATTCTATATCCTTTGAAAAATGGTGATGGAAAAGAAAAGTATAGATTCTGAAGTTAAAATTTTTGACCCCCTTTCTTATGCAAATATATGTATCCCGCATAGACAACACACACCCAGGTGAGAACTGAAAAAAAGACCACCATAAAATTGTCAATTTGGTTTGTATATTTTAATTGAAAAGCAAACATACTATTGTTCATAAAATCAGTTGAAAGTGCTAATAGGATTCAAAATTATAGAATAAACAAAAGTAAAAAAAGAACACTTTTTTTCAGATGATAACGTTTTGCTGTTTGGGTAATTATTTAACAATTGTAGGTACCATTTAGAAGCTTTTAAGTGACTTTTTAAGAGTTATTATATATTTTTTTCAAAGACCTTTTCTCGACATTTTTATAGGTTTAAATTGAACAACAGGAATAGATCAAAAAAAAAACACAATTAACAAACTCAAAAAAAAAGTTACTATTGTGGTAAAAAAGTTAAACACGGTTTTTACTTGGGAACCTTACTTGAAAATTCAAAGTAAGATCAATTAAAAAAAAGAATAAATTAATAAATAAAGACAAAAAGTAGTATTCAATACAATAACAGTTTTTTAAATATTATCTTTTGGTATGGGCTGTACTTTGATTGATCAATTATTAAAAATTTGTTCGAAAAATTGACTGTTTTTGAGGATCTCCAAAAAAACTACACCCAAAATTCCAATATGAATGTAGAATTAAATTGTATTTGTTGAGTTGATTGAAAATAATATAATGGATTATTATTTGAAGATAATAAGTTTCTTCTTTTTATTGGTTTTACTTTACTTTTCATTTTCAGTTTCTATTAATGTTCCCAATGAAAAACTAGTTTAACTTTTTTTCCTGTTTCACTTTTTTTCCAAAACAGTTATATTTATTTCTAGTCTTATTCAGAACAAAAATTTATATTTATCACTATAATAACTGCTAAAAAGTTTAATCCGGGTAGTTAATAAAAACATGTTTTTGTTGTAGAAGACCTATACTTCAATAAATAACAAAGAAATCAACCAAAAAATTTAAATAAATGTGGTTTTGGTTTCTTAAAGTTCTATTATTTAAAAAGAAATTCTAAAAATAAAAGATCAAATGAGAAGGTTTATCTCAAAAAATAGAGTTAATTTTTCGATTAATTTTTAAATCAAAAAAGTATAAAATTTCTAAAAAAAATGATAAAAATTATCAAATATTTTTACAATTTCATTTCATATTTTAAAATTCACTTGGAAAATCAAGATTTTTACCTTCAAAATTTATTTGAACTGAGGTATACTACTGGACAGTGATCATATTTTACATTGGAACAAGAATATAAAAAAAGTACAGTTTTATTTTTATTCGTGGATCATGGTCTTTGGGTATATATTATTTTGATCAGTGTAAAACCCCAAATATTTTATTATTTTCAAATAATTAACAATTTCAAATTTCAGAAATGGTTTTAAGATCGAAGAACTTCAAAGTTAAATTCTTCTTAATAATTTCTTTCACAACAAAAGTATTCTTGAGGTTTCTGAAAAAATACTTATGATTATTCTACAAGTTTTATAACCTTTTTGGCAATTTTGTACACTTTTACTATTAATTTTGATTTTTAAACCCTAGGTGGAGCTCTGAATATTTGATTTATAGAGACGTCTTGAAGTACTATTAACATAAAAAAATTTTTTTTTACAATTTGTTTTAGACCAAATCTTTTACTGAAAAAGTAATTTTTTTCAATTGTCTAATTCATTTTACAAATTATCATTAAAAAATTACTTGTTTTTTTTTTCATCATTTTCATATAGTTTTTCTTTTCACTTATAAACTTTCCACCAAAATTTATATTCGTAAAAAAATCCCAAATTAAGACAGATATTTAAGAAATTTTTTTTTACTGTGTCAATTTTTCTTGGATCTGAATTGGTTGGACTTAATTTTGGATTATTTTGTTACTTAACTTTTTGTGTAAAGTTTGTTCCCTAAAGATGGAACTGATCGGATTTTTATTATGGAAAATGGTTCAAAAGTGTTGATTTTTTCGAAAGAAAATTTGGAAAATGAAGGAGATAATTTATCATTGTATTGTTTCCAAAATCGTTTTAATTAACAGTGGGAAAACAGTTTCAGGTAGTAATAAAAAATTTTTTTGAATGTAAAAAAAAAAGAAAGAAAGAAAAGAATAGAGTGTTTGGAAATTTCCTTTCAAATTCAAAATATTCTAAAATTATGGTGGATTTATATCTAATATCTCATTCATAGATGATATCATCAAAGTATCAGATGATTGTTTTTTCCAAATTACAATTTTCAAAAGATGTATTTTATTGGCCAAAATAAGTATAATCCAAATTTCAAAATTGGGGGAAAATTTATTTTTTTATTATTTTTTTCTTTTTTCATTTGTCTTTCAAAAAATATAATGATTACACTATATTTTTATTTATTAATCTATATTCGTTATTATATCTAAACACTTTGGGAAAATACATTATTATCCAAAAAAAAAAAATAAATAAACAAATTTATTTAGGATGAAAAATCTATCGCTATTTTTGAAATTAATCTTATATTCCGATTTTTGAAAATTTTACTTGTAAAACCCTAACTGAAAAAATATTTTTTGAGTTTCATAAGAAATACAAAATTGGAAACCAAAATACCATTCACTATTATAGTTGTGAAAAGAAAACGAACCCAAAGTAATTCAGAGTTGAATCTTTAACATTTCAATTTTTTTGAACATTTTTTTTTAAGATTAAAGTTTTGGTTTTATTAAATTTGATTTTGGATCTAGTAATTGTGTTTCTACAAATAAGTAAAATTAATCAAACAATAAACCAAAAAAATAGTCCTGAAAAGATGTGTATTTGAAACAAAATATTTTCTTTTTTTTATCACCAAACAAGAAAGATCACCTTTCCAAATGAACTTGTTGAAACCAAGAATGAAAAAAAATTCCAACTAAACATATTTTAAAATATTTTTTTTCTATCTTTATCTTCTCAATATATACAAAAAGAATATGAACTTGCACCCTATTTGAATTTTTCACCTCTATAATAAATAGTCAGATATAACTAAAACATTTTTTTTTATAAATTAATTTACAAAATTCTCTTTTCGAATTTCTTTCATTAAGAAAAAGGGACAAAATAAAGAATACTATTTCAAAGGTTAATGTATTTGAAAATCCATATAAAAAACTGCTACAAAAAATTCAACCCAAAGAAAACAATATTAGGTTTAATAAAAAATCAAAATCATTATTTATTAGTTTTATTTTAAATTGAAAGAAAAAAATAATAATCATCAAATCAAACAAAAATATCCAATAAACCTTGATATTATGAAGAAGAATTTAAAAAAGATCCAATTTTATATTAACAAAATTTGAATTAGATGTATTTAAATCAAATTTTTAATTTAAATTTATTTTTGAAAATTTAGAGAAATTACGAGTTATTTCTTTTATAATGATTTTTCAACTCTAAATTTTTTACATTCAAAATTAAAAATAATATCAAAAAACCAAAAAGTAAGTATATTTAATGTTACAAGATAAGATTTCAAAAACTATTTCCTTTATTTTTTCTTTGTGAATTGTTATATTCTTTTTATTCAAATTTTGAAATTGATATGTTAATAAATTATAACCATAGAGATTCTGCCTTCTTTTATTTAATAAAACATTAATTTGCATTATTAAAGAAAGAATTTGAATTGATTTCATTTCACATAAATATTGGTACTTAAAATTTGTAAAATAAACTCACTTCCTTAAATAAAAGGTAAGTGATTTTGATTATCCATATAAATAGAAAAAAAAAACAATGTTGTATATTCTGACAAACCAAAAAATTTTTGAAAATTTTGGATCTGAAAAAATGTCTTTTAGAAAGAAAATACAAAATTTTTATTATAAGACTGTAAAATGGTATATTCTTGTTTCCTATGCTCAGTCAAAAAGAAGAAGATTCTTCTGATCTTTTCCCCGATTACTTGATTCCTCAAACTGTTAAATTTTTGAAATATTTAACACAAACCAAAAATATATATTATAAAACCACATTTATTACCAAACGTCTAAGGGCTAATTTGACTTTCTTTTTAAATTTGAATTTGGGGAACTGGCTTTATAAAATCGTTCATTTTTTAAACAACCTATAAAACTCCTACCAAGGTGCCAATTGATAACCCAAAAACTCAAATAACATAACTTTATAGTTTTATTGTGACAATTTTTTCACATTTTATTCACATTAATCATTAAAACAACAATTACAAGTTTATATAAAGAGCAAAATCTGCAAATCTTGAAGATCTTGTGGTAAATATATTCCCTTAAAGAAATATTTAAATCTGAAATTGAGGATTAAATAGATCAATAGAAATATAGCTATTTTCAAAAAGTGTGTATTAAAAGTTCTAAAAAGAGTTACTATTGGACTCAAATATGAATATTCAAAGTTTTTAAGTCTGGTTAGAAAATTGTAAGTCAGTAAGTACTTTTTAGTAACAGCTTTACAAGTAAATCTTTTCGGTTTTAACCTGGAAAACACATAAAACAAATTGAGTAAAACTATAAACTTTGAGCTAATTGTTCATTTGTGTACCTTAATTTAGATGGTAAGTTCATTAAAATGATAAGAAAGTAATAAAAAGTAATAATTTTGTTTTTCAAACAATGTGTTTCCTATCACAAGAATCATTTTTTTTCTTTTTATGTTTAACTTTTTTTCTATTTTTTTAATCTGATAAAAATTAAACAAACAAACCAAACCAAAAAAAAAAAAAAAACAAAAACATAACAAAACCACTTTAGAAGTCACAATTCAATCAAACACTCGTCCTCAATTTCAAAATGAAGATTTTTTTCTTTCAAAATGTGACTTTTGTTCTTTGTTTAATTTTTTTTTTGTTGCTCATCCCGCCAAATGAACAAAAAACAAAAAATTCTATGCATGAAGAATACATTATTACATTCAATGCATACCAAACTCAAAAGGATTTATTTTCTCTTTTAAATTCACTCTTGATTCAATATACGGACTACTACAGATTAGTGCCAAGAAATAACATGGCATTAGAATTCCCAACCGATTTTGTTCTAATACAAATCGAAAAAACGAATCATAAAATTTATGATTCGCTCTTATCATTTCTTCACAATTGTGAAATGATTCGGAATATTGGAAGGAACCACAAGGTTTATAGTAATTCCATTGATCCATTTAAACAACACAATAAACAGAAAAATGAATTTAAAAGGGGAAACAATAATGGCCGTAACGATGCCAATAATAAGACTACTAATGCCAATGGTCGTGCAGATCCTAATCATACTCGTAATAATAATACCCAAAAAAAAAAGAAATATAGCGGGATAAACAGAGATACTGTTTCGAAAATTCTAGGGAATGGTAAAAGATTTACAAGATTTTCTTGGAATGAAAACAATAATAAAAATAAACAAGAAAAAGAAACAAAAACAAAAGCAAAAACAAGCCTAGACAACGAAAATTCTTCGGATTCTTTTCAAAATTATTCCTTCACAGAAAGGAAATTGCTTTCTAAAAACAAAAAAGTTACACAGTTAATTGATGACTTGAATGTTAAAAGTTTCTGGAATCAGGGATATTTAGGATCGAATGTCAAAATAGCAATTTTTGATACGGGCTTAAATGATAACAATTCCTATTTCAAAAATGTCAAGGAAAGAATTAATTGGACTGACGAAAACACTTTAGATGATCTAGTTGGGCATGGCACATTTGTGGCATCCATTTTGTCGTCTACAAGCGGCAATTGCGGTGGTCTTGCGCCCGAATCTGATTTGTATATCTACCGGATCTTCACAAAGAATAAGATTTCTTATACCTCGTGGTTTTTGGATGCATTCAATTATGCCCTGTTTAAAAAAATCAATATTTTAAACCTCAGCATTGGCGGGCCGGATTATAACGACTTGCCGTTTGTGGAAAAGGTCAACGAGCTAACTGCGAATGGCATCATTTTAATTTCAGCGATTGGGAACGATGGCCCATTGTACGGTACATTAAACAACCCTGGCGATCAGTCTGATGTTATTGGCGTGGGTGCAATCGATTCTGAGAAGGGCACCATCGGTGCGTTTTCTTCGAGGGGGATGACCACCTGGGAGCTTCCCTTTGGCTACGGAAGATTTAAGCCGGACTTGGTTGCGCCGGGCAAGAATTTGCTTGGCTTAAAGCCCGACGGCAAGGGGTGCACGACTTTGTCTGGCACATCTGTCGCTAGCCCCGTGGTGGCCGGATCCATCTCGTTATTGGCAAGTTCAATTGAGGAAAAAAAACGATGGAAGATCTTAAACCCAGCTTCGGCAAAGCAAATTTTATTAAAGTCTTCAACAAGGCAAAAATCGGCAATGAAGAAGCCAAAAATATACTTTCCAAATAATTATAATAACCAAAGAAGGGAGATATGGGATGTTAATTTAATAAATAATCAAATAGCCCGAAAGACGATCAAAGATTTGCTATGTAAAGGTAATATTTTTGAGCAGGGATCTGGCTTATTGAACCTTCCAAATTCTTTAAAAATTTTACAATCTTTTAGGCCACATGCTTCGGCGTTCCCAGAGTCACTCGACTTCACCGATTGCCCATATTATTGGCCCTACTGCTCACAGCCCTTATATTATAGCTCAATGCCCGTCATGGTTAATTTCACTATTTTAAATTCCATGGATGTTACAGGTTATTTTTTAAATAAGCCCACTTTCAAGATAACTTCAATTAAATCCGAAAAATTGGACTTTATGAAAAAAATCAAAAAAAGCGATATGATCAATATACAATTTTCTTATTCCGATGTGATATGGCCCTGGACGGGATATCTAGTTGCCTTCTTAGAAGTTGGGGAAAAATTAAAAAATATGCACGCAATTATTGATATTGAAATATCCTTAACTATAAGATCAATATTATTAACGAAAAATCCCAATAATAATAATAATAATTTTGATGAGAATGATGATGATGATGATGAAGTTGATGAAATTATAGAAAGGGAAATTTTTATTGAAACGGAAATAGAAGAAGATGACGAAATCACCACTAATGTTGACGCAGAAACAGAGATGGAAAAAGAACCAAATGATAATAAGAATTTTGATAAAAAAAAATTACAGGAAGAAACTGATAAGAATAATATTAAAAAAAAGACGTCAAATAAAAAACTCAAAATTAATATAATTAATACGAATGAGAGTGTGGATGAAAAATATGAGAATAATGATACTAGTGGCGAAAAGAAAAAGAAAAATGAAAATGAAAATGGATCAAAATCTGGAAATGAACATGAATATGAAACTGAACCAGAATCTGAACATGAACATGAACCTGAAGTTGAATTTGAATCCGAATATGTAAATCAAAATGAAATGTTTTCAATAATAAAAATACCTATTAAAATTGAGATCATACCCACACCACCAAAGGAAAGGAGAATACTCTGGGATCAGTATCATAATTTAAACTACCCATCTGGCTTTTTCCCAAGTGATGATTTATCAATAACAAATGATCAGTTAGACTGCAGAGGAGATCATATTCATACCAATTTTCGAACATTGTATACCTATTTGCGAGCGAATGGGTTCTATGTTGAAGTCCTAAATAATCCATTTACATGCTTTGACGCAGAAAATTACCAAACGTTATTAATTGTAGACTCCGAAGAGGAATTTTTTAAAGAAGAAATCGAAAAAATTAATAAAGATGTGCTTGAAAAGCAATTGAATGTAATTATATTTGCTGACTGGTATAATCAAAGGACAATAGAGGGTTTAGAATTTTTTGATAAAAATACAAAAAGGATGTGGATCCCTGCAATGGGTGGCGCCAATTTGCCAGCTTTGAATGATTTATTAACGCCTTATGGCATTGCCTTTGGCAATCATATTTTTTCTGGCGAATTTTTATTTAATAAAAAAAACGTCAAGATTTCTTCTTCGTCCAGTATTTATAAATTCCCAAAAAATGGCAAATTATTTTCTTTTGTATTAAAGGACGAAACTGATAAAAATTTAAGAAAGGAGCCCATCCTGGGCATTTATCAACCGAAAGAATTGTCTGGTGAAATAATGGTCTTTGGTGATTCCAATTGTCTAGATGATACCAATAATTTATATTATCAGCAATGTTTCTCTTTCCTCGAAACCTTGATTAAATATGGAATCACAAAGAAATTCCCTGAAAAGGTTAATTCGAAATTAAAGGTTTTATCGGAAGATTTCGTCTCTCAATTTGTTCAGCTCCCCCAAAGATTAAAGCATGGTGAGCTGAAAAAATATTCGCATGTTTTGAATGAGAAAAGCCCCATCTGTAGAACAACAAGAAGCGATTTTAGAAGAACAAATGTTATTGACGAACATGAAATTTTTGCAGGAATACGGAAAAATCTTCAAAGAGATAGCCATTTAACAAAACTTTTTCTTTACCCTTATTTAATACTCTGTGTAATTGCCATTTTCCTTTCAGTATTTTTTATTAAAAAAAGGAAAAGAGAAAAGGAACAAGAACAGATTTCAAAATCAAAACCAAAAAATTTAATTGTTTAATTCGTACAATAAGTTTTTTAAAATAATATGATCTTTACCCTCACTCTCAGACTCGATTCTATTTCCATTTACACACACTTTAAAGCCGCGTCTATATTATGTTGTACGCGTGCTTGTGTAACATGTATTTTTGTAAATAATACTAAAAGATTATTTAATGATAATTTATTTATCTTTTTTTATAAAAAAAATGGTTTAAATTTTTAAAAAATAATAATATATATATATATATATATTGTTATAACTATTTATAATATAAATTAAATGTATTTTTGAAAAAATCAAGTAATTTTAAACATTTTTATTGAAAATTTTATCTTTCAAAGGCAAATGAATCTTGAAATAGGATTTATATGGTGACATTTTAAGAAATTGAAAATATAAAATTTTAAAAAATGATCAATAATATTGATCTATTACTTTTTTTTAACCTTTTTATAAGCCACTTTTTAAAACATATACCAAAGAAAAGATCGATCATCTAAGTATCAAATCGACAACTCACTACACCCTACACAAGATAATCTTTTGTCAAATTTCAGGGATTGTAATCCTTAAATGAAGTGGATTTAGAGATCAATTTTTCACTTTTTCAGATTATTTTATTATATAATAAATTTTGATAATAAATAATAATATGCGTTGGATTAAATTCCATAAAAAACAATTTTTTTGAAAAGATTTATAACAACAAATAATTAATATTTATAATTCAAGAGTTAAATTATTCTTTTTTTTTTTATTTATTTTTATTTAAATAAATAGACGATTTTTTGTAAATCACAATTTGAAAAGATTTTTTTTTTTTCAACAATTTAATAATTTTCTATATTTTTCTTAATTAATATTTTTTTGAAAGAAAATTTTTTTAATTAATTTTGTTTTTGAAAAATTCAAACATCTAAATTTGATCAAAATAATCAATTATTTGATTGTCTATTTTATCAGGTTTGTTCAATTTCAATTTACATTAGGAGATTTTTGGGTTTAAAATTTTCATTATTACTCAGTATTCAAAATTTTTTTCTTTAGCTTTGTTTTAAAAGTAAAAATTACAAAAAAAACTAATTTGCAGAATTTTATCTTTTAAATTTTTTTTAAAAGGGTTTCTAAATATGAAAAAAACAAATAAAAAATTCCATATAAAATTCATCCAACGTGGAAACTTTATGTAAAATTACAAATGAAATTTAATTATTGATACTTAACAAAGAAATATCATAATTTTGAAAATCAAATCACTAAAGTATTTACATTTTTTTTTTTTTTTTTTCAAACATGATGATAAAGGTTTGATTTAGTAACTTATTATATAACAATAAAATATCAAATTTTTTCATAATTTTGCTATTTTTATATATAGATATTAAATGTTATGTTGTGTTTAGGAGCCAAATAGCAACTCAGTAGATATCTAAAACCTAAAACAAATCCCAACTCTTTTCTTAATTTAATATATCCTGGTCTTCAAAAAAAAAAAATAAAAAAATAAAAATAAAAAATATTCAATCTCTGTTTATGAATATCAATCAATGTGATATGTATTATAAAATATTTTGAATGTGCTGTATTTCACAGATGATGAAAAAAATTAATATAACATGTTTTATATTTGAAACTTCGTTTATAAAATGGTAATCAAAAAATTAAATAAAAGGTACTAATTATTGATATATAAACTATTTTCCAGTCGTGGAAGGGGGGGGGGGGGGTTAGTGAGTAAAGTATAGCTATTTACAGGTTTTGAATGTATATTAGAAGAAAAAATTATTATGGAAAATTCCAAAATTGAGATCTTTTTTTTAACATTTTTGCAGATTTTTTTTTTTAGATTTTTTTTACAAAAGGTAATTCATTTATAATTGTTTTTTTTATTGCTGGATTAGAGGTAACTTGGTAAAAACTTGTTATTCTAAAGTTATTGATAAAGTAAATAAAGATTGTAGAGAAATAATAGTAATGTCTCTTGGAATTTTCTTTGTTCTTCAATTGAAGATCTAAGTGAATCTTATTGTTTTTTTCTAAATAGTTTCTAAGAATTTGTTGGTTTCAATTTTTACTAAAATCTATTTATTTATTCTTTTTATCCAGATAGGGTATCAACTATACTTTGATGTTTGTTCCCCAACTTATTTCTTATTTGTTCTTCAAAGGTCAATTAATAAAATAGTGATAGTGAAAAAAATGTTAGGTGCATATGACTGAAACAAAGTTTATTAAAAATTAATCCTGAAAAAAAATATAAAAGTTGTTCTTTTATTATAACAAGGTTATTATGATCTTTTTTCTAAGGTGATAAATAAATTATATTTTGAGATTAAATATTTTTTTATTTTTTTCTTAATTTATTCTAGGTTACACTTCAACATATAATTAATTATACCATTAAAAATATCTAAGAAGGCATTATTTCATTTGTTTTTGAATTGAAACCATACATTTTTATCTCGGCACTTTTAAGTAACCAAAATTAAAAAATTCCCCAAGCAATAAATACATATCTAAATATCTACTTTATAGTTTTACAGGTATTTGTAAAGGAACAGAAAATTAAACTAAAAAATATTTTTTTTTAAAAAAAAATAAATCTCTTAATATGTAGATATAAAGATAATACAAGTTATTACACTAATAAAAGAACAGCATTTGTAATTTATATCTGAAAAGTCATTAAGAATTTTCCATTCGATTTTTTCTTTATATAATTAAATCCAGTTAGTCGAAAGTATTTAAATTATTAATTTTCTTGAAATTCAAAAAAATGGTTATCATGTATTGGAAATTGCAAACTGTTATTTTGATTGTTAACTTTATTTATCTTTGATTTGGTAATAATTTAAATAGTGATCCAAAAAGGAAATTTTCAGTTATTTTTTTTTTTGTTGTAGAGATCAGAATTTATGAGGTATAAAACTTTTTGGTTAAAGGTAAGTTATAAAAAAAGATTTGATTTATGTATTTTCATTTGAAATTATTTTTTTTAATTTTGTTTTATTTGGATCTTTTGAAAAAGTTTAATTTTTTTTTTTCTTAAGTTAACCCAATAAAAGGAAAAAGAAAATTGCAATCAAAAACCCAATAAATTTCACTTTTTGTTATTAAATATCTACCTACCTCTGAGTATTACACTCTTCAATACGCTGTTCGAATTTTGGAAAAAAAAAATAAATTGTTAAAATTTGCTTTTTTGAACCACTATTAAAATTCATACAAAGTCAAAGACAAATAAAGTTAACACAAAAACAACAAGTTTCCACAACCAGTAGAAGATAATCTATTTTCAATTTATTTTGGATTGTTACCTTAAAAATATATTATAGGAAAAGAAAACTCAAATATCATTTAATACGCTTAATAAACCCTAGAAATTTGTTATAAAGTATGTTCATGAAAAAGTGAACAATTGATCTCTAAATCCACTTCATTAAGGATTACAATCCCTGAAATTTGACAAAAGATTATCTTGTGTAGGGTGTAGTGAGTTGTCGATTTGATACTTAGCTGATCGATCTTGTACTTGGTATGAGTTTTAATAGTGGTTCAAAAAAGCAAATTTTGACAATTTATTTTTTTTTTCCAAAATTCGAACATCGTATTGAAGAGTGTAAGATTAATAGACTGATAGGTGCCCAGTGATAACTTTTGAATTTTGGGTTCTAGAAAAAGAATCTTGATTTACTTTTTTATCAATTAATCTAATGAAAAAATAAAATTTTTTAAAAGCTTCCAATAAAACCAAACTTAATTATAAATTTCAATCAACAACCTACAAACTACATTTTTTTATTACTTAAGTTCCAATATATTATTCTTAAACTCTTTAATTTGGATTTTGGAAAAAAAAAAAATTGCTTTTTTGAACCACTTTTAAAACTTATACCAAAGAAAAGATCGATCATCTAAGGATCAAATCGACAACTCACTACACCCTACACAAGATAATCTTTTTTCAAATTTCAGAGGTATCCTTAAGAGCCAAAATTTAACAAGCAAAAAAATCCTGAATTATCACTCAATATAAAATATTGAAAAACTCTAAAAAAGAAGAGGATATTATTATACTAGTTAAGTGGTGTTACAGTTTGTTGCAAAATAAAGGTATCAAAATTTTCAATCAGCTTTCCAAAAAAACAGCTCTCAAAAACAAATACAAAACATCAAAGTTTCCCAATTCTCAAATTCAGATGAAAAATTTAATCTTCTTCTAATTAAAAATTTTACTTGAATTAATAAAATCTTTGATTGAATAGCAGAATGAATTTTTTATTCCTTTTATTTTGAAATATTCAATAATTTCAATAAAAGGCAAAAAGAATCTAACCAAAAGATTACTCTTGTTTTTGCAAAATATGTATCCTCGAATAAGATCATTCTTTTAAAATAGACAAAAATGTTTCGTGTGTTCAAAACAATTCTTTTAAAGTTTTCAAAATTTTTTATCACAAGTATTAGTTACGTTTTTGGAATGAAACAAGTTCATGATTATTCATTTTTTTACTTTTTGCCTAACAAAAACTTTCTTATTAATGTAAAATTTTTATCTTTTTGTTTTTTATGAACTTACGACAGCAATGTGGTGCTTGAGTTCACAAAAATTTCTTTGTTGAAACTTTTCAAAGAAATTTCTCCTTTTTTTTTTATTTAATATTTTTTTCACTTCTTTTATTTGCTTTTTCTTTTTAAATTTTTTTGTTTTTTGTTAATTTAAAAAAGTATTTTGTTTGTTCACTTGATCACAAATTTTTTTTTTTATTTTTTTTTATTTTTTATTTTTTCAATAAAACTCCAAAATAAAAACAAAACTAAAATTTTTTTCTTCTTAAATTCATTTTTTGAAAAAACTGTAAAAATAAAAAACAACAAAAACAAAAAAAAACAAAAACAAAAACAACATCTCAAAAACCAAAAGAATGTCAAGAATCGAAAAACTTGAAAAAGAAGTCAATGCTCTTAAAATCAAAGTTAAACAACAATTAGCCAGACAAAAAAAAGCAGAGGGCTTAGCCTCGAAAGCTGTTGAAATTAGCAAAAATTACAAAGAATTAGGTGTTTCCTATCAAGAAACACAACAAATTGTCAAAGTGGCCATTTCTGATAAAAACACACTTAACAGAAAAATAGAAACCATCAAAAAGGACAATGAAAACATGAAAGCCAGAGTAGACCTCAAAGAAAAGATGGAAAAGGAATTAGAGGAACTGTTAGAAAAATTAGAGACCACAGAAGACGATTTCCATACAGCACAAACCAAAGTCAAAACCCTTACGGAAGACTTACGTAAAGCTGATGTTAGACGCGATCAAACCGAAAGAAAGCTTAAATTGATGGAAGGCATTTCTGGAAAGACACAAGAACTCCAAGGAGAAACACAAGAATTGGTCAACAACCTTCAAAAGCGTTTAGACATTGCCAAAAAGCAAAAAGAGGAACTTACCGAACAACGGAACAACTTAAATGATCAAATTGAAGAAACAGAAAACGAAAACAAAAAGCTCCGAAAGCAAAATGACGGCTTACATACAAACATCGAATCAACCAAGAAGGGAATCATCAGTGCCAAACAATTCCTCGAAAGACAAAAGGAAAGAGAACAATCCGTAAACGAAAAATTGGATGGTGTCAAAATCAAACTTGGTAAGGCTACTGCCCAAATTGAAATCTTAGAAATGGGCGAAGAAGGTGGTGATTTGGGTGACCTTGGCGAATTTGATGACCAAGACCTCGATCTTGATTTAGAACTCTAATTTTCTTTTATTTTTATTTTGTTTTTTTTCTTTTTTTTTTGTTGTTATTTCCTTTTAGTTTTACGACAACTTCTTAAGATTTGGAAGCAGATATTTTTGCAACAAATGATGATGATATTTTAATGTATCATTAACCCATTATAATCTCAAGAATAAAAGAATAATTAAAGATCTTCATCAAATATCTTTTTTCACCTTTTAACGTTCGCTGTTTTTTTTTTTTTTATTATTTTTTTTTTTTTTAAAAAACTATCTCAAAGTTTTTTTTAGTTTTTAATTTTATTTTATAAAACATCACCAAAGTTAACCCTTTGGTGCTAATTTCGAAATTTTTTTAAATTTAGTTATATTTTTCCATTTCTTGATTTCTATTATCATAATTTGTAGAATCTTGGATCCTTTTTTCCCTTTTTTACTCAAATATTGTTTTACAACTCTAAAAAAAAAACCTAAAAGCAAATTTAAACTTTAACAACAAATCTGATAGAATTTAAGAGTTTTTTCCTATTATTTTTATTAGTTTTTCTTGATTAATTTCACCAATATGTAAAAAAAAATTTCATTTATTTTTTCAGAATTAATAACTTTTAAGGGAAATTCAAAAAAAAACATCAATAATGTTTGAAAAAACTGACCCACTGATCTAAATTTCAAATAGATCTTGCTCATAAAATGGTATAAAAAAAGTAAATTTTTTTTATTATTATTTAAGGGAGGGGGTTATTGACCCCTTTTATTTACCCGAATTCCTAAATTTTTATTTAGGAATTTAATTAAAGAATCAAAAATAAGTTTATTACCCACTAAGGCCAATAAGCAGTTTGAATCTTTTTTTGCAATAATTTCAGAAATATTATTATTATTTAATATATTCAATAGATTAATTTTTTTTAATTCAGATATCCTGATTTTGCGATTATTTTAATAGGCTGAGCAGTTCCATAGAAAATGGTCTAAATCTTTAATAATATCTAAATTGTTCATTTTTTTACATAATTCTGACAGTTTTGATTTATTTTTATTCATAACATAAGAGTACCTGTTAAGGTACTTTGTAAAATTTCTGAGTTTTAAAATTGAAGTTGAACCCTTCCATTTTAAATATCTTTTGTCGTTAGGTTTTTTTTAATTTGAGAAATAAAAAGAAAATTAAATAAATTTTCTTTTCATTTCTTAAATTAAAAAAAACCGCCCTTAGCTTTTCCAGAATTCAAAAGAATTGAGTGAAATCTTTGATTATTCTCCATTCTTTTAAAAGCCTTAAAAGCTAGGCACATGACGACACGACTACTTATTTATAGTATTATTGATTTCTATAATTTTCAGATATTCTTGAGGAGTGTCGTAGAGTGTCGTAGAGTGCCGTAGAGTGCCTAGGTTTTTTTTAATTTTAGAAATGAAAATAAAATTTTTGAAATTTTCTTTTAATTTCTAAAAGTAAAAAAAACCTAACGACATTTCGAACTTGGACTATTTTATAAGTTTTTAATTCTAAACTTTTCTAGTTCATTTTCCAGTTTTTTTAAATTTTCGAGTGCTAATTTATATTTTCTGATTCTTTTTTTCTAAAAGGGAGATAATTAATGAATTCATCAAAAACGAGGATTTTTAATTTTTGAATTAACTTAAATCTTCTTTTATATAACATTATTCTGACCGAATCAATTTTTGCTTCAGTTTTATAAATAAGCTTTGGGGAGTATGTTTTGATTAATAAAAATCTTGTAGTTTTTTTATTAATCCAAGTATCAATATCTTTAAAATCTGTTTTTGCCAAATCAAATATTTCTAGTCCATATAATAATTGGTTATGTAATACAGCTTTAAATAACTGAATTTTTAACCCTTTAGAAAAATTTCCTTATTGTAAAATATTGATTTATTTTTTAAAATTGGTTTTAACTTTATCAAAGGTTGAATTTTAGATGAGTTTTTTTATCTAGCCAAATACCAAGATATAAAATTTCTTTTGGAATTAAAGTTTTTATAGTTTTATCATCTTTAGGATTCATTCCAAAATCTCTTATTATTTAAAAGATTTTTTGTAATTGAGAATTTATTTCTATTAATGATCCTTTCATTAGTAAAATCAGATCATCTGCAAACATTTGAACATGTATTGCTAGTGATTTGATTTTTTCTAAGAGAAAACAAGTAATAAATCCAAATAATAAAGGAGATAATGAATCTCCCTGGTAGACACCAATTCCTTCTTTTGAGTAATAAGCAAGTAGATAAAAAAAGTAAATTTTATACATTTCGAACTTTTTGATAAAATTATTTTTTTGGATATCGAAAACCTATTCACCAATACAAAAATTAAACAACAACGCAAAAAAAATAAATAAATGGGAAACAAACCAAACTGAAAAGGACAAACTAAGATCCAAAATGCTTCAAAACAAAATTAAAACAATTAAAAACTGGTTATTATCTCGGAAATATAAGATATTTTTTGATAAGGTAAACCAAGATGTAGATGCTTCCCCCTTTAAACAAAATCATTTTTCTTGGAACGAAGAGGTATGCCTAGTCTTATTCTGTTAAAATGTTCATTCCTAATACATAAATATGATTTATGTATTAATTATTAAGAAAACAATTGAAAAGGATGATTTTTTGTTTGAATAGGTAGAAAGATTTAAATTATGTGAATAGAAATGATCTTTTAAATAAGCTGAACTTAATTTAGAACAGCCCAAGACAACCTTGTTATCATTGTTGATAATATTTAAAAGGAAATTTTGGTACTTCATTAATTGTGTGATAAATCTGATATGTATTATCGCAAAGACTAAGTTTTACTTATGTCCATTTTCTGAAAACCCAATTTTTTAGAAAAAAAAAAAAGAAACTTGGAAGAAAAAAGTTATTTTTTATTTTCATTTTTTATTTGGTACTTTTTATTGTTGTTCTTGAACCATCAACAAGTTTTTCCGGGGGGGGTTATATTGTTGATGGGTGGTGATATTTTTTAAAATTGTAGGAAAATGATTATTTTCCAAAATGTGTCAATCGTGTCTGGAATGACATAATTCTAATAAAATTATCAATATAACAATAAAAAAAAAAAAATTAAGATCGAATAATTCGAAAAGTTTGTAATCTTTTAAATCTCAAACTATTTTTTTTATTTTCTCTTCTTAGTCTTCTTCTTCTTCTTCTTCTTCTTCTTCTTCTTTCCCCTATTTTGCATCGCAACAAGTTTCTTTTGTCTTTTTGTTAAATTTTGATTAAGATTCTGATTTCCAAGTTTCGTTGGGAATGGATTTCTTAATATAAGGCTTTCTTTTCTCTTTGGGTACATAAAACCAAGTCTATTTTCATCTTTACCTAATAAATATTCAAGGTGCTCATTAAGTTCCTGTAAATTTGCATAATAATTAGATACATTTAAAAATAAAAATCGAATTTTGATCAGATTTTCATTTTGAACGACTAATACATCATCTAATTCAAAAGAGTAATCATCAATAACCTCAACCATTGATAATATCGATAAATTTGGATCCAAAGACATTGAATTATACCAAGTTGGTTTTGATTGAATATAACCCATCGAGGTGGATGGATACCTTGCAACATAAACACCAGAACCACTCCAGGCCCCATTAACCATCCATTTTGTATATGAATAATTTTTTAGTCCAATCCTATTTTAAAGGAATTATATTATATATATATATATATTAACAACAGAAAAAGAAATTAAGAATCAACAAGTATAGAATTAAGGTAAAGAAAAAATGTTCTTTATTATAAATTCTTTTCGATTATTTATAATAATTTAGAATTTAAAAACCGAATTTAGATATTCCAACACAAATAATTAATATATGAAAAAAAAAAAAAAAGCAAAAAATTATTATATATAGATATATTATTGTAATTTAAGGGGGATCGTTAGCACCCCTTGTTTGACCGAATTCCTAAATTTTTATTTAAGAATTTTATTAAAGAATCAAAAATTAATCTATTACCAAATGGACACAACAAAAATTATCATATTTATCATTTTTTTTTTAGAATTTAAATAAATTAAATAAGGATTAATAAATTTCAAAATGGGTTGCAAAATAAACCATTTTCCAGTCAAAGGAGCCCAGTTGCAGTGAGCGTATTACATGTGCTTAAGGTTTACAACCCCTGAAATTTGAAAAAAGATCATACTGTGTCGTTTGTTGTGGCTTGTTAATTTGGTTCTTAGTTGATCGATCTTGTGCTTGGTATAAGTTTTAATAGTAATTCAAAATGTCAATTTTTGACAATTTATTTTTTTTTTTTCCAAAATCCAAATTAAAGAGTGTAAGATTAATAGATTGATAGGTGTTCAAGAATAACTTTTGAATTTTGTGTTGTAGAAAAGAAATTTTCATTTACTTTTTTGTCAATTAACTAAATGGAAAAATTTTTTTTTTTAAAAGCTCCAAATACAACTAAAACTTAATGAAAAAATTTAATCAACAGCCCACAAATTACATTTTTTTATAACTTAAGTTCTAGCCAATTAATCTTAAACTCTTTAATTTGGATTTTGGAAAAAATTAAAAATAAATTGTCAAAAATTGACATTTTGAATTACTATTAAAACTTATACCAAGCACAAGATCGATCAACTAAGAACCAAATTAACAAGCCACTACACCCTAAACAGTATAATATTTTTTCAAATTTCAGGGATTTTAAACCTTAAAGGGGTTGAATCGATATTAGAAAAAAAATTATTTTGGAAATTTCAAAAATGAAATCATTTTTTTTTTATTTTAATTTTTTTTTTTAGATTTTTTTTTTTAGATTTTTTTTTGGATAACATAATTCATTTTTTTTATTGCAAGATCTCTAGTCACTAAGGTAAAAATGTGTTATTCTAAGGTTACTGAAACAGTAAAAATGATTGTAAAGAAATCCATATTTCTTTCTATTGGGATTTTATTTGGATCTTCAATTGAAGATCAAAATGAACATTGTTGTTTTTCTCAATATGACAATCTAAGAATTTGGGTTTTTCTCATTTTATAAGAATAATAAATAAAAATGTTTAAATTTTGTATTTTAAAATCAGATCAAAATTGTTTGAGAAAAAAAAAAAAAGTATAAAAAAAAATTAGTATACATTACCTCATAATCGAATACCAATTTTCACTAGAGCTTCCATGAAATCCAAATAAACTTTTTACGTGTTTTTTTTTTAAAGAAGCAAATTTTCGTTCCCTAAGTGTGTTTGTTGTAATTAACCTCCATTGTTGAGATGTCCCAAAAATTTTAAATTCATTTTTTGGGTCAATCAAAGCGATCTTTACTGTATTTGTAACAATCAACCATCTTAATAATTTATATATTAAAGGATCGATTTTATCTAAATGATCTTTAATTGTTTTTTCAGTTCTTGCAAATTCAATCAATGGTAGAATTTCGGGAATTTTACAAAGAGTTGTATAAAAAAGATTAATATCCTTTTTTCGGTTAATAAAGAAATGTGGGAAAGGATTGAGAACAAGATCTGCTCTTTCATCGACTGCTGCAATATATGCTGTAGAAATCAAAAAATCAATCATCTCTGGGCATTTAGTTATTAAACTAGCAAGACCGTGCCCCTCGGTAACACCTTTGTCATAATATTGGCCACAGGTGACGCCTTCATGCCATAAAACCGAACAATTTTTACAAAAAGTTTTCTTACAATATGGACATTCCACTTTTTTTTGTCTACCAACCTCCATAATTTTTAAACAATCAGGGTTTGGGCAATAAAAGTATCTATCTGGATTTTGATTAATTAGCATTGTAAAATATAACTCATTAGATTCTTCTTCTGTAAATCCTAACTGGGCAAGATCCCGTGGTTCAATCGGTGTTATTATGTTAAACTCTCGGCACGCTGGACACTGAAGAGATTCTTTACACTCTTTATGGTTAAGAAGATAACTAACAGTCTCATCAATACAGAAGTTGTGTGAGCAACTTAATTGGAAATGTTTAAATTCAAAATGTTCTTTTTTACAAAACTATATTAATTATTTTAAGAATATATCAAAAAGTACAAAAATGTGTATACACGTAGATATATATATATATATATATATATATTAGATTAAGAATTGTTTTGAGATTTTTAGAGATATGATGGAGTATTATTTAAAATAAATAAAAAAAAATAAAATAATAACTTTAAATCAAAATAATTGATTTTTAGGGCGGATTTGCTTTTTTTAATTTAAAATAAAACCAATATTCTCATATTTAAATAAAAATTTCAAAGGGTTTTAAAAATGGATTCTCTCAAAAATAAAAATAAAAACAAAAATTTGATTCAAAAAGATTCTCTCATTCTGTAATTTATTTTTTAAATTTTTTTTTGAAAAAAACTTTGAACTGTTTTATATAAAAATAAGGTTTTTTACGAGAAGATAAAACTATGTTAATTTTTTTAATATCATCTTTGATTGATTGAATTATCATTTTGAAAGTCTTCTTATTAATTATTATTTATAAAACAAAATCGAAAAAAATATTTCTTTTTCTTTTTTAATTCTCTTTTTATTGGTTATTGATTCATAATCCACCATCTCTTGTTTATGTCCATGAGTTTTTAATAAATATTTTATTTTATTTTAATGGGGAGCTTAAACCTGTTTAAGTATTTAGGTATTCTACCAACTACTTTCTTTTTTTTTCTTGTCTTTTATATTTTTTTTTTATCAAGAAAATCTTTTTTTTTAAATGGGAATAAAAAGCAATATAATACAAATAAAAAGTGTAAACTAGATTTTTATTAAAAAATATATATAGCTTGAGATGGACTATGTCACTTTTTGAATACTGAATTTCAATTAATCTATTAAATTAATTAAAAATACATATGTAAAATGGGTTTACACAGCACATCTCAAGTAGATAAAATAAATAAAAATTTAATTTAAGGGACAGTCGTTCAAGACAAGAGGTCAAAATATTAAAATACGTCATTGGTGATATTATGTTCTTACAAATTTGTAAACTCCATTTCACTCAAGTGGGGCCCAGTCAAAAATGAAAAATTCACTTTTTTTTTTTAGAATCAACCAAATTACGATTGTTTAGAAATAAGAGAAATAATTAACTTGAGTTGAGAGTTGATATTCATAAAGAAATACCTGGACAAACTTTAAATTTTTGAAAAAAAATATACTATTAAAAAATTTTTTTGTCACCTTATATTGCAGATGGTGTAAAAATTCACAATTTCTTTAGAAAAATTAAAATTGTTGGCATGAAAATTTTTTAATAGTAAATGTATGAATTTTTGAAAGAACATACAAAACATCGCTTTTCTTAAAGTTAATTTGGGGTTTAAAACATTTTTTATTTTCAAATTGACTCTTTAAAAAAAAAAAAAAAAAAAAAAAAAAAAAGAAAATTGAACTAAAATTTGAAAAAGCAAAAAATTATTAATTTGATTAAATTAGAAAAAATGATCTGATCTAAAACTTGAAATGTTATTTTGAGAAGAATACTGGAATAAACTCATCAAATATGCTCTATTTTTTTTCAATGAAACTGGGCTCCTTTGATTGAAAAAGAGTTTATATGTGAAGTGTCAAAAAATTCTGATCTACTGGGAAACCCAGAAAAGAAAATTAGTTGAGATCAAATTTTTTTTTCCATTTTTTAATAAACAGAAAAACTATAAAATTCATTTTATTTCTTACGATATAAAAAGTTTTTACCTTGACCATATTCATCACTATTTAACCAGAAATAGTCTTTATTGTAAAAATTTTTAGTGTAAAGATTTCAATTCTTTTTTGAGATAATTCTTTTGGTTAACCAAAAAATTGATCGTTTGGACATATTGAAAAATATTAATATAATTGTTTTAATAAGGATAGTTATAATCATTAAGGTTTTGAATTCATTTACAAATTTTACTCATAAACTGTGTTTTTGTTATTAGATGAAATTTGATTTTTCAATATTAAAGTTTTCTTGAAGATATATGAGAATTAGGTAATTTTACCAAAAAAACTCATAATCAATTTTTTCTGACAAAAATGATTTAAATTGGTATAAGATTCTTGTGAATAAGTCCAAAAAATTTGTTCACTAAAAAAATTTTTCAAAATTTAAAATTTTTTTTTTATTTTTTTGAAAACGAGAAAAGAACTTTTTTAAAACATTTTTGAATAAAGAAAACTTACAAAAATTGAAAATTTTTTCAAAATAGATCTAAATTTCATTGATTAATTTTTGTTTAAAATTTTTTATCAAAAGTTGATTTATTTCTTCATTGACACTTCTATAAATTTTATTTGTTGAGATTAGAATTGAAATATTAATAATTAAAAATACTACGCAAATAAACAATATTTTTTTTTCGAAAGCAATGATTTTTTATCCTAAAACTAAAAAATATGATACATTTTTAAGATATAACCTTATTGCTAATAAAAATAATAGGTTAACTTTTTTTGTTTTTTATTGGAAAAATGTAAATTTTGGATTTCAAAAAATATACTGAAATTAATAAATTGTTTGAATGATGTTAACTCGCCAATTCATAAGCCTAAACACAAATTACAATTTTTTTAAAGATCTTATAACGATTTGATTCTTTTCTGAAAATCTGAATTTTTTATTACTCCTTTCTTTGTAAAAACATCTTTTTTTCTGCTTCAAAGAAACAAGAATCAAATAATTTTAATTATGGGATCGATAAAAATGCGTTATTAAATGAAAACAATCCAATTTTCAGAACCAATTTCCGTTAAGAAATGAAATAAAGAAATTTTTATGTTAAAAACTCGGAATATTAACTTTAAGCGAAAATTATTTTATTTACACACCGAAAAACATTTTTTGGTTAAAAAGAAAATTAGAAAATCCAAAATCAAATTTTCTAAAATTGTAAACCTAACTGTCACTAAAAAAGAAATGCCAGAACAAATAATTGAAATTTAAGGATTATAACAAAAATAAAAAGCAGTAATGAGAATTTCAAAGATAATAACACAATTTTTTATAAATTTTTTTTTTATTCTCGTATCGAAAAAAATCCCTGTCATAAAAATAAGTTTGGTAATCATTATTAATTGGTTAATATTAGGAAAATTTAAAATCAAAGCCTTTTGATAACTAAACAAATTTTTTATGAACTCCATCTTAAACCTACCTAAAGTTTATTAAAGTGGGAGTACCTATAGAATATTCAAGTAATTATTTGATAACCGTTAGTGGATCTACCTATTTTGAAAAAAATAAGAAACTTTAGAGATTTGCTATGAAATTGGGCAATCATAATTTATATATTTTTGTTTTTTTGATTGATTGAATATTATTTTGAACAAGTGCCATTTGATTAGTCATCATTCTAATAAGTATATAGTTTTAATTTACAGGGTTTGGCTCTTGATACAAAAGAAATTATTAATCGATAACAAAACAATTTTCCGAATATTAACAATTAATAATGATGTCTGGACTTCTTTTAATGTAAGTTGTTTTTTTTAATTCTACACAGTTACTTTGAATTAAACCATCCAATTTTTGTTCAACTAAACATTGAGTTGGTTAACATCACGATCATCAAAAAATTTATTGAAAAAAAAATCAAACATTTGCTACTTTTACACTTTTTGAGAACCTTACTTCGAATAAATACTATTGGTTAATAAAAGATCTTTGATCAAAAATTATTTTTGAGAGGTATTTTACAATTAAAGTTTAACAATCCAATTTTCCAGTTTCTAGAAAGATTTTTTTCAAATTTAATAGTAAAAAATTTGAATATTTTTTTTTTCACAGTTAAGAATTTATAATCATATATTTTAAAAGCATTTGGAATTTAATCAATATCCTTCAAACGGATGGCCAATTATTTTGACTATTAAAGGATTATTTATTGATATAAATTGAAAAAAAAAATTTTTTATTATTTCACGTTAGGTTTTCTTGAGTTTTCTGTTTTATTTGTTAAGTGTTATAGGTTTTCGTTAGGTTTTCTTTTACTTTTTGAAAAAAACCGAAAATTTTAATAAATTATCGGTTTATTTCTAAAGTAAAAAAAAACCTAGAATGCTTCACAAATAAAATAGAAAACCTCAAAAAAACCTATAACACTTAACAAATAAAACAGAAAACATCAAGAAAACATAGGCACTTAACGGCACTTGACGACACGACTACTACACTTTTCGTTAGGTTTTACAAAATTCTTTTAAATTCTGGAAAGGCTAGTCACTATACGGCACTTGATGGACATTTTCGTTAGGTTTTCCAGAATTCAAAAGAATAGAATAAAATCTTTGATTTTTCTCCATTCTTTTGAATTCTTGAAAACCGCCGTTAGCTTTTCTTGAGTTTTCTGTTTATTAGGAAAATCGATAGATTTTTGTTAGGTTTATTTTAGAAAACCTCAAAAAAACCTAGAACACTTTACTATTAAAACAGAAAACCTCAAGAAAAGCTAGGCACTTGACGGACACTTATAATAATTATCATTTGGAATTTTTTTTCTCTATTTCAGTTTTATTAGATGGGTACAACACTTTCAAAACGATTCGTTATTATCTATCAAAGTAAATATCCCCAAGTCGAATTAAACAAAAATTCATTCTTCAGTTTCTTTGGAATTTTTTACCCGAAAAATACCTTTTTTTCTTGACTATCGACTTTTAAAAAAGGAGGTTATACTAACAACAAAAAATAAAATACCCTCAAGAATTCGAAGTTCTGTAATTTTGATTATATTGTAAATAAACTTTATTATTAAGGATGAAATGTTAATGAAAGTAGTAGTTTTGTCTAACTTTTTTTTTTCAATTTTATTTTTTCATAATAGTAATGTGTTGTTGTTACTGTTGAGAGAAAAATGTTGGACACAGAAAAATGGTTGGACAGCATTTTTAATTGGGAACATTACTGAAAATGATTTTTAAATTCGGTTGTTTGTGAAATAACTAAAGAAAATAACAATAATCTACTTATTAGGATAAGGATTAGTGTAATTCTAGTTTTTCAAAACCCTATCTCTTATAATCTAAATCAAGTTTAAAAATTACCATTATCAGAATTAATAGTAAACTTTACTAGAACTTGGATTTTTGTTAAAATAGCATGATCTACTTTGGTTATCAACCATTCAAATGAGTATTCTACACACACCACAGATTAACGAACTTGTAACACCTTTAAACCTGGATTTATATAAAAGTCACCTAGTTATAAATAGGATTTGATTTTCAATTTTACTAATGCTCCCAATTAAAAATGGTGTCCAACCATTTTTCTGTGTCCAACATTTTTCTCTCAACAGTTATATTGTAAACATTTCTAAAAATTTTGTTTTGTTATTCAAGAAAAGGCAATAGAGTAATTTAAAAAAAAAAAAAGAAAGGCTTTTGAAAAGTCGTTCTCTGCTTTCTTTTAAATCCTTGGTCCTACTTTACAAGTAATTAAGACAAAAGTCAAACTTAATTATTGAGGGTATGTAAAACATTCGATTTCGAGAATTGGTTATTGTTAACAGATTTAGAGATTTAATAAAAGCAAAAGAAGAAAAACGATAATTTTACGTCACAAAAAAAACCTTTTTTTGGATCCACAATGAGGTTTTGATCTTTTAAATAATTTTGGAATTTCTCATCATTCTCTTTTCTTTTCTCTTCTTTTTTTTTTTCATCCAAAATTTGTTTTTCATATTCTTGTTTTTTTGTTTTTTGTTCATTTACAAAATTCATTCGGTTCTTTCTATTTTCAAATCCGATCTGTCCTCGGTTTTTCAAATTCTGATCATAGGTGCCTCTTGATAAAAAGAAATTAGTCTTTTGGTTACCAGTATTCTTTTCTTTTGGTTTTTCATCAAAAATCTCACCCATATCAAATTGATCTTCTTCTGGAGATGTCGATGAAAATGATTCTTCAGAGCTTGTCTCTTCAGAACTTGATCCTGTGCTTTCAGACGAAGAGGGTGATTCTTGTTCAAAATTAAACCCCATCTCCTTCATCGTTTCGTTTTTATTTATGTTTTCTGAACTCATTTTTCAAACAGAAAAATTTTTAAAAAAATGAAATTGGACACTTATTTTACTTTCTTTTAAATTTACAACGTATATGGAATATTATGTGTGAATTGATTTTATTTGCAATTTTGAGACTTTGATAATTCCAAAAAATAAACACGTTTTTTTTTGTAAAGATTTAGATTTTTTTCTCCGTTTTATATTATGGGTTGTTTGGACAACATTTTTGAATTCGAAAAAATGTTCTACAATAACTGGACGTACTTTTAAAATGATCTGTTTCTCAAGAAACAATGTTTTTAATATCCTACTTCCATTTCATGATCAGTTGAGTACAAGTGTATTAATAAAAATATCTAGAAACAAGATACTGTTTTTCGAATAATCAAAGACCTAAATTACACTTCAATTTCAGTTTCCCTTGCTACTTGTATTCTAAACTGCATAAATTTCTTTTTTGGAATTTATTGTAGGATTTAGTCATTTTAAAAAAGTAAACAATTTTTTTTTTTAATTGCTGATTGTGTGAGAAGTAAAACTTTTATAGAGTCGTCTATTTTTGTAAGTGAGAAAATAACCTTTAAATGTGGTGTAGAACGGGGAAATAAGAAGATAAGTCCTTTTTTTCAAATAATTTCTTGCTGTTGAAAATGTTCGACAATTTGATAAACTAAATGAGTGGTATTTTTCTGATAAATGGGGATAATATGGACTTCATTTTCTTGTATCTGTTCCAAATAGAGATTTAAAGGGCAAATTACAACCTACTTCTTTTAAGTACTCTTTTTATAAAAGAAAAATATGGCTAAAAAACCAAAATTTTTTACCTTTTATAATTCAAATACAAATACAGAAAATTCGAAAAACCCTAAATGGAATTTCTTCAGAAAAATATGACCTTATACTTGAAATAAATTTAAATCAATTTCCTTTTCAAACAAAACAACAGTAATACAATGTTCAGAACCAATAAATGTCTCATAAAAATGAGTCTGTATTATCATTTCGGAAAAATTCATAACAAGCGAAAAAACTTGAAAAAATCGATTGTTTAACTCAATTCACTGATTTTTTTTATTTATTACACTACCATAACCACAACATAGAAATCAAACCACTTTACAAGAAACAAAACCCACACTTTTTTTCTCGAGAAATGATATTATTTATAATTTCTTTTTCTTGAGTTGAATCAATACCAAATACAATCTTATGAAATAATCATTAAAGATACTTTATATTTTATACTCGATTATCTCTTGTAAAAGAAAAAAAGGAAATCAGAGGGGAAAAAGGATAAAGGAATCAAAAAAAGAATATCTACTCGTGCCTAAGAAATGACTAACGTTGTCCAAATAAAAACCTACAGTCAAGTATAAAACCTGTTACAAAACAAAAAAATCCTAGTTTCTTTTTTGATAGAGTGGGAACATTTAACCAGTCAAAGGTATTAACAATAAACCCTAACTATACGTGGTATTGGTTTTTAAAAGTTCTATTATTAAAAAACAATTTTGAAAAAGGAAGGATCAAATTGCAAAATTTATCTCAAAAAATTTAATTTTATTTGAGAAAATATAATTATTAAAAATCAGAAAATTGTGCAAAATTGAAGGTAAATTTGAGCAAATTGCTTTCCTAATTTAAATTAACTGAAAGAATAAACGGTTTAACTTTTAAAATTGACTTGAACTTAGGTATACTATTTGGTCGTTAATTTAATTTAACATTGTAACAAGAAGAAAAAAAGCATTGATGATATTTTGATAAAGGTACTTTTCAATTTGTGAACATATTATTTTGATCATAGTTCACTGTCAATTAAAATTTAAAGTATAATGTGTTATTAATCAGTATTTAGAAGTTTTTATTTCATCCAATAATTTTGATTCAATCGATCTTTGAAGTTAAAAATGATATATTTTTTCCAAATTCCTCTTCGCTCATATCAAAAAATTAAAAAGAAGGATTGGGAACAATCTACTTTTTGAGTAAATCTCGCTTTATTACAATTTTTTAAACCCTATTGCATTGTCGAGAAGTTTCTATGATTTTTTTTTTTTTAGTGTGGGGGCTAAGCTGAGAGGGTTTTAAAAAATGGCCTAGAGGCCAAAATGTAGGAAATTGAAAATTTATGAAGACTAATCCTCTGTTATTTCGAAACAATAATAAATTTTGATAAAGGAATGGCAGTGCTTTGGTATTGTATTGGAACCACTAAAATTCCCCAATCCTAAAAAGAAAGATCATTTTTTCACTTTTGAACATTATTTTTTTAATGAAAAATACAAAAACGGACTACTTTTTGCAAATTTTATTTTCATAAGATAGCGTCATGCAACATCCTTTAAAACCTGACCCACATACCATAAATTTTCTAGAAATAACCAATTGGGCTTTAAGAGAAAAAAAAAAAAAAAAAAAAAAATTTATCACACAACAATAAAAAAGGTGTGATAACAGTTTGGTAATCGGGATTATGTTCCAAAATCTCAATTGAATAGAGTAAATACTATTCTCTTAATAACAGGAAGGGAAATTCAATTCAAGAAAATACCAAAAGAACCAAAAACTAATATATATATATATATATATATATATATATATAAACAAAACCCCTTTGTGATGATTAATATGATTTGTGGAGTAAAATGTAACAATTCAACTAAACTCAAAAGTCAAAGTTAATAGAAATGAGTATTTTAAAAGTCCGAGTTGTTTATTGAGAATGTTTGAAATGATATTCAAATATTTAGGCCCAACAATCATGATTATTTTTCTTTTTAATTTTCACATTTCGAATAAGTGTTTTCAAGTTTTAGTATCTAAAAATTTCTTCTGAATTTTTTGTTGAAAAAAATCACCAAAAATGTTTTTTTTTGATCCACATTGGAGAATATCTTATAGGCAATTCATTTTAATTTTATATTAGATTGAATAAATATATGAGTTGGTATCTCGATTATTAACTTGGTTATTAACTGAAGTGTTTTATAAAAAAAAATTCAGTTAATTATCAACATTTATATTTTTAATTAGTCAAATTGTTTCGGTACAATTTTTTTCAGATCTGATCTACCAATATTTAAAAGATAATCGGATTCAACACAAGATGAATACGGTTTTCAGATAATTTCACAGAAGGAACGGTTCACAATTTGTTGTATTTTTTTAGAGCAATTGAAAATTATTTTTTCAAATTGTATTTATCACACCTTTTTATAACATTTTCAATAGTGAGAAAGTTTTCATTAATTAAAACCGAAGTCAGCAATTCAATAAATTGACTTGAAATGATTCTGGCCAATTTAATTTGTTTTATTAAGGAAAGGAACTATGGTACTTTCTCCCATTTGGATCAAAAACCATTTGCATGACTGAGAAATTCAAATGAACTTTTTTCGGTCAATTGGTTACTATAAAAATTTGAAATATCCATTATTTTTTATAATTGGCCTTTGAAGTACAAAGAAAAAATAAGTTGAACAATACACATCAAACAATTTTTGATAACATATGGAAGTAAAATTAGTAAATCAATGGATTATCCTGAAAATTTAAAAACCCAAATTCTTATTGAACTATTGAGAAAAACAACAATTTCAAATTGAACCAAAATTGAAGACCAAATCAAATCCCAATAGAAATAAATGTCGTTTCTCGATCTGTATTTTCACACTGTTTAAATAACAGTAGAATAACACACTTTTTACTAAGCGACTCTCAATCTTACAATAAAAATAAAAAAAAATTTGAAACTGGATTAGGTGTCAAAAAAAAACCGAAAAAAACAGGAAAAAAGAATTAAGTAAAATGATGTGAAAAAATAATTTCAATTTTGAAATTTTAAAAATTATTTTGTTCGTATAATATCCATTCAAAAACTTTAAGCGGTATAATTCACTCACATCAACCGAATCCCTTTAACTGGAAAATGATTTAATTATAATATTAAACCTTAACCAAATTTTGATTGTTTTACTCTACACTAGTATGAAAAAATAAAATTGAAAAAAAAAAGTTATACAAAACTACTCCATTCCTTAACCTTTCATCTTGAATAATAAAGTTTATTCACAATATAATCAAATTTCCAGATCTTAAAAATCTTGAGACTATTGTATTTATTGATGTTAATAGTACTACGATTTTGAAAAGTCTCTAGTCTAGAAAAAAAGGCATTTTTCGGGTAAAAAACTACCAATAAACGGAAGAATGAATTATAGATTAATTCAACTTGGAGATATTTACTTTGATAGGTAATAACGAATAGTTATGAAAACATTGTACTCATCTAATAAAACTCAAACAGAGAAAAAAAATTACTGATGATAATTATTGGAAAATCAAAAAAAAAAGATTTTTTTAAATTTATATTAATAAATAATTTCATAATAGTCCAAATAATGGTTATTAGTTTGAAAGATTTTTATTAAATTTAAAATACTATTACAATATATGATTATAACATCTTAACTATGTAAATAAAAATATTCAAATTTTTTACTATTAAATTTAAAAAAAATCTTACTAGAAAATTGAATTTTCCAACTTAAATTATTAAATATCTTTAAAAGTATTTATTGATCCAAGATCCTTTATTAACTAATAGTGTTTATTATAAGTGAAGTTATCAAAAAGTGTAAAATTAGCAAATGTTTGATTTTTTTTTGAAAAAATTTTTTCATGATCGTGTAGTCAAAATAAAGGGTGCAAAAAAATTTAATGTATGTTTCAAAATAAAAAGCGAGTTTTTTTGTTATAGAAGACCTATAACTTAACTAATCAAAGAAACCAATAATAAACCCTAAAAAATATGGCACTGGTTTCTTAAAGTTCTATTATTTAAAAAGAAATTCGAAAAATGAAGTATCAAATCAGAAAAATTATCTCAAAAAAAAGAGTAAATTTTTGTGAAAATTTTTATCATCAGAAAAACAAAAAAATTTCAAAAAAATTGAGAATATTATGGAAAATTTTCAACAAATTGCATTAATAATTTAAATTTTACTGATAATAACCAGACCTTTACTTTCAAAATTGATTTGAACTTAGCTCTACCATTTTGCACTTGATAGGATGTTGCCTTGGTACAAGAAGAAAAAAAAGCACAGATAATATTTTGAAACACTGATTATAGTCTTTTGTGCACGCATTATTTTGATCATTGTATTAATAATAACTCAACTTTCAAATCCTTTCAGTTTAAAGAACATTTCAAAAACCAACCATATCAACAAATTTTTTTTTTACACTTGAATTAAAGTCTTTCTTCAAAGTAAGTTAAAAACAATTTGAAAATGGAAAATGTAATAAAAATTAATAATTATATTATAATTCATCAGTATTTAATAAAGAAAAATTAACAAGAATGCTTAGATTATTAAACTTGCACATCCTTATTAAGAAAAGGGAGAAAAGGAAAATCACAATATTTCAGCAGAAAAAATGAACTTAATTTCAAACAATTGAAATAAACAACTCTAACTTTGAAAGATCTCATTTTCTATGAGTTTAAACAATTGAATTGATTGAAAATTTACTACAATAATCAATTTCAAAACACATTTTCCAATTATTTTTCTGTTTTTAGTAAGAGGCTTTTACTTATGATTTTGTCAAGTCTTCTTAGAAAACTCGAATTTCTAAATTTAATTTTTGAAAGAAAGGAAGCACATATGAAATCAAAAAAGAATGTAGGTATTTAAAAAAAAAGAGAATAGATGAAAAAACTTGTTTTGAAAATTTTGTTGAGTACCTTAGAAAATGATATATTTTATTTTATTTTTTTAAATTTCTTCCCATTCTTTTAATTTTATGAACAAACAAAATCCTCAAATAAACAACAGGCACCGAAAATTTGATAAAGTTTTTCCAAAAAGTAACCTAACTCTGGTTTTACTTCTTTTTTTGTTTTTCTTTTTTCTTCACATTCTTAAGTTCTATCAATTCTTGTCTTACCTTGTCTTTGTTTTCAATTAAAATTTTTAGAAGACGCCTCAAACACATTTTATGATTCCTTAAAAGAATTTAATCAAAAAATCAAAGAGTCACAGGAAATAACAAACAATTGTTTTGGTAAATTAGAAAAAAGTAATTATGAAAAAGTAAAAAAAATCTTCCCTCATCTTACTTCTTTTCGCGAGCTTTGCCATAATAACAAACTCGAAGAAGCAATTGAAAAAATAAAAATTGTAGAAAAGGAATCAATTGTAATTGCAAATGTTATGAACGATGAAATTATTGCTATCAAAGATCGTAATCGATGGGTATTTATTAAATTTATTTTCTTTTTCTTTCAAAAAAAAAATAAAAAAAACAAAAACAAAAACAAAAAAAAAAAAAAAAAATAAAAGATCGTCATAGATAAGAGCTTCTTTAAACAAAAAATAATTCACAATTAAGTGATCTTTCATCTCTTTTCTTTTGGAACACGTTAAATGATAAAATGAATCATTTTTTTTTTTTTTAACAAATTTATTTATTGGTTGGTATGGTGAGTGTTGAAATTTTTTTAACTGATTTCAAACAAACTTAAAAACACATGTGGCTTTTGTTTTTTGACTTGGTATTTTTTTTTTTTACGGCTTTGTTCCTTTTACATCAAAAATCTAAATTAAAAATTAAAATTTTCTCTCAAAATTCAAGAACGAAACTGAACCAAAAATTACCTTAAATATCATTTTTAATTGGTTTTGTGAAGATCTTTGTGTTTTTTCGGCTTATAATTAGATGAAAAATATTTGACAAGCTTGAAATAAAAAATTTTCATTTCTTAATTGGATCACCTTCGTAATACAGTTATTTTAAAAAAGCGAGAACCGAAAGTTTTTTCGCTGTGATTCCAAACTGTCTAAATTACCCATCTTAAGCAGTTTGGGTTACACTTTTGAAAGTTTATAACATTTCACTTTTTTAAATTTGCACTATTAAATTCAAATTGAAAGAATTAAAATTTTATATCCAAAGAGCAATAAGGAAGAACAAAACAAAATCTCGAGAAATCATCTTTTCTAATTGATCCGTGTAGATCTTGTTTTTTTTTCGTATAATACTTTGAAAAATAATTTGTAATTGGAAATAAAACTTTTTCATTTATTAATTGGAGATCGACAGGAGCTCTAAACATTAACTACCTTGCTTTTTTTTATTATTATTTTTTAATTTTGAACAAGAAATTCGAATATTTTGAAGATGATAATAGAAGACTTTAAAATTATTTTTCAATTGAAAGAAAGAAAGAAAGATTTTTTTTTTTATTTTTTATTTATTAATTTACAAAACAATTTTAAAAAAACACATCTTCCCGACCAATTCGATTTTCAATAAATAACATCAAATTTACTCATACTTTCTGATCTTTCTTATATTTTTCAATAAAAAAAAAAAAAAAAAAATTTGAATATGATTTTAATTTCCTTCTTTCCCTAAACTCTCAAACTTTCTCTTCAATCAAAAACCTAACAACAAAACCAACGAATAAAATAGCACAAAACCCGATATTCGAAAAAAAGAAGATATAACGATACAAAGCAAATTATTGAGTCCCTTAAGAATCCTGTTAAAAAAAGATTACTGACATTAAAAATTGATAAATATAATGGAAAACGAATCTATGTTAATGAATTTCAAACAAACCATTTGGCACAAAAAATATTTGTAAATAAAAAAACTGATAATAAGATCGAAGAGGAAAAGAAGGAGGACAATGAGAATGAAGAGAAAGAAAATGAAAAAGAACAAGAAAAAAAAAAGGAAAAAAAAAAAAAAAATACCAAAAAAGAAGATCTTGGGACGATCTTAAATTCTAGCGAAAATATGAACTTTGAAAATCTTTCAGAAATTGTTCCAAAGTGGAGTAATGAAGAATTGGAGCAATTCATGAATTATTTTACAAAGCAAATGAGTAATTGCAAGCCTAAAAAAACGGATCTCACCAAAACGGGTCTACGTGCATTTTATATCGATCCACTTTTAACCTTTGTATGCATGCAATTCGACTCCAAAGTACTTTACTGGCCAGAATATTACATCGACAACAATATATTCACTGGCAAGACAGATGCAATAATCCTCACCGATGACCTTTTACCGATCATGACCTTATTGACTGTCAATAAGCATGCAGATTTTAAAAGCATCCAATACCAAATGCTCGCAACGTTATTTACCTTCCACGATATCGCAAATAACAAATCTTTTGAAATTAACGACCAAACAATAATTGAATCAGGCAAATTGCCCTTTTATGGGATTGTTACAGATGGCGATGACTGGCAGTTTTATAAATACCAGCAAGAGAATATTGAAAATGAACCGGAAATTTCTTTTACCAAGGTTTTGAATTTTAAAGAAAATCCTCAGCACATTTTTAAAATTATTTACCAAATTTTGCATTCACAATTGGAGATTTATAAATAAATGCTTATTAATAAATTGGAATTAAGTTAAGTTTTTCAATTACATTTCACAAATAGAGAATTGGAAAAAAAATAAAAAAATAAATAAAAACATTCATTTATTTATGATCTTTTTATTAAAAAATTTGAACGGATTTAAACACAAGATTTTAAAAAAAAAAAAACAAAAAATTTATTATTATTATTATTTTAATCGCTTATTCCTAAATAAGAATTATTTATATTATTTTATAAATTACTATTATTATAATTACTATTATTTTTTTTTTTTTTTTTTTTTTAAATATGTCGTAACAAACCAAAAATTAGTAAAAATGAATTTTTTTTTAAAACCTTTATTTTTCTTAATTAAATTTTCAAGTATGCTATTTGATCGAATACAATTTATTTTTAATCAAGAAAAAAGAAATTTAAGAATTTTTCACTCAGGAAAGATATACAAGTGTAAACATGATATCTCAATTTTTAGAGCTTTTTTGTTAAAAATTGTTTTTTAGAAGAAATAAAGATATTTTTTAAAAAGTTCGATTCACTTTATAATGTTAATAGGAGTTGTTATAAGTGTTTGTCCGATATTATTATCACAAAAATATTTTCAAATTTTTAGATCAGAATCATTTTTTTTAATTTCTTCAAATTTTTGTTTTACTTTTTTTTTTTATTTTTTTTTATTAATAATTTTAAATTATGTTTTAGAAATTTTTATCATGGTTGGAATAGTTCGATTTTTTTTTTTTTTAATATTTTTAACATTTTGAAAGTTTAGGGAGTAAATAGATCTTGGAAATTTTGGTGTTCTTAGTATATTTGAAAGTTGATAGTTAAAATCGTTTAAGTTTTTTGGTTTAATGTTTCAATGAACAATGAAGATCAGAACGATCCTTGTAAAATATATTTACATATGAAAGAATCAAAGGAAATTAACATTAATAATAAATTGCTCGAAAAATAAATAATCAAGAAAAATCTTTTATTTATGAACCATGTGTGTAACATTTGATATAATTGTTTATTTTTTAATTTGTTTTATTTTTGATTTTTCTGGAAAAAATTTTTTATTCTCCAAAATAGGGAAACAAATTACTTTTTATATCTAAAGTATTTTCGAAATGATTTTTAAAATCAAATTTTCATTTATCTAATTCAATTCGATTGGTATTCATAAATTTTAATAAGTATTTGAATTATTCATAAAAATAAAGATTTATTCGTTAGATTTGTTGTATTTTAAAAACATTTCTTTTGTCTATGATTGGAAAAAATCAAATGATTATGGATTCATGATTGAATTTTTTTCTAAAGTTTTCTTTTATTTTGGGATGAATCTTTTGTAATTATTAAATTGAATTTGAGAATTCAATCATTTTACTCTAAATTTAGAAACATTATACTTTTTTTTGGCTTAGCAAGTTTAAAATATTTGAAAAAAGAATTTTTAGAACATTTTTATAAAAATATTAATAATAATTATAATATTAATTATAATAATAATTTGAAATTCAAGGTTATGGATTGTTTAATCTCTTCAAATTAAGAAAATAAAGATGAAATAAATTTTCTCAAATGATACATTGAATTTTTTATATCTATTTTTGATATCAACAAATTTTTATTGGAAAATGATCTTACTTAGTTTGGTCTTTAAAAAAGAAAATTATTTGTTAAAAATACGCACATTTTCAAATAAAAGTATTTTTTTTACACTATATTTATGTTCAACCATCACATAAACACATTTCTCGATCTAAAACATACTCTAAGAAAACCCAAAAATTGAATCAAAAAAAAATATTTTTAAAAATTGAAAATATTCAAGATTCAGCTCTGATTTACTTTGGATTGTTTCATAAATATAATAATTAATGAATGGTATTTTGAGTTCTAAGTTTCAATATCTTGAGGAACTCTTAAACAATTTTTTTTTCAGTTTATGTTCTCAAAATTAAAAATTTACAAAAATGGGAAAATCTACACACTTTCTGAAGTATTTAATACAAAAAATAAAAAATTTTTGATAAAAAAAAAATCAAAAGAAAAAATTTGTTTATATTATTTATTAAATAAAAATTTAAAAAACAAAAGGTTTTATTTATTATTCTACAATTTTTGCTTTTTGCGTGTGTTGTTGAACGATTTCATTTTTAGCTTTTCCCTTATCCATATTATCGTTATTATTAATTTCATTACCATCCTCACTATCGTTATTTATTTCAATAATTTCTTCCTTTTCTTCTTCTGATTCCTCCTGGTGTTGTTTTTCATTTTGGAATTGCAATCCATTTTTTTCTTCCCTTTCTATTTCAGCCTTTTCTTCCTCTGCCTTTACCTTTTCATCCGCTTGCACATATTCACAATTTTTTTCTTCTAATGGAAAATCGTTAAAGATTATATCATTATTAAATTTAACATGACAGCTTTCTTGTTCTTGGTTTATGTTTTCTTCATTTTCGGCATTACCATCGTCCGTTTGAAGCATTTTTATTGATCTTCGTCTAAAGAAGCGTTGTTTGATTTCAGGAATATTCATTTTATGATTTATATTATTTTTCGTTCGTTGAGAATCTGGTATAATCAGTGGGCTGTTATCTTGAGTGGGCAACGATGGGTTCCCACCAAGCCACCCTGGGACGGAAGACCAACAAAACATTAACCCTACAAATGTAAAAATAAAAAATAAAGAAAATCCAAATTTATTATCGTTAAACAACCCGGCAAAGCCTACATTCCCATCTTCATTAACTGTGTTAGGGAGTGTAAAAATTTTATCCACTAATAGCGGAGATCGAGGATCATCAGACAATTCGCCGATTAAACCACCTGTAGAATTTGGGCTTGAAATGTCGGCTATAGAGTTATCGTCATCTTCTAATAAGAAGTTGTCGTCAAAGGATTCCCCGTACCAACCTTCAAAAGCATTTTCATTCCCGCCCTTGTTTTGTCCCTGTTCCGTTTGTTGTTGGCTTTCTTTTTGGCCTTGTTGCTCCACTTCTTCTTCTATTTCTACCAAAAGTTGGTCAACAGGTTTTTTTTCTTGTTCTTTCCCTTCTTGTTTTATTTGCATATTTGTTGTTTGTTTGTTTTTGAGACTTTTTGTTTCATTTGTTGTTGTTTTTGTTTTTGTTTTTGTTTTTGTTTTTGTTTTTGTTGTTGTTGTTGTTGTTGTTGTTGTACTTTTTTCATCAACAATAAATTCTTCAAATTCCAAATCTTGGCTTGAAGCAAACGTTGTTTGATTTTCAGATTGTGAAATTTCTAATTCCGAAAACAAAGCCTGGCTATCCACCAACGTGTTTTCCTTTTCTTGATCACAAAGTAGCTTTTTAAGTAATGATAGCTCGGCTTGCATTTGATCCTTTTCTGCGGTTAGTTGCACAACGTGATCGTTTAACTGGTGGTGTTCGTTTGACAATTGATCAAACTTTCTTTCCAATTCCTGTAATCTCCGTTTTTTTTTATTGCGGTTCTTTTGTGCATTTAGCCGATTGCGCCAGACCCGTCTTCTCTTTTTTTGCTCGGTGGACAGCAAGGAATATTCTTGTGTCAGCATTGTTGTCAAAATGTCGACCACCTCGCCCTTGATATTCTTTTCATACAAGTGCTCCTCTAATTCGTTCGTCTTTTTTTTGTTCGTTTCGCAGTGATCCCTTTTCCTTCGGTTTTTTGTCTTTAATAATTTCTACTCTTCCCAGTGGCCTTTTATTCCTCGGTGCTCGTTTGATTATTGTTTTTAAATTACTCATAATGTGAAATCTGAAAGTATTATTTACAATTTTGTTTGGTGTGTTTGAAAGTTAAGATTCGTTTTGTTGGTTGTTTTTTATTGGTTTTTATGATTACAGTTACAATTAATTCTCAGCCGTTAGTTAGAAATCAATTGTAGAAAAAATGAAAAATTATGCTATGTTCTTTCTTTTGTACTTTTTGAGTTTAAATCTAAACAATCTCATTTCGTTTTTTTCCTTTCTTTAGGATGTTCCACAATACTATTTGTTGTAAAATAAAATCAACAAAATTTTCATTCAACTTTCCAAAAAAAGAATAAAATTTTTCAAAATCATTTAATTTTTAGAATGTATATTTCTATAAACAAGCTTAAATTCTTAATTTCCCTATTTTGAATTGATGACAATTTATCATTGATTTTAATTCTTGAGTGGTGATTATTTTGGAAAGGTGAATGAATATTTTGATCTTTTGATTTTTCAATTAAAACCACAGAAATATCTATTTTTATCAAAGTAAAAAAAAATAGTTTTATTTCACCCCACAACACATTTCAAAGTTTGTAGTAATATTTAGACAACAGCACTGTTAAGGTTACTCCTTTTAATTTTTAGACCAGTCTATCTCAACAATGTATTGCAATTACCATCTCGTGAATCACATTAATCTATTTCATTTTCTATGATTATTCGAAGAAATTATTAATTATTTGAATGATATTAAGGCTTACAATCCCTGAAATTGGAAAGAAGATTAACTTGTATTAAGTATGGTGAAAGTGGATTTTGGTTCTTAGCTGGCCGATCTTGGATTTGGTAAGGGTTTTAAAAGTGTTTCAAAATGTCAATTTTTGACAATTTATTTTTTTATTTCAAGATCGGAATTGAAGTCTATAAAATAACCGACTTTTTAAATATTTAATTAAAACAATAATAGTTTTGGGTTGTTTTTTTAATTTTATATTTATATTTGGTTTTATTTGATACTTTTCCCACCTGTTTTTTTTTTTTTTTTCCACCAAATTGAGTCAAAGGAGAAATAATAATTTCAATTGATAACTATAAAATAAAATTCTTTTTATTAAATACCTTACAAACAATAAGTACTACACTCAACCATTCACTAAAATCTGAAAAAATAAAAAAAATTACCTTTTTTAAGCCACTATAAAAATTCATACCAAGTTCAAGAATAATCTGATAAGTACAAAAATATCGGTTTTCTTCACTTTAAATAATATAGAATATATATATATATATATATATATATATATATATATATATATATTCCCGACTTAGAGTGATAATAATCACAAAGTTAAATCTGCAAATTTTTTAAAAATAAAATATTTTCTTTGTTCAATTTTTATTTAAATTTAAGATAATACAATGAATTTTGAACAAGATGATTTTTCGTGTTAATTTACCTCCTAATTTTTTATTTTTGGTTCTTTCTTCATAAATTAAATTTTCTTATTTTTCTTCTTTTTTAGTTCAGGGGCGAGGTAATTTTCCTCAAAGATTTCGAATTTCAAAATTTTTATTTAATAATTTATTTAAAAAGATACATAATTTTCATCAACATTTACCAATCAATGGATAAATAAAGATACTTTATTTTGAATAATAAACAAAATAGTATTCCTTAATTTTTATTTTAATAAATTTGGTTATTTCAATTAAGTATTTAATACAAAATTTTTCATTTTTTTAGGATGGAAAACTAATGAAAATCTTTGATATCTACAATAATTTAGGAATTATAATGTGTTTTGAAATAAATTCCAAATTATTTTTTTTTATAACCAAAATAGAATTATTTTTTTAAATTTTTTATTGCATAACTTAATTTTAAAAGTGTATTAAATGCTTCTATTTTTAAATATTTTTTATCTTTTTGTTTACTTGGATTGAATTTTTTTACTTAAATAAATGATTTAATTAAAATGATTTTTTGTTGAGAAAGATCATTAACTTTTATAGTATTCAAAAGAATTCAGAAAAACTCTTGATTTATCTTCATGTGTTTATATTTTGGATAATTTCTAACATTTTATAATATAGTATTTTATTGGTTTTATTATTATATCTAACAATTTTGAAATAATCGTGATTTTTCTCACAATAGAGTCTTTTTTTTCTTAAATTATGGAAGATATGTAGGTAGGGATTATTTAACTTAAAATGAATGAAAAAAAAAACGGTCTGTGTCACAAAATATATTTTCAAAATTGATAGTTTATAATATAAATATTAATTCACAATTAGACTGGTGGGATAAAATAAATTATTTTTCAGAAAATTAATCATAACTTTATAAAAATTAGAAATAAAATTAAAGAAAAACTATTTCAAAACTATTTTAAAAAAGAATAAATTCAAGAAAAAAATCAACATGAAGATTATATTATCAGATCATTTATTGATTTTTGAACACTTTAAAAATTGGTTGGGTTTTGTGATATATCTGTATTTGGTAGATTATATGAGAAATTATATAATATATTGTGTACCTGAACTGGGGTATATATTTCATTGAGGGATGAATAGACAAAAAAAAAATTCAGCAAGTTTAATTATAAATTTCTATAAAAAAAAATCACACTTGAAATTGATAATCAAAATAAAAATCTGAGTATTATTTCAATACTTATTTTTAATATTATTTCCAAAATGAATTATAGTTTTTTAAAAAGTTAGATCAATTAACTACATTTTGGAAAAGTTCAAAATCTAATATATTTTCAAATTATTTCAAAAAAACTTCATTCTCTTATTATTATTATTATACTCATGGTGATTGATCAAAAAAAAAATTACCTTCTGTTGGTTATTATTTTTTTTTCCATGATTCAGAGGAATTGAGTCAAATCAAAGATTTTTCTCCATTATTGTGAAATCTGGAAAAGTGCCATTAACTTTTCTTGTGTTTTCTCTTAATTTATAAAATTGGTTGATTTTTCAGATAAAAAAGAAATCCCAAGAAAAAAATGTACTTTAAGTACTTGAAGGCACTTTCTGAAACCCAAATTTATTTAGATTTGTTTATCCTAGTTTTAATATTGAGTGGTGTAAATGACATAGCATACCTTTTCTTTCAAAAATGAAATGAAATAATTGATATTTTGAAATAAAGATAAGATAAAGATAAATAAAAGAAAGAAGAGAAATGAATCAAAGAGGGTTTAATAATTATAAAAAGGGATAAAAACCCCAATAAAAATATTTTTTACTACATCAAGTGTTGAATGGGATATTGGTTGTTTCTTTATATTTTGAATTTATTTGGATGGCAATAATAATAATATATAGATAGATAGATTTCTAAATATTTAAAAAAAAATATAGATCAACTGAAATATGTTACTTTATAAGGTTTTTATTTAGAACTTTATAGATAATTACATCTATGAAGTGTTGAGTTTTTTAAAATAAAAATTGGTTTTCCAAATTTTATTTATTATTTTTTAATTATTCTACTTTTTATTTATTTATTTATTTTTACTTTATTTTAGAAAGTTCCACAAATCTTATTTTAACTTAATTATATTATAAAATGACAACTTTTTAGTAAAATTCAAGTCCAAGGAACAACTCGGTAGATTGTGGGGAAATTTCGATTTGATTCGCTTCAGTTCGGTTTAAAATTGTATAAGTTTAATTCAATTCTGTTTGGTTGAATAATTACTACATAATTCGATAATAATCTAATCAATTTGGTTAGTTACAGATCTAATCAAGAACAAGTCTATCTATTCTTATAATGATTTTTTCTGACTTTTGTCCCCCAAAAAAAAAAAATCCTAAAAAAAAAAGTGAAGAAACCCAACAACTTATATTCATAAATTTGTAAAAGGTAAAAAGTAGAAAAAATTCTAAAAAGTATTTCTGTGTTTAATAAAGACATATATATATTCTTTGAATAAAGCATTTAAAAATATATTTTTAAATAAAAACAAAACAAATTTTAATATTAATGTGTCTAAAAAATGTACTTAATTTTAAATTACTTACACTTAATTTTTTAAACTTGTAAAAAGATTTTCTTTCTTCAGATAAGATTAATATTCAATTTTTTCATTTCATTAAATATATATATATATATATATATATATATATATATATATATATATATACATATACATAAAATCAAATGGTTAATTTGATTGTCCCAAAATAGCTTTTAATAATCTCTGAAATTCAGAAAAAAAATTTTTTTCAGAAATATTTTTTATTTTGATTATTATTAAACTATTATTAATAAAAAAAACTGAATTATTACCAAGAATTCATATTAATTCAAATGCGTACAACACCGTAATCAATACTACTTTTAGGATACAGGCTTTCAATCAAATTGAACGAATAATAAGTAGTCTTAATTTTAATATGGAAATCTAGAATACTAAAGGCAAAAACTTAACACAAAAAATCAAAAAAAAAAATGTTCATTCATTGGATTTCTTTTTTGGGCATTAACTTTCATTCAAAGTTCATATATTAAGAGTACAAGAAGCTATATTTTTAAGAGACCATTCATTATTTTCTTTTTTTAAACTCAATTAAACCATTAATATAATTAGTATAAAGTCCAAGATTGATCAGCTAAGAACCAACAAAAACAAGACGTCTGACACCCAATACAAGATAATCTATTTTCCCATTTCTAAAATTGTTAACCTTAAATTTCATTCCTTTTCAAAAAAAAAAACTTTATTTTTGAAATTTTTAACGTTTTTTTTTCAATATTTATTAAGGAAAAAATCACTTATTGTCAAAACCAATTTAAGAAGAGAATAATGAAAAAAATGAAAAAATAATACTTTCAAGATTTTTATTTTTTTATCACTTTGTTCATTGTCCAAAAACGATTTTGGAACAATAGTTTTCGAAATGACTTCAACTAAACATACCGAATTTGAATTTTATCAAAACAATTGTAAACTACCAACCGAGTCACACCAATTGGTTTATTTAATCTCTTCAAATTGGTGGGAAACATGGATCAAGTTTACCGAATCAAAAATGAAAAAAGCAAACAAACCAGGGGTTATTGACAACTCTAGTCTCGTAACAACAGAAGGCAAATTACGATCTAGTCTTTCACCTGACGAGTATAAAATTGTAACAAAAGAGTTTTGGGAATATATTGATCAGCTCTACTCAAGCAAACCAGAATTATCTTTTTATACATCTTATACCCAAGACACATACAAATCAAGTTATGTCCAATTGTACCCCAGAGTAGTGCCCGTTTGTAATCCAAAAAACGAAAAACAAAAGAAGATCAACATTGAATTGTATGATCACCTTACAGAAAAAGAAATTGAAAAGGTAATCACAAAAGATCTAGGGAACAAACTAATACAAAAAAGTCAAATTATTTATCTTTCAAGAGACGACAAGAAGAAATTATTACCCTTAGATTTTCCGCAGAACCAATTACTCGGAGAAATTGTAAACCAATTGGTTGGTATCGTAATTTTAAAAAAAAAATTAAACAACAAAGAAGTGATTGAGTTTATAAACAAACCAAAAATGTAATAATTTTTTTACTTTTTTTTTTTTTTTTCCTTTTCTTTGTCCTTTTTAACTTTTTTACTTTTTTTGATTATTTTTTTTTGAAAAGAATACAAAACACTTCCCAACTTGACCTCAAAAAAAAAAAAAAATACAGAATTAGAGATCTTCCCATTCTGAGCATACTAATCGGATTAAAATAAAAATTTTTGCAAGAATATTTAAAATTTAAGGACTATCCAAATTTTATTATCTACAAGGGTTGGTATTGTACACACACACAAAAAAGCATCTAAACTAGATTCCAAAAATTTGGACACAGTTTAAACAGTTGAAAGAACATCATTACTGAACTTCAAATTCAAATTGGAAAGAATTTTGATTTTACAAACAATTTCATTTTTTGTCTTTTTTGTTTTGTTTTCATTTCCTTTTTTGCAGTTTCATAATCTGTTTCGTTAGATCTGGAATTTTTTTTCAATGATTGATAGAAGGTTAGTGTTGAGTTTGTTAAATTGGAAAATCAAATACAATTGGTAGATGATATCTTATCATTTGATCGATCAACAATTGTTGGTGAAATTTCAACAAATTTACCAATACATTTTTTGTTCCGCTCGTTTCATTATTTTTGACACACTGTTTTTATTTTTGAGTTTTAAATTTTTTTCTTTTATTTGAATGAAAATGATTACTTATAAAAACATTAATACCTTGTAACTTAAATGTAGTTTTATATTAGGTTTGGGAAAATACAATAAATTGGATTTTTTTTTGCCTATTTGTGATTTTGGGTGTGTCCAAATTTTTGGAACGGGGTTTAGTTATTGGTACTTTGATGGGAAGTCAAAATATTGCAAATTTTATTGTATTCTGCAATAATAATTCCTTTTAAATTCAGACTTTTTTTTTCATCGCCAAATTTTGCTGAAAAAAAGCAAAGAATACGTTATTGGGAAAAAATGTAAAAAAGAGATTTGGGAAATACTGCAAATTTTCTAATAAATTCATTTTAAAAAGTTAATTTAAATGAAAAAAAAAAAAGTTGGCTGGGTTTTTAATTATTAGGCGTGTAAATATTTTTGAATATCGAACTTAACCACAAAATTGCAAACTAAAAAATACTGGTATTTGAATTATAAATGTGAAAAAAAATTCACTTCCTTTTCAAAAAGAGTTTTCAAATTAGAGATATACCACAAAATGAAACCCATTTCTTTGAAAATTTCAATAAAAGAAAAATATGGAAAAGGAAGTGAAACTTTTTGCACATTTATAATTCAAATACCAGTAATTAAAAAGTAAGAAAAAAACAAATGAAAAAAAAACAAAAAGTCGATTTTTCATTTAGATGCTCACAGTTTTTTTTATTTTGGTCGTAATAATTCAATTTTGATTTATTAACATTCCTTTTGCCTTTTTTATCATAGTTAGATTTTTTTAAAGATAATTGAAATGGTTGGCATTATTTTTTAATTTTCTTTTTTTACTAAATATTTTCCAACAACCAAAAAAAAAACACTAAAAATATATTAGTTGAAAGAATTTAGATAATAAGAATTCACTTCAATTTTGAACTAATTATCAAATAGGTACTTTCTTAATAAAGGGGGAGAAACGAGTTAAATTCACTTATTAATATAAAACAAACTCAATTTGTTTGCAAGATTTTATCAAAATTGCATTAATCATTTTATTTTCATAAAAGATTTTTGGGTTTAAAAGGTACACTAAAAATTAATTTTTTCATTGTAGTTATTTTCCCCTCTATATTGGTTTCCAAAAAATTAAAGAAAATAAAATAAAATCAAATTAAAAAAAAAAATGATGTAGGCTTTTTAAAAAAATAAGATTACCAAGAAATTTGATTAATAGAAAAAGCTAAAAATCTCTCTCGATATACAAGTTAGAATATATATATATATATATATATATATATATATCACCCCTGAGCACCCCTTAGACTAAATATTACTATTCTTTTTTTATGGTTTATTATAAGTAATAGTTAATCATGAAACACAAAATTTCTCTAATTTGTTACCAATTATTGCCCTTCACAGTAAAAAACGTTTTTTTTATCGGTCTTTTTTTTTACAACTGGGAATTAGATCTGATTGTTTGGTGGACCTAAATGAAATTAAAGTTTCTTTCGAAATAGGGAATTGTTTAGTTAGAAATTTGGTTTGTTATCAATTTTAGAGTTTTTTTCATTACTTAAATAATCATCTTTGTCTACTATCTTATTCTATAATATCTTTAAAAAGTTTTCCAGATTTTGTTATTTTTTTTTGAAGGTTTTTAGTTTTGAAGATGGTCTTCTACCTTACTGAAACAAGAGTATTTCTAACATTGTTAAATCCTACTCTTGTTTATTGTGAAAAATAATTAGGAACTTGGATCTTTACTTTGGAATTGAAAAAGCAATAATTTATCAATTTTTTTAAAATTTGAGTTACTTTTCTTTATCATTTTAAAGAAACGGACTTGAACCAAAAAGAATTTTTAAAAAAGGAATTCAACCCCCACTTAAAAAAATTTAAAGTCTAAAACAAATGATGTAAAGGCATTTTAAGGGTTTTCCCTTTCAAATAAAAGAGTTTAATTAAAAGTCAAAAGTTTACATTTATTTTTTTTTTTGCCAAAAGAATATTTGTCAAAAGAATATTTTCCAAAAGAATATTTGCCAAAATTCATGAAAATTGAAACGTTAAAATTCCAAGTCATTACGATTAATATCTTATTTTAACATAATTCATATTTTTCAATTATAAAAATAAGCCAAATTTCAAAAATAGGGGTAAACTTTATTATTATTATTTTTTCATTTTTTCATTTGTCCATCAAAAAATAAAATGATTACACTTTATTTTTATTTCTTAATCTATATTGGTTGTTATCTCAAAACGCTTTAGTAAATTACATTATTATTCAAAAAAAAAAAACATTAAACAAATTTTTTTTTGATGAAAAAACTGCCCCTATTTTTGAAATTTAGCGTAAGATTTTTTCTTTTCTAAAAAGTCACCAATTTGATAATCAAATAATTTTTTTATTATAAAATTTTAACAAAAAAATCAGAGAAAAATCAACAAAAGTATTAAATTAAAAGACTCTCTATAGTGCTATTTTAATACCTTTCAAACCATAAAAAAAAAACCTCAAAAATAAACTAAAATTCAAAATTTTCCACATAATTAAAACGGTCTAAAAGAATCACAACATTATTTCATTCAATTTGGAAAAAATTTTGATTTATGATTTTTATTTTTCATTTCGTTTTTCCAATTACATACTAGCTTACATTCCTAGATCGAAAAATTTTTTGAATAATTGATATTGAGTTAAAGTTGGGTTTCTTTAAATAGAAAATCCCAAATAAAATTTGATGGTGATATGTAATCATTTGATCAATCAATAATTCCTAATAGAATTTTTACAAATTTATCAATGCATTTTTTTTGTTTTTTGCTCTCTCCAAATTTTTAACCAACGCTTGATTTAAAAGTATTAATAATTATTTATAGTTTTGTCCGGTTGTAATTTATAGACAATTCTAAAACTTTCAATTAGAGAATGATTTTAATTTTGGTATTTCTTATAGAATTGATTAAATAAGATTTTTTTTTTAAATAATTTAATTTTCTTGTGTTAAAAATTTTGAATTGGGGTTTATTATTATTCCTATAAAATTATATTCAATTATTATTTTCATTTAATAAACAATTTTATTCCAAATATGAGATACAAAATATTAAGAGGTGTGTAGCTTTCAAGTTAATAAAAAATATCATAAAAAAATTAAAAATATTTTTTCACAAATCTCAGAAATCACAAAAGCCAAATAAAAATTTCTCTCAATAAAAAAAAAAAAATTATTTATCAAAAAATCTTTTTTTTTTTTTCTTTTCATTTTTAAAGAAAAGTTATCCTATAAGTTATGATCTTACCTATAATATAGCTAGGATAAACAACTCTAAAAATAATATATACAAATTCAGAGTTTCAGGAAGTGTTGTAGGGTGTCTAGAGTACCATAGAGCGCCTATCTTTTCCAGAATTTAAAAGAGTGGAGAAAAATCAAAGATTTTACTCAAATCTTTTGAATTCTGGAAAAGCTAACAGAGGTTTTTTTTAATTTTGGAAATAAAAAGAAAATTTCTGAAATTTTCAGTTTATTTCTGAACTTAAAAAAAACCTAAAGGTAAATGAGTGAAATTTTGTTGAGTCGCCTTCCCTAATTAACAATAAAAGACATAATTTTTTTTTATTTTTTTGGATCTCTTGAGATTTATTTCACAATATTTTAATTTTCTCTAAAACCCTTTTTACCATGAATAACTAAAATTCCACTTTACAAACCGGATTTAAAATCAATAGTACTGAATTATTTGAAAAAAATGAAAAAAATAATTATATTTCGAGAAAAGATTTAACAAAAATCTTTGGCGCAACAAAAGAATTGGATTTGTTTTTAGACATTAAACCAAAAAACAATGGCGAGTCAAAAAAAAAGAACGATAAATTAAATTTAAGATCTCTTAGAAGATATAACTTGCGGGCAACTTCTTCACCACAAAAAAATTTACAAAATCTCAAAATCATTCCACCATATCCAAGTTTTGTTGGAATTATAAACCTTGGGAACAAATGTTATATGAACGCATCTTTGCAATGTCTCTTTCAAACAAATCACTTGGTACAGTATTTTTTAAGTTCTGGTCATTATAAGGAAATAAATTATTCAAATATTTTGGGATGCGAAGGCCAATTAGCAACATCTTTTGGTGATTTTATTAAAAAGTATTGGGAGTCTAATAACCAAATAATTCAACCAGATGAATTTTTGACAACATTTACAAATTTTTTCCCACACTTTCATAATCTTTCTCAACAGGATGCCCAAGAATTTTTAGTGTGCTTTTTAAATGGTATGCATGAAGATCTCAAAAGGCTTCCAGAAAAAACAAAAACAGAAAATACAAAAGTTATTGAAAGTGATGAAGAAAATTCTATTATTTATGATTTATTTCATGGGCGATCAAAATCTTTATTAACTTGTGAAAAATGTGGGCAATTGTCCAAAAAATTTGAATCATTTCTTCATTTAAGTTTAGCTTTGCCCAAAAAGCAATTTTTAAACCATAAAATGACGCTAGTGCGCAGAGATCGATCAAACAAAACAACCAAATACTTTATTTCATCTAATCGCTGGAATGGATTAACAGGTGTCATCAAGAGTGTTAAAGAAAATGCAAATTTAACAGATGAAAAAATTATGATTTGTCAAATTGAAAATGGAAGAATTAAAACAAGATTTACAAAAAAAAATCAAGAGTTATTGATGTCGAAGCAATTAAAAAATTTATACGCATATGAATTTAAGAGTAACAATATTTATGAATTAGAAAATGATTTTAATTACATTGAAATTATTAGTAATTTTGATAATGGAAATTTGAAATTCCCATCGCTTTTGAAAATGAAAAATGGTAATTATTCCTATAATGATATTTCTTTTGCGATTCTTTTACATTTTTATGGACGCTTAAAAAATTTAGATACATTGAATTTAAAAGCCGAATCGAAGATTGATGAATTTGAAACGGTAATAAAATCCAAATCAAAAATAGTATTTTCTTCTTCTTCTTCTTCTTTAGAGGGAGGATTAGTGAATGAGAATAATGGTGATAGAAAATCAATAGATGAGGGTGATAATAATTTGAAAAATAGAAAAAGAAAGCCCTGCAATTTACCTGATAGATCCAATAAAATGAAACAAAAAAAAAATAATCAAGGATCTTTTATTAAAAATAAAGAAAGAAATGATGAAGATTCCAGTGGTTCTGATGACTCTGATGATTCAGAAGATTTGGAATATTCAGAAGGAAATGAGAATGATAATTTTGATTATAACTTTTTTTTTGAAATCTTAGAGATTCAAAATGGTAATGAAATTGAAAAAATAGATCCAAAACAAAAAAAATCCAGGGAAAAATTATTTACAATTAAACCAGAGGCAAATACAAAAATAGTTATCCAATGGAACAAAAAGATCACTAATAGCATTATTAAAAAGTCCGACCTTGAAGAAGTCATTAAACATCCAAACATTAAAATGGTTAAAGATAATTCATTTTCTTTTAACAATTCAATAACCATAGAGCAATGCATTTCAAACTATGTAAAGGAAGAAAAATTATCAAAAGATGATCGTTGGAATTGTCCTAAATGCAAGGAACAAGTAACAGCAACTAAAAAAATTATATTTAATAAAATGCCCCAAATTTTGATCATCCATCTTAAAAGATGGGAAAAATTAGCAAAATTAACGAAAAATGAAACTTTTGTTCATTTCTCACAATTTCTTGACCTTCAAAAATATGTCGAAGATCCTCAGCAAAGATGTTTGTATAGATTGTACGCAGTTATAAATCATTACGGTCGGTATACCGATGGCCATTACACTTCAGTGGTCAGAAATTTGAAAAATGATAGGTTTTGTTCCTATAATGACATAGAAGTTGAAGAAATCAATAACCTGCGCAATGTTAAAACAAGACATGCTTATATCTTGTTTTATTTGAAATTGGATAATTAATATTTGATTATTATGTTGGGCTTTATTTATAATTTTTTTTTTTTTATTTTATTCTTTTTTTAAATAAAATATTGTTTTCGTTTATTTTAAAGTGTTATCATAATAGGCTTTAACAAACCAAAAATTTGTAAAAATGAATTTTTTGTACAACCTTTATTTTTCTTAATTAAATTTTCAAGTATGTTATTTAATCGAATAAAAAATTATTTTTAATCAAGTGGAAAGAACTTCAATAATTGTTGACACGGGAAAGATATACAAGTGTAAACATGATATCTCAAATATTAGAACTTTTTTGATAAAAATTAATTTCAAGAAGAAACTTCTTATATCAAATTCGGTCTGGTGTGTGATAAAAAAATCCAATTAAGAGCGGGTATTTTGAATAAGTGATTCACATTTAATTGGGGGATAACTTTTCCGGAGCATTTTACAATTTTCCGTTTTTATTATTTTTTTTGAAATCTATTTTAGACTCGGGTAAGGCCATTCTTTAAATTCATTTGACAAGGCTCATTTAAATCACTTGGTTTTAATTGGTGGGTTTTTTTGTGTGATTTGGAAAGAATTTGAGATCAGTAGTTTCTGCTTGAAATCAATTTTTATCAAAAAAGTTCTAAAAATTGAGATATCATGTTTTCACTTTTAAAGTCTCGTGATTTTAAACAGCCTTGGGCTTTTTTATTGTCTTGGGGGGGGGGTATAATTATTTTTATGAATGTTGTTGGTTCATTAGATTGAGTCTTGTGAATGGATCTTTTGAGGTTTGATTTTGTAATCCGTTTTTGTTTTTGATACTGATAAATTCAATTAAATATCTAAAAATTTTTTTCTTCATTTTCCTTTTTGAATTTTTTTTGTAATCATTTTCGATATAGCATTCTATTGGTTTAAATGTTGTTAAACTTTATAAAATTAGTTGTTCCTTCCAAATATTCTTACCCTCAGTTGGTTTAAAAGATAAGATATGAGATTACAAAAATGGAAATTGAACTCAAGTTTTGATTAACTAAATTTGAATTTATCAGTATTTACGAACAAAAGTGAAACACAGGAAAAAATGTAATCATAATTTTTAATTGGAAACCTTCTTGAAAATCCAAAGAAGTGTTAATTTATTATTGGAAAAACAATTTAATAAGATAAAAAGGGTGGTTCAACACAATATTGGTTTTTAAAATGCAGTCGGTTCCACTTTTAATACACAAACGTTCAATGAATTTAAGGCACAAGAAAAAACTCAAATTAAAGACATTTTTTGGTTTTTTTTTACACAAATTATTTTACTTGAATTCTAAATTTTGTGCCTTAATTTGAGATTTTTTTTATGATTTAAATTTCGTTGAACGTTTGTGTATTAAAAGTGAAACTATCTATACTACTTTTGGTATTAGTTTTTCTTTGACTGGTCTTTTATTATAGTCTTTCCAAGGCTACCTTAAAATTTTAAATAAAAAAAAATTGAGTTTTCTATTATTGTTTTCCATTTTTAAAAAATTCGGAAATAAGAGTTAATATTCCAAAAAAATTCAATAAATGGGTTATTATTCAAATTTTTGAAATAATAAATAAAAAAAAAAATTTGAAGATTCATGAAACTTATAAATTATCGTCCAAAAGAGCCAAAAAAAATATCAATATCGACTGATCTTTAAAAATTTACCATTTTTGAACAACAATTTTTAAGTGCTTCATAAATCTGTGAATTTTTTTTAATTCTGATTTTTGAAAATTCAAAATAAGAGTAATTATTCTAAAAAATTCTAATAAATGAGACATTATTCATAAATGGAAAATAAGAATAGAAAACTCAATTTTGTTTTATTTAAAATTTTAAGGTAGTCTTGGAATGGCTGTAATAATTTGTTGAAAAAATTGACCTCTTTTGAGATCTCCAAAACCACAATTGAGATTTTTATAATAAATTAGGATTTAAATTATATCTGTTATTTTGATAGAAAATAATATAATGGATTATTATTAGAAGTTTTATTTGTTTCATATTTTAATTGATTTTAATTTTTGTTTTCAGCAAGAGATCCGAGATTAAAAATGGTCCTGAACGTTTTTTCCTAAAGGGTGAAGATATTTTTACTTTATTTTGAGCTGAAGTTGTCTTAAAAAGGAATTTCTTAAATATTCTGAAAATACTCAAGTTATTTTTCTCAAGAAAAAATATTAGAAAAAATATATAAAATGATGCTATATTTTTCAGATCTCCATCACTTGTTATATTTGATATTGATTTTTTATTTTAAATAACAATATTTTTTCTTCCTATTAGCCACTTTTTTCAATAACAATATAAATTTTTAGAAATAACCAAAATCATTCAAAACTCTTTTATCCTCGAAATAGTAATTCTGTGGCAACCAAAAGGAATTGGAAAGACCATAATTTATTTAAAGAGAAAAAATATTGTTTAGACAATAATCTATACAGAATACAGTGGTGGAAATAACCCGTTCAGACAACCTTTAACCCATTACTAAAATTTAACTCCTGTTTTTTTTTCAGACTTGGGTATTTGAAGACTAGAAATCACTTTTAGATTCTTGGTTCAGATCAAAATTGTCTTTAGAGGTTAGATCTTTGATTAACCAAAATGGCTCAATTATACTAAATGCTTTTGTTTCAAAATTTCATCATATTTACAAAATTTCTGTGATTAAATGATTTTGATTAAAAAAATTCAAAAAATGAAATTTTTCTCATTATTTTGTCACAAAATTACATTTTAATCTTACAGTAATCTTCATAATTCTTTTTTAAAATTTATTTAAAGAACCCAATTTCTGTTAGGGAAATATTATTGAATTGAATTGGATATTGTATTTACAAAAGAAAAAAAACAAAGCAGAGATTTATTTTTTGACACAGTTTTTCTGTGTTTAATAAGAGTAAATTCAAAAACCAGTATTTAAAATAAAACAAGAAAAAATACATAGAGAGAAAAATTGATATAAAAATTGGATCAATTACTTTACTGATTTACCTTGAAATATTAAAAAGAAATTACTTGTTACTTTAGAACCACGTGAAATTATTTCAAAAAAAAAGTTACGTTAAATATTAGCTTTTGTGAAATAAATCATTCATAAATTTATTATTTTTTATTGATGAACTGGAACTTAATTCAAAAACAAGAACTTCGTAGATTATGTCGTGTCCATGGTGTAACAACTGGAACAACTAAAGAAATGATTTCTCAACTTGAAGAGATTTTTAAAAAATTTAATGAGATCTTTGAAACCGAGAATATGTTGTCACCAATACAAATACCAGAAGCAAAGACGTGTCTCGATCTTGGTTCAAATTATCAAAAGAAACAAAAAGACATCAAAAATAAAAGGAAAAATCCCGATGGGTTGCTAAAAACCCAGAATAGTATGCCATATTTAGAGAGCGTGAATGCTCAAAATAAAACCCAGAACAAAAAAAATAAGAATAAGACAAAGAAGAAGAAGAAAGGAAGAAACGACGATCCATTTGAAAATTCTGGGAGAATTAATTTTCATCAAGCAATCGAAACAGATCAAAAACCAAAGATCAGAAAATCTCAATCAAAAAGAAGAAAGAATAGAAAAAAAAGAAAGAACCAAAAGAATATAAAAGAGACCAATCTTCTTACACCAACAAAACGAAAAAGATATAAAAAATGGAGTCAAAGTTTAAAAATTAATCGTTCTAAAAAAAAAGAAGCGATGAAGGAAAATATTCCAAATATCCCTTCAAAAAAAATTAACTCTAGGAAGAATTCAAAGTTGGATTTGAAAAAACAGGAAAAACAGAATAGACGCACTTCGTTATTTGTGTTACCAACCTTTTCAAACAAGGAAATTGATTGGATTTCCCAAACCCAGAATTTATTATCAAATAGAAAACGAAAACCTAACGTAATTACGAGTATGGGACCAAAAAAAACAAATACATTCACAAAACCGAAAAATTCAAAAAGTAACGGGGAGTGGATGAACCTATTTCCAAAAAGAGCTAAACAATCAAAAAATCAACGATTGGGAAAATTAAAACGAAAAATGAAAATGAAAAAGCCTAGGAAAATTATCTATTAATTGCAAAAAATAATAAATACTCCTGTGAATATTAAATCATCACTCAGGCACACCCCTCTAAACCAAACGCTTTCACGTTGGCTATAACTGCTGAGTTCTATTATTTTTTTAAAAAACTTTTTACTCTAGCTACCACTGCCAATAAATAAGAACCAAAACGAAAATAATTTTGGTTCAAAATATTTTTTTTTTCTGAAAAATCACAAAGTTCAATAATTTTATTTCACTTCCTTAGTGCCCTAATATACACCAGATTATTAAATAAAGAATAAAATTTTATTATTGATTATTTTTAAGAATCAGAAAAATGATGAATTTTGATCAAAATTACTTTTTTTCAGTTTTTTGTCTTGATTATTTTGAATTGTTAATACAAGAACAACATTTTTAAAAAACAATCCCGAATAAAATTTTATTAGATTTTTTCAAGACAATAATTTAAAATTGATCTTATACCCCCCCCCCTGGAACCTGTTATATGATAAAGTTATTCCTTCCCAAGAAATAGGAAGTTAATGATGATTTTTTATAACTTTTATGAAAAGAATTTTATATCGACCGGAATACTGATAAAACACTAAAACCTAATAAGTTGCTCAAAATAAAATATATACGAATTATTTCTTGGAAAAAGAAAAAAAAATTAAAAAAAAACCACAAAAAAACAGTTTTTAAAAAATAACCGTTTATTTCAAGCAAAAAAAAATAACCAATTAGGAAAAATAAGAGATTTTTAAATCAATATACATTTACAAATTATTTTATGGATGTTTTATTTTCAATTTAACTCAAAGTAATTTTGAACACAATATTTTTGGATACATAAAGAAGTCTTTATCTTTTATCATTATCATTTTTATTTTTTATTTATTTTTTTTTATTATTAGTATTTTTATCATTTAATAGAGTGTTTATTGCCCCCCCCCCCTGTTTATTATGTTCTTTTTATTTTGAAAGAATGAACCAAAATCTCTGGATTACACTCAATTCTTTTTAATAATAATTAAAAACAAATTTACTTTTTTTATATATTTGTAAAATGATTAGATTTTATACATAAAACAGAAAAATCCAAGAAAATGATGGTTTGCTTTTTCTTTTAATAAAAAAAGAATACAAAATTTCAAATAATTTCCCCAACCCTTTTTGAATTCTGCAAAAGAACCATTTTTGTTTTTTTTTTCAATTTTAGAAATTAATCGAAAATTTAAGAAAATTTCTTTTTATTCTTAAATTTAAAAAAAACACCATTATGTTTTCTTGAGTTATTTTTTTTTATTTGAAAAAACAAGATATTTCACAGATAATCCCAAAAAAGCATTAAGAAAACAGAAATTGTTTTTTTTTAGAAATTTTGGAATGTTAAGAAAATTTATTAAATTTTCCTTTCATTTCAAAAATAAAAAAAAATGGATGTTTTGTTTTCTGGGATTTAAAGGAATTGAGTTTAATCTTTATTTTTTATTCCAATTTTAAAGTCCTGACAAATCTAGTCACACGAAAACATCACGCGACATCCCAAAAACTTATAATTTTCAATTTAAAAAAGCCTTTCAACCCATTAATAAAGTTTATTACCAACCAAGGACAATAAACTTGATATAATTTTTTTTTTTTTTTTGAATCAAAAATATTAATAATACTATTTTACAATCAGTTCCACTTTTAAGGCACAAACTTTCAACAAAATTTAAGGCACACCATAAAAACCTCAAATTAAGTCACAAAATTTGTAATTTTTTTTACAATTTATTTTACTAGAATTTGAATTTTGTGCCTTAATTTGAGATTTTTATTGCGTGCCTTAAATTTCGTTGAAAGTTTGTACCTTAAAAGTGGAACTGACTGTATAATAAAATTAGATATATTGATTTTTTAATACAGAAATTCAGGTTTTGTGATTATTTTCATAGATTGGATATATTCAATGGAAATTTTTTATTTAGTGATAAAACACAATATATAGATATATATATATACATAATTATTCAAATACCTTTTTTTGAAAAAAGCACTACCTGTACTAAAAAAAAAACAACACTTATTGATTTTAACAGGCTGATAAATTCTATAAAAAATAGCTGGAATCTTTAATGATGTCTAATCTATTTTTTTTTCCCAATCTCATAATTTTTTGATTTCACTTTATTCATAAAATACGAGTAACTGTTTAGATAATTTGTGTATTTTCTGAGTTTTAGAATGGAAGTTGAACTTTCACATTTTATATATATTTTATCGTTAAATTTCTCTGAATTCAGAAGAATAGGTAAAACCAAAGATTTTCTCAAATATATTGAATTATGGAAAATCAAACTATATACACAACACTGAACCCATTGTAAATTTTTACTTTTAGAACTTTCTATTCCAATTTCTAGTTTTTTAAAATTCGAGATTCCCAAAAAATATTTCAAAAATATTATTTTATTAAAGGAATATCTTTTTATTAAGTAATCTAAATAGAGGATCTTTAATTTACTAATTAACTAAAATATTCTTATATCTATATATATATATATATATATTATTACATTATTAATTTTGGTTTCAGTTGTATAAATAATGCAATTATTTTAAAATTAATCCATATTCTTTAGGAATAGTAAATATAATCAAAATAAAAATTGAGAAAGTTGGAATCTTAATCTCAAAAAAAGGTGAAAAATGAAAAAGAAATTAAAAATTCTGGACTTTAAGCATATCTCAAAAAAATTAAATGTTGTAAAAAAAAGATACTCAGAATAATAATTAGGGTCTAGATAACTTAATAATATTCAAAGACACCCCAACAAAAATAAATCATTTTTAGAGAAAAGTTAAAAATAAATACATCTTTTAGGAAATGTTAAGAATATTCAAAAATTTATTAATATAAAAATTATATTTTAAAAGAGTAGCACCGAGTGCATTCAAGTACATAGGTTTTTAAGAATTCACAAGAAATGAATAAAATCAAAAATTCAACTCAAGATTTTTAAATAAAAAAATACCTAATTACAGTTTTCTTGATGTTTTCTGATTTTTTTTATCTGTAAAGTCGATAGATTTTCGTTAGGTTTTTTTTATTTTTCGAAAAAAACCGAAAATTTTTTAAAATTTTCTTTTTATTTCTAAAGTAAAAAAAACCTAGAACACTTCACAAATAAATAGAAAACTCAAAAAAACCTAACAAAAAAATATTGTTTTTACAAATAAACAGAAAAAAAGGCAAAGGTAAGTGTTTTTTTTTTGTTTTTTTTTAATTCTTATTGTAGTTTAAAAAATACATTGATTTTTTACTAAAATAAAAAGTAAAAAAAAAAAAAAATGTTACACTTTTCTAAAATTCAAAACAATTGTGAAAAATTCTTGAATTTTATCAATTTCTTTTAAATGGTTGAAAACCTAAAGTCAAAAAATAGTTTAAAATAGAATTTATATTCAGCCATATTATAACCAAAAATACAACAACACCCCTGAACAGATATTCTTATATATAAGATAGGAATAAAATAAAAATAAAATCTGGTAATTTATACATAAGATATTTCAACTTTAGAATTAATGTGGAAATTGATCATTGTTTATAGAGTGTGTACATTCTCTGAAAATAATTTTAAATAGATGATTAAATAATTAATTTAAAGGAACAAAATTCATTAAGAATAACATTTTGAAATTATTTTAAAAAAGGGGATATTACTAATCTGGATATTAGTCAAAGAATAAAAAAAATCGGATTTCTTTTTGAATTATTTTTTCAAGTATTTACTTGAAAGAATTTTTGAAAAGTTAGTATGATTTTTTGATTCAAAATTGCTATTATACATTTGGGTTTAGAATTTTCTTATATATTCTTGAAATCTAAGAATTTTATGTTACCGTTGTGGAAAAAAAGTGAAATACTGTTTTTAATTGGGAACATTAATAGAACCTGAAAAATCAAAGTAAGATCAATTTAAAAAGAATAAATAAATAAATAAAGACAAAAAAATGTGTTCAACACAATTACAGTTTTTTTTAATACTATCTTTTGGTATGGATTGTACTTTGATTGATCAATTATTAACAATTTGTTCAAAATATTGAATATTTTTGAGATCTCCAAAAAAACCACAAGAACAATTTCGATAAATCAAGAAAGTTGATTTAAATTGAAAATGTTGGTTTGACTGATAATAATATAATGTATTATTATTTAAAGTTAATTGGTTTGCTTCTTTTTATTGATTTTACTTTTCTTTTTCAGTAATGTTCCCAATTAAGAACCGTGTTGAACTTTTTTTCCTAAACAGTTAATATTTTTTGGACAAAATTGATCTCGTTTTCTTTATTGCAACTTTTCAATTTTCCTTACACACACAATTTTCAATTTTACTCAAATTAATATCAAAAAAATAAAAGAGTCAACAACTCAATAATAGAAGGTGCCTTTTTCAATTAATTTATAAAATTAAAAAACAAAAAAATAAAGGTTGTGACTATTTTTTTCACATTTAAATTTGGGTAAAACCATTTTCATTTGAGTAATAACGTATTTCACTGACATAGGATAACTCACCTGATCTTGGAGGATCGATTTTTTGATTATTTGGGAATGATCAGACCAAAAACATAGAAATTCTAATTGTATAAAAGTTTTGAAAAATACAAGTTGAATAAGTAATTTCATTGTCTTGTTTCAAATATGCAACACGAATTACAAACAGCACCTTTGAACATAATTTCAAGAAAAGAAAATTAAACAACTTAAGCGAAAATTTTTACTCTCATATTTTAAAAATGTGTTCAAGACTTTTTTACTTGAAAGCACAATACAACTTTATTGAATAAGATTAGAAAGGAATCAAAATTTTTATTCAAACCCTCAGTATTCTTTTCGTTTTGCTTTCATTTTTTCTTAAAATAATAAATCTAATTAATCAGGTAAAAATTAACTTTTTTTAACAAAAAGTTCAATAAAGTAAATAATTTATTTTATATTCTCAAAACCAAAAAATTCCGGAATTCAATAAAGAAAACAATACAAAACAATCAAAGTGAACACAAAAAGGAAAAATTAAAGTAACCAATCTCCAAATTATCATTTTTTGATTTTAATCAACAAAAAAAAAAAATCTCACTTTCCCAAACAAGAAAAGAGACAAATAAAAACAAACAAACAAACAAAATGACTGAAGGACTCGAATTAGAACGGGGAATCAAGGTGCTTTATGACGGCAAATTTAAAAAAGCTGAAAGGATTTTCAAAGAGCTGTTAAGGTTTGATTCTGCAAATGTGGAAGCTTTTTTTAACCGAGGTATTTCGTATTACTACCAAAACAAGCCTGACAAGGCACTCAAGGACTTTACAAAAGTGCTCGAGCTTACGCCAAAGCATATCAAGGCCGCACTCGCTCGGGGCAATTTGTATAATTCACAAGGCGAATGGGAAAAGGCGATCAACGACTACACACGCGCGCTCAAGATCAAGCCCAAGAAATACGAGCCCTTATACAACCGTGCTATTTTGAATCGGAAACTGAAGAACTACGATCAAGCGCTCACGGATTACAATCGGCTCATCAAGTTCAAAAAAGGCAACTCAAGTGTCTTCTACAACCGTGGCGTTGTGTACTATTTGAAAAAGGAATTGAAAAAGGCATTTCGGGACTTCTCGAGGGCGTTTGACTTGAACAGGAACTGCTCGGAGGCCCTGTTCAACCGATCAAAGGTCTTTGTGGATCGTAACTTGCCCGTGAAGGCCATCAAGGACTTGACGAAGGCGATCAAAATTAAACGCAATTACTGGCAAGCCTATTACTCACGGGGCATTCTTTGGATCAGGGTCAAGAAGCACGCCAGGGCTGTTGAGGATTTCAAAAAGTGCATTCAGATCAACCCACAGTTTATTGAGGGGCTCTACAATTTAGCCGTTGCATATTTCCAAAATGGCGAAATCCAGCAATCCACGCGCACCTTTTTTGAAGTTCTGGAGCTGGATCCTAACCACGTCAACTCTTGCTTTGACTTGGGTGTTGTTGCGCAAGCGACAAAAAATTATCAACAGGCAGTCGAGCACTTCAGCAAGGCCATTGCCCTGGGCCACCCCGAGGGATATTGCAATCGTGGCATTGCGCTCAGATATTTGAAAAAATATGAGGAAGCGATCGGCGACCTATCAAGGGCCATACGCAGCGACAAGAAAAACCCAATGCTTTTCCATAACCGCGGTATTGTCTATGCCCGGATGGAGCAATACTCTGACTCCATAAAGGATTTTAATACCTCTCTGGAGATGGAGCCAAACAATTTGGATGCCCTCTTTAACAGGGCCAATTCCTTTCGCAAGCTTGAAAAATACGACAAAGCCATCGAGGATTATTCCAAACTGATCCAGCGAGACCCCAAAAACGCCAACGCCTATAACAACCGTGCAATCGTTTGGAACGCTAAGGGCAATTATGAACACGCAATCCACGACTATTCCAAGTCCATTAAAATCAATTCCAAAAAACCAGATTATTATTATAATAGAGCAATCACCTACAAAAGCGATAAAAATTATTCCAAGGCCAAAAAGGATTTTGAAATCGTTTTGAAATTAAACCCAAAGCACTCATTCGCTAAAAAAAATCTCAACGAATTAGATAAATTTTTAAAAGCTAAAAAAAAATTAAAATCTAAATATAAACATAAATCAAAAAATAAAGAGAAACTTAAAGAGAAGCATAAATCGAAACATAAATCGAAACATAAACCGAAACACAAATCAAAGCACAAGCCAAAATCAACAAGCAAAAAAAAAAAATAACATTATTAGATGTTTTTTTGGAATAAAAATCGATTTATTTTTAGATTTTTATTATTAATTTTTAATTAATAAAATATTTATATTTATACTTTGTTTATATTCACACACACACACACACACATATATATATATATATATAAACTCTTTTTCAAATAAAAGGTCACTCAAAATTTCAAGAATTATTCATAATTGAATCAAATTAATTGTAGTATCATTCTCAAATCTAAAAAAACTCTTTAAAATATAAAAAAACACTAAACTGAATAAACAAAACTCATTAAAATAAAACAATAAAAATTAAAATTAAATATTTTAAAAATTGATTTGCACTTTTATTTGAAACGAGAAATCTTGTTTTGTAAATTGTAAAGAAAAAAAAATATAAAATCAACAAAACTGTTGAACAAGGTGAATTGAGAAAAAGTTCTCTACATTTTATTGATAACTCTTTACACGTCATAATTTTGTTCTTTAAAGTCTCATATTCAATATAAAGTTGCAATTCATCTGGGTATTTCGTTGGTATTTTTTTTTTTCAATATTTTCTTTTTTCTTTGTTCCATACATCAACCCAATAATGAACTTTCTTAATGCCTATATCTAGCTCATTCGAAATCAAACTTAAACTGTTTCCATTTTAATACTGGTAGATTATTTCCAAATTGGTTTCTTCTTAGAATGTTTTTTTATTTTCCAACTGTTCAATATCCATAAACAAAAAAACAAAAAATGAAAAAATGAATAATTAAAATGAAAATCATCAAGAAGTAATTATCTTTTTCACAATCAAATTCAATATTATTGATGATTTGAGAGATGTTCCCTTTTGTTTGAAAAGGGATTATATATATATGCTCTCTTTTAAATGTTTGCTTAATTCCCGTTTTTATTTTATTTTTATTTTCTTTTATTTATAAGGATTTTTTTGGCCAAAATAATTTTTTTTTTCAAAATTATCATTTTTTTGAGTTTATTATTATTTTTTTAAATATTACTTTCTGAACATCCCCTTTTTTGTAATTTGATTATTTTTATACAGTCAGTTTCACTTTTAAGGCACAAACTTTCAACCAAAAATTAAGGCACAAAAAAATTTCAAATTAACGCACAAAATTTGGAATTTTTTTTTTTACAATTTATTTTTACTAGAATTTGAATTTTGTGCTTTAATTTGAGATTTTTATTGTACCTTAAATTTCGTTGAAAGTTTGTGCCTTAAAAGTGAAACTTACTGTATCTTTTCAAAATAAACATGATTTCGCTCAAATGTACCCAACTAAAAAATAAGAATTCAATTTTATTTTAAGAATCAAACAGTTTAGGATAACAAATAAATAAGACTAATGATAAAATTAGGATTAATGATAAGATTCTTAAAAAGAAATACATTTACAAACTCTACATACTTATTAAAAAAATAATATAAAAACCTTGTTCAGATTACTGAAAAAAAAAACAAACAAAACAAAGAAAAGTATTGTTATAAAATTTCTGTATTTTTTAATAAAATAAAATGAAAGACAATCATTTTTTCGGAAAATAAATATTTATGCTTTAATTAACATTCCATAACAAAAATTTTTTTAATTTTAATGTTTTTTAAGTTTTTTTTTTTTCAAATTGAACTCAATAATAATAAAAAATTCTACATTTGTCTCTTACATTAACAAACAAGGAAATTTTCAACTCAAGTCTAAAGATTTTTTTATACAATAATTTCCTCTTTCAAGAATATTAGAATAACACATTTTTATTCAGTTACTATAGATCTTGTAATGAAAAGAAAAAAAAATTCAAAACTGTGAGGTATTTCACTACAATTACAGTATTTTTTCTAATTTAAAAATTTCCATCTAATCAACACCATAAATAATTTTATCTCTTTTTTGGATATTTATAAATGAATTGGAATTTTTTATACAATAAATTAAAAAAAAAAAAAAAACCTAAAGATATTAAACTGAAACATTTTTTGCTTATTGTGAAAACATAATTAAAAATCTATTAATTTGAAATTGAAAAAAGAGTTAATTGTTGAAATTTAAATATAATAATGTTAAAAAGGTTTAGGATAACTATATTTTCGAACATAAAGGATTTCCCGATTAAAAATAGAGTTGGGTTGCAAAATGAAATATCTTGAAATAGCTAAAATTGATCGCAACAAAAAGAAGGATTAATTTTTTTTTTTTGATTTTTTTTTTTGGAAAACTACCACTATAAATTTCCGATTCTAAACTTTAAAAATGTTATTTAGATTCGAGTAAGACTAGAAAAGATTATTTTTTTACTTTATTTGAAGTGAACTTTTCTTGTAATAATCCAATCTTCAATTAATATTGGGAATTTGAGACACATTGCCATTAATAGGATTCGCTTTTTGAGATGATTTATTACCAAGTGGGTATGTGATATACAAATACATAACCTAAATAAGACAATTTATAACTTGGAAGTTTGACAGTGATTAGATTTTTTCCTTTTTTTTTAGTTTTAATTGAAGAAAAGAACAAAAAATACAATTGCATTCCTCAACAGATAGAAAAAATACTTTAATTTACATTTAGATATTATAACCGTTTATTTAAGTGATATGTAATCCAAGTTGTACAAAAAAACAGGAGTTTTATTATTTTTTTTTTTTCAAGAAAATAGTTGAAATTAAATTTCTATTTTTACATTAAAAATAAAATTGGTTAATTACTTGTTCCAATCCCCAATGCAATCACCCAAACTCGTTGCCCTTTTAACAAATCTTGAAATGATTTTGGTTTTAGCAACAAAAAAATAATAAAACTTTGAAAATAATGTTATTTTGCTTCAATTTTTAAAAAAAATATATTCTGGATGCTTATAGAACCAAAACAATGAATCAGGAGTTGAGTTTAATGGTATTCTATTCAAATTAAGATATTGATATTCTTTATAACAAATTCTTCAAAAAGGCATTATTGTATCTGTATATTTTGACATGTTTTTTTTAAAATTTGTAAATGAAAAAAGTAAAAGGTTATAAAATGCTAACAATTTTAAAATTTCAAATATTACTCTTTTTATTCCAATATTGATTCAAATTGTTCTAATGGACTCTTGTGAATAATACAAAATAATTTATCAAAAAAATTTTTCAAAATTGCAATTTTTTTCCATTTTCTTGAAAACCAGAAAAGAACTTTTTCATAACTTTAAAGAATTAAAAATTTTTTGACTAAATAAATCTGTATTTGATTGATAAAATTTTTGTTTAAAACCTTTTATCAAATTTCAAATAATTCCTTCATTTCACATCTCTATTTGTTTTATTTGTTGAGATTTGAATTGAAATATTCATAATTAAAAATATGAACAAAACATTTTTTTTTTTCAAAATCAATTCTTTCCAAAATAAAAAAAGAACAAGATGCTACACAATTTTCAAGAATTAAGCTAAATCATTAATAAAAATAATAGGTAAACCTTTTTTTCGTTTTATATTAGAAATATGTGAAAATTTAATTTTCAAAAAATAAACTCAAATTAATAAATTGTATTAGATAATGTTAACTCATCCATTTCATAAGCCAAAACACAAATTACAAAAAAAAAAATTAAGATTTCATTTTATTGTTAAAAAATGCTAGTTACTTGTTTTTTTCATTTTTTTTTTTTAGAATTTAACATTTTTTTTTGGAATCTCAAATATTCTCTTTGGTATTTTAATCGGTAATTAGTTTTACTATATCTTATTGTAGATGTTGAGGAAGATAGAACAGTTTTTCGTGCTTCTTTTTTAATTTTAGGTCGATTAATTTGCTTAATTCTTACATTTAAATTCGAATGTTTGGATAATTTATAAAAATCTTGAGCACCTTTCAATTCATATAAATGTTCTATAGGTATATCAGATGAAATTTTGTCGGTATATAGGAATTTCATGAAATAATTTAGAGCGGTAAAGCTAATATTAGTATAATCGTGTATTTGATTTATTGATAGATCAATTACATTTACAAATAATTCCCTGAACAAACCCGAACGTGCCTGGAGTATCAATCTGTGAGAATGGACTTTTTCTTCGAATTTTTTTTTTTCTTCTTCGTCTTCAATATTTTCTAATCCTTCCTCAGATAGAAGGATAGTAAAATCTTTAGATTTTTGATCCAAATATAAATTATTTAAATCATGAACCAATCCCTGTTTCCCTATCTTTTTTTCAAACAATTCTTTTGATACTCCAAATAAATTAATAACGCTGTATACAGATTCATGGTGCCTTGGGGATACAGTTCCAGTGTAAATCCATTTGATAATTTTTTTTACTTGATCATATTTTAATGGTGATAATATTTCCGTAAATTTATCAAAATCGATTTGAAATCCTAATCTGCATTTAATCATTAATTTATGAAGTGAGAAATGTTTTTTTTCATTTTGTAATTGTAATTCAAAATCACAAGCTTCTTCCAAATCCATCAACCTTTCAAAATCATGCACAATACTATTCCAGAATTTAAACCCCTCTTGGATTTCCACATCATCTGTAGCCTCAAAGGGGGGGCACAGCGTTTGTTTATCAGATAAATATGGATTGGCTCCATATTTTAATAATAATTTAATTGCATTAATATTCCCCCCTTCCACAGCACATACTAATGGTGTTTTATTCTATTTATTATTGCAGTTATATTTTGATAATTTATTATTAGATTTGAAACAAAGGAAAGAAATTAAATGAATTGATAACTAAAATAAATATATAAATAAATAAATACAAAATAAGATAATATTATACCCCAAAATATTTATTTGGATCCACGCCATTTTGAAGACAAAATTCTAATAAATCCAAATTTTTTTGTGTTTTTACCAACAAATGTATTGTTTGTTCCTATTTAATAATTTTGAATATTTTTTTATATTTTATATAGCAAAAAAATGCAAAAAAAAAAAAAAAAATATATTAATCTTGAATTTAAATCGAGATCTTGTAATACAAATTAAATGGTCTTTGAGTCCATTTATTTATGCTTTTAATTATTTATGTTTTGTTAAGAAGAAATATGAATAAATCGTCTAATAATTTTGAAAAAATTTTCTAAATTTTATCTCGGAAATTTAATAATATTTTAATATTATTCATAAAATTATTCATTGCGAGATTTTCGGAAAAAAAGTAAAAATAAATAAATAAATATATAAATTAAAATGATAAAATCGCTTTTAAAAAGAAATTTGATCAATTCAGTACTCAAATAATAGGTTTTTAGGCAGTGAATTGCTTTCATTTTTCAACCTTTAAAAAAATATTTTTTTTTTTTTTTTTTTTTATTTAAGGGAGGGGTTATTAACTCCTCTTGTTTGCCATTAGTTTTTTCCAGAATTTAAAAGAATTGAGTTAAATCTTTGATTTTACTCAATTCTTTTGAATTCTGGAAAAGCGTCATTAGCCTTTCTTGAGTTTTCTGTTTATTTGGAAAATCAATAGATTTTCGTTAGGTTTTTTTGAGTTTTCTATTTATTTGTGAAGTGTTCTAGGTTTTTTTGTGGTTTTCTATTTTATTTGTGAAGTGTTCTAGGTTTTTTTTATTTTGTGAAATAAAAAGAAAACTTCAAAAATTTTCTTTTTATTTCAAAAATTAAAAAAAAAAACGAATGACATTTCCAACTTGTATTATTTTCTAAATGTTTAATTCTGAAAAATTCGAGTTCATATTCAGGTTGTTTTGAATTTTTGGAATATCAATTAATATTTTATGATTCTTTTTTTAGAAAAGGGAGATAATTAATGAATTCATCAAAATGGAGGATTTTTAATTTTTGAATTAACTTAACTCTTCTTTTATATATCGTTATTCTGGTAGAATCAATTTTTGCTTCAGTTTTATAAATAAGCTTAGGGGAGTATGGGTTGATTAATAAAAATCTTGTAGTTTTTTTTATTAATCCTAGTATCAATATCTTTAAAATCTGTTTTTGTCAAATCAAATATTTCTAATCCATATAATAATTGGCTATGTAACACAGCTTTAAAAAACTGAATTTTTAATCCATTAGAAAAATTTTTTTGTTATAAGATATTGATTTATTTTTTAAAATTGGTCTTAACTTTATCAAAGTTAAAATTTTAAATGAGTTTTTTTATCCAGCCATTTACCAAGATATAAAATTTCGTTTGGAATTAAAGTTTTTTTAGTTTTATAATTATTTGGATTCATCCCGAAATCTCTTATTATATATATATATATATATATATATTTGTAATTGAAAATTGATTTCTATTAATGATCCTTTCAGCAAAATAAGATCATCTGTAAACATTTGTACATGTAATGTCAGTGATTTGATTTTTTCTAAGAGAAAATGAGTAATAAATCCAAATAATAAAGGAGATAATGGATCTCCCCGATAAACACCAATTCCTTCTTTTGAGCAAGAAGCAAGTAGATATTTTACAATAATTTCATTTTTTATTAATTTTTTAATTGAATAATAAATAAGTAAATGATGTATAGAGTCAAAACATTTTTGTATATCTAATGTAACAATATAAATATTTTCTTTTTTAAATTTATTTGTTTATTTTTTGATATTCACCCAATAAGTTTAAAAACTAAAATTCTAGTATCTATTTTTTTTTTAAATCCAAATTGGTTTTTTGAAACTAAGTCCCAAGAATCTTGAATTCCTTGCATATAAAAATTTTTGAAAAAATCTTGGGAGAGTTTGATTAATTGAAATTGGTCGGTAATTAAGTGGTATCCCTTCATCACCAGATTTATGAATGAACAATAAATTTCTTTTTTTAATAAATTTAATATTTTTCTGAGATATATCATTAATCCAATTAAAGAAATATTTTTTTGGATTGTTTTTTTATAAAGTTTTCATAATTTATATAAAATTCACTACTTTTATTTTTTCATTGATTTATATTGTTTAATTTTATCCAATTCTTTGACTGATTTATTTTTTTGATACTTGATGATTTCCAAATTTTTGATTATTGAAAATATTTCTTCTATTTTCATACAGTACTTTTACCTAATGTAAAATTTTTAATAAAATTAAGAATATATTTTTTTGGTTTTTTACTCATAGATTTAACAAATCCAAAATACGATTTTTTCATATTATCATTATTTAGAATCATTTTTTTCGAAGTTTCTCTTAATAAATTAATCTTTTTCCAAAAATTTTGATTTTCTTCAAATTCAATATTAATCTAAGTTTATTAATTTAAAATATTTTTTACTATTCCTGTCTTTAATTTCAATAATTAATTCATTATTTTCAAATAATCTATTAATTAAATTATACAGTTTTAAATCTTTTTTTTTTTTTGGTATATTTAAAATAATACTCTCTTTTTTACTTTAAATTGTTTTTTAAAAGATTTTGAAATTCTTTTCATTTAGTTGATAAATTTTAGGATTATAAAAATTTGTAAAGTCAAGATGAAACTTTGCAATATCTTTAATTGATATTATATTTTTGATTTCTTAGTTTTTATTAATATTGAATTTATTGAAAATTACATTATGATCACTAATTTTATTTTTAATAGTTTTTGATTTTAAGTTATTGAAGTTTGTTATAAAATAATATATGTTATTATTTTTTCGACTTGACCTAGTATTAAAAATAATTTTAAAGTTGAATTTTGAAAATGAATTTATTGAATATTATAATAATTATAAATAATAAATTTACACCAAGTCAATAATAATAATAATAGGGGGGGGGGGGCTTACATTAAAAAAATTTTTCTGATTCGGGGGATAATATTTTAAAAATAGATTAATAATATCTTTATTCACATTATTTTCTAACAAGAAATCCAATATTAAGGAAATTTGATCAGCCTTTGAAAATTTAGCATTATTTTTTAATAATAATTCGATTATATCTTTTGTATTCCTACTGAATAAAGCCGTTTTAAGTATACTTGTTCCATCTGGATAATTTTTATCAAGTTTTTGACCATTCTTAATTAATATTTCAGTATGGTGAAAAAGATTATTTTCAATTGTATAATGAAGCGGTGTATAACCATATGGATCTGGTACTTTAAAAGGTGCTCCATTCTCGATCAAGAATTGTAAAATTTCAGCTGAAACAATTAGAAAAATTGCATAATGTACGATTGTTATATTTGGACAAATTGAACATAATATAGAATGTCCTTTATTTGGAACATATCTGCCAATCTTTTCTTTAGTTTGAATATATAATTCTTGAGGGGTCTTTTCCATACTACTAAGAAAATTTACCTTTGGGCAGGTTGTTGTGATTTTAAATCCCTTTTTAATCAGATATTTGAGGAATTTTTTTTTATTGTTTCTTAGTGCGTAAACAAAAGGAACATAACCTAAAACATCAGGAGAATGTAAATTTGCACCCTTCCCAATTAAAAATTTGGCAACTTTGTATTCAGAATACTTTCGTATTGCAATTACTAGCGAATTATATTCTTTCGAGTTATCAACAACCGCGCCCTTTTCGAAAAGTTGCTGTATAAACGCAAGGCTACATTGATTATTAAGTGCTGTATATAAAATATATTTTAGAAACGTTGCTTTTTTCCCAACTTTGAACTTTGTAAGCATTCTTTTTAAAAAGTCTTCTTTATGTGGAAATTTTGCAAAAATTCGGAAAAGATATTCCTCTTCTAATAATCTTTCAATATAGTCTTTAAGTGGGAGTTTCTCACGTGCATTTTCGTATTTATACACAAGATTAGTACATTCCTATTAATAATAGCAATGATAATAATGATAATGATAAATTACATTACAATTAATTGAAAGGTTATGAGGATAGAATTTTATTGAAAAGTTATTGTTTGAAAATTTTAAGTTTATTTCATTTTTTGGGAGAAAGGAGTAATTAAAGAAAATTTTATCAAAATAGAAAAAAAGAGAAGAAGAAAAATAATTAAAATATTAATATAAAAAATAATATTATCATTTTCACGAATAGTAAAACCTAGGCACTTTCTGTTAGTTTTTTCGAGAATTTAAAAAAATTGAGTAAAATCTTTGATTTTTCTCCATCCTTTTGAATTCACCAAAACCCCCGTTCGCTTTTTTTTAATTTGAGAAATAAAAAGAAAATTTCAAAAATTTTCTTTTAATTTCTTAAATTAAAAAAAAGCGCGAACACTAGATTTTCTTGAGTTTTCTATTTATTAGAAAAATCAATAGATTTTCGTTAGGTTTTTTTTACTTTAGAAATAACCAGAAAATTTTAATAAATTTTCGGTTTATTTCTAAAGTAAAAAAAACCTAGAACACTGCTTAAAAAAAATAGAAACCCTCAAGAAAACCAAGGCACTCTACGGCACTTGACGGCACCCTACGGACACTTTTCGTTAGGTTTTCGAGGGTTTGAAAGAATTGAGTAAAATTAAAGATTTTACTAAATTCTTTTAAATTCTGAAAAAGTGCCGTTAGCTTTTTTTTTAATTTAAAAGAATAGAGCAATATCTAAGATTTTTCTCTATTCTTTTTAATTCTGGAAAACTGCTGTTTGGATTTTTTTTAATTTAAGAAATCAAAAGAAAATTTCAAAAAATTTCTTTTAATTTCTAAAATTAAAAAAACCTAGGCACTTGACGGCACTTCACGGGACTTGTCGAAACTCCTCCTGAATTCACAGGAGGGGAAAGAACCCGATAGAAAGATCAATTCAAAGTTTATCAATATTTTAATTGTAAATTGAAGATTCCAAGAAAAGCTTTTTTATTCTTTTTTTAACTTGACTTTCTTAAAAAATTGAAAAAGAAAAAAAAACAGAAAAAAAGTAAAAAAAGTAATATTTTATGAAACTTTTCGAAAAATAAAGTTTTTATTCAAAAATTCAGTTTCACATAAATAGTGATTCTAAAAATTCCAAAAATGGAATCATTTCGGTAACTCTGATTAAGACGGTAAAGTACATTTTTCAAATTTTGAGTCTCACTATTTATGTGAAACTGGATTTTTCAAATCAATATCTTGAACCAAATACATTGATATTTTAATAAATACGAGAGTGTCATTATATCCTAGTTTAATATATTTTCATATCAACTAAAAAATGGGAATCAAAAAAAATGAAAAATTTGATCAAGAAATTAAATAAACAAAAATTATTTATTTATTGATCAAATCGATAGAATTTGATACAATTACTTCTTCTTTAATTGGTTTTATTTTTAGTTCTTCATGGAAATATTTTTGTTTGTAAAATTTTTGAGAAACAAATTACTTTTTATTTCTAAAGAATTTCCAAAATGAATTTAAAAATCCAAATTTTTCATTTATTTTATCTAATTCTTGTTTGAGTTCAGAAAATAGAATATTTTCGGAATTCCTCTTCAGAAATAAAGATTTATTGGATTTATTGGTTTGATTTTATAATTATTTATTTTCAATTAAATTGAGAACTCAAAATAATTCTGAATCTAATTTAAATGTTTTATATATTTTTCAATTTCTTTGGGTTGAATTTTTTGTAACGTTTTTTGATTCCAAGAATTCAACTCCCTTTTTATTTTAATTTTTGAAATAGTACTCTTTATTTTGGTTTTGTTTGATAAAAATATTTGAAAATTGAATTTTGAAATAAAATTTGTAAAAAAAATGTTTTGTAAAATAATAATAAATAGTAATGGGGCGAGAAATTCAAGGTAATGAATTGTTCGGATTCATCCAAATTAAGAAGACAAACAAAAAGAATCTTCGAAAATAGGCTTTGGTCTATTTTTTTTTTTTTTTTCATTCTTGGTTTAAACAAATGTATTTGGAGAGGTGATATTTCGTGTTTGGTCTTCGAGGAGAAAATCGTTGTTTCAAATACAAATCTTCTTTTGTCTATTTTTTTTCTTTATTCTTGGATTAATTTCATACATTCTCATACACATTTCAAGATCCAAAACTTAATTTCATAAAACCAAAAATTTAATCAAAAAAAATGTTCAAAAAATTGAAAAATGAAAGATTCAACTCGGTTTAATTTTGGGTTCGTTTTCTTTTGACAAATAGAGTATCGAATGGTATTTTGTTTTCAAAGATTCAATATCCGATGGCACTCAAAAAATCTTTTTCAGTAATTTACTGGTCACAATTACAATTTTTCAAATTGGTTAAATGTACCTACTCCTGAATGCGCCATTTTTTGAGCTTGTGTAAAATTATTTTGGAAATATGTGAAAAAAATGATAATTTAATTCTATAAACCAGACAAGACACTTCACACTCATGTGTATTTGAAAACCCAACTTTCTTGCATTGTAAATCTCATAATTTTATTTGTTTTTTTTTAATTATGGTTAGGTAGTTTGGTTTTTCATTGTTGGTAAAAGAAAAAGAGATCTTGAAAAAGTACTTGTTTTCTTCAAAAATACAAAAAAAATGAGTGCTTTTTTATAAAAAGGCTTTAGCCTTGCTTTTGTTAAATGGAAACTGTGAGACTCTAAATCGTAATTACTCAAGATCAATTTGATCCAGGTAATCGAAAAATTCCTTAACCTTTTTGTTTTAAAAATTTTCATAGCGTAAAGTAAGCTACGCACCATTATAAACAAAAATAAACAGAATGGTTTTTGCAAATAAACAAAAAAGCATTGTATAAATTTTAACGTAACATGAGGGGATTTACACTTTGGTAACAAATTTGTTGTTTGTTGGAAAAAAAAAAAAAAAAAAAAAAAGATTTACTTGATGGAGTGTGGGAATAAAATATTTTCTATCAACAAGGATTTTGTATTCTTGATTTATGCTAATTGGATAATATTGCAGATCGAAATGACTGTAATCCCAGGTTTTGATCTGAAGGTTTTTTCTTTGAGAAATAAAATTGTTTTTCATTCGTTAATCAAGTTTGGTTCGGAGTTTGTAAAAAAAAATGATTCAAAATCGAATTAAAATTTCTTTTTTTTCTTTGAATGAACTGTTTCAGAAAAGAAGTTATATTTTTGAAAACAACAGTTTGTATGACAAACAAATTTTTCTTTTTTTCTTTCGTAATTCTGAGTTTAAAAAAAGGAGAATTATGTCATAAAATTATAAAAAATTCTTTTTTTATCTTGATTTTATTCGAAAAAAAAGTCAAAAGAATTAAATTATAGATTCCAAGATCCTAGTGTTGGTTTCAATCCAAAAACAATCAAAACTACTGTTAATTGCAAAATAAATAAATCAAAAATTTCATAAAGCTTTCCAAAATAATCACATTCCAAGAATTAAAACAAACCATCCAAAGTTACCAATTCTCAATACTGTGACGTGAAATCAATTATTTATATTGATTTATGGAATTAAAAATTCGAAATGGCGCGTTGATTTATAAAATCTTTTTAAGTCAAGCCAAATGAAAATTTTGAGCCATTTATTTTGCAACAAAAGGTAGAATAAAAGAATAATATTTGATAAAGCGTATTTTTTTTTTATTATTTCTATTTTATGGTAAGTGAAAGTACACTTTTTAAAAGTAAAATTCAAATTTGGTGGTTTGAAAGATTGACTCTAAAAGGAATCTTGTAAAAAATGACAATTTCTTTGAGTTTTTTCCTTTTTTGATGTTTGACTTTACTTCTTGATGGGAAAGAAGAGTATAAAAGGAAAAAGATCAAGTAGTTACTTTCAAATACTTTGGCACTGAAACACGATAGTTTATGCAACTTGAACATAGAATCTAAAAAGCAAAGTGAAAAAATATCCAAAGGCTTGAAACAAACCTGATGAAAAAGAAAAAAGAAAAAAATTACAACAATTTAAACAACAGCCAACATGTAAACATTCATGATCAATTATCAAATTAAATGAGGTTAACCAAAAGTCTCTTGACTGTGATTTTTGAGTTTTTTTAATCAAAGAGGCATTGTTTATTTATTTTTGATTTTTTACCAATTGCTTCGTAGAAAATCTTTTTAAATGTAATTTAAGGGTCGAACCATTTATTGTGGATTTAGTCCGTACTCCAGGTATACCTTGAAACCCAAATAGGGTATTGTGAATTACCCTTCTTTTGAATGACAAAATTCAAATATCCAAAAAAAAATATTTTGAGAGGATCCCCTTTTAAAAAATTCAATAATTGCAAAAAAAAGTTGAATAAGCATCTCATCAGAAAAAAATTCAATTCAAATAAAAAAAAAAAGTTTAAAAAGCAAGAATAATCAAATTCTATAAGATCTATTCTAAAAAAAAACCAATTGTTTCTTTTGTTAAATTTCTGAAGGATTAAATTTCTTCATTTTACAACAAATTGTTTTGGAGAAGTACACAATCAATTTAATTCGGTTAAATCTACTTTGTTGTTATTTTGTAATCCTCTATATTTGACAAGGTAAAGATTTTGTTACATTCTTTAGATAACAATAAGGCGTTTGAGAAGAGAAAAAAATGAAAAAAAAAATCTTGTAGATCTCAAAAAGGGACAAGGAGTGACACTTCGAAACGAACACAATTGTTTTTAAAATTGTATTTCCTAACAATTCAAATTGAAAATTGAGTATACTCTTCTTGTACTTTTTTCTAAAAATATCTTTGTTTTTGTTTATTGATTTTTTGAGATGGATCATACTTCACTTGCTAATTGATTAGTTTATCGGTATTAGGCCCTCTTAATAATAATAAAATATTTTTAGTCCATTCTTGAAAATTATTATTTGTGATAATGACGAGAGTTTTAATTTAATTGTTTTTTTTTCGTTTATCATTTTTATAATCGATAAGTCTTCAAATTAAATGATCCAATTATTCATTTTTTTCTAATTTTGAAGTCAATTCATTTCAAAAAGTTTTTATTAGTTTACCAATGAGATTTGTTGATGATTCTTTGTAAATTTTTTTTTTCTTGTTTCGAAAATGAATAATTCTGAATTTTTGTTTTTGAAAATATAATAAGATAAAATTTCATCGGATTTTCTTTGTTTAGATTCCTGAATAAAATATTTTCTTTAGTTAGAATTCTTAATATCATACATGACACTCATAATAATAAAGGGTGAAACAAAAAATCAAAAAAATAAATCAGATTACAGCCTACATTCTTGGAAATTTCTTTTTGAAAAAGAAAAATAATTGAAATGAAGTGAAAATTTTTGATTATTTTCCAAAAATTAACATCATTAAAAGAAAGTTGGTTATTCAAAGTGTGATTCATTTTTGGAAATTTGAATTGTTTGTTTGACTCTTAGCTATTAATTTGATCAATGACAATGTTTAAATACTTGTTTCAATTTTTTAAAAAACTATTGATCTGATCAAAAAAACCGAAGTTTTTGTTTAACTCTAATTATTTTTTCTTTAATGTTTAAGACATTTATGTAATAATAAAAAAAAAAATTATCATGAAATGAAAAGTAAAGTTTAGTTTATATAATAAGCCATAGAGTGATTTCAATTCTCTGTCTTTCAAAAAAAAAGATAATTACATCCTGAAAGAATTGAACTTCCGACCTTTTCGGATTGTAATTCGTCGTATTATCGACGAGTTAAAAAATTATTTTGTTTGAAATACTCTACCATGCTGAGCTAAGGATGCTTTTATATACAATTATAAAAACAACAATTTATTTATTATATTTAAGATTAAATTTTCCTACTTATTAAACTTGAATTTAGCAAATTAATATAAATTTATTTTAAGGAGTTTAATAATTGAACATATTCAAGAAATTTGATTAGACCAAGTATAAGTATAAAATTAAATAATGTTGCTATTAAATATAAATCAAATTAGTGATCAATTATTCAAAAGTCTCTAAAAATTTAAATTTGTTAATTAGTAATATTTGTTCATCTGATTAAAAAAAAAAATAACTTTTTATTAACAAAAAAACTAAAAATTGAAAAAAATCTAAATTCGTTCACAAAATTAACAGTTGAATTATCAGAATTCAGACTTCAAAGTTTCAAAAATATCTGTCTTCATTTTGTCTCAAAATTTTGATTAGTTGTTAAAAAAATATTTTTTTAAAAAATTATATATATATATATATATATATAAGCTTAATTTCAAAAATAGGGGCAAATTTTTGATTGAAAAAAAATTGTAGTTTCTCATTTAGTGAATACCAAAACTCAACCCAGAAAAATCAGAACTTAAAACTAAAAAATAACTGTCTAAAACACCCTTTTCTGTTTTAATTATTATTTCTAATAAAAGAATAGAGAAAAGAAACCCATTAAGAAAAAAATAAATCTGACCCTATTTTTGAAATGATTTTTCATCTTAAAATTATCCATTTAAGATTCACCATTGCTTCCAAGACCTTTTGAAACAACTTTCCATCAGAGTTATCAGATTTTTACTATTTACCCATTTGGTATCAACCCAAACTTTCCTTGATACCTTTTTCAAGATAAAAAGAATCTCAACAAAAGAAAGAAAAAGAAAAAGAAAAGAAAAAGGAAAAGAAAACGAAAACAAAACCAATTTTTTGAATGTACAACAAAGAACTCAAAGATAAAATGAATACGATCACATTCATCACATTGTCTCCAAATGAAAGAGAAAAGAAGATCTTATTTGATCTTGCTATTTCTTCACTTTTCAAGGAACCATTGTAACTCATTAAACCAAATTTGGTTGATACTTGTTTTCGAAGCAAACACTTCTTGGGTGTTTTACTTTCTTTGAATTTTACAATCCCCTTCTCCAATGCTAATTAATCTCATCTCTTGAATATTAACGGTTTTCAAAAATGTTCTTGTTCATTCAACATAAAAATAAAAATATGGAATCATTTTGAAAGAAAAATTGCAAAAAAATGAATTCAACTTTGGGAAATTTTCATTAAAAGAAGATTGTTTCTTGATATTAAATATTCAATAATGACTTTTAAAAGATATTGGATTCAGAATATTTGGTTAACACAACAAACATACCAATAATTTAGAAAATACTAATGATGAACCTATTTTTGAAATTTAGCTTAGTTATTTTTTTCAAGATTTTAAAAAAATTGAGGAAAATCTAGAATTATCCTAAATTCTATTGAATTTATGTAAAGCAACATTAGTTTTTCTCAATTTAAGTAATTAAAAGGAAATTTTTTCAAATTTTCTTTTCATCTCGGAAATTACAAAAAGTGCTGTTATTTTTCCTTGGTTTTCTTTCCATTCCTTAGAATCAAGATATTTTCAGGATAAAACAGAACCCCCCCTAAAAAAACGGATGTGATGGTTTTTCAGGAATTCTAATAATTGGGTAAAATCATATATTTTTTTTTCTATTCTTTTGAATATAGGCAAAAAACTTAACGTTTTATTAAAGTTTTTTTTATTGGATAATCAATATTTTTTATATTTAAACAGAAAAATCAAGAAATATAAAGATAATTTTTTTGATTTTGAAAATGAAAGTAATATTTCTTGAATTTTTTTATCATTCCACATCTTAAAAAAAAAGGTTAATGGTAATTTTCGAAAAAATGATAGAATTGAATATAATCAAAGATTTAACACTAATTTTAAAATTCTGTAAAAAATAATAAACACACCAATTTCTATAACTTTTTGGATATAACAAATAATAAAATTCTTTTTTTAAAATCAATATTTTTCAATTACAATTCATTAAAAAATTCTTACATGATTAAATTTTATAAATATATCTAAAATAAGGCAGATCTAACTTGTTTAATTTTGTTTTTTTAAATTTCAATTCATTTACTGAAATTACACTATTTTTAATATCTATTCTCTTTTATACTTATGTCTTTTCTGTTTATTTTCTTTCTTTTGGTAACACATATGTTTTTTTATTGGATTTAAATATTTTGACTTTGTGAATATGCATATATATTCACAAAGTTGGAATTAATTTCAAGACATAGCCTTGAGCAAACTTTCATCCACAATAAAAAATATTCACATTAAATCACTAAAATTGTGATTTGAGTTTCAAAAATCCTTTCAAAAAGAAACCCCAAAAAATATATAATATTTTGATTAAATTTTATACCTGAAAAGTAATTCTGACTGTAATCCATGTGTTAATTGGCTTAATTTTAAAGATTTAAATACTCCAATTTCGAAATTATTTGTTACAGCTGTTCCAAGGCTACCATGAAACTTTATCAATATCAAATTTTGATGATGATATTAATTTTTAAAAAGTTCAATATAAGAATAAGAAAGCTTCTATTGGAAATATTCTTTCATTAATGAGTTAATATGAAAAATATTTTTCTAATGTGTTCGAAAAATAAATTCATTTTTTAGAGGAAACTTTATGTCGTTTCTTAATGAATTTTTGATGTTTCGAGTCATTTTGGGATCTGAAATTTTTTTTTTTGAAAATCAGAAAAAATTCTTGAATATTGGCACATTTAGGACTTTTTTTTTTTAAATAAAGCTTTCTAATTCTCATATTGAACTTTTTAAAAATTTATATCATCATCAAATTTTGATATTGATAAAATTTCAAGGTAGCTTTGGATTGACTATAAGTTGATTATTATTAAATAATTGTTTGCATTTGTTATATGTTTCTTTCACCTTTTTTCGATTATAATATATATGTGAAATTATCCAAATAAATTCCCAAATATTTAATCTTTGATAAACCTTGTGAAATTATCTGTTTTGTCTTTTTCATCTTTTAATCGGGATTGTATTATTATTCCAAAATTTCAACTTCTATTGAAATACATCAAAAATTGATGGATACAATACTTTGCCTTTAAATAAATAAAAAAAAAAAGGGATTATAATACAATAAATTCTAAAAATAAAAAATTAGAAACATAAAATATTATTTCTTGTTTTTGTTGATCTCTGGAAAAAAATCAAGAAAATAATAAATGACACTCAAATTAAAAAAAAAAAAGAGACGAAGAAAAATAAAAATAAAAAATTAAAATAAATAATAGAAAACGAAATGTTTTCTTGTAACAAAGCAATACTAAATATAAAAAATTGAAAATAAATAAATCTGTCATCATAAATTTTTCATGATTGATCGAGTAGATCATTAAATATAAATAGTTTCTTCACGATTTAAAGAATAAATAAATATATATATATATATTATATTATATAGATATTCAGATATCTCTTTCTTTTTTTTTTTTTTTTAATTTTCTTCAACATCTAATAACCCGCCACTGGAATAAATTTTTAATTGTGTGTTGGAAGCTGGAGTAGCTTTAACAATTTGACCATTTTCCTTTGTAATTAAGCCAGTTTTAATATCTATCGAGACCCTTTCACCATTTTCAATTTTCTTAAATCCATTGCGGTTTAATTGGATAATGGGCATTCCAGCGTTGATAGCGTTTCTTTCATAAATTGCGCCAAAAGATTCGGCGACGATCAAATTGATTCCTAAGCTCAAGAAGCAATCGACTGCCTGTTGTCTCGATGAACCTGCACCAAAATTTTTTGAGGTTATTACGATATCATTTGGCTTTGCGTTTTTGGCAAAGTCTTTATATCCCTCCAAGTTGTCAAAGGTGTATTGGCCCATTAATTCGCGATCTGTGATTGTCAAATATCTATTATGGAAGATCATATCTGTATCGATGTTATCAACATCGATTTTCCAAACACGGCCCGTGAACACTGTTGGTTTGCTTTCGATCTGCTTTTTCGAGGTTTTCTTTTGGACGACTTTTTTTTTCTTTGAAGTCGAATCTTTCATGTCCACAAAGCTTTTGCTCACGCGTGGTGCAACTTTGACCAAGCCATTTTCTAATTTTTCCCAAGTGGTGATCTTGCCAACAACGGAAGAGGAGGCAACTGTTTCTGGTGAGGCCAAGAAAACCTTTCCCTTTCCTTGCTTCCCAGTGAAGTTTCTGTTTCCCGTGCTTAGTTCAACTTCAAATTTACCGGTCATTCCAATTTGCCCCTCGGCACAGCCTGCGCATCCTGGGCTGCCGACTAGTGCCCCGGCTTTGGCAAAGACGTCAATTAATCCCATTTGCAAACAGGAGTCGTAAACCTTTTTCGATGCTGGGACGATCTTCAAGACAACGTCTGGGTGGATCTTTCTTCCGCGCAGGACCTTAGCAACGCTTACAAGATCTGAAATGGTGCCGTTCGTGCAGCTGCCAATGATCCCAGAATCCAGTCGGGTGCCTTCAACCTTTGAAACGGGCACAACATTATCTGGGTGGCCCGGTAATGCGACCATGGGCTCCAAATTGTCAATATCGACAACAAATTCCTTGTCGTATTTGGCGTTGCGATCTGGCTGCACGTTCATGAGCTGTTCCGCGGTCATTTCAATTCCCATCTCCTTGAGCACCCTTAGCGTTGGCGAAAAGAGCATGATGATCCCTGCCATTTCTGTCGCCATCGAAGCCATCGTGACCCTGCCTGCGAGGGGCAGTTCGGCAACATATTGCCCATACATTTCTGCGGCGTAGCCCAAGAGCCCATTGGCGCCAAGTGCGCTGACCATTTTCAAAGTGACATCCTTTGGTGTGGCATATTTGCCTGGGGTACCCTTAATTTCAACCTTACAGCTCTTGGGTACCTTGAACCACACCTTGCCTCGCGACCATGAAGCTGCGATGTCCAAATCACCCATACCCTGCCCAAAGGCGCCAATTGCTCCCAAAATGTTTGCGTGGGAATCTGTTGAGACCAGGATTTGGCCGGGCTTGACAAGGTTCTCTTCAATGGCCAGATGCGTCCCGATCCCAACGCCAATATCAAAGATCTTGATCCCCTCTTTACGAGCAAACAGCCTGCACTTTTGTTGGTTGATCGCATACTTTTGAGACGAGCCAGCGGGGTTGCAATCAAAGGTGAAAAAGGTTTTGGTCGAGTTTTCAACTGGTAATTGCTTATTTTCAAGATGCTTGACAACATTGGCACCGCCAAAGTCTCTTGCTACCCTAACGTCAATGCCAACATCAACAATGGCTCCAGCAGAAACAGGATCTTCGGTGTGAGACTCAAAAATCTTTTGAATCAAGTTTTTTCCGCCTTGTGTGAAAAATCTTTTTGTTAAATTTCTTTTTTCATAATTAAAAAGAGAAGTTACTTTTTTTTTTTGTTTTTTTTTTTTTGTTGGTTTGTTTTTTGTTTTTCGTTTTTTCATTCAATTAAGGAGAAAAAATTGTTTGTTTTTTTTGTGTTCTGTATTTTCTTTGTGACAGGGGGTTACTCATTTGATTTATAAAAGTTGTTTAAAGAAGCTCTGAAAAAAAAAATGAATGAATTGAAAAAGTTGAATAACGGACAAATTATAACATAGCATTACTGGTAAGTAACCTAAAATAGTTTTTAAAAAGAACTTAACATTTATAGACCAGTTTTTTTCAAGCTTTTGGATTCTAACTTTAAGGGTAAAATTAAAGGTGAAAAATTTAGAAAACAAGTAATAACTTTGAAATACTCATCTGTATTTGGTGTCTCTTTAACAGAAAAATAGGTACGAGAGTTATAGTTCTTAATAATGTGGTTTTTTATTCTTGGTGAGTTGTAAAAACATTTAATTATTTTTATCTTTCTTGAGAGTATTCAGATATACAAAAATATCTGATCAAATATTTGCATTTACCTTTTTCTCCAAGTCTCATTTGCTTTTGGTGATGTCAAAGCAAAATCTGTTTAACTAAATTCAGTGAGACGAGCAAACAAACATCAGAGAATGATGTCTTTTTGATTTTAAACACTTCCCAATTAAACTACAAATTTATTTGAAAAGTTGAATTACAAATACCAATTTCCCAAAAGTAAAAGGGGTATATTGAAAACCCTTCATACCACACATTAAATGGACATTTAACTTTGAATTGAACAATAATTATGATTTTTATTTGAAAAAAATCTTGAAGAGGTAATTCATTTATTAACATTATGAAAAAGAAGCAAAGAAAATACAAAACTCTTATTTTTATCATCTTTTTAATTCTATTAGGAGAGAGAAACCTCAAGAACTAACTTTAAAAGTTTTGTCAAATATGAAAGAGAGAGTTCAGTAAAGCAATAATCATCCTTAAAGTAGAGAAATATAATCATAAAAGAAAAGTATTGAAAAAAAAAATGCCACAACAGAAAAAAAGCCCAGATCAAAAATTTAATTGTTAATAATCGAAAAATTGTTTTGTTCTCAATTAATAATTTCTTATATTTGAAAATCAAACTTTGAAAAATATAAGTGTATACTTATTAGAACTACGACTAATTAAATTAAATTTATTCAAAAAATTATTCAATCAACAAAAAAAAAAGATTAAAGAATATGATTGCCAAAATTCATTGAAAACTTTCTTTAAAACTCGATTATTTTTCAAAAAAAGTTTATCTAATTACATCTTTCAAACAATTAAATGGGAATTCTACAGACCCCCACTTTAATGGACTTTATCAAAGTTTATTACTAAGTTCATAAAAAATTTGTTTTGTTATCAAAAGAATTTGTTTTTTCATTTTCCGAATATTAAAAATCAATAATAATATTCGCACTTGTTTTTGTTCAAGGTTTTTGTTTTAAGACTAAAATTCACGATCTTGAAAAAATATTTTTTTCAAAAATTTAAATGTTTGTTAATTATCCATTTTTTAATAACTTCTATTATATAAAAAAACATTGATTAATAAAAGATCTTTGATCAAAAAATATTTTTAGAGATATTTTACAATTTAAGTTGAAAAATCCAATTTTTCAAGTTCTATTAATATTTTTTTAAAATTTAATAGTAGAAAATTTGAACAATTTTTTCTTTCAAAGATAAGTGGTTATTTTATAATATTTTAAAAGAATTTTAAATCATAAGAATATTTCTCAAATATCTTAGCAATTATTTTGACTATAAAAGAATTATTTGTTCTTATAAATTGAAAAAAATGTTTTTTTTTGATTTTCCGTTTGGTTTTTTTTTATTTTTGAAATAAACAGAAAATTTTTATAAATTTTCAGTTTATTCCAAAAAGTAAAAAAAACCTAGGACAATTTCCGTTTGGTTTTTTTTAATTTTAAGTTTTGAAATAAACAGTAATTAAAAAATTTTTCAGTTTATTCCAAAAAGGAAGAAAAAAGCATTGGACACTTCCGATAGATTTTCCAGGATTTAAAAGAATGGAGTAAAATTAAAAAAATTTCTCAATTCTTTTGAATTCTGGAATACCTAGGCACTCCACATACACTTTTGTTAGGCTTTCCAGAATTTAAAAGAATTGAGAACATTTCTTAATTTTTTTCAATTCTTTTGAATTCGGGAAAATCTAAGCACTACATGGACACTTTTAGTTGGGGTTTCCAAAATTTTAAAAAAATAAAGTAAAATCAAAGATCTTACTCAATTCTTTTGAATTCAGGAAAATCTATGCACTACATGGAAATTGATGATTCTTTTTTTTTTTTTTTTTTTTTTTTTTGGGGGGCAGTTCTTTAGGTTTTCCTGAATTGGAATAAATAGAGAAAAATTCAATGGCTTTTCAGAATAATAGTTGTTTTATTTCTTCTTGAATTATAATTATATTAAATGTTAGTAATTGAAATTCAAATGGTTTAACATTTCAGATCTTCGCTTTTTTCAATTCTGAAATTCCTATGATTTTAATATATTAGTTCACCCAATAGAAACCATGAAATACAATCCAAACAAACCAAATAAATAAAGTGGTAACAACAAATTACATTCTATTTCTTTGAAATGATCATTTATTAAAAACAGAAAAACGAAAAAGAAGTGAAAATTTTTTCACCTTGATTATTCTATTTTCAGATTTTATCAGAATTATTTTGTGTGAGCTATGGACTCATTTTGTAATGTAAGGGTAACTTTAAAAGCTCTATCTTGTTGTTAAAAACCTCAGTTATTCAAAGCATTGGCCCTTTCCTTTTCAGTGTTTGTTACTTCGAATTCATTTGATACCCTTGTATTCGAAGTAATTAAAATTAAATATTCAAATTATTTGAGTAATTAGTTTCTTGGAAAAAAGGAATAAGAAATATAGAAAGAATGATCACATTAATTAATTTCAACACTACAAGAATAGCACAATCCATACAAATACTTTCAAGACTTTTTCAAACTTTCAGGCTGACAGTCTGCAAGATTTCAGTCTCTGATATTCTTTCATATTGTTTCAATTTTCCAATACTTGGTAACAACTTTTGTAAGCCAAAAAAAGGGATAAAAATAATAATTTACAAAAGATAGTATTTTGAATTTAATTGAAATTTTTGAAAGTTATCTAAAAGAAAAATATTTGTAAACTTTCAATAACCTGAAACTCTTTTTATGAAAACCAAAAATTGGAAAGTTGTTTAAATTACATGTTTTTAAAAATTTGAACTTGAAAAACTTTTAAATTGAAAGTTGTTGCATTGTGATCTTCTAATTCCTTTCAAAATTTGGAACAATTTTAAAAAAACAAAGTGTTGCTAAGGAAAAAAAGTGACTACAATTTTTGTGCTATTCTTGTCGTGAACAAGAAAACAATTTTTCATTTTTTTATTAATTTTATCTGTTTTGTAAATAACAATTTTTTAATTCACAGAAATGAGCCGAAGAAAGAAACAACAAAAGAAACAACAAAAAGAAACTGAAGAGAAAAAAATGGGGCCTTTGGTAAAAGAAGGTGAACTTGTTTTTGGTGTTGCACATATTTATGCTTCTTGGAATGTAAAGATCAAACTTTCTCTTTTGTTATGATTTCTTTTTTTATTCTTAGCTATTTGCTTTTTTTTTTTTTTTGTTTTGGTTTTAATCTTCTTTTTTAAATACACTCAAAATTCTTTCAAAATTTTTACGATCTTTATCTATTAAACACCAAAACTGAATTATTTTACAAACACAGGACACCTTTATTCATGTTACTGATCTTTCTGGAAGTGAAACAATTGCAAGAGTATCAGGTCTGTATTTTTTTTTTTTTTTTATAATAAATATACCTTTTTATTCGACTCAAGTAAAAGTATTCAAATAACAAACAAATTACAAACAAAAATTATATTTACGAAACCTATCTTTTCAAAAACAAAAGGTGGACAAAAAGTAAAAACTGATCGTGATGAATCTTCACCATACGCAGCTATGCTTGCCGTAGTCGACATAATTACTCGTTGTAAGGTATGTATCTACTCTTTAAACAAAAATTTTTTCTTTCTTCTTTTTACTTTTTCAGGCAATTACTAATCCCAAATAAACCCATTCTTTAAAAAACAATTCTTCGATCGAATATTGATTGTTCATCATTTTTTTTTTTTAAATTACCAAAACAGGAACTAAATATCAATGCACTCCATATTAAAATCAGAGGAAGAGGCGGAAACAGAAGAAGAAGACCTGGTCCAGGAGGACAAGCAGCCATGCGTGCTCTTGCAAGAGCTGGAATGAAAATTGGAAGAATTGAAGACGTTACACCAATCCCAACTGATGGTACAAGAAAACACGGTGGAAGAAGAGGAAGAAGACTTTAAGTCAATTCTTTTTTTTTTTTTTCTTTCAACACCCCTTTCCCAAAAAAAGATTAAACCTTCGTCTTGTGTGATCAAAACAAAACCTTTTTAATTATTTTTTTTTTTGCTTTTTGATTATTCGATTTGAAAGTATTTTTTTTTGATCAACATCACATCAGCAATCTCACATTTACTTTTTTAGTTCATTTTATTTTGATAATTTTAAAATATTTTAGAATCATGATTTTTAATAATATTTCGGTGTTTTTTTTGAGGACTTGGTAAGGGGGTTTTCGAGGAGAACAATACAATAAAAAAACCCCAAAAAAATTAATTATTTGTGAAAAAAGATTTATTTTAATCAGTGGATTAAAAGATCTTAAAAATATAACCCGCTTGAAGAGTTAGCCTTTGTTTTGTCCACTTAGAATTCATTTAGGAAGTATTTACTTAAAAAAACAAATATGAAAAAACACAAATTTTGTGAGAATAAAAGTATATTTTCTCCTGAATGGCAAAGTATGATGATTATTTGAAAATTTCTCTGTGTGGGTATCTCTTTTGAGTGTCTCATATATTTTGTGAGTTTGAATAGTTTATACCTAAACATCAAAACAATTAACGTTTTGTTCATTTTCAAAGCTAACCAAAAAGTGTAAAAAATATACCAAAAAGTATCAAAAACATAAAGTTGGTTTACCGTTATAGTTATTATTCAAGTCATTCAAACATCGGTTTAGCATCAAAGATGGAGTGAAAATTGTTTGAATTTAAACGTCTTTGATAAAAAAAAAATTTCAGGATAAATAGACTTGTAATTTCAAAAAATCTAAAAAAACTTTGAGGCTTTCGTCCTTTCTTTTAAAAAGTACAAGTAAGGAGAAACAACTTAATTATTTGAGTTATTTTATTGTGCTCTTAAGAATCACTTCTGATTATTTGATTTAAACATGTACAAAGTTAAGAAATTCTATTCAAGAATTATTTTATTATCTTTTAAAGGTATTTGAAAAACAAAAATAACAAATTATGAGAAATATTTCATAAACAATTGGTAAAAAACCAAATAAAAGAAACATTGCCGGGTTTACATCAAAGAAACTGGATCGACCTCGATTTTTTTGGAAATTCGTTAATAATGAACCAATTTTGATAAAAATTTTATATTTGATTTTATTATCCCAAATACTAGAAGAATTATTAGAATCAAAATTGCCAGGAATATCAGTTCTTCAAATTATTTATTAAAGGGGTTTTATTGTAAAAATAATCACATTCTACAATCTCAAAAAACATCCAATAATTTGTATTCTTAGATATCTGAGATAATTCTTTTTTATATACTAAGTCAACTCCATCTTAGTAGAAATCATTTTGATTCTTTTATTTAACTTAAATTCAATTTTTAAATTTATTTTTCAAATTAAAAACTTTTTAAAAATCCAAAGTAATTTTTGACAAATAAAAAAATCCAAAAGAAACATAGAATTTTCATAGACAGACAATAAAAATGATCCCCAAAACTCACATCCAGCAACAACTATAACAACACACCTCTTTAAATATTGATTTAGTTTTGAAATATTTCCAAGATAAGAAGAATTATTACCTAATGAAGAAACACTAAAAATTGAAAATTACAGAACAATCTTTTGAGGTTAAAAAAAGTTCCATACTTTAGTGATCAGAACTTTAAAATAAACTAACTCGCCCAAACATTCTTTTCTTTATAAAATTAACAAATTAATATAAAATAGAGGAAAAATAAACTACAAATTTTCAATCGAGGCCGTTTCACTCAATATACCAACCACGATCCTTTTGTTTAACTTTTTTTTCTTTATAGCTTTTCGCAATCATATTAATTCATTTGATGATTAGTTGTTTAATAATTCACCCTTTTTCTTGTGGATCGAATTCATTTGTGTTAACTTGATAATTTTTGCCTTTACTTTTATCTATTTTTTTTTCAAGTTTTTCATACTTTCCATTTTTTAGTATTTCAGTAAATGTAAGTATCACACTTTTTTTTTCCTTTGCAACTTATCTTCAAAATAAAAATATAATTCAATTGAGATTGAAATTTAAAAAAACAAAAAGTCTCCAGATTGATCATTCATCTTTATATTGTCTTTAATTGTTAATTATTTTTGAGAATTCTTTATTTATTTATTAGCATAAGTATTATTTTGGAACTGAAAAAGATCAAATTTGGGTACTATTTGAAAAGAAGAAAATTTCAAGATATTTGAACCTTTAAGTGATCAAATATGGTTTACCTTGTTATAAAAACATTCTTAAAATTTACAATTCTCCATTGTAAACATTAATATTTAAATTTCATTTCTTTTAAATTTTTAAATACTATTTCAAGATAAATTCATCCAATAATCAACTCAAATCAATTAATTATTCTGAATGAAACAAAAGTATGAACACAATAGTTCAGGGAACATATATTTTCTGATGAATAGGTAATTCTGAATAAATATAAAATCACTAATATAAAAATAATTTTTTTTTTATTATAAAAGAACTTAGAATTTGGGAAAAAAATATACAATCCTAATTAAAATTGATTTTTAAATTTTGATTTCCAAATCTAATTTAACTCTGAAAAGAAAACAAAAGCTTTCATTTTGGATTTTTTTTACTAATTTTTTACGTTCTTTAAAAATAAAAGCAAAAACACCAAAAATTAGATTGATTATTAGAATCAAAATAGAATCCAAAACATCAATTTGAGCGAAAATTTAAGCATGATCAATTTTCCAAATTTGATATTTAAGTGTAAACCTTTGTAAAAGTGGATTTTTATTATAAAAAATCAAAAAATTGAATTTTTTGTTTTTTTTTGTTGTTAACATTTTTCAATTCAGGAGAAATTGACTTTAAGAGTTTAATATATAGGTATTGCCCCAGTTTTAAGAATTCCAATTTCAGCTATCTTTCTTGATTAGCAAAAAATAAGAAGAAGTTTTATTTGTAAAATTTACACTTTTCACATCCATTTTACAATTAAAAACAATTTGACAATTTTTTTATATTTGAATATTTTTTTTCGAAAATAGTTTTTTAAATTAATAAAATAGGTCACAAGCCTAGTATCCATTAGATTCTATTTGAATAATAAAAAATTCAACTTATATTTTCTTAACTTTCAATTCTAACAAGGAATTACTATTTATTCTTCCCTTCAGAAAAAAGTAAAATTTAATATAAAAAAGTTCAAATACGAAGTTTTAACTTCTCTCAATTATTTATCCCCCCCCCCCCCAACAATAGAAAAGTTAAAAAGTATCTTCAAAAAGCATTCGAAGTCACCCACGCACCACAACAATCAAAAACCTGTAATGAGTATTTTCAAATTCCTCACAACAAGAATAGTCCAATCCATACAAATACTTTCAAGACTTTTTCCAACTTTCAGACTCATAGACTTCAAGATTTCAGTCTATGATATTCTTTCATATTTTATTAAATTTCAAAGACTTAATACAAACTTTTAATAGTCAAAAAAGGGTAAAAAAAAATTGAAAAAAGATAAAATTTTGAATTTATTTGAAATTTTGGAAAGTTATCATCAAGCAAAAATACATATTAACTTTCAAAAAACTGGAACTCTTTTTATGAAATCGAAAAATCGTAAAGTTGTTTAAATTGAATAGTTTTCACAGTTGAATTTTAAGAACTTTTAAATTAATAATTATTAAATTTTGGACTTGTAATTCCTTTCATTATTTTGGAACAATTTCAAATCAAAAACAAAAGTATTGTGAAGTCAAAAAAGCGACTACAATTTTTATACTATTCTTGTCGCGCTTGTATAAACTTAAAATCATTTTTTCTTTTCAACGGTTTTCAAAAACTTTCTTCTTACAGCCTTTTTGTTTTTTTTTTTTTGACTTCAACAAAAAGAGTAAAATCTTTCGATTTTTGGAATATACAGAATAACTCAAGAAAAAGTCGAGTATGTTTTTTTTTTTTTTTTTAATCGAAAAGAATTAAGCAAAATATGTTATTTTTCTCAATTCTTTTAAAACAAAAAAAAAAAAAAAAAAAAAAACTAACTACAGTGATATACTTGGGAATTAATCAAAGATTATGAAATTATTATTTATCATTGATAATCTTTTTATCGTTTTTTTTTAACTCCTCGTAACTTCAGGAAAAGTTCCTTCCAATTAGGTAAAGTGTCTCGTTTTTTTTTTAATTAGGTAATAATAGAGTAAATTCAAAATTTTACCCAATTAAATAAATTCTGGAAAACCTAATTATAGTGAATTAGTTTTTACTTTGGTAATCCAAATGATATTATTATTGTTTATATTAATATTTTAATTATTTTGGTTCTTCTCTTTTTTTTTTATTTTGATAATTTTTTTCTTTAATTACTCCTTTCTCCCAAAAAAAGATAATAATGATAATTTTTCTTCCATGTTGAATTTTTTCTGTAAAATATATAAAAAATAATTTTACAAATAGAATTAAATATGTTTTTACAAAAAACTTCAATTGTAGAGATGAATATGTTTATTAATGATACTTCAACATAATTATTTCTCAAACTTGGTTATCGTGGGCTTTGATATAAACATAAATAATAAAATCATGATCAAAAAAAAAAAAAATAAAAAAAAAATATTGAAGAAAAATAATTATTTAATATTAGTTATAAAAAAGTTTAAAAATGAATTGATCAAATAAATAAAAAAAAAAAAAATGGAACTCTGATGAATATTTGAAATTTTAGAATTTAAATAAAGATTTTTGTCTTTTTCTTTTCTTTTTTTTATTTTTTAGCTCATTAGTTAGATTTGAAATAACTCTATTTTGAGAAAACCAATCAAGGGCTTCTTTGTATTCTTGAGAACTTTTGAATTCATTTTTTAATTTTGAGCAATATTTCAGGTCCATTATAGTATAATAAATCTGAGCCAAATTAAAAAAGGGAGCCCCTGCAAAGGTGATGATGTAACTTTTAAACAATCTACTAAATTTGGTATGGTGTAAATTGCTTTCAAAAAAGGAGCAAATTGCTCTCGAGTCTTTAAGATAGGACTTTAGAGGGTTTGCTTCATAGTTTCTTTTATATTGATACCTTTCATCACCTAGGAATTTCGTTTTTTCAATCTGTGGCATATTGAATATTTTATTAAGATAATATAGTTGGTTAATGACGCCAATACCCGAGCTTATGGTTAACAAATCAACAAATTGCTTTAGTAATTGGTTATCTAATAAAAATGGGATTGTTTCGGAATGATATAAAATTAATTGATAGAATAGTTTCCAAGTGGTTTTGTTTAATTTAAAATCCCTTATTTCTGTACATAACTTAATTAAATTTTCAAAGATTAAACCGTTTTGGTATACTTCCATAAAAATAGATCTTACTCGTAATAAATACATAAGAATTTTTATTAGAAATCTTTTTAATTCAAATGCGTCTTCTGGTGCGTCATTAATTAAATTTAATATTTGCAAAATTTTATTTTGCTTGATTACAATTTGATTTACTTTGAGAGAATCATTTTCTTTGGACATTATATAATCATTTCCCTTCCCCTTATCTTTGTTTGGAATGCCTTCGTTAAGATAAAATGATTTTAAATGACTGGCATTATCTTTGCTTTTATCATTGAGTATCGTTTGTAGTTGCCCTCTTTTTAAACTTAGGCTTCTAAACATTCGTCTTCTATGCCTTTTCTTTTTACTTTTTGTATTTTGTCTTGCTTTGTCACTTTTATTTTCAATTTCACTTTCCTTTCCTTTCCCCTTCCCCTTCCCCTTCCCCTTTCTCCTGTCTTTTTTATTATGATGTTCTGATTTAACTTTTTTTTCGTTTGATTGTGGTCTTTGTAAGGCTTCAAAATTCCCTAATTTTTCATTTTCTTTTTTTTCTTTTCGATCTTTTCGTTTATTTTTGTTCATATTTTTTGTATTGATTTGATGCGTTCCAATAATCAAATTCATTTTAACAAGGCATTTAACCATTTGAGATAAAAAGGAGGCGATCAATACTAGACTGGGCGAATGCTTTTTAATATTTTTTTTTAATTTTGCAATTATTTCATTATAAAGCTTTTCCGATAAAATTATTGATTCAGATAAATCTATTAACTTTTTATTATTTGGTAACTTTTTATAAATAAAATTAAAATAATTACTAACCAAAATAGTAATTGACGGTGGGTGTCGAAAGATATTGTTTTGAGTTAACAGTCCTTTGTTTTTAAAGTTGTTTGATATTAATTCATTGTCATCTTCATATTCATATTCATCAAATATTTTCTCTTTTTTTAAATAGCTATTGATTTCATTCATCATTCCTCCTTGCAATACGCTATTATTCGGAAAATCCACAAATTCTAACATTGACGAATGTGCAAATAATTGCCCGATCAATAAATCGAAATCCATTGAATAACCTTTTGCAAAATTTTTTATAAATTCATCCTTTTGGAATAATTTTAAAATAACTTTTGCTGCGTTTTGTGAATGAATAAATTTTGATAAACCTAATAACTCAAATTGATCAATAATGGCAAGTTCATCATTGGAATTTGGCAGAATCAATTCAGAATTGATTTTAAATATTCTAATTAATAAAAAGAGAAAATACATTGAAACTTTTGAAGATCTTAACGCAATCCCTTTAAATATTATTTTGTCTAGAATTTCTGGTTCTTTTTTGAATAGATCAATTAGCCCGTTTGAGATTTCATTCAATTTATCTTTGATTAAATTCTGGAAATCATCATTAATTCTATAATTGCCATCGCTGTATTCAATTAAAATTACTTGTAAATAATAATATAAATGCAAATTTTCTATTAATTCATCATAAAATTTAAATTCTGGGAAAATCTATTTATTTTTATATTTATTCATTTTATTTATTTATTTATTTTGGGGTTAAATTTTTATCAAATTTTATAATTATTGAATTAAATTTTGCTTGAAATTAAAAAAAAGAATTTTATACATTAAGAAAATTTTAAATGTATTTATATGAAAATATAATCAGGGACTAAACATCAAAATATTACAAAAATAATAGAAATCAAAGATGGAAATTTCGAATATAACCTTGTTTTACTCGTAGTGTTATTTTTATTTTATTTATTTTTATTCATTTTTTTTTTTATAATTCCCGAATTATTTTGATTTGAAATAGACGTTATCGTTTTATGATGATTAAATATTATATACAAAAGTGATTTCATTTATATTGAAAGAAAGATTTACAAGTTTTTGATTGGATATAATATTGTTTTAAAAATATTTATATTAAAATCGTGTATTATCCTATTCATAATTTTTGTCACACTACCTGAATAACTAATAAAATAAAAACTTATTTTTGTTTTTAAGGGTCTAGTCATTCACTGTAGATTTGCCCCATACCCAATGAGTGACTTGAAACCTAAAAAAGGGTATTGTGAAATTACCCTTCTTTTGATTGACAATATTCAAATAACAAATAAAAAATTTTGAGACGATCTCATTGGTAAAAAATTCGATTAAAAAAAAAAGTCGAAAAAGAAAGCATTCTCAATTCTCAAAAAATCCACGTTCAAAAAAAGTTTAAAAGGCATTTACAATCCCAAAAAATCAAATTCAAAAAACAAATTACTTGTTTCTTTTTTTATATTTCCAAAGGGTTAAATTTCTTCAATTTAAAACAAATTGATTTCATTAAGTATACAATCAATTTAATTCTATTTAATCTAATTTGTGGTTAGATTGTAACTCTCTATATTTGACCAAGTTAGGATTTTGTAAGGTTCTTGAGAAAATAATAACTTATTTGAGAATAGTAAAAAATGAAAAAAAAACAATCTTTGAGATCTCAAAAAGCACCAAAGATCGACACTTCGAAACTAACACAGTTGTTTTCAAAATTATATATTCTAACCATTCTAATTGGAAATTGAGTGTACTCTTCTTTTGCGTTTTTTTCGAAAAATGTACTCTTTTTTGATTGTTGATTTTTGGAGATCGATCTTACTTAAGATATTGGATAGTTTTTGATTGGTAATAGGTACTCTTAAAAATTACAAAATTTTTTTAAAATATAATCAACATCAAATAACTTCAAATTATTGAAACTAATGCCTTTTTATTTGTTGTAAGTGTTTTCTCTTTTAAAAGTATCTAGTCGAGATAAAAAAGTATTTTTTTTTTTATATTTTTTTGGGCAGAAAAGTTTAATTAACTGGATGTGACAATGGATTTTTGTTTAATTAAACTTTAAGTTGTTAATTTTAATAGCTAATAAATACCATTTTTGAAAAAAAAGTGTTTTCTTTTAATAAAACTGAAATAAAGAAAAAAACTGATGATAAATATCAAGTACCTAGATTTTTTTTTTTAAGATAAACGAATAGAGAAAAATCTTTGATTTTACTCAATTATTTTAAATTCCAAAAAAAACCGAACGAAAATTTTATTTTACTTTTTGTTTTTTTTTTGAAGTGTTCTAGGTTTTTTTTACTTTAGAAATAAACCGAAAATTAAATATAATTTTCAGTTTATTCCAAAAAGTAAAAAAAACCTAACGAAAATCTATCAATTTTCTAATCAAAACAAAAAAAAAACAAAACGTTAAGATAGTTTTCTTGAAAATTTCTTTTTTATTCTGAAAATAAATTATTTTTTTGGAATAAACAGAAAACTAAAGTAAATTTAATGAAAGTGTCATAGGTTTTTTTTACTTTTTGGAATAAACTGAAAATTATATTTAATTTTCGGTTTATTTCAAAAATTAAAAAAAACCTAACTAAAAATTTAAAAAAAAAAAAAATTATTTTCTATTAAAACCTCTAAATAATTCTTTAATAGTCAAAATAATTGATTTGAAATTTGAAAAATATCTATTAAAGTAGTGTAAAAAATAACTGACATGATTAAAATCCCTGACAAGATTTTCCATTGTTATTATTAGAAAAATTGTTAGGTAATCGTTGAGAATCAAATTTTTATTTTAAAAATCAAATCCTTTTATAATTATAACTTACCCACTTATTAGAATGATGATTATTTAAATTATACTTGTTCGAAATACTATTCAATCAATCAAAAATCAAGAATAAAAATTATCATTTTTCAAACTCTAAGCAAACCTCTATAAAAATTTATTGTTTTTCAAAAAAAGTAGATCTACTTAGGCTATCAAACAATTATTTGAGTATTCGATAGAAACACCCTACTTTAATGAACTTTAGGTAAGTTTATTACTCGGTCATAAAAAAAAATTGGTTAGTTATAAAAAAGGATTTGATTTTAACTTTTCTCAATATATACAACAATTTTCCTAATATTAACAATTAAAAATCTTTTCCTAGATTTTAATCGTGTCGGTTATTTTTTTCACTAGTATAAATTTAAAACGCATTTGAAAGATAATAAAATAATTCTCTTGACAATGAAAAAAAAAATTGGTGAAATTCTTTACTATTAAAATTTGAAAAAAAAATCTTATAGAACCTGGAAATTTGAATTTATCAACCTTAATTATATCATCTTACAAAAAATTTTTTTGATCAAAGATCTCTTATTAACCAATATTGTTTATTATAAATATAGATATTAAAAAATAGAAAATAATGAATTTTTGTTTTTCAAAAAAAAGAAAGAAAATTTTCAAATTGTATTAAATGAAATTCTTCTTAAAGATCATGATTTTAATGGTGTTTTTGTCTGTTTAATATTTTAAGTAAAATACAATTTCTATGAATATCATAATATTTCAAATTTATTTGGAGATGGAAATTGCTCTTAACTTTAGGATTTTTTTTTTTCAATGGTGAATAAATTTGAGTAAATGATAAAATAAAAATAACAAGAAATTAGAAAACTTACCTGATGAATTAAATATTTCATTTCTTCAAATACTGGGAAAATTGACATTGGGATTACATTAAAATATTGTAAAGAGTACACAATATAATATAAGCATTTTAAATTTTTTTTTTCAATTATTTTTTGTAATATCTTTGTCGCTTTTTTTGAGTAAATAATTTTTGTAATGTAAAATGATAAATTAGTATGAACAAATTGATTAGCTGTTTCCTCAAATATTGTGGTCAATTCGTGAAAATTATTAGAATTAATTGAATTTATTAAAGTTTTTCTATATTTTCTCATTGGCTTTTTTTTTTCAAATAATGTTTTAAATTCATCATAAAATTGCTGATACATTAAAAGTTGTTTTATTTTTTTGATATTAATTTTTTTTTTTTGTAAAATTTTCTCTATTTTTTTCATAATTTGTTGATTATACTATTGAGGTTGTTATTTGTTTGTTTGTTTAATTAAATAAATTTAGAAATAGATAATGGTTTTAGTTTTAAATATGGATATAATAAAATTTAAAAAAAAAAATTAATAACAAAATACAAATTTAAAATTATTTAAAAAGATTAGTGAGAAATATAGATGTATCATAGTCTCAAATTTTCCATTTGTTTGGAGATTGGAAGATTATACAATATTGATACATAATAATTCAATATTTGTTTTTTTGGAATTATTATGAAAAAATTAAGGATAATTTTTTTACATGTTTGAAAATTAAATACAAAAATTTATTTTCATTAATGGATTTTTCTCAGAAAATTTAAATTCCCAATATTTAATTAAAAAGGAATAGTAATTATTAATGAGAGAAAGGAGAAATAGGGTTTAAATTTATCAAAATAAAAAAAAAAAAAAAGAGAAGAAAAATTAATTATAATATTATAATAAAAAAATGATATAATTTGCAGTGACAAAAAGAAAAATTATAAAAAGTAATAGTCTTTTTCACATTATAAAATATGGATTCGAATTTGGTTGTTGGTAAACTGGTATAAAGATAAAAAAAGTTATTTTATTTGATGTTCAATTTAAAAAATAATCAAATTTTTCATTTTTTCATTTTTTAATTTTTTTTTGAATATCCAGTATTGAAAAAAATCTATAATCTTATTACATTTGTAATTCCTTTAATAATTTTTATTGGTTAATTATAAGAAAAGAATAAAATTGAAAAATTTTATAAAAAAAATATAAAGTTTAATTTATTTATATTTTCTTTATTAAATTCTATTTTTCCACAATTTAGGTATATTTTAAAAAATTATAAGAAAGAAAATTCTTTGTTGATTTTTTTCCATTTTTCAAAAAGTTGCTAAAAAGTTTAATTTACCGCTTTTGAAAAGTTTTATTGAGTATTATTTTTTCATTTTCCTCATTTTTCTATTCTTTTTAGTGATTGGGTTCTTTGTGAAAAAAATTAAATTAACCGTTTTGGAAAAAAAATGAAACAGGAAAAAAAGTTCAACACGATTTTTAATTGTGAACATTAATAGAACCTGAAAATGAAAAGTAAAGCCAATAAAAAGAAGAAACCAATTAACTTTAAATAATAATATATTATATTATTATCAATCAACCAACAAACACAATTTAAATCTACTTTCTTTATCGAAATTGTTGGTGTGGTTTTGGAGATCCCAAAAATCGTCAATTTTTTGAACAAATTTTTAAAACGGAGCGATCAAAAAGAAAAACCCATACCAAAAGATAGTATTAAAAAAACTGTTATTGTGCTTAATAGTTCTTTTTGTCTTTATTTATTTATTTATTCTTTTTTTAATTGATCTTACTTTTCATTTTCAGGTTCTATTAATGTTCCCAATTAAAAACAGTGTTTCACTTTTTTTCCACAATGGTAATATGAAATCACATTTTTTTCACAATTTAATTTACTTTTGGATTTGTTAACACGAACAAAAATAGATCTTTTTGAGCTCTTTCATTTACTAATAATTTTAATTTACCTAATATATACTTTTTAGAAAAACTATTAAATAATATTTTTCAGTTGAGTTATGAAAATGATAAAGAAACATTTGAATTTTGGAAAAATTTGAGAGAAAAAAAATTGATAAACATAATAACTGGAATAGTAATAACTTTTTAATAAACCAATTGATTTAACAAACAACAAAGATATTTAAAATGGAAGGACTCCAATTCCGTTTTAAAACTCGGAAATTTTGCAAATTATCTAAACAGATATTCTTATGTTATGAACAAAGATAAATCAAAATTTTGCAATTATGCAAAAAATCAAAAAAATTGTATATCATTGAAGATTTGGATCATTTTCTCTGTGGTCGTGTCGTCAAGTGCCTAGGTTTTTTTTAATTTTTGAAATGAAAAGAAAATTTTATTCAATTTTCTTTTTATTTCAAAAAGTAAAAAAAACCTAACGGCGGTTTTCTTGAGGTTTTTTATTTTATTTGTGAAGTGTTCTAGGTTTTTTTGACTTTTTGTAATAAACAGAAAACTCAAGAAAACCTAACGACTGCCCAGCCGATGAAAATAATCGTAAAATTTGGATATTGAATGAAAAAAAATTAATATATCTAATATATTAAAAAATAATAATTTTTTTAATATTATTATAAAAAAAGACTCGATATATTTATTATCACTAGTGGGTAATAGACGAATTTTTGAGTCTTTATTAAAATTTCTAAATAAAAATTTAGGAATTCTGGAAGTGCCGTAGAGTGCCTAGCTTTTTCATAATTTAAAAGAATAGAGTAAAATCTAAGATTTTACTCAATTCTTTTGAATTCTGGAAAACCTAACGGCAAATAAGAGGGATTAACAACTCCTCTTTAAATAATAATAAAAAAAAAAAATAGATCTTTTTTCTTCTTTAATCAACCAATTAAGAAATAAGTCAAAAAATGTTTTAGTATTTTTAATAAAATAAAAAAAAAAAATGTTAATTGTACTTACAGAAGGAGGATAGCGATGATAATTATGTCTTGAATAAAATTTTTTAAATCTAAATGAAAAATCTTGAAATTGGATTTTTTCTTCATATTCTTTATAATTTTCTCGTGTTTTTAAATTTTTAAAAGGTATTGGCTTTTGTGAATCATATTTTGGAATATCAAACATTATTTTTATATCTTCAATTTTATTTGGACAAATATATCTTTGTTGTTCAATCTCTTTTTTAACATCAATTCTTTCATAACGAAAAACACTTAAATTTTCTGTTATCTTTGGGGAAATAGATTTTGTATTTGATCTCTATTATTAAATTATTATTATGTATATTTATATGTATATGTATATATATATATATATATATGTGTGTGTGTGTGTGTGTGTGTGTGTGTGTGTGTGTGTGTGTGTGTGTGTGTGTGTGTGTGTTTGTTTGTTTGTTTGTCAATAGTGTTCATAATAATTGAATTAATTTATGAAATAAAGAAAGTTATTCAATAAAATTAAAATTTATTCTTTTTATAAAATAAAAGAAAAAAGAAAAAAAAAAAAGCACTAACCACTTTAAATGGCTTTAATCGTCCAAGCAATGGACTTTGTGAGGATTCATATAATTTTTCATTTGTAGAAATTTTTGAAGAAAATTTGGCAAATACTGATTGAATTTGATCTTTGGTTTCTTCATTTAATAAATTCCAAGTTCCTTCTGTAGAATTTTTTTCCCTTTTTTTAATTGGGGTGATTTCCATTGTATTATATTTATTCTTGTTTTTGTTATTGTCATTTTCTTTCTTGATTAATTTTTTAACTAAAGGGTTAATTAGATAAGAATTTGTAATTGAAAAGGCTTTATTATTTAAAAGATGTTTTTGCTGTGATTCGGCATTATAGATGATATTTTCTCTCCAAGTTGAATAATTACGAACAAAATCATTAAATTGTTTTTTTTTTGTTTTTTTAATTTTTTTTTTATATGGCTTTAATAGTGCTTGCTTTTCTAATTGTCTTGCATGCATAGGCATATCCTTGAGTTGTTCAACAACTATTTGTGACCATCTTCGACACGCCCGTTCATATTCCCCAAAGGTTTTATAATAATTAGGTTTGGGTTCCGATGGTAGTAAAGATGTGTCCCATGGATCAGAACCAAGTAAGACTTTTTTTAAATCAACAGAAAATTCATCTTTTGGTATTTTGCTATACAAATTAGTTTTTTTTTTTTTTGGTTTGTTTGTTTTTTTAATTGGTTTATTTAATTTTGTTGATAATTTAATTTTATTTTGTTTTAGAATCAATTTATTTGATTGATTTGTTAAATATATCTAAAAATTTCAAGAAAATAAGTTTAATAAATATTGTAAATTATTTCTATTTCTTACATTTTTTCATTTTTGTTATTTTGTAACATTTTGTAAATTTGAAATTCTTCATTCATTTTTAAAATTGGTTTGTCTTCATCTAATTTCATTTCAGGAATAGATTCATTTTCATCATCATCTTCTTCTATTTCTACATCATATTCGGTAATTAAATCATTTTCAGTAACCAGATCAGTTTCTGTTTCTGTTTTGCCATCAGTATCTGAAAAAAATTTCTATTTCAACAAATAAATGAGGTTTGAAAAAAGAAAAAAAATAATTAAAAGTATTTTTGAGTATTTTATTTTTGCAAATAACAAAAAATGTTTTGGAAAAGAATTTTATAAAATTTTTTGAATTTTAATTTGTAAACTAATAAAGTATTTTTGGATGTTAAAGTTGTAATTATTTTTTTTAGTTGTTTCTTCTTATTACCAATAAATTCGAAAGAATTTAACAATATTTCTCAAAACTCGCCTTTGTTTATAAAATTTCATTAAATAATTTAAAAAGTAATTAAATTGAAAAACTATGTTGATTGTGAAATTTGGTGATTATATTTATAAATTAATTGTGAAAAAAGTAACAAGTTAATTTTCATAAATCATTAATTCTATAATTTACTATTATTTATTGGTTTATTTATCATTATTTACAGAAAAATCGGAACTATTTTCAATGATATTGTCATTTTCCAAATAAGAAATGAAAATTTTTTTTTCGTCATGATTGATTTCCCCAAATATTTTACTGATTAATTCGTTTCAAAAATAAAAAAAAGATCTTTACAAATCAAATAAAAAGGGAAATTGTCTTCATTAAAAAAAGCACATTCCTTATTGAACTTTGTGAGATAAAATTCAATAGTTTTTAAAATTAGAATCGAACAGTATTTTGAGTATTTTTTTGGGGGTGAGAAATGAAAATTCTGGTAACAGACAAAAAAAAAAAATGAGTTGTGTTTTTTAATTAGAAAATGATAGCAAAAGTTAACATTTTTCAAATTTTAATTTTACTTATTTTTTCAAATATCTCAAAACAAAAGAAAAATATTAAATTTAATTGATTATGAGAATTAAAATAGAAATAAGGCATCACATTAAACAAAAAAATAAAAAGCATTCAATTTTCAATTTTTGGTATTTAATAGATAAAACTTTGTTAATTCCATACTACTGTTTTAAAAAAGTGGAGATTAAACTTTTTAAAAGATGTTACTCGCAATACTTTAACGCATGAATTCAACAGTTTGAGTAACACTTTTTAAAACTTGAGTCCGCACTTTTTTAAAATAGTTGTATTTTTTTTTTAATTTTTGTTGCTATGGTTTTTCGATTCATGTAAAATTAGCTTTTAAAAGTTTAACAATGGCTATTAATTTCAGTTTGAGTAATTTCAGTTTAAGTAATTTCAATTTTCAGATATCTTTATTGATCAGTGAAAAATAATAATTACAAAATTATAAATTTTTTCCTACATTATCAGAATTAAAAAGGTAATTTGTTTGTTTTTTTTTTTTTTGGGGGGTATGGTGATTTGTTTGTAATCTGGAAGTTATGAAATGATCAAACAAAAAGTGTGGATTTTGAGATTGAAATTAAACAATTGGTCGCTTACTGTCATTTGAATATTAAACAGGATAAATTTTTTTCTCTATCATTTTCTTTTATTCAATTTTTCAATATTCCCTTCCATTTAGTATTGTCAATTCGACCACAAAAGATATCAATACAAACAATAAAATGATAAATTCATATATAGAAAAAGAGATCACCAATTTCAATTTATGTGCTTTAAAATATATGTGTCGACTGGTTATTAGTTAAAATAATAAAAAGATGAAAAAGTGAAAATTCATTCTCATTTTTTATTCAAATAACTGTTAAATAACTTTTACCATTAGGGAAAATAGTGAAACATTAAAAAAGTTCAACACGATTTTTAAATTGCAAAACCTTAATCGAATCACAGAAATCACAGAAATCACAAAAATCACAGAAATCACAGAAATCACAGAAACCTGAAAGAAAAAAGTAAAATCAATTAAAAGAAGAAATAATGGTAACTTCAAAGAATAATTCATTATATTATTTTCATTTGAACATACAAAAACCATTTAAATCTACTTGATTTATCGAAATACTATCAATGGTTTTGGAGATCTCAAAAATAGTGAAATTTTTAATAAATTTCGAATAAAAGATCAACCAAAGAAAAATCCTTAGAAAAGATAGTAAGCTAAATTCCAAAATTTTGGAAATAGTTAAAAAGTTTAAAGAATGTCAATACTACACCTTACATTCAATTTGGAAATAATTTTGATTTTAAAAAAGATATTTTTATCATTGTTTTTTGTCTTTTTTGTTTTTTGTTTACATTTCAATTTTTTCCAACCACATAATCTATTCCGTTAGATCCTGAAAATTTTTTCCAATGATTAATTAAGGTTTAAAGTTGGTTCAGTTAAATAGAAAACTACAATAAGATTAGTTGAAAGTATCTGATTTTTTGATCGATTGATAATTGTTGGTGAAATTTTAACTAATTTCGCATATACAATTTTTTGTTCTGCACATTTCATCATTTTGAATACACCAATTTATGATTTTTGATTTTATTGTTATTTTTCTTTCATTTGTATATAAAATTTTTTGCATATAGAAACATTAATATTGGGTAACTTAAGTGTGATGTAATATTCAGATTTTGAAAATATACAATAAATTGGATTTTTTTTTTTCAAATACTTTTAATGAATGTGTATAGAAATATATCTATTGAGACTCTCTTTGAAATAGAAGACATAAATTTAGTCACTTCAAAATTCTCTTATCAACAGATTTAATGGTTTATAGTTGTTCTTAATCCTTAGCAATGAGTCCTCTCACCAAAAAATTTGAACTTAAAATTTTCATTTGTTGATATAAGAAGAACTGTAAGAGATAAACCAAATAAAAACAAGTTTCTAAAAGTTTATTACAAAAATTGCTATAGCTTTTAATCCTCTATTTTGTCATTAGTCATTTATTTTTTCTTTTATTAAATGATCTTAATTTTCATTTTCAGTGATTCTTAGTAAATTTTTCCCAATTAAAAAAACAATGTTGAACTTTTTTTCCTGTTTCACTTTTTTTTCCCCAATGATTATACTCCTTTGTTGGGTTCGAATAAAAGTGTTCAATTTTTTGCTAAAAAGTGTTTGAAATATCAAATTCTCTTGTTTGCTTGGTTGGTTGAATTTTTTTTGTGTTTATTATTTTTATCAAAATTAAATGTGATTTTTTTTAAAAAAAAAAAGAAAAACAAAAAAGATTTTTTTTTTTACTTTAGTTGTGTCTTTTAATCGATAAAAATTTCCACCTAAAAGCTCTGGTAATTGTAACAGCCCAAAGGACTCTTCTATTTGTTCTTCCCATTTTAATGATGCCTCTTCAAATTGCTCAAAGGTATCATAATCATCTGGATCTGGGAATGGTAAAATTTCTTTTGGATCCTTACAAATAACTTGGGAATAGAGATTTGTTCTTTCCGATCTTGTTTGTAATTCTTCATTAGTTATAATTGACAATTCTTTATTTTTTGAAATATTTCCATATTGGTTGTTTTTTGTTTGTGTTTTTGTTTATGTTTTTTTTTTGTGTTTTTTTTTGTGGTTTGAAAAAAAAAAAGGAAAAAAAGATTAAAAAATTTTAATAATAAAAAACTTGGTAAAAAAGCGATCAAAGAAAAAAGTCAAATTTCTGGAATAACCAAAAGCACAAACCTTCAATTTTTGGCAGTTTTCCTTTCCTAAACTTTGTTGAATTTTCTGATTGTTCTATTGGACAATAATACAAATCGTACAAATGGCCTTGTGTGTCAATGAAAACTGGGATATCTTTACTATATTTGTTTTCAAGTTTGGTTGTTGTGATTTCGGAATTAAGATTAACTAGCGGTCCTTCGTATGGTCCTCCTTTTGGAATTTGAGTTTATTGTTTTTAAAAGGAAAAAATCGATTTTTTTTTTGGTGATTTTAATTTCTTTTTTTTTTCAAAAACAAAAAAAAAAAAAAAAAAAAAAAAAATTTATTGTTGTTAAAGATGAAAACACAAACGAAAACCTAAAAATTCCTTTGTAAAAGTTGACTTCGTTTTTTCTTGATTTTTTTTGGACATGTTGAAAATAAAGAAGAGAAATAACAAACAAGAAGAAAAAATGAAACTTGGAAATTTTTTATTTTATCAGAATTTAAAGTTGATTAACAAAAGAAAAATTGAGAAATGGGAGTACCACGGATTTCTAAATTAAGAAACAAATTCACTTTATTGTTATTTCTGACACTTTTTTTTCTGTTTTGATTCTGAAAGATTTTTTTTTGTTCACACAAGAAAAGATTCCGAGAAGAGAAAGAATAACTTTTTCCAAATTTTTTGAATTTTGGTAAATCATTTTTTTTTTTTGTTATCTTTTTCAAAATGAAAAGAAATTATTCTTTATTCTACTTGAAAAATAATAATGACAAATAAAAATTTGTTCTTTGCAATTGAACCAGTTCTATTTTTATTAGTTGAAGCTGATTATTTGACTTTAAAATTAGATTTTGTTGTTAGCAAAAAATTTGAAACGAAACAACTGAATTGATCACGAACTCTGTAAATTCAATGACGATTTCACGTTCCGATTGAAGTTTTAAGATCAACCAATTTCAAAACATGTTCTTTAATAATACACATCATACTATACCCATAATCTAATTTCCATTTAACAATTTTCTCAAAATAAAATCATTTTTGTCACTTTTATTTTATTTTCAATCAAAATTTCAAACTTGTAAAAAAAACATTTTGAAGAAAAAAATCTTTTAATGTTGTGAATTTGGAAGGTTTCCATAATATTTTTAAAATGGAATCTCATTAAGAGACAAATCTACAACTTTTTGATTATTTTTCAATTCATCCAAAAACAATGAAAAAATACGAATTTATTAAAAACTGAAAAAGCCTGAGAACACTATAATTCATTTTTTGATTCAATTTCAAATGTTTACTATCACATTAAAACGAATTTTTAATGAAAATTCCGTATATTATATTTAATTTTTGATATTTTTTTATTTTAAAAACAATTCAGCTTAAATTATAATAAAACCAGCTAAACGAATAAAAAGTTTATTATCATTTTCCTTTTTAGCTTGATGTGTTTCTGAAATATTTGAAAACATTTCAGAACTATCAAATTAAATTGTCGATAGAATTTCCAAAAAGCATAGGTACACTCCAAATGAATGGATTAATAAACCACAACTTAGTGATTTAAAATTGAATAATCTTGGCATTCAGACCAAAAACACAGGAATTTTCAAAAAATTCAATTTTTTATTTTAATTTGGTTATTAGTAATAATATTAATTGTTTCTCCCTTTTCAAAGAAAAATATATAAATTTACAAGTATTATTAATCCTTCGTATTGGAATATTAATAAATATTCAAAATCTATAAATTTTAAGTCTTTGGAAGATGACCGATTCAAAAAATCCCAAATTTGTAAAATTAATTGAAAACATTACTGAAAAGGGAAATTGTAATTTTGATATCAATTTTGAAATTTAGAATTAATTTTTATTAATTTAAAATATTAGAATGAATTTTAATTTCAGACAGGTGTTTGATTATTTTCAGTTTTTAGTAAATCAAAGTGAAAGTTATTCTATTGAAAAAAAAATTTATAAAGTTACACCATTTAAATTAAAAAGTATTTGAAAATTTTTTAAAAGAAAGAACTGAGGTAAATAAAAATACCTTTTTGTTAAATGGTAAAACAAAAAAAAAATATCATAAGGGATATTTTCAAATAAAATTAGAAATTGTCTCATGAACAACCACAATAAATTAAATTTTGAAACTTCAGTTACGTTCACAATTAATAATAAAAATTTGGGTTTTGTTTAATTTTCACCAAAGAATTAAAAGTGATGGATTGGGGATTTTTAATCAATATCCCAATTAGAAGGGTTTATGGTTTATTAATAATAACATATAATTCTTATAAGTCTGCCATTCATTTTTTTTTTTTTTTAATAATATTATCTTTTTGTTCTAATTCAAAAAAAAAACGAATAAAAATATGAAATTTGTAATATAAAAAAATAATAATTGTAGACTTGGAAGACTCTTTTTATTTTTAAAAAATTGACTTTATTTTTTAATTTTTACTAATATATTTAATTGATTAAAATAATAGAATTTCTAGTTTTTGAAAATTTCCGGGTTTTATGCTTTTATATTTCAAAAATATTGTTTGAGTTAATCGAATATCAGATTTTGTCTTACCCAAACATTTAATATTAATAGACCAATTTATTCAATAACAATACAAAATAAGACTAATAAAAAAAAAACAATGATACTAATATTAAAAAATATCACAGTTTGTTTGGAACATCTATTAATATTTTTTTCGCATTTTTTTTTGTATATGAACTTTTTTTTACATTTTGAAAAATAAACAAAAAAATAGAAATAAAAAAAAAAAACAATATTAATAATGTATATTCATGATGGTTTTTATAATTAAATCTTCTCTCGCTGTATGGTGTTTATTCTTTACCCATGTCCAGTAGTTCTATCAAACTTAAAAGTTGAGACTTTAAATGTCTATTAAGAATATATAATTTAATTTGGAATAAAAAAATATTTTTTGATTTTTTTTTTGAAGGGGTATGTAATATTAACTTCTATAGTCTGTAGTTAGGTTATTTTTGTTTCTAAAGTTAAAAAAAAAATCTTTCTGTAACTTTTACAAGATATAAATTGATCGAATAAAATTGTTGATTATTCTCGATTCTTTAGAATTTTGGGAAAGTGTGATACTGTCAGATTAACCTAAAAAGCACAAACTTTCAACAAAATTTAAGACATAAAAAAATCTCGAATTAAGGCACAAAATCCAAATTCTAGTAAAATGATTTGTGAAAAAAAAATTCCAAAAATTGTTTTTTAATTTGAGATTGTTTTGTGTCTTAAATTTCATTCAAAAGTTTGAACCTTAAAAACTGAACTATCTGTCTTTATTATTGATCGATCTTTCATCAGATTCTATAAAATTTCTTTTACTACATGAAAATCCCTGAATATATGATATCACAGTTTCGGATCACAATTATATATATCTAGTGTATGGGTGAAAATTGTAAAGTATTTTTTCTTTTTCATATCAATAATTTTTTTCCAAGGTTGTTTAATCTTGACACTTTTCATTATAAAAGGAAGGATTAACTACATTTTATTTTTAAAAAAAAATTATATCCTAATTGTTTTTTCCTTTCTTTATTGAAATTAACCATTTATTCTTTTGAACCAAAAGGTTCTGTAATTTGTTTCCGTTTTTAGAGTTATTTGTTGAAAGTTGGAAATGATTGTTGTTTTAAATAATAGTAACAATAATCTTATTTTTATATTTTCCATTTATTAACAGAAACATTTCCAAATAGTAAATTATTTCATAAAAAAAAAAAAAAACTGACAAATTTGTGTAAATATAATTGGTCTTAATTCAATCCATATAATTCACCTTCTGAATTTCGGGTGACCAATTTACAAGGCCAACGTACTATTAAAGACAATAGATCTCAAAAATACAAACAAACTTTAATTTTTTTTTGAATTGTATTTTTTATCTGAAAAAAAGAACTCTATACATTAGTTCATTTTTTTTTTTTTTAGGATTTTGGATACAAAACGAAGTTTCAAATACAATTCACTTTGGTAAACAATATATTTTAATTTGGGATAAAATAATGATGAAACCAATGCCTTGATAATATAAGTTACAATTCTAAAATACCTTTTTAAATATAGTAAATCGTCAAATAGTTTTTATTTAAAAATTGATCCTAAAAAGAAAATTTTCGAATTATTTTTTACAATTTATCTTTCACTTATCGATAATTTTTTTTTTTTTTTTTTTTTTTTTTTTTTGGGGGGGCTGATATTTGTCAAATTTGGGTAATACCTAAGGTTAAACTCTTAAAACCACTATTACCTGAAGACCAAAATCATCACAACTGAAATTATTCCTTAAAATTAATTTTTACAAAGATATACAGCATTAAAATAATGTGTTCCCAAATCCTACTATCTGGGTTTCTAAATATAATACTTGTCTTTATTTCTTGTTAAATTTTAAAAAGATAATTTACTACCCAATAGTATACCTAAGCTCAAATTTATTTTGAAGGTCAATTCATTAATGTTTGAAGTAAATTTTAAACTACTCAAAATTATAAGTAAAATTTTCATATATTCTCGTGTTTTTTTTTGAAAAAATCCAGTATTTAAAAACTTTTATATAAAATTTTAAAAAAAAAATAACTTTCTTTTTTGAGAATAATTTAATAATTTCATCATTTATTATTTGAATTTTTTTTTAATAATAGAACTTTATGAAACCGGTGCCATAGTTACAATTGTTTATTGTTGGTTTATGTGATCGCTCAATTTATAGGTACACTATGTAAAAATAAAAACACCACTTTTATTTTGAACAAATTAACCTTTGTGGTATTGTTTATTTTGACAAAAGGATAATTTAAAAGTGTGTTTAGAGCATTTTAAGAGCTTGAATATTGGATTTATACAATGTTTTGGGGTATATTTTAATTCTGATAATCAATCTAATTTTTGGAATTGGTTTTTATTTTAGAATAAATAAAAAATAAGCAAATTTGTGAAAAAAATATCTAAAATGAAAAAAATCCCTGACAAGATTTTTAATTGTGAATATTAGAGAAATTGTTGTGTAATTTCTTTTTATTCAAAATCAAATCGCTTTTTATTTATGAATCACATTTTTTCAAAATATAACTCGTCCACTCATTTAAATTATAATTAATGAAATCAGACTTGTTCAAAACAATATCCAATCAATCAAAAAACAAGAAGAAAAATTTTTCATTTTCCAAATTCTTGTAAACCCATATAAAACCCGATTTTTTTTTCAAAACAAGTTGATCTACTTAGGTTAGCAAATTTTTAATCCGGTATTCTAGAGAAACACCCTATTTTAATGGACTTTGGGTAGGTTTCTTAATCGGTCCTTAAAAAAATTGGTTATTTAATCACAGTTTGTGGAATCTTATTATTAATAATCTTTCTATCGGGTTTTTACTCCTTCTGTTTCAGGACGTGGATAATTTTTAATTTGGTCATGTAAATGATATAATATTTTTTTACTTTAATGTTTTAATTATTTTTCTTCTTCTCTTTTTTTATTTAGTAAATTTTCTTTGATTACTCCTTTCTCACAATAAATAAATAAAAAATTGGTTATTTAAAAAAACAAAAGATTTGATTGAAAATAAATGAAAATACACAACAATTTTACTAATATTCACAATTTAAAATCTTGTCAGGGTATTTTTTTCATTTCAGGTATTTTTTTCGACACTAGGCAAAATATTTATCAAGAAGGATTTTTACTTAAATTTAACAATTAGTATTTAACTGTAATGTCAATAACCCATGTTTTTTATTTTAACCCATTACGAAAAATTTGACTCTTGCAAAAAAGATTGGCTGACTGAAGAAATAAAAAAATCAAATCAATGTGATGGAAACAGTATATAAACAAGAAATAAGCTTCTTTAAATAAATGTTCAAAAAGAATTATGAAGATATTGAAAGATTAAAATTCTATTTTTTTAAAAAAAAATGAGAAAAAGATCAAAAGAATTTTTTTCAAAAAATCATTTAATCTCACAAATTTTGAAAATATTATGACGAAATTTTTGAAACAAAAGCATTTAATTGAATTGATCCATTTTGACTAACCAAAGAGCTAACCTCTTGAGTCAATTTGAATCTGAACCAAGAATATATATTTGTCTGTCTATCTACAAATATTCCAAGTCTGAAAAAAAAAACATGAGTTCAATTTTTGTGACTGAGTTAAAGGCCGTCAACATGGGTTAGTTACATCGCTGTATTTGAGATTTTTTTTCAGGAAAAGTTAATTCTTTAATAGAAAAGAATAACAGTCTTAAAATCATTCAAAATTTCACAAAAGTAAAAATACTTGCAAAAATCAGTGCTAATACAGAGAGGTAAAAATTTTTAGAAATGAGTATTTTATCAATAAATAATTTAATATTTGGGAGAAAAGAAAGAGCTTATTGATCCGAATTAGTCACACTCACAGAGAACTTGATTATTTATGAAGATATGAAACAAATTTTAGGGAAAAAAAGAATTCAAAAATCCGTTAGGAGTTAACGTATTTTATTAAGATTTGATCTTAATTCTTGAAAAAACACAAGACCGTAGATCTTATTTCAGACGGTTTCAATTTGTATAATTTCGATTTTATTCATTTTGCACAAAATTCAAATACATTTTGCACAAAAAATATTTCATTTAATTTTAATTTTTAAAATATTTTGTTTTACCAACAAATTTAACAAACAATCACAAAAAGAAATAATGAATTTTGAAGGACATTTAGAATTAATACTTGGACCAGTGTTTAGTGGGAAAACATCTGAACTCATTCGAAGGATCAATAGATTTTCTTATGCATCAAAGAAATGTATGATTATAAAATTTTCCGAAGAATCTGAAAATGAAAAAAAATCATTCAAAACTCACAGTGGGTAAATACATTACTTTCTTTCTATTTTTCATTTTTTCAATTCTTTTGCTTTGAGAATTAATCTTAATCATTTTTTTTCATTTTCCAAACCATTCACCCAACTACAAAAAACAAAATCAAAAAAAAAAAAACAGATACGATTATGAGGCCTATGCTACTGACACATTAAACAGAGTTGCTGAACAAGTTCAAAAATATCAAGTTGTTGGTATTGATGATGGACAATTTTTTCCTCAAATAGCAGATTTTGCCGAGAAACTTGCAAATGAAGGCAAGGTTGTCATCATTGCAGCTCTTGGTGGCACCTTCGAAAGGAAGCCATTTGAGTGTATAACAAAATTAATTCCAAGGTGTGAAAATGTAGTTATGATGGGTTCTGTTTGCATGGTTTGTTATGAAGAGGGATCTTTCAGTAAAAGAATCACAAACGACAAGCAAGTGAAATTGCTTGGAGGAACGGAAAAATATATAAGTGTATGTCGAAAAGGGTATTTTGATTTAAAATGTAATGAAGAAGAACAAGAACAAGAACAAGAACAAGAAGAGGAAAATCAAAAGAATTATACATATGATGGCCAAATTCAATTAATATTGGGACCGATGTTTGGTGGCAAAAGCTCTGAATTGATTAGAAGGGCACGGAAATATTCCATTGCCAATAAGAAATGTACTGTAATTAAATTTGCTCGCGACACACGCTACTCCGTCGACAAATGTAGTACCCACGATAAAGTGATGATGGATGCTGTTCCATGTGCGGGCAAGCTTTCGAAAGTTGAAGACAAAGTAAAAGACTATGACGTAATTGGGATAGACGAAGGCCAATTCTTTGAAGACATTGTAGAATTCTCAGAGCACATGGCGAATTTAGGCAAAGTTGTCATCATTGCAGCCCTTGACGGTACCTTTGAAAGAAAACCCTTTGGTAGAGTCTTAGAATTAGTGGCCAAAGCCGAGCAAGTGATCAAATTAAATGCCGTATGTATGCTCACATACAAAGATGCCGCTTTCAGTAAAAGGATCTCACAAGAAAAAGAAGTCCAAGTTATTGGCGGCTCTGACAAATATGTCGCAGTTAGTCGTGAAGGATTTTTCATTGCTCAGAATTAAAACTTTTTAATTTTTATTATTGCATAATTTCCAATTCTTTTTCTTTTCGAGTTTTTTTTGATTATTCAAACCTTTTTTTCGTTTTTATTCTTTTCTCGTTCATTATGTTTTATTCCAATTTTGCTCCTCTACCCTTAAAATTCTATTTTTTAATAATAGAATTTTTTAAATGCCAATTTATATTTTTAAGAGGGGAACCAAAATGATAAATTTGAACAAAATAATGAATAAATAAATGTTTTATTAGTTTCTAAAAAATTGTTTTATCTCGTTATTTTTTGATTTTATTTTCAAAAAAAAAGAGTTAAAGTTTTACAGTTAACGGAATGGGAAATGAAACTTATGGTATGTTTCTAGTTAACTTTTATTATTTTGAGTTTGGTTTTTATTCTGAAACTTGAAACCAGGCTTGTTGTTAAAAGAAGTTTAATAAGGAATTTCTTCAAAAAAACGGAGATCCCATTCAAAATTTGGGGAAATATTGAATTTGGCGAAAATCAGCAACTGCAAAATTTCGCAAATCAAACTTTTATTTTTAAATTTAATTTTCAATCAATTTATTTTATTTTTTAGTTTCGTTGGTCATTTAAGATATATCTATTGTTTAAATGAAATTACAATTAAAATCCGAGAAATAATTGTTGTGAAAATAACAAAAATAAAAACGCCAAAAGCTGATTTTCACATTTTTTTACGAAATATATTCTAGTTGGTGAAAATTTATTTTTGATAATTTCGATTTTTTTTCTCTGGAACTGCCCAGCCTATGAACTCTGGAACTGCCCAGCCCATGAAAATAATCTCTGGAACCGTCCAGCCTATGAAAATAATCGTAAAATCTGGATATCAGAATTAAAAAAAATCAATATATCTCATATATTAAAAAACAACACTATTTTTAATATTATTAACAGAAAAGATTCCATTATATTTATTATCACAAGTGGAAAATAAAGGTATATCGAAATCTTTTAAAAAATTACTAAATCACAATTTAGTTTTTTGGGCAAACAAGAGGAATTAAAAACTCCTCCCTTAAACAATAAAAAAAAAAAAAAAAAAATTTTGATTTTTGAGAGAATTTTTCCATTTGAGTATATTTAAAAAGTGAATTTTTTTGAATTATTTAAAAAAAATCTATTTTCATGTGTTTTTTTGGTCAAAATTTTACTATTTAATGTAAAAATATTGAATATTTTTATGATTATTTTGATTTCTAAGGGAAATTTAAGACTAGAAAATTAATCTATTTTAAAAAATTTTATCAAAATTATAATTTATTATTTTGGATAACACAAAATATTGTAATAATTGTCAAAATATTGTATATGAATTTCAATATTTAGTAGATTATTGTGATAATTTGGGAGATATTGAACAAAAATCAATTTAAATGAATTTTTTGTTAGAATTTTAATATATAAAATTAAAATCTTGAATAGTATTATGAATATTTTGATTTTTTTCTGATATTTATAACTTGGAAATCAAGTTTAAATCCAAAATTTGAGCAATTAACATTTTTAATGTTCCGAAAAACTCAAATATTTTTTTAGATTTATCAAAATATTTGGTGTAAATTTTTATAATATTTGAATTTTTTAATAATAACTAAAGTAAAATGATCAAAAACCAATTTATGGGTGTTTTTTATGTCAAAATATTAATATATAATGATAAAATATTGATTATTTACGTGGCAAAAAATACCTTTAAATGGTTTTTGTTCAAAATATCTCTCAAATTATCATGATGATATACTAAATATTGAAATTCATATACAATATTTTGACAATTATTACAATATTTTGTGTTATCCAAAATAATAAATTATAATTTTGATAAAATTTTTTAAAATAGATTAATTTTCTAGTCTTAAATTTCCCTTAGAAATCAAAATAATCATAAAAATATTCAATATTTTTACATTATATGGTAAAATTTTGACAAAAAAAACACATGTAAATAGATTTTTTTAAAAAAATAATTCAAAAATATTCACAATTTTTTAAATACTCAAATCAAGAAATTCTCTCAAAAATCAAAATTTTCTGAAAAAAAATCAAAATTATCAAAAATAAATTGTCACAAAATAGAAAATATATGGTAAAAAATTAGAAAATCAGCTTTTGACGTTTATATTTTATTTATTTTCTCAACAAAAAATTCTCGGATTTTATTGCAACTTTATTTAAACAATAGATATATCTTAAATTACCAACGAAGCTAAAAAACAAATTGATTGAAAATTAACTTTAACAATAAAAGTTCGATTTGTCAAATTTTGTAGTTGCCGGTTTTCGCTGTTTTATTACCTATCCAAATTCCCCTTTAAAATAGCTTTTAAAACCATGTTACATGTACAGAATTTTCTTTATTTGTTATATATTAATGAAGAAAATTAAGTGGTGTTTTAAAAAGTGTTCTAAAGGGTCAAAGCGTAGGAAATTTTATAATTTTTGATCACCAATACTTTCCTATTTCATACAAAGACATATTTTGATAAGAAAAAAAGGGAGTGGGTTTGGTATAGGATTGAAATCATCAAAATTCCTATATACCGAAAAGAATCTATTTTTTTTTCTCAATCAACGAACAATATTGTTTTTTTTTTTTAAATTTACAAATAACTGGGGTATTTTTACAAATTTGCTACCCGCCTGATTACTGAATGCTAATTTCCTAAAAAACATACAAAAAAAAATTCAGACACAATTTGTCTTGATACTAACAAATAGATCTCAAAAGAAACAAAACAAACAAAAAAAAAAATATCACATGTAAATAAAAAAGAGATGTTTGGTCTTTTTTTAGAATGATTGTTTCTTTTCAAATACCAAGCCAAGTAAATACCATCTTAAAAGTATAGTTCTGAACTTTAATTTTTGTTAAAACCAAAAGAACCAACACAAAACCAAAAATAATAAGAGAATCCCAGAACTCTTTTGTTAGAATTAATCAGATTTATGGAGACAATAGAAAAATCCATTTAACCCAAGAATCAAAAATCATAGATAATGTGATCTTTGTAAGATAGGGTTGTTTATTGAAAGTGTTTAAAATGATCATCATTTCTTATACTTGAAAATTGTGATTATTTTTCGTTTTCATTTGAAAGTTCCGTAAAAAGGGTGCAATAGTTTATGTACTGAAAAAATTCTTTTTTATTTTTTATTAAAATTACACTATATGATTTTTTTCATCCAAATTGGAAAATAATTTACAGATCATTCCTCCCCAATTTAAATGAGAATGGATCAAATTATGTCTTGAAAATTTAATAAATGGCTCACTTCGTCCTTAAAAAAGTTTTAATTCTGTATTAATCATAAAAAAAAAGAGTTTGTACTTTTTTTTTTTTTCGGATTTAATGGGGTATATTTTAATTCATCTTATTAGCTGTTAGGATTTTTTTTTTAATTTTGAAGAATTGAGTTAAATCTTTTATTTTATTTCATTCTTTACAGTTTGTTCAATAACCCGTGTTGTCGTCCCTTTTTGTGTTTTTAAAAATTATTAGTGTTTTTTTTTGAAATAACTGTTGTTTTTTTTTTTTAAATGTTTTTTTTTTTTTTTTTAACTGTGGTTCTTGGTTTTTATTTTGTGTTTTAACAAAAAAATATAGTTCAGTTTAACTTTGCTTTCAAATCAAACAATATGTACAATATATCATTTTATGGAAATGTTTTTCTACAACCTTCAATTCCAGTCTCCTCATAAAAGACTTCTAATTCAACAAAATTTGAACAAACCAATACAAAAATCCACAACCATATCTTTCAATTTGATTAAAAACAAAAAAAAACAATAAAAAGGATAAAAACAGTTTCTTAAAAACTTTTTGATGGGTACCTCGACACTATCAAAAAAATGAGATATAAATTTTTCAAAGTTTTTTGATCAAGAACAAAAATTCATTACAATTTACTTTTTTCCTCAAGTCAATCGTCTTCAAATCATATCTTGGAATTGACTGACTTTATTTATTTGTTTTCATTCTTTTTTTCATTTATTGGATGAGATATGAATCCTCAATAAAGAATATTTCATATTGAATCAAAAATTTAATTATCCAATATATTATTCTTATTAAAATTCTACAAGAACATACCCAATGACTAAATTATTTATAAATCAATTCATTTTCAACAATTTTCTTGATGAGAGGAAATTAAGCCACTTAAAAGATCAATTTTCATTGTCTATGACAAGATCTTTCAATTTTTCAATCAATTAGAAGAAAAAATATTTCTTTGATACTTTGAAAAAAATTTCTTTTATGACTTCGAGAAGGACAATATTATAACAAGACAGACTTTTCTATTAAAAACAAAGACACTCTTGATAAGATTTAATTTCAACAACAATTAAAAACAAGTAAACAATAATAAAAAAGTCGAAAAACAACAGTTCAAAACACTTTTTTAAAAAAACCACAATAAAGGTTGAAAAAAAAATATTTATTGAAGTTGACACGGGTTATTGAACAAACTGTAGAATTCGGGAAAACTTTCATTAGGTTTTTTTTATTTCTTAAATTAAAAAAAACCTAGTCACTCTACAATAGTCAACGGTGCTTGAATACACTCTACAGCACTTTAGAATTCCTCAATTTTTATATTGAAATTTATTTAAAGTAAAAAAGTTTTCACTTTTTTCAAATGGACGTAAAACAATAAACCAGGATCCCAAATTTCCTACTATCTCGAAGGAATTAGTTTGAAAAATAAAAGGAAAATGAAGAAAAACTCAGGTAGCATTTGTTATTGAAATACCAGAAAGGAGATTGAATAAAACAATCATTGGAAACCTTTTGGAAATATTCACCATTGTGAAAAAAATTTGGTTCATTAATAAAAATTGGGTCAGTCAAAAATTTGTTTTCGTTTGTTAAATAGTAAATATTAGCAAAATGGTTTTTGATCAAAGTAAAATTTTATGAACAAATCTTACATTTAAGAAAAACCAAAGTCATTATCAATAATAATTTTCAAAGACAATATTATCTTGTTGCATTTTAACTTTTAGAATTACTGTGGAACTCTAAAAAACAAAAATTTATTTTTAATTGTCAACTTTACTAAAAATAAGAGAACTATTTCATAGGAAATCTTATAATCTATTAATATAATAAGATATTTATCATTGTTAATGAACGCAAATTTATCACAGTTAATCTTAAATATCCTTTTAAACCAAATTGAATAATAAAATCTTCCAAAAAAGCTGTTTTTTTGAAAGAGGTTGTTTTCCACTAATGTCTACAATCAAAACTTCAAAATACCGAAATATCAAGATTTCAGAAACCATTTAAATTCTTTAAATCCCCATAGACAAACCTTAATTTAAAACAATTATTAATTTTTGGTCTTCCCAAACAATGATTAACTTGATCTTGGAATGTAATCTAATAAAAAAAAACAACATTTTTAGTAAAGTTTACAATTAAAAATAAATTTTTGTTTTTTTAGAGTTCCACAGTAATTCCAAAGGGTTAAAATGCAACAAGATAATATTGTCTTTGAAAATTATTATTGATAATGACTTTGGTTTTTCTTAAATGTAAGATTTGTTCATAAAATTTTACTTTGATCAAAAACCATTTATTGTTGAGAGAAAAATGTTGGACAGAAAAAAATGGTTGGACAGCATTTTTAATTGGGAACCTTACTGAAAATGATTTTTAAATTCGGTCGTTTGTGAAATAACTAAAGAAAATAACAATAATCTACTTTTTAGAATAACAATCAATGTAATTCTACTTTTTCAAAACCTTATCTATTATAATCTAAATCAAGTTTAAAAATTACCATTTTCAGAATTAATATTAAACTTTACTAGAACTTGGTTTTTTGTTCAAATAGCTTGATCTACTTTAGTTATCAACCATTCAAATGAGTATTCTACACAAACCACAGATTAACGAACTTGTAACACCTTTAAACCTGTATTTATATAAAATTCACCTAGTTATAAATAGGATTTGATTTTCAATTTTACTAATGTTCCCAATTAAAAATTGTGTCCAATCATTTTTCTGTGTCCAACATTTTTCTCTCAACAGTTAGCTAATATTTACTATTTAAAAAACGAAAACAAATTTTTGACTGAAACAATTTTTTTTAATGACCCAAATTTTTTTCACAATGGTCAAGTATATTTAAGATTTTACATTGAAAAAATTGATTTAGAATTTCAAACCAAATAGCAAAGTCAGATATAGATTTGGAACCAGTTTCCCTCTTAATTTTGAAAATTGCTGGATTTGTTGATTTCAATATATACCAAAGGGTTAAAAATGTTAGAATTAGAACATTTAAAAAATACCTCAATCTGAATGGTTTCTGGAGAATGTAGATAATTCTACATAAAAAGGAAACAGATTTTGTAATTATTCACTAATGTTTCAGTGGATCAAAAGCAATGGGTTTTTCTGTTTATGTTAACAGTCCTGTCTTGGGTTTACCTGAAATCAATATTAGTGAAAAATTATTCCAATTTCAGACAAAATTTTTTTATTTCTAATATTAAAAGTAAAATCAAAAATAAGAATTTTAAACTATATTTCTTCTTAAACGCAAGTAAATACTTCTCCACAAATGATCAAACTTCTGAATTTATTATTCTATGAACTTATTTACTTTATAAAAAAAAAGGAAAACAAAACAAACTCATTTTTCTTCTTGCAACGGATAACGATCTGTTATTGTTGTTCAAAGAAAAAACTTTGTGAAAAAAAGAAGATTGTAAGTGACAAAAAAAAATCTAAAATTCTCTTTTCAAAGCAAAATAAAAAATCACCTTTAGAAAAATATTTCAACTATATTTAGTCGAACGAATCGAAAGGGTCAAGAGAGAACGAGATATAATCAGATCTTTTTAATCAACAATTTTGAATTCTAAAAAATAAAATGATCTTTTTTTGCCTCAATTTTATTGTAAATAAAGAAATAAAAATCAAAGTCTTGTGACAGTACACTGAAATAAATTAATCTTAGACAAAATTCTGTTTTAAACGAGTCAAAAAGAATTACAAATTATTTTGAAAATACCAACCCAAAATCAAACAACAAACTCTCAATTAAGAAAAAGAACCCAAAATTTATGTTACCTTCATCATTCAAAGTAGTGGTTCTCATACAATAAATAATTTTGTTTTCCTTATTTTTTCGACTTGTAAAAGATCTCTTTTAAAAGATAAAAATGAAAGCAATAAGCCTTTACTCCCAATTTCTTTTTTTTTTGTATATCGGATTGAGTTTACAAAATTTTCATTTAAAAGGCGACTTCCATGATCAACTTTTTTTGAGAGGGTGCTTTGTCTTTTAACCAAAACAAATTGGTTTTCGATCTTTCCTTCAAGACCTATAAAATGCTTATTTGAAATTGTAAGGGCAACAAAAATTTGTTACATTTTGGAGTATTTCTCCTATATTTCTCAAAAAAAATACAAAATTGTTTCTCAAAAATAACCAAATGGGAAAGTTTATGTTTGTATAAAATTATCCCTTAAAACTGATTTGTTTCATTCCTGTTATTTTTCCAAAAATAAATATAAATTATTATTTTGGGTTACCCCCAAATATTTTAGTCATTATTAGTTGAAAAAAAACAAAGATCTTTCAATTCTAAGTATTTTATAAAGGAAAATTTTTCTATTAGTCCTTTTAAAAATATTTTACTCATTTAAAGTTGAAAAAAAATAAAGATCCTCACAAAATAAATAATAGAGTAGTGAAAAAAATACCGGACATGAAAAAAATCCCGGACAAGATTTTTAATTGTGAATATTAGTAAAATTGTTGTGTAATTTCATTTATTTACAATCAAATTCCTTTTTTTAAGAATCGAACTTTTTCAATTATAACTCCCCCACTTATTAGAATGATGATTGATGAAATCACACTTGTTCAAAACATCATTCAATCAATCAAAAAACAAGAAGAAAAATTATCATTTTCCAAACTCTCGTAAACCTCAATAAAACTGGATTATTTTTCAAAAAAAGTTGATCAACATATGGCTATCAAACAATTACTCGAGTATTCTAGAGACACCTTACTTTGGTGGACTTTAGGTAGGTTTATTACTAATCTCATAAAAAAATTGGTTATTTATAATAAGGATTTCATTGAAATTAGACAAAAATTTTACTAATACCCACAATTAAAAATCTTGTCCGGGATTTTTTTCATGTCCTATATTTTTTTCCCTACTATAAATGATCTATTTTTAGAGTTTTTATTAATCTTCCAAACATGGTTTTTCTGGGCTAATTTGGATGAGAGCTATCTGATTTTAGGGTAATCTAAAAAAGGTATTCACAATCGTTTTCCATATTTGATTATTTGTTACTTTTCGCTTTTTGTAAAAGAGTGATATTGTGTCAAAATGTGAAACTCAATCGGAAATGTATGTCAAGAAAACTTTAGAGATGATTTACAGTCGATTTTGGGTTATATTTTTTCCACCTAATTGAATAAATTTAATTGTTAAAAAGAAAGTATCATGTAATTTCTTAATTTCTTCAACTTAAAAGGAAAAAAATAAAGGGAAAAAATCAGAAAATAAATCCCAAATTTGGAATTCTACAATCTCTTCTGTGGAAAGAAAAGAGGATTTTTCAGGAAGTCAAAAGTGCTTTTAAAAGAATAAAAATAATTTGGAAAAAAAATATAAATTCTTCATAATGCTGAATCAGCAAAAAATTTTGAAAAAAAAGAGAAAATTAAGATATCTCAATTGCAAATTTCTTCAAATCGAAACTTACCACTTTCTATTCACGACCACCCAAGAGTCCTTTTTTTTTGATGGATTTTTTTTTTGTGTTTTTGTTTATCAAACAAAGCAAAAAGAAGAATTTGGCAAGAACATGATCACTAATCCAAAAATAGTTGTAGTTTTGGGTATTCTACAATTTGAAGGATTACAACTTCTCTTTCATAGACGTCAACAAAGTTAAATTTTTTGTTTTTCGAAAATTGAAATATACCTTAAAAGAAAACATCAAAAAACACAAATTAGAGTGTCGAAAAAAAAGCGATACTTAATTTTCATGGGATCACTCTTTGTCAAAAAAAGAAAAAGGAGATAAATATTCACATTTTTTTAAAAAAAGTTAAATTTGTTTAATACAAAAATTTTTGTTAATAGATTTATTTAGACAGCCATTAGATGAACAAATTTGTAATTTTTTTGGTTGTGTTATTAGCAACACTTTCCTTTCAGACAAACCCTCAATTGTCAACACGAAAGGTACCTGTCCTTGGTTACAGTTGTAAAATATATGTAAATGCAGCTACCGGCAATGATGGCAATGATTGTAAGGCCGCAAATAGAGCTTGCCAAACAATAAACAAAGGCGTTGATAAAGCAGATGGTATCCTTATTTCTTTGTCTAATTAGTTTTTCTTAATGAAAAAACAATCTTTCTTTTACTGAAGGCTTTCTTTTGTAATTCTCTTGTTATATTTTCGTTTTTTGTTTTGATCTCTTAAAAGGCAAAACTGTTTGTGTCAGCCCTGGAACATATTACCTTTCGAAGACGATCAATATGGGTAGTGTCGATGTGCTATATGCATTGGAAGGGCCAGGTTCTACGATTATCGATGGAAAAGACGAACGTTTGTGTGTTTATTCAAAACACAAGGGAAGAACGATCGACGGTTTTACAATTCAAAATTGTCGAGGAAATGAAGGTATTTTATTTTATTTTTTTTTTATTGTTTTTTTATGTGACGACACCAATTTATACTTTTTTTTTTTTTTTTTTGAGAAATTTTATTTATTCGAAAATTTTATTCTTTTGTTGACCAGCTACAGTGTCCCAAAATTTAGTCTACATTTCCATATTTCCTTTTAAAAATATTTTTAAATTAACGACCTGTCCTTTTTAAAAAGTGTACTCTCAATGGTTTCTCAAACTGGTTTCTCAAAGTCAATTTAAAAACTTGAATGAATGATTTTTGGTTTTTCACACTTTACTTGATTTTTTTTGCCACAGTCTCCTAAACAACTTTTTTTGTGATTTTCCAATAAACCGCTTCAACTTTTAATTTCAAGTTTTTCAAAAATCTTTTACGACATTATTTGTTAACAAAACCACAAGAATTGAACAAAAGCATTTAGAAACGATATCACTATAACCTTAATTAAGCTTGCTTCTTTAGTTGTGAGATAAACTTTTAATCAGGCCAATTTGATTTTGAGTTTATTCGAAATTGCAAAAAATATTTGAGATTTTTATATTAAAAGGAAACGATTTTCCTTTGTTAAAATTGAAAATGGTTTACTGGTGCTCTAAATTCACGAATCTTGGTGTTGCTTTTTTTTTTTTATAGACATAATGTGACTTTTTTAAATAAACAAATGTTTTTTTTAGTTTTTCCGAATTTTTCAACTTTTTTCTTCTCAATTAAATAATTCGTTAAGAAATTTTTCCACTTTCTTTGTTGTTTATAAACCCATATTATTTTTTTTTTGTGTTTCTCTAAAGTTTACCAAAAAACTAAGAATTTTTGCTATTTTTAATTATAAAATTATAATAAAATCTTAATTTACGAATTCTGTTTTCTAATTACGAAGTGTCTGGAAATTTCAATCAACTAATTTTGGGAACACAAAATTAATTTAGGATTTTTCCACTTTCTTACTGATATTTGAATTATAACTTTGAAAAATTTTCACAACATTTTTTAATTTCCTTTTTCAAATAAGATATTTAAATTACAACAAACTTCGTTTGGGGGTTTAATTTCTAAAAGAAAAATCTGGGAAAATGAAGTGAAATTTTTTCACATGTCTAATTAAAATGAGGTATTTTGAAAAAGAAATTTGTTTTTGTTTTTTACTTGGAAAATAAAATAATTGGAAGTAAAATGACTCATTTCATCACCACTTTCAATTGATATACTTTGAAAAAATCAACCAAACTGGTTCAATTATGAGAGGAGTAAAGAAAATTTCTAAAATTATTTTACATTTAAGCCGAAAAGGAAACAGTTTTCATTGGAGCAAAACAAACTCAAATCCAAGAACATGTGTCCCTATACCCATTGTAATCTTTTTTGACCAACAACTATTTTTTTTTAATCGAATAACTCAGACAAAGAGTGAAAAAGCAACAAAAATAGGTCAATTTCTAAAAAAAGGTTTGACTTTGTCAAAAAGTGAAGAGTTTCCTATCTATAAAACAGTTTTTTGTAAATTATCCAAAAGTGAATAATATTATTCATGGATTTTTTCCAGAAGAATCAAGATCAGAACTATAATACTCTTCAACGACAATTTGAGTTTGATCTCATTATCGTTTCAAAAATACTTTTTTGTGATTTGAAAAAAGTCATCAGTTGTTGAAAAAAACTGTTTCCAGATCCTACGACTTGTGTTTCACAAATTAAATACCAGGCTTTTACCTTCTTATTATTAAGTCTAAGCTAGTCGTTACCCAATACTTTTCCTCAGAAATTATCAATTTTGAAGTTAAACTCCTTGAATATTTCATTAAAATTTTCAATAATGTATGAAATTTTACCAACATTTTTACTATTTTTTTCCTTTTTTTATTCAGAAATTTATTGATATTTTTAACAATATATATTTTCCTCAAATTTTTTCTCATTTGATCCATAATTCTAAGCATTTCCTTTTTAATTGTACAACTTTAAGATAACAATCTGATCATGAATTGTTATTTATTGTGAGTTTCTTTTATCGTCAATGGAGAAGGCTTCTTGATCAAAGAAATAGACCTTTCTAATGCGAAAACTGGGTTTAAACACGTACTTAGAGATATTTTTTATTAACAACAGTTTAAAAAATAGTTGAATACAAAAAATAATTTGAACTTTTTGTAATTAATAAGTCAACTAATAATTAATTTTCTAAATAATTGTAAAATCTTATTTTTAAAACTGATGTTTTTTTTATATAATATTTTTAAAAATATTGGTAATAATTAAAAACCATACCCAATTAAAGTTTTACTAAAAAAAATTATTAAAAAAAAATGCCTTGTACCAACTCAACTTGATATGATCTTTGTTTTTTTTCGTTACAATATTATTTTTTGTCAATATTTCTTTATATTTTTATTTATTTATTCTCAAGAATGAATTCTAATTTCCTCTCAATATTATCGATATTTTTCAAATACAAAACTTAATTAAAAAAAATTAAAAACTAATAAGGTGGAGGAATGTATTTCTATTGTTGGTCAGCAATTACATATTTCCCACAAGTAAAAAATTGCATCTTTCGGAACAATTATGCCAAAAAAGGGGGTGCTGTATATAATGGCATGTGTTGCCCTCGGTTTACAAATGTCACGATGATCAATAACTATGCCTCGCAAACAGGAGGAGGGTTCTATTGTGAAATGAACGCAGCATATTCCCATCCCGATGTACGTTTTACAGATATGAAGATTGCCGATAATCAAAGTCCTGGTGTTATGAACGTAAGGAATCAACCCCCGAGCCAAGGCGGTGGATATTCTTGCAAGGTGAATAAAAACAAATTGTATGACTGTGGATCATGCTGGAATGGGGGGAATTGCCAACCTGATGGAAACTGTGTCTGCCAACCAGGCTCATCAAGCCCATCGCCGGAATGCCCCTTTTGTGAAGTCGGTAGCTACAGTGAAGGGGAGAATGTCGATGCATGTACCAAATGTGCGAAGGGAACATATAACAGGCATACTGGGTCTTCCACCGTTGACGCGTGTCTAAGTTGCCCCATGGGAAGCTATAATGATGATCTGGGGCAAACAACGTGTACTGAATGTAGTGTGGGCCATTACAACCCCAACGAAGGATCGACAACGGAAGATGCCTGTGAAATGTGCCCCCTGGGTACATATAATTCTGTCACTGGGCGCTCAGAGTGTGATATATGCCAAAGCGGAACCTATAACGACGACAGGGGGCAAACGGCCTGTACCGAATGCAACGTGGGCCATTACAACCCCAACGAAGGATCGACAACGGAAGACGCCTGTGAAATGTGCCCCCTGGGTACATATAATTCTGCCACTGGGCGCTCAGAGTGTACCATATGCCCCATGGGAACATATGCCGATCAATTAGGAATGTCTTCGTGTAGCTGGTGCCCACGTGGGACGTATAACGAAAACACTGGATCAACAAATTCCTCTGATTGTATCAAATGTCCCGCGGGGACCTTTAACGAAGCGTACCCATCGACGTCTCATGAGGAATGTGATTCCTGCGCGGTGGGCTTTATGAATAACCAAACCGGGTCGGACTCGGAGGCCAGTTGCATAGCATGCCCCAAGGGCTATTTTAGCAACGAAACGGCATCAACCTTTTGCTATGTGTGCGTTGCAGGCACCTTTAATAGCAAACTGAATAACACCTACTGCACCAAATGCCCCAAGGGCACATTCAACGATGAAGAGGGGGCCGATGACTCTGATAAATGCGAATTATGCCCTATCGGGAGATACAGCGATATCAGTGGGCTCACGCGATGCACCAAATGCCCCAAGGGCACCTTTGAGGATCGTCTTGGATCGAAATTTTGCCAAAGGTGCGAAGGCGGCACCTATAACAACCGCACGGGATCGTTTAACGCCACAGACTGTCTTGATTGCGCCATTGGCTCACACTCCCCGAAAAAGGGATCCGAGGTCTGCCTGCCGTGCTCGCTGGGGAGCTACGCAAACGAAACCGGGCTATCCTTTTGCTATGAGTGCCCCCAGGGCACGTACTCGAACACGGTAACCTTCACCGATAACTGCAAGGAATGCCAGCCGGGGATGTATACGGACGAAACTGGAAGTTCGTACTGCAAGGAATGCGCCGCCGGCACATACAATCCGAATTACCGGTCTTCCATGTGCCATATCTGCGCCAACGGAACCTTTTCGCAATATAAGAAAAGCACGGAATGCAAAAGCTGCGATCCCGGGAGCTATTCGAACTTTGAGATGGGGCTCTCTCGATGCGAACTGTGCCTGCCGGGCACGTACCAACAGCACACAAAGTCGACGTCCTGCCTGCAATGCCCCGTGGGGACCTATTCTGACAAAGATGGCCGAACGATCTGCTCGTCCTGCGCGAGCGGCACCTTCCAAAGCACCAAGGGCAAGGCGTCCTGCGAGATCTGCAACTACGGCAGCTACCAGGAGAACACCGGGAGCTCGCGATGCGAAAACTGCCCGCTCCATTCGACGACCTTGATCCACAAATCGACCGATCCGCAGTTGTGCTACTGCAATATCGGCTACTATGGCGCCATGGGCGGCCCCTGCTTCGAATGCCCCGTGGGGTCGATCTGCAACAAGATGAATTTGGAATTCCCCGACGCAGAATACGGCTTCTGGCACACCGAGGACGATCCGCACACATACATCAAATGCAACCCCGAAGAGTCCTGCACGGGAGGCGTCTTTGATCAGTGCAACACCGAGAAGGGGTACATCGGCGACGTCTGCACAAAATGCGACGAGGGCTTTTATCGCTTTGAAAACAAATGCAGCAAGTGCCCCAAGGGGTTCAATTGGATGCTCTTCTGTGCCATTCTGGTTGTGTTTATGCTCCTGATCGGCCTATTCACATTGGCCCGGAGGCTGAACGAGTACTTTGGCTCGATCGCCATCACCTTTTCCTTCCTGCAAATCCTGTCGATCATGTACAACCTGAAGGTCGATTGGCCAGATTCCCTGCAAAAGACCTTCAACATCGCGCTCGCCTTCAATTTGAGCTTTGATTTCCTCGGCGTCGAGTGCAACATCAAGCTCGACTATATCGATAAGATGCTCCTCTATTTGTTTACGCCGCTGATTTTCTTGGTCATGCTGCTCATCATCTATGGGATCACCATTGTCCACTCGAAATTTGTTGAACGGTATGGCCAGCGGATCCTCGATCGCGCCCCCTACTTGGCTGTTCAGCCGAGCCGCAAGCAGAACAATGCCGCCATGTACACGCTCAAATCGCTCTTCAGTATCATCACAAAGCCACTGACGAATGGGTTTTCCAACGAGGAGAGGAAGGGGCTCACCAAGAATTTCATCAATTCCTACACGCTGCTGCTCTCGTTTCTATATTTGGTGCTCTCGATCAAGATCCTGGAGTTCTTCAGTTGCGAGAAGAACGAAGATCAGGTCTGGAGAATGTCGCAATACCCGTCGATCGTCTGCTACGAATCCTGGTATTATAAGCATCTCATTTGGGTGCTGTTTTTCGCCATCATCTATCTGCCCGGGATCCCCATTTTGCTCGTCTGCTTAATGGTTAGGTATTCCAAGAAATTGAATGAGGACGACTTTGATTCGCTGTTTGGGCTGATCAGCTACAGGTACTCCAAGACTTGGTTCTTCTGGGAGATCGTTGTCATGATGCGAAAGCTGTTAATGGTGATCATCCGGATCTTCTTACGCAACAGCCCCGCGATGCAGGTCATCCTCTGTATCATCATCATCCTCATAGCGCTGCTCTTACAGGCCAAAATTAAGCCCTATTTGGTCAAGAGACACAACCATTTGGAGTTTTATCTCTTGCTGATCTCAGAGGCCGTCTTGTTTTCAGGCCTGATCTTCCAATCAAACGATTTCGAACAAAATAGTAAACAAAGCATCATGCTAGCATCCGCAGTTGTCGGAATGATCGTTTTAGGCGCCGTGGTCACCGTTTTGATCGTCATATCAGAAATTCGTCATCGGCTTAACGTCAAGGAAGGGAAAGATAAAGATGAAATCAAATATGAGAACGAGATTTTGAAGGGAAACGCAATTTCAATCTTTTTTAAGAACAAAAAGCCCATATGGGGATACCTTGGCTGGATCAAAGAATTGTCGGGCAATAGATCCAAAAAATCCCTACAGTTATTAAAAATTTTGCAGAAATCGACTTACAAAAACAGCATAAAGACACCAAGAGATAATCTGGTAAGCGTTTGGGAAAGAGACCTGGTCTATATTTTCTGTAATTGGTATAAGGGAAAGGCCACAATCGTACAAAAGATCAATATTACCAAAATGTTCCAAAAATTCTTTAATTACCAGATGTCTTCCGGCTTGTATAGAAAGAAAACCATGGTTCAAAAATTAATACCAATAAAAAGAACACAAGACGCTAACAATTAATTAATATTTTTTTTTTTTTATTTTATTTTTTCTCTCCTAATTTTAGAATGGTTTTTTTTTGTTTTCACTTTGCTTTTGTTTGATTTGAAATTCCTAATGATGAGAGGACAAAAACAAAAAGCACATATTAACAAAAAATATAATTCTTTTATTATACTTTTTTTTAGTCTGTAAAAAAAAATTGAAAAATATATTTTTTTAATCCTTAATAAGGATCTGGATTAGAAAAATTCTTCTTCATTTTTGATATATATTATTTTTGCTTTTTACTTTTTTGAATTATTACTATTTAAATTATTTGTGTTTAATAAAAAAAAACTTTTAAATATAATTTTTTTATTTTTATTTTATATTTATTTGAGATTAAGGAATCAGTGTTTAACAACATCAAAGTCAATATTTTAAAATATTTTATTGTTAATTATATGTACCTGAAAAACTTTTTTAGGTGAGGTGTTAAATATTCGGATCAACATAGAAATTCAGAATTGAAATACTTTTTTTACAAGATCAATTTTTTTATTTTCATTTTTTTAATAAAAAGAAAAACTTTAAATTGATTTTAGTTCTTTTAGAATATAAAAATTTTTTACAGGTTTTATGGTAATTTTTATCATAAATTACTCAATATCAAGACTTTATTATCAGTATTATTAATTTATAATTTTTTATTATTTTTTTTTTGAGAACTTTCTTTTAGTTTACAAAAAAATTATTTTTAGGAATCATATTAAAATATATTAATCAAATTTTAATAATAATTATTATAACTATTAAAATTAACAAACAACATTGAATTTTATTTCAAAACTGTGTTTTTATTTTTATTTGAAATTTGATTTTTTTCAAATAAAAGTATCTCCAAGATCTTTTCGAATTGAATAATTTTATCCTCAAAATTCATAATCAATTTTTTTTTGTCAAAATGATTTTGATTAAAATAAGAATTCGTTTGAATAAGACCAAAAAATTTAAGGAAAAAAATTTTCTCAAATTTGAAAAATTTATTTCAAAATTCAGAAGGAATTTTTTCAAACTTTAAAAGAACAAAAAAATTCTTTGTTTAATAGAAAAAAATCGCATTGAGAAATTTTTATTAAAATCCAGTTAAATCTAGAATTATTGAATCAGTAACTCTATTAACATTAATGTATTGGTTAGTATTCTAATATTAATAATTTAAAAAACAAACACAAATAAAAAAAAATTGCTAATGAAAAGCTATACTGACAAGAAAAAATGAAAAATTTGTTCCTCAATTTTCATTAATTAAAATTATTGCTTATGAAAATAATAGGTTACTTATTTTTGAATTTTATATTGGAAATATGCAAAATTGGAAAGATAAAAAATACACTCAAATTAAGAAATTGTTTAGATGTTGTTAACTTATCTATTTAGAATTCGAAAATAAACCTTAAAAAAAAACAATTAAATTTACCCTTTTTTTTGAAAATTTCTTAAAGTTTTTTTGTCAATAAACCTCTTTATTCAAAATGATACAAATTAAAAATATAATGCCTTTTCTTGAATTGGTATTCTTTTGAATGGGTTTTATTGTTTAAAATTCTTTTTTTTCAATACCAACCAAATATATAATATGAATAAGACTAAAACATTGAATTTTCAATACTGATGATTCAAATTTGCAAAAGAGTGTAAAATAAAAATTAGTAGTAAGGGAATTTACTGCTTTAATCTAAATTTCTTTATCATTTTTTTTTTTGAATAATAAATTTAACTCAAGATTCACTTTCATTTCATTAATTTTCTTTTTCTTTTTTTTACTATCTCTTAAATTTCAAAGAAAGTGGTTGAAATTGGTGTAATATTCATTTATTTAAGTTGATTCTTTTTATAAAAAAAGCTATATCCAAAAAAATAAAGTAAATTTATTTTAAAATATACTTTATTAAATCCAAATGTCCCAAAACTATTTTAATCTACAAAAAGGTCATTAACTACCATTTATTGATTCTTAATAATAATTCAATTTTTTTTCGTAGGGTATTATATAAATAAAATATATTACATTTTCTCATCTCAATTTTATCTGAAATTTTTGAGGGAAAAAATTGTTATATATATTTTTCTTTTTATTCAAAAAAATTCTTTTACATAACTTCTTTAATCTCAACAAATTTTCTAAACAAATTTAAAAAAATTGAATATTTTTTATTATTTATTATTTATTACAATCTTTTTTGACCTTTCCATATTTCCCCTTTTTGATTGAGAAATTGATCACTCATTGTTTTCCCGAAAAAAAAGTTTTATATATTTCTTTTATTATAGGGAAATATTCCAACAAGCATATTTTGAAATGAAAACCCTGGCCATTGATTCATTTATTATTAATTATTAAAGAAATTAAGTACTGTCAATTAACAAATAGTTCCACTAATAAAGATGATTGTGTATAATATGTCAAAAAAATGCCCCACTTTTTTTAGAAATACCTTATGTTGATATACATTGGGTGAATTAACAATTCTAAAAAAAGTGAACATTTCAAAAAGAAAATGGTTAATTAATTGAAAATTTATCCCATTTAATATTCAAATACCAGTCTGATATTAATTCTGGAGAAAAATTTTGAAAAAAGTGAAATTGTATTATTATTTTCTTCTACTATCTTAAAATGTTAAAATTTTGTATCTTTGGAAAGGCTACCTTTATATTATTCTTCAGTTTAAAAATTAATTAAATTTTTTTTTAATTTATTTCTCAGACCTTCCACCTTATTGTGATGAGACAATGTAGTCTAAGTGGTTACTCTTCTAAATTTTATTTTTTTTATGAATGAATAATTTTTAAAAATAAAATCGAAAATAGATTATAAAAAACAATCAAAATTTTTAAAAAGGTACTATTTGTTACAAAATAAATCGAACAAAATTTTCATTCAGCTTTCCAAAAAAAGAAATCATAGTAAAATTTCAATTTTTTAATTCTTAAAAAAGAAGCTTATGTATTAACTCCACTTTTGTAATTGGGAACTTTTGATAGATTTATTTTAATTCTTTGCTGTGATTTTTTGGAAAGCTGAATGAAAATTTTGATCTTTTTATTTTGCAATTAACAGTATTTAAAAATTCTTTGTTTTTGTTTTTAAGGTTTCCTTTTGAAAAGAATAATAGTATATATAAAAAGAGTACAAAAAAAAAAAAAAGAACTTTAAATAAATAGGTTTATGATAAGGAAAAGTTTATTAGAAAAAAAATATATAAATTTTTACTGTACACTAGTATGAAAAAATAAAATTGAAAAAAAAAAAGTTAGACAAAACTACAACTTCATTTACATTTCATCCCTTGTAAATCTGGTTTATTTACAATATAATCTACATTACAGTCCTTAAAAACCGTGAGGATGTTGTATTTATTGTTGTTAATAGTACTACAATTTTGAAAAGTCTCTAGTCGAGAAAAAAGGGTCTATTTTTTTTCGGTTAAAAAATTTTCAATGTATGTGACAATGAATTTTCTTTAAACTCAACTTTAGGATATTTTTTGAAGGGATAATAACTAATAGTTTTGATAACACTCTACTCATTTAAAAAAACTCAAAGATAGAAAAAAAAATAACTGATGATAAATATTAAGAGTGTCTGCCAAGTGCCTGGGTTTTCCAGAATTAAAAAGAATAAAGTAAAATCTATTTGATTTTACTTTATTCTTTAAAATTCTGGAAAACCTAACGGAAAGTGTCCTAGGTTTTTTATACTTTTGGAAATAAACCGAAAATTTATGAAAATTTTCCGATTATTTCAAAAATTAAAAAAAACCTAACGGAAAATCAAAGAAAAAATATTTTTTCCAATTTAAAAGAACAAATAATTCTTTAATAGTCTAAATGATTGGTTCCATATTTTGAAAATATTTCCCAGATTTAAAATACATTTAAAATATAATAAAATGACCTCTTATCTATAAGCAAAAAAGTTTTCAAATTTTTTACTATTAAATTTCAAAAAAATATTAATAGAACCTGGAAAAGTGGATTTTCCAACTTAAATTGTAAAATATCTTTAAAAATATTTTTTGATCAAAGATCCTTTATTAACCAATAGTTTTTATTCTAATTGAAGTTAGTAAAAAGGGGTAAAATTAGCAAATATTTATTTTTTTTTGATAAAAATTTTTTCATGATCTGGTAATACAATATTTGAAAGTGGAAATATTCAAAAAATAAAAAATAAAAATAAAAAAAAAACAGATATTAATAAGGTTTTTAATCAAGAATCTCTGTCATACAAGAGTATACCACATGAAACAAAAAAAGAAAAAATCGAAAAAAAAATACAATTTGTTTAGAAACATTTTTGGTGGACTATGGATGGTCCAGATTCTTCGTATTCCTCGTTTGAGATCCACATGCTTTGGAAAGCTGAAAGGGTAGCAAGGATGGATCCTCCAATCCAGACGGAGTATTTCCTTTCAGGAGGTGCAACAATTTTAACTTTCATTGTTTGCGGGGCAAGTGTGGCAATTTCCTTTTGGAGTCTGTCTGCGTAACCAGGGAACATGGATGTCCCACCTGATGTGACAATGTTAAGATAGAAATCTTTTCTGATATCAACATCAGATTTCATGATCGAGTTATATATGACTTCATGAATACCGACTTGTTGGTAACCAATGAAGGATGGTTGGAAGAGGACTTCTGGGCATCTGAATCTTTCGCTACCGATGGTGATCACCTGTCCATCAGGAAGTTTGTAATTCTTTTCAACGGAGGATGATTGCGAGGCAAGGATCATTTCTTCGTCAAAATCAAGCGCAACATAACACAATTTTTCTTTGGCGTCACTGACAATTTCTCTTTCGGCTGTGGTGGTGAATGAGTACCCTCTTTCGGTAAGGATTTTCATCAGGTAGTCAGTTAAATCTCTACCGGCAAGATCTAATCTGAGAATGGAATGTGGGAGTGCATACCCTTCGTAGATCGGGACTGTCTGGGAAACACCATCGCCTGTATCAAGAACAATACCTGTGGTTCTTCCAGAGGCATAAAGGGAAAGGACGGCTTGGATGGCAACATACATTGTTGGTGTGTTGAAGGTTTCAAACATGATTTGGGTCATCTTTTCTCTGTTAGCCTTTGGGTTGAGTGGGGCTTCAGTTAAAAGAACTGGGTGCTCCTCTGGTGCAACTCTTAATTCGTTATAGAAGGTGTGGTGCCAGATCTTTTCCATGTCTTCCCAGTTCGTAATAATACCATGCTCAATTGGGTATTTAAGTGTCAGGGTTCCTCTTTTGGATTGTGCTTCATCACCAACAAATGAATCCTTTTGTCCTATTCCAACCATAAGACCAACATGTCTTGGTCGTCCGACAGTCGATGGAAAGACCGCTCTTGGCGCTTCATAACCAGCAAAGCCGGCTTTACACATACCTGAACCATTATCAATTACAACTGCTCGGGTTTCACTCATATTTGGGATTTGTAATGAAAAAATTGAATAATTCCTTCCATAAGGATCAGTAGATAAGTTTTGGTTAATTCAATGGTGATTTTAGATTGATAAAGGTTATTTTTGGAAAAGTGTTTTAGGAGAAAAAATAAATTTGCTTTTAGAAATTTCGGTAAGAGTTAGAATTTAGTAACAATGAAGAATTTCAATAAACAAAAACAAGGATTTTGATTGTATGAATAATTGGATTTGGAGGAGAAAAGAAAAGGCAAAAATACTTACCAAATATGAAAAAAAATGATCAAGTGATATTTAAGGGCGATTCACATTTTTAAAATCTGTATGGGTTGAAATTCAAATCTGTAACTCACAAACAAAAATGATTTAAAGAATGATTCTCAAAGGAAAGTTCAAATTTACAAATTTTAAGGTTTTTGTTGAAAATGACAAAATATTAATTGATCAAAAAACTTTTATGAATACTGAGTAAAAAAAGGTAAAAATAAAAACTATTGTTTTTAGATAAACTGTTTTTAATATCACAATTATTTTTATGAAGATTGGTACACTCAGAGTAAAATATCTATTTATTTAAAATATTTTGATTAGAGACCAGACTGTTATAAGATTTTAGATTTTCAAAAATTTGAGTAAATGTTTGATTGGAAAGTGAAAAATTTTTCATTTTTTCTTGGTAAGGATCTAAAGTCAAAGAATTTTATTTTCCATAAGTTATTCAATTTTGATTGTTTAAATCATACAAATTTTTATTTTATTGTTTTTTGTTTTTTCTCAAATTCTTTTCAAAAATACTTTTATATTTTGATATAAAACAAATTTTTTGTTTTGTTTTTATAATTATAAACTGATTTTTTGTGCGAACTTTAAAAAAAGTTGAAAAAAAAATCTTTTTTTATTATTTAATATGGGATGTTAAATGTAATCAAAAAGTATTCTAAGAATTGGTAAACTTGTTCATGATCAGATCTTCAACAAATAAAACTGGAAGTATATAACTTAAGAAAACTAAACCCCAATTCAAAATTTTTAACAAACCAAAATTCGATTTGTGAAAAAAAAAACTTATTTAATCAATTCAAGAAGAAATACCAAATTCGAACCATTCACTAATTGAAATGTTAACACTTTTTTATAAATTAGAATACTCAGAAAACAATAAATAAATAATTATCAATACTAATAAATCATGGGTGTGTTAAAAATTTTGGAGAGAGCAAAACAAAAAAATACATTAGTAAATTTGTTGAAATTCTATTAGGAATATTGATCGATCAAATGGTTAGATACTACCAACTAATTTTATTTGAGTTCTTCTATTTGGAACAACTCAACTTTAACCTAATATCAATGGTTGAAAAAAATTTTTGATCGAACAAAGCAAATTACGTAATTCAAACAATGAAATGAAAACAAAAACGAAAAGATGAAAAAATGATTTTCATATTTTACAAAAATCAAAATTATCTCCAATTTCAATGAAATTGTATTTTAGTGATTGTTTGTAACGTTTTAGCTGGGTCGAAAATTTTGAATTTTAGTTTAAGTACAACTGAAGAAATTTGAAATCGAGCGAAAGTGAATCGAATCAAACTTCCAGGTACAATCTGACAATTTGTACCACGGACTGTTTTTTTTTTTTGCTGTTGGGTTGGTATCTTGTGTTGGGATTTTGAGAAAACAAGATTTTACAAGATTGGAAAAAAATAAAGAAAAAATAAATAAAAAGTAGAATAAATATAATAAAATAAAATATAATAAAAAAGCAATAAAAATCAAAAAAAAATTTGAAAGCTAATTCTTATTTTAAAATTTCAACACTTTATATATATATATATATATATATATATATATATATATATATGTATATATATAATTCTTAATTAAAACTTCATAAACAAACTTATTTAATTTGATCTACTGTTTTCAAAATAATGAATGCAGAAAAGTGAAATCGCTGTTTCAAAATAAAAAATCTGCTGTTTGGTTATAGAAGACCTATACATTAACTAATTAACGAAAAATAACAATTTTTCCTAAGTAATTATGATATTGGTTTCTACAAGTTCTATCATTTAAAAAGAAATTCTAAAAAAGAGAGTATCAAATTATAAATTAATTCATTTTCAAAAAATTAAGAAAATTTATTGAGAAAATTTATATTATTAAAAATACAAAAAATTCAAAAAAAACTGAGAAAATTATATAAAAATTCAACAAATTACTTTTTTTTTTTTAAATTTATATTTTACTGAAAAAATCAAGGGGTTGACTTTCAAAATCAATTTTAATTTCGGCACACTATTAAATATTGAATTGGACGTTGTATCGGAACAAGAAGGAAAAAAAGTCTAGATTTTCTTTTGAAACAGAAATTATATACCTTGTGCATGTATTATTTTGGTCAATGTAGGAATTTTTCAATATTTAGATCTCTTTATTTCAACAAATAATGGTTGTTATCTAAAAAACTTTTGTTTAACAGGAAACGCCCACCAACTCATTCAACATTTATAATACAAAGAAAACATTTCACTGGGGTTTTTTCAATTTATTATTATTTTTTTACTCTTTTTTATATTTCTTGATTTACTTTCGCTTTTTTTGTCTTTTGTTTATAAAGAATTTTTTTTTTTTTTTTTGTATTTTTTTAAGAAAAGAAATCTCATAAGTTATAATCTAGTCTATATAAAAACTAGTCTAAAAAACACTAAATAAAATTAAAGTTTCAGAAAGTTCCAGTAGAGTGCCTAGGTTTTTTCGCCAAGTGTCATCTAGTACCTGAATTTTCCAGAATTTAACTGAATAAAGAAAAATCTTTGATTTTGCTCTATTATTGTTAATTCTGGAAAAGCTAACATTCATTATTTTTTAATTTAAGAAATAAAAAGAGGATTTATTTTCTTTTTAGTTTATTTCTCAAAGTAAAAAAAAAAGCTATCTATAAATGATATGTTTCCAGAATTCAAAAGAATGGATACAATTTTTTAATTTTATCGCATTCCATATATTCGGGAAAATATAAAGGTAAACAGGGTGTAATTTTATTGAATAAACTCATGTCAATAATAAAAAAAAAAACACATAAATTGCGATTTTATTCTCTTATTTTTGATTTTGTGTGTTTCCAAAATTTTGGTATGGTGTTTAAATTTTAACAGTATCTTAATAGTAGCTAAAAAAAGAATTGATTTTTTTTTTTTCAAATCTAAATTCCAAGACGGGGACTTCTAGATTGACATGTAAGTTAAAAATAACCTTCTATTTTAGGGTTGTAAATCAAAATTTTCTTTTGTGTTTGGTTTTAGTTAGTATCTTTTAAAATATCTATTTATTTTTTGAGGTATTTGAGTCAAAGTGAAATTAAAATTTTAATTGTTAATCCAAAAATCCAAAGTTATTATTAAAAACTTACCAGCCTATTAGCCTGTGACTCTTCAAATCAGATTTCAGAAAAAAAAGAAAAAAAATTCAATTCATTTTTTAACTACTCTTAGATCACTTTTAACATTAATAAAAAGTTGAAGTTTCATCAGAAAAGAACCAAAATAACAAGTCACCACATCAAATTATAGATAACCTCTTTTCCTGTTTCAGAGGTTGTAAACCTTAAAGAAAGTTGAAAAAAAAAGATCAATTATTAATAATCCTCAATTCATGATCTTGGGTTTTTTTTTTTTTGATAGATTTCGAGAATTGAATGAAATTTCCAAATGTTATTTATTTATTCAATAAATCAAAAATTACAAAAAGAATTATTTCATCAAAAAGAAAAATGTTTTGAAAATTTTATGGTTTGAATTTCTCAATCTAAAAATTCAAATTTAAACACTTCAATTACTTAAATTCTCAAATTCATTCAAATAACTACCTACAGTTTATTTTCACTAAAGCTGATAAGTGTATTTACTTCACAGACTGAATTGAATTATCGTGAAAATAATAGATCAATAGATTATGTGAAAAAAAATAATATAGAGTAGTAAGTACAATAATTTTCCAATTCATAAATCGAAATTTATAATTTAAGTTTTCAAATATTTTCCTATATAATAGAGAAAAAAAAACAAAGATTTTCACTTTGTTAATTAAAAATGATAACTTTCGAGATTTAATTCAACTTCCATATTAAAATTTTGAGATGAAATTGTCTTTTCTTTAATTCTAATATACCATTAGTCAGATATACTCATCTTTTAGAAGAAAAATAACCAGTCTTTCAAGACAAACCATTTCGTTTTTTTTTTTTCTTCTTATTCCAAAGTAACAATTAGTTCAATATTCAATAATACGTCATGGGTAAAATCAATTGAAGGGTCATTTCCTTGTTATTAAAAATACAATTTAAATTATGAACGAAATTCAGAATTGATTTTATTGAATTTTTCTTAATTTTTATTGTAAAAAGTAAATTTTTAATATTTTTTTGTTAAAAATTATCTCAAATGGATAACTCTATTCTTTTGGAAATATATTGAGATTTGATCCTTCATTTTTAGAACTTCTTTTGAAAAAGATAACTTTAGGAAATAATGGACGGATGAACTTTTTGTTATTTTTATGTACTTTACAAATTAAATATAGAAGCCATTCTAGAATAAAGAAACTCCCATTTTAATCAGCACACTATATTTTAAACCAAGTCTACAAGGATTATATGAACAACTATTACTCCTTACACAAAATGAGAAAAATAAAAAAGGAAATTTCTCAACACTTGTTCAAATATTGCAGACTTTTGCGAAAAATCACCCTCATAATTTTTTTCTCAAGTTTTTTCCAATTGAAAATTATTATTCCAAGTATTTAATAAACCCACTTGAATAAAAAGGATTCGTTGAGCTCAAAGCAAACAAAAATTTAAAATTGTTAACTTTTTTACAATTTACTTGGTAAGAAGGGTCAAAAACAATTGTTATTAGAGACATTATTATTCGATCAATGGTTTCTTTTTTGCAGTGTTCATTCCTATGTTCAGAATATTTTCTCAAAGACTATTTTTTAATAAATCAGAACCAATTTTCTAACCAAATTATAATTCACTTCCGACAAAACTAATTAACACAGTTGAAAATTGACTCTCTAACTTTATATACCTTTCTTCAAAATTTAAATATATATCATTGCAACTCATGATTATACTTTCTCAATTTTTTCGTGCACCTTTCTTTGGCGAACTCGAAGTTAACAGAGTATACATTTAAAATATATTTGTCCTACAAAAACAACAAACAAATAAACTGAGAATAACAAATTTCAATCCATATCTTTGTGAAATATTTTGTAAAAAAAAAAAGTGAAAAAGAAGTGAATTTTTCCCCAATTAAAATGCAAAACAAAGTTTTCAAATAAAAATTCCTCATTTTCTTTTTGTATTATGATTTGGGAAGAAACTGGTTATCTTTCATGTCTATTTTTATACTTTAAATTTGTGAATATTGGTAAACTTGGAAAATCTTGTTAATTTTTGAGATCGGGCTTCATTCTGTGAAATTTTGGATAATTTGCTTTTGAAAAAAAAACATATAGGATTTTCTTCGACTCATTTCAAGCAAATCCAAAAAATAAGTTGATATTGGAATTCTTATTTGCAACTGAATGTTTTGAAAGCAGAGTTTTCGAATCTAAAAAAAGAAAATTGATGTAAAAACAAAAGGAATTCATATAAAAGTATGAATAAAAAGCTAATTCCAAAAACACAAGTTTGAACATCCAAAATCAAACAAAAACCGTGGTTTGCAGGGTTGTACAGTATTTTTGTATTTTATTTGTTGTTGTTAAAAATTTGGAAAAGGGAAAAGAATTGTGTCTATTTGTCAAGATAAAAAAGTTTAAACTTTGATAGTAGACAACAGAATGTTTAAAAAACCAAAATTGAGAACACGTCCGTCCGTAATTAACAAAACTTGATATGCTAATCATTCTTTTAAGATGATAAACAAAATTATTTGTCAAATTCGAAATTTTTTTTCAACTTTCCAAATTCCAATTTTCTATTCTAAACCTAAAAATCTTCACCAATACAAAGACCAATTTTGAATTTTGGTTTCTGATTTGGTTCTGATGAGTTTACAGAAAAAAAAAAAAAAATCCCTTTTCGGATTTATGAGAAAAATTATTGGGGTTTGAAAGATTTTTCATGTTTCTATACCACCAAACAGTGTGAGAGTTCAAAGTTTCTACCATTCAATAATTTACCTTTTTCATAACATTTTTTTTCATTTTTTTCTTCAAATTTATTTCTCTTGTTCGGCACTCCTTTTTTTTTTTTTAAAAATCTCAACTTTTTTCAAAAAACCTTTTAGACTTTCCTAAACATAAGAGAATGACGAGTTCACAATTTGCTGATCAAAACAACAAATTACAGTTGTGTCTTGCTTTACTTGAATTGGGATCACACCGGTATCTTGGAAAGCAGAAAATCGGAAAAAGTATTAAAGGCCTGAAGCAAAGTGAACAGAAGAAATATTCTTCAAATTTTGAAAATCTGTATTTCCTTGCTAATTTACACCTACAGCCCAGGAAAATAGCAACAAGAAGGGGGAAAAAAGTTAAACAGTTTCAAGTCAAAATTGCTAACGAACAGGAGAAAAAAAAACATCACTTTATGAACAAACAGCAAGATCAACCAACAATTACCGAGAATCAATTGTCAGCCTTTTTTAACCGAAAACCAAAGCCGTCGTGGGGTGAAAGAATCGAATTCTTATATTTGTACAACCCAAACTATATCATCGGGTGGCAAAAAGGACTCGCAAATAGCTTGCAAAGAAGAAGGAATGATCTCAAGCCCTCAAAAATTATCATTGACAAGACCATCTTATCGAAAGTTGCCAAGCTTGTCTGTACAACAAACTCCAAAAAAGAATATATCAAATTTTACAAATCAACCTCACGTGGAGTTGAGGAGTTTTTGAAAAGGTTTAGTTATATCAGACAAACACGATATGAGCGAAAGAAACTTGTTTTTGTTTTGTCTCAAAAGTAAAGCAACTTAAACATCAACTTTCGTGCCTTTTCAATTCTCTTTTTTTGGATTTTTTGATTTTTTGATTTTTGTCTTTTTGTCAATTATTAATTATTATTTTTTCTTTAATTTCTTCCTTTCGTAATTTTTATTCCACTTCATTTTAGTGGTTTTTATATTAATTTATTAGTGTTTGATCACTTGAAAAAAATATTTGAAAATTTTTACTTTTTATGGAGGGTTTTTGTTTTTTTTTTTTAGTTTTTGGTTTTATTGTTCTGAATTATTTTCAAACTTGAAAAATTGGCGAATTCCAAGATTTTTCTCAAATTAAGAAGCTAAAAATTGGAATGTGTGTGAGTTATAATGGAATTTTCTTAACAATCTTTTAAAGGTGAAATACTTTTTACAAAAATCATAATTTGGAAAAAAAAAATCAAATTATACTATTGGATTTGTGAAAATCTAAAATCTCTTTTTTTGTTTCAAATATTTTACACTTAAACTACGTTCCAAATATTCGGTTCTCTCAAAATTTTGTCAGAATTTTGGATAAACTGTTTTTCAATTTTAGGTAATTTATTAGTATTCAAAATTGATTTCCTTTTGGAAAAGAGAATCTCATACTGGTTTTCTTGTTTTGGTAGTTCTATTTTTAAATCAATAGTTTCTACAAAAAACGAAATTGTTGATTTTTCACAATACCAGAAAATAAAAGAGATCAAACTACCCATTTCCAAACTCAACAAATTATGCCACTAAACGGTATTTTGTTTGCTTTTTTGTAAAGTTTCATTTCTCTTTTTAAAAATTCCAAAACAAATTAAGAATTATTTTTAAAAAATCTCTGACTTTGTCTCATTTAGCAATTAAAATATTTTGTAAAAAGAAATTAATTAAAGTTTAAGGAACAAGTATTTTCAAACTGAACAAGATTTCTTTCGAAATCCCTTTATAGATACTTGATGGATCTTGTTGTTTTCTTCTTTATGAAAAAAATATGGTATTTAGGTGTAAATATAATTCCGAGTTATAAATTTGACCAAAAAAGATAAATTTTTCAACATTTTTTTAAAGGTATTTATTTTATTCTTATTTTGAAAAAAATAGAATTAACGAAAAATCCCCAAGGGTAAATGAAAAGAATTTGTGTAAGAGAGTTAGTTGATTTTTAAATATTAAAAAGATAATATGTTTTTTCATTTTCACAATTTATTTTTTGCAACAAGTAAATAATTCGCAAAAATTATTGTTTAAAATTGCTGAACCCTTGTTATTGTCGATTCCTATTTTATTTATTAAAATTTTAATTTTTCTACTTGACTCATAAATGTTAAAGTGAGGAAAAATGAAGAATTGCAAAAAGTTGACAATTTTCTTGATTGTCAACCAAAAATGCTTAAAAGATTGATTCCATTCCAAAACGAACCAAGTGCTCTTTGAAAGATGCTACTGTAGCCAAAATAACCCGTGCAAAAAAATTTAATGAGTGTTTCAAAATAAAAAGCGTGTTTTTTTGTAATAGAAGACCAATACATTAACCAATCAAAGAAACTGATAATAAACCCTAAAAAAATATGGTATTGGTTTCTTAAAGATCTATTATTTAAAGAGAAATTCTAAAAATGAAGGATCAAATTGTAAAATATTTTTCAAAAAATAGAGTAAATTTTTCAGAAAATTTTAATCATAAAAAAAACAAAAAAATTCAAAAAAATTGAGAATATTATGGAAAATTTTCAACTATTTGCATGAATAATTTAAATTTTACTGAAAATAACCAGACTTTTACTTTCAAAATTGATTTGAACTTAGGTATACTATTTGTTAGTAGATTGGATGTTGCCTTGGTACAAGAATAAAAAAAAGCACTGATAATATTTTGAAACACGGATTATAGTCTTAGGGCACGCTTTATTTTGATCACTGTAGTAAAATATTAACTTTTTAAAAAATCAAAAGGAATATACTTAAGATGTTAATCCTATTTTGCAATCTTGTTTGTAAAAGTGTTTAAATTGTAATGAGCCTATTTTGTTGTGACTCACTGTCCTCTGAAAAAAATCGAAAAATTTGAAAAATTTGGAATAAAGAATAAATTCAGATTAACAAAAATAAAAAACACTGTTAAGATAATAGTTTTTGTAATTATTCAAAATTAACATTCATTATTTATTTTGTTGTTGGTTTATGATAAAGAATATTACAGTGATCAAAAAAAGTTTGCCCAATGATCATAATCCTTGTTTCAAAATATAATCCATGCTTTTTCTTCTTCTTGTTCTAAGGCAACATCCAATTTACCCCCCAATAATGTACCTAATAACAAATCAATTTTGAAAGTAAACATCTGGATATTTTCAGTAAAATTTAAATTAGGAATGTAATTTGTAGAAAATCATTCAAATCTTTCTATTTTTTTCTTTTTTGTTTTTTTATCTCTCATTAAAACAATTATTATTCTGGTATTTTAAATAAGTTTTTTTTTCAAAAAACAATAGATTTTTACAAAATCCTCAAAAAAGATAAAAAAACTTTCCTTTCTTAATAGAACTGGAATAATAAACACGAAGATAATAACATGAATAATTCTTGTAAATTCGAATAATATAAACCCAATTCCAAAAATTTGGACACAGCCAAAATCAAAAATAATCAAAATAAAACTTAATTTATTATATTTTTACAAACTAAATATAAAACCACATTTAAGTTACACATTATTAATGTTTTAATTAGTAATCATTTTTAATCCAAATAAAAGAAAAAAATATAAAACGAAAAAATAAAAAATTGGTGTGTATAAAATAATGAAAAGAGTTGAACAACAAATATGTGTGGGTTATCTCTTTTTATTTTTCAATATTTCTCCTTTTATCAAAATTTTTTTTTAATATTTATGTATTGTTTCGAAGGCTAAAGACCAAGGAAAAATTAAACACATATTTCAACAGAGTTGAAAACGAGGGAAAATATGGCTAATATTTATATTTTTTTATTTTGTAAAAGGGAAAATATTGAAAAATGTGAGGATATAACTTACTTATAACTATCAGTTTCATTTTTAAAGAGACTTTACTCAATTTATTATTATTTTTTTTTAAAATGAGTTAAAATGGGCTATACGGCTAAAATTGCCCTTTTTGGAGTAAAAGGAATAGCTATAAATTAAAAATTTTACACTCTGAATTTTTTCAAATTTTTCTTTGATTTCCCGGTTGATAAATTGGCAAATTTGTTGAAATTTCACCAACAATTTTTGATCGATCAAAGGATAAGATACCATTAACGAATTGCATGTGATATTTATATTTAATAAACTCAACACTAACCCCATACCAAACATCGAAAAAGTATTTCCAGATTTAACGAAACAGATTATGTAACTGAAAAAAAGGGAATGAAAACAAAATAAAAAAGACAAAAAATGAAATAGTTTATAAAATCAAAATTATCCCAAAATTGAATGTAAAGTGGGGCATTGTTTATCTTTCAGCCATTTAAAGGGTTTCCAAATTTTTGGAATTTAGTTTATATATATATATAAGACTATAGGATAATTTTAGATTGAAATAAACTATTTTTCAGTTAAAGGGGCCCAGCTACAATGGGTTAAATAATATGTTTAAAGCTTTTGTATAGATATTAGAAGAAAAATTTTATTTTGGAAATTCTCAAAATTGAAATCATTTTTTCACATTACATTTTTATTTTTCGATTTTTTTTTAAAACGTCATTCAGTTACAAAAATTTTTTTTATTGCAAGATCAATAATCACTTGGTAAAAATGTGTTATTCTCAGGTTATTGAAACCATGGAAATGATTGTTGAGAAATCATATTGATTTCTATTACAAGTCTATTCGATCTTTGATCTTGAGATTTGTTTAATAAATGTGAAAATTTTCACTTCATTTGCATTTCCTTTTTCAAATAGAGAACACAAATACCAACACACTTCATTTGAGGACTTGGTTTGTAAAAGAAAAGTATGTAAAATGAAGGGAAGCATGTTTATTATTTATTATTCAAATACCAGTAGAAGGTCAAAACGAACATTGTTGTTTTTCTCGATATCCCTAAGAATTTGAGTTTTGAAATTTTTAAAAAAAAATATTGATTAATTAGTTTTCTTTCAGACATATATCAACAATTCTTTGATGTGAATTATTCTGCTTATTCCCTATTTGTTCTTAAAAGGTCAATTATATACAATAATTGATATTCGAAAAAAAACTTTGGGCCACGTTGACAGAAACAGAGTTTACATTTATTTGATTTAAAAATAGCCCAACGACAGCGAAATACTAAATATTAATAAAAGATTGTGGAATTTTTATCTTTAATCCATAATCTTTTTATCGAGGTTTATTTTTTCATCTGAATTCAGGAGAAGTGTCGTCAAATGTCACCGAGTACCTAGGTTTTCTTAGGGTTTTCTGTTTGGTTTGTAAAAATTATCAATTTTGGTTAGGTTTTTTTTAATTTTTGAAATAAACCGAAAATTTATTAAAATTTTCTGTTTATTTTAAAAAGTAAAAAAAGCCTAGAACACTTCACAAAGAAACAGAAAACTCAAGAAAACCTAACAGCTCTTTTTTTAAAATTTGAGAAATGAAAAGAAAATTTCATTTTTTTTTTTTAATTTCTCAATTTAAAAAAACCCTAAGGGCGGTTTTCTTGAATTTGAAATAATTTTGTAAAATAAGTTGATTTTACTGAATTTTTTTTTTAAATCCTGGAAAAATAAACAACGTAAATAGTTTTTAATCAAGTCATATAAATTATATTATCATTTTTATTAATATTTTAATTATTTTTCTTCTTCTCTTATATTAATTTTATGAAATTTGGTTTAATTACTCCTTTCTCTAAATAATTAAATAAATATATTAATCGATTTTTAGTAACCATAAGTTGGAAAATATCTTATTTAAACTTGTCTCAAAATGAGGATTGGTAGTAAAAAAGTTATTTTTTTCTCTTATGGTTCGAAAACTTGAGGTAATTAAGAAAAAATAATAAAAATAAAATGAAAACAAAAAATCCTTAAAATAGTAAATTTATATATAAATCAGGGCACCAGGTGCCCCACTCTGATAGTTGTGGAATACCAATAACTAATTACAGATTGTGGAATTTTTATTTATAATCGATAATCTTTCTATCGGGTTTTTGTTCCTCCTTTGTATGGGGAAGTTTCGTCAAGTGCTCAGAGTGTCGCAAAGTGCCTAGGTTTTCCAGAATTCAAAAGATTAGAGTAAAATCAAAGATTTAACTCTATTCTTTTAAATTATGGAAAAGCTAACGAAAAGTGCTGTTGAGTACTGTCAAGTGCCTAAGTTTTATTGAGGGTTTCTATTTTATTTATAAAATATATCGATTTTCGTTAGGCTTTTTTTTACTTTTTGAAATAAACAGAAAATTTAATAAATTTTCTGTTTATTTCCAAAAGTAAATTAAACCTAGAACACTTCAAAAATAAACAGAAAACTCAAGAAAACCAAAAAACTCTTTTTTAATTTAAAAAATTAAAAGAAAATATTAGAAATTTTCTTTTTATTTCTCAAAATAAAAAAAAGCTAATGGCGGTTTTCAAGAATTAGAAAGAATTTAGTAAAACCAAGGATTTTACTCAATTCTTCCAAATACTGGAAAACCCAACGACAGCGAATAGTTTCTATTTGGTCATGAAAATGATAATAATAATATTTTTTATACATATTTTAATTATTTTTCTTCTTCTCTTTTTTTTAATTTGATAAATTTTCTTTTATTACTCCTTTCTCTAAATAAATAAATAAAAAAGTTGATTTTTTCAAAACATCAAATAATTATCAAAGGAATTATTCTGAAAAATAATTTTTGATATATTGCAAATACATTGGAAATTTGATTAAACCCCATTCACAAAATTTGGACACACCCAAAATCAAAAATAGGCAAAATACAACTCAATTTATTCTATTTTTCCAAAAATAACATAAAACAACATCTAATTAGCAAAGTATTAATGTTTTTATAAGTAATCTGTTTAATCGAAATAAAAGAAAACAATATAAAACAAAAAAAAAAAAATTGGTGTGTCGAAAAAAACGAAACGAGCTAAACAAAAAATGTATATTGGTTATAAATTTCTTGAAATTTCACCAACAATTGTTGATCAATCAAATATTCAGATACCATCGACCAATTATATGTGATTTTTCTATTTAATAAACTCAACACCAACCATCTATAAACCATCAAAAATTATATTGATCTAACGAAACAGATTACTTAACTGTAAAAAGGAAATGAAAACAAAATAAAAACGAAAAAAAATGAAATAGTTTGTAAAATCAAAATTATTCCCAAATTGAATGTAAAGTGGAGTATTGTTATTCTTTCGGCTGTTTAAACTGTGTCCAATTTTTTCGAATTTAGTTTAGTTTTATAGAAAGTAAACATAACTAATCCTTCTTTGAGCTTTTATGTTGGATGATTATTGAGTTAATTTTTGAAATTAAAAAATTAAAAAAATAAAAAAATAAAAAAATACTTGCTTTTACGAAGTTCTAAATATGAATTATTAAATACTAGAATGCAATTATTGTGATCCCAACTTTTTAGATGAGGAAAATAAATTAAAAATCATAATTTCTAAATAGTGACAATTTCAAATAGTTGTTCCCTTAGTAAATAATTCGATACTTTATTCTGCAATAATATTTTAAATAAATTCTTTAGAGCCATGTGAAACCATGGAGAACAAATACCATTGACATCCAATTACTTCACAATCTTATTTTAGACAAATCTATCACCATACTTTGACCTTAAAATATCGAAACAAGAAATGTCATTTGTTAGAATTTACAAAAACTGCTTTCCAAAAATTCAAAAAATAATAAAAAGAACGATCAACGAAACGAGGAAAAACTGAAAAAACAATACCTTTATCCCAAAATATTATTCGTCTGTTATCTAAACAATTCTAAGTTTTTTTTTTTTCCTAATTATTTTTTTCAAGTTTGTCGTTTCTCTAAAACAGTTGAAAGACATCTAACGAAAAACACACAACAGTTTTCATGAATTTTATTCATTTAAAATGAAAATTTTGTATAAAAAAACTTATTCTTATCTGGAATCTTGGTGGTAAATCCAAAGTTAAATTTTCAAATTAAAAATTAACTTTGTCTGTTTTCGAGATCCCAAAATTGAAAAAAAAAAAAGGATAAAAACAATGAAACCTTAAAAGTTATATCGAAATCAGAATTCTCCAACAAAACCAACAATTACGAATAAATCCGAAATCAATTTTTCTTATTTTTCATTTTCCTTTTTTTTTTTGTTTTCTTTTTCAAAATGTCAAAAAGATTGAGCAATTTGTTTCAAAAAGGAAAAAAAGGAACTCTACGCTTGGAAATCGAAGAACTCGAAAAAATAATTTTAACCAACAAATCAAAAATCTCAAAACTGGCTCAGGAACGTTTAGAAAAAAGAAAAGTACTTCGGAAATTAAGATTCCAATTAAATGAGCAGATGGGATCCTTTGGTGGAATGTCATTACTGTTTGGAACTGATGAAAACTTTGCAAATTCTGAACAAGCAGAAACTTCACGAATTAAAACAAAAACAAAAACCAACCAGATGTACCCAACTTACCTTTTTAATAATAATTTTTTTTTTTTGTTTCTTTTTTTCAAAGACAAACCAATTTGTATTTTTAGATTATTTATTTTCCTCCACCTTCTTCTTTGAACAAAAAACCCAAAAGTCTGATTTGACAACCATCTAAAATCTCATAAAAGATATTGAATATTCTTTAACCATCATGAAAAATGATAAAAACCTCCCATTCATTTTAACGATTAGCAACTGCTATTTATTATTTTTCAAAAAGTCAAAAGAACGCTTATTTTGATGAGGTTCAATTAAACTTGACAAACAACCAAAATCATTTGTCAACATTTCGGGAAAGCAGTTATCATTTTTAAAAGAATTTGTTTTTTCCAATTAAATTTTCGGTAAAAAGATTTGATCTTTTCAATTTGGTTGGGACTTATTGTTAAGGGTTAAGTATAAAAACTCATCTTAATCTATTAAGGAGAGAATTTTGAAGTGACTGAACTAATAAATTGCCATTCAAAGAGCGAATAAACCAGCCATTAGAAGTATTTTAAACTTAATTCTGTTTTTCTAAAAGAAAGTTGAAATAAAGGAGAATGAAAAAAAAATGAAAGAATACAAAAAGAAGAATAAATAAAAGAAAAGGAAAAAAGTTTGTGTTATTGGAATTGAGATGAAATTTGTGTGTCTATATGTACCAAAATCATTTAGGTTTGAGATCTTTTTTTTGTATACAGTCAGTTCCACTTTTAAGACACAAACTTTCAACAAAATTTAAGGCACAAGAAAAATCTCAAATTAAGGCACAACATTCAAATTTCACGAAAATAATATGTGTAAAAAAAAATTCCAAATTTTGTGCCTTAATTTTAGATTTTATTGTGCCGTAAATTTCGTTGAAAGTTTGTATCTTAAATTTGAAACTGAATGTACTGATAAATTGAAATAAATGCTTGGAAATTTTTACTTGTTTTTCCTTTTTGAAATTTTTATTCTCAAGCTTTGAATAAAGAATTTTATAAAGTCAAGTGTTAATAAACTCTGTAAAATTAGTTGTTCTTCAAAATATTCTTTGTAGTGGAATGTTTTAAAAGAACAAGTTCGAGGATTTATAAAAATGGAAATTCAACGAAAAAATTATAGAAATTTTTTAGAATTTATCAGTAACATGTTGGCAAGGAAATATTCTATATAAATCTCATAGATTTCTTTTGTGTTCATTTTCCTCAGTAATTCATCTGTGTCTTCATTAGTGAAAATCTTCAAATCTTTTGATTTTTTTGAGTTCTTTTTCCGGTTATTTTCTCGTTTTTTCCATATCTTTTATAGACACATATGAAGTTTTCGACATCATCAATTTTTTTTTTTCTAGCACTAGATGCATATTTTGGATCTACCCCCTTCGCCCCCCTCTATATGTGTATCGATTTATATCCATTTGAAAAATATTTTACTCCAAATAGAGTTTTTGATGGTTTCTGGTTGAGATATGGTTTTTCTCCCCTAAATATTTTCTTTAAATTTGATTATTTTAATATACCTTTTGAATTTTCAGTTTTCTTATCTTGCTGTTGTGAGGATTCTAATTTGTCTTGAATTGACTTAATTTTGATCTCATGAAGTTTTTCCTTGATCTCTTCTTTTCCCAAATTTCCCCTCAATATTCTCTATTTCAATCTATTTTTAAATCCTTCACCCGACACAAGTGTAAATAAGGAATGTTGTAAAAAATAGAGTTTTTACACAATTTTAGAGATAAATAAATATATCTCTGAATTTATCCAAATTTGGTAATAGTAAACCAAACACCCATTTTGATTTTTGATCCCAAAGGGATTTTCAATATAAAATCGTTTGGAAAATACCAATACTTTGTTTTGAAAAATGTTTTTTTTTTTGAAAATTGAAAGATAGGTATTTGCCAAACGATTTTTTGATTAAAATTATAATTAGTCTATTTAGATAATCAAATATTATATTTACTACCCTTATTTTCCAATTAATAAATGAAAATTTTTATTTCAATTTCAAAATGAATATTAATTACAACTGTTACAATCAAATTAGCAGAGTAAAAAAATTATCTTCGAGTTATCTTAGGAAATTTAATTTATTGTCTAAAAATATCATTTCTAAAAGATGTTGTTAAAGATCTTTGGGTTTTCTTTCAACTTATAAACTAGAAAAATATTTTGGAATGTGAACTAAAAATTTTCATTTTTTAATTGGAAAATAATAGTATTAACAAAATTTGAATAAATGAATGGAACTCTTTATTTATCCCCGAAAATTGTAAAAACTCTATTTTTTACAACATTCCATATTTACTCTCGTGGATTGTTTAATTCCAGTGATTTTATTTTTTTGAAGAAATTAACTTTCTCTTTTTAGAATCATATGTAGTGAGGAGATCAATTCTAGTTTCCCATTTGATAATGCCTCTGGTGGTACCTTTTTGTACTTTGATTATTGTATTTCTTTTATTCCTTTAATAATCCCTTTATCTATTTTTTGATATCTGTTCTGGGTTAGATTAAAAATGTCTATTCTATTAAATACTTGTGGTTAAAATGACTACTGTTAAATAATTGGATTCTGAATTCATTTGATAATCTTTCGATTGCGTCTATATATGCCCCTACGACCCAAAAAACACTAAAAATGAAAAACTGATCAAATATTTTCCATTAATTCAATTAAAAAAACAAAATGAAAAAATAAAAATAAATAAAGTTTCAATTTAACTTTATCTTGAAAACATTTTTTGCCAAAAGCATTGAATTCAATATTGAAATTATGTATATTTTTAGATTCACTATCTTGTTTTAACTCATTTACTAAAACAAATTCTAAATTATGGGAATTTTCTTTTCACAAAAGGCACTAATTTGGTCCTCAAATGTTTTTTTTAGTTTTAAATGGTAAAATTAAAAAAAAGTTGTGCTAAAAGGATAAACTTTCTGGAAAAGCATTCTAATTTAATACATTAACTTATTCTTTGATTTCAAACTTTTCTCAACCCCAATTTTTCAAAAAAAAATAAAAAAGTGCACACTAATTTCAAAAATTATTTTCGATATTCCAAAGTTGAGTGTTGTTTTTATTCTAAAAAAAATTATCACAGTGGTTAATTGAATTAAGTTATGAACTTAATTTCGAAAATATTAATCAGAAAAAAATAGTGCTTAATTTTATTAAGGACATATATAAGGTATTTCCAAAAAAGTGGGGCATTTTTTTTTACATTTCATAAAAAATAATCTTTTTTAGTGATGGTAATCATTAATCAACTATACCAAATTAAGTTTAATATTTATACCGATTGAACCAACCACTTATGTATTTAATTCAAAACATGTTAGTTGAAGTATTCCCAAAAAATAAAAAAAAAAATAGTAATTTTTTTGGTTAAAGCAATGTACGACCAATTTCAATAAAAAACCGGAAATATGAAAAGGGAACAAATGATTTTTTAAACACGAAAACGCAGTTTTATGTTTTTAATTAGATTGTAAATTTTGTTGGGATTATACAAGTTATGAAAATGATTTTTTCGATCAAAAAGAAAATAATGAACACCAATTTTCACCTTAAAAAAATATCAGATAAAATCGAGATCAGAAATTTTAATAAATTTTATTTATGCAATACAAAACTAACAAACAAATTGAATTATTATCAAGAATCTATAAATGGCGGTCAATGATTTTATATATTTAAATCCTTTATTGAAGAATGTGTTACATAAATATATTTTAAAATAAATTTGCCCTACTTTCTTGGAAATAGCTTATCTAAATAAAAAATTTTTTTGACTTTTTTTTGACTTTTTCTAGATTTTTTTCGATCTATTTTTGTTCTTGTTGAGTCATTTACTCAGATATTTGATCTCATTTAATTTTTTATTATTTTTTTTGTTTTATCACTTTTTACCTTTTGTTCATATTTGAACATTTTGATATTTTTGTTATTTTTTTGAATTTTTCCGAAAAATATCTCTTAGTGTCAATTAATTTTGATTGATTCATCTCAAATTTCAATTTCGATACCCCCCTTCTTAGTAATCTTAATGGAATGGAGTTATTAAATATAGAAAGAATTCAAGGATTGAGAGGAAATTTTCTGTCATTTTGAAGATTATTTTGTTTTTTCTTCCCACTCTTCGAGAGGTCAAAATTCTTTTTTCAGAGTTTCCAATGTGATCATATTTTATTATGTTTTTGCTTTCTGTCAATACTGTTTTGAGATTCTTTTTGATTTCTCTAATCACTAAATTGTAAGATTTTTGGAGAATCTTGTGAGTTTTGCAAAAATCAAGTATTTTTTTTTTGATAATATTTTTTTCTCGCTATATGCCTTTCGCTACAATTTCGGTATTTTTTATTTTTTCTAATTTCCTGTAATTGACACCAAAAATAATATTGACTCTTATGTTATTATTAAAAATTGAATGGGAATTGTTGATTAATAAACTAATAAAGAAAAAAATTCAAAGAGAAAAAACTGAAACATTTTTTGCTTATATTGTGAAAACATAATTAAAAATCTATTAATTTGGAATTGAATGAAGAGTTACTTATTGAAATTTGAATTTAACACGGTTAAAAAAGTTTAGATACTCGGTTTTTTGATCATAAGAGATTGATACAAAATAGATTTGTAATAAAAAACTAAATGTCTTGAAATACTACAATTGTTCGAAAAATAAAGAAGGTATTTTATTTTTTTGGAATAATTTTTTTGGAAAACAACCATTTCAATTTCGAATTCTAAAGGATAAAACGGAATTCAGGGAAGAGTAAGACTGGAAAATCGTGTTTAATTGCTTTTTTTTTCAAGTGAAATTTTTCATTCAAAATTAAATCCATAATAGACATCGGGGATTTGGTACTCATTTTCATTCATGAGATTTACTTTTTGAGATTATTTATTACAAAAAGGATTTCAAAAATTACAAATACACATCAGGAATAAAACTGTTTGTAGCTTGAATGTTTGGTAGTAATTAGATTTTATCTTTTTTTAGTTGGAGAAAAGAAAAAAAAAGAGCAATTTATTTTCTCAACACATAGAAAGAATAGTTTAATTTCAATTTTGGTTTTAAAATTGTTTTGTTTTGGTGGTGGAGTGTTTTCCACTCGCTACAAAAAAACAGGAGTTGTATTTTTTCAAGAAAAAACTTTTAAATGAAATTTCCATTTTTACAAAAAAATAAAATGCTTTTCGTTATTTATTCGAATTTTGGAAGAAAAACCAGCAAACTGAAACTCTTATTGACTGATCTTTAAATTATTTTGATTTTAGTAACTACAAAATAATAAAACGTTGAAAATATTTTTATTTTTTTTTGATTTTAAGAAAAAGATTATGGGGTTTTGTCGAACTCAAATAGTGAATTGGGGGTTGGTTTTAACAATATTCTCATCAAATTTAGCTGTCTATATTCATTAAAACAAATTCTTTAAAAAAAACATTGTCCCCGTATATTAAGGCATATCTACCAGATTGTCAGATTTGTATGTGTGATAATACGAATATTTTATTGATTAAAAGATCAATTCTCTGAGTTGGTTATAATTAATGGTTGTGATTTTCCATCTTTTGACTTCATTTTTACGGATTCTCCTGATTTTTTTGAAAATTCTTTTGCTTTTGGATCCGTCCCTTATCCCCTCTAATAAATAAAAGCCTATTTTGAATATTAGGGGTTGTTATGAAATGGATTATCGAAAACATCTTGGTAACAGTTATAAAGTTTTCTTGAACTTTGAAAAATATCTTTTTTTCAAAGTTTTATATTTTTCATTTTTTTTGACTCCAGACTTTGTTTGAACCCTTTTAAAGTTACTCGGTCTTCTAGAATAGTTTAATATAGCCGATTGCTAATTGTTCTTTTACTGAATTTTTTTAAAGATTTTGCACATAGTATCCTTTTTCATGTGCAAGATATACCTCCACATTTTATACATTTTATTAACCTGAAACTGACCTGATTTGTTGTGTATAATGATTTTGATTTTTTTTCTTCTAGTTTTTTTTTTTTTTTGCTATTCCATTCTGATCTGTGTCTTATTCAGAATTTTATTTGTTTTGTAATTCCAGATTTTATACAGGAAATGAATCTGAGTCTGAACTTATATCTGGATCAGAAATTTTGAATTTTAGATTATATGGAAACTTAAGCAACCAATAAGTGATTCTTTAAAACTATTGTAAATTTGTCTAATTTTCAATGAAAAAAATTCCTTATTCTTTTTTCCCAGATCGTAATTTAAAGTATCAAAAAAGAAAGAGAAAACCAAAGTTATAGACTTTTAAATTCCAGATCCTTTTCTATTTAAAAACGTTTAAAAAAAAACTTAAAAATAAACAAACTTTAATATAATAATTGATGAATTTAAAATATTTGATGTTACAATTTGTTCTTTGCTTTTTTTTTTATCAAGATCTTTGAACTATTATCAAAGAAATATTTTTTGAAAAAAGTTAATATCAAAAAATAATTTATTACTTTTTGAAATAGAGCATTAAATAATCCATTACTTATGTACCACATCCTATATTATTCTTAAATTTTAAAAAATTTTTCAAAACATCTAATTTTATAAAACAATAACCCACCACACACACACACACATAAATAAATAAACAATCAAACATTATTCATAGAAAAATTAATTCGAATGAATCTGAACAAAAAAATATCAAAAATAGAAGTATTTCTTTTGGTGGTTCAACAGCAAACATTAAATATAATGCCAAAAAAACAAAAAAATTAAGAAAAAAAAAAAAAAAAAAATCCCAAGAACTTGTTAATAATAGTAATGAAAATATCAACAATAAAGGGAAAGATAATAATACTATTCAAAAAATGAAAGAGGGAAAAATCAAGAAAATTCCAAATGAAAAAATTGACAAAGAAAAACTTTCAATTCCAACCACACCAAAACGATTGGTTATGAAATTTGGCAGATCGAAAAATAAAACTGAATTAATTTTAAAAAAAAATGATAGTAATAAAAATAACCAATATAATAAACCAAGCAAAACTGGGCAAAAAGCAATAAAAAAAACAATAAAAGAAAGTAAAAGAAAGAACAATATAAATTTAAAGATTACTTCTAATGATAATGCAAATAATGATCAAGGAAACAATGAAAACAAATATGAAACACCCCAGAAATCACCAAAACGGCTAGTTATGGAATTTGGCGGAAAGAAAAATAAAAATGATTTTACTTTAAATACGATTGACGAAGATGATGATGGTTGTCATGATAATAAAAAAACGACAAATAAATCAAAAAAAGAAAATAAAAAGGAACAGCAAATACAAAAGAAAAAGAAAAAACCCGATTATTCTGGTTTATTAAAGAATCAAAAAAAATCTGTAGAAGTAATAAAGAACAAACAAATACAGAAAAGAAGTGCAAGTTGCCCACACGAATTAAATCCAAAAAGAAAACCCCTTTCTTCAAAATATAATAATAAAGAAAAAAAAACAAGAAATAAAAAATCAAGATTAAAATTAAACTTTGATAATGATGATAAAAATAATTCAAATGGAAATAATAATAACAACAACAGCGCTATTAATGATAATAAAAAATCTTCAAAATTATTTTTTTCTAAAAAACAGAAAAAAAAATTTCAAAAAAAAAATAAATTTACATCGAAAAGGAGAAATAACGAAGAAGAAAGTAGTTTTAATATTAATGAACTTTTAAACAAATTAACAAAAAGTAATCAATCATTATTCAATCCAATTGAATTTAATGATTCGGGAATATTGACCTTTGACACCATTTTAACAAATTATTTATCTCAATTTTTTCAATATTCAGCAAGTGAATACAATGAAGAAAATATTTTATTTTGGGCAAGTGTCAACCAGTTTAAAGAACTAATTGAAAAGAATGAAACCGATAGTGCCTTGGAAAAGGCAAAACAAATTATAAATTTGTTTATTGTTGAAAATTCTGATAAAGAAATTAATATTTCTTCAAAAGTTAGAGAAAAAATAATGAAACAAAACCTTGATTTAAACTCCACAAATTTAATTCACAATATTTTTGATAAAGCACAAAGCCAAGTTTATGATATGATGAGCAGTGACCTTTATTTTTCTTTTTTTCAAACACCTTTTTATCAAGAAATTTTACAAGAAATCAAAAGCGAAAGTAAAAAAACCGAACAACTTTAATAAATTAATTATAAAATTTTTATTAAAATTAAACATTAATAATATTTACATATTATTAACCCGCTTGTTTTTTTTTTGTTTTGTTTTTGTGTTTAACAAAATTAAAAAAAAAACATTGGAACATAATTATTGCATTTAAGATTTTTATCCAAATAAATTAAAAAAAATCAATACTTTGGAAATTATTTTTATTTCTTAATTCTTAAAATAATAATAAACAAATTTGAATAATATTATTACATTTTTTTTTTTCTATTTGAAATTTTTTTGAATATTTTAATCATTTATAAAAAGATCAAATATGTTTTATTTTTTTATTTAGTAATTTATTTTTATTTGGTATTAGTACCATAAATTATTTTTCGCGGACTATTCTTTTAAATGATTTTTTATTGATATTATTATCATTGAGAGAAAAGAGGAATTAAAGTTGTAAATTTACAAATAAAAAAAAGAGAAGAAAAAAATAATTAAAATATAAATAAAAAAAATGATTATTATTATTATTGGAGAAGTGTAAATTACATACTAGATGTTTTGTTCCTTAGATTCAAAATCGGGAATTTAAGAGTACTATAAGAGATTTTATGATTATTCAAGGGACAGATCTACACAATTTTTTTTTTATGGTTGAAAAAGAAAAAATAAATTATTGAATCGGAAAAAGTAAAAAAGAAAAACAAAGAAAAGAAATATAAAATAAGAAAAAAAAAGCCAAATATATATATATATATATATATATAATCCGGTTAAACAAAGAAAAAAATAATATTAAAGATTAGTAGAGTTTGATTAATAATCAGTAATTAGTTCAAAATGAAAAAAAAAAATAATAATAATATTGCTCACTTCTAATTAAGAACACCATTAAACACATCCAGAGCACTTTTGGTTTATTTGGTTTCACTGTTGATCATGAATGTTCATTTGGATGGTTGTTTTTAAATTGCTAGAATTACTTTTTTTCTTTTTTTTTATTATATTGTTTATGAAATCATTAGTAATTCTCTTTTCCTTTTTTTATTTTTATTTAACTATCAACTCATACTTGTATATTTCAGTACAGTCAGTTCCACTTTTAAGGTACAAACTGCTACAAAATTTAATGCACAAAAAAAATCTCGAATTAAGGCACAAAATTCAGATTTGAGGAAAATAATTTGTAAAAAAAAAAAATTACAAATTTTGTGCCTTAATTTGAGACCTTTTTGTACCTTAAATTTTGTTGAAAGTTTGTGCCTTAAAAGTGGAACTGACAATATTAGATTAATTTTTTGACCCAAGAGAGCATTGATAAAAAAATTCTCAGCATATAATAACAAATTTCATCATTCCCATTAAAAAAAAAACCATAGATATTGAACATTACCAAATCATAATTATTAAAGTTATCAACCAAACTCAAAATTATGCTTAATTTTACATTTTTTTAATATAACATCAAATAGTAGACCTATCAGTAAGTCTACTATCATTATATAAATTCATGCTTTTGTTTCAAAAAACTTTTCAATCAATAAATCCTCATAAAAATTTTTATGTTTTTTGTTTTGTAAAAATGATGATACATCTGTTCCAATTTGTGCGTTAAATTATTTCGATATCAAATTTTGATCTTGATACAGATTTTCAAAAAGTTCGAAATGAGAATAAGAAGGCTATTGATAATAAATTTTTTTCTTAAACGAGTTGGTATATGAAATAATCTTCTGGCATGATCAAAAAATTCCTCTTTTATAAATAAACTTTATGTTTTTTTTATACAAGAATTTTTAATGTATAGAGTCCTTTTGGGGTATTTGAAAAGTTATTTTATGAATATCAGCAAAAATTCTTGATTATTAACTCATTATCAGATTTTTTTTTTCAATATGAGATTTCTTATTCTCATTTTGAATCTTTTAAAAATCTATATCAATATTAAAATTTGATATCGAAAAATTTTCATGATAGCTTTGGAAAGACTGAATAATTGAACATGCAATTATAGTGAGACTTTTTGAACTAATAACAAAAATTTTAGATTGGGATAATTAAATTAAAATATAATCAATAGTAATGTTAAATAAAAATAAAGAGTTATCTAATCAACCCTAGAGCTTTTAAACTGGTAAAAATAGACGAACTACTGAAAAATGAGGAATTATATTAACCAAATTTTAATATAAATAAATTAAACATAGAATATTCTACAAACCTTTTTTTCCTGAGAAATAATAAATGAAATTCAGTCATAAATGTTTTGCAATAAATCAAAAAGGATTTGTTGAAATATCTTCTTTAGTAGTAAACGCCGCCATAGATTCTTCCATTATGAGAGTATGTTTTAATTAGGTGTAGATGATATTAGTGCTACCTTGTTCAAGTAACCCTAAATAATCTATTATAAAGTTTATTGAACATATTTTATTAATTTTTTTATTAATAAATACTATAAAAACAAGAAATTTTGGAACTTTTTTATTTTAATTATTTTTCACAAATAAAAAGAAACTGAAATAATAGTCTAACAGTCTTGCAAAATTCTAATATGGAAAATTTGAAAATTAAATATTTTTTCTAATTATTTTATTATATAATAATATCAATACTTAAAAACAGAATAAGAAAATATACTGAGTATTTTTCTATATAAAATGATTTTTATATTTTATTTATTTTTTATATCTCATTGACGAAGTGTGATTTCTTTATTGTCAGTTTTTTTACTCAATTTATCCTTTTCCAAAAAGTTATATTACTTACCTGTTTTAGCCATAAGAGATTTCTTGTCAAAAAATTTGTCCCTCTAATATCAAAATAAACCATTTAATAATAAATTTAAAATGTTTGAGGATGAATAAAATTTTGAAAATCAAAAATAATTTACAGAAAAAAAAAAAAAACAAAAATAAACATTTTTCTTTTATTAAATTAATTTTTTTTCTTTTATAAACCACATATTCATTGACCATAAACCTCTCTCATCGGGATGAATTCGAGAAGATTTAATATTTTTGGAAAAAAGATAAATTTAGTAAAAAAAAAAAAAAAGATAATAATGTTATATCTTTTGGGTGTCTGGTATGCAAATAACTTTTAAAAAAGTCATTATGCGTTGAATATTTATTTTTTACAAAATAAAAAAGTTTTTATCGCCTTAACTAAACTTTACTTTTAATTTAAGAACGATATTACCCGACTTTAAAATTATTTCTAATCTTTGTTCAACTTCGAAAAGTGTGGCTAAATGTAAATAGAATTTTTGGCAATTCTTTCCATTTTTTACTCATACATGATCATTTTGATTTGATGAGATTGATTTTTTACTATAATTTTTCTATTACAGTTAGCTTCACTTTTAACAAACAAATTTTGTATAAATATTAAGGAATATAAAAATCTACATTTAAGGAATTATCGTCTACGAAGGAGAAGCCTTTGATCAAAGTATGTTGTTATTGGGCATAACCACATTAGTGCTACATTTTTCGAATGTCTCTAAAAAATTGATTAATCAAGTAGTAATATTTGTTGATCCTCATCAATTAAAAATGATCTACAGAAGTCATAATAAAGCGTACAAAATATTTAATGAGTGTTTCAAAATAAAATGTGTGTTTTTTTGTTATAGAAGACCTATACATTAACGGATGAAAAAAACGGATAATAAACCCTAAACAAACATGGTAATGATTTCTTAAAGTTCTATTATTTAAAAAGAAATTCTAAAAATGAAGGATAAAATTACAAAATTTATCTTAAAAAATAGAGTTAATTTTTTGAAGAAAATTTATTATCAAAAAAAATAAAAAATTTCAAAAAAATTGAGAATATTATCGAAAATTTTAAACTTATTACATTAAAAATTTAAATTTTACTGAAAATAACCAGATGTTTACTTTCATAATTGATTTGAACTTAGATATACTAATGGGTAGTCGATTGGATGTTGTCTTGGAACAAGAAGGAAAAAAACACGGATTATATTTTGTTACACTGATTATATCCGTTGTTCACATAGTATTTTGTTCAATATAAGTATTAGTAAAAAACACAACAATTTCAGAAAAAAATCTGCATTTCACCACAAATTTAAAAGTTGAATTATCAATATTCAGACTTCCAAAGTTGCAAAATATATTTCTTAAATTTATCTCGAAATGTAGATTAGTAGCTAAAAACTTCATTTTTTTAAAAAATTAAATAATTAACGAATAGATTTATTTTGAAAAATTATTTCTGAAATAATCGAATTATTTAATGTTACAATTCGCTTTATAAAAAGGGAAATAAAACTAATCAGTCTTTGGGATTTTTATGTTGATCATTATTGAGTTAATCTTTGAAATTAAAAAATTAAAAAAATAGTTACTTTTGGAAGTTCTGAATATGAAATTTTTAAATACTGTAATAGTATTATTTGGAGTTTTCTTTTTTTAGGTTTGGTCAATAAATTAAAAAAAACAATTAAAAAATGATAATTTTTAAATAGTGGTCATCCAATGTAAAAAATGTAATAATTTATTGTGCAATAATATTTAAAATAGATTTTTTAGAGCTATTTGAGCCATGGCGTACTCTTATCATTTACACCCAATTTCAACATACTTTGATTATGAAGAAATCTAGAGTGAAGCTAATCCCTTAAACATCTTTTTATAGACAAAAAATTTCAAGGAATTTTATTCCTAAATTTATAATTTTTTTTATACTTTAATTTTTGTACAAAGTTTGAGAGTTAAAAGTAGAACTGACTGTAACCATTATTAACGATATTTCAAATGCCAAGTGTTACTCTGGTTTTCCTTCAACATTTACAAAATTCAATTCTAGACAGCATTCGTATCCAAGTCAATCCCTAAAAGAAATGCTCTGAGACAATTTTATATTGTTATTATTTCGAAAAAGATTCTTGGAACCTTCTGGAAATTCCAAAGATATCAGGAATCAAGCCTTTAATTGTATAGCTGAATTAGAGACTATTTATTCAAATATTGTATCTTTCAATGTAGCAATTTGATGAAACATTTATATTGTTGAAAATTCATTTTACTCTTGAATTTTTAAAATTTCATGTTAAATATTACAAATAGTTTAACAAATCGAAAATATGTGTAACGAAGTAGACTATAATTCAATATTAGCATTCCTAAAAAGTTACAAAATACATTTTTTCATAATTATCTATCTTTTTAATTGTTTTTTTATAAAATACAATTGTGATTGTTTTCCACTTAAAATTGAAACACTTTGTATGTCTCTTCAAAAAAAAACATCTAAAAACAATTCTGGTAGTGGATCTAATATTCAAATTGTGTCAGGATCAAGCTCTGGTTCTGAAGAAGAATTAAAATCAAAATCAAAATCAGAAACAGAAACAGAAACAGAAACAGAAACAGAAACAGAATCAGAGTCAGAGTCAGAATCAGAAAATAGCTCCGGGTCTGATATAATAGGATGGCCAGAATGGTTTTGTGATCTTGAAGGAAATGAATGGTTTGTTGAAATCAACGACGATTATTTAATGGATGATTTTAATTTTTATGGTATAAATAAGTATATTCCCCACTACCATTTAGCTTTGGATACAATTCGCGATATAGATAACGAAGAATCACGTTTGCTTTTTTTCTTTTTTTTTTTCTTTATTTGCATTCAACAAGAGAATAAAAAAAAAAAAAAAATTCAACAACCCAAGAAACAACTTTTTGAGAAACTTACGAACTACACGTACTTTACTTTAAAAACATTTCGACAAAAAACAAAAAGAAAGAAATAATGAATTTTTTATCGTTTTTTTTTTGAAAAAGAAACAAGCTTTTTGTTTTTTTTAAGGGAGTAGGTACATGTTATCAATTTTGAGTTACTCAGTTTATCCGAAACTAAATTCTTAATCATTTCTTTAGTTGAATGCGTTAATATTTTAATAAATACGAGAGCAGAATTATTATTCGTATAATTTAATAGAATAACGTATTTTGTTTCTCAATTCAAAAAAAATGGAAATCAAAAAAATGAAATAATTGATCAAGAAAAAACAAAAAAAAACAAATCTCACTTGATCTTATATTTAACATTTGATACAATTACTTCTTCTTTACTTGGTTTTATTTTTAATCCTTCATGGAAAAACTTTTATTTGGGAAATTTTATTTAAGGAAGTAAGTACCTTTTACCATTTTGAAAAATTTTAATTGTGTGAACATTACTGAAAAAATATTTTTTGAGTGCCACCAGATATTGAAACTTTGAAACTAAAATCTCATTCACCAGTCTATTCGTGAAAAGAAAAGAATCCAAAGTAATTCAGAGTCAAATCTTTCATTTTTCAATTTTTTGAACATTTTTTTGTAATTAAATTTTGAGTTTTATTTAAATTTGGTTTTGGATCTAGAGATGTGTTTATACGAACCAGTGAAATTAATCAAACAGTAAACCCAAAAAAATATACCCCAAAAGGTGTGTATTTAAAACAAATATTTTCTTTTTAGAAGATCAAACACGAAAGATCACCTTTCCAAATAAATTTGTTGAAATCAAAAATGAAAAAAAAAAAAAAAATCGATAAAAGCCTATATTCGATGATTGGTTTTCTTTATCTTCTTAGTTTATGCGAATACAAACTATTTTTTTCCTTGAATTTCTCGCCCCATTACTATTTATTATTATTTTACAAAACGTTTTTTTTCAAATTTGCTTTCAAAATTCTTTTTTCAAATATTTTTCTCAAACAAAGCCAAAACAAAGAATACTATTTCAAAAATTAAAATAAAAAGGGCTGAATTCTTGGAATCAAAAAACAGTTACAAAAGATTCAAATCAAAATAATTGAAAAATTCAATAACAAATTTCAATCAGATTCAGAATTATTTTGAGTTCTCATTTTAATGGAAAATAAATAATTATAAAATCAAACGAATTTGTCCAATAAACCCTTATTCTCAAGAAGAATTAAAAAAATCTCTGATTTTCTGAACTAAAACAAGAATTAGCAAAATTAAATGAAAATAGGATTTTTAAATTCATTTTGAAAATTCTTTAGAAATAAACAGTAATTTGTTTATCAAACATTTTCCAAACAAAATTATTTTCAAAAAGAATTAAAAATAAAACCAAATAAAGAATAAGTAATTGTGTAAAATGTTATAGATAAGCTTAAGTAATAAATGATTTTTATTTATTTTTTTTTGATTAATTTTTTCATTTTTTTGATTTCCGTTTTTTTGTTGGGGATGAAAATATTTTATACGAGGATATATTCCACTCACGTAGTTATTAAAATATCAATATATTTAGTTTAAGAAATGATTTAAAGAATTCAGTTTCACATAAATAGTGGCACTCAAAAAATGAAAAATGTACTTACCCCCTTAAACCAATTAATTTGAAAAGAATTTCCAAAATGGAATTTTAATTCCAATTGGGAAAATTATTATTTTTCAAATTTGTTCAAATTTCAAAATTGGTCAAATTCTCATTTTTTTCAAAATAGTCAATTCATTTAAATATATTGGTCGTAGGTATTTTAAACACCCTTTCCGGACAGTTGGGATATTTTATGTGGGTTAGAGTATGTTAGAGTTGGTTTTTGAGTGGGTTTGATGGTATGTTAGAGAATTTTGTCTCGGTTATTTTGAAAAAAAAATAATTAAGAGACCAATTAAACTTTTGTAGCTTGTTTTAAGGAAAAAAATTTTTCCACATAACTTTAGTGTTAAAATTGGGTTTCGAATGAATTTTTAAAAATATTTGTATTGATATTTTCAACATTTTGGATTTTCTACAATTTAAGTAATAAAATACTAACAATCACAAAATAATATGATTAATTTTTCCTCTCACAATTCTTAAAAACCATTAAAAACTTTCATACTAATTGATAATAATCAAGAAACTCTTCAAAAATACGAAAAAATTCAATTTGACCAATTCTAAAATTTAATAATATACCCTTAAAAGCAGTACTGCCTATCATGCTTATTAAGTTTTTTCTGTTAAATTCTTTCAAAAACAAAACAATGATACACAAAATTTCCATTTTCTCATTATTCATTTTGATCAAAAACAATATTTTATTTTTTTTTCAAATGTTTTCATTAACCAATTATATAATAACCAAATTTTCATTTTTTTTTTTTTTTTTATTTTGTTTTTTAATTTTTTTATATTTTCTGAAGAATCATTTTCTAAAAAAGATAAAGGAAAATTGGATAAAGAAGCGGGGTTATTATATGGCTTGATTCATGCTCGATATATTCTCACAAGAAGAGGGATGAAAGAAATGATCAAAAAGCTAAAAAATTATACTTTTGGAAAATGCACTCGATATCAATGTAAAAATAAATCATTGATTCCCATTGGACTCCATGATGCACCAGGAAAAGTAAAATTTATTTTTATAATGATTTATTTATTTATTTATGTGATTTACATTTCTTTAACTATTCATTTTCTTTTTAAATAACATTTCCATTGCTTAAAAATTCCAAAAATAGAATTCTGTAAAATTATACTGCCCTAACTGCCAAAAAATATATCATTCACCAAAATATGTTTCTTCGATCGATGGCGCATTTTTTGGAACATCCTTTCCTCATTTCTTCTTGTCCGTATTTCCAGAATATAAACCATTCAATACCAAAGAAAGTGAATTTGTTCCAAAAATTTTTGGATTCGAAATACACAGATCAGTCTCAAAATATGATCAATCTGAAAACAAAAAAAATAAAAAAGAAAGAAAAAAAAAACAAGAAAAGATCGAAATTGAGATGGAGAATTAGAATAATTCTTTTTTAAAAACAAATAACATATATTATTATTATTACTAACTTACAATAATAATTTTCAGTAATTTAATAATACTTTTAATTATATATATATATATATATATATTGGTAAATTTTAGTCGAAATTTTATTAATTGATTTAAATTAAAATTTTAAATTAATTTCCAAAAAATAATTTAAAAATTAAGCAGATTATAAATAAAATTTTTAATCTTTTTTATTATTTTGAAAATTTTCTTTTATGAATTAATTTTTTATTTTTTCCAAATATATAAATTTTTTTTTTTGAATCTCCATTCCTCAAATTATTCATATTCTTAATTGATAATAAATTATTATTATTGTTAAAAGTTAAAATGAGTGTACACTTTGATTATATTTTTTTTTTTACTTTTATTCATATTTTACTAGTCTATCACTTTTCTTTTTTTTTTTTTTTTTTTTTTTCACAAGATTAAATAATTCCAAGGAAATTAGAACTTTTTTCAAATAATCAATTAAGAGATCAATATTTTATCCCCTTCAAAATTAAATTATATTACACAATTATCACCAATCAAGAAATTTATTCTATTTTAATTTTTTTTTTTTTTTTTTTTGCTACATAATCACTCTAAATTTATTGAGTATCTCCGATTCTTGACAAAATTGTCCAACTTCCAACTTTACTCAATGATATATGGAAATTCAAATTACTGATAAAAGAGACAATCGCAATAATTGTTTACCTTTTATATTGATTTGAAAAAAAAAAAAAATTAAAATCAAAAAATTAAGGTTTAGATTTTTCTGATAAACTGGTATATAATAATAATAATAATAAAGTAATTTATTAATTTTACATTTAGCTTTTTTTGGGTTTCCTTTTTTTTCTCTAAACAATTAGTTTCCTTTTCTTTATTTAACGTATAAGTTGAGAAAAAGAAAAATAATCAATATTGTAACTTCTCATTTAGTATGGAAAGTATTGAAAAAAAAAAGAGAAACATTAGGGACAAATATAACTACCCAGTTGATATAAAATTGTACTGTATTGAGATTAACTTCTGATAAGTACAAACTTAAGTAAACCTAGTAAAAACGATTGTGGTGATTTCTATATTATTGAAATAATTAATATAAAAGAAAACAACTAACAACCCACCTAACACTTTGCGTACAAACAAAACTTGCAGTTAAATTAATTATTTTATACAATTTTTTTATTACTTTTTTTTTCTTGCCTTTCGAATCTCTTTTTCTTATTTTTGTTTAAAAATAAAATAACTTCATTTCATTTTTTCAAGATAGGCTATCCTTTGAATTATTATCTTGCCTTCGTGATAAATAGCATAAAAAAACTCTAAAAACAAGTTTAGAGTTTCAGGAAGGGTCGTAAGTACCTTCGGGTGGCTAAGAGTGCCTAGAATTTTTTTTTTTTTTTTACTTTTTGTTTTAGTTTCAAAAATCTATTGATTATCTAATCAAACCAAAATTAAATAAAACCTTTTGGAAATTGCCATCAAGTGCCATCATGTGCCTAGATTTTCTTGAAGTTTTCGGTTTTTTTTTAAGAAATAAAACAAAAATGTATTTAATTTTAGGTTTATTCCTCAAATTAAAAAAACCTAAGGTGAAGTGCCGTAGAATGCCCTCAAGTGCCTAGGTTTTCTTGAGGTTTTCTATTTTTTTTGTTAAGTTTTCTAGGTTTTTTTGAGGTTTTCTATTTTATTTGTGAAGTTTTCTAGGTTTTTTTACTTTAGAAATAAACCGAAAATTTATTAAAATTTTCGGTTTATTTCTAAAGTAAAAAAAACCTAACAAAAATCTATAGATTTTCCAAATAAATAGAAAACTAAAAAAAACCTAACGAAAATCAATAGCTTTTTCAAAGAAAGAGAAAACACAATAAAACCCTGCGGTGCTTTTCCAGAATTCAAAAGAATAGAGAAAAATTCTTTTATTTTACTCAATTCTTTTGAATTCTGGAAAACCTAACTGTGTTTTTTTTAATACTTTTTTTTTTTGTTTCAAAAATTTATTGATTTTCTAATCAAAACAAAAATTAAAAAAAAACGAATGAAAAGTGCCTAGGTTTTTTTTACTTTTTGGAATGAACCGAAAATTTTCAAAATTTTCTTTTTATTTCAATAATTAAAAAAAGCCTAACAGCAAATATGAGATAATTTTGTTTAATCACCTCTCTTTATTAAAAATAAATAAATAAAAAACAATGAAATTTAAATAATCTATTTTATTTTTTTTTTTTAAATTCTCACCATATAATCAGTCAAATGCTTTGATGAGAGATAATATAATTATAAACAAATTTAAATCTAAATTTTCTACATTCTTTAATGAGAGGATTAAAATAATTGTATTTTTTTTTTTGTTAAATTATAATTAATTAGAATACAAGCTAAAATAAAAATAAAAATAAAAATAAAAATAAAAATAAAAATAAAAATAAAAAATAATAAAAAGATTATTTAAAATTTGTTTTAAATATTTTTAAAGCTTTTAACCCAACTTGGTTCGCTTTCTTATCATTCACAGTTATACATTCCTTCAGTAATTGGGAAACATAGTTTGTTTTAAATAGATGGATAACCTTTTTATTTAAAATCAGTAATATATCTATTATCAATTGAACTGTGGAAATTAAAATATTATCAAAACGGTCTTCATCGGGTGTGTTTGCGATTTGCTGGATAAATATCAATAAATCTGGTATCAAATCTAAAAACAGATGCCCCATTTTATCACGGTTAAACCCTTGGATCATTGCAGTATATAACTCCAAAATGGCGTTTCTTCTTCTTGCTAAGAAATGCACGTCTTTTTCTATTCTGAAATCTATATTTAATTCCAATTGTTGTTTTAGAATTGGAGATATATATTCCAGATAGGGTTCAAAATCCTTTGCTAGCGATATGGCAATATCTGCAAAGGTTTCAATCATTGAGGTGCAAGTATCCCGATTAATTTTTGGATTATTAATTGAGGTTATTAAAATTTCAATATAATTATTTTTGTATTCATTTGGTAATTGCTTTTTAAAATTGCGAAATAAATTTGTAGTTGTTGTTAAAGAAAGAGTACATAGTTTTAATTCATGGCGAGATTGGATCCCACCGATAATATAGCCATGAATTTTTGGCAAAAAATTGGAAAAATCTAATTTTAATGCCGAAATCAAAGAATTTATACACATCATTGCTTCTTCGTGAGAATTTGAATGCTTGTTATTAAAAACCAAAATTAAACATTGGATAATCCTTCCAGAATAATCTAAAATGTCATTATGTAGCTGCGAAATCACACTTTGTATTATACCACATAAGTAACCCTGGGTTTGCAATAAGATGATTTCTTCCTTTTGAGATAAAACTTCTATTTTTAAAGAATTTTCTAGTTTTGATAAAAATGGCTCAATAAGTTCTCTCAAGATATTATAACAATTTTTTGGCGTGTTATTTAAGATTGAAATTAATGCTTCATAGGCGTAACATCTTAAATTATATTCATCAGCATCTTCTCTTTCTGTTGTTTCAAATAATTTTTCAACAATTTGAACAAACATATCGGAAAAAAAATTCAATGAAAATAATTCGTCATCAATTTGACATTCGTTTTTACCAACCATTAAACTTTGTAATGCCCATGCAGAATTAGATGCAACATATGGCTCATTTGATAATGAATTTAATAATTCTTGAACAATTTGCTTGATTAATAATTCATTTTTGTTTACATTGTTATTGTTATTGTTATCCGTTGTGGTGATTTCAAGAATGGGCCTTAAATGGAAAGTAAAAAGTTGTGAAAATGTAAAATTTGTTGAATGTCTGACTTTGATGTTATTATCAGTTAAATATTGCGATAATATTTTTGTTGCATTTTGAATAATCTCTGGGAAATTATCTGTTTCAACGCCTTCAATAATTGAACCTAACGTTAAAATTGCTGCATCCTTCTTGTTCCATTCATCAGAAATTAAATTATCATTTATAAAATTTGCCAAAATGGTGAAAATTTGATCTCCAATAATGGTTGAAAAGATCGTTAAACATACTATTGTGGCCTTTTCGATATTCCAAACACCTTCTTCTTCTTCACTGAAATCGGGTTGTTTAATAAATAAATTACACATTTCCGGTAATAATGTTTCAGATACTGTCGAAATATATCCTTTTGATACCTGCTCAATTTCTCCCCCAAATTCTTTTACCTTTTCATTTTCCTCAGAAATACTAATTTCTTCTTCGCAAATAGTACTCCAGAACTCGATTGCCTGTAAAATTACATTTTCCATGTTACTTGAAAAGATCACAAGAGTAAACTAATTAATTAATATTTTTTTTTTATTTTTTTAATGTTTATTTTTTATTATTGATTTTTTTTTATGGTTCTTTTTTTTACAAGATTTGTTTAGAAAAAAACCGATTTTTTTTGTTTTGTTAATTTTTACAATTATTCTAATTTGGAAATTGAAATGGGAATTTTTTTATTCTTTTATATTTTTTTTTTTTTTAAAAAAAGATGATTTAATCATTGAGATTTATTTTGCTTTTTTTTTTTGTTTCACTTTTAGTTAAAACTTCTAGTTTTGGTTTGAATTTGTATTTATATTGAAAATTTAAAAATATTCGTTTTTTGTTAAATATTAATAACTTTAGGAATTATTAAAATGTACAGCCAAATGCTTAAATTTCTCCGATTTGAAACAAATTGTTTTCTTTCATATACAAAATAACCACAAATTAGATTCAAATCCAATTAAATTGATTATTTTGTAAACGCTATAAATCTTACAAAGTAAGAGTTTTGTACATATTCTTTAGATAAAAATAGTTCGATGAGAAATGAAAAAAAAAAAAACTTCGAGATCTGAAAAAGCGCCAAAGAGTGACACTTCGAAACTGACACAGTTGTAGTCAAAATTAGATATTCTAATTGAAATTGAAAATTGGGTGTCGGTATTTGACTCTTTTTTTTTCTAAAAATGTCCTAGTTTTTCATTTGTTGATTTTTGGAGATCCATCGTACATTCACAGTCTATTGGTTTTTGATTGGTATTAAGTCCTTATAAAAATTATAATATTTTTTTTTCCATTTCAAAAAATTATTTTTTAATGTAATCACTCGAACCTTAAAAATAGTTTATTTTTCTTTAAATTTTTAATAATCGATAAGTCAAAAGAAAAGTACAGTATTGCGAAAACTTTAATTGTGAAAGAGAAACTTTTTGGGTAATACCCCATTTGGTCTTTAAGTGACAAATCTCTATTAATTTTTTTTACCTCAATTTAATAGAGATTGAGAAAATGTTTTGCCAATTACTTAAGTTTGAAAACCCTGTTTATTTTCAATATTAAACATATTTCTAGATAAGGAATCCTTATTTAGAAATTGGTCAAAAAAAAAATAATAGAGACTAGTCCCTTAATACTGTTTTTTTTTTTTTTTTCGTAAGGAACTAGTAACTCTTATTTATTTTTTTGAACCCAAATGTAATAGAGTAATTATTTACACAAAGATATAATTAAACTTTATAAGTAAACCTTCATTAATCAACTTTGGAGAAATGAGTTTTAATATTTAAAAGAGTTCATTTTTCCAAATTAAATTTTCAGTAAAAAAGATCTGATACTTTTGGTTTGGATTTTTGGATCCAAAAAATAAAAAGAAAAATTTACAAAACATTTTTCGTTTTTATCAAATCTCACTTTTAGTAATTTCCGAGAGTTTGTATGAAAAAACAACCGTGAACCTTCAATCTCTTTTTTAAAAATACCAGAAAAAGAAATCAAATATTTAATACCTGAAGATCCAGAAACAATTGATCATTTATTTTATTTTCAAATATTTATTAAATTTCTTGAAATTTAAAAGATTTTGTAATATTTCCTTTTTCATTTATTAAGGGTAATAAAAAAGGGACTGTTATTATTAAAATCAGTATTTGATAATATTTCTAAATTTTTTTATTATAATTATCATTTTGAATTGGTTTGGTTTGTTTGAAAATATTTAAAAAATTGAGAAATAATAATAATCCTATTAGCAAGTTTTCATCTTCAGGGTTATTACTAACCCACTGGAATAATTAAGATTGGATTCTTAATTATTGATTAAAAAGTATCAAATTAAGTATTTCTTTATCTGTTAAGTCGAATTTTCCAAGTTTTAACTGAAGTACTTTGGGGTTATTTTTAACCATTCTGGAAAAAAATTGTAAAATCGGTTTTCATTGCAAAACCAGAGTAAATGCTCTCTTTTTTAGTGGTATTATTTTATTAATTTCTTTTTTTGTTCATTTTAAAACAAAAACCAAGTCCAAAAATTAGATTGATTATTGGAATCAAAATAGAATTCAAAACATCACATAAAACCAAAATTTAAGAATGTTCAATTTTCCAATTTGAGATTTAATTGTACACATTCGTAAAAGTAGATTTTTTGGATTTTTTAGATGAGATGCTTTTTCCAAACATTTGAAATTGGCTAAAAGATTTTAACAATAGGTATTAATCAAGTTTGGGCAATTTCAATTTCATATAACTTCATTGATCAGTGAACAAAAAGTAAAAAAATAATTGAAAATTTTTCCTTTTTACTACTATTTTACAATTCAAATCCGATTTGACAATTTTTTTCCAGAATGGTAATTTAAGGGAGTAAGTACATTTTACCAATTTTGAGTGCCACAGTTTATGTGAAACTGAATTATTCAAATCATTTCTTTAGCCAAATACATTAATATTTGAATAAATAAGGAAATATGATGGATCCTAGTTTAATATTTTTACATACCAAATCAAAAAATGGAAATCAAAAAAATGAAAAAATGGATCAAAAAAAAAATCAAAAAAATCGTTTATTTCTTGATCCTCACTGCAAAATTTGATACAATTATTTCTTCTTTACTTTTTTTTATTTTTAATTCTAAATGGAAAAACTTTTTGTTTGTAAAATTTTTTGATTAACAAATTACTTTTTATTTCTAAAGAATTTCCCAAAATAAATTTAAAAATCCTATTGTCATTTAATTCATCTAATTTTAGTTTTGGTTCAGAAAATCGGATATTTTTTGAATTCTTCTTCAGAAATAAAGATTTATTGGAAGAATTGGTTTGGTTTGATAATTATTTATTTTCCGTTGAATTGAAAATCAAAAATATTTATGAATCTGATTGAAATTTTTTCTAAATTTTTGCTTTTTTTTTTTTGGGTTGAATCTTTTGTAACTGTTTTTTTGATTCCGAGAATTCAAACTCTTTATTTTAATTTTTGAAATAGTATTCTTTATTTTGGCTTTGTTGGTTAAAAACATTTGAAAATTGAATTTGGAAAACAAATTTGAAAAAAAATGTTTTGTAAAATAATAATAAATAGTAATGGTGCGAGAAATTCAAGGTTATAACTTGTTTGGGTTCAGCTAAATTAAGAAGACAAAGAATAAAAAAATATTTGAAAATAGACTTTTATTAAGAATTTTTTTTTTTTCAGGATTTAATGTCAACAAGTTTATCTTGGAAAGGTCAATCTTAATTGTTTGGCCTTCGAGAAGAAAAAAAGTGTTTCAAATACACACGCCTTCTCAGGTCTATTTTTTTTTGGTTTATTATATGATTAATTTAATGTATTTGAATAAAAACATCTCTAGATCAAAAACTTAATTTCATAAAACCAAAAATTTAATCAAAAAATCATGTTCAAAAAATCGAAAATTCAAATCTGGTTTAATTTTGGGTTCGTTTTTTTTTCATAAATAGAGTTGTGAATGAGATTTTAGTTTCAAATTTCAATATTTTGTGGCACTAAAAAAATTTTTTTTCAGTACTGGTGTTTGAATTCTAAATGGAAAATAATTTTCACTTCATTTTCGATATTTTTCTTTTATAAATAGAGTTGTCAAAGAAGTAGGTTGTAAGTTAAGTTTGAAAACTCTATTTGGAAAAGGAAAATTGAAAATGGAAAGCGAAATTTTCCGATTGATCTTTTAATTACCAGTAATGTTGTTTCAATTAAAATTTTTCAAAAAGGTAAAATGAGCCTAATTCCTAAATTGTTTGATCGTTTTTCTCTGATGTTTTGTTATCAAGCAAAAAGAAAAAATTGATTCGATTTCTGTTCATAAAGAAATAAAAAAATCATATTATTTTCAAGTCTACAATAATTATGGTGATTTTTTTGAAATTTAGTAGATTTTTAATACTGAGTTATTCAAAAACTTTGTGGTTTCATTTTTAAAGTGAATTTTTTTTTGGTTCAATTCCTTTTTACCAATTATAATATTTGTTTCTTATTTCAAAGAAAATAATTTTTTTGAAAAGAATTTAGAAAATAGGTTGGATGATGGTTTTTTCTAAAATTATGAATGGTTCAATCTTTTTATTAAAAAAAATATTTCATTTCTGAAAATAGCTTTAGAAGTAAGTCCGGTTCTCTTATGGTACTCGGATTTTTACTTTGTTTTTAAATTTCAAGATGTGATAAAATTTTTTTGAATTGGCTATTCAATTTACAAGAAGATTTTTTTTGGTCACTAATCCCTTAATTAATTGATCCTTTTTTTCATTATTTTCAGGTTTGTGTGATTTTTGTAATTTCTCTCATTGTCTTCATCTTTCAGAGTTAAAAAAAAAGTAAAACACCTTTTTTTCTTCGTTCACTTTTTTTGCACAACTATTATGTACCTACGATCCATTTACATTCTTTTTTGGGAAATATATTGAAGGAAAAAATGGTGTAAATGAATTTTGATTGAACCAATATCCCATCACCTTCCAAACTATAACTTGAAAACCAAGTGGTTAATTGTTTCTTTTCCTGTGTCTATTTCCTCTCTCAAAGACAAAAAATAATTTTGGCAAGATTATTACGTGATTTAATTGCATTTTTGTTATTTTCAAAAAAGAAAAAAAATTTCAGAAACAAAAAGAAAATATTCAAACCTGAAAGATCTCATCCATATAAGGGTCCAAAGAGGGGTAATACAAATAAGCAATTTTTACTAAGCATTGAAAAGAAAGATCGATAAGTTGTTCATTTTCGGAATTCTTAATACAAGAAAAAATCGTATTAAATATGATTTGGGTATCCTCCTTTGACTCGAATATTTCCCAAACAAAGCCTAGTGAATTTAATAAGGTTGTAATTGAAGCAACTCTGATCTCAATTTCTTCTTTGTTTTGTTGGATAATTGTTAAAATGGGCTCAAGTACTAAAGAAATTTCAGAGCACTCGTTTTCATCTCCCAATTCCTCACAAATAAAAGAAATACAAACCAAGACGCCCTCGCTTACTTGCTTCGAATTGTTGAAATATTCGATCAATTGTATCAAATCTTCAAATAAGGTCTTCCATTCTCCAAGTGGGTATTCAACAGACGCAATGACACTTACACACATCGCAGATGTCCTTCGAATTTGTATAGAAGTGCTGTTAAGAGCAAGAAACAATTGCTGTTTTAACTCTTGGCGATAATCGGCTTTACAAGAAACCCAGAAGTCTGCTAATTCCTTTCGACGATTTCTGTCGTGTGAGTACAAATTGTTTTTCAGGATTAAACCTGCTAATTGCCTTGCCTCGATCGGTGATTCTTCGTTATTCAATTCTTCACATAAATGCTTTAAGAAAAGTGATAAGTTTTCTGATTGTGCATTCTCTAATAAAGTTAAACATTGCTCTCGTTCCTTTTCATTATTACTTTGAGAACCTAACAGTATTGAAGTTAGCTCCATTTCTGTTTTTTTTTTAATTTGTCCTCAAACAGAAAAATGATTTGGAAAAAAATAACTTACTAATTTAAGGTTATTATTTTTTTTTGTTGGAACTCGAGACTGAGGTTAGATTTTTCATTTTTTAAAGAAGGGTTGAAAAAAAAAGTATTAATGGGAAAATTCTCAGAAGAAAGTTATGAGATTAGTAACAATAAAAAAAATATTGTTGATAATTTAATCTTGTTTAATTAAAAGGATTCGACTTTTTTAACTAGTGTTCCTAAATTAAAAATGTGTTTTTTTGTTATTTTAGAAGATTTAAACATTGAAGGATCAAAAAAATCAACAAAAAACTAATCAGTACAGTGATCAAAATACTGCACAATGATTATAATCCGTGCTTTTTTTTCTTCTTGTTCCAAGGCAACATCCAATCAATTGCCCAATAGTATACCTAAGTTCAAATCAATTTTGAAAGTAAAGGTCTGGATATAATTAGTAAAATTTAAATTAGGAATGCAAATAGTTGATAATTTTCCATAATATTCTCAATTTTTTTGAGAAATTTTTTTGTTTTTTTTTTTGATTAAAATTTTCTTTAAAAATTTACTCTATTTTTTGAAAAATATTTTGCAATTTGATCTATCATTTTTAGAATTTATTTTTAAATAATAGATCTTTAAGAAACCAATACCATATTTTTTAGGGTTTATTATCAGTTTCTTTGATTGGTTAATGTATAGGTCTTTTATAACAAAAAAAAAAACATGCTTATTCTTTTGAAACACAAGATTAAATTTTTTTGCACACATTATTTTGACTACAGTAAATATAAAATTAATTTCTTTTTGTTCAAATATTAAAACAAGAAAAAATCTAAAATTAGAAATACAAATTGGTAATTTATTCTTTTAAAAAATAGGGATATGTTATAAAATGGTGAAAACCGGCAACTACAAAATTTGACAAATCGAACTTTTATTGTTAAAGTTATTTTTCAATCAATTTGTTTTTTAGCTTCGTTGGTAATTTAAGATATATCTATTGTTTAAATAAAGTTGCAATAAAATCCGAGAAGTTTTTGTTGAGAAAATAAATAAAATATAAACCCCAAAATCTGATTTTTAAATGTTTTTGCGAAAGATTTTCTAGTTGGCTAAAATTAATTTTTGATAATTTCGATTTTTTTTAAAGAAAATTTTGATTTTTGTGAGAATTTCTTGATTTAAGTATATATAAATGGTGAATACTTTTGAATTATTTTTTTAAAAAAATCAATTTACTTGTGTTTTTTTGTCAAAATTTTACTATATAATGTAAAAATCTTGATTATTTATATGATAATTTTGATTTTCCAGGTCTATTTATGACTAGTAAATTAACATCATTTAAAAATTTTTATCAAAATTATAATTTGTTATTTTAGATAACTCAAAATCTTCTAATATTTATCAAAATATTTTGATAAATATTAATACACTAGTCTATACAAGTGCAAATATGGAATGCTGTAAATAATTGACTTTTTACAATTTTTGGGATAAATGAAGAGTTCCATTCATTTATACAAAGTTTGGTAATAGTAAAAATAATACCCGATTGATCTTAAAACCCTCATCCCATTATAAAAGCCAAAAATTTCCATTTTTTTTTTTTTTGAAATTTTTTTTCAATCCCCCTTTTCAAAAATCCCATTTCTTTCAAATGAATCCAAGAAAAAAATGAAAAAAACTTTGTGTCCTGTATAAGAATCAGCCAAACAAAGATTCTTTAGAAAGAATAAATAGAATAATATTTAATTTATAGTTGAAATTTATAAAAAAAAATCCATTAAAAAAATGAAAAATATCAAAAAAATAATAAAATGATGAAAATATTTTTGTGTCCTCCTTCATTTGAACATTCCATGTAAAATTTTCCTTTTCCTTCAAAAAATACAATTGTGGAAAATATGATTTTTTAATAGTAAATATATTCATTTTAAAAGACATCACAAAGCCTCAATTCTCTTAATGTATATTTGGAGTTTTATTTTTTTTTTTTCGAAATTAATTTTTTAAGCTTTACTTTCCTAAAAAAAAAGGAAATTGACAAAAAAAAATTTCCAAAAAAATGAAAAAAGATTCTGATCAAAAAATTGAAAATTTATTTAGAGAAGAATAATGAATTAAACACATAGATGATGTTCTATTTCTTTAATAAAACTTAGTTACTTTGTCTGAAAAGAATATAAATTTTCAGAATCTGGCCTAAAATCAACAATTTTTTTAGTAATTAAGTAAATTCATTTTAAAAGACATTACATAGTCGGAATTTTCTTAGTGATTATTTGTCTTTTCGAAGATTTTTTTTTTTTTTTCTAGATGCATTTTTACAACAAGAAAGAAAAATTTTAGAAAAAAAATTGAATGAATATATCAAATATAAACGAAATTAACCTTTCATATTTTTAGGACTTTATTTTTAATAAAAACATTAATATATTTTTTTTATAAAACCGAAAGTAACAAGAAAAGATTGATGACATACGATATTCAATGTATTTTTGGGTTTAAGTTCTATAATTGGGTTTATTATGTAACAGGCTGAAAGAGTATTGAAAGTAAGTCAATTTTTATAAGATTCGGTTCTAATCTCTATATTGAAAGAGTTTTTTGGTTCTAATTTTTATTCAAGTTTTTAAATCGATACAAAATATTTAAAAATATCAGAAAATTTTCTCTTAATATTTAGATGCTCTATAATCTCATTTTTTCCTCTAAATAATATATTTGTAAGATGGTTGATAGAATAATAAATAACTAAAAATAACTGTTACTCTGAATAATCGAACATGTGACATTTAAATTCTAGATTGGATTCTTTATCTAAAGTATCTGATCAGTTAAAAATTATCCATTAAAAGGAAAAAAAAAAAATCCGATTTAAAAACGGAATAATACTATTTTAATGAATAAATATATATTCCATAAAAAAAAAATCAAATGTACTCCAAATAAGTATTATTTAATTTTGTTGCGAAGAGGTAAAAATGTTTCAAAAAATAGAATTAAAAAATAAAATCTAATTATTATTAAAAAATTTTATATTTGTAAAAAAAAGATTAAAACAATAAAATACAATATATATATCAACAAAAAAAAAAAAAGAATATTAAAAATTACGGAATGGGAAATATTCTCAAAACTTTTAATAAAGATTAGAAGAATTGGATTATATTATTTAAATTTTCACTTCTATGATTTAATGCCCATAAATCAAAATCTGATACAGAGACATCTGATTCCATAATATTTGGCCATAAATTATTAAAATCTATTATAGCTTCATCATAATAAGGAACTTGATCAAGGAAAATTTCTTGGTTATTATCTGCCAAGTTTTTTGAAAATGATGTATTTTCAAAACTTTCAAAGGAAATATCTTCAAAATTGTTGGGCATGGTTAAGTTTAAGTCTGTAAAAAGATTTTCATTTTGATCATTTATTTCTTCAATTTTTTTTTGATTCAATTTTCGATTGTTATTTTGCTTATTTTCCAAATTCCCTAACCTTTGTGGTGAATTCAATGAAATCAACTTTGATTCTGAAAATTGTTGGTTATTAGTATTTTCAAAACAGATATTATTTTTATTGGCCTCTTGTATATTAGATTTATTCTCTTTGCTATCCATATTGCTGGTGATTAAATGGGTCTTATCTTGTTTAATGTTTGTTTGCGTATGTGAAATTAAATTATTTGTTCTTTTTTGCGTTTTATTATTCTTTTTTGGCAATTTGTTAGAAATCTGAGTATTAGATGTTAATTGATGAGATGACGAGTAAGTCCGTTTTCTTAAATTATGAGGCCTATTTGTGGGACTTTGTAAAGAATTATTTTTAAAATTCTCTGTTTGTTTTTCCTTCTTAGTATCCCGCAATTTAGAACAAGTTGAAGCCTGTTTGGGACTTTTGTTTTTTTGTCTTTTTTTTTTCTTCGAAGATTGCATCACAATCGAATACCAATAATTCTTTAACATATTTTCAGGTCTTCCTTTAAAAAACGTGGAAACAATACACCATCGTGTACCTATTTCATAAACTTTTTGTTTTAAAAGCTTTTTCTCTTCTTCTGTAAATTCACCACGATTAATGTCCGGATCTAATTGGTTTTTCCATCTTTCACGACATTGTTTGACATTTCTACTTGGTACCAACTCTGCAATTTGATACCAAGCAGATAATCCAAGTGTGTTAACGGCCTTAATAAGAAATTCATCCTCCTATTTAGTTTTTTTTGTTTTATATTTTATTAGAATAAAGATATGGTTCAGTTATTGATCAAAAAATAATTAGAAATGTTTTTATTCCCTTAAAAAAAAAAAAAAAAATGGAAAAATTTACAACACTGTTCCACGGACCTTTTTGAATTTTCAAATGCATAATCTATAATTTAGAAAAGTTTAAATAAATTTAATTAAGGGGTAAATTAGAATAAAAATTTACTTGTTTTTGAATTATAAGAAAGGTAGAAAATCTTAAGTCGACTTTTGTAATGAATAAAATTTTTAACTTGAGAACATTCTTTTCAAGAATATTTAAACTGAAATTAGGGATTAAATTCAATTTGAAAGAATATTGAATTTATTAAGTTTTGTTAACTACATTGCTATTTTTTTATTTCTAATTCAAGTATATATATATATTTTTTTTTCGAATTTTCGAAACAACAATCTCTTTCCGTTTGATTAATAAAAAAAAAAACAGATCTTGATAATTGTATCAGTGGAAAATATATATATTTTTTTTTAATTTAATTTAGCTCTTTTTGAAAAAAATCAGAGATAAAATTAAATATTTTTTAATTGGAAAACAACTTATTGTACTTGTTCACATTCTTTATTTTTTAAGAAATTAGTTTTTTATTTTAATTTTTTTTATTTGTTATTTTTGAATACAAAATTCATTTGATCTTTTCTTATGAATTTTTTCCGTTTTTTCGTCGAAATTTTTTTTTTATTAAAAACTAATGTTCAGTACAGAATAGATCTGAAAAAATTTTCACTTTATTTTCCTTATTTTTTTTTACAGTGTTTTCACGTTCTAGTTTTCAAAAAAGTAGGTTTGAATTTGTGGTTATCTATTTGAAAAAGAAAGAAAATGAAGTGAAAATATTTTCAACATGTAAATGTTAGTAATTATAATAGAATTGATGAGTTAATGATATAAATAATATCAGTGATATTAGTAATTTTTTTTTTTAGCATTCGAATATTTGTTGAATTCTTAAAAATCTCAAGTTATTTTCCCTTTGTTTCCCATTTTTTATGAATTCGGAATTGTTTGTTTTCAAAAATTTCTTGAGTCTATAAGAAGATATAAATGAAAATTTTTTTACTGGTTCCTCTTTTGTAGCTAATTAGAAAAATGAATAAAATTCATAAAAGGTGGACAAATATTTACTTTTCTGTAGCGAAGCAAACAATCTTTTGAATTATAGTTTTCAAATTTATTCGCTATTTTTTCCCAGTCTTTTTTTTTATAGTGCTTTACCATCTTTTTGAGTTTTTGATCCTAATTGTTAATTTGGAAGACAATAAAAGAATAAACATAATACAAAATTAGGTATTGGGTTCTCCAAGCAGTTCAAAAAAAATGTGAACATAAAAGTTTTTCGAAGGTGTAATACAAAATGCATAAAACTGGCGAATTAGACAGTTTGGAGTTACACCTTGTGAACTTTTGTTACTCACTTTTTGAGAACAGAGTTTAAAGATTTCGAAAGTTACATACTTCATCAGTTTTCCAAAGACTTAATCTTTGAAATTGCTCTTGCTTTAATTTGTCATATTTTTGTAGAATTTCAGGTGAAGTGGGGAGAACATTTTTTTTTAACCTTTTGAGTAAGTATACATATAAAAGTGCAAAATATAATTTGTGAATTAGTTGTTAAAAATAGAAGAAAGAAGGAATAGTTATTTACATTTTTAGAAGAAATGTTGTTTAAGCTTTAGAAAAAGGAATGTTTAAAAAATGAAAAATGATCAAAAAAAGGAAAAAATTGTTTTTATTTTTAAAAAAAATGATTAACATAAGTATAGATTCTGATATTTCAGTTAAGTTTTAATACCAGCCAAGAGAAAATAAATCAAAGAGTTTTCTAAGTGGATTTGAATATTCATCAATTGATTCAAAAAAGAATTTTTTTTACTTTTTTTTTTTTTGAAAAATAATCAAAAATTTATTATTTTTTTCCTAAAAATATTAATTTTTCAGTAGATCATAAGAAACTCTGTATTGTATCATTAGTAATTGAATTACTCAGGCAAATACTGAGTATGCAAATTTTTAAAAGTTTTTTCTGATTTCAAATAATTAATACATCACTTCAACAAACAAATCCTTCTTTTTGTCTTTGAAAAAAATTGTGGACTTCCACACGAATTTTTTCAAAAATAAGAGAAAAATAGAGTTTTTAAATGTTTTTCTAAAAATAATTGTGAGATCATTATATCATCAAAAATGAATGAAATTCAATCTAATGTACATTTTGATACAAAATGAAACTTTTTATTGTTAATCCCGAAAATATGCCTACATCCCAACTTTTTTACAAAAGTTTAGATAGTTTGGAAGTATTTGTTTGGAAAACATGAACCACGTCTGTAATTTCTCTTAAATTAATCAATGAGGACTTTCTTCGTCTTGTTTTTTCGTTTTAAAAAATTGATGAACAATCAAAAGTTAAGGATTTTGGTTAATTTCATCAAAACCTATTGTGGTTTTAATCAGTATGTCAAAAATTTACTCGTTGTTTTTCAACCTTGAAGAGAACAAGCAAAAAAAGATCCTTTCAAATGAAATTGAGGTTTAGTGAATATTTTTGTGTGATTTTTACTGGTTTGTGAAAAAAGAGTTAATTTTCCAAAGACTTCACCAGAAAGATAAAAGGTGAATTTAAAATTAATGAATACCATTAAGGCAAACCACTGTTTTGTTTTAATTGCTATTCTGTTCAAAACCTTTAATATCTATTTTCCTTAGAAAATTTTTAATCAAAATACCTTCATCCTTGCAGACTTTTACTTTTTTTTGTTTGTTTTTTGATGATTATCCTTTAAATTCAATTTTACCAAACTCAACAACTAGTTTCACTAATATTTCTTAATTTAGACAGAAACCAGAATTTATGTTTACCAATTTGATTTTTATTAAATCACTTTCTTGCAAGCTACCAAAAAGAAAATTTCTTCTCTGCAAAGGAACTTTGTCAAAACACAAAAAATATTTCTTGTTTCTTTAGAACGGTATTTTATTTTCTTTTCACGTCAAATGGTGAGTATCATCGGATTGTTTTCACAAAAATCTTTTTTTATCTTTTTTAAATTGTTGGTTTTAGTGAAAGAAAGATCATTCTTGGATTAGGTTTAACTTGGATTTAATTTGAGAATTTGCGAAAGATTTTTTTTCAGAGAAATTTTTTTGAATTTAAGGGAAAGATTAATAAAATTGATTTCAAGGATAGTTAAGAGCGCCACTTAAAAGAGTTGTGCATTATAGATTTTGATTTTGATTTTGATTTTGGTTTTGTTGCTCAAAAAATGAGTTCTCATAATTTCCATATTTACTATTATTTTCCAATTAAAAAATGAAAATTTTTAGTTCACATTCCTAAATATTTTTCTAATTGTTTAATGAGTTGAAAAACATCCAAAGGTTATGAACAGAATCGTTTAGAAATGTTATTTTTTGATAATAAATCAAATTTCCTTGGATAACTCGAAGACAAAATTTTTACTCTGCTAAATTGATTGTAACAGTTATAATTAATATTCATTCTGGACATTGAAATAAAATTTTCGTTTATTAATTGGAAAAGAACAGTTTTAATAAAAACAATTAAAACCCAAATAAAAAAAAATAGAAAACAGGACATTTTTTGGGATATTATTTGTGTTTTACAAAAGTACTCAAGTTTAGAGCATAAAAATCGATTCTCAAATTACACTCATACTTTTTTTTTTTCAAAGTTCTGGTTTATATATTAAATCTTTTTCTATTTTACAAGTATACATTAACTAAATCATATTTAAATTGACATTCATCTAATTTATGAGAAAATTTAGAATTCAGAATTGAATTTTTACAAAATTTTCTTATTTTTCTGATCATTAATCAAATTTTAATATTTGTTTTTTTTTGTCAAAAAGTTACTCTATAATCGTCTCTATTTTTTGAGAAAAATATTATTTTTTATACTTTCATATTAAGAAATGCCTTTGAAGAGTAGACTTTAACAAACCAATGTCATATACAACTTTTTTTTTTTTTTGTTAGTTCTTTAATCTTTTAATGAATCAACCTTCTTGAAAAAATGAACTAACCTATTTATATTTAAACATGATGGCCAATTCAACATGTGTTATTTTAGTTATTGTACTTGAAAAAAATCAAAAGATTTTACATAAATGATGATCGAAAAAAAAAAAACCTCTCTGGGGAGTGCGTGGTTCAAAAAATTGTAGAATTATACCATTTATCTCTTGAGATCAAAAAGAACGATTCAATTACAAATTTTTATGAATTGAAAATTTTTAACAGATCAGATTTGGAATGATAAATCTGAAGTTTTTCCAAAAAGGCACAATTCTTCTTCTAAGGTAAATATTTTCTTGTTTCTAATAAAAACAGAAAGAAAAAAACATTTGGGTATTATTCATAATAATGACTGATTATTTTTGTTATCATTAGTTAATGATAAAGAACATTATTATTCTTTATTAAAATTTCTCTACAAACATTTACAGAAGTGAGGGGAGTGTTAGGAAGTACCTTGGTTTTTCAGAATTCAAAAGAATATAGTATAGTCCTTGATTTTACTATTTTGTTTTTATATTCTGCAAAATCCAATAGTCGTTTTCTTAAGGTTTTCGATTTTATTTGTTAAGTGTTCTAGGTTTTTTTTTCTTTTTGAAATAAACAGAAAAGTTTAATAAATTTTCGGTTTATTTCAAAAAGTAAAAAAATCGAATGAAAATCTATTTATTTTCGAAATAAACAAAAATATAAGATAACAAAAATTCAGTTTTTTTTTTATTTCTGAAATAAAATAGAAATTTCTGAAATTTTCTTTTAATTTCATTAATAAAAAAAAACTGAGATTAGATTTTTCAGAATTCAAATGATTTGAGATAAATCAAACATTTTACACTATTCGTTTGAATTCTGGAAAACCGAATACCTGGTGATAGAAATTACTATCTTCCGGGTACGCCCTTCAAAATAAAAACAAATAAAATAAAAATGAAAAAAAATAAAATTTTTTGATCGTTTTAATTATTCTAAAGATAAAAAAATCTAAAAGTATTAAAAAAGTGAATTACACTTATTGAAAAGATGATATTACCGTATTTTTTTTGCTGAACTTATACTGAAAAGGAGTTAACACTTTGATTTTTTGATATTAAATCAATTTTAAAATACCTTAATTAATCTCAATTTTCTAAAAAAAACTATTTAAATATCTAAAATAATTAACAATCATTTATTGGTTCTTAATAATAATTCAAATTATTTGTTAGTATGGTATGACATTATTTAAAGAGAATAAAAATTATTGTTCTCGATTTTATTTCATATTATTTAGGTGAAAATTATTGATTATTTTTTTTTTTTTGGATCTATAAAAATCGTTTTCCTAAGAAGTTTTAATCTCCAACAAATTTTCAAATAGAAATAAAAACTTTTAACTCTATTTTCTTGTTAAAAAATCCTTTGTACCATTGCTATATTTCCCGTTTTTGATTGAAATTGATTATTCCTTATTTTCTCAAAAAAAAGTGCTTGTTTTTTTTCATTTTATGCAAATATTTCAATGGAAATATTTTGAAATTAATACCTTAGCACTGATTAAATCAGTATTAATATTTTATAGATTTTGATCTTGTCAATTTACAAACAGATCCACTAACAAAGAGATTTTTAACTGAAATGTAAAAAAAAATTCCACACTTTTTTGTAAATACCTTAAATAAAAATTTTATCCTCTTTTTAGTTGAAAAAAATATATATTTCTCAAGATGAAAAAGAAAATCAAAAGAAAGAATTTTAAAATCAAAATTTATTTTGGATTATAATTAAACTGAATTAGGTATATATATATATATATATTAGATTAGGTTAATTTTCTTGAATAAGGAAAAGTTGTTAATTGATATATTATTATGGTAGATAATTTTATTTTAAAAGCAATTAGAAAATTTTTCTTTTTCGGTACTATTTAAAAATAATAAAATATGAAAATCTTTACGATTAAATTGTATTTTGCATATAGAAGGTTTAATTTTATTAGAAAATATTTGGATTTTTTTCTCTATATTATGTGACATTTTGAAATTTATTTTTTTATTTGAAACTTTCAGTTTATTATTTTTAATTTTTAATGAATATTTAGATTTTGGCTTTATTGTAGAGTAAGAGCTTTTTAATATCCTAACTTCAAATATGAAAATTTTTGTGTTTACATTCGAATTTAATTCTAATTTTGATTCTGTCTCTGTTTTTTTATTGGAACCACTTAAATTATGATTGGGTTCTATTTTGTTCTTTAATTTTGAAACAGTATCTGATCCTGTTTCTGAACTTGATCCAGATCCTGATCCAGAGACGGAACCAGAACCAGAACCAGAACTAGAACCAGATTTTGAACTAGAACCGTAATCAGATCCTGAGCCAGATCCCGAACTAGATCCTGAATCTGAATCTCGATCTGAACCCGAACTAGATCCAGAACCCGAATCTGAACTTGAACCTGAGTGTGAAACCTTATTTCCATTTCTCGATTTTTTGCTTACATTTTTAAACTTTTTTCGTAATTGATTTGCCTTTTTTTGTTCTATAATTAAAGATAACAAATCATCTTTTTCTTTCAAATCGTTAAATTCAATTTTGATACTAATTTGAGAAAAGATAAATTTAGTTATAAATTTATTATTGGGGTTTGATCTCACACGGATTTCATTTAAGGGTAAAATTTGATTAAATTCATTATCATTTGTTTGAATATTTAAACCTTCTGGTTCGAGAATTATTTGGGCTAATTGATTATCTTTATTCCAAGGTAAAGTGATATACACATTATATTTGGGGGGTGGAGAAATAAGATTTTCAATTTGGGAAGTAAATTGAATGCTATCATCGACAGTATCCATTTTGACAATATATTCTATATTTGTATGAGTTTGTATTTTAATATTTGTTTGATCGTTTCTGTTTCCAAAGACCACCCAGTCCCCCGTGATTTCCCTTTTAATTGTTCTTGCATTCTTTTCTTCCCCGTCCTCATCTTGATTAACGCCAAATAGTTTGAATATTAATAAGTCAGGATTTGTTTGGATTTGTAAATTACCTTGAATTGGCTTTTTATAAGAAATTTGATCTTCTTTGAAAAGTACAATATTATAAACTTTTTTATGTGCCTTTTTTGGTTTTGTATTTTTAAACAGCTTCTTGATTTTATTTTTATACAGCTTTCTATAAATATAAAATTCTTCAATCATTATTTGATTTGATTGGTTAGTGTCAATATGAAAGATGTAACTATATTCATTGGAAATCAATTTCATTTCGTTATGATTTTTTTCTTTTGAATAAATTTTTAATTCAAGAATATTTTCAAAAACAATAATATCATTTTGGTTATAAGCTTTTAATGAAATTGTTCCATTATTATTAAATTTTAAAAAACCTTTACCAATTTCATGATTTTTTTTATTTAAATAAGTTATTTTATAATAATATCTATCCACATTTCCCTTTTGTTTTCCCTTTTCCCTTTCTTTTCCCTTTTCAAATTTTTTGCCATTTTCATTTTCATTTTCATTTTCATTTTCTTCTGTATTTTCATTTTCATTTCCAGATTTTTGATATTTAATTTCCTTTTTAATATTAATAATATTTTCATTATATATCGATTTTAGATTATTAAAAGATTCCGAACCAGATACCGAACTGGTTTCAGAATCAAACCCAAAACTAGAAACGGATAAATTATTATCATAATTCTCAGAATTTAGATCACTATCAAATTTTTGGAAATCATCAATTGTTAACGAGTTAAAATTAAAATTTCTAAAACTTTTTTGATCATTTATTGTAACAATTTCCTTTTTTTTAATTTTTATAAAATTATTAAAATCATTTAAAAATGAATTTTTTTCAAAGAAAGTTGCAAATTGAATTTCAATGGAAATGTTTTTTTTTTGCTGTAAAAATTGAATAATAATATTATAATTATTTTTAATATTTTGAAAGTTTCTTATTTTTAAATATGAAATTGAAAAAAACATTAATTGAGAAGAAATAATTAATTTATTTAATTCAAAAAAAATCAAACTATTTTGAAAAGCATTATCATCGTTATAAATTGATGAGTTCAAATATGAATCTGTTTTCTTAAGAACATTTTTTTTGTTCTTTTTTCCATTTAAAGCATTTATCTGTTTAATTGAACAATTATAAAGTAATTCTTTATTTTTATTTGTAATTTGTAATAATTGATAGCAATTTAAAGGGCGAAGATTTTTCAATTTAATTGGAACATATTTAATTTTAATTTTAGGAAAATTCTTATAAGAATTATTTGAAACATCATTAACATCATCGACATTATTATCACTATTATTATTATTAAACGAATTAAAATTATTTTTTTGTTGAAATGTTATAAATTTATTATAAAAATCTTGTGAATTTTTAAGATTTGAAAATTGAAGGAAAAGAGTAAAATGCTTCCCTGAAAAACCACTAATCCGAATAAATTTTTTGTTTTTCAAGCTATTGTCTATTAATAATTTTGAGTATAATTGTTTATATAGTCTTTTTTTTTCTCGGTTTTTTTCATTTTTTTTAATAATTCGAATGATTATTCTATCTTGATTCAATATTATTTTTGCTTTGCCTAATTTAAGTTTTGGTTGTTTCAATTGGGCAATTAATATTATTTTATATTTATTTCTCGTTTCGTTTTTTATTTTTTTTTGATTATCAATATTTTTCTGTTTGTCCTGATCATCATCATTGTCATCATCGGAATTATTATTATTCGAAATTTTTAATAGATCATGATCATTTTGAAATTTTATAAACGTGGTCATAAATAAATTGCATTGCTTTTTATTCACAAATGAAAAAAATAAATAATTCCCGTCTATTAGTTGTAATTTAATTATTGTATTTTTTGTTGGATGGATTATGATTTGGCTTTTAATTAAATTTATTATTTGAGTTTTATTTTTATTGTTATTATCATTTATATGATGATGATTATTGCTATGATGATTTGGCAAAAATAATTCCAATTGAAAGTTGTTTATAAATTTAAAAGAACACAAACCTAGAAATGTATTGAGGCGATAAACCAATGAATACATTTTATTAATGAAAATAGGAGTGATTCTCATTAATTTAAAATTATTCCTTTCAAAATTATACTGTTTTATATTATTAAATACTGCTGTAAATCGTTTCATATTTTGTTTATTTAATAAATTAATTTGAAGAACAATTATTTTTTTCAAAATGATATAAATATATTGATTATTCTCAATAATATTAAAATAATTTGTTATTGGAATTGTTAAAATTGTATTATTTTGATATTGTATTAATAATCCTTCAGTAGACAATAATACGTTAAATTGCATTTCTTCATTGAACCCATTAATGAATATATTTTCAAATTTTTCCAATATAAAATTTTCTTCTTTTTTTATTTTATCTTTCATATTATGATTCTTGTTTTTCAAAATATTAAATTTTTTATTTAAAAGATCTTTTAAAAAGATTTGAACTTTCCTTATATTTTTTAATTTAAATTTAATAAACTTTTCTTCATTTAAATGCAATTTTAGAATTGAATTTTTAAGAGCAAATCCCATTGTATAAAGAGTATAATACACTGAAAAAACTGTTTTATTAAAATTTTTCAAAATTATTCGATCCACGGATAATTCGATAATATTGTCCCCTTGAATTACATTATTAAAAGAATCAATGATTTCAATATTATATTGAATATTTGTATTATTTTTCATTAAATCAACATCATTATTTATAAAATTATTCTTGTTAATTATTAAGGCGTTTTTTAAATATAAATTTGTTCTAATTAAATTAGTAATATTATTAAAACTAATTGTTTTTTTTGAATAATTAAAAAAAATTTTTCTTTGCGTTCTGGAACTTCTTGAACTTTTTTTTAATTGGCAACAAATTTTTGAAATTTGAAAAAGAATTTCTTTCTTTTTTGATATATTGCCTAATTCTTTTTTTGTTAAATTGAGAGAATGTAAATAAAAACAAGAAATAATTAATTCTCGATCAAGAAAGGATTTTGTAAATATTATTATTGGGCACTTGAGTTTTTTTGCATTGTCTTCTTTGTCATCAAGGTGCTTGTTCAATGGTTTAAATAATAAAGCACAATCATAATCTGGATGTATAATTAGTTGTGATGATGAATAATTTATTTTCAGTTGGATTCCATTTTCTAAAGTCAGAACAATTAAATCAATATTTTTAAGAAAAGTGATTCTACACCTTAAAAAATTATTATTATTGATGATAGTACTATTATTGTTGTTGATAGTACGTGGATTGGTGTTGTTATTCACTTGCCTTTGATTTTCTAAAAGAGTTGCATAGACACTGAAATCTATCCGTTTTTTATTAAACATTTTTTCATTTAATTGATTTAATAACCGGCTTACACTTGGATTTGAAAGATATAATAACCTCGAATTTTCAATTTGTGAGATTATATTATTAAAATTTGATTGTATTAGAGCTGAATTTCCTTCGGAATCAAATTCTCTTATAAAAATTTTATTATTATTATTAATTGCTTTTTGTTCCGTTTCTTTACTTGATTCTTTTATTTGGTATTGATTTTGATCAAGATCAAGAGTAAATGGATGAAATAAATTATTTTTATTCATAGATTGATTATTTATTCCAAATTTTTTATTATTGGAAGAATTCTTTTTCAAAAATCTTAGAATTACATTTTCAATTAAAAAGATATTTTGGAAGTTTATTGGTTTTATAAGAAACTTTATAGATTCCTTTTTGAAATTTATAATAATTAATAACTTTTTAAAATCTTTTTCGTTTGGAATTCTTTTCAATTCTAATGAAACCTCGTTCCAATTAAATTGGTATTGTTCTTTTTGCAATTTGTTAAATTTTAAAATAATTAGATTTCTATTATTTAATTTAATTAGCCCAGAAATGGTTTCTTTTTTTTTATTGGTTGTCTGTGTAATTTCTAAAAATTTTATATTAAAATTTGTTTCTTCTTGATACAAAAGTCGTAAAGTTATCGCCTTCATTTCCTTTTTAAAATTTAAAATATTTCCTAAAATTGGATAATTTTCAAGAGAATTCCCAAAATACGTTTTGAATAGTTTTATTAATTTTTCAAATTGGAAAGCTTGTTTTACATCTTGAAATTTCAGAATTATTGAAGAACATTCATTTTCATTTTCCTTTTCTTTTGTTTTGTCATTTTCTTGTTCATTTACTTGACTATTGTTAAGATTAGAATTGCTGTTGCCCTTGTTCTTGTTGTTTAAAAGGCACAAAGAAATAATATTTGAATTGGACCGATCATAAAAAACGCAATTCGGACACAATTTATAATAATCAATTTTTTTCTCAGTGTTCAACAGATTTGAACAAATTGTTAGATAATCCCTATTTAAATACAAATCGCCATTAATAAATTCTTGATTAAGATCTCGAATTTCAACAAGAAAATGACTTTCCCCGATGGCAAACTGCTCTATTAATTCAGAAATCAATTTCTTTGAGGTGGTTTCTTTAAATGGGCATTTGAAACTCTTTTCCCAAATGTGCTGTGGAGACAAATCAAAGAGTAGTTGCTCCAAAGAACTATTCTTGTTTTGTTGATACCTTAAATCAGACGGATTTATGTCAGTTGGTATTTGGAAGCCTAATGAAATGCAAGACATTAAAAATTTGTTTCCGTTTATTAAAGGATCTCTTTTTTTTTTTTTTTTATTTTTTTTTAAAAAACAAAAAGGAAATTAATTACAGGTGCTCAAGTGAATAAGTAAAATGGTAATTTTTTTTTTGTTTTTTTTTGCCTTATTAGAAATAAAAATGGAAGAAAGAAGAAAAAAAGAAAAAGTTTTTACTTTGATATCTCATCAATAGTGTTTGGAAAGAGTTTGTTTAAAGCGACACAAAGCTTTGTCGAGATATCTTTTGAATTCTTCTTTTCCTCTTTACCAAGAATTCGATCAAGCCAAAATGTAGTATAAGAATTCATAAGAAAATAGAAAGAAAAAAGAAAAAATCTTCAAAAAATGTAAGAAAAAATTGTCAAAAAACTTTGAGTTCGGAATTTATTATAATTAAAAGTGGCTCTGTTCATTTTTTTTCTAGATTATATTTTTGGTTTTACTGTATTTGTTTCAAAATAAATTGAGTAAAATTTTCATTTGTTTTTCCAAAAAAGGTTTTAAAAGTTCGATCCAAAATTAATAAATACTAAAAAGGAATGTAGTCTATTATTTACTTTTTCTAATGCGAAACTTTAGTGCTTTCTTTGAATTCTTTGATTCTGTCTTTGTGTTTTTTTAGGTAAGCTGAAGGAAAATTTTTGTACTTTTTAATTAGGAAATTGACTGTATAATATAATATATAAGTATGAGAGAGTGTTGAAATTGCAAAGAGTTGATTTTGATTTTCCAAAAATTAAGAGTGTTTCGGTGAGTGAATTCTTTCACTTTGTAGTTTACTAAATAATCAATTTGATTTTTCAAAAGGGTCATGTAATTATCCAAATTGAAATAAACTGTAAAGGCGAAAAATGGAAAAAGATTAAAATAATACTGGTATTTGAATATTTAAAGGGAAACACTTTCACTTCATTTTCCTTTTTCCTGTCTTTTTCAAATTGACTCACAAACTGCATCTCACTTCTCTGAAAACTCTGGTTTCGAAAAGAAATATCTAAAAAAGGAAGTGACAATTTTTTCCCTATTATAATTTAAATATCAGTAAAATAATTCTTGGTAGACACTGTAGCCCCGATTCTTTTCTTTTTAGAATTTTTAGACTCAAATAAATAAAAAAATTGAAAAAACAAAAGGGAAATAGAATTTTTATTCAATTATTATTGTTTAAATAATTCACTTAGAGTTGGTAAATCCAAATTTCTATTTAAAAATTTGTATATTTGTTCGAGAAGACCTAAACATTGAAAGATCAAAGAAACCGGTAATAAACAGAAAGTGAATCCTATATTGATTTTTAAGTTTTATAATTCAAATGCAAATTCGAAAAATGAAGGGTTAAATCTGAAAAATTTGTCTAAAAAAAAATATAAAATTTACCAATTTTAAATATCTTAAGGGACTAGTCTCTATGAAATTTTTTTACCTAAATTAAATAGAGATTGAGAAAATTGTTTGTACATTACTTAGATTTGAAAGACCCTGTTTATTTCCAATATTAAACTTATTTCTAGATAAGTATTCCCTATTTAGAAATTGATCAAAAAAAAAAAATAATAGAGACTAGTCGCTTAAGGGGGTAAGTACATTTTACAAATTTTGAGTGCCACTGTTTATACAAAACTGAACTCTTTAAATCACTATTTTAATCAAATAAGTTGATATTTTAATAATTATTAGAGTGTGATATAGACTTTTATCATAAAGTCTTATACCAATTTAAAAATGGAATTCAAATAAAGGCAAAAATTGAACAAAAAAAATAAATAAATACAAATCATTTATTACTTGATTTCATTTGTAAAATTTAACATAATTTCTTCTTCTTTAATTGGTTTTATTATTAAATCTTTATGAAAAACTTCTGTTTGGAAAATTTTTGATAAACATATTACTTCCTATATCTAAAGAATTCCCAAAATGTATTTTCAAATCCTATTTTCATTTCATTAATCTAATTCTAGTTTTGGTTCAGAAAATATGATATTTATTAAATTCCTCTTCAGAAATAAAGAATTAATTGGATATATTTGTTTGATTTGAAAATTATTTTTTTTCAATTGAATTGAAAACTCAAAATAATTCTGAATCATGCTTAAAATTTTTTCATATCAATTTTTCTCTATATTTTGGGATTGAATCTTTTGTAGCTTTATTTTTGATTCTAAAAATCCAATTCCCTTTCTCTTTTAATCTTTAAAACACTGTTCTTTTTTTTTTTGCTTGGTTTGATAAAAATATTTGAAATTAGAATTTTGATTGAAAAAAATAAATTGAGAAAATTTTCCCCTTTATTATTCAAATACTAGTACAGAAGTGCTGGTATAGAACTAATTTGAAAAATGAACCTAACATAAACTAATTTTGTGTATTTGTAAAAACTTATGAAGTGATTTTTTGGTAGAACTAAAAAAATTCAAAACTCAAATAAAACTTCCCTTTGGTAAAAATAATTTATTTTGAATATCAATTAAAAAATTGAACTCACCTTAACCATTATTAAAGAGTGAATTTTGTATGGGTATGAAAAATTAATTTTGAAGCTCTACACTTAAATAGTATATCAATTCTTAGGGCATAAGTTCCCACCCTGATAGATTATAAGTTATTAGTACCATTTTAATATTAACTTCTCAAAAAGAATTTTCAGTGTGAACAAATTGAAAAATAACAGTACTAAGAATTACTATTAACTGTTGTCAAAATAATGCCTACAAAAAAAGTTAATACGTATTTCAAAATAAAACACGTGTTTTTTTATTGTAGAAGACTTAAACATTAAACGATCAAAAAAATCAACAATAAAATTTAAATAAATATGGTATTGGTTTCTTTAAGTTCTATTATTTAAAAAGAAATTCTAAAAATAAAGGATAAAATTTCCAAATTTATCTCAAAAAATAGAGTAAATTTTTGAAGAAAATTTTTGTAATCAAACAAAAAATTTCAAAAATATTGAGAATTTAATGAAAAAATTTACAACTAATTGCATGAATAATTTATATTTTACTGAACATATCCAAATTTTTACTTTCAAAATTGATTTGAACTTAGTTATACTATTTGGTAGTCGATTGGATGTTACCTTGGAACAAGAAGGAAAAAAAGCAGGGATTAGATTTTGAAAAACTGGTTATAGTCGTTGTACACAAATTATTTTGATCACTGTTCCCGTTTCAAACAAAATCAAAGATAAACACAAAAAAAAATATATGAAAATAGATTATTGAAGTAAAATTTTGTAAAAAAAGACTTTTATGGGATTTTCAACACAAACCCAAATTTAATATCATTTCAAACTTGTAAAAAAAACTTTAAAAAAATATTTAAAACAGCATTTGAATTGTTTTGTGTTTATAGATTTGAAATAGAAATTATGGAAATATTAAAATCAAAATTTAACCTAGGATCTGAAATTGAAATTCGGAAATTTGTTTGAATCTTTGAAAAATCCTATTTTTTTCTACAGTGATCAAAATAATGCAGGAATAACAACGGTAATCCCTGTTTTTCTAAATCTAATCCCTGCTTTTTTTCCTTCTTGTTCCAAGGTAACATCCAATCGACTACCAAATAGTATAACTAAGTTCAAATCAATTTTGAAAGTAAAAATTTGGATATGTTCAGTAAAATATAAATTATTCATGCAATTAGTTGTAAATTTTTCATTAAATTCTCAATATTTTTGAAATTTTTTGTTTGATTACAAAAATTTTCTTCAAAAATTTACTCTATTTTTTGAGATAAATTTGGAAATTTTATCCTTTATTTTTAGAATTTCTTTTTAAATAATAGAACTTAAAGAAACCAATACCATATTTATTTAAATTTTATTGTTGATTTTTTTGATCGTTTAATGTTTAGGTCTTCTACAACAAAAAAACACGCGTTTTATTTTGAAACACGTATTAAATTTTCTTGCACGTATTATTTTGACAACAGTTAATAGTAATTCTTAGTACTGTAATTTTCCAATTAATAAATGAAAATGTTTATTTCAATTTCCAAAATGAATATTTTAATTATAACTGTTAAAACCAAATTACGAAAGTAAAAATTTTGTCTTAGTGTTAAAAAAGCAAGAGAAATGTTATTGTCTTAAAATATCATTTCTAAAAGATGTTATAAAGATCTAGGAATTTTCTTCAATTTATAAACAAAAAAAATATTTTGGAATGTGAATTAAAAATTTTCATTTTTTAATTGGAAAATTATAGTATGGCTAAAAATAACTGGGATTGCATTACTCTTTCAAGACTGTTTTTATCATCAATTCCACTGTTTTCACCTGAAAAAGTAGTCCTTATTTTTACTTGAATGGTTTTATAAAACAACACCACAAATGACACCTTTATAAATATCCGTTGATTCTTAAATTGAACTTTTGAGAAAAAATAATCAACCATATTTCAATAATAATAAAGTATGGTAAATTAAAAGTCAAGCTATGTTTGAAATTACAATAAAAACTCCAATTTTTTGGTAATTTTTAAAAAAACATATTTCAGACAATTAACAACGACGTTTGCAATTGAAATTTTAAGTATCAGTGTATTTTGAAGAGGGTTTGTTGGTTTGTAAATCTCACAAATTTTTATTCAGTGAGATCTGAGAAGGAAAAAATGTCAAATTTTTCCTAAAAAGGTCTGAATTTTTTAGACTCGTATCTCAAAATGACAAAGAAGGTTGCGAAAAATCGACTTTTTGAAAAAATGACCTTCTATGTCATTTTTTAAAACCCTTACACATTGTTGACCATTTAAATAATTTATTTTTCTGATTCTGAGATAAGCTGAGAAGGTTTTAAAAAATGACATAGAGCGTCAATAAGGAGAAAAGTGAAAAATTTTTGATGAAAAAGTCTGTTGTTTTACCAGAAAGACATTTTTTGAATAGTGTGTACGATAAAGTGTTTGGAGTTGGATTAAATCCACTAAAATCCTCATTTCCTAAAATTGAATTGTCAATTTTACTCGAATGACATACACAACATTGTTTTTATTTAAATAAAAAAAACTGACTTATTTTTGCAATTATTAAATCCAAATGATCCGAACATTAAAAATTCTTCAAAATCTTCCCCACACAACCTCAACCCAATTTCTCTTGATACAACCAATTGGTTTTGAGAGAAACGATCCAAACAAAAAAAATTTTATCAAAAAAGCATTAAAAAATGTGAAGTACGTTTGGCATGGATCGTGTTGTTCCACAAACAATCAGAAGAAACACTCCCCTCTTAGTAATGGCTGGGAGATTTAATTCAAGGAAAAACAAAAAGAACAAAAACCAAATAAACAAAAATTAAAATAATACATAACCACACCGCTTTGTTAGTTAATACAGCTTGTTCCAGCACTACCGTGAAAATTTATAAGACCTTGAAATTGATTTTCTATTCTGAAATTTTATTATGTACAACAACCCGTAAAAGGGTTTTTAAAGCTCACCATAAACTATAAAATTTAAAATAGAAGATTAAAAACAAGTTATCCATTTTTTGCTTTGGGAAATTGACAAACAAATTCATTAAAAATGCATAACATTAACGTGGATCTTCAATTTCTAAAATTGTTAAAATCTCAGCTTTAAACAATTGAAAAACAAAGATCGAAAAATACTTTCAAGTTTCCATGGTTTCTGTGATTTCAATTCTTGAGATTTCTGTGATTTTTGTGATTTTTTTTCTTTTGAGAAAATTTAATTTTTGTTTTGGTTTTTACAAAAAAAATAACTCAAATGAAGTAAGAGAAGTTGCAAATTTTGATCTTACTGAGAAATTGAATTTGATATTTCAAAAAACGCACTTTTATAATAGACAACCAATTTAGTTGTTTTATAATTTTTTTCTGGAGGGTTGGAACGGGTTAGTTGTTTGTGGGGACAATGTAACAATTCAAAGTAACTCAATGATCAAAAATCTTTGACAACACTATCATTTAGATTTAAAATTGTTTTTTTCAGAAGTATTTTTTTGTATAAGAAACTCGTGGTTATTTTTATTTTTCTCTTTCATTTTCACTTTCCTTAACAAGGTGTTCGAGTTCACGTATCTCAAAATTTCTTTTTCATTTTTCATCTAAAAAATGACACAAAATGATTTTTTGATCCAAATTGGAGAATATTTTAAAGATCATTCCTTATCATAATATAAATGAGATTGGAACATATCAGGTTGAGAAAAATTAGTCAATTGGAAACGTAGTCCTTAAATCTTTCGAAAGAACAAACTATATAACATCTTATTCAAACTGTTGTTTCTTCAAAACAACACAAAACAATTCAAAGTAGTCTATTTCAGATCAGAAAGAAAAAATCCAAACTTTTCCATTTCTGTTTCATTTTTTCTTAGTTTTTTTATCCTAAAAATGTCCAGAGAAATAAATAAAATATTAAATTCAAAAACCCACTATGAAACTTTAGGTGTTGCACCAAATTGCGACACAGACACCCTTAGAAAAGTTTATCGAAATTTAACTATAAATTATCATCCTGATAAATGTAAAAATGGCCTCGAGGTTTTTAAAAGTACATATTTTTTTCTTTTTCCAAATTTAACAAAGAATTCCTTCTTTGATTTCTTTTTGTATTTTTTTTTTTTTTTTACGACCTTTGAAAAGAAATAAAAAAAGCATTCGAATGCTTGTCTAAACCCGAATTAAGAAAAGAGTATGACGAAAGCCTCTTACGATCGAAACAGATTCAACAAAACCACAGATCATTACAAAAAAAAACCATTCATCAGAACGTAAACAAAGGGAAAATCTTTGAAAAAGTACACAACCAAAACGGGTTTTTTCATAATCAATTCGGGTTTTTCTATAACGACAAAGGTAAAAAAGGGAACCAAAGTCAATCAAGCAATCTGAAACTGTCGCTTCAAATAATCCCAATTGTATTAATTGTGATACTGATTTATTTTTATCTCAATTCCAAAACAAATGGATATGAGGAATTAGTTTCCCTTTCCCCCCAAGACAAATTTTGGATCAAAAGAAATACAAACAAAAGAGAGGTCGTGTATTATGTTTCAAATGATTTCAAAAAAGATATCACAAAAAACAAGCATTTAACCTTAGATTTAATTGAAAATTATGTCGAAATTACTTATGAAAACCATCTCAAGAAAATTTGCTCCAAAAAGCTAAATAATTTAATCAAAGTTAAAAAAAGTGCTAATAAGAAGATCTCGGTTGAAGACATCAATAATACAAAATCTTTGATTGAAGAATGCAGAAAATTAAAAGCATTCGAAAATAAAATACGATAATAGAAAAGACAAGAAAATATATTATGGATTTTCAGTTCAAGACCAAAACATTGATTTTCTTTTTTTTTTTTTTTAATGAACATAAGACTTGGTTTTATATAATTAATCAAGAATTACATTAAAATAAAGTAATTCATTTCTAAAAAAAAAAAAATTGTAAAAAATTCCTATACAAATTCCAAAAAAAGAATTATTTTATGAAATTTGAAAAATAATGAATAGAATTTTTATTTTTACCTTCTTGATAAATTTAATTAACTTATGATATTCGAAACAGTGGATTTTTTTTAGGAATTTTATTCAGAAATTTACCAATAAATATGTATTTAAAATAGTTTCAACTTTTTCTCTTTTTAATTCTTTTGGTTAATAATTTGATTCAATTTTGGAATTTCTTCCTTATTGTTGTCATTTTTTCATCAAATACTACTCTTAACTAAAAATAAACTGAATAAAATTTCCATTCAGCTTTCAAAAAGGGTTTTGAACAACAAAGGCAATATTTAAACTCTTTAATTCCATGAAGAAAGTTATAAATTCTTATCCCCCCTTTTAGAATTGGTTAATTTGATGATTAATTTTATTGTTCGGGATTATCATTTCAGAAAGATAAATGAAATTTTCGATCCTTTTATTTTGGTTTTTTTCATATTTTAAATCTTGACTATCATCTGAAATATCTATGTAAAAAGGAACTTTAAGGATTTAAGGATTTATTTTTTTTTTTTTTTGTTTTTTTGTGAAAGACGAAGAAAAATTTTATACTATTATTCTCCATTTCATAGTAATTATTTTCAAAGAAAAAACTTACTGGATATTATTTAAATATGTATTCCATTAACCTTTTTTTTTCCGCGTGACCAGCTGGATATCTTTCACATTCATGGAAAAATTGCCAATTTAACATTTTTGGATATTAATTATTTAACTTTGAATCAAAAAAAAAAAAAATTTAGTGCAAATTTAAAAATAATTTCTTCGAAAAAGGCTAAAACACTCATTGTTTTGAAACAACTTTTTTTGATATAATTATTTTAGTGACCTTGCAGATAAAATAGAAAAAAAATATAGATAAGATTGGGTTATATTGCCTAATAATCATAATTTTGATATAAACGATCGTATATATCTAGAATTGGAAAATGCATTATGAAGAATTATTGTTTTTTGTTTTAACGTTTTTTAATTGTTAAAAAATAATCATTTACAAGGTGAAGTGATTCAATTGGACAAATTTCTCCGAAAAAAACAAATCAAATTGAAAATTTTATTTTTTTTATTTTTTTTTTTATGTAAACACCATTTCAAAAATTGTAACTCGCCTGAAATATTAAATAGCAAAAATATTTTACCATAAGTATTCAAGAAAGATTAATAATTAAATCTGATTTGGAGTACACTTTTAAATCATTCTAAATATAAAAAAAACTGATATTTTAAAAAATCAATAAAAATAATATAAAAAAAAAAATCTAGTCACAATTTTTGAAATGAGCATAACAGATTTTTTATTACTGAACTTTCACTGAAAAAAAAAAGATAAAAAGAAGATTTTTTACAAATAATTAAGTACAGTTAAAAAGAAATTACATTGTCGCAATTTTTATATTGATTATTTCTCTTTTTGTAGATTATTTTTTTTCCACATGATCTTTTGAAAAAAAAAAGAAAAAGAAAATTAGAAAAAAAAAGAAAAAACTAAATTGGAAAAAATAAATCAAAAAAAAAAAAAAAGAAAAGAAAAGGAAAATTTGAAGAAAAATAAAAAAAAAACAAAAGGAAAGGGAAAAGAAAAGAAAGAGAAAAAGTAAAACAAAAATTTACAAAAATAGAAACAATGATTGTGATTTAAAAATTTGAAAATATTTTTTAATAGAAGTTTTTTTGAGGGTTTATTCCAGTATTCTTATCAACATTATAAAGTGAGTCAAAATAATTGAAATCTAGTTTATCTTTTATATAACAATGAAATCCTTATTGACTGAAGATATAGGGAACTCACTCATATAATATTTCCATAGTGGAATAATGTAAAAATTCATTAATAAGGTCTGAGTATATTAATTATTTGTCTCATAAACTTACCATTACATTTTCCAAGGTAATAAAAACTCTTCAATTATTGGTATGTTAATTTCAATTCTAATATAGAAAAATTCAGAAAAATTGGAAAAAATAATAAATACTATTATTATTTTTTTTTTATTCGATATATGTCCTTAATAAAGTTAAAAACTATTTTTTTCTGATTAATATTTTTCGAAATTAAGTTTATAACGTAATTCCATTAACCACTGTGATAATTTTTTTAGAATAAAAACACTCTCAATTTTTGAATATCAAAAATATTTTTTGAAATTACTGGGCACTTTTTTATTTTTTTTTGAAAAATTGGGGTTGAGAAAAGCTTGAAATCAAAGAATAAGTTAATTTATTAAATTAGAATGGTTTTTCCAGAAAGTTTATCTTTTTAGTTGAATTTTTTTTTAATTATACCACTTAAAAACTAAAAAAAAACATTTCAAGACCAAATTAGTGCCTTTTGTGAAAAGAAAAGACCTATAATTTAGATTTTGTTTTTGTAAATGAGTTAAAACAAGAGATTGTATCTAAAAATATACATGATTTCAAGTTTGAATTCAATGATTTTGGCAAAACATGTTTTCAAGAAAAAGTTGTTTTGAAACTTTATTTATTTTTATTTTACCATTTAGTTTTTTTAATGGTTTTAATGGAAAGTATTTGACCAGTTTTTCATTTTTAGTGTTTTTTTGGTAGTAGGGACATATCAATTGAAATTTAAAAAAAAAAAATTAAAAAAATATAAATACTAAAGTTGGATAAAAAATTATTACAAAATACACTTTTAGATATTATAAAAAAATAATTTAAGTTTAAAACAAAAAATATATATAATTTTTTATTAAGAATTATTTTTAAAGTTTTAATAACCTTTGTTTCAATTTTTTTTAATTCAAAATGCCTTCATGTATTTATATATTTTTAATTTTCAATTTAATTTCTGTAAATTTTTTTTACCCTATTAATACTTTAAAAAATTAGATTGATATCCAAATTATTTTTTAAAAAAGTTCTTAATCAAACTTATCAATAAAATTAAAATATAATTATCGTATTAATTGTATTTTGAAGTAAAGGGATACCTTTTCTTAAACATGTTTTTTTAATATAAAAGAATTATATAAAATCTTCAATTTTTACCAAATTATTATTAATTGTTTAAATAAAAATAAAAAGGGTAGTAGCTTATTTTCAGTTTTCTGTTTATTTCAATAATAAATTAATTTTCTGAAAATAAATACAAAACCTTAGAAAATTGTTGTTATATTTACCAGAATTTAATTAAAAGAGAGAAAAAATCCTATGTAAAGAAGGATGTGTCTTCATCATAAAAATTACGAAAGGTTTTTATATGTAGACAAAATTTCCAATTTTTTTTTTGTTATTATAAATTTCTCTGAAAATTATAAAAAAATCACAAGAAACAAAGAACAAATTTCGAAAGATTGAAAAATTTTTTTCAATTTTTTTTTTTTTTTGTAGGTAACTCTACAATTTTTACTTTTAAAATTTTCTTTCCTAGGCCATTATATATAATATTCTATATCTTATCATCCTTTTATAACAATTCAAATTATAAATTTTGTTTGTAAGCAATTAGGATATTTGGTATTCTAAGGGTTATATATAAATTTGATCTAAATTATTACAAAATTCAAAAACAACTTTGATAAAATAATTCTGATGGTCCTTTAGTAAGATTTAAATATCAATAAATGTTTTTATTATTTTTCCCGGATTTTAAACAATAAAAATAAAAATAAAAATTAAAAAAAAAAAATAAAAAATAATTATTTCTAATGAAAAATTGTTAAAAATTTTAACAATTTCAAGTAACCTAATTTATTTTCAAGTGATAAACAGGATTTTTAAAAAAAATAAAAATAAAAATAAATAAAAAATCCATTTCGGTATATAGATAGATATATAAAAAGTTAAGATTGCAAAATTATAAAGATTGATAATTAAGAATCAAAAATCGGTACAAATTTAAATTTAAATGTGGATATCATATCATCATTTAATTTAATCTATTTCTTCAATACCAACATCTTCTTCTTGGTCTTGAGCAGATTGTGGTTGTTGTCCGCCCATTCCACCCATTCCTCCCATTCCGCCCATTCCACCCATTCCACCCATTCCTTGTCCACCTGTCTTTTGGTATAATTCTGTGATAATAGGAGAACAAACACCTTCAATTTCTTTTGTTTTATCGTCATATTCTTCCTTTGTAGCTTCCATATTATTATCCAACCATTTGATACCCTCTTCACAAGTTTTGATAATTTTGTTTTTATTTTCTTCAGAGATTTGCTCTTTAATTTTTTCTTCTGTAACTGTTCTTTTCATTGTGTAACAATATTGTTCCAATCCGTTTCTAGACTCTATTCTAGCTTTAGCGTCTTCGTCTTGCTTTTTGAATTTTTCGCTTTCTTTAACCATTCTTTCAATATCTTCTTCGGATAATCTTCCTCTTTCATTTTTGATCACAATGTTTTTTTTGTTGCCTGTTGTCTTGTCATGGGCTGTGACATTCATGATACCATTTTGATCAACACTAAAGGTGACTTCAATTTGGGGAACACCTCTTGGCGCAGGCGGGATACCTGTTAATTCGAATTTACCCAATAAATTGTTATTGACAGTTCTTGTTCTTTCACCCTCAAAGACTTGGATCAAAACGCCTGGTTGGTTGTCTTGATAGGTTGAGAAAATTTTGGATTTGTCGGTTGGGATTGGGGTGTTTCTTGGAATAAGAACAGTCATGATTCCGCCAGCAGTTTCGATACCTAAGGACAATGGTGCAACATCAACCAAGACTACGTCTTCAACATTTTGGTTTTCAACACCTGACAAAATGGCGCCTTGCACTGCTGCACCGTATGCAACAGCTTCATCTGGGTTGATGGCCTTTGATAGCTCCTTTCCGTTGAAATATTGGGACAGCAATTCTTGGATTTTTGGGATTCTTGTAGATCCGCCGACTAAGACAACTTCGTCAACTTCAGATTTGGAAGCCTTGGCGTCTCTGAGTACCTTGGCAACAGGATCTAATGTTGATCTGAATAAGGTTCCGCATAGTTCTTCAAATCTGGCCCTGGAAATGGTTGTTTGGTAGTCGTATCCATCGTAAAGGGAGTCAACAGTGATTGTGGCAAATGTGGCATTGGATAGGGTTCTTTTTGCTCTTTCGCATGCTGTTCTTAATCTTCTCATGGATCGAGCACTTTTTCTGATGTCGCCTTTAACTTGTCTGTTTTTCCTTTTGAAATCGTCGATACAGAAGTCAACCATCCTGTTATCAAAATCTTCTCCTCCGAGATGAGTATCGCCTGCAGTGGCCTTTACTTCAAAGACACCCTCTTCAATTGTCAATAGGGAGACATCAAAGGTACCACCACCGAGATCAAAGACCAAGATATTCTTTTCGCCCATTTCCTTTTTTTTCCCAAACCCATATGCTAAGGCTGCTGCAGTGGGCTCGTTGATGATTCTTCTGACATTTAGTCCAGAGATTACACCTGCGTCCTTTGTGGCTGTTCTTTGGGAATCGTTGAAATAAGCTGGGACGGTGATGACAGCTTCTTTGACTTCGTTGCCTATGAAGGCTTCTGCTGTTTCCTTCATTTTACCAAGAACCATGGCACTAATTTCCTCTGGTGCAAATTGCTTGTTTTCGCCTCTGTATTTGACTTCGACATGTGGCTTGTCGCCTTCCTTTCGGACTACTTTAAAGGGCCACAATTTCATATCGGATTGCACAATCTCGTCAGAAAACTTTCTTCCAATCAATCTCTTGGCATCAAAGACTGTGTTTTCGGGGTTGTTGGCAACTTGTGTGTATGCTGATTCGCCTACAAGTCTTTCGTTTTCGGTAAAGCCAACATAGGATGGTGTCGTTCTGTTACCCATAGAGTTGGCAATAATTTCAACTCGATCGTTTTGGAAAACGCCAACACACGAGTATGTTGTTCCTAAATCAATCCCAATAATACTGCTTGTCATTTTATAGTTTTTGTTGTAATTGTATTTATGTTGTTGTAAGGAAATAAAATAAAAAAAAAATGAATTTATCACAATTTTTTAAACTTTAAAGGAAAACATAATTATGATTCATCATTTCCATTTAGTTTGATTTAATTAACAAACAGAATGATTTTATTTTTCACAAATCCCAATATTATTTTTGAACTTATTAAAAGAAAGTTTTAATTTTTTTGAGTTGAAAGTGATGATTTGGATCATTTTTTGTGATTTTTTTAGATAGAGAAAAAAAACTAGTTACAAAGACTACATAGGGTTTTAAAGTGTTTCTGAAATTAAAAGAGCAACAATTTTTTCTGAATCTCTTGATAATTTTTTTTTATGATCAATTTTTACAATCAATTAATTTCAAATTTTTAGGGTGACTTTGTTTTCTATTTTAGACTCTGAAATTCGGAAAGCTTTACAAATTAAATTTTACAAGAAAGGAATTAAAGATTATTAATTTTTGATACTGTTGGATGAAATTTACGGATTACAATTCTAAAAATTTGAAAACAGATTATCTTGTATAAGGTGTAAGGTAATGTTAACTTGGTTCTTTAGAATTGATCTTGAACTTGTTATTAATTTTTAAATTGATAAAATAGTCAATTAAAATCAATATATAGTAGGGAAAAAAATACCGGACATGAAAAAAATCCCGGAAAAGATTTTTAATTGTTAGTATTAGTAAAATTTTTGTCTAATTTCAATGAAATCCTTATTATAAATAACCATTTTTTTTATGAGATTAGTAATAAACCTACCTAAAGTCCATCAAAGTAAGGTGTCTCTAGAATACTCGAGTAATTGTTTGATAGCCTAATGTTGATCAACTTTTTTTGAAAAACAATCCAGTTTTATTGAGGTTTACGAGAGTTTGGAAAATGATAATTTTTCTTCTTGTTTTTAGATTGATTGAATGGTGTTTTGAACAAGTGTGATTTCATCAATCATCATTCTAATAAGTGGGGGAGTTATAATTGAAAAAGTTGGATTCTTAAAAAAAGGAATTTGATTGTAAATAAATGAAATTACACAATAATTTTACTAATATTCACAATTCAAAATCTTGTCCGGGATTTTTTTCATGTCAGGTATTTTTTTCACTGCTCTATATTTTTTTTTCCACAATAATAATTGGAGTGTGTAACACTAATACAATGGTTTGAAAAGTTAAATAAAATTATGTTTTTTAGTGTTGTCAATTAAATTGTTATAAACTTTTGGTTCCATTTGGAGCTTTTGAAAATTTTTTTTTTTTTTGGTTATCGAGGAAAAATATATAAAAATTTTCAATTGAAGAACCCTAAAATCACATTTTTTTATTTGATTTAGTATTAGACTCCAGCCATTTAATGTTACACTCTCCAATTCGGGTTTTGGAAGATCAATTCACATATTCTCAAAAATGGCACTTTTTAACAAACTTGACAATCAATATAAAAATGATAATCAATTTAAAGATCCATCAACTAAAAACCAAATTAACAAATCATTACCTTCTACCTAATACAAGATAATCTGTTTTCAAAATCCAGATATTGTAAACCTTAAATGGGATTTATTGACAAGGGATATCGTTTTTTTCAATTCTGAAATCTGAGTTTCATTTATGATTCTTAATTTGCCTATTAGATGACAGAAAAAAAATCAAATATTACAATAAAAAAGTTCCAACCAAATAAAGAGATTACACAACTCACAGTCTGTGACTCTTGATAAAACTCTTTTTGTTAAAGTAAAAAAAGGACAATTGGAAAATGATCTTAACTTTTTTTCTGATTTATTCTTCAAAAAATTTGTAAATTGAAAATATTAAAGTTTAGAAACCAATCACAATCCGTGCATACATTCGACCCAAAGCTACCGTGAAATTTTATCAATATCAAATTTTGATGTTGATATAAATTTTTAAATCAAAGTATATGAGAATAAGAAAGCTCATATTAAAAACAATTCCTAAATGAGTCAATATTCAAGAATTTTTTCTGATTTTCAAAAAATAAATTTTCAGAACCCAAAATGACTCTATACATTAAAAATTCATTAAGAAACAACATAAAATTTCCTCTAAAAAATGAATTTAATTTTCGATCCGATTAGAAGAATATTTTTCATATAAACTCATTTATGAAAAAATATTTTCAATTGAAGCTTTATTATTCTTATATGCTTTGATTTAAAAATCGATATCAACATCAAATTTTGATATTGATAAAATTTCACGGTATCCTTGAAATAGCTGTATCATTAGATATGATAATTAATGTTTTTGTTTACAATAACTATTTTAACACATAATATTTTTTCAAATTCTTTATTTTATTCGATCTACGCCTTTGTTTATTATTTATTGTTGAAAAAATAAATTATGATTTGGGAAAAAAAGTTCAACACAAATCAAAATCTGAAACTTGAATGGATTACGAAAGTAAGATCAATAAATCAAAGAATTAATAAATGATTAAATAAAACATGGAGAACTCAACAAAAAAAATGTTTTAGAATACTTTCTTTTGGTATGGGTTTTACTTTGATTAATCTATTATTAATAATGTTATGAATAATTGGTTATCTTGTGAGATGTCTTAAAGAAATTCTTTGAGGTCTAAATAAAAAAGGAGTTTTAAATAATATATATTAATTTGATTGATAATACAATTATGGATTGTTGATTGGAATTAATTTAAATCTTCTTTGAATTGTTTTTACTTTAAGTTTTAAATATAAATTTATAAATTAAAAATTGTTTTTAATTTTTTTATAATTTTAAATCTAATATACCTGGTAAAAAAAGTTTAAAAATACAAGTTGTAAATAAACACAATTTCAAAATTTGTTGCTTCCCTGAAATATTAAATTGATATATATATATATATATATATATATATATATATATCCTTTAGTATTCAAAAACAACAAATAATTAAATATGGATTGTAATTCAAATTACAATCATTCTAAATATATAAATACCTGATATTTTAAAATTTAAAAAAAAAAATAATTTCAAAAACTCAAAAAAATTGATTTACAATTTTTAAAATGATTATTATCGATTTATAATTACTAAACTTTCACTAAAAAAAAGTTAACAACAATATTTTTTTACAAATAATTAATTTCATTGTAAAAGACCATACATGGCTGAAATTTTTTTACTGATTATTTGTTTTCAGAAGATCATTTTTTTTTTCAACTTAATCTTTTGTAAAAAAAAAAAGAAAAAGAAAAAGAAAAACAAAAAGTTGAAAAAGTATAAAAAAAAAAAAAGAAAAAGAAAAAAAAACAAAAAAAAAACAAAAATTGGGAAAAGCAAAACAAAAATTTACAATTTAAGAAAAATTAATTCTTATCCAAAAATTTGAAAATAGTTTTTTGATAAGAATAATGGAATAAACCCCTAAAACAACTTCCATTAACATTATAAAGCGAGTCAAAATTTTTGAAATCTAGTTTAGAAAAACTCAAATTCTTAGGTCCCAATTGAGAAAAACAACCTTGTTCATTTTGATCTCAAATTGAAGATCCAAATAAAATTCCAATTGAAATCAAAATGATTTCTCAACAATAATTTTGATTTTTTCAATGATTTTAAATAAAACATTTTTACCTGGTGATTATTGGTCTTGCAATAAAAAAAAAATTGCAACAGAATTAGGTATAAAAAAAACAATTGAAAAAAAAAAATACAAAAAATCTGCAAAAACAAAAAAAATATTTTCAATTTGGGAATTTCCAAAAAAATTTTCCATTCAAACCCCTTAAAACTCATGTAATTCACTCACCAAAACCGTACCCCTTTGACTAAAAAATAGTTTAAATTTAAAAAGGTTAATATATTTATTTATTTTCTTCCGAAATAATTTAAATAACTATTTTCCAAAAGTATCAATAATTACTTTTATTTTTTTATAATAGCTCTTTTCAAAATAACTTAAAATACTGCCGTTCCAATTCACCATAAAATTTTAAATAAAATAAAATTGATTTTTCTTTCTTATTTTCCATTTTCTAAAAATTAGGAAATAAGAGTTATTATTCCAAAAAACTTTTCAATAAATGAGCTATTATGAAAATATTTTTTTTTAAGGGATTTACGTCTAGCAAGGAGAGGCCTAGGAACAAAGTATGTTGTTATTGGGCCTAACCACCTTAGTTTTACATGGTTCAAATTTCTCTAAAAAATCGATTAGTAAAGTAGTAATATTTGTTGATCTCATCAATTAAAAATGATCTATGTTTTAGTAAAAAACTCAACAATTTCAGAATAAAATCTGCATTTTGCCATAAATTTAAAGGTTGAATTATCAATATTCAAACTACAAAGTCACTAAATATATTTCTTAAATTTGTGGCGAAATGTAGATTAGTTACTAAAAAATAAGATTGTTTTTTTAAAAATTAAATAATTAACAAATAAATATTTTTGACTAATTATTTCTAAAATCATGGAAATATATTGATGCTATAAGTATCCTTATCAAAAGCAAACAAAAATAATCAGTCTTTGTGTTTTTATGCTGATTATTATTGAGTTAATCTTTAAAATTAAAAAAAAAATATAAAAATAGTTACTTTTTGAAGTTCTAAATCTAAATTATTAAATACTAGAAATATTGTATATTGGGTTTCTATTTTTAGATTTGGAAAAGGAATTAAAAAAAATTTTTTTAAAAAATGGTACTTTTTTAATTGTGATCATGAGTAAAAAATGTAATAATTTATTGTGCAATAAGATTTATAATAGATTTTTTAGAACTATTTGAGCACTGGTGTACTAATATCATTTACACCCAATTACAACATACTTTGATTATCGAGAAATCTAGGGTGACACTAATCCCTTAAGGTTTCAAAATTTTGAATAATAGCTCATTTATTGAAAATTTTTTTGGAACAATAACCCTTATTTCAGAATTTTTTGAAAATGGAAAATAAGAATAGAAAAATCAACAGTGCTTTATTTAAAATTGTTTGGTAGCTTTGGAAAGACTGTACATATAATTTTTAACAAAGAAAAGGTTTTATAACTAATAAAGTCAAATTACCTTAAAATACATTAAAATAATAAATATTTTTTTATTTTTTCTTTTTTTTCAAATGTGAGATTCAAATTAAAATTCATTTTTTTATTATTTGGATGGAATCAAAAAACAAAAAGAAAAAAGAAAAATCAAAAAATTATTTAAATTTTACTTGTTAGGGTTATTGAAAAGGGACGAAACAATTAAGAAATAGACCTGATATAATTATGATAGTTTTTCATCATGGTTATTTTGATTTAAAGAAAATATTTTAAAATTGTAGATGGGAAAACTATTATATGGTAAACACCAATTTATTCCATCTTTTTTTTTAATGTTTTTAGATCAGAAATATATAACAAAACTGTTGAAATTGAAAATAAATTCTTATACGTTCTGGAAGGTAATTTTTCAGTAATCTTTTGATTTTATTTTCTTTTACATTATTTATTTTAATATTTCTCAATTTTTATTAGAGCTACTTTATTGAACCCGAAGGTGAGAAGTTAAAATTTCATAATACCATTTTCGATAATGAAAAAAAAAAAAAAAAAAAAAACTGATTAGTAATCCAGGAATTGGGATTGATGACAACTGGTTCCTAAAATACACATGAACATTAGGTAAAGTGGGTTGGTTTTACAAAAGTCCACAAATTCAAAATTAATATCTAATTTCTAGTATTATATTCTTTTTAGAAAAAATTTTTTTAAATAGTTTATTTCAAGTCTGGAAATCTTGGTATGGCTTATTAATAGTTAAGAGTTTTAATATTGAAAAAAACCTCAAGTTGACAACTAATTTTGAAATTACCCAATGAAAACAAAAATAAAAAAAAAAAAAAAACCTTAATTAAAAAAATAAAATTCAACTACAACACATGTACAAAAACAATTTCTTAATTGTTAATGATTTTTTGATAAAATTGTGATTTTTTCATTAATGGTGATACTTTTTGGGTATGTACACAAGATCCAGGAAACTTGACTATATTTTTAATGTATTTTAAATGGAATTCTATTATGTTTAAAAGGGAAAAAAAGAAGTTTGGAGTCGAAAATGTCAAGAGAAAATCGAAAAAACTATTTTCAAAATCAAACCAACCCAAACATCTTCAATGCCTGGTAAAATGGAATTGATTGTTACTTAAAACATTGATAATATTGATCAAGTTTCCTGGATCTTGTGTACATATACAAAAAGTATCACCTTTAATGAAAAAATCACAATTTTATCAAAAAATCATGAAAAATTCAGAAATTGTTTTTACGCATGTGAAGCAATTTTTAAAGTTTAAAAGAAAAATGAGTTTTTTATTATTTAAACCAATTTTATAAAATTCAAAGGATTCAAGGAATTTGATTTTACTTAAAACCAAAAAATAAAGCTAAACCATTGAAAAAATTAATAACAGAATTAAAGGCCTGATGAAATTCATTTGAGATCTCTCTTTTAAGTGATTGGAAAGCATTTCTTATTTCGGTATTGATTGTATAGTTTATTAAACGAGTTAATTCGTTCGTTACATAATTAAACATAGGCACCCCAAATTGTTCGAGGGTTTTTGTCATAATTAAAGTTGAATAATGATAACACTCTTCAAAATAAGAATTAACAGGTGTTAGAAATTCCAACCAAAACCAATTGAGGATAAGGATTAATGGGAGCATGGCAAATTTATAGAAATTTGGTATGACATCATTAAAAAGGAAGTGAATGATCTTGATAAGAAGCGCAAGTGATTTTTGGATGGCTTTTGTGAGGAACAAGGCTGGGTAATATAATGAGAATAAAAGAACAAATGGCTTTAGTATTTTGCAAGCAAGCAGAACAATTTGAAAGGGGAATCGGAGAAACCAATGTAATAAAAGAAAATTAATAAAGCTGTTGTAAGCAGCAAACGAGAATTGGAGAACAGCTTCAATTAAAGATCGAAGATTGTTCCTCCAGAAAATTTCAATTTGTAAATTGACAAAAGAAATCAGCTTTTTGAGACGTAACATAAGATCCTTTTTGTAAGGCTCAGCTTTTTGCAAAAGAAATTTTGGAAGCAAATACAAATAAATTATCAAAGAAAAAAATCGGTGCGACAATGGGATGGATCTTAGATCAAAATCATCGTTTTCCTGTACGAGATCAGTGCGATCTGCTTCGATCTGTTCGCTGAGAACAAGGTTTACCGAATCAAGGTTGGTCATTGGAGTAATTTCAGTTTGAAGAATTGTTGGTCAACTTTGTGGTGATGGGATTTGAAAGTTGTTTTGTGTTTGTTTAAAGGTATGTTAAAAAAATTATCAAAAGTAAAACTATTTCAGAAAAAATGAGAAAAAAATTACAAAAGGTAAATGTTTTTTAATTTGTTCTTGATTATTTTTCAGCTTCTGTTTGGACGTTTTGATTCTCTTACAGTGCAAAACACTCAATTAATTTGATATTTGTTTTTCAGAAGACAGAAATCTCAGAGATATTTTATTAATTTCAAAACTAGTTCCATTACTGAATTAGGGCTAAATGGGTTTAAAATTATTTTGTTGAATGAAAAGGTAGAGATTTTTTGGCCAACAGTACTTCTATTGCAATATGTGAAGTGTAAATTTTTTTAAATTGGAGCTCCAGAGATCAGGGACCTCTAATAAGTTCTGGTTTGTACGAATTAGAAAATGGTTTCAAGATTTTTTATCTAAAGTTTTTTTGGGTTTTTTGAAATAAGATAAGTTACTAAGTCTAGATTTTCTCCATACCAAAGGTGTGGCTTTTTACCAATAAGAATATTTTGAAATAACCTTCTTTTGATTAGTAAAATTCAAATAACAAAAAAATTTTCCATTGGAGCATTTGTCAAAAAATTTCAATTAATAAAAAAGATAAAAAAGATTTCTCAATTTCAAAAAATCTAAATCACGTGTGTATTAAAAAAGTCATCTTTTCTCATTTTCTATTTTCAAATGTTTAAATTTCTTTAATTTGTAAAAATAATCAATTCAAATGAAATAAATTGATTGTTAGTATTTAACGTGCCTTTTCTGGTTATTTTATGATAGTAAAAGGCATTTTAAAGTATGTTAGAGTATGATTGGGTGGTTTCGATGGTATACTAGAAAATTTTGACCAGGTTTATTTTAAAAATTAATTAAAAGAGGAAAATAGACTTTTTAAACTTGTTTTAATGGTAAAAATTTTCCATTTACCTTTGGTAGCTAAAATTAAGGTTTGAATAAATTTTTAAAAATATATAGTATTTATGATTTCAAAATTTTGAATTTTCAACAATTTATATAATAAAATACTACCAATTAACAAATAAACATTTTGATTTTTCTTTTCATAATTATTGAAAATCATTCAAAGATTTCATACCAATGAAAATAATCAAAAAACTTATCAAAAATACGAAAAAATCAATTTGACCAATTTTAAAATTTGACAAAAATTTGAATTTTAATAATTTACCCTATATTTTCTTACAAAAACAAAGTGTTGAGACTAAAAAAAATGAATATAAAAGAATTTACATCTTTGAAAAAAAAAAACTATTATTTTTTTAATTCTTTAATTTCTTGTACTTGTTTGAATAAGCATCGATGACTATAAAAAAATAATATTATTTTAGATTTTGATATTTCACTATTTTTATTTTTTCAATCCTAACTATTTTGGGAATACAAATCTATTTTCAATAAATATATTCTGATTTAAAAAATATTTTCCCAGAACTTTTATAACATCTGTGAAATTTAGATTTCAACAAGTAATTCATCATTCAATTCCAAATTAATAGATTTTGAATAATGTTTTGTTCTAATAAGCAAAAAATGTTTCAGCTTTTTATCTTTGAATTTTTTTACTTTATTAATTTATTAATCAACAATTCCCATTCAATTTTTAATATTCACATAAGATTCAATATAATTTTTTGTATCAATTATTGGAAATTAGAAAAAATAAAAAAATGCTGAAATCAAAGTAGAAGAAATATTTAAAAGGTATTGTTTGAAAAATTAAACACACACAAAAAAAAAAAAAAAAAAAAAAAAAAAAACCCTTTAAAATCATGATAAATTAAAAAAAATAATATTAATAACTAAATGGGTGAAAAATTTGGATATTATTTCCAAAAAGAATTGAAAAAAGAAAAATTGAGAATAAAAATTCATGATTATTATGTAAAATCCTATTTTATTTTGTATACATTAAAACACACGTATAATGGTTTAACACCTCTCAAAAATTTTATAAAGTTTTTCTAGTTTTGTAATTTCAATAATTGAATTCTTTCTAATAAGTGACTTTGGTGCGAAAAATTTTTTTCTTTTCATCTCTGGGAAAAGGAAGTTTTGAATATATTTTTGTATTTCGGAATCTTGATTTTTTTCATATAAAGGGCGAATTGAATAAAATTCTGATAATTCATTTGCAATTCCCTTAAAGCAATTGAATTCCTTCTTCCAATTTACGTTCAGAACCAATCTGAACAAGAAAGGGGGCAAATGGAAAAAATCTGGGATATAACCGTTTGTAATAATTGGCAAGGAATACAATTTTCCATCTGGGGTTATACCAATTGAAAAATAATCCAATAATAATAATCTTTTTGAGATTAAAAAATTTTCCATTTTTATTATTCCCTTTTGAAACTCCTCCTTAGTAATTTTTTGATTATTTGTTTCGCTTTGAATTGATCGGAAATGGTTATCTAGTGCAATTTGCAAAAGTTGTTTTATTTGTATGGGCTCGGATATTTTGATTTGTGGAAAGTTGCCAAATTGGAAGATTATCCTTTGATAAAAAAACTCTTTGGTCAGATCATATATATTCACGATTAATAATTTTGTTTTGTATTGGATTATTGCATGTTTACATTCAACTAAACCAACCATTACATGGTGTTTAATAATTTCTGATAATTCATGAATTGAAAATTTTATAATACTTTTTTTTAATAGCCTAACACTTTCTAATTTAGTTTTTTTAAAAAGCATTTTTTGTTTTTTTTTTTTATTTTGTTTTTGCTTTTGATGATCAATTTTTAAATTAGAATTCTTTAAGTCCCCCTTTTCTGTCTTTTCGTTTTTTTCTTTTTCATTCCCAATATCCAAATTAGAAATAAAATTAGAATTAGAATTAGTATGTATTTCTGTAGATTTTGTTAATTTTATATTGCTTATATTGGTAATCCCACTGTTTGCTTTCATCAATAAATTTTCAAATTGTTTTTTTGTGCCAATGGGATTAAAATTGAGTGAGTCAAGTGAGTATTTTTTGGTAACCCCAATGTCTTCATCCTCAATATCATTTCCTGAAACATTATTTTTTTCTGTTTCAAGATCATTCTCATTCTCATTTACCATTTCCATTTCCATTTTATTTTCCATTCCACTGGTATTGTCTTGTTGGTTGAACCTTTCTTGAATTAGGTTATTGTCTAGATCCGAATTCTGGAGATTTGTAACATTTTCAAGAGAATTTGGAGTTACTTTTTCAGATTGGATTCCGTCATCGTTGCCACTCTCACCATTTTTTAATTTGGGCTCTTTTTTAATTAAAATTTCTTCTTCTTCTTCTTCTTTTTTTTGATTTTTGTCATTTTGAGCTAAATTTGTAAGATCAGTGTCAATTTGCTTTTTTGTTGGTGTAACTTTAAACCCACGAGAATTTCCAGAAGAGTGTACAGAGAATTGATTAAAAAAGGAATCTAAAGTTTGTGAAGAGTGATCTGTTCTGATATATTTGGATTGAATTCTTGGCTTTTTTCTTTTCTGTTTAATTTCGATTTGCTTTGGTTTTTTTTTTTTCTTCTTATCTATAGAATTTTTGAGATCTTCGACTTGATCTTCAAAGGAAAGGGTTGGTTGGTTGAGTGAAATTAGATTTGTTGTTGCAAAAAGTTGTGTTGCGCCTGTTTCTTCTAATCTTTTTTGAATTAATTCTTGAACACATTTGATGATTTGCTCTTCATTTAAAAATTTAACTTCACGTTTGGTTGGGTGAATGTTGACATCCAAATTCTCCCCAGGTATTTTAAAGCTCATTAACACAAAGGGCTTCATCCTTTTTGGTAAATACATTGAATAGGTATACTCAATTGATTTCTTTATTGCCCTGTTTTCAACAAGTCTATTATTAAAAAACAAAATGAAATGTGATCCTTTGATTCTGCGGTAATTGATCCCAGAAATGTAGCCATTCATCTGAAATTTCAAATCTTGATCGTCAATTTCAATTTTTAATAATTTCTTTGAGATGTTGTTTCCATAAACAGCGCTAATGGTATCTAATTGATCTCTTTTGGCTGTTGTGTTGACCTTAAAGGCCTTGTCACTGACTCTTTTACAACTAAAGGCAACCTTATAGTTATTTACCGCATATTGCGACACAACTTGGACCGCTTTCAAAAATTCCTCTCGTGTGCTCCTTTCAAACGATTTTAGTCGAGTTTGTACATTATAAAAGAGATCCTTAATATCGATCTGTGTTCCATTTACTCCTGCGCTGGGCTTTGGCACAACCTTTTGAGGAAGTTTTTTTGTCCGCCCCAAATGGTACTCTTCTGTGACCAGCCTTCCTTCGCTGTAAAAGGCCTGATGTGCGCAATTGGAGTTTTTGGTTTTGGTAATGATTGAAATCCTTGCCACGTGCGAAATGGATGCAAGCGCCTCTCCTCGAAAGCCAAAGGTTTCAATGGTTTCCAGATCTTCAAACGTATTTAGTTTTGAAGTCGCAAATCTTTCACAAACTAAGGGAAGATCGTTAAAGCCTATTCCACACCCATTGTCGCGAATCTGTAGTAATTTGAGACCCCCTTTTTGAAGCAAGATCTGAATTTGTGTAGATCCTGCATCTAAACTATTTTCAATCAATTCCTTAAGTGCTGAGCTTGGGCGTTGAACAACCTCCCCAGCTGCAATTTTGTTGATCACATTTTGGGACAATTTTTGGATCTTTCTTCGTTTGTTTGTCATTGGGTTTTTTTGTTTTTTTTATTTTGATTTTTGTTTTTGTCTTTATTTTTGGTTATATTTTTGTAGATTCTCGCTTGTTATTGTTTGTTTTATTGAGGGAAAGAGTACACGTAGTTTTATTATTGTTGAAAGATTTTATTGTTTTTGGATTTATTTGTGAAACTTTCTGGTAATATAATACAAGCTGAAAAAAATGGTTTTGCTCTTTTAACGGTAAGATAAATGAATTTGTCTCTTTTTTATTTTTTAATCTAAGGTTGAAATTATATTCATTGATTTCTTGAAAATCCTTTAGAGGTGCACCGTTATACCAAAGAGTTAAATAGTTGAAAATAAAATCTTTTTCTACTCAGAAATTTAAAAGTTAGAAAAGAATGAGTGATCAGAATAATATCTGAAACAAAAGAAAATATTCCATGTTTCAAATAAAACCATGCTTTTTTTTTTCTTTTTGTTCCAACGCAACATCTCATTTTATATAACAGTTGTATAAATTAGACAAAATCAAGATTGAAGGTTAAATACTTTATTTTTCAGTAAAATATTGATTATTCAGACAATTGGTTTAATAATTTTTCACAATTTTCACAATTTTTTTATGAAATTTTTTCTTCTTTGATGCTAACAAAGTGTTCTCAAAAATTTACTCTATTTTCTGAGATAAATTTTGTTATTTGATCTTTCATTTTTTCAATTTTCTTTTGAAATAATTTGTTTTAAGAAACCAATATTATATTTTTTTAGCGTTTATTATCAGTTTTTTTGGATCAATTCATTTATAGGTATTATTTTACAAAAAGAAACACACTTTTTATTTTGAAACACAAATTAAACTTTTCAAAAAGCAATATTTTGATACCAATACCAGTTATTGTATTTTTGAAAATTAAACCCAAAAAAAAAAAAAATGTAAAAATAATCATTTGTTCAGACATAATTATATTGACTATTTCTTGAGCAAAGATCTTTGTTAGTTTATACTCTTATAATATAGAGTAATAATAGAAATTTTTAAATTTTTAATTATTTTCTTTTTGATAACTATTTTAATTCATTGAGGAAAACCTCTAATTTTCACAAATGAACTGAAAATTGGAATTTTAGACAATAAGATTTTTTTAACGATTTTTAATAATTTAATTATCAATTATTTTTTCAAAATTGCAAATCTGAAGACATTGTAATTAATGTAACTCAATGGTTATAGATGGTGAGAGGAGAAACAATAATAACTTTGAAAATGTATTTTAAACTTAGAAATTTCACTTTTTTTTTTTTTAGTTAGGAAATTACAAAACTAATTGTTTAAAAATTTGAAGTTTGTCTTACTAATAAAGATTAAAAATAAATACAAAATTAAAAAGATAATTTTTTTATATTTTTAAATTTTATTTTTTTTTGTTAAATATTGTAACAAAATTCCAAGTATACATTAACTCAGTCTATCTGGTTCATAGTGCAGAATTATCTAGTATATTTTTATTTTTGTATAACATAGGAATATTAAATATCAAAAAAAAAATATTGGAAAATTTTTTGATCCTCATTCATTTAACAATAGTTATTTAAACCCTTTCCAAAAAAGAGGAGAATATTTATAATAAAAAATCATATTATATACTAATTCATCATAAAAATATTTAAATAGACATAATTAAATAATATATATTTATTAATTCTTGATAATGATTCCCTTTTTTTTTTTTTTTGCTACAATGTATTGCACTTATAAAAGATATTAAAGTTCTAATCTTGATTCAAATTGAAATTTTTTAGGTGTGAAAATTGGTGGTTTTTTTTTTCTTTTTGATCTGAAAAAAATATTTTTGTAGAGGGTTTAATTTTAATAACCATTTAAAAATAGAAATGGAAAACTTTTAACGATATTTTATTGTTTAAAAAATCGTTTTTAATATGTTACTAACTTGTTATATACCAGTTTTTTTTATTTTAATTATATGTAAATTTTTTGACAAAAAAAAGTATTTTTTTTTTTTTTTTTCGAAATATTTTAATGAAAATATTTAGAAATATACATCAATAGTAAATATTTGAGAAATTAAAATTTTTAAAATTTTCTTTGAAAAAAATTAATAAAATTCTGTATCATATTTGAGTGAAAAGAATTAAGATAATTAAACTTGAAATAAAAAGTTTTAAAATATTATTTGTATTTATCAAGTTTCCAAAAACCTTTGACAAAATTGAAAAATAAATATTTGTAGATTTTTTTCAAATGATTATTTTTTTCTTTCCATATTTTTTTTAAATAGCTTAATTGTATCTATTTTAAAAAAGTGTTATTGTATTTGATTTAAAGGCAAAAATAAATCACTTGAAAAACTGTTTTGAAAACTCAAAATTAGAGCTTTAGATGATAAAATTTATTACCATAATATTATTATAAATTCACGATAATAATAAAAAAATGGTGATTAGTACTACTTTATAGGAAAAATCATAAAAAAAGCCTAATTCAACATAATAATAATTCAATAAAAAACGTTCAAGAGATAATATTTTTTATTGATATTCATTTAAAAATAAACAATCAATTTTATCATGTCTGACACTTTTACAACACCCCCCCAACATCAAAAATGTAAGAAAATGTTTACAAGGGTTGTAAATTGTCTACAAGTGTTTGGAAGGTACAAAAGACAGAAAACTTTTTTAAAAGGCCTGAGTTTTTATGTCTACAAAAAATTTTTTTATTCATTTTTATTTACAAAAGTGAAAATTTCATAAAAACATTATGATCAAACAAATAATAACTTATTACTAAAATATACCCGAATATATAATAGAAGTTTTTTTAAAAAAATAATAGTCCCACCAAAATTCTCTAAACAAAATGAAGAAAGAAGATATTTTAATACTGATAAATTCAAAGAAATAACATAAGATTTTTAATTTATTTTCCTTTTTACAAACTTTTTGACACAAGCTTTGATTAAAATGCTCTATTCTTTTAAATGAGAATTAACTTTGTAAAATTGGTTTTGCCTTCAAAAGATTTGTCCTCTTGAGTTGTTTTATTAGTTGAGTTAATTGATTTCAAAAATGGAAATTGAAAAAAAAATGTATTCAATTTATTTGAATTTATCAGTATTATTAATGATTGAAATAAAAAACCAAAAACTTGAATTGTGTTATTGATACAATACGAAGGTATTGAAAGAAGTAGAAGTACAACAAAAAATATAAAGCAAATGTGCAAATGATCTTAATAATTGGAGATAATGTGGCTAGGTTGTTGATAAAGTTTTCGAACAGTTTTCAATACATATTGTACTTTTAAATCATAGATAAAAGAGCCTTAGTCAAAGAAATTTTCTTCAAATAACCCATGTAACATTGGTTATTTTCGAATATTTTTCATTCATGATAATTTATTGTACCCAGAAAGACTAAGGGCCTATTTATTTACCTCAATATTATGTTTAATGATTGAAAAGATCAGTTTATCGGTAACCAAATCAAAATCAAAATACAATAAAAGTCTTGGATCTAATCCTTGATTGAATCAAGTATCTTTTTTGTTGTTTTTTTCAAAAAAAATACTCTTTTTTCATATGATATTATTTTTTGAACAAAAATATTTTTTCTTTTCATAAATATTTCACAATTAGACCAAAAAGCCCCAAAATATTTAATCACGATTAAATTCTAATCACGATCTTTTGACAATTATCAAGATTTTTTCGACAAATATCGTAATTTTATATAATATCGAGAATTGTGATCTCATCTCGATTATATTGAATATTGCAATTTTTAGTTAATATTTTGATTTGTTAAAACTTATTGTAATTTTTGAAACCTTATTATCAAATCCACTAATTATACCTAAATTATTTAACATAAAAAGAGAAAAAATAAAATAAAAATAAAAATGATGTAAAAATTTTGATAATTTATTAAAAATATTAAATAATTAATCAAATCAATAATAATAATAAGAAAACAAAACGACTGAGTGAAAATTTAAAAATAATTGTATAAAATGTATCTATAATAAAAAAAAACCTAGCCAAAAGCAATTATTATTTGGAAAATAAACCTGTAAAATAGATCAACTTTTCTGTACTTCTGTAAATATCGATTATATGATAGTAAAATTGTTTTTCAAGATAAAAGAACTTTTCCTTTTGGCACCAAAACAGATTATGAATTAAATCGTATAAGAAGTCAACGTTAGGCAAATCGTCATACATGATCCTAATACTTATATCATTCACATACATTCTTAGGAATCTACCAACAGAAAAGACAATACCAACGTACAGACCGATAACGCCACCCGAGGACATTGCCATTGCGCCAAGGCCACCCTTTGGCAGGTCTGGGTTTCTTGCATAAAAGTAAATTGTTGTATCACTAGCTGTTGTTAGCCCCCAATAACGGTCATTCTCGTTGTTGGATTGGGATGAGTTTATACCCTGTAGGATCATGACGGTGTCTATGTATTGATCGCATATATCTTCCACTTCGCTGTTCCTAGGAAGGTTTACTATAAGAGGCAAGAAATTATGAAAGGAAACGCTCCCGTCATTATTGCTGTCCAATAACTCTGCCAAATCGTTAGTTTCACTATCAGATAAAGTTTTTTGGTGAGTATAGGATCTTGTTATTGTCGAATCGGGACCGGATGCCACTTCTGTTTCAAATTCGTATATGATTTGTAAAGTTGTAGCCACGCCATTCGCTAAGTCCAACCTTAACTGTTCTTCCTTGGGTGGTGTTATTGACCAAAAGGAATCTGAATAATTCGAAATGGAAATAGACTGGAAATATTTGCTGTCTAGGCTACCCTTAAAGTCTGAACACATAATTTCGATCTGTTTATTATCGTGAATTGTTTTATGGGTAGTTATTGTTGAATATTGGAAAAATGGGCTATATCCCTTAACGCCGACTACTACCTTCATTGAATTAATATAATTGACTTCGGTGTCCTGTGTTTTTGACATCAATAAAATGGGCAAAAATAATAAAAGTGATAGCAAAATAAATAACGTTAGGCCAGTTTTAGCCTTTTCCTTGAATAACAATGGTTTGTTTTTTTCCTCCTCTGTTAGTTCCTCTTCATCTTCTCCAAGTAATTCACATTTTTTACAAAACAGACTTGCTTTAATATCGTGTATCTTTAAAAATTCAAAAAAGTCTAAGGATGTTTTGGTACATAGCCAATCCAATAACATTCTTAATTCGTAAAGGAATGGTATTAATTTATATATACTATAGAACTGGCTATTTGTTGATGAAAATTTTTTCATAAACAAATTGCCCTTTGTATATTCTGGATAACCATATTGAATTTGCAAAGAAGAAAAAAGAAAGGAAATTGATTTTATAATATATAAGAAAATTAAAGAGCTTTTCTTCCCAAAGGTTGTATCTAAGTGGTAGGGTAAAATTAGAAAGACAATCAACAGATGGAGAAAAACTGAGATGATTTGATACACCAATTTGAGCGCAATTGCTCGATAAAGATATATTACCCGATCAATGACGATCAATGTAAATTGGCCAATTAATATCAACGCAAAGCTAATAGGAATCATACTTTCAGTTTGTAAATACCCACTTAAATTATAATTTGAAGTTTTGCTCAAATTTTGATAATTTAATGCCAAGTAGACAAATGTGAAAAAATCAACTATAAAGCAAACTGCATAAAAATCTTTACCGCTTTTATATTGATCGTTAATTATATTTTTATAATAATTAAGCTTGAGTTTTTTTTTTTTTTTTCCTTCACTATCGATTTGCTTTTCGTTTTCGTTTTCAAATTCATTTCCCTCTTCTTTAATTATGTGTTTGGATATAATTTTAATCTTTTCTTCATTTAAATCTTTTTTTGATTTAATCTCCAATTTATCCAATAAATTATCAATTTTTTCTTTATTTTTAAAATCAGACAAAGATTCATTTGAATCTGAATCAGAACTAGAACTGGAACTGGAACTGGAACCGGAACGCGAATCTTTACTATTTAATAATTTTTCATCAGCAATATTTTTCTCATTATCATAACTATTAGATTCACCGTTATTGTTTTTAATCTTCTTCTTATTATTGATATTGTTCCAAAGTCCTTTTTTTCTTAGCATTGTTCGATGTAATAACATTAGTATTAATAATAATAAATTATCCCATACTTCTGAAAAAAAACTTTTGTTTTTGATTTTTTCCAAACCGATAAATACAGTGAAATAAGTGAAATGGCCAGCTTGGCAGGTATCCTTTTCACAAAAATTACTTAGAGAGTAAAATCCAAAGTTTTGGCTTTTATAACAAACACAAAAAAGAGAGATTTGAAATAAAAATTTGATTACAATGATAATTTCAGAATAAGCAATCATCTTTTGCCAAAAGAATCTTCTTTGAGAAGATAACAAAGCATAGCAAAATAATACAAATGGATAAACTAACGAAATGATGGAGGGGTCATTAAATGGTTGGATAACAAAAAAGAAATAACATAATGATTCTGTATTATCTAAGAATGCATAATATAAAGAATATAAGAAGATTAAAAGTCTACCAGGTGGCTTCATTCCAATTAATTCATTATTTAAATTATAGATTTTCTTTGCCTTATTTTTGGAATTTAATCGTTTATACTTTTCAATTGTTAGATATTCAATGAATTTATCATATTTTAGCTGTTTTTTCTTTTTTGGTAAAGCAATTTCTTTTTTTAATTTCAAAATTTCTTGATCAATTTCTGATTGTTGGGAATCATTATCACTTCCGCTTCCACTTCTACTTCCACTTCCATCTCCAATTTCACTATCACTCTTTTTATCATTTTCATTTTCGTTTTCGTTTTCGTTTTCGTTTTCGTTTTCGTTTTCGTTTTCGTTTTCGTTTTCATTATCACTTTCACTACTACTCGAAGTTCCACTATCAGTATCATTATTCTTATTCACTTTATTTATTTCATCATCAACATTCTCGCTATTTTCATTCTTTTTCTTTTTATTATAATTTTGATCTCGTTTAAAATTATTCTTCTTATCATCATCTAAAGAAATATTAAAAAATAATTCAATATCGACGATATAAATTAAATTTTTAATAATAAAGTCTACAGACATAATAAATATTTTTTTCGTTTTTTTCCAAACTTTTTTTCTTTTGCTTTCTTTTATTTTCTCATCTTGGTCATCGTTTTCTTCATCTTCATCATTTTCATCATCATCTTTAATTTTTATTTCATTTTCATTTTCTTCTATTATTTCAATATCTTTATCACTTCCCATTGAATTCTCCTTCTCCTTCTCCTTCTCCTTCTCCTTCTCATTTTGCTTTTCATTTTCACTTTCTTCCTTTTCTTTAAGAGTTGAACGATCATTAAAAATATAATTTTTTAAATTATCTAATTTAACTTTTATATCGTCGATTAATCTTTTCCTTTTTTTCAATTCCAATTGCTCTAATTTTTTTTTCTTCTTTTTCAATTTCAACCTTTTTTCCCGTAAATTATTTGCCTTTCTTGTTAAAATCTTGGTATTTTTAATATTTTTTTTAATCACAATCGAAAAAAGATCACTTTGTAAATATTTGATTGTAATCAAAATAAATAAAAAAATGAAAATTTCATCTAACACTCCATTAAAAGAAAAGGTTTCTCGTAAATCCCAATAATTGAAACCAAAAATTTTTTGAGCAGAATAGGGTTTCTCGGAACTGGGGATAAATGGAGCTTGGAATAATAATAAAATTATTGAAATAAATAAAATGATATTTCGGAAAAGGATCCACAGTTTTATATTTTTTTGTAAATTGCCTTCATTAAGATTATGCAAAATGTAGCACGACAATATAAAATAAAAAACATTACATAAATTCCGAGAGCCAAGTACAATTATAAAAATGATTATCAAGGAGATTAAAGTGAAATTACTTATAATGTTTGAAAATATTTTCAAAACGTGTGGCAAATTCTCATGGAATAATAAGCTTTTAAAAACACTTTTTTTTTCAATTTGGAATTTTTGTTTTAAATTTTCTTCCCTTTTTTTAATAAACCAGCTTTTGATGCTTGCCGATAGACAAAACAAAAGAAAGAAATCACCAGCAAGATAATTTGAAGAAGGTATTTTAAATCCCAGCCAAACATTCATTGAATTTGATAGCTCGAAGTCAAATTTTTTAATAAAGGCATTATTTTTTAAAGGTGGGAATTTCAATAAAAACAAATATCTTACTAAAACGGAAGTGCTAAAAAGAATTAATAAAAATCCACAAAATTTCATCTTCTTGTCCCGTTTTTTGATAAAGATGATCCCAAATAAGCATAGTAATATAAAAAATCCAAAAACATTTTTATTAACAAAGGACACTATCAAGAATATGATATACAAGATCTCGTCACCGAAATAATGAACAAAATTGTTTAATAATTCTTTAATGATTCCAATCCAAAGTGTAATAAAGGAGGTTGTGCGAATAAAATTATCCTTGATTAAAAACAAAGTGATCTCTTGATTTTGGTAGATTCTCTTTCTATAATAATCTGCCTGGTGAGTTAATCTTAATGTAATTAAAATTAATAATGGCCCCTTTAATTGGAACGGTAAATCCCCGTAAATAAGTCCAAGGTATTTTAATATTTTGTGATCATGATAATGAAGGAACATCTGGAAATAAAAGCAATAGATGACTAAAAAAATGACACCAGAGTAGATGAAAATAATTGGCCAAAATCTCTTGTAATTGCTTTTGAATGCTATTGCAAAAACGGAAAATAACATAAAAACAAAATTAATGACAGTAATTTGTTCAATGGCAACGAAAAAACAAACAAACAAATATATTTTATAGGCATGCAAAAATAATAATCTTTGAATAAATTGTAAAAAGTATTTTAAATATAATTGTATTTTTTCTCTTTTGTTCAAGTTGTTGTTTTTTTCAACATCAACTTCTTCTTCTTCTTCTTCAACTTCTTCTTTTTCTTGGTTATTGCCATTGTTGTTTTTAGAGTTATTAATTTTTAATAATAGACTGTCAGTCTTAGAACCACTATCACTGTCACTCACGCTGTCGATATGATCCAAATCCATTTTATTATCATTTTTTTTGTCTTTATGTAATGGTTCTGTTAATGGATTTTCTTCAAAGTTTATTTTTTGTTTTTTCTTTTCCATGTTCCTTTTCTTCGTTTTGTGTTTTACAATTTCAATTCCACATATCAAGACCAAAAAAATTAAAGTAATTGGCAATAATTCATCAATTAAACTAGATTTATAGACCTTGACACCCATATCTTGGAAAAAAATGTTGTAAGTGAAAAGGTTATACAGCTTCTTTGAAACGTTTTCAAATTGATAAAAATATTTAAATAAAATGGTAAGGCCAATGAAGATCGTTAATGATGTAAAAAAGAATCTAATATGTCGATCAGAATGCGAAAATACTTCAATTGATAAACATAAAAAGATTAAAATTATAAATACTAAATGAATAATGCACGGGGTTGTGTATATGCAATAAAGTAAAATTAATAAATAGCATAGATAATTACCAAAATGTTCAAAAAGTGAAATGATAATTTGTTGAATATATTTGACAATTTTTGATTCTTGAATTTCCTTTAATTGCCTTGGATCAACAAACGTTGTTTCATCTCCAAATCCTGCTTGTTTATTTAATAATGTCGTTTCGGGGTCATTATCCGTGGTTGTTTGATTGTTAAAGTCATTCTTTTCTTCCCTTTGATCCTTTTTTTTATTCCTAATGATCTTTTTAAATAAATTTTTTTGATAAACTGTATTTAATTTATATTGGATTGTTGTGAAAATTACAATCAAGACATTCCAAAGGACAAAGCCTAAAAAGTCAAATGTTGAATAAACTCCCAAAATGTTAATGAAATTATATTCCATGGTTTTATTTGAAATAAACGAAAATTTCCATAAATATTGTAACATAATTACGATTACTGAATATATTGTTAGGATATACCAATGCTCTCGTGCCAACTTCCGATTTAATATAAATAGGAAAAAAAATAATAAAAAGACAAAATTTAATACAGTTACTTCAGACAATGAGCATATCAAAATTAATATTAATGAAACAATATAAGAATGCTTAACACTATAAATAAAAATTATATGAACAATCAGTTTAAAAAGTTGAACACCATCAAGGTGATCAACATCATCATCATCATTCTTTTTTTTCTTGTTCTTGTTCTTGTTCTTAATTTTCTTTTCATGAATTTCATCATTTAAATTATTCTCATCATCATCATCGTCATCTTTGATTTTTTTTTCTTTTAAAATTTCATCTTCACCTTCATTTGATTCTGAAGAACTAGTTTCAGATTGAAATACATTATATCCAACTTTGTTAAAATCTTCGTCTTCTTCTGATATTGAATTTCCAGAATCATTATTTCCATGTTGTTTAACCTTCTTAAATTTGGTACTAAATGCAATAAACAAGAAGGTAACAAACCCATAGGTTAGAATAAAAGAGGGGTGAACCCAAGTAACAAAGCCAATATCGGTTAAAATTTCTGTAGAGCTAAAGTTAAATTCAATATTGTAAATATATTGAATTAATATAATTGTACTCAATAAGGTTGGAAAGAATTTGGAAAATTTTTCATAAACCTTTGGAAAAAATATCGATAATGATAAAATGACGAGTATAGTAAAATTGAAAAGACAAGGATTAACACAACACCAAAAAAATAATAATAACATTGATACCAAATTAGAAAATTTTTTCATTTGAAGTAATTTTTTAAAATTGGATACTTTATTCTTATTCTTATTCCTATTTGTGTTCAAATTCCTTTCATAATCTTGGCCATATTTTATATCAATAATAACCACGCAAATCATAAAATATAATACCAGCGTCAAAAAGTTAGATAATGGAGTGGCATAATTAACAACAAAAGGATCAAATAGCAGATCCAAGCCTAGATATTTTGGAAAGTTGTAATGTGTAAACATTGTAAATTGAACAATGTAAACTGCAATTATTTTTAATGATACATATATTAATAACAGAAGCCAAGGCAATTTATGAGTCACAAGATATTTTTTGTAATATACCCATATTAATATATAAAGAAAACAACTAATACTGATAACTAAATTTAAAACATTAATATTACTAATCGAGGCGAAAAACATTAAAATAAAGGTTGCATAAACTTTTGATTCTCGAAACCCAGCTGCTATTTTAATTACCGATTGCTTTGTTGAAATTTTATTTTTAAGTTTTTTGTAGTCTTTTTTGACAAATATTAGCGAAAACGTAGATGCAAATAAGATAATGATATCAGCAAAGAGGGACCTCAGTCCGTGTGATTGATCAGACCAAATTCTATTTTTTAATTGAATTTTTTTTTTTTTTGTAAAAAAGGGAGAAAGGTTTGGTAGTTTGTTTTTTTTTTTTAAATATAGATTAATTTTCATTGAGAATTTTTTTTTTTTGTATTTTTTTGTTTTTTTTTTTTTTTTTTGTAAAAAAAGGAGAAAGTTTTGGTAGTTTGTTTTTTTTTTCAAAATAGATTAATTTTAATTGAAAATTCTTTTTTTTTATTTTGAAATAAAAAATTTTAGGAGATTTAAATCAAGTATTTTTATTCTTTTAACAGTTTTAACTTTACAAAAATTTTGAATTTTTGTTGATCTTATATCATTAACAGACTATTGTCAAATATTTAAATATGTTTTAATCTTAATGTTAAAAGAAAATAAAAAATATTTGTACAAAAAAAATAAATTCAATATAGGGAATTATTATTCAATTTGGATTAAAATTCAATAATGAAAACCCATTTATATCAAAAGATTTGGAAAAAGATTAAATTTTTAGGTGTTTATTTGGATAAAATTTCATATTTTGTGAATATTTTGAAAAAATGGAAATGAAAGAAATTTTGAATAATCATAAACAATTATTAAATAATAATTTTTTAATAAACTAAATTTTAAATTTTTTGTTAAAAAGTTTTTATATGGATTCAATAAACATTGAACGTAGAAAAATATAATTATAAAATAAAAACGATTAATTATTTAAATTCTTTTAATAATTCATGTGTTAAAGAAATATGTAAAATAAATGTAAACACATCAATTCTTACTTATAAAGCTGGATTTAATAATGAAAATATGGGGATTTCACTCAATAATAAAAAAAGATAAATTTAATAACTGATCTAGGCCTTATATAGAAAAAATTAATAAAATTTAATTTCAACAAAAAATTAAAAAAAGTTAACTGGTACTCATCAACCTTAGAGCATAAAAAAAAAAAAATTTTCAAATTATTATTAATGATCAATTTCTTCAATAATTGAAAAATAACTCATAACTATTTCGAAAAAAGTGAAAGTAAATTTATTTGAAAATATACTTTATTAAACTCAATTGTTAATGAAACGATTTAAATATACACAATCATTAAAAATCGTTTATTAATTCTTGATAAAGAATTTTTTTGTTAGTATGGTATTACATCAATAAAAGAGATTCATTTTTCTGATCTCGATTTTATCTGATATTTTTTACTGGTGAAAATTGGTGAAAATTACTATTTATTATTTTCTTTTTGATCTAAAAAATAGTTTTCTTAACTTGTTGAATCTCGACAAATTTTCTATGATAGTGGAAAGCATATAACTATATTTTGTTGTTTAAAAATCATTTGTAACCCGATTATATTTCATTTTTTTATTGAAATTGGTTGTGCATTGTTTTCTCCCAAAAAAAGTGCTTTTTTTTTTTAATTTTTTGGAAATATTTTAATCCAACATATTTTGTAATAAATACCTTAGCAATTTATTCAATCTGTATTAATATTAAACTTAATTCGGTGATGTCAATTGACCAAGAAATTCATTTATAAAGATGATTTTTTATGAAATGTAAAAAAAAAAAAAATGCTCTACTTTTTCAGAAAAACCCTAGTTTTTTTTTTAATTTCAAAAAATTAAAGAAAATCAAAAGATTATACTTAATTCAATTGAATTTTTGAAATTAATAGAAAATTTATCAAATTTTCCTATTTATTTAAATTTGAGAAACCCATAATAATCTTTTTGTAAGTGCTAAGGTTTTCTGGAAGTGTTTTGTTTTATTTGGAAAGCCTATTGTTCGTTTTTGGTAGAAGATGCTTACTTTGAATCGGGTTTATTCCAGTATAAATAATCATTTAATCCACAGTTTTAACATGAATTGATGTATTTAAAGCAAAAAAAAAAATGAATAAATAATATTGAAACAGAAAAATCAAAACTACAATTAGTTAATTTTCAAAATAGAAATTTCTTGTTTTTTCCTCTGTGGTTGAAGTAAGATTTCGAACAAATTTGAAATAAAAAGTAAGAAAAAAAATTGCAATCTGGTAAGACCTCTAAATTTCATAAAAAGTTGGTTTAAATGTGATAAAAGTCATTTAACATTGAGACAAAAAATATATTATTTAGTACATATACTTTTCTTGTGGATTGAGTAAATTGTATCTGTTACAAATTTTGTTTTAATTGAACAAGTCTTCATGAAGTTGAAGATGTATTTCTTTAGTTTGGTTTATTAAACTCTTTGGTTGGAATTTCCAACAAAAAAACAACAACGATGTAAGTTGAGATCTGTTCCTTATTGTTTTGAATTGGTCATTTTTCAATTGACAAAAATTGACAGCTAAAAAAAAAAATGATGCTTTTGAAAAAGAGATAATTTTGTCCTTATGAGAATACAAATCTATTTGATTATGAGGTATGTTGTTAATATAATTTTTGAGAGAATATGGGCCCAATTTAAATGTTTGACAACCTTCTGGCGAAAATGGTAAATCTATTTAATTTTTTTCTTTATCTAATTCTTATTTCCTTTTCCTTTTAAATATCTCTTTTCTTTGACAAAGTAAATGAATTTTAAAAAAAACAGATAAAAAGATAAAAAAGAGGAGTAATCTTACTTATAAAGCCCAAAGGATTGATAAATTTCATACTTTGAAGAATTACTTTTTAAAATCACGGACTTATTGTTTTCCTTTGAATAATAATAGCTATTAAAAATGATTTGTGCAAGAATAAACATTATTGAAAATATTAAGGTCAGTACAACCAAAACAAAAATCCACCTGCGTTCGTATTGTCTTCTTCGACATAAATGGTAGGTCGGTAAAAATATAAAAATCATAGCTACAAGAAGATAAACCAAAGAAAAATATCCAAATCTCATCAGTGAAGCAACGATTAACAATAAAGGAAAAAGGATTTCTACAAAAATAAAGAGAAAGGAATTTTGCTTAATTGATTTATTTTTTTCTCTTTTTGTTTCTTTGTTTGATTCTTGATCTTGTTCCATTTCATTTCCGCCTTCAGATTCGCCTTCGTTTTTGATTTCATTGTGATTACTTGTATCAGGATCAGATTCGGATTTGTTTATTATTCCGTTTTCATTTTCATTTTCGCTCTCGCTGTTGTCGCTGTTGTCGCTGTTGTCGCTGTTGTTGCTGTTTTCCTTTTTTTGGAGCTTGCTTTTTTGATCAAGATGGTTTTCTATTTTTCCGCTAATTTTACTCGTAAAATTAGAATTGGATATTTCAAGATTACCAAGATCACTTAAACTACTTGAAGATTCAAGCAGCTTTTGTGTTGTCATTTGGCCTCAAAAAAAAATAAATAAAAGCACAGAGAGACAAACTAAAAAAAAATGAAAAATCTTCTCAATGCTAATGATTAAGCAAAAATCAAAAAGTTGGTAAAACATACGTTTACAAAAATGGGGATTTAACCTACGTTCTTTCACATTCTAAGTATTTCACATTAATCCATATTCACTAAACTAAAATTCTAATAAATTCCATTTTTCTAGTTTCTCAAAATATATCGAAATATTCCAATTTTTATGTCATCTTTTGTCTACTTTTGTATTTCAAAAACAAACTAAAAGTAAACCCCCTGTATTTGGCCTTGATATTTTCTATGATCTTTTTTTATGTATGTCTCAAATTATCTTGATTTTTTCAAATAAAAAGATTTTCAGAGTTTGTGATGGAAATTAATATCATCCAAAAAATCAAATACAATTTTCTACACTCTTTTGTTCATTTACAAAGAGAGTCTCAAGAAATGTTTATCTCATTTTGTATCATTTGTGAAAAAAATTGTTTGTTTATTCAGTTTTTTCAAAAAAAATATACCTTACCGGTAAGAAGAACTGAAAACCAAAGGAATATTGAGTTTTTTTGATTTAGTCATGATTATTTGCAACTAAAACTTATTTTAATCTTGTTTTCGAATCACCATTTTAAATAATAATTTTTTATCTTGAGTCATTTTTTGGAAAGTAAAAAGAAAATTTTTCAAAATGGGAAAATATAATCTTGATGATATATCAACAATTATTAGTTTTATTATTGTGTCCTATTTTGAATTTTAAAAATATCTTCAAGTCACTACAAATCATTCTCTCCCAATGTTTTTGATTGTGCAAAAGTTTACTTTGAGTACAGTCAGTTTCACTTTTAAGGCACAAACTTTCAACGAAATTTAAGGCACAATAAAAAATCTCAAATTAAGGCACAAAATTCAAATTCTAGGAAAATAAATTGTAAAAAAAAAAAATTCCAAATTTTGTACCTTAATTTGAGATTTTTTTGTGCCTTAAATTTCGTTGAAAGTTTGTGCCTTAAAACTGAAACTGACTGTAATAGTAAATCGTATTTTTTTTTCCAAAGGTAATAGATTAATTCTTTACATAAGGGTAAAATTAAACCTGGTTCACAAATTCATTTATCTAACTTTAGAGAAATGAATAATCCTTTTTAGAAGAATTCATTTTTCCCCTATAATTTTCAGACAAAAGATCTGATACTTTTGTTTGGGTGTTTGGATCAAAATCATAAATAGAAAAATTTACCAATCCTTTTTGATAAAAAGAAATCTCATTTTGAGTAATTTCTGATAGTTTGTATGAACAAATAATCTTGAAAATTTAATCACTTTTTAAAAATATAATAAAAACTAATCAAATATAAAATCCCTTGTAGATCTAAAGAAACAATTGATCATTTATTTTATTCATAAATCCTTATTAAATTTCTTGAAATTTCAAAAGATTAAGTTATATTTTTTTTTCAAATATTAAGAGTATGGGATACAAACTATTATTCTTAAAAATCAGAGGTTTGATAATATCTATTTTTTTTTTTTGAAATTTTTTCTATTTTTTCCTTGACTGGATTTTCTTTTTAATGGGAGTAGTCTTTATTATTTTTTTGACCAATTTCAAAATAAGAATTCCTTTTCTAGAAATAGGTTTAATATGAAAATAAATAGGGTCTTTCAAATCTAAGTAAATGGCAAAAAAATTTCTCAATCTCTATTAAATTTAGGTAAAAATATTTAATAGAAACTTAGTCCCTTAAATACTTGGATAAATTCACCCATCACTGAAATATATACAATAAACAGAAACACACCAATTCTCATTTAAAAAGCGGAATTTATATTAGAAAATATGATAATTCCACTATCAAAAAAAAATTGGAATTTAAAAAATATAATTTTAAACTATCTCTAACCTTTTTTTTAAAAGTAATAAAATTTAATCAAAGAATAAATAATAAAAATCAACTGGAATTCAAAAGATTTAATAGAAATATAAAAATTGAAATATAGAAGTGCACATATAATGAGTTGCAAAATTCTATAAGTATCAAGTGTCCTGATGTTTTTTTTTAATTTAAAAGTTTTCTTGTTGTTTCTTAAATTAAATCAAAGGTGACTTTTGGTTTTCTTGGGTTTTCTATTTATTTGAAAATTCAAAGCTTTTATAGATAAAACTGAAAACTTCAAGATAGGTACCATGGTATTTTCCAGAATTTGAAAAAAAAATCAATTAAATCAAAGCTTTTATTCTATTATTTTGAATTCTGGAAAAGAGCTATTTATTTTTTTTTTTACCTTTATAAATTAAACGATAATTTTTGAAATTATCTTTTGATTTATCAAATTAAAAAAAACCTAGAAACTTTTCGGTACTTGGTGGTACTTGACGATACACCACAAAAATATTTTACATAATACAAAATCAAAAATTATTTCGTTAAAACACAAAAATACTTAAGTTATCCGACTAAGTCCAATAATTCTAAAATTCAGCTCATTTGCTGATTACATAAATAGATATTACTCTCTAATAAATAAAAAAAAATTGTCATTTATGTTTCATATATGAACAGAAGGAAATAATAGAAAATATTGTTAATTTTTTTATAGGTCTGTCCTTCCTATGAAAAAGATCGATTAATATTTTTTAAACAAATAAATAGAAATAAATCTTAATGAACTAATTTCAAATCAAGACAGTTTGAAACTATTTTCATTAAATAATAATCGTGAAATCTATGATTTGACAGGTATATTTATGAAAGAGAATTTAAGTAAAAGTGTACCAAGAGTGTAATCTTCACTTCTTCAAAATTAAAAAAAAATAAAAATAATTCAATTTTTTTCTTCGTATTATATTACATTAATAAAAGATATTAAATTTTCTGATCTCGATTTTATATGATATTTTTTAGGTATTAAAATTGGTGTTTATTATTTTCTTTTTGATTGAAAAAATAGTTTTCATAACTTGTTTAATCTCAGAAAATTTTCAAATTGAATTGAAAACACATAACTATATTTTTTTCTTTAAAAAATAATTTGTACCCTTTTCATATTTCCAGTTTTTCATTGAAATTGATTGTAAACTCTTTTTCAAAAATTCTTACTCGCCTGAAATAATAAATTGAAAAAAAATATTATCTTTTAGTATTCAAGAATAATTAATAACAAAATCTGATTTTTAATTCGCTTTTAAGTCATTCTAAATATATAATAACCTAATATATTAAAAATATAAAAAATAAAATCAAAAACTAAGCAAAAGGTGAGTTACAATTTTTAAAAATTAGCATTAAGGATTTTTATTTACTGAACTTTTACTGAAAAAAAGTTGAACAACAAGATTTTTTATGAATAATTAAATTCATTTTCAAAGACACCACATAGCCACAATTTACTTTGTGATTATTGGTATTTTCGTAGAGAGTTTTTTTTTTCAACTTATCTTTTGCAAAAAAAAAAAAAAAAGAAAAAGAAAAAGAAAAATTTCTCCTAAAAAAAAAGCATCAAAAAAAAAAAAAAAAGGAAAATGAAAAATCAAGTAGAAACTTATTCCCTTTATTATTCAAATGTAAGTAATGAAAATTTTCTAAGTTTCGCCTAAAGTCTCTGAACAAATATAAAAGCAGATTGGTACATATTCATCTCCAATTTGGACTTAGTTGTAACCAAATACTTTAGCAAAATTGTCTTGAAAGTTTTTTTTAGATTTTCAAAATATTACCAACTTATTTTTCAAAATCTTGTTTAAAATAAAACCTTATTTGCAATAAAATAAATTCAAAATAGGTTTTTAAATTCTTTTCAAACAGACTTTGAGGTTGTGCTTTGTTTCAAAGGAATTATGAAAAAAAAACTAAAGTTAATTTCAACCTTTAAAAATTTTTTTACTGACAAACCAATCAATAAAATAAATTTAACTTGTTTGATATTACCTTCAATTTACGCCTTGAGCTTTTGATTTCGCAATGAACCCAAGATTAGGTTCATTGCACAACAAAAAAATTTCATGATTTTTCATAACAGGTTTGAAAAGAACGCCAAGAAGCACTAATTATTGTTTTTCAAAGTTAAATAAATTCCTACTTGTAAAAAAACATTTTGCTCTATTTGACAGTCTTTGTCACTCTATGACTTATACTTCGCATATACATTTTTTTTCGAACACCCCCAAGCTCTCTAGATTAAATTTCTCAAAAGATTGTGAGAAATTGTAAGTGTTTTTTTCAAGATGAAAATTATTACTGATATTTTGAGAGATGTTGGTACAGGTACTGCTAAAGCTGTGGTAAATATGAAACTTTTCACAGTTTCCCAACAAATAATAAATGGGAAAATACTAAGTTTTTTGATTCCCTTTAATTTTCCAATAATAGATACCAATCAGATCATTCAGAAAACATAATCTCTCATTTGATTTTTTTTAGGTAAATTAACCATAATTCTGAAAAAGAAAAATGTTTTGGCAAAAATAAATTTGACAAAAAATTGAAAAGATATTTCAACAACTTTTTCTTTGCATAATAAATTTTCACTATCTAAAGCAAAAAAATTTGTAATTTTTTTTCCAAGAAATAATTTCCAAAAGTTCTCAAATAATGAAGCTAGTCAAAATTTAGAACTCTGGAAAATTGTGGAATTGTTGTGTGAAGAAAAAATTTTTCATTTTAAGAAAAAAAAATAATCGAAAAATAAAAAAGTTAAAGAAAAATTAATTTTTTTTTATTTGGTAGGAAACTTATCTAGTAACAGCCAACAAAAACAGAATGGAAAAAAATTATTGTGATTTTTTTTGTTTTCTTTTTAAGGAAAAAATTTTTTCTGATAAAAATGGAATTTAAATAATGATCATAATCATCAAGACAAAAATCAAATTCTTTTCGTTATATACCAACACCTGCTCTGTTTAGAAACAAATTATTTTGCCTAATTCGAAATATCGGGAATGGAATTTTGAGAGAAAAATTTCGAAAAAGAAACTTGTTCACCGATTGTGAAACGAAGAACAAAAAGCATTTAAAAAGAAAGAGCAAACTTTATTAGAAAAAATTCAGAAATGAAACTCATTTTTTTTTATAAATTCATTTTTCTCGTTTTGTCAAATTATTTTTATTTAATTTTTTTTTTTTTTTTTTTTATTTAATTTTTTTTCACTTAAAAGCCTTAATTGCTTGTAAATACTTTTTAAACCAAACACACACTAACCAAACACACCACCTTTATGAACCAAAAACGAGACTTAACACGAAGGAAGACTGTGAACCAAGAAAGGATCTTCAAATTATTTGAGATGGGAACACATGTTATTAAAGGGATGACCAGCGCACAACTGCTTCTCTCAAACGCGCCAAAAGAGATTAGGATCAATTGTGATGTTTTGTCCAAAATCATGAACACAAGATTATCTGGAGATATAAGGATTGGGCCCAAGGACTTAATTTTAGTATTTTTGTATAAATACAACCTGTTTCCATCAAATTTTGCAACTTTTAGCTGTGATCAGAATTTAGTTTTTACACCAATAAACCAAACTGCCCTTGGCAGCTTAGCTGACTACATTTGCACAGCAAATTTCCAAAAAAAAGTTCCCAAAATAATTGCAGTTATCGAGGAATATTTCGAAAAGTTCCCAAAAATGTTTAAGGGGATGCAAAAGGAATTGCTAAAGCCTAGCTATTGCTTACCCAAGCAAGTTACAATTGAAAAAAGTGCCTTAAGGATCCTCTGCAAACAGGAAAGCAACAAAAATGTGAAAATGGAAATGAAAAAGCTCTATCGCGGGCTGACCTTTTTCTTTAAAGCCCGGTTTAATCTGATCAATGGCACAAGGAAGAACAGACTTCGAATGATCTTTGTTTTGAGTTTGCAAAATGGGAGTGGAGACCAAGAAGTTGTTAAATGGGAAAAGATGTTGGGCATATTTCTGAAAAACAGGAACATTTCTTTCATGAAACACAACACCCAGCCTATTAGAAGCTTTAAGAACTCTAGCACAATTCAAAATACAAAAACTAACACAAATACAAATTCTTTCAATACTTTACAGATATCCCAAAGTTTTCAAAATTTAAAAAGCCCACAACGCCTCCAGAGCTTACCCAACAATACCAATCGTAAAAGAATTCCCAATTATCTCTTTAAGACAACAAATAATAATTATGACATCAACTATCATAAGAAGATGCTACTTGTACCAAGATCGGCGCCAATTACCAAGATGAACAATATCAATTCAATGACTTTTTTAAAAACCCCAAAAGAACATTCCTCTTTACAATTAAATAACAACTGTCTTTCTGTAAAAATGAGAAAAATTCATAACTTGAAAATAAACTCACAAGTATTATCTGAAGAAGATTTGAAATTTGAGATTGTAAATTTACTCGTCCTTCTCAAAAATATATCAAATCATCAAAAATAAATACTTTTTAATATTTTGCTTCTTGTAAGATCAAATGTAATATCAAAAACTTTTATTTGTTTTTTTTTGATTTTTTTTTTTTTTTTTTTTTTTTTTAACTTTGAGCCATTCCAATTCTACCTTAAATTTTTTATATGCTCAAATTTGATACCTATTTAGATTCTTAAAAAGCTGAGTGTGAGTATACTGTAGTCAAAATAATTGAATCTAAAATCAGACAACGAGGGCCCATAATTTTATTAACTAATCATAAAGCTGAAATTTGAAGAAAAAAAAAAAAAAAAAATATTAGATTGTTTGATCTTGCTCAAACTCTAACTCATACTAGTAATAGTCTTTTCAATTTTTAAGACATAATCATGGGTGACATGAGTTTTCCAGATTTTAAAAGAATCGATTATAAACTTTAATTTTACGTTTTTTACCAATATTAAAAAAAAAACTAACTGTGTTTTTCTTGAGGTTTTCTGATTTGTATTATCTATTGATTTTCGTTAGGTTTTTTTGAGTTTTCTATTGATTTTCCAAATAAATAGATTTTCAGAATAAAATAGAAAACCTTAAAAAAACCTAGAATAGTTCACATATAAATAGAAAAACCTAGAAAAAGTAACGGAAAGTGCCTCTTTTTTCCAGATTTTAAAAGAATTGAGTAAAATAACTACTTTTAGACGATACTTATGGATTCATGAAAACTTAAGAGTAAGTGCCGTAGGTTATTTTTTACCTTTTGAAATTAACCGAAAATTTAAATAACTTTTCAGTTTATTTCAAAAATTAAAAAAAAACCTAACGAGAATGTCCTAGGTTTTACAAAATTCAAAAGAATTGAGTAAAATCGAAGATTTTTATTCTCTATTCTTTTAAATTCTCGAAAACCTCAGGAAAGTGTCCTAGGTTTTTTTTACTTTCTGAAATAAACCGAAAATTTATTAAAATTTTCTGTTTATATCAAAAATTAAAAAAAACCTAACGGAAAATTAAATAAAAATTAAAATTTTCAATTTAAATCGAGAAACAATTTTTCAATACTCCAACATAATTGATATATCATTTGTAAAATATTTATTTTATTTAAAAAACCTTTCAAAAGATAATAAAATTGCCATTTAGCTATGAAGAACCAAATTTCAAAACTTTTTTATAATTAAATTTAAAAAAAATCTCAAAAATAATTGCTTTTAGCAACCAAAATTGTATAATACCATAAAAAATAATTTTTAATCAAAGTCATCTTATTAATCAATCATATTGATAGAAGTGGATATATTAAAAAAGTGCAAAAATTGCAGACATTTCTTTTTTTTTTGAAAAAATTTTTTCATTATTTTGATGTGACCCTTAGAAATTTTGTAATCAATAGAAATTTGATTTTCTTTTTTTAAAAATTTTTTTATCAAAGAAACAACACATATTCTGTCATACAATAAAAAGAAAAACAATAATTTTGTTTTAATTTTAAGAGTAAAAATTATTCTTATTTAAAATATTTATCAAATATTAAATTTCATATAAAAAAGAAATTAAAAAACTTGAAAGCTTTTTTCAAGGTTAAAATTTTTAAAGAAAAATACAGTATAATGTCACAAACTTGTATTTGATTATTAAACTCATATATAACAATTAATATTTCAATTGTAAATATTTGTTAAGATAATTATAGGATATGAATCACAACTTTGACTGAAAATCTGGTGATCATTTCTATAATTACTCATCCACCTTAATAAAAACAAAGTAATAAAATCTTTAGTGTTTTAAAAAGAATATTTTTAAAATAGAATATCAAATTAATTCATTTTTTATATTTCTGAAAATATTAATTTCCAAATTTATAGGACAATTTTTTGAAATTTCATTATTCCTGAAATAGTAAAACCTTTTCTTTTTTTTTTTTTTGATAAAACTTATTATTTTCAAACTTTCAGTGAGAGAATTACTAATAAATCAGCCAAATTTCAGTATTTGGGGCAATTGTTTTATTATGTTTATTTCTTAGCTCATTTGTCTTACAAATAATAAAATCATTACATTATATTTTTATTTATTAATCTATATTGGTTATTATCACTAAATACTTTAGTAAAATACATAATTATTCAAAAAAAAAAAAAATAAAACAAATTTTTTTCTGATGAAAAATCTACCCCTCTTTTTGTAATTTATTTTAATGTTGAAATCAAAATTTCTCAAAAAAAAAAAAAAAAAATTAAAATTTTCTGTTTTTAATCCGAAACTTTTCTAATGATCCAGGATTTATTTCAACCTGAATGGAAAAGTTCGAAATTTTCCTTAGAGTGCTTTTTTTTAGAAATAACACTATTACAAGAAACAACAAAAAGATTTTTTCGATTCATCTAATTTCAAATTATTCATTCAAGATAAGTGGAATACCTAACAACACCAATTGTCAGTAAAAAGAGTCTGGATGTTACCCACAAATTTACAAAGATATTTTAAAAATTTTTCGTTCAATTTCCTTATTTTGTTATAGTTTTATGAACTTTGGATAAATGAGAAAAAAGTATTGTCTTGGTCTAAAATTTAAGAAACTTTTGAAATTAGTTAACACAACTATCTGAGTTGGGACAAAAAGATTTTAAAATTGATATATCATGTTTCTTAAACTGGGAATTGAACCAAAAATGTTTTTTTAAATCATCGAATTGATTAGTATATTATTTTATGTTTTTTTAAATAAATATTTTCAAATTTCGGTAATTGTAAACCTTAAAGGGTTTCTTATTATATGACAAATTTCCATTAAATTCAGTTGATAATTATCTTTGAAAACAAACAATGAAAACAATTAATTTTGAGTTAGAAAAAATTAGGATTGTATAAAACAAATTAGAATCAATTGATTAACTTCAACCATAATTATTTTATGGTAAAGAACTCATTTTAAGAACTTGAGAGTTTTAAAATCTAATATCTTTACGGAAAGTCATTTTTGTTTAATTCTTTTTTTAGATTAATTTTTCTAATGAATAATTTAAAACAAAAATTGAACACAAGTGACTCAAATCAGAAAATAAATGATGTAAACCAAAAGATACTAAATAAAAATAAAGAAACAAATGAGAGAAAACAAAAAGAAAAAGCAAAAAATAAAAGAGATCTTCACGAAAAAGAGCAAAATTTAAAAAAGCAAGAAACAAACAATAAAAAATCAGAAACTGAAATAGATTTAAATACTATTGCTAACCAATCTGTTGTGAATAAAAACAAAATAATAGATCAAAAAAATAATCGCAATTACCCAAAAAAAAACGAAAAAGAAAATGAAAAAGAGAAAGAGAATGAGAAAAATAACGAACCTAAAAAAGCTAATGAGAAAGAAGAAAAAGAGAAAGAGAAAGAAAGAGAAAAAGAAAGAGAAAAAGAAAGAGAAAAAGAAAGAGAAAGAGAAAAAGAAAAAGAAAAAGAAAAAGAGAATGAAAAAGAAATAGAAATAGAAATAGAGGAAGAAACGGAAGAAGAACAAGCACAAGAAAATGAATACAATTTAGAGGATTACAAAGAAAAAATCAGATCAATAATAAAAAAACAACCAAACCCAGAACAAATCTCTCGTAAATTGAAAAACCTGTTCCCAAAAGGCTTAAACGACGAACTACGTAAATTCGTCTGGCCTTTACTTTTAGGTGTATCGACAGACGAATTGGATCCAAATTTTGAAAAACATATTATAGAACACAAAGATACAAAACAGGTTCGAGTTGATATTGAGAGATCTTTAACAAAGTTTATTGAAAATATTGATCCAGATAAGATTCCTGTAATTCGTAATACATTAGAAACAATTATTAATTCAATTCTTTCAAAAAATCCCACTTTGAATTATTTCCAAGGTAACTTTTGCATTTTTCTCTTAGTTTCATTTGTTTCTTTAATTTGTCCTTAATTGATCCTTCAAAATACAAACAATTCAAAAATTTTCCTGAGAAGTAAAAAAACAATTATGAGATACTTTTAAAAAACTTTTTCGGAATAAAACAAAGAGTGAAAAACAGATACAATGAAGACCTTAAGGTAGTAGTCATGGTTTTGAAATGAAAAAGAAAAAAAAAGGATAATAGAGAAGAACTCAAAACAAAATCTAAGTGAAAATGGAAACAAAAAGAAATAACAGGTTTTTTTAATTGGGACAGTCTGGAGAAACCACAGAAATCACAGAAATCACAAAAATCAAAAAATAAAAGTATGTTGCAAGGAAAACAAGAAATCACAGCACAACCACCAAACCCCTAAAAAAAAAAAAAATCTCTGGAATTAAAGGAAAAAACAATTGAACACTAAAGTTCAGTATAAATCATAAATTAGAATATTAGTTTTTACAATACTCTCTTACCATCAAGATTTTACTTGTTTTAATGATTAAGAAGTCTGGTGTCGAAAAGTTTTAACAAATTTTTTGATTTTAAGAAAGTACTTCATGTGATCACAATACCAAAAGAGATCTTAATTATATTTAATCATTTGGTGGGGGTAATATGTAGTTGGTGAATTATTCTTTGGCGTAAATGGTTTTTGTAATTTCTGTGATTTCTTCTTTTCGTTACAATGTATTTGTATTTTTTAGTTTCTGTAATTTCTGTGCTTTCTGTGATTTCTGTGAGTCTTTTAATCTATAAAATTAAATAAACATGCCCACTTTGTTTCTTTTTTCACCTTTTTCAAAATAAGAACAATGTAACAATAAAGATCTTTAATTGGTATTTTTTGGAAATTCTCTATTTTTTTCAAAAACTTTTAATCTTTCCATGTTTTAATAACTTGAAAAATTTGATTTTTCATCAAATAAAATAATTTCATTCTTTCTATTAGTTTCCCTATAAGTTTAAAATAACTTTTTATGTATTTTTCCTTTAAGGAATATTTTAATTCCATGTTCTCCGAGGGTTGGAATACTCCATTATAACACAAGATAACGTTTGTAATTGATTATTTGTTGATTAAAAGTCAATATATTACAAAATTTTAGGATTTTCTTGAGATTTTTAAAAAAAAATATTTATTGATCAAAAAACTTTTCCAAAATTCTCGAATAAATCAATAAAAATTTAAAATAGACTCTGTTTACCTCTTACTTTGCCCCAGATGATAATAAAGTATATTTATACCCTAAAATCTATAATACTTGAAAATGTAGAGGAATGAATGTACAGGAGGCAAATTTTGATTTTTGAACCTTTTCAAGGTAAATTCCAAATCTGTATAACAGAAAATAGTTTATCGAATTACAAAAATTTTCGAAATAAAACCCTAAATTTTATTATTATTATGATCAAAGAAGTGTAAATTACACTCTTAATACCATTTTACTTAAATTTCCTAAAAGGTAATTTAATCTTAGAATCATAGATTTCAAGATTATTCAAGGAAAAGACATACCCAAATTTTCTTTATAGTTAAAAAGCAAAAACAAAAAATTGAAAAGAAAAAAGCAAAAAACAAAAAAAAAAAAAAAAAGAAAGAAATTTAAAAGAGTTCTATAAGAAGAAATTGTTAAAAGATCAAAAAAAAAATCAATGTTATTTTTAATTAAAAAAGAACACCCAAAATAACTGCCAGGGTACTTTTGGTTAATTTAATTTAATTTGATAATTGATCATGAATGTTCATTTAGAGCTGTTTAATTGTTGTAATTTCTTTTTTCTATTTATCTGATTTTTTTTTATCCTTTAGACTTTTTATGTTTTTTGGTTTTTCTTTTTTCTTTTTTATTTCCAAATTACCCTACTTTCGTGTTCCGGTGTCTAAGTAATAACAAGAAACCACCTGATCTTTTTCCCTTGTAACGCTTCTTCTAAATATAAAGAAAATTCAACGATGGAAAAAATGGAAAAAAATAAAACAGTAAATTTTAAATTTTAACAAGATCTCTTGTCCCAACATTATTTTTAGTCAATAAATATGTTGTTTGTCTTAAAAAGAATATTCACTAGCCTAAAATTTGGATAGGCCTTAAGGAAAAATAGGAAGTTTACTTCTTTTAAAATAAAATTAATCAATCTTATAAAACTTTTCCAAATCCTTTTGCTACTAATTATTGGTCTCTTTAAGTCTTTTTATGGCGTATTCCTTTTCGAATGATTGAATCAATTCTTGAGATGACATTATTTTCTCTCTTTGTGGCAAATTAAAAAATGGGTAAGTTTAATAAAAAATGGACGGAAAAAGTTTTTTCGGTCAAACTTTTATACTATTACTACAAACTTACATGATAACTCACATTATTACTTCCCGATCAATGTGCTCACTTTTAACCTTAGATCAAACTTTGAATGTTCAAAACTTTAATGATTCTATTAAAGTTACAGCCTATTTAAGTACGTAAAATTTAATTGAATATAGTAACTCTGTTAAGGCCCGAGTTTGTATAAAATTAAGATTTTAGTTATTTAAGGGATTAGCTCCACCCTATATTTGTCTATAATCAAAGTATGCTGTAAATAGATTGTAAATGATATTAGTGCTACATGGTTCAATAGTTTCTGAAAAATCAATTAGAAATATTATTGCCCAATAAATTATTATATTTTTACTAACGATTTCAATTAAAAAAATTCATTTTGCAAAAATGTTTTTTAATTCCTTTTCGAAATCTAAAAATAGAAACCCAAAATACAGTATTCTGATCTTAAATAATTCATATTTAGAACCTCCAAAAGTTATTATTTTTTCAAATTTTAAATTTTCAAAGATTAACCCTATAATCATCAACATAAAAACCCAAAGACTGATTAGTTTTGTTTCCTTTTGATAAAGTTAATTGTAACATCAATATATTTCCAATATTTTAGAAATAATTTGTTAAAAAAATCTATTGGTTAATTATTTAATTTTTTCAAAAAAATTGAATTTTTTAACAACAAATCTACATTTCGCCATAAATTTAAGAAATATATTTTGCAACTTTGTAATCTGAATATTGACAACTTAATCTTTAAATTTGTGATGAAATGCAGATTTTTTTCTGAAATTCTTTGGATTTTTTTACTAATACATAGATCATTTTTAATTGAGGGGATCAATAAATAGTACTGCATGATTAATCGATTTTTTAGAGACATTCAAACCATGAAACATCAATGTGATTTACACCCAATAACAACATACTTTTAATTTTAGACTTCTCCTTGGTAGACACTATATCCCTTAAAGTGGAAATTTTAAACAAAATGATTTATTTTTCAAATTTTATACAAAAAAAAACATAGGTATATCTAAAAGATTATTTTAAAAAAAATAATTAATTACAAACGATTAATTGTATTAAAATTGCAGATTATTTCTTTTTCAACACATATTATAAACTTATCTTAAAATCTTTTTTTTGTTTTTTCTATTACATGCTAATTCGATTTTTCTTAAACTTAAATCGACTAAATTCAACAAAACTCAGAGATTTCCCTATTTATAAAAAATTATATTTAACAATGTTCAAAGGTATTTATAATATTTTTTCTTTTTTAATAAAGATAAAAGAAAAATAAAACAAAAAAAAAAAATACAGACCGATATATATATATATTAAATCCCATCCCAAAAAATTGTACACACCCAAAATCAAAAAAATACAAAAAAAAACACAATTTATGATATTTTCGGATTTATTGTTAAGAACTAAGTGTTGGAAACTTAGTCTGGTAAAGAGAGAATTTTGAAGTGACTAAAAATGAGACTTAGTATTCAAAGAGTATCTAACAGATACAGTAATCAGAAGTATTTGAATCTTAATTTAGTTTTCTAAAACAAGAAAGAGTAAAAAATGAAGAAGTTGTAAAAAACGATTGAAAGAAAAGAATGGAGAGTGGAAAAAATAAAGATGTTTAAAATAATTGTTGTGAGAGAACTGAAATTTTCTGGTTTAAATGAACTTGTTGATAGGCTTTATTTTGTCTTGAGCTCCTTTTTCCTAATTGCGTGTTGAGTCATGTTGATCAGAAAAAAATTGTATTGGTAATTTCATAGATTTCTTTTTTGTTCATTTTCCTCAATAATTCATCTGTGCCAAAAATTGCATTGTTAAATTTGTTGAAATTTCACAAACAATTATTGATCGATCAAATGATAAGATACCATCAACTAATTGTATGTTATTTTTCTATTTAACAAACTCGACATTAACTCTCTTTCAACCATCTAAAAAAATTTCAAGATCTTCCGAAACAGATTAGCTAACTGGAAAAAAGGAAATGAAAACATATCAAAAAAAGACAAAAAATGAAATAGTTTGTTAAATCAAAATTATTTCCAAATTGAATGTAAAGTGCAGTATTATTGTTCTTTCAACTGTTTTTAACTGTGTACCCAAAAAAAATTGAATTTAGTTTAGATACACATCTTATAATTATTAATTAATGAAATTCAACTACCCAGTCATTATTAAAATTAATTAATTAAAATCATAAATATTTTCTTATATTATTCAATAAACAATCCAAATTCATTTTTAATTAATATAGTTTATTAAAATTCTTAATTTAACTAAAATGTGTATATCTCTTTTTATTACCATTTCTAACGTTTATAGGTTTTCATGATATTTGCACATGCTTTCTTTTTGTATGTGGAAAGGATCTTGGATTTAAATTATGTGAAAAAATGAGTTTAACTTTCATTGGAGACTCTATGAAACCGACCTTTTCAGTAATTTTAAAATACTTATCTATGATCAACTTGTTAATTAAAGAAGAAGATGTGGAAGTTTATAAATTTTTAACAAAAGCCAAAATGGAACCAATCTTTGCAACAAGTTGGGTTTTAACACTTTTTTCGTATAATATCAACAATTTTGAAATTGTCAAACAAATTTTTGATTTTATACTTTCTACACACCCTTTAATGCCATTTTATTTAAGCACTGCTTTAGTTTTAGAAAACAGAAATGCATTATTAAAAAAACAATGCGAATTTTCAACAATTTATACCTTTTTACAAAAACTGCCAAAGATTTCAAATATTGATAAAGTTCTTGAAAAAAGTTATTTATTATTTCAAATTCATCATCCTAAAAAAATTCTTCATCAAATCGATATAGATCCATATTCAGATGATTTTGGTGAATTGAAACATCCTCTGGATAATTCTAAAAAAACTCTAAATTACAAGTTGATTGCTTGGAAAAGAAATTTTAATAAACAATATTTAAATAAAAAATATTTAAAGAAAAAAAGGAAAAAAATAATTTCTTTTTTTATTTTCTTTTTTATAATTATTGTTTTATTAATAATACACCATTTTTTGAAATAATAAAATTCAAAATTAATTCATTTTTTTTTTTTTTTTGTATTTTTCTATTTACTATGCAGAAAAAAAATAAATCCAATTTGAAAAAATTTAATTTAATTACATTTAAGCAATAAGTATTAAACTATAAATTAATTTTTTAAATCAGTTATTAACACTAAGTATAAAGGGTATGATTTAATTTTCAAAAGATTTCTAAATAACTGAATCATACTATCAAGAATTTAAATGGATTATTGAATAGCCTTATTTATCTTTTTGTTCTTGTTCTTTTCTAAACTTTAACATTTTCTTTGTAATATTAACATTCAAAATAAAAAAGTTTTTTTTTTTACGTGATCACTTTATAATATGGAAATTTTTCGTTTTTCTTGAAATTATTTTAGCAAAGAAGATACTCCCTTTTTAACAAAAAAAAAAAAAAAAACAGTTTATAATAAACTCTATTTCAAAAATTATTACTTGCCGAAATAATAAATTGAAAAAAAAAAAAAAAATTTCTATTATATTTAAGAATAACTAATTATTATATCTTATTAATGTTTCTGTTTTTAAATTATTATAAACTGATTAAAACTTGATATTTTTTTATTATTATTAAATAAGGAAGTGGTTATTAACCCTCTTGTTTATCCTTCATTTTTCCAGAATTTAAAAGAATTGAGTAAAATCTTGGATTTTACTCTATTCTTTTATATTCTGGAAAAGCTAGGCACTCCACGAGACTTGAAGGTATTTGAAGACACAATTATTTATCCATCTTTCCCCGAATAAATATGATTTTTAAATATTTTTTCACTTTCCAGCTTGGGCTATGTTTGATTAGATTAATTCAATAATCATCTAATTCTATTTCTAAATCTTTTAATGTTTCAAATTTTCCATTATTGTTAATTGTTTTCTCTAAAAGATATAAGTCTAGTTAATTTATCAAAATGTAAAAGTTTAGATTATTTAAATTCTTGTATTAATTTATGGAGTACTTTAATATACAAAATAAACAGAAACATAACATTTCCCATTGACAAAACAGAATAGAAAAAAGAGAAAATAGTAATTTCAGTTTATAAAAAGAAATTTAAATTCAAAAAGAAATTAAAAAAATTATCTCAGACTTATTGAGAAATTATAAAAATAAAATTTAACCAATAAAAGAATAAATAGTAAAATTAATTGAAATTCAAAAGATTTAATCCAACTAAAAAATTGAAATATATAAATACACATATAATAAGTTTCTGATTTCTGTAATTCGGAAGTATTGTTATTATTTCAAGAATTTAAAATAATTGATTCAAAGTATAGATTTTTTTAGTCTTTTGAATACGGAAATAGATAGATACTCTTATTCACTTTCTTACACTAAACAAAAATATTTCACAATAATTAAAAAATAAAAATCATAATTTAAATCTCCAAAATATTTAAGTTATCAATTAAGATTGACAATTCTAAATTTTTGGACATTTCCTGATTGATCAAAGAGATATTCCTATGTAATCAATAAAAATTCAAATAAAATTTATCCTTTATGCTTAAAATATGAAAAGTAGAAAAATATTGAAAATATTGCACATTTTTTATGAGGATTTTATCTTATGAAAAAAGGGTATATTAAAATTTCAATACAAATTATAAAAAAGAATTATATTTTAATGAAATACTTATAAACTAAGAAAATTTGAAATTATTCCCATTAATGAATAATAGCGAAATCTATGATTATACACGTAAATTTATGAAAGGTAATTTAAGTATAAGAGCAACTATTATGTAATTTACAATCCGAAAATCATAAAAAAATGTTTTTTTCTTTTTTAGCTAGTCAAATTTGAGTGAAATGGAGATTAGTTATAATTTTGAGGTCTTATTCAAATGTGCCTGTAACCTTAAAATGATTTTTTATTTTAATATATCTTGAGGATATCAACCGAATTTGTTTGTGATTTTTTTTAATTACATCAGTTTCACTTTTAAGTGACAAACTTACAACTAAATTTAAGGCACATAATAATCTCAAATTTAAGCACATTTTTTGGATTATTGTTTTTTTACATAAATTAATATACTAGAATCCAAATTTTGTGACTTAATTTGAGATTTTTCATTGTTCCTTTGATTTCATTGAAAGTTTGAGTCTTAAAAGTGGAACTTACTGTAAGAAGCACCCTGCACCTTTCATACCTTTATTGGTATGTTAAGCTCTTCGTTATGGACATTTTTGATTAATAGATATATTTACTGTAGTTTTACTCTTATACATCTAAAAAAGTAAAAGTCGATTTTAAAAAAATTTTGACAAATCCAAAATCAAAAATAGGCCAAAAAAAATCCAATTTTATTATCTTTATTCAAACTGATATTAAACAACTTTTAAGTTATTGTATATTAATTGTTTCATATTTAATCATTTTTCCCAAATATAATAAAAAATTTCAAACAAAAAAAATCAAAATTGCTGTGTTTCCAAAATAATGAAACAAGCAAAACAAAAAATTATATTGGTAAATTTGTTGAAATTTCACCAAAAATTATTGAGAGATCAAATGATAAGATACTATAGACTTATTGTTTGTGATTTTTAAATTTATCAAACCAAGCATTATTCTTCTATCCAGTTATTGAAAAAAAAAATACCAGATCGAACGAAACAGATTAAGTAAGACAAAAAAAAGGTGTGAAAATAAAACAAAAAAGACAAAAAATAGAAAAATAATATGTAAAATAAAAATTATTTCCAAATTGAATTTAAAGTGCAGTATTGTTATTCTTTCAACTGTTTAAACTGTAGCTCAAAATTTTGGAATTTAGCTTAATAGGATATAAATAGATCACATTATCTTTTTTCAATTCTAAAATCTGACTTTCAACCAAGATCATCAATTCACTCAAGAGAGAAAAAAAAGTACCAAAAAAAAAAAAGTTACACATTCCTATTTATCGTTTTGGAAACTCTTTTTGAAAAAGCGAAAAATATAAAAAAAAATTTAAGAGAAATTCTTTACTTTTTTATTATTAAAATACAAGTAAATTTAAATCCAAAAAGATTTTATGGGTATCTCAAGTATAAAAACATCAAATAACTTACCCTCAATTACAGCTTAGTTTATTCATAGAAAACCTAAATTTATATTAATCCCTTAAAACATTAAAATTATTCATTTTTTCTTCTTCTTTTTCTAGGAATCGATATCAATAACAATGTTTTTTTTTCTCTTATTTTTATTTTCATCAACACTTCTGCCCTTTTTAATACTTTTACGCTATTTTTACAGAAAGCCTTTAACATTATGTGAGTGTTTAAGTATTTCTTTCCCATTGGGTATGGTTATATCATCGTGGTTTGGTTATTTTTTAGGATCACTTCTCAAAATATGGATCTCTGGAAACCTATTAACTTTAATAACAATTTTACAACTAACCATATCTTACCTGGCAATTTTAAAATTTAAAAAGCATAATTTTTTCCTCACCAAAAAAGAGAAAGAAAATAAAAAACAAAACAATGAAAACAAAAAAGAAAACAAAAATAATGAGAGCCAAAATCAAAAAATCAAAAACACCAACACCAACAACAATAACAATAACAAGAACAATAACAATAACAATACGAATATGAATAACCAAAACCCCAACAACACTAACAATACCAATATCAACACCAAGAACAATAGCAATAAGAACAGCAAAGAAAAAAAACTCGTTAATTTGTTTCTCATGGAAATTAAGACCCATTCAACATTCTTTATAACCGCAACAATTGTCACAATAATTTTTAGTATTTTGTCTTTGCTCCATTTTTTACCATACATGAGCAGAACAGAGTCATACTATACTGCAAAAAATTGTTATGGTGATTTACCCTTTCATTTAAACATTATTAAATCGTTTACAAAGGGGATCAATTCAGAATGGGGATCTCTGAAGGATCTTCAATTCCCCATCTATAGCGGCACGGCGTTAGTGTACCCATTCATTGCGGACTTCCATACTGCTTTAATAAATGGCGGGTGCCAATGCACACTTCAGGCTACTTTGGTTGTTACAACTGTAATCGAATTTTGTTGTCTCTTAACTTTATTGTATTTTTTTTTCCAAAGGATAGTCAGGAACCAAATAGTTTCGCTCATAACAATTTTTTTAGTCATATTTGGAGGTGGCTTTGGCTGGGTTTATATTCTTAAGGACTTAATTTTTGGATTACCCGAAGATGAAACTTTAATAATGGATTTGAACAAATACGATTATAATTTTAAAATTGCAAAGAACAAGGAACTGTTTTGGTTCCCGTTTGTTGACGCAACATTGATCCCCCAACGAAGTGCGCTGTTAGGTTACTGTCTAGCCATTTTTGTTTTGACTCTAATCTATCATTTAATTTCTGCAAATTGGATCAGAATTAAATTCAAATCGGCCTTGAAAATCGCAATTTTAGCATCCCTCTTGACGGGGCTACTTCCACTTACACATACATACTCTTATTTAGTTATTGCCTTTATAACATCAATCACTTTAATTCTGAATTTTCCTTATTCCAAAAAATATAGTTTGCAAATTAAAAAAAAATATTTTTTAACAATTTTGCTGTATGCGGTACTTTCAAACATTATTGCATTCCCGCAATTATTTCTTTTTATGTCGAGAGTTTCTTCAGACAATTTTATAAGATTTGAACCAATTTGGAAAAATGAATGGACAAATCCAATATTATATATTATCCTTAGCTTTGGCCCAATTTTTTTAATTGGGATATTTTCTTTACCTTTAATATGCAACACTGGATATAAAACCAAATTTTTCATCTCCTTTATATTATTATTCATTTTTTCAATATTGATCATGCTTCAACCTTGGAAATATGATAATATAAAATTACTCAATTTCCCCTTTTTCATTTTAGCCCTGGCGACTGCTAGGTTTTTAGTGTTCCTATTGGACATACGCCTGGAGGGGCTTTTGGATTGTTTAATAACCCCATTGGTGTTAATATTATGTATAATCATAATTTTACCTGGTTTACTCTCAATGGCTTCAGTGGCAGTAAATGTAAGCGAGCTATTTGATCAGGAATTAATACAAATCGGCGAATTTGTTTCCAAAAACACTGAAAAAAATGCTTTATTTGCAGTGCCAGATACAAATTTCCATAGAAACCCGGTAACAACTCTTGCGGGTAGACAATTATTAGTTGGTCAAGAAGGCTGGCTTTGGAGCCACGGTATTAATGCAGATTCTGAAAGGAGGCAGGTGGCAACTTATTTAAGTAACGGGATCAGACAAGATACTCAAAAAACCTATTTTCAAAATTTGTTTCTCAAATTTAATATAACTTATATCATGGACAGTGATTATAAAATACACAGTTCAATTATTGAACATTTTAATTTCCTTAAAATTTGGGAATCAGAAAATTATCGAATATTTAGAGTTATTTTTAATTAAAATTTTAATTCATATTGATTTTTAATTAATTCGTTGTCCATTCGATTAATTTACGAATAGTAAAATTGTTTTGTAAAAAAAAAATTAAAAAATACAAAAAACAAGAGATATAAAAAAAAAAAAATGATTTTTTTTTGTAATCAGCAATTATAATAAAATTTTAACTTCATTATAATATTAATTTATTCATATGTTTGTTCTTTTATCACTTTTTAAAAATAGATTTAATAAATAATATAATATAATTTTTGAAAAAAATCAGTTTTAAAAATGCTGAATAGCTTAAAGATAAAAGATTTTTAATTTTCAAAAGTCTGAATAAATAAATATTTTTTTCAAAAATCTTTTTTTTTTTTTATTATATAAGCCATGCTGATCTGACAAAATTACCTTATGTTTGCCGTTAGGTTTTTTTTAATTTTTGAAATAATCAGAAATTTTAAATAATTTTCCGTTTATTTGAAAAAGTAAAAAAAACCTAGTTACTTTTCGTTAGGTTTTCCAGAACTTAAAAGAATGGGGTAAAATCAGAGATTTTATTCAATTATTTTGAATTCTGGAAAATCCATGCTTTTTTCGTTAGGTTGTTTTTAATTAAAAAATAAATCGATAATTTATTGAATTTTCGGTTTATTTCTGAAATTAAACAAAACTTAGACACTTTTCGTCAGTTTTTATTTTATTTTTTGTTTTGTTTAGAAAATCAATAAGTTTACGAAATAAAAACAAAAAGTGAAAAAAAGTCATCGGCACTTCACTTTAGGTTTTTTTTAATTTGAGAAATAAAACGAAAATTTATCTAATTTTTTTTTTTTTTTTTTATCAAATTAAAAAAACCACTGTTATCTTTTCCAGAATTTACAGGACTAGATTAAAATCTTTGTTTTTTCACTATTCTATTGAATTCTTCAAAAAATCTTTTATTAGTTTTTTTTTTTTAGAAATTAACAGAAAATTTGACATTTTCTTTTTATTTTTATATTAATAACAAAAAAATACAGTTTTTAGTTTTTCTTGTGGTTTTCTATTGATTTGAAAAGACACTAGGGTTTTACAAATAAAATATAAAGTCACAAGGAAATTGCATTTAGGTTTTCCAGAAAACAAGAATTAAGTTAAATCTTTGATTTTACTCTATTATTTTGAATTCTAAAAAGGTGCCATTGGTTTTTTTTTTAATTTTAGAAAATTAAAAAAAATTGTACTTGACGATAATCAACAAGAAATTATGGCAATTAACAAGACTTCCTCAGAATCTGTATGGGTGACAAGAACTCATTAAAAGGGTTATCAATAATAAATAAAAGGTCCAGAATATCTTATTAATATTTGGATATTATTCCATTGTTAGGTTATTAATTTTAATTTAAAAGAATTGAGTAAAATATTTGGTTTACTCAATTCTTTTAAATAAAAAAAAAAAAACCTAGATATGTCTTCTATAAATTACGAACTAGGTGACATATTATATATATATATATATATATATATATATATATATATATATTCTTTTTTAAGTATTTTTTCTTTTCATTTGTTAAATGTTTTGAGAATAGATTTAAAATAATGTTAGAGTCACTTGTCGTTTTTAATTGGATAACGATAATAGAATTAACTTCCAAAATATCATACTATATGTTAAATTTTATAAAAAAAACAAGCTACATTGGGATTATTGGTGAAAGAAATGAATAAAAATAATATTGTTGGGGAAAACTATACTTTGCTTAAAGATGAAGTTGAATTAAGTGGGTAGCAAAATAGTTTCAACCACTGAAATTCAAAAATATGATAGTTTATTAAAAATTTTTCGTGTACTCTAAAGTTCTAAATTCTCCAAAAATTTAAAAAAAAAGGAAAAAAAAACTTTAATTTTTACAAAAATCTAAAAAAAAATAATATAAAATTAAAAAACAAAAGTAATTTTGAGAAATTTATTTATTTTTTTTTACAGAGATTATTATTTTTTTTTGAGATCAAAGACTCAATATTTTGCGTTTATATTCAGGTTTTGTTAATATTATATTGAGATTTTATTTGAATATAATTTCCTCAAAAAATGTTATCCAAATTCAACTATTCTTGAGATCTCTCAAAAAAAAAATAATAATTATTTTTTTTCAAAATTCTACTTTGCGAAAAAGAATTTTAAGCTTAATTAGTATTTATTATACAAATTTTTCTTTAATTGTATCATATCTTTTCAAAAAAAATTCAAATTTTTGATAAATTAAAGTCTTTTTGTTTTTTTTATCTTTCTTGAAATGTTTGAGTAACTTATTTGTTAGTAATAAAATAATAAACTGCTTTTTCTTTTTATTTACTAAAAGTATCAAAGGTATTCTCGACAAAATCCAACTTGAATTCTCATACAAACCAAAATATCTCATTTTTAGATAATATTTAAACTATTAATGGATTTATTAAAACTTTTTTTGGAATATTTACTCAAGATATAAAATCGAAAATGCAACAAAATATATATGAATAATAAAATCAAAAATTAACTTTTTCTATTACTTTTCCAATCTTTAAAATTCATTATTTTGTGAATTTTAAAAAAGCATTGAATTCCAAGAAATTATTCAGTTGATAGTGTACAAAATACTTTATCATTTTTATTTCAGTTCCTAAACAATTTGGAAAATACCACATTATTTGGAATTGTGAAGTTTTATAAATAAAAAATATATTTGCAATTCTAATTGTAATGGGTTATTGAATTCTAATGGGTTGAAGAGACAAAAATATTTAAAAAAATAAAAGAAAAATAAAAATTATTTTTTATTAATCAATAATATTTCTGTTATTTTTCTCGAGAAAAAAGATTAAAAATAATAATAAAAATGACGCTATATTTTTCAGATCTACATCACTTAATATATTTTTTATCAATCAAGTTCTACAATTCTAATATTATGAATATGTTATAATTGCTTAAATAGATATTACAAGGTTAATGAAAAAAATTCAAATAAAGTTTGTCATTTATGTTTAAAATATAAACAGATGGAAATTATAGAAAATATTGATCATTTTTTATGGATCTGCCCTTCCGATAAAAACAATAGATATGTATTTTAAAAATAAATTAAAAGAATTAAACTTTATGAAATAATATTAAACTAATTTAGTTTGAAATTATTTTCATTAATTAATAGTCATGAAATCTATGATTCCACGGTTAAATTTCTGAAAGGAAATTTAAGTAAAAGTTAATCTAGAGTGTAATTTACACTTCATTCTAAATAATAATAATGAATTGTTTATTTTTTTTTGACTTTACATCACTGGTATTTAAAATTTAAATGGGATAAAAATTTCAGACGGTTATCTTTTTTTCAATTCTGTAACCTAACTTTCAGTTGGGGATTTTTAACTCAATATAGACCCAGTATATAAATAATATTGTACAATTAAAACAAAAAAAAAAGAACCAACCAAAAAAAAAAGAGATCCCAAATTGCAGTCTCTTTCTTTGGAATTTAACAGTTAAAGAAAAAAGGGAAAATGAAGTGTATACTTTTACCCATTTATTATTCACATACAAGCAATAATTTTTATTTAAAGGCTAATTTTTATTGTTTGTTTTCTTAAGTGTATTATCGGATTTAATGTTATTGTCTATCTCAGTCCCAGAATCTGACGATCCTTCAGAACTTGAAATTTGATCATAATCCCGAATAAGTTGAAAAACCCAATCAACATAAAGCTCAAGTATTTGGTTTCGATGCCTGCAGTTATGAAGATCGTGTTTTTCGATTTCGTCAAGATGTAACGTGACATTAGTGTGTTGTTTCATTTGGTTTGCTAATTGTTTTGTAGCCCTCCAGTCAACAATAGGATCGTTTTTTCCTTGTACAAATAGCCAATTACGACAACAATTTGTCTGTGCAATAGTTTCTGCGTTTTGGGTTATCGTTTCTCCTGATTTATGGAAAGAACAAAAAGTGCCTGTTGTCATTTTGTAGAAGATTAAGGGATCTTTAACATATTTTTTTAACAGATCGGGATCGTCTGTGAGATCGTGTGGATCCAGGTGACTGTCTTCGCTGTATTTAGAATACACAACATTTAAAGCCTTTGCTAGAAATGTTTTTGTCCCAGAGACAGATCCTTGGACAAGCTTGAGCCAAGGTGACGAAACAATAACGCCTTTAAAGCGATAGTCACACTTATTATTCAAAATGTAATCAAGAATTAAACAACCGCCAAGGCTGTGGCCATACATGAATAACGGGTATTGGTATTTCTTTTGGTTAATCCGTTTCATCACACTACGAAAGAGAAGGTTAATGTCTTCGTGGAGACTAGAAATATTGTCGATATGGCCTCGATCACCACCACTTTTCCCGTGTCCCCTCAAATCCATTTGGACCGCAATGATTTGGTTCTTGATAAAAGTTTCCACTAAATGCGAATAGACGCCCATATGCTCGCCAAACCCATGAAATATAAAGACAACACCTACAACTGTTGTTTGATCTTTAGGTCTTGAGAGTTGTGCATTTAAAGTTATTGAGTCGTGGGTTTTTAGTTTTAGTGTTTTCTTCATCATTTCCCACAAAAACTCTTTGAAAAAAAAAAAAATGATCTTTCGAAAATAGATATTTAAAAGTTTAAGGAAGCAACCAACAAGATAAATTAAACTCTTAGTAATTTTTGAAATTGTAAAAATCATTGAATAACAAAGGTGAAAGTCTTTTCAGAGTTCAGGTTATGGGAATAAATTATTTTTTTTGAATTAACCGTCAAATAATGTGTTGGAGAATAGAAAAATTTTCTGATTATTGGCGACTTTTCTTGATTTATAGCTCTACCATTGGCTTTTCGTATTATTCTACTTGAAAAAAATAGTCTGATTAAAAGAGATGAGCATTAATTGAAAAATGGATTGGTCAAATGTCTATGATAAATTTTATTGTCAATACAAATATCTTTTTCAAGAGTAAAAAACCCATGTTGCAAAATAAAAAAGTATACTTATTTATTCTTGTATTCCATACGACTTTTAAATTATTATTCAATAATATATCCAATTTTAAATATGTTTTGAGGGTAAATTCCTTATTATTTAAATAAAATATTCAAAGGACCATTGAATTTAAATTAAATTTTTCATATTTAAACAAATTTTTAAATTCTCAATGTTTTTTCAAGTGGTTTTAAAAAAATGTATTTACAATTAAATCTATTATTTTTGAAAATTTTTAAAGTTGATCTTTCAGTTTTAGAATTACATTTTTGATAGTAGAACTTTTAAGAGTATAATATTAAAATTAACTTTTTTTTTTTATGATTAATTTCTTTTTTTATTTTACTAGTATTTAATTTCTAAATGGGAAATAATTTTTACTTCATTTTCAATATTTTTCTTTTACAAAAAGAGTTTTCAAAGAAGCAGGGTTGTAATTTGTGGCTCATTTTTTTAAAAAGGGGGGTTGGGGGAGAAGTAAAAATAGTTCCTATTACTAATTCAACTTCCAGTAATGTGTTAGCTTTCTGAAAAAAGAAATATAGTTTTTCAATTGAAATAAAATATTTGCTAAAAATTCAGGGTTATTTTAATAGTATTACTATTACAATCAAGTTTTCTTAAAATAAATTTTATCTCAGAGTCCAAGAAGGAAGTTATATATATTAAACTGGAAAAAATCTCTTTTTTGTTATTAATTTTGGAAAGACCTTTAGTTTTTTTCTACCAATAATTAGAATAATGAAATTAACAGACACTATTCAAGATTTTTCAGACAGAAAAATTAACTATGCTCAAATTAATTGTCAGCTGTAGAGATAAAAGAAATCTGCCAATGAGTTTATTACAATATATAAACTCTAAATTATATTCTTAAAATTAAATATATGGAAGAATTTTGAAGCTTTTGAATTTTTTACAGATATTTTAAAAAGAATATGAGTAAAAAATTAGTTTGTTCAATTTTTTCAATAAACAAAAATTGTTTATATCAGAAATTCTGGGTTTTTGCTGAAAAATCTACAACAAAAATAATATTATTTTTGTGCCTTTTGAAATTAATCAAAGATCGCACACAAAAAGTTGGTTTAGATCTGAAACAAACATGGGTTTGTGAATTCCTAATTTTAAATTCCCAAAGCCTCAAAAAGATCGATTAAATGGTCATTGAGATTAGAAGCGGACTATATGGTTGAGAATTGAAAATTAATTTTTTTATTAAATAATTGGAAAAGAACAGTCATAGTACCACCAAAAAATTCCATAAATTAGAATAGAACATCAAATCAAAAAAAAAAAACATTATTCATCAAATTTTCTGTTCAAAAAAAGGTTCAAATCTTTCTCTCACGATATTTTAAATTTTTACATTAGTTGAAAGGATATTTATGGTGGTATTCTTTTAATCAAAAAAAATACAAAATTAAACCATCCAACTGACAAATTGAGAAAAATCGATCTCCACAGAAGAATTTCTTGAAGTTATGCCAATATTTCAAATAAATGAAAATTACACCTTACTTGCTTCTTATTTTCACTTATTAAGTAGAAATTTAATTAATTATTTTTTACCTTTTTTAAATTAATTTTGTAAAAAAAAAACTACGAGATTATAAATGTGTAGTAAAACCATTCATTTTTTTTGGTCTGTTTTTATTACATCAAAAATCTATCAAAGGAGAAATTTTTTTATTGTGTTGTTAAACAAGAATAAATTTCTCTACTTGTTATTTCAACTCTTAAATCTTAAATTTGTTTTTGGTTGAAGAAAACGATACAAAGAAAAAAAGATCCGAGTAATTAAAGATGTTGATTTGATCAAAATTTATCAATTTAATTCTTGAATATAGTAACATATCTCTGGTTCTGTTTATCATGTAACTTCAATGAGAAAAATTAATTTTGATCAATTCCATGCATTTGAATTAGTTGTGGTATTTTTACTTTCAGAAGAAGAACGAGAAATTCAGAAAAGCTGAATCAAAAACCTTTCAAAAACTCTAAGGGGACGAATTTAAGATTATAAAATTTCATTTTTTTTTACTTTCTATTTGTAAGTTTCTTTCATAATTTTTTTTATTCTCTCAGAATATCTGTCAATTTTTTTTTTAATTTTTTTTTTAATTGTCAGAATTGATCTTTTTTAAATTGAAATTCCCCACAAAAAGAATCTTGTGGTAACAACCTTTATTAATTTCTCCTTTTTTTTTCTCTTTTTTTTCTCTTTTTTTTTTATTTTTTTTTTTTTTTTTCTCATTTTGATCAAATAAAGATCTTGAATACTGAAGCAAAATGTCTGAATTTGAAGAAGTACTTGCAGAAACCATCAAAATCATGTGTACCCCAGGAAGAGGAATCCTTGCTGCAGACGAATCTGTAGGGACAATTGGAAAGAGATTTGATCTGATCAATGTTGAAAACACTGAAGAAAACAGAAGGTGCTACAGAGACTATCTTTTTACAACTCCAAACTTTGGGAAATACATTTCTGGAGTTATTCTTTATGAAGAACAAGTTTTCCAAAAGACAAGCAAAGGTGTCTTATTTCCTGAAATCATTAGACAATCCGGGGCTGTTGCTGGGTGGAAATCCGATACAGGTTTAAGACCACTTGGGGGGTATGATAAGGACACAGTCACACAAGGACTTGACAATTTAGCTGTAAGATGTCAAAAAGTATTTAAGGCAGGATGTAGATTCACCAAATTCAGATCTGCCTTCCACATTAATGCCAAGTGCCCCTCATCTCTTTCCGTGTCTTGGAATGCCATGGTACAAGCCAGACAGGCCAAAATTGCACAAGAAAATGGTTTAGTGCCAATTGTTGAACCAGAAGTGCTTGTAAGTACTATCGAAGATCCTTTAGACATCGAAGATGCATATAGAGTTACCAAATGGGTATTAACAGAAACCTTTAGACAATTAAATTTACATAAAGTTGACTTAAGATACATGATCCTCAAGCCAAATATGATTTACACCCAAAAAGCACTCAAAGAAAAGAAATATGATTTAATTGCTGAAAAAACCTTCCAATTATTTACCGAAACACTCCCAACAAGCTTGCCCGGTATCTTCTTCTTATCGGGTGGACAAGATGAACTTTCTTCAACAATAAACCTTGACAAAATAAATAAGATTAAAAACATAAGCCAAAAAATATGCCCATGGTACATCTCATTTTCATATGGTAGAGCTTTACAGAGATCAGCCCTTGAAGCTTGGAAAGGTAAACCTGAAAATAAAGAAAACCTCCAAAAGGCATTCACTAAAAGAGCTCTCAAAAATTCCCAAGCTTCAGTTGGTGAGTACGTCAATGAAGAAGATTAATTTCTTAAATTAAATATTTAAATTTAATTTGAAAGGGGGGTATTTAATTTTGTTAAGATTTTAATTTGAATTGATTAATTGAAAAAAAAAAAAAAAAAAAAATAGAAAAAGAACTTTAAAATTACTCTTTTCTAGGAATAATAAGAAAAATTTGCTTTAGAGATCAAAAATCTATTAGGAATTTTAAAAATTATATATAAAAAAAAAAATAAACTGAGATACTGAAGTGATTTTTTTATTTTTTTTTTATTCTAAGAAACTTTTTATAATGGTTTAGTGTTTATCAGAGAAATTCCAAAAAATTAAAAAGGTATTGTACACAAGATTGAAAAGGTAGAAATTTTTTCAAGTAATTTTAAAAATCAATAGTATTTCCAACATAGTCGGACTTTTTCAATACAGCTGTTCCAAGGCTACAGTAAATTTTTATGTGAATCAAATTTTGATGCTGATATAAATTTTTAAATCTAAGGATATGAGGATAAGAAAGCTCATATTGAAAAAAAAATTTCACTGATGAACTTATTTGAAAGATTTTTTTGTGATAAGATCAAAAATATTTTCGGTATTTCAAGAGAAACTTTTAAGTGGCATCTCAACAGATTTTCCAGGTTTGAAGCAATTTAGGGATCTGAAAATTAATTTTTCTTGTATCAGAAAAAATTCTTGAATATCAGCTCATTTAGGAATTTTTTTTTTCAATATGAGCTTTATTATTCTCCTATTCAACTTTTAAAAAATCTATATCAGCATCAAAATTTGTTTCATATAAAAATTCACGGTAGCCTTGGAAAGACTGTATCTATATTTCAAATAATAAAATTGTTTTTTCCAAGTTCTATTCGTAAATTGATAATAAAAAAATTAAAAGAATTACTAAAAAATATTGAGTAAGTGTAATATTGTGTTTATTTTAAAAGATTTTTATTAAAATATTTGAGAAAAAATGAAAAAAGAAAATATACACTTTTTATAGAGAAAATTTGGTTAAAATAAAATAACTTTAAAAAAACAGATAAATACGATTTTGTCAATAATAAAAGATTGTTATAATTGGTTCATTTTATTCAACTGATTGTTGCAATTAAATATACTTGGAAAATATTTTTTGATCAAAATGAACATAATAATCTTCCATTTTCACCATTAATAAAGATGAGGTAAACGTGGAGATAATATTATAATAACAGAAAAAATAAATTATTTTGTAGAATAATTTAATGTGAAACAAAAAAATTGAATATTAAATTAATTTAATTAAAATTAGGTTGAATAAAAATATTTTATAATAAAATTTGAACCGTTTTTTGGGAAATAATTTTTACCCAAATTTTGAATTTTTTCACCTTTTTTTATGTTTTTAGTTTGTTTAGAATTTTATTAGTATCTATTTTATCAATATCTTATCTTTTATTTAGAAAATAATAAATGATTTAATTACTAAGAATTTAAAAAAAAAAGTAAATTAAATTGCTACTGAAAATTTACAAAAATTAAAGTAGTAGAAATTATTTAAAAATAGGTTGAGTTTGTTTGTTGAATTTTAACAATATTGTAACTATTAGAGAGGGGATTTTGAAGTTGTTAAATACAATATTTCCCATTCAGAAAGTTAAAAAATAAGGTATTTAGTCGTATTTCAAACAAAATTTAGTTTTCTATAAGAAATTGAAATAAAGTTTCTGTATAAAAAAATAATAAATGGAAATTTCATTTCACTCAAGGGTCTCAGTCAAAAATGAAAAATATACCTTTTTTTAATAACAACCAAACTACACTTTTTTAGAAATAAGAGAAATTATAAACTTCATATTAGAGTTGATATTCATAAACGAAATACCTGAGCATACACCAAATTTCCCAAAAAAAAAAAAAAAAAAAAAAATTAAATGTTAAAAAAAATTTGTGCCCTCATTCCATTGTTATGTCGAATCTAAAATTTCTCAATTTCTTTAGGATATTAAAAATGTTGGCAAGAAATCATTTGTTTTAATATTATATGTATTATTTTTAAACGAAATAACAAAGGATAACTTTTTTGCCAATTAATTTGGAATTTCAAAGGATATTTTTTCATATTAACTTTAGAAAAAAAATTAAAAGGAAAAAAAGAAAAAGTAAAAAGTAAAAAACAAAAAAAAAATGATTAAATTAGAAAGAAAAGATAAAAAAAATTAGAAATTAGAAAAAATGATTCTGGTATTAAAAATTAAAAGTCATTTATAGAACAATAATTTTTTAAAATCAAAGAATATATTTTATTTCTTCATAAAAATAGTTTCATTTTACTGAAAAAAAGTTTAAAATAAAAACATCAGAATAAATAAAAAATGAAATATTTACAAAAATTATTTGAAAAATGTTTAAAGTTAATGGAATTGTGATAAATTAGTGCAACTATGATAAAATCGATTAATATTTGAGATCTTTTTTCTTCTTGGTATGTTGGTTCATCATGCTCCGGAAATATTCTATATTAAGATAATGGGTTTCTTTAATTTTTTTTTCCGATATTTGATCTCTATCTTCATTTATCAACAATTCTAATATCTAAATATTTGGTTTTTTTGGTGTTTTTTTCTATTTTTTTATTGATTTAACCCCTTATTTTATACCCCCAAATGAGACAATTGAGTTCATAAAGTTTTTTTTTCTTGAGTACAAGATTGTTTTTTTGAATTTACTCTTTTTATCATATAGAAGTGTATCTATTTAAATAATTTGAAAGATGTATCACTTTGAATAAAATTGTTGATTAATTTCTCGTTTTTGTGGTAGATTGTATCCCCCAAAAGTTATACCAACATTTAGTAATTTAAAATTATCTTCTAAATTTCCAATTTTCTTTCTTTTTTTTGTGGGTGTTTAATACTTTTCTTATTGATTTTTTTCATTGGTCTCTTTTTTTACCAGTTTAGAGTTTCTATTTCATCTATTTGCATATTTTTGATTTGAAACGAAAGTAAAGCGGTTTTTGTTTTTTGTTGATTTATATTTTCCTTTTATCATCGTATGTAGTTCTAGTATTGGTTCTAGTTTCACTTCTGAGAATGTACACCAATTGTGTTTTTATATTTTATTTTTTTTTATGAATTTTTTATTCAATCAGAATTAATATTTTTTTGTATCTTGAACTGTCAGAATAAAAATGGTTAATCCATAGAATACTTGATATAACTGTATTGCTTTGCAGTGTTGAATTATGGTGTAATTTGAAAATATTACATTTATATAATACGTTTTATAAATATCTAGAAAATTTATTGTTGGTTTTTCTAGATTTTTTATAATATATTCTTTCTTGTTGATACATTTACAACAGTATTTGATTTTATTTAATTTTGTTTATTTTTTTTTAATTTTTTGGTTGCTATTTACCTTTCATCACTATTATTTAATAATTGGGTAAATATTAATTGAAAGATATTCGTCTATTTATTGCCCCGACTCTTATTTCCTTGTTAGTATTCAAATATTTTTATTTCATGTTGGATAGCTTGGTTTTATCAGAAATTTTTTTTATTATTATTATTAGTTTTTTATGAATTATTAATATTTCTAATCTCAGTAAATAAAATTAATAGACCTAAAGGTGATTCATGAACTCTAAATATGATAGAAATTTAACAAAATTTTCGTTTGAAATTTAGACAATCAAGCAAAAAAAATTTATTCTTTAAAAGTTTGAAAATAGTTGTGTTTTCTATATTTTAAATATTGAAAGAAAAAAATTTCAAAAAAAAATTCCCAATTTGAAAAAATTTTTTCAAAATTTGTTTGTCTTCAATCACAAGAATTTTTATCATCGTTTAAACTGTTTTTTGAATAAAACAATTGGTTTTGAATTTTGTGGGTAAAATTACCTAATTCAAAATATTGTCACGAATATTATCTTTGAAATATTCAAACCGTTATATTAAAATATAAAGATTTTCATAAGTAAAATTTATAAATGTCTTGAAAATTCTAATAATTTAAATGGTTATTCTAAATATAATACTCTTATTTTTTCATGTGCCTTATAAAATAATTTTTTGTTTCATAATAAGAATTATACAAAAAAACATAATTTTTTATGAATGATTATTACAATAATCACTATCCGATGTGTTTTAATGATGAAAATGTTAATAAATGAAGTAAAAAATTTTTTATATGGTAAAGAAGTTATGGTGATTTTAATAATTCACTTTTCATAAAAATTAGTATGAAAATAATCTCTGGTATAAAATGTTCTTTTCGGGTTTTCTTAATAGATTGTAATTTTTTTGACACTCAAGATATACCACATAAATAAGTACAGAATTTATCAATAACATAGATAAACATGATTGAATTGTGTCCTGGAAACTGATATCTTCATTAAGTAAATTTGTTGGTTTGTAACAAGATGAATAGAAAAGAAATTAAGTTTTTTAAAAATTAATAAAATAAAAAGAAAAATATAAGTATTAAATCTATAAACTTCAACTAAATATCATCAGTTATTTTTTTTTTTCCATATTGGATTTTTTTTTGATGATAAGAGTGTTTTCAAAACTATTGGTTATTATCTCTTCAAAAAAATATCTCCAAGTTGAATTTAAGAAACATCTATTGTCACATTCTTTTAAAAATTTTTACCCGAAATAAACACATTTTTTTTTGAGTAAAGACTTTTAAAATTCGTAGTGTTATTGTTAGCAATAAATGCCAGACCCTCAAGATTTTTCAGAGCTGGGATGTTGATTGTATATGGGTAAACTCTATTAACACTGATGAAATGAGAATTGAAGTCATACTTTTGTCTAACTTTTTTTTTTCAATTTTATTTTTTCGTACTAGTGTAATTAACAGTAGATTTAATTTAATTTTCAAAGAATTAATATAAAACAATTAAAAACTGGGGATAAGGTTTTTGAGAAAACAAACTGATAAATTAGCACTTTGTTTTGTATTGAAAATTTAGTGTTATCCAAAAAAAATTAAATCATCCCCATCAATAATAAGAATCTAATTTTAATTGATCTTGAATATTGAACTTTTTGGAAAAAAAATCAAACCATAAGACTACTTCTTGAATAGAATTTTTTTTAAAAAAAAAAAATAATCCAATCTTACTTTAATCAATTATACAAAACTATTCATAAGAATGCGAAAAGATTTTTGTTTCAAATTGCATTTTTAAAAATTTTGTTTACTCAGCTTTGTCTAAACTATAAAGAAAGTGTGTTTTTGGTTTACGTGTTAAGAATATATCTTAAATAGGTCAATCATGAAACTGTTCTTTGAAAAGGAATTTTTTGAAAGCAAAGTTAAGTAAGGTGAAAAATGAACTTTCAAGTCAAAAAATCACAAGACTTTTACAAAGCTTTTCACTTTTACAAGGCATTTCCCCTTTTAAAAATTTTTGGAAAGAGTTTGTAAGGTTAGTAAATTGTCTGAACGCTTTTGAAAAGTTTGAAAGTAACAAAGCAAGCGAAAATCATTTCACATTTTTTTTTGAATTTATAAGTAAAGGATCATTTCTAGTGAAAACTGATATATTTTCTTCCGTTCGGATTCTCGTGAAAATGGTTGGTATAAAGAAAAAGAAAGCATTGTGTGGAAGATTTAATTTTAAACAAATTAAAAAAATTTCAAAAAAAGTGAAAGATTAATGAAAAAATGTAATTGCATAAAATTTTTTTTAATAAATGTATTCGAAATAGGTATATTGAATTAGGTTGGCTGTTTTAAGATCCTTTTGAAAACCATTTTTTTTTTTTTCACAGTTTTTGAAAATGACTGGCAGGCTAATGAAAAAATTCACAATGATTTAATTAATTCATTAATTTTCAAAGCCACTTATTCTTGGTCTCTGCTCTTCAAAAAAATTATTTCTATTCTTGTATTGGAAATTTAGTTGTTTTAATTCTTCTGTTTGTCGTTGTTTAACAATTTTTTTTCTTTCTTGGGTGAGTGTGTTTTGAAGTTTGTTGTTGATCAATTGCAATTGCTTTTGAAGCCATGGTTCTGAAATTTTATGTTTTTCGGACCTTCTTTTGATAACAAGCTCGATGTTTTTAGTATAACGAGCTGTCACGTCTACAACTTCTTCTGTTGAAAAGGCAAAAACATAGGTTAATTTCTTCTTCCAGCCTTGCTCATAGGTGAATGGGCGATCTGAAATATTTTCACAGCAATCGAAATGGATCCACCGATTCAAAGACTCGATCCACACCTCCACCCACACGTGGTCTGTCATGTCGAGAATATAGCGCGTGTCATACCCCATGGCCCTCATGATGCCACAAAATGTGTTTGCCCATTCGCCACATCGCCCGCACTTTGTGTCGACGAGCTTTTCAACTGAATTGTATCTTGGAAAGCGCGTTATTTGGTTGCACAGGGAGCAACAGTAGCACTCAACCTTGCCCGCGCCATATTTTCTTTCGTCAAAGGTTGGCTGCCCATACCCGACCAGTTTTGTTGCACCCGAGCAAAAATTACACTCAGGTGACTTTGTCCATTTAAAAAATTTCTTTTTGAACCATCCCATGATCCTTTTCGCTTGCGAGTACTCTGGTGGGGTTTCTTCCTCGTTCTGCTCTTCTCCCCCAATTAGCAATTCCTCGAGGGGCAAGATGGTTAGGATCTTATTTTGAAGTGTTTGGCTTTCATACTGTCTGACATGTTCCAAATAAGAGGTGATCCTTGAAAGCATCCTTTTTTGTTCTTGTGGGTTTTGGTTTTCAACAATTCCTATTTCCTTATTTATGAGGCTCTTTTGTGTTTCGGTATTGTTTTGGGTGTTTGTTTTTGTTTTTATTGTTGATTTGTTATTATTCATTTGTTGTTCACGTTTGTTCTGGTTTTGATTGGAGATGGTGTTTGTGGTTACCAATTCGATCTTTTGTTCTCTATTGTTCTTTTTGTTCTTTTCGTTGTCCACTAATAAAACTCTCTGGTTTTGTGTGAGGTTAAGAGAATTAATTTTTTCTTCGTCTTGAAGGATTTTGCCCATTACAACCAAGTTTTGAGAAGACGGTTCAAGAAAAGTAAGTGAGAAAATGATGGCTTTTAAATCTTCAACCGTTTCAAGATCAGAAAGATCAACAGAGTACTCATCGTTTTCAAATAAAATTTTAATGTTCATTCGACCTGGATTGGAAAACAAAAATAATTTAAGAAAAAATGAAGGTACTTGTTGATTGAAAAAATAGTTAAATTTTGGGAATTCTAAGTTAATTTTCTCTCCTCACACCTCAAGTCCATGTGAAATAGGGTAATTGAAAAGCTGATGACAAATTCATTAATAACTGGTTTTGTAATAATATTTAAGTTTGGGGTCCTTACTCTGAAAAATAATTTTACTCGAGTTAAAAAAAAAATAGAGAGTTATGAAAAAAATACCGGACATAAAGATAATCCCTCAGAAGATTTTTGATAGAGAAAAAATGGAAAATTATTGAATAATTGCAAATTATTTAAATCAAATCCCTTTTTTTTAAAGAATTAAACTTTTCAAATTATAACTTCCCCATTGATTAGAATAATGATGATTAATGAAATTAAACTTGTTCAAAACAATAATCAATCGAAAAACACGAATAAAAATTATAATTTTCCAAAACATCAGCAAACCTCAATTAAACTTTGATTGATTTTCAAAAAAAGTAGATCTACTTATGCTTCCAAACAATAATTTGAGTATTCTAGAGACACCTTACTTTGATGAACTTTAGGTAGTTTTATCACGAGGTTTTTAAATAATTTGGCTATTTATAAAAAGGGTTTGATTTAAAATAAACGAAATTACACATCAATTTTTCTAATATTCACAATTAAAAATCTTTTCCATGATTTTTTTCATTTCTGGTTATTTTTTTCACTAGTATATTTGTAAATTTTATGAGTAGCAAATAGCCAATTAGTAACCAAACCAACAGAAGAACTTAAGAACCATCTCGAAAATCAGTAATCAAAAAAGAGTACATTTTAAGAAAAAAAGCAGCAAAGTGTGACACTCAATTTCCAAATTGATCAGTTGTCAATATTATTTTGAAAACAATTGTATCAGTTTCAAAATTTTCCTCTTTTTCATTTTTTGAGATCTCGAAGATCTTCGTAATGATTTTTTTCATTTCTTGAATGAGTAATTTTTTCCTCAAGAATGTTTCAAAATCCTTATTTTATCATATATAAACAGTTACAAAATAAACATAAATCGAATTTAAATTGATTGTGTACTTCAAGAAAGAAATTTGTTATCAATTGAAGAAATGTAATACTTTGGAAATATTAAATAATACAAGGCAAATTTCTCAAAATGCGAATATTTGTGATGTGATTATTTTTCTCACAAAAAAATCGCATTGCATATAATCGTAATTTTGTTATTCTACTAAAGATAAGAGTATTTTAAAAAAAAATATATTTTTTTTTTTATTTATTGAGAAAAAAGGATTAATTAAAGAAAATTTTTCAAATGATAAAGAGAGGAAGAAAAATAATTAAAATAAATAATAAAAATAATAATATTATTTACATCGCATCGTATAAAACATATATACTGTCTTTGTGTTTTTCAAGGTTTGTAAGAATTGAAAAGAATCATTGGTTTTACTAAATTCTTTCGAATTCAGAAAAACAGCTCTAGGCTTTTTTTTCATTTTATAATAAAAGAAAAATGAAGCAAGTTTCTTTTTATTTTTTAAATTAAAAAAAACTAGGCACATGATGAAACTTGGTGGTACATTTCCTCAGAATTCACATGAGGAGCAAAAATCAAGATAAAAATTGTATCTAATATAAATAAAAAATCCACAACCTTTGGTTAATAATTGGTATTTCACTGTTATTAGTTTATTTTTTGTTTTTTGTTAATCATAAGAAGGCAAATCCCACAATATCTTTTTTAGTTTCAATTCACTCCTGGGTATAGAGTAAAACCACAGTAAAACACAAGAACCCCAAGTAAAAAAAATTGTTAATCTTTCTGTTTTTCATCGGGTCAATGTTAAACCATCAAATGTCTGTTTAAAAACAATGTGAAAAGGAACTTGGAACAATCATTATTTTTAGAAGTTTTTTAAATTATTTTAGAAGTGAAAAAAAAAATTAAAAAATATTCTACGATATTTTTAAATTTTAAAAATATCAGGAACCTAGTTTCCCATTAAAGTATTATGTTAAATGTAATTGTAAAAACTAGTGTTTGCCTGATGTATAATTATTGGGCTGTCCCTATCTTTTCAAGTTGGTGTATAGTGAAAAATCAAAAAATATTTTTTTAAATAAAAGAATTAATTGATCAAATACGAAAAAAATTGGTTGTACTTTCAAAATTTTGGAGTTTTTCTCATTTTTTATTTTGTTTAAATAAAGAATTTTATTTTTGTGTTTATATCTTTTTAACCATAAAATGTTTTGTTTAAATAGAACTCAAATCTTTTATAATCATTTTATTTTAATAATTCAAAATACTACAAAAAAATAAAAAAAATAATAATAATAAAAAAGAAAAGAAGATTATTTTGATTTATTCGATTTAAAAATTTATGTAAACAAGGTGGTCTATATTTCTGAGTATAGAATTATAATAACAAATTTCTGGAAGTACTTGTCGGTTCTAATAGAATAAAGTTATATTTTAGTTATGAAATGCGGATTCTTTTCTGTGTTTTTTTTTTCTATCTAGTTAGTTTGGGGGTTGATAATTTCAAGTTCTAATTCTTTTCGAAGATTTAAAATCTTTTTCATTTTGGTGTGTTTTTTTTTTTTTTAGGGTTTTTAAATCCCGATATAGTATATCTATTTGATATTATTGTTCAAAGGCTTTCCTTTCCGCGGTTTTGAAATAAGATCATTTGTGGTAATTATTTTTTCTTTTAATGGGGTTAGGATTTTATCTTTGGGATAATATTCCTATGAGTCTTTTCCTTCTTCTTTTTTGGTTACTTTTTGGTAATTTTTTCTGAGGGTTCGTTTTTGTTTTAATTTATTTTTGAATTGAATTTCCAGTCGGCATCTGTGCAAAAAGTGATGTCTATATATTTTAAGTTATTTTACTAAATTTGTTATTTTTCAAAAAACTATAAATATTAAGACATCACTTTTTACAAGGGTGAATTGTTATAGAATAAAAAAAATAATTTTCTATAAGTGGAATTATCCAAATGGTTATTTTACTTAAAAAAATGTAAAATCATTTATTTTTTGTTAGTTTTTTCTGGTGGGTTTCTTTTAAAAGAATAAAATCCCTTTTATTTTTTGTTTTATTTTTTTTTTCTTTTTTTTTTCTGTTTTTTTTTTTTAAGGGGCGGCAATTGCTTGCATTCACATAAATAAGAACTCTGGAAAGTTGATTCTTATCTCAAAAAATATGTTTATCGAGGTGCACACAAAACAATACTAAAAACAATCACCGACCCCTACTCATAATAAGTTTGTTTTTTTTTTTGTTGCCAGTCATATAACATCAGTTCTTTGTTTAATTTAATTATAAATATGTAAAGGTGTAAGTTGGGTTTTATCATTATTTATGATGTTTTAAAACATTATTGAAATAAAAAACATGAAAATAGAATAACATGGTTTCAAAATAATAAAAATTACTAGATTCTGAAAAAAAAAAAAATAGAATGATGTTATCAAAAATTAAGAAGGAATTCAAAATCTCTAATGGTCTACTCTGAAAACAGAGGGGTGGTGAAAGAGAGAAAAAAAACACTAAAAACGCCAATATAACAATTAAAGGTGTTGTTAAAATTATTTATTAGTCTATTGTATTTTAAAAAGTAAAAAGAAAGTGGGAATTGGTTTTCATTTTATTTTAGAAAACTTGGTAAGAACACAGGTGGCATATCCTTTATAGTGGTAAATATCAAACAGCAGTTGTCAATTGTGAATTTTTACCAAGATAAAAAGAAGAGGGGAATAATAAAAGTGGGCCAATGTTAAATGGGGTGTAAAGAAAAAGATAATATAAAATAAAATACAATAGAAATTATTAATAATAAAAAAATAAAAAAAAAATATTTAATTTTTTTTTAAATTTTATAAAAATGTGGTCGTGTTTTGTTGTGTTCAAAACTTTCGGTTGTCTGGTTAATTTTCAAAATATCGATTTTTATGTTTTTTCCAGTCACAATTCCAAAAATTTGCTTATTCTATCATCCAAAATCTAAAAAAAAATATTTTTTTCAGAACTTTTTAAATAATAGATCCTCATCCAAATCCAAAAAAAAAAAAAAGGGGGGTTCTCATTTTTATACAAGATCCCTGTATGGTTTAAAAATAAATAAAGAAATAAAAATAGATACCAAAGATTTTGAAATTGTTTGGAAACAATTTCATCTTTTTTTTTTATGTCCCAAGTCTCGAAAGTTTTGTTTGTTCCTGCATTTTAATTTTCGGAATAAATTTCAAATGAATGATCCTCTTTACTCGACTTAAGGAACAAGTTTCCATTAATACCCTCGTTTGTTTTTGTTTTTGTTTTCAAATAGCCCTCTTCCTCTTCCTCTTCCTCTTCATCTTCATCGTCATCATCAACGCAGTCGGACAAAATTTCAAGTTCTTTTGGGTCATAATAGATTGTATTTAAGGGTGAACCTGTTGGGAATAATTCAAGGATTGGCAATGGGTTTTTATATTTTTTAGGTGCAATGTTTTCTTTATCAGTTTCCTCCAAAGATTGAATTACACCAAGATCTTCGGTATTGCCCTTGCAGATTGGAATAGATTGTGGCCTTTTGTTTTTTAATTGCTTTTTATTTCGGAACTTGTCATTGGTCAAAATATCTTTTTCTTCGAGATCTTGCTGATAAATCAAAAAACTATTTTTCTTAATCTTTTTTGAGGAGGTTTTGAGAGGGGTTGATTTCTTTTTTTGCATTGATTTTTGTTTTGTTGAAATACTTTTAGGCGAGAGCGGCAAACGTTTATTCTTTAATAATTCTTCCAAATTCTCTAAAGATTTGGTGCAAGTATTTTGTACAAATTTGGTTGATTGGTGACTCTTCTTATGATTATTTTCTGTCGTGTTGCTGGAGGTTTGGTTGAAATCCAATGGTTTGCATTTTTTCAAATTATTTCTTGTGAGAAAGGTTTGGTATTTGTTTTGAAGGTATTGTCGGTTGTTGCAGCAAGTTTTAATCCCCATTCGGTAAATTTGATCAGCATGTTCAAGATCATTTTCAGACTCCATAAAGTTTGAAAAAGAAACATAAAACAAGGCATGGCTTGTTCCTAAATTTTCCTTCATTAGGAATTGATAAACCTCTTTTGGCCTGGTAGTTAATTTTGCATAATCAAGCCAAACCCTTAAATAATTAATTTCAGCAAATAATTCTTTATATTGAAAAAGAGATTTGGTACAGGTCCTGTAAATTTCAAACACGCTTTTACGATTTACAAAAACAGAGGTCTTGACAAATTTTAAATATTTTACCCATTCATGTAATAATTGTTTTGGCTTCTTTAGAGTTGAGATTTTGTCAAGAAATTCCTTTTGTTCTTTATTGTGTGAGACGTTTTTTAAATTGCGGTTTGTTGTGCGCGTTACAAAACCGTTTGAATTTAGATGTGAAAAGTTGTTTTCTTTATCTTGTTGTATAATTATTTGTGACATTCAAAATAAAAAAGATTCTTTTTAAGTAGAAAATGAAAAAAAATAATATTTTTTTGAAATGGAAAGTTCGTTTAGAAATCTTTTTTTAAAAACAATTGGTAGTGAATAAAACACTCTGTTACAAAATATTATAAAATATTTTGTTAACGGATAGAAAAATAAAAATTATTTGTTCAAAATAAATATAATGTAAAGACAATTGTGAAAAGAAAAGGTATATTTTGAAAGAACTAATTCTCAAAATTTTCTCTTTTCATTTCAAAAATTTAACCTTGAAATTTTAACACTTGTTTTGTTATTTGAAAATGATCTACAGATCAAACTTTGGTTTTTTGTTCATTAAAGCTCTAGACACTAAATTCGTTTTTTTTTCCAAACTCAATGAGTGACTTGAAACCAAAAGTGGGTATTGTGAAATTGAACTTCTTTTGGTAGAAATAATCAAAAAACATAACAATAAACTTGGTATTTCAATAACAGAAAGTAATAACAAAAAAAAGGTTGCTCAGTTATTCTCTATTTCAAAAAATCAAAAAGAAAAAAAAAAAAATTACTTCTTTTTTTTCATTTCTCAGTGGATAAATTTGTTCGATTTTAAAATTAATTGTTTTCGTTCAACTAAATAATCAATTTTAGATAATTTAACCAAATACTTAATTCTATTGTAACTCTCTAAAATTTGACAAAGTAAGGATTTTGTAAGATTCTTATGAAAAAAATAACTTCATTTGAGAAAAGGAAAAATTGAAAAAAAAAATCTTTGAGATAACTAACCCCAATACTGAAACTGACACTATTAAACTCACAATATTAGATTCTAACAATTCAAATTGGAAATTGAGTGTCACTCTTGGGTGTTTTTTCGACAATCTGATCATTTTTCACCTTAATTTTGAGAAAAAGTGTGTGACTAATGCTAATTGGTTTCCAATTGGAATCAGATGTTCATGAAAAAAATTCGAAGAAAACTTGTTTTTAAACATGATATCTATTTTTAATCACGAAGACTAGATACTAAAATCTATAAACCCAAAACAACTTCCATTTACAATATAAAGCGAGTCAGAATTTTTGAAATCTAGTGTATGATATATTGAATTCTTTTTTTATTTTATTTTTTTAAATGGAATTTCACCTTTTAATAATAAAGTGTTAAATATATTATCATTAAAAATCAACTCGAGAAAGATTTAAATATATAAAATCTTTCAAAAAGGATATTATTGAAAACTGAACAATTTTTACAAATTGTTTATATGATTATCTTTTTCATATTGCTAACCTAATATTTATATACAGTACAAGATTTTTCACAAAAAACTTTGGAATTGGGTAATTTTATTTTATTTGTACCCTTTTTAATTTTTTTAATTTGTTTCTTTAATTTTATAATTTTTACTATTTTTGACTTTTTTTTTTTTTTAGATTATTTGAAATAATATTACAACGAGAAAATATCAATTCAAAGTTATTTTTAATTATCAATAATATATTATACAATTGTGGTCCATAGATTTGTCAAAAACAAAAACATTTTTAATTATTTGTTTATCACTAATATGAAAAAATAAAATTGAAAAAAAAAAGTTAAACAAAATTACACATTCAATTATCATTTCATATTTGTTAATTGAGCTTATTCACAATATAATAAACATTTCAGTTCTTAAAAATCTTGACGCTATTGTATTTATTGTTGTTAATAGTATTACAAATTTTTAAAAGTCTCTAGTCTAGAAAAAAAGAACTATTTTGGGGTAAAATTTTTTAAATGGATGTGACTCTGAATTTTCTTTAAAGTCAACTTTAGGATATTTTTTTGAATAGATAACAACTATTTGTTTTGGAAACACTCTACTCATCTAAAAAAACTCAAACACAGAAAAAAAATAACTGATGATAAATATTGAAAGTGCCCGTCAAGTGCCGTAGAGTGCCCATTATTTTTTTAATTTAAGAAATTTAAAGAAAATTTCAAAAATTTTCTTTTTATTTCTCAATTTAAAAAAACCTAACAGAAGGTTTTCCAGAATTCAAAATAATTGTTGAAAAATCATAGATTATGTTCAATTCTTTAAAATTTTGTCAAGTATCTGGCCTTTTTTTACTTTTTAAAATAAACCTAAAATTTATTAAAATTTCAGTTTATTACAAAAATTAAAAAAAACCTAACGCAAAAACCAAAGAAATAATATTTTTTCCAATTTAAAATAACAAATAATTCTTTAATAGTCAAATGATTGGTTCCCTATTTGAAATATATTCTTCAGATTTAAAATACTTTTAAAATAGAATAAAATGACCTCTGATCTGTTAAGAAAAAAGTTTTCAAATTTTTTACTATTAAATTGAAATTAAATATTATTCTAAAAAATAAAAAATTGGATTTTCCAACTTCAATTATAAAATATCTTTAAAAATATTTTTTGATCAAAGATTTCTTATTAACTAATAGTGTTTATTCTAATTAAAGTTATTAAGGGATTAGCGTCTACCAAGGGGAAGCCTAGGACCAAAGTATGTCGTTATTGGGCCTAACCAAATTAGTGCTACATGGTTCAAATGTCTCTAAAAAATCGATTAGTCAAGTAGTAATATTTGTTGATCTCATCAATTAAAAATGATCTATGTATTAGTAAAAAACTCAACGATTTCAGAATAAAATCTGCATTTCACCATAAATTTAAAGTTTGAATTATCAATATCCAGACTCCAAAGTCACAAAATACCTTTCTTAAATTTGTGGCGAAATAAGATTAGTTACTAAAAAATTCTTTTTTTTTTAAAAATTAAATAATTAACTCAGAAATTTTTTTGACTAATTATTTCTCAAATAATGCAAATATATTGATGCTACAAGAACCTTTATCAAAAGCAAACAAAAATAATCAGTCTTTGTGCTTTTATGTTGATGATTATTGAGTTAATCTTTGAAATTCAAAAATTAAAAAAATAGTTACTTTTGGAAATTCTAAATCTAAATTATTAAATACTAGAAGACTGTATTTTGGGTTTCTATTTTTAGATTTGGAAAAGGAATTAAAAAAAAAATTTTTCAAAATGAAACTTTTTTAATAGTGATCCTTAGTAAAAAATGTAATAATTTATTGTGTAATAAGATTTATAATAGATTTTTTAGAGTCACATAAGCTATTTGAGCCACAGTGCACTAATATCATTTACACCCAATTACAACATACTTTGATTATAGAGAAATCTATGGTGACGCTAATCCCTTAAAAAGGGTAAAATTAGTAAATTTTTAATTTTTTTTTTAAAAATTTTTTCATGATCGTGATGTCCTATCTTTTTAAATATTTCTTTTCTCATTCTATAATCCTTTAACATTTTTAATTCCCATGATTTTTACTCTTTCCAAACCAAATTTAAAAATTTAGCTATATAATTAAAATAATATTTGAATTTAGATATAGAAATTCATTTTTAGTATTTTTGAATTGTGCAAAAATATAAATAAAAAAGTAAATTTAAAAATTACATTTTAAAAAAAATTTCAAGTTTCCAAGAATTATTATTTTTTTCATTCAGAGTTCCAAAATTTAAGAATTAAAAGAATGAAAATTTTTTAAAAAACGAAAATAAATTTCAATAGATCAAGAAATAAAAATAATAAAAATTTTTATATTTTATAATCAACCCTTTTTTCAATAAAATCAAAAAAAATTAGAGGAATTCTTCTAAATTTATTTCTAAAACAGAACAAGGAGTAGAAATATTGAAATTAATTAAAACTTCCGGATGAAGAACACCAAGATAACCAACTTGCTTGTGTCTATAAAATACACTTGCACATCTTCCTGGCAAATAAGAAGGATCTATTTTTTTTTTTTTTTTTTTTATTATAAAAAAATAAATTATATGTTGAAAAAAAAAAAACCAAAGAAAGAGAGAGAATAAAAAGAGAGAGAGATCAATAAATTTAAAAAAATTATGAAATAAAATTAAAAAAACACAAAAAAAAATTTTTTTTACGATCTGTTTCTTTGATATAATAGGCTTCAGTTTTTTCACCTTCAAGATCACATGGAACCTCTAAAACTTCCATTATTCTATCTAATAAACCATGAATATACTATTTATAGAAAAAAAAATAAAAAAAAAAATTAAAAGTAAATAACGTAATGAGTATGACAAGAAAAAAGCAAGAAATAAAATATCCAATCATAAATATAATAAAAAGAATATGAAAAAGAAAAACAATAATTAATATAAAAGAAAAAAAAAAAGCAAGAAAAATAAAAAGAAATAAATAATCACCTCAAATCCGTCTGTAGTACCGGAATAAAAGCCTGCACATCTTCTTTCATTTTTAGAACCAATTTCACTATTTTCGTCTAACAGTACAACATCTGAGACTTCAAACAGTTTTATTGGCAATTTAAGATGGTCTGATTCGACTCTGGTTCTTAACAATCCAGGCAAAAGTGATATTCTAGCAATTTGAAACATCTGCGATTTAGCATTTTCAATAACTGCTGCTATTTTGCCATTATCTTCAACTCTCATTTTTTTAAAGCAATCGTCGTGTGAACATAAAGCGAAGGTAAGTGCTTCTGTATAACCGGCCTGGGCAATTTCATATCTGAGCAATTCTGTTAATTCATTTAATGGGAAAACGCCACCAATGGTATTCGATTTTGGTGTTGTTCTCACAATGTTGTTGAAACCATAAGCAATCCCAACATCTTCGGCAACATCACACGCATGAATAATATCACTTCTGGTTGGTGGTGCTTTTACGGTTAATAAATAGTCAACAATTTCTTTCTTTCCCCCTTCTTCCTTTTCTTCTTCTTCTTCTTCTTCTTCTTCTTCTTCTTGTTCGATTTCCTTTTTATTTGAATAAACCACAGTTCTTTTTTCTTTAATTTCTTCCAGTTGCATTTTATGCAATAACTCAGACATTTTATCAGCATCAATGCTAATTCCAATCAATTTATTAACATAATTAAGTGAAACTTCAAATGAAACACAATCGAAATTAGGCGTTGATACTATTTTTTCATTTGGGTATTTAATATCCACAGGGTGAACACTTTTAAAATTTTAAATAAATTATAAAAAAATTTTGATGATAAATAAGAAAAAAAATATTTTTAGATTTAATTTTGACAAATTAATAAGATTTTATTTTCAAATTAAAGAACCAATTAGGCCTATTAAAAGCAATAGGCCTTTGTTTTGTTATGCTTTGTTTTGTTTTGCTTATTGAATGTCCACTATTACCGGGATCTATTACACTTATTAGATTCATCTGGTAATAGGCTGGAAATTACTATTATACCTAAGTTAAGAATAAGAATTTTTTGAATCTTTCTTTCTTTTTTTCTTTTTTTTTTCTTTGTACCCTAATAGAAAAATAAAGATGTTTTAAAACATAAAACGTGTTTTAGTCTGGTTTTTATTGATAATATATACTTTTTAATGTTTTAAATTAGAAACATGTTTTATTCGTCTAATCGATCTTCTGATTGAAATATTTTTTCCATATTTTGCTTTAGAAACAAAATCAAAGGAACTTTGGTTCTATAATTGTAAAATCAAGTTTTGAACAAAATTGTAAGAGTAAACGAGCCTTTTTTGGTTGTATTTACAATGACTTTATTTTGAGAAAAATAAAAACATTCTCTTACTTTTTTGTTCAACGAAAAATATTTATTTACCATTCAGAGCTTCAACTCCAAAATATTATGAAAGAAATATTGTTTTTAAAGTTATTTCACAATAAAAAGGTTTAAAAAAACTAAGTTGATATTTTTTCTTTTTAAAATTGAAATTAAAAAAGGTGTATTTTTTTATCTTTTAAAACTTTCCAAATGAACTTCAATGTTTCAGCTAAACAAATTGTTTTCAAAAATTAGATTGAATTTCTCCCTTATCAATTATTTTTAATTTTTTAATTTGACTTTTATATGAGCCAAGAGAGAAAAAAATGTAAATAATGTGCAGTTTTGAATGTATCTCTGGTATTCAACTTTTTTCAATTCAATTATAACAATATCTATTTCTCAAATCACCATTATATTTATTTTATTGAAATTAGAAATCGAAAAGTTGTTCGATCTTAGTTATCAAGACGAGAAGGAAGCTAAAAAAAACTCAAAAACTCAATTTCTAGAATTCTTTCAAAGTAGACTTTTGGAAATCCCCATTTACAATTGATATAGAAAAATATTATTCCTTTAACAAATAGTAGAGAAAACAAAGAAATTAACGTAAAAATTCACAGTTTGAAGAATTTTTGATTTTTGAAAAAAAAAAATAAGTTCGTTCTGTGCAACACATCTTCTTCGTAAAATCTAAATGTTGTAAAGAAGTACATTTTTTAGTAAAAAAACCCTCGTAGCAATGTTTTCATTTTTTAATTTTTCAGTCAGGTAAGGTATTGTTTCCGTTTAAACATTTTATCCTTTTTTTTTTTTTTTTTTTGTAAAACATTCCAACAACAACAGAAAAAAAACAAAATTTTATGTTTTTATTTTCCTCTTTACTTTCAGATCGAATCCATTTTATCTTATTTCTAAGTAATTATTATTTTTATTAAAATTTTAATAAATAACAAAGATGGAAAAATCCAAAAGAAATCAATGACGTAACAATTAATGTTTTTAATTTAACCACGTAAAGTAATTGGTGGATGTTGAGAGAAAGTTTTTTAGTGTCAACAAAATAAAAAAATATTTTCTATTCACCATTGGGGAACCAAGCTCATTTTGGAGAGGAATCTATAAAAAAAGAAACGTACCCCAAAAAAAAACAACAAGTAAGATCTTTGCTATTTTTCTTATTTTATTTTATATAAAAAAAATATTCTTTCTATAAAACCATTGAGATGCTATGTGTGTAAGGTAATTTTTTTTTTCTTCTACTTTTCCTTTTCTTTTTTTCTTTTTTTTATCAAATTATCAATTTTTATCATTTTTTTTTAGAACACAACCTTGACTAAAAAATAAACGATCTTAAAAAAAATTTTCTGGAATCTTGGGATCTGTTTGGAAAATATATAAGAATTTTAAACGAAAAAAAGGGTACAAACAAATAACATGGCTAGTTATATTCAATATTCTGGTTTGAGAGGTAAATTATTTAACTTTTTTAATTGTTTATTTCTTGTATTATTATTATTTCTTTTATACCCAAGAGAGTAAAAGTATCTAATTTATTATTTTCTATTTTTTAATTTAAAGTTTTTAAATCTATTTTTTAAAAATATAATCATTTTTCTTTTGAATTTGTTTGAAAAAAATATACTAATAGAAACTATTTTATAAAACAATAGAATATTGAGACCTGAGAGAGATAATTATGATTTTAATCTTAAAAACGAAAAATTTCGGAGGTAAAATTGTTTTAAAAATGATATAAAAGCATTATTTATTTTTATTTCTTTCTTTTTTTCTGGAATTTTTTAACTTTAAAAAATATTATGTAAAACAGATCTATTCCAAATTTTGGATTTTTTTAAAAAATAAAAAAAATACATTACTTATTTTTTTAATTTTATTTGTTAGTTTTATTTTAATATTTAATAATTATTCAAAACCAATAATAAAGTGAAATATATGTTTTAATTTTAAAATATGCAATCCAGCCTGTATTAAAATTTTAATATGTGATAAATAAAGTTTTATTCGAAAGAATAATTTTTGTGATATAGCTTATATCACACTGTGATATGCAATGAAACTTGGGCATCGTGTGTTTTATAAATCAATATTTCTGAAGAATCATCACCATTTAACTACAAACACTGCCAATTAAATTGTTTTATGGTTTATAACACGTTTTATCATTTGTTTTATAACTTTTTTCACATGTTTTGTAATAAATTATTTGATTTTTATAACACATTTTTTGTGTTTATAACGGTCTAAAACACATATATAATATGTTTTATATATTTTTCTCTATTAGGGTATTTTGTTAGTTTCCCAAATCTTGTTTTAAACAAGATTCACACAGTCCAGATACCGTATTAGACATATTAGCCCATTTTCAAGTAAAGACTATACAGATCGAGTGGTAAGTTTTATCGGGTTTACTTCAGTTCGGTTTCAAATTGCACGGAAAGGTTGATTCAGTTCTATTTAATTCGTTTCAGTTCACCCAGCTAAATTTGTTTAAGATCTAATCAGAATAAGTTAAGCTTGTTTAAGATCTAATAATAACAAGTTTATTAATTCTTATAATGGGTGTCTATCATTTATACCACCCCCCCCCCCTCAAACATTTTTAAAAAACAAAAATAGGAGGAACCGAAGTAACCAAAGGAACCAAAGGAAACCCAAACAACTTATAAAAGGAATTTGAAAAAAAGTAAAAAGATAAAAAAAAATAAACCAATAGATCTTTGAATTGAAGGAAATTTTTTACAAATTATTTTTTTAATTGAGTTTTTTTTTTTTAGTTTTCAGAAATTTTTAAAATGATCATTATCTAATGAAACTTTTTAGAGCATGGATTTCTGTTTTTATGAGCAAAGGGCTAAATTTTAATATTTATTTTTTAAATAAGATAATTCTGAAATGTAAAAGTATACTCCAATTCAAAATTTTGAAAAAAAGAACTTGTTAATTATTTGAAAAATACTAAGGAAAATACCATAATTTATGAAATAAACTTGAATTCAGTTTTTTTTTTTTTTTTTTTTTTTTTCACACCTAAATTTCATTTTTTTTTTAAACCCAATCTTATTAAATAAAGTATTTGGGAAACAGTAAGTTAAAATCACAATAAATTTATGTTTTAACAATTATTTATAATTTATTATATACCTTAAAACAAATCGACAAAATCAATGACAAATCGAAACAAAATAATACTAAACCGCATTCTAAAAATTTTGATACACCAAAATTCAATTTTTGAAAAAAAATCATATTTAATCAATTCTCGGAAGAAATACCAAATTAGAACCATTCACTAATTAAAATGTTAAAAATTTTTTATAAATTACAATATTTGCAAAACAAAAAATAAATAATTATCAATACTAATAAACCAAGTTTTGACCTGAATTTTGGAGTGGGAAAACAAAAAAAAAAAATGTATTAATAGATTTGTGTAATTTCTATTCGTAAATTTTGATCGAACAGAGACTAGATACCATCAACTAGTTGAATTTGATTTATTCTATTTCAAAGAACAACTCGAATTTAACCTAATATCAATATCCGAAAAAATAAAAGTTACGATTGAATGTAAAAAGGATTACGTAACTGGGAAAAGGAAAGAAGACAAAAGAAAAAGAAAGAAGTGTAAGTAATTTACGTGAATGGTTCACTACAATATTCAGAAAACATTGTAATAACTGTGTTAAGAGTAATATTTGCTTTAGTTAAATCTAAAGCAGTGCATTCTATAAAGACATTTTTTGTTTTCAGAGAAATTTTTGAATGCTCACCATTGATGATTGGTGGAAGTGATAAAACAGTTCTGTTTTTATCATAAATAACTGGATAAACAGACGAGTCTCTTATAAGATGTAAATAATGCTTTAATTTCATATCACTTTCATAAAATTTCATTAATTCTTCTCCATTCATTTTTTTTGTTTGATTCAAGGGAATGAAATTAATTTCAGAGGGTAAAAGTGCTTCATATGTAAATGGACCCTCGATTTTATCTAAGTCATGTGTTCCAATTGCTACAAGCTTTCTTCTTCTGCAAATGTTATGGTGTAATTTGTCTTGAAGATCAATAAATGATTTGTAATTTTTTTCTGTAAAAGTGATGTCTTTTAAAATGGCACAGACAACAAATGGTCGGATTTTGGCACACTTTAAATAGTTTAATGGTTTAATAATTTTTTATTCGTGGTTTAACGATTTTTTTTATTTTATTTTATTTTTTATAATTAAATTTTAGTTTGGATGATTTAATTAAAGTTAATGATATTAAATTTTAGCTTTAGTTTTATTTTGAAGAATATATATATATATATATATATATATAATAAATTTCAAAAATTTGTAGACAGTTTAAACAGTTGAAAGAATAGCAATAATACCACATTTAAATTCAATTTGGAAATAATTTTGATTTTTCAAACTTTTTCATTTTTTGTTTTTTTTGTTTTTTGTTTTCATTTCCTTTTTTCCAGTTACGTAATCTGTTTCATTCGATCTGGAATTTTTTTTCGATTGTTGATAGAAAGTTAGTGTTGAGTTTGTTAAATTGAAAAATCGCATACAATTGGTCGATTATATCTTATCATTTGATCGATCAACAATTGTTGGTGAAATTTTCAGCATATTTATAACCAATACATTTTTTGTTCGGCTTGTTTCATTATTTTGGACACACCAGATTTTGATTTTTGAGTTTTATATTTTTATCTTTTATTTGGAAGAAAAAGACTACTTATAAAAAGATTAATACTAGGTTACTTAAATATAGTTTTATATTATGTTTGGAAAAATATAATAAATTGAGTTTTTTTTTCCTATTTTTGATTTTGGGAGTGTACAAATTTTTGGAATGGAGTTTTATATTCTGGTAAAGAGAGAAGGGTAAAGTGTCTAAAACTAAGAGAATTTTCTCTCAAATATTAAATAAATTCAATCTTTAAAGTGTTTTAATATTATTTGAATACAATATTATTTGAAATACCGTATTGATTATTCAAATAAACACCCATCTCTATTTTCAACAAAGTTGGTTGTATCAAGGAAATAACAATTGTTTTTGTTTTTTCATATTTCTCTTGTGAATTATCATTTTTAATATATTTGTGAAATTTTTGTAAATGCTCATAAAAAATTATAGTTCGGTAAAAGTTCTTTTCAAAAAGTGATTTATAATTAATTTCCTTAAGGGTCTAGTCATTTACCCTGGATTTTTCCCATACTCAAGGAGTGGCTAGAAACCCAAAAATGGTATTGTGAAATGGCCCTTCTTTTGATTGACAAAATTCAAATAACAAATAAAAAATTGTGAGAGGATCTCATTGACAAAAAATTCAATTCACTAAAAAAGTTTAAAAGCATTCTCAATTTCAAAAAATGAATTTTAAAAAAAGTTTAAAAAGAATTCTCTCAATTCCAAAAAACCAAATTTCAAAAAATTAACCACTTGTTTCTTATATTAAATTTCTATAAAAATCCAAATTTAAAAAAAAATTACTTTCTTCTTTTTTTATATTTCCTAAAGGGTTAAATTTCTTCAATTTAAAATAAATTGTTTTCTTCAAGTATAAAATCAAATTAAATTCGATTTAATCTAATTTGTCGTTAGATTGTAACACTTTATATTTGACAAATTAAGGATTTTGTAAGATTCTTTCGAGAAAATAATAACTTATTTGGGAATAGTTAAAAAGGAAAAAAAAAAATCACCGAGATCTCAAAAACAGCCAAAGAGCGATACTTCAAAATCAACAAATTGTTTTCAAAATGATAAATCACGATCATTCTAATTGGAAATTGAGTGTAGCTCTTTGGCTCTTTTTTCGAAAAAAATTCTCATCTTTTTTGATAGTTGATTTTTGGAGATCGATCACGCTTCATATATTGGTTAGTTTTTGATTGGTATTAGGCACTCATAAAAATTACAAAATTTTTTTTTCAATCCATTTCCAAAAATTATTTTTTCTCCGTAATGACTTGACTCTTAAATCCCGAGATCTATTTGCTTTCAAATAGGTAACTATGGACAATTGATACGATTTATTTTATCATATTATGCAAGTCTTTAGCTTCAATTTAAAAATTAATTTAATTTATTAAGAGACAAACCCCTTCTGATTATTTGTTAAAAGTTAGAAATGATTGTTTTACAATTGAATATAAAATTTACCATATTTTTTCAGAAAAAAGAAATTTCTATTTTATTCTATAAAAAAATAATTGAGAAAGAAAAAAATATGGAATCTCATAATTAGTTAAGAATACTATTTTGATCAAATGTTTTTCGAATACTTGAGCAACTAACGATTAAATAAATTTATTTTTCTAACAATTTTTAAGTGTTTTTATCTTTTTTTTATTTATTTTTCGAATTTTTTCGGGTTTTTTAAACTAAAATTTGCTGGAAGGATAATTTCCGTAAAAAATTTTTTTATCCACTCAATTTCAAGTTTTAAACATATATTTAAATTGTGTAAAGCGTGGCTATTAGTATTTTGTTGTTTATTTCCTTGATCATTTAAGAATTGGCTAAAAAAATTTCCGTTTAGTTTTTATGATTAGTTCTTTACGATTCTTTGCGATTCTTTGCTTTTCCACACTGTATTTGTGTACCTTAATTCGTTCTTTAATATGCTGAACATGGACAGTTTGTAATTAGTAAAGTTACCATTTGGGAAAAAAAGTGAAACACGGTTCTTAATAGAATCACAGAAACCTAGAAACGAAAAGTAAGTTCATATTAAAAAAGAAAAAATAAATGATTTAAAACAACAAATGGTGGATTAAACACAATAACAGTTTTTTTAATACTATCTTTTTGGTATTTGGGCTTTTATTTGATTGATCAATTCTTAAACATTTGCTGAAAAAATTGACTAGTTTTGAGATCTCCAAAACCACTAAAACGATTTTGATAATCAAGGAGATTAAAATTGTTTTTGTTGATTTGATTGAAAATAATATAATGGATTATTCTTTGAAGTTAATTGTTTTCTTCTATTAAGTGATTTCTGTGATTTCTGTGATTCTATTAATTTCCCCAATTAAAAACTGTGTTGAACTTTTTTTCCCGAATGGTTTCTTTTTTTACAGTTTGTTCAATAACCCGTGTTGACTTTTATATTTTTTTTCAAACTTTTACTTTTGTTGTTTCAAAAAAGTGTTTTTAAGTGCTATTTTCCAACTGTTTTAATATTGTTTTCTTTTTTTTAATTGTTGTTGAAATGAAAAGTTTTCAAGGGTATGTTTATTTTTAAAAAGGAAGCATTCCTTGTAAATAATACTTTTCATTCTCCAAGCCATAAAAGCAATTTTTTTTCAAAGTTTTCCAAAACATTATTTCTTCTAATTGATTGAAAAATTGAAAGACCTTGATATAATAAATGAAAATTGATCTTTTTAGAGATGTGATTTGCTCTCATTATTAAAATTGTTGAAAAAGAATTGATTTTTAAATAATTTGGTCATTGTCCATGTTCTTGTAGAATTTTAATCTGATAAATTATCGGCTAATTAACTTTTGATTCAATATGAAATATTTCTTCATTGAGGATTCTTATCTCATCCAATGTAGACAAAAAAAAGAACCAAATAAATAAATAAAGTTCGCCAATTACAAGATATGATTTGAAGACTATTGGTTAAAGGAAAAAAGGAAAATGAAATGAATTTTTTTTTCATTTCAATTTTGAAAAACTTTGAAAAATTGATATCTCATGTGATGAGATATCAGTACCAAAAAGGTTTTAAGAAACTCTTTTGATCCTTTTTATTGTTTTTTTATTTGTATTTATTCAAATTGAAAGATTTGATTGTTGTGGATTTTGGTGTTGTTTTGTTTAAATTTGGTTAAGTTAGTTCTCTTTCATGAGTAGATTGGTCTTAAAGGTCGAAGAAAAACACTTTGATAATATGATCTATTGTAAATATTGCTTGATTTAATGGACAGTTATACAGAACTGTATTTTTTATTAAACACAAAATAAAAACCAAAAACCACAGCTATTGAAAAATTGAAAAAATTTAAAAAAAAAACAACAGTTATTTGAAAAAACAATACTATAATTTTCAAAAACACACACAAAAAAAAAGTAAACACAGATAATTTAACAAACTGTATTAATCAAAAAAGAAATTTTTTTAATAATGCACAACTCTTGTTTGGAGTGACATAGAACACACCATATATAAAAAATGAATGAACTTTGGTTGAAAAGGATTTTAAAAAAAAAGGGATCGTCAAATCTACAGATTTTTTCAAAAAGCGAAAAAGCAAAAGTTTTAATCATCCAACAAGTAGTTTATTTTAACTTTTGTGTCATTTTTGTAAGAAATCTTTTTTAAGGTTTGGGGTTTTTACTTTTTGAAAAAGGTTGTGAAATATAATTGGTTATCCTGAGTCGATTTTAGTTTTTTTATATGTCTGAGTTGAGCAAGAATTAATTTTTGCTTTTCAGAATGAAAATTTTATTTGAAAGTTCAGAGTTTGTTTTAGTTACCAAGCTCGTTTTTTAAAGCTGAAACGATTTCAAAATTATTTTTTTTCTTTTTCGGCAAATAAATAAAAAGTATTCATCTAAGATCATAAAAAAAGAAGGTGTACAAGAATAAAACAAAAAGTCTCTGAAACTTTTATTGTTTTTTCATCAAAGCCAAGTTGTTGATTTCTTTGTTTTTTTTTTGTATTTTCTTTTGCTGTTGTTTTTCTTTTTGTTTTGTTTTGTGAAAAAAGACTAAAAAAAAATTAAGAATTTTACATCTGGTAAAACAGTAATTTTGTGTGTTTCTGAAAGTCGTTCTTTAACCTTAAAAATTGGTGGCTCTTGAAGACCTAAAAAAATTCTAAGACTACGAGCAAGACCTTCAATACAAAGGAGATCGTATCTATTTGATTAAATGAGGATTAGGAAAAATTTATTGGGTGTTTGTGGTTTTAGTTGTTTTTATTTTTTATTCAATTCTTAGAATTATGTTCGAAATGGTTTATTTGCTCCTAATAAAAATGTTCTTTTAATTTTACCTATTTGCAGGGATATCAATTTTATAAATTATGACTTTTTCTTCATTTTCAATTTCTTCTTCAATATCATCAAGTTCAATACCAAAATCGAAACAAAGTTGTTCAAATTCTTCGTCTGTATAAGTTTTTCCAAGAGCCTCGAAAAGTTCTAATTTTTTAATAGCGACTGTTGGCATTATTAATGTAGGTGTTCAAAATAAAAAGATAGTTTGAAAAAAATGAAATCTAATTTTGAAATTAATACAATATTAACCCTACTGACTTTTCCAAAGTTTTCAGTTTATTCAAATCTTGTGACAATTTAACAACCTTTCAAACACTTCTGAAGGGGAAAGGCTTTAATTCTTACTGGTTTAATGAAAAAAATACTACTGGTATTTGAATTAATAATGGTAAAAATTTTTCATTTCTTTTTCAATATTTTTCTTTTCAAAACAGATTTCTCAAAGTAGGTTTCAATTTATTGCTTTGTTTGAAAAAAAAATAGTGTAATTGAAGTGAAAATTTTTTCCCATTTAAGGACAAAGTATTTTGGTGAAAACCGTGAAATAATATATAAAACCACCCTTGAAAGATTTATGTAATCCAAATAATATTTTGTCCAAGGAGAATTTCTTTTAGAAAAAATGTGAAATTTTCATAATATCAACAATTTTCCCAATTTTTGCCTTGTTAGATCATTCTAAATTTTGATTTTAATATTTATGATTTTCCATTTCAACTTTCTGAACTCACAGTAATTTCTTGAGATGTTCTACATATTTTTTACCTTTGCTATTACAAGTTTGAAATGTTCTCAAATTTGAACTTTCACTTGAATATCCCCAAAAGCCTTTTTTTGCAATTATTTTTTTTGTTATTTTCAATTTTCCTTTTCATTGAATAACAAATAAAAACAGTCTGCATGAAAAGGCAAAGATGACAAAAAATATTTTTATTTTTTTTTTGTCCAATTTCTTCTGTGTGAAATTTTTTTGAGAGAAGTGAAAGTGAAATAACACAATTACTCAGCCCACCAAGGGTGGGAAAGTAGCCCTTAATATTGAAATACAAGTATTGTCTAAGTTTAAAACCCATGTGTCAACTAAAAAACTCTTTTTGTTTTACCTTATGCCAATACAACATATAATTTAGTATTCTAGGATATACCAAAGACCAATCCAATTTTGAATATTAACTCGATGATTTTTTAAGAAAATTTTAAATTACAAATTGAATTTGATGTGAATTCTTTTAAAATTTTTTGAAATTTTTAATTTTAAGGGAGAGTATTTTTTGAGAATAAAATAGGCTCTTGTCAAGACCTTAATTTATTTTTTTTTGTAATTTATGTTTTCGCTACTGAAATGGATGAGTTAACTTCATTTTAACACTTTCTTAAATTGAGTCTCTTTTTTGAAATTCAAAATGTACATTTTTCCAATATAAAACTCAAATAAAGTAACACATTATTTTTCTTTACAATTAAGTAAATTCTTGAAAAAGGAAAACCCTTATTTTTTGTTTTATATTGGAAAGCCATAATTTTGATAGAAACTTTTTTATTATGAGGTATTTCTAATAATCAATATTTGAATTCAAATCCAACCTCAAAAAACGAATTATACCATCGATATAGTTGTTTAAATAAATTAAAATTTGATAGAAGGCTAAGAATAGTTTATTAATGAAATTTAGATCTATTAAGAAAATTTTTTTTATTCTTTAAAGTTTGAAAACAGTAAATTTCTTTTATTTAAAAAAATAAAATGAATTTTCAATATTGGATAATAAAAAATTGTACAAATATTTTTGTCTTCTTAACAAAATTTTTTGTACCAATTCGAATTATTTTGAACAGAAAAAAATGATTTTGAATTTTGTGGATAAAATTACTAAATTTCCAATTATATTTTAAAAAATTTTATTTGTCAAAATCAAATTTCATCTTAGAAAAACAACACAATTTCTTAACAAAAAATTTGTAAATTAATTTAAAAATTTAATATTTATAACCACTCTTCTTAAATAAAATGATATCAATTCTTTTTTCAATAGATTAAATAAATAAAACAATTTTTTGGTTAACCAACAGAAAAATTTCAAAAAAGAAAAACAATTTTTTATAAATATTTATGACAATGAAAACTTGATATTAAGTAATAATCATTGAACTAATAATGAATTGTGTAAAAAATGTTTTTAATCTATTAAATAAAATGAATTAAATAGTTTTCTTTTATCTAAAAAATGTAAGAAAATAATTGATCTTACAAATAAAAAAATATTTCTTTACTGGCATATTTTACGATCAAAATTTTTTAAAACTTGATATCTAGAAAATTTGTAAGTTGTTGATATCACCAATAAAATATTTGAAATTGTCTACTGTTTTGTCTTAGAGTACTGATTCCTTACGGTTGCTTTATTTTTTATAAAATATTGTTTTATTTTTTTGAGTAAAATTTATATATCATCCTTTATTTTTAGAATTTTGTTTTGAATAGCAGAATTTTAAGAAACAAATACTATTTTTAATAATTACATATTGTTGGTTTCTAAGACCAATTAATGAATAAACCTTCTTGAAAAAATAAACACACAATGTTGAATTCAAAAGACAGTTCCAACATACCTTAAAGTCTTATATTAATAATCGTAAATTATTCTTCTTTTTTTTTATATTTATTATTATTTAAAAGGTACTGTCCATAACATTCTAGTAAATATTTTTATTTATTAATTTTTTTTTACTGAATTTATTTGTCTTTAAGTGTAAAGATATCATACAATAATCTTCTAGTAAATTTAATATCAAATTCAAAACAAAATATATCATCTCGAAATTGAAATATAAAGTAAAAATCCAATTTCTTGAACTCCAATCCAACATTTAAACATATTTCCAGAAATAAATTTTTCTTTAAGAATTAAAACCCATTTCACTCATTTTTGAAAAATTTAAAAATCAATATTACTCTAATTTATTTGAAAAAAAATAATTTTCCTTTTCATAAGAAGGAAGAGATCTTATTACCTGTAAAGGGATTGTACCAAAATTCTCTTTAAAAATATAACTCACCAGCTTGAAAAGAAAACAAATAAAAAAAATAGACTTAATTTCTAAAAAATTACAATAATTATTTTAAATTTGAAAAAAATATGTAATTTACTTTATTTCAAGATTTGTCCGATTCAATTTTTTCCTTTTGGTTTATAAAAAATTAAACTAGAAGAACAATCAAACTAAGAAAAAATCTTCGCCAAATATCTTTTTTAAAAAGTGTAAAATTTAATTTAAATCTTCAAGTAATACTTATTAATTTAAAAGTTTTCAATTGACAATTACTGAAACAATCTCAATTCTTTCATTGAGTTCCTAGTAACGTTAAGATGTAAACTAATATTATATTTTCCTTTTATTTTTGATTTTTTTAAGATCTTTCAAACAAATTTACTTAATTCACCTGAATAATTATATGAATAAAAACAAACAAATATTTACAAATAACCTTCTTTAGTTAAATCTAGTTGATTGTTTGTTGACCAAACCTGATGGAAAAATTGTATCACAGCTTTTAAATTTCTTGGAATTTAGTTGATTATTGAGAAAACTGAGAGAAATGATCAATTTTTATCTAAATCTTCAAGAAGTTAATTACTTTCTCTTGTATTTTTTAAAATAAGATTTTAGTGTAAATGTTAGTAGTTCATATAAAACTCTCAGAAATTATTAAAAGCGGAATTTCTTCAAAATGAAAAAGTTTTGATAATTATTCTTATTTTAAATTTGATTGAACATTCCAAAGATCAAAGGATCAGATCTTTCTACTGAAAATTTAATTAGGTAAAATAAACTATTTTCTAAAAATTAAAACCCACCTCTGGTGAGTTGACAAATATGTTTTTTTTTCTGATGTTTAATTGAATCCTTTTTAAATAATTAACATTTTGCCTTTAAGAAAATAAAAAAGAAATAAGAGTTGTTCGTCCCTAAAAGGTATTGATTGATTAAAAGACAAAACATACAATTTAATAACAATTCTTTTAAGGTTTTGCATGAAGATTCAGAACAGACTTAACCAACGAAATGAAAATATAGTATTTTTTTTTTTTTCATTTTTTCTTAATTTCCAAATAATATTTTATTCTTTAGAAACAAGTACAAATGTTTAATAAAAGACTTGTAGACTTTAACTCAGATGAGATCCCATTAGTTGTTAAAAGAACAATAGAAAACCTTAAAAAGAGAGCACTTCAATCTGAAGGACTTTTTCGTGTACCTGGTAATTCTTTTGTTACTTTAAAAACTCTTTTTTAAAAAAATTCTCATTCAAAAAACAAAAACAAAAACAAACAAATAAAAAGAGAAAGGAAACAATTTTTTTTGATTTCTAAAACCTTTCAAAGCTTCCTTTATTTTTCTTTCTTTTAATAATCCAAAAATCATTCAATTTTTTTTTCCTTTATTTTCCTTCTCCTTGAATTGTCATTAAATCTTTTTTTTTTCTTTTTTTTTCTTCTGCCAAACCAAATAACAAAAAATAAAAAAATTCACAAATAAATTTTAATTTGAAACACTCACAATTGTTGTAATTCATAACTTAAACCCAAAGGATCTGTGAGTGAAATTAAAGAATTAAAAAAAAAATATAACAATGGTGAAGATCCCGATTTAGACGGATACGATCTTAATTCTGTTGCAAGTTTATTGAAACGATTTTTGAGGGATCTCCCAGAGCCATTATGTACATTTGATTTGTATGACATTTTCCTTGCATCCGCTGTTATCAATGTTCGTGAAAGTCGAAACATGATGTTAAAAAAGATCCTTGGTGAAATGCCTCTAATCCATAAAAATTTATTGATGGAACTCTGTACCTTCTTAAAGGAAGTCGCTTCCTTTGAAAAATATAACAAAATGGGCCCAGATAACCTTAGTCTTGTTTTTTCTCCAAACCTTTTAAGGTAATTGTTTGCTCCTTACTTTTCACTTTTTCAATTGCTCCCTTTCTTTTGATCCAAAACTTTTTCCTTGTTATTTTTATCAAAAACTTTGTTAATCAATTTTTTCTTTTGTTTGTTTCTTTTATTTCTTTTTTTTTTTTTTGTTTTTTTACCTTTTTTCTTTGTACTACTTGCTTAAAAAACATTTGTTGCTATATCACAAACCATAAATTCTGTTTGATAAACTATTAGATCTGAAGACGAAAGTGTTTCAATTACAATTGAAGACGCACCAATTGCAAAAACCTTAATGAAAACGTTTATTACAGACTACGATGATCTTTTCAATTAAAATGCATTTTGGTTTCTCATTAATTTATCTTCGATTCCAAATTTTGCTTTGAAATAAATTGAGAGTTTTTTTTATTTTGGAGAAAAAAACCTATTCAAACCTTAATAAATTTTGAATTTTATTTTTTTACCCCCCCTTTTTTTTTTTTTTTTTATATCTTCTTCCCTTCTTTTATTTCTCTTAACTTAATTGTGAAATTAAGAAATCTTCTTTTTCAAATAATTATGTATTCTTTTTTATTTTATTTTTTTTAATCTCCTATTTAATTCAAAATAATAATTCAAAAAAAATCACCACTTTATTTTTTAGTTTGAATTTTTCCGATATTTCTGTTTACATTTTTCCCTTCAAATTATATTATAAACTCTATTTCAAAAATATGATAAACTAATTTTGAAACTGCAATAATAGACAAAAATCACTCACAAATAATTAATTCTTTTTTAAAAAGCTAGATTTATTTTATTTCTTTTATTTATTCGTTTTTTTCTCAATATAAAGAAAAAGTCAATCAAAACAAAGATGTAAAAAAATAAGAAATTGGTTTTTTATATGATATTGAATGTTTGATCTTTGAATACTTTTTTTGAAAATTTCAAATCATTGACCGATCAATTATAGTTTAGTTAATGTAAGTTTGTGATTTTATATATTCTTTGATTTAAACAGCTATTTCTTATCCAAATGAAGAAAAATTAACTTTTGTATTATGAATTTTATGGATACAACTTGTAAAAAAAATAATATTTCTCCTTTTCATGGTTATCATAAAAATTATGATTTAAAAAAAAATAATATTGTGATTTATTTTTTGAAATCAGAATAAGAAAGGTGAGCTGAAAAAAAAAAAAATAATAAATAATATTTAATTTTTTAAAGGTATTATTAAAAAACTTTCATATTTGTTTTTACCTTTGACTGGTGTACATATATGATTTTAAATATGTAAAAATTTTCATTTTGTTTTTATATCACTTGAAAAAAATTGAATTAATCATTGGTTGGAAAATAGTCAAAAAGAGAGAATAATCATGTTTAATGGGCTCTTAAAAAACAACAGGAAATTTTTATCAAAATTATTTAGAAATAGAAACAAGATCACAAGTTTTAATGTAATACAATCCATATAATAAATGTTATTAATTTTTTTAGAACCAAAAAAATTCAATTTTTGAAAAAAAAATCTAATTAAATTGATTATAGAAAAAATACCAAATTTTGAACCTTTTACAAATTGAAATGTCAATGATTATTTAAAAATATTATCTCTGAAAAAAAGTTTGTTAATTCAAAAAAAAAATAATGAAATTAAATACGTTGGAGTGAAAAGTATAAAAAAATATCTTTTTGTAAACTCAATTCCAAAAATTGGGGCACACCTTCAAAATCAATTTAATTCCAAGAAAAGTGATATTTGACTATTTAAATAGAAACATTAGATATTAACAATCAATGTAAATAATTTTAAAGTTAATTATTTATCATTTTTTTTAATTATTTTTTGATTTTTGATTTTCAATTATTTTTTGATTTTTTTTGTATTCTTTTTTTTTTCAAAACTTTTCGAAAATCTCAAAATCGCTTTAAAATGAAATTTAAAAGTTTTCATTCTGATCACAAAAAAAATTTTTTTTTTTTTCTCTCAAAAAGAAAAAAGATTCTTTTTTTATCGAGAAAAAATTTTTTTGAAAAAAAATCATGATATGGTGTGCTATTACACATGGGATACAAACAGACCTTATTATTATTAATGGAAGTGTGAATACTGAATGTATTATTAATGATATTATCAAAAAAATCAAAGGAAATTCAACTCGCTAATTCAGAATATAGTGAGTTGAAATGGATTTTCCAAAAGGATGGAGCTTGTCCACATACCTCAAAAAAAAAAAAACTCAAACTTACTTAAATCGGGGATTTAATGTTCTGGACCCTTGACCCCCAATTCCACAAGATTTAAATCCAATTGGGAATTTATCGATAGTAAACTGAAAAATTGTAACCAAAAAACGAAGAAGAATTTTTAAAATTTTCACTAATGTATGGAATACTTTGAGTTGGAAAACCTAAGATAATTAGTAAACTCTATATTTAAAACGATAGATTTCGTTATCAAAAGACAAGCTGAATCTATTAATAGTTTTTATTAATTTTTCTTTCAATAAAAATGGATTTTTTGGTAACCGTGTTCCAAACTAGAGGCACACTTTTTTTTATTTTTTCTTTTTTATTTTTCGAATTGAATTTTAAATTTAATATAAAATATATAAATAGTATTAATTAAATATTTTCGGGTCTTTTATTATTTTTAAGTCAAATATCATGTATTTTGGAGTATATTTTTATTAATGTAATTTTTTTTCGTGTCCCATTTTTTGGAATTGAGTTTATGTTCTACCAATGGCCCTTTAATTTTACAAACTAATCTTTATAATATTAAAAAAAAATATCTTTTCAGAGAAATAGTGATACCAAAAGAATAAGAATAATCATAACACAAATATCTATTAATAATTTTCAGAAATTATTAATAGAATAACACTCCACCCCATCTTTTTTTTCTTATAAAAAATATTCTCATTTGACTATATAACTCCCTATGTTTCCAAATCAACATTTCACGATTTTTTTTATATCATAAGATTCAAATTCACCCCTGGATACTCCAAAACATTTTATATTCTCTGAGTAACCAGGTGTTATTATATCTTCTTTGTAAGTAAATTCAGATTGTAAAATTTTGGATATTTCTATAATTTTTTGGATTATTTTATATTTGATTCATTCAAACAATTTTTTTAAAATTTTGAAATAGTTCCGTATTTTCTTCTTGGTAAATAACTTTTTATAATTCCATTTTTCAAGCACCTCAAAGGAAATCTTTACTAGAAGGTCCCTATTTAAATATAAAATACAAAATTGCTAAAAATTAACTTTTATTTAACTACATAGTTATATATTAATCATAAATTTTCTATTCTTTTTTGATTTAAACATTTCTAAAAATTTTGTACTTATTAATTTCTACAATTCACAAATAGATAGAATAATTTTCCCGCTCTCTAGGAAATAGAAAATGTCATCACATGCCCAGAGGTGAATTTTTACACATTAAAAATATGAAAACAGTTCACTGTCGATTTGGCCCCTATTCTTTTTATCTCCATCCAGCTTAATTATTTACTCGAAAATTTCTAGTTGTTTTATTCCAATTATTGAAGAAGTGTGTAAAATACATCTCACATGTTGTTTTATTTAAATTCAAAAGATGAATTCAAAATAAAATCATAGGTTACATTATTATTCAGTTGAAAAGAAAACCTAAATTATTTTTATGGTGAAATAGATAAAAGACAACAATTGACAAGAAAAAAAGAGAAAAGATATAAAAAACAATAATCATAGAAATTTTTATAGTTGTTTCTTTAAATGAATTTTCTACTTAATATTATAGAATAAGACTAAACATAATATCAATTTGATCTTATTTCTGATGGTATCGACAAAATAACCTTCAAGTCCTAGCTCTTTAATTTTTAAACTGTAACATAAAAAAAATTATTATACAATACAAAAAAAAAAAAGATTCATTTGTTTTTATTTTTTATTTTTTTATGAAACAAGAAGTTTTAAATTACACTCTAAGTACCCTTCTACAAAATCCCCTTTCAGAAATCTAATGATAAAATCATAGATTTCACTATTATTAATTATTGAAAATAATTTCAAACTAAATTGGTTTGAAATTAATTCATTAAATTTTAATTCCTATAAGTTTATTTTTAAAACCAATCTATCTCTTTATATCAGAAGGAAATAGCTATAAAGTTTTAAATATTTTCTATTATTTCTTTATGTTTATATTTTAAATATAAATGACTACACTTAATTGAATTTTCATTTTTTCAAAAATTCATTTGTAAAATAATCAACAACACAAATATTTTACCTAGTTTGGATCCTAATTTCTTTTTCTCAATTTTTTACAAAAATGAACATCAGAGTCACCCAAAGAACGGTAAAAAAAGCATAATTTTTATTACACTCACAACAATTTTAATGAAATTCAACATTTCGAAAAGTATATCTTTGAGAAAGATCAAAAAGAGAATTTGGAATATTTTACTTCGGTTTGTCATTGTAACGAAAAAATAAAAAATAAAAAATAAAAAAGAAAAAAGAAAATTCACAAGGCTATTAACAAAAAAATGAATCATGTATAATGTTTATTTGTAAATATTTAATTTTTGCTATCAGTGTAATTTATTATTAGATTTTATTATTATTAAATTTTTAAAAACCAATTTTAATAAAAAAAATAATAAACTAGTTAAATTTGTAAAACATACCAATCAAAGAATAACCAAAATTAAAGTTGTATTATTTGAATGGATTTTTCTTTTTTTTCTTAAAAAAAATCAAAAAGAGTTAATTCAAAGTTTGGATGTTTGTCATCAAATTACAATTCAATAAATTTTAGTTTTTTTTCTTATTGTTTTTCAATTGTTCAAAAGATTGAAAATATTTTTTGGATGTAATATATAATTGGTAAGCAACGGCAAATTTTATTACAAGTAAAACCCAACCAAAAATGAAATATTTACCCAAAAGTACTTCAGACAATTTAAAGAGTTCTGGTGTGATAAAAAAAGCAGATAACCAAATAAAAATATTGCCTTTGTCTGGATTTTGAAATTTTCCTTTCCACAAAACCCAAATTATGTGTGTAAAAGCAATTTGACGTAACTACGATTTGTGGTTGTTTTCAAATAAGAAGGAATCAAAATGAAATGGAGAAAGTAATATCAAAAAAAAAAAAAAAAAAAAAAAAAAAAGCATAAAGTTAGATCGAAATAAAAAAAAAAAAAAAAAGTAAAAAAATTCAAAAAAGTAAAAAAAAAATTACAAGATTAATATTTGAACCAAGTGCATTTTGCATATAAATCCAGTTAAACTCAGGTTTTAAACAACCGATCCAGGAAACTAAGAAAAAGGATAGGATGGTTTCAGTGGCTGACCAAGCAAAAGAAACGCCAAAGATCTTCACTTCGGTATGACCAGAGCATGCCCTTAAAGCAAGAAAGCATCCAAGAACATCAAGTGAAGAGACCACAATGGTGATTAAAGCAGAAACGGGTTCAAATTGTGCTGTAAAGTCTGCTTCTTCTTGATCAGAGTCTGGTAGGAAGGTTGCCATCAAGATCATTTTCGACAAAGTTGTTAGCAGATACGCCACAACACCATAAAGAATTGGAGTCTTTTTTTTTGATTGCGTTTTTGTGGAAATTCGGAAATAAATAAATGGCACAACAAAAAGAACAGCGAGCACAGCAAAAAGATAAAAGAATGACATATTAACAAAAGATGAACTACAGAAAAAAATGATTCCTTTTATTTATTTTAAATCAGATTCAAACAAAACAAAAGTGTGTGATTAATATTTACAAAGATATTTTTTCAAAGATAGGTGGACTTTCATTTTTGATGATTAGATAGAGTGCTATTTCAACTGGAGAATGTGAATTGTTAATGAAAGGAAAAATGGATGTGAAAGCTACATTACTATTATTTTTACTTTAAGGGAGTATTATTTATCCTAGAGTCGTTTATAATCAAAGTATGTTGTAATTGGATGAAAACGATATTAGTTGACTACATTGTTCAAATGGTTTCCTGTGACTACTAAGAAATCTAATTCTAATTATTGATGTAAATAAATTATTACAGCTTTTATGGAAGATCACAATTAAAAAGTTTCTTTTTTGGTATTTTGTTTTTTTAATTACTTTTTGTAATACTAAAATAGAAAGACAAAATAATAGTAATCCAGTATTTAACTATTCATATATAAAACTTCCAAAAGTATCTATTTTTTTAATTGTAAAATTATAGACATTAACTCAATCATCATCAACATACAAGACGCAAAGACTGATTAGTTTTAGTTTCTGTTAGATATAGAATGCGAAGCATCAATATATTACCATGATTTGATAAATAATTTGTCAAAAAATTTTATTGGCTAAATATTTAATTTTTTAGCTAAAATTGACTTTTTGAGTGATTATTCTACATTTCGCGACAAATTTAAGAAAGATATTTTTCGACTCTGTAGTCTGAATATTGTTACTTCAACCTTTAAAATTTGGAGAAAAATTATAATTTTTTTCCAAAATTCTTTGGTTTTTTCACTAATAAAAGGATCATTTTTCATTGATGAAATCAACAAATAGTACGACATGATTAATCGATTTTTTAGATAAATTTCAAACACAACACATCAATTTGATTTGAATCCAATAACAAGACACTTTAAGCTTATATTTCTCCTTGGTAGACGTTAATCACTTAAAGGGATAAATTACCCTCTTATTTTCTTTTTCCAATATTAAAAATCTTACTTTCACTTATGATTCTCGGTTCAGAATAAAATTATATCACAGATCGACAAAAATGAAATCAAGTAAATTAATTATGTAGAATTATAATCTATTTCTTTCAACTGTAAATGAAAAATATATTGAATTTATTAAATAAAATATCATTATACCAGCATTATTATAAATATTTATTTTCAATTGGGTTATTAATGAGTTAATTCATTACAGTTTCATTAAATAATTGATTGAATGTATTATTTGACGAATTAAATTTGTCTGTAACCCCAGTATTAAATAATAATAGCTATGAAATGTCTCATCTTGTTGATATATATATATATATTCAATTGTGAAAAAGTGTAGTTATTTTATTCTTTTTAGAATGAAAAATTTGTAATTTCAATGATTTTTAACCGAAAAAATTATCACATAGAATTTACAACACAATAACATATATTCGTGTAATAATTAATTTTTAACTTACAAGATTGCCCTCTTTTTTATTGAGATGGCTCTAAAACCTTTTTGTTGAAATAAAGTTATTCTTGTTTTTTCTTTTTTTTAAATTTTTTTTTAACATACAATGTTTTGACATATAAGAGGGATTGATTCAATGACATTCAAATTATACTTAAGTTACTAGAAAAGTTTAATAATATTACAAAAAACTTAGGGTTATGGCTGTGAAGTAAAAAAAAATAATAATTATCTCTAAATGCTTTGGAACACATAAGATATTTATTCACAAAGATAAAATAAGTTGGATAAAATCAGTATTTTTTTTTTGAGATCCTACTAAAAAATATATTTTAAAATTTCTTTATTATTTATTTTTTGTGATATTTAATAAAATTTAGAATTTATGAAGTCAATTAGTAAAAAAATTCAAACTAATAGTTTAACCAAAAATGATTTTTCTAGAATTTTTTTCAACATTACGGAACTATGACGTATTAAAACACACTTGGAATAATTAAATAATATACAAAAAGACTGTTCAATAGAACATACAATCTGTTTTTTCAATCTAAATAACATTCTCAAAAATCATTAATTGTTGTGTATTTAAGTGTTTTGAATTATTGGATTCATCAACGTGTGTACAAAAAGTGCACAGATTATATCTTCCCTACAAATCTTGATAAATTGGGTATTTTTTTGATTTAATTTTATTGAAAAAACCTCATAATTTCATATATATATATATTCTTTTTGAACTCTTTTTAAATTTCTTTTTTCTTTTTCTTTTTTTCTTTTCAATTTTTTGATTTTCCTTATTAAAATTAAGAAAATTTGGGTTATGACTTTACCTTGAACAATCATGACATCTAAGATTTTAGACTGAAATTACCTTTGAGGAAATTTAAGTAAAAGGACATTTAGATTGTAATTTACACTTCTTCAATAATAAATAAAATAAAATAGACAAGTTTTTTTTTTAAAAAATTAAATTCAAAAAAAAAAGTAATCAAAGTGAATTAGAAATTTATTTTTATTTTTAATTATTTAATTTCAACACTCTTAATTTAAAGAATAAATAAATAAATAATTTTTTTATTTTTTTTAAACAGATTAGTCCATATAAATTCATTTTCTTTCCTTTTTTCTTTAAATTGTTTTTTTTTGTTTGCTAAGGCTTTTTTTATATAAATCCAAAATTCTTTTTTTATTTTAATTTGTCATAATTAAATTATTTAAAAATCAAGAAATGTATATCCAAATATAATGATATATAAAGATAAAGATTTCAAAGCAATCAAAAAGCTTATATTTTTTGAATGGGATATTTATAAAATAGTTTAAGCCAGTTATAAAAGCTGTGCTCATTTTGTTCAATTTGCGCGACGTGACTAAAAATGTGTTTCATTTTGAAGGTATCAATTTTTTGGTTCATATGATTAAAATGGATTGTACCTTTCTCTTGGGCGCTTTCCGAAGTATTGTAAGATTCATACACTACTCGATCGAGAAGAAGGCCAATGCCCGGAATTATTGAGAGAGAATATTTCGATTCTGTGAATGAGTCTTGAAATTGCTCCAAAGTTATACACCCTCTCATTACTGCGACAGACATTGTGATCATTTTTCTAATTTGGTGGATCAAAAACGCCTGCCCCGTAATTTCAATTAAGATCCATTTCTGGCCATTTAAGGTTATTGGCTTGTTTGCGACCATTTTTATAATATATCTTTTCGCCTTTTCTTGGTTGTAGCGAATCCCCTTTGTATAATTATGATAATTGTTGGTTCCGATGAACTGCGATAAGATTTGTTCATTATAAAAGTTCAAAGCCTCCTCTGTGAAATTTTTAAAAAGAATTCTCTTTTCTTCTTTCAAGACTTTGCTCTCCTCAGTTGGATAATTTTTTTCTGTTAAGAGGAAAGTTGGTAATAAGAATTGGTATTCCCGATAATTGCATCTCCTTTGCGCACAAAACTTTTTTGGGACCTTTTGGATCCCCCACACTCGGATGTACTCGGGTAACTCCTTGTTCACCAATTCGACGATCTTTTCCTCGGTATCGATCATAAGCATCTTAAAAACAACATATTGCCTTGCAGCATGAACACCCTTGTCTGTTCTTCCTGCCCGTGACCACCCCACTTTTTTGATATCGTTTTTATTTTGTTCTGAGATCGCACCAATCTTTGCAAAGGCATTTACGAGATCTAATTCGATCGTCTTAAGATTCACTAACTCGCCATATTGGATCTGAAGTCCGTGGTAGCCCGTTCCGCGATAACCAAACATCACAGCTACCTTCCTTTTCGGTGCTTTTTTCGCTTGCTCGTCGTTACCCGAATTGGTGTTGTTTCTTTTTCTTTTCATTTCTTGTGATTCCTCTTTATTGTCTTCTAATTTTGGTTTCTCTTGTGTACTGAACTTCCTTTTGCGATACTCAGGGATATTTTTCGCATGTCTTTCTTTTCTTTTTTGTCTTTTTTTTTTATTTTTCCTTTTTTTTCTTTCCTTTTCTCTTTCGTTTCCGCTTTCTTTTTCTTTTTTTTTTTTTTTTTTTTTTTTTTCTGTTTTTGCTTTGGTTTTTCCTTTGGAAAGCTGTTGTTTGCTATTCTGACTTGAAGTGTTTGCTTTTATACCATAAATATTTCCCATAAAATCACAGATAAATTAATTAATAATACAACAAAACATAAAAAAATGATAGTAAATTCAAACTGTTCAACTTTGTTTCTATTTTGAAAATAAAACGAGCAACCCAGAACAAATTTTTCTTGAAAGTGTATATCATAAATACGTTACTTCATTTTTGATTAAATATCAATTCGTTTGGGTTTTTGAAAAATAAATCTGAAAAAATATTCACTTATTTTCCTCTTATTTTTCTTTTACAAAGAGAGTTTTTGAAAAAAAAAGTACTATACTGTACTTTATGTCCCTAATTTGAAAAGGAAAATAATAAATGAAGTGACAATTGCCAATATTTTTTCTTTATTGTTGTCTTATTAACCCATTCAGACCTGTTTATCTCATATTTCAAAATGAAAAGTTAGTGTTGTATTTTTTGATAAGATCATTACAACACAAGATCGTGGAAACTATACAATGAACAAACCATATAAATTTGGTATTGGGTACTTAAATTTTTTATGATTTAAATTGAAATTCGAAACATTCAAGAATGAATTTTAAAAGATATCTCAAAAAATAGAGTAAATTTTTGATATAAATTTTATTTATCAAAAAAAAATCAATAAATTGAATAAAATTGAGACAATTCTAGAAAATTTTGAAGAAAATAGATTTCATCATTTAAATTTTAATAGAAAATAAGAACGAGGTTACTTTTAAAATTGACTTTAAAGTGAGAATACTATTGGATAGTGAATTAGGTGTTCTATTAGTAAAAGAAGAAAAAAAAGTACAAGTTTTTTTGAAATTTTGTTTTATTCAAAAGAGACAGTTTTTTTTGATCAAAGTCTAAAAGAAAAGATCAATTTTTTTTTCTAAAATCCTAATAATGAGAATATTATTAATGATAATTCACCATATAAACAAACTAACAGATATCATATAATATGTTACTTCATATTTTAACAAGATTTTCTCAATAATAGAGACAGCTTTGGATTTAAAAAAGAAGTGACAATTTATCTTTGTTTAAAGACTTTAATTGCCAGAACCTTGCTTATTAAAGAATTTTTTTGAGAGTCCACGGGATATTTAAAACTTTGAGATAAAAAAATCATTTACTGCTTTATTTATGACAAGAACCAACCAACCTAAAGTAATTCACAGTTGAAATCATTAATTATTCAATTTTTTGGAACATTTTTTGATTAAATTTTTGAGTTTTATTAAATTTAGTTTTTGATCTAGAAATGTGTTTATGTGAATTCTTAAAATTATTCAAAAAAAAAAAAAAGTACCTAAAAGGTTTAAATTTTTAACAAATATTAGAATATCAAACAAATTAATTTTCTAAATATTATTTTTCTGGATTGAAATTCAAAAAATATAATATTTTTGGAATATTAATCAGAATTAGAAATATTTTTTCAAAAAATGAAATTATTATTCATCTTTGTGAAATTTTTTTCAAATAGGAAGTAATTTTTTTCCTAATTTATTTAAAAAAATATTTGTTCGACTAACAATTACAAATAAAATCAAGTAAAAGATGATGTAATTGTATCAAATAACATAGATTAGATTGGTAAAAAATAAATTTTTTTTCTATTTTTTTCTTAACCAATTTTGTCATTTTTTTGATTTCAAAGTTATAATTAGTATGGAAATATATTAATCACATGTTTATTTTTAAATTCTTATGGTATTAAAACATTCAACTGTTTAATTAAAGAAATAATTTTAATGATTCAATTTCTCAGAAACTTAGACACCTAAAATTGGTTAAACACACTTATTGCTGTTAAGTGTAAAGTACTTTTAAAAAATAAATAAATAAAAAAAAAAAATATATTCTTACAAATTAAAACTAAATTTCTTAAAATTTTCAAAAATTGAAATTTCAAAATGAAGTAAAAACTCCATTATTAAAATACCAGATCCATTTTAAATAGAATTTTTCTAAATGAATTATTCTTTTCAAAAAAGTATGATCATGGCCAAATTTCAAAATTGGTGGCAAACTTTATTATTATGATTATTTTCTTTTTGCATTTGTCTTTCAAACAATAAAGTGATTACAAAATATTTTTATTTTTTAATTTAAATTATTTATTATCTCTAAATCATCATATAAAATACATTATAAAAAAAAAATAATTTAACAACTTTTTTTGTGATGAAAAATCTTCCCCTATTGTTGAAATTAATATACATTTTTCTTATTTTTCAAAAAGTTCAAAATTCAACACATTTTAAAATTATTTCAAAAAAAAAATATAAACAGCAAAGAAGGAAGAAATTTTATTGCCTATAAAGGAAGTATATAAAATTTCTTCAAACATACACTGACAACATTTTATACTTTTTATAAAAATTTATTGAATTTCAAAAAATTTTATAATACTTATTTTAAACTTGAAAAAAATATAATTTTTTGATTCAAAGAACAGTTTAAATCAATTTTTTCTCTTTATCAACTCAAAAAATCAGAGAAAAAAAACCAAACAATCAAATAAAAAATTCTCCTAAAATACTTTTTTAAAACTTGGAAAATTCAACTTATAACTTTGAGAAATAATTTTTCAATTTGAAAAGTTTCTAAGATAATTATTTTTAAATTCCTAATCTTAGAATCTTTTCATAACAATTCAAATTAAAACTATTATTTCAACGACAATTAGATTATTTGGGGTCATAAGGAGTATATATATATATTTACAATATAAATTATAATACCTTGTTATTCTCATTTTACCTTTATATATTAAATGATTTAATTGTTATGAAAAAAAAAACAAAACAAAAAAAAAATTATTAGATATTAATTATTTAATATAATGATGTTTAACATTTGTAAATTGAAAGTTTTAAATAATAATTTCATGAATAATAACACTGATAGTTTATTACGTTAGATGAATATATTTGAAATATCAAGAATTGGGTCTTTATTTTTTTTTATTTGAAAAAGATACAACTGACCATCAGTATACATGATGTATAATAAAAATTGCGAATAAGGGACAAGATTACCCGAAGGGATTTTTAATATTGAAATACCGTATATGGGGTAGCTTATGGATTCTAAACCTTCAGGGAGGATTGCTTCAGGTAATATATGGTAATGATAATCTTCTACATGTATATCTTTGCTTTTTATATTGGCTAATTGTTTTAATTTGTACTTATTTTGATTAACAAGTTGCTCATTAAAAGACTCTTCTCTAATATTTTCAGAATTTTCTTCATTTATATCAATATCTTGAATATTACCGAAATTAATTTCATTATTTGTATTTGTATTATTATTTCTAACAACCTCATTATTTATATTAATTTCAAAGGTTTCTTCTATTTCTTCAAATGCGTTGCTTTCATTTGTTTCATTTGTTTCATTTCTCTCATTTATTCCGTTTATTCCGTTTCTTTCGTTTGTTTCATTTGCTTCATTTGCTTCATTTTCGATATTTTCGATATTTTCGTTTTCTTGAAGATCAACATTTTCTTCATTATTATCCCTTTTTTGATTATTTTCATTTTTTTTGTTTATTGCTTTTAATCGAAATTTAATTATCTTTTCTCTTTCTTTTTCAATCTCTTCTGTTTTTTTTTTAATTTTAACCAAGCTGGATATGTTGACCTTTCCAGCACCCTGTGAACCCGTGATTACAATTCCAAGTTCTGAAACATAATACAAAGAAGATAATCTATCCATTCCGCGCAATGATCTATCATTTATTTTTTTTTTTGGGATTGTATGATAAAGCGTAGCTAAGGGCCTTTTTTCATCAAAAGTTGAAACAAAAAATAGATGATTCTTTGAACAATATAATAGTTTATTTGGTGATACCTTTTTTACCCCCTTGGGGCTATCGTTAAAAAGATTAATAGTATTTTGATATGGTCTCTCATAATTTTCGTTATATGGATTTAAAATATTTAATTGATCATGAAAATTTTCTTTATTATTTCGAATTTGTTTATTTCCGTCCATTAATGCAGGGAGCGAATCCAGAGATGGGTACTCTTCTCTCATATCCGAGTCGCTTTCAGTTAATAAGACCGAATCTACTGTTCTGATATTGATTTCACTTTCTTCTTCATCATTATTGATTTGAAATTCTTGTGATCCAGATCCTTCATCAGAATTTTGTGTTTCGATTTCTTCTTCACTTGTTTGTGTTTGCTCATTTATTTCTTGTTCCTGTCTCTGTCCCTGTCTCTGTCCCTGTTCCTGTACCTGTTGATTTATTTCTATTTGTTCTTCATTGGTTTGATTTTGCTGCTGTTGATTTATTTGGATTTCTTCTTGTAATTCTTGTGGTTCTTGGTTCATTGAATTAAATTGTTGTTCATTTTCTATTTCTAATTCAATTTCTAAATCAGATTGCTGCTGTTGATCTTGATCTTGATCTTGTTCATTTATTTCTATTTCTTGTTCATTAGTTTGATTTTGTTGCTGTTCATTTCTTTGAATTTCTTCCTGAAATTCTGAATTGCTTGATTCGATTTCTTCTTCGTTTATTTCTATTTGATCTTGCATTTGTTGATTTTCTTCTTCTTCTTCTTCTTCTTCTTCTTGCTGTTCATTCAATTGTCTTTGATGATCAATTATTTCTTCTTGTTGTTGTTCGTTTTCAAATATCTTCTTAATTTCTTTTTCTACAGGCTGTTGCTCTTTGTCATAAAAATTAATATTATTTTGATCTTTGTGAGAATTTTTAGTTGTTTTTGATACAAATGGCCAATCTATTGAATTAATTTCTTTATTTGTAACCAAACTAACAGTTCTTATTTGATTTGTTTTTTTAGAATCTAACATTTCATTTTTTTCAAGAAGTATTTCTTCTTCATCTCCACTAAATTCAAAATCATCTTCAATTTCTAATTCTTCACCTTGCTCACCCTCTTCTCCCTGTTCGTTCTGTTCGTCCTGTTCGCTTTGTGAACTATTTTCATTCAATTGGTTATCGTTTTGTTGAATAATATTATCTTCATCATCAAATTCCGAAAATATATTTCTTAATTGGGTGTTATTAACAAAATTTCTCAATAATAACCACATTCCTTCATGGGTTATATCACCTCCAATCAAATCCCCAAAGCCTCTTCTACTTCTTGCTATTGAACGAAGAATCTGATGATACATTTTTCTTCCACGAGAGCCTTGACAGTATGTGTAACCAAATTTTTTATGTTGTTCTTCAATTAAAGGCTCTATTTGAGAAGCAGTCATTTCTGTCATCCCCTGTACAGAACTATTATCAACCCAACAAACAGACCAATTCCATTCATCAATAAATGATGCATTATAAGTTATTTCACCCGTATACAAATCCCAAACCTTGACTGAACCGTCAATTGAAATAGAAGCAATTTTATCTGCAGTGCTTGCTATGTCAATAGAAGGTATATTGTGCCTATGCCCCACAAGTTCATATTTTTTTTTTTTGAGGATTTGATCCTTTTCTTTTAAGAATCTCATTCTCTTTTCTTCTTTTTCTTTTTCCTTTTCCTTCTTGGTTTTATTTTCTGTTTGGTTTCCTATTTTTGTTTCTGCTTCCTTTTTCTTTTCGTTTTCTTTTTCGTTTTCTTTTTCCTTTTCCTTTTCCTTTTCTTTTTCTTTTTCTTTTTCGTTTTCTTTTTCGTTTTCATTTTCATTTTCATTTTCATTTTCGTTTTCATTTTCTTTAATTGTTTTTAATAAATTGTTTTTTTTTTTTTTGTTGATACTTTCTTTTATCATTTCTTTATTACAGTTTCCTCTTAATAAATTCCAAACAGTAATTTTATGTGAGTTTGAACCGACAGCCAAAAAATTTTGTGAAGATGAAAGCGACCAAGTAGATTCACCATAATTATGGAATACCAAAGGATCATTAATGGTACGATCAATCAAGGATTTTTTTTTTACAAGATCATAAATAACCCAAAGATTTGTAACTCCTTTATCTGTTGTTGCAATTAAAACAAGAAATTGATCAAAGATCGTACTCGTTTTGATTTGGTTAATTGGGCCAGAGCCTAATGTACAATCTAATGTTGAGATCACCTTTGTTGTTGGTATTCCTTGGACATGAGAAAAAATATTCACTGACTCATTTTCAGCTATAAAGAGAAAAGGTGGTTCATTTATTACACACAACATGTTCATTTTCCATTCAGAAAGTTCATAGTCAACCAACTGAATTGTTTTAAGGTGTGTTATTTCAATGTTTGTCATTTTGTAATGCAATAAAAGATTGAATTATTTTAAAGCCAAATTGAAAAGTAAAAAAAATGAAATATGGTTGGAAGTGTGACCATTTATATATTTGGCCTTGAATAATGAGTTTGGTCATAATTTGTGCATTTTGTTTTAGAGAGGAAAGTTTGACCGAGTTTCTTTTTTGAAGATGCGCTGATCAACATATCAGGTATTTTGTTTTTTAGTCAAAATATTTTTTCTCAATTTTTAAAATTTTTGTATTACTTCATTTGACTATAATTCTTCTTATCTTTGAAATGTTTAGTAATGAAAAATAAAAATTAAAGAGATTATTGTTAGAGTTGTTGTTTTTTCGAGTTATTTGAGATTAATTTTTTTCTTTTTGTCTTGAAAAATGTGATTCTTTTGCTTTTTTTGGTGTCAAAAATTACTTTGATTTTGAAATAGTCTTAAAATTTCAACTTGGAAATTAAAAATTAAATTTTAGACTTTAAAATACGGAAAATATTTTCCATTGAGATGAAATTAATTTAACCCATAAAAATGAATTATTTGAGATATCTAATAATAATATATATATATACGAGTTCTTTTGGAATTAATAACTTGGATTATAATTAATAAATATTTCAACTTTTGAGTAATATTTTAAGTATTTTTTAGATCTCGCATTTTTTTATTAAAAATCAAATAATATTGTATCTAATAAAATTAAATATCAAAGTTTAAACCAAACCATTTCCTTCAAAAACATTTATCAAATCCAGTGATCAACTTTGATTTAGATTGAAATTTCTTAAATTCTGGAGTTTTTTTAATTAATTAAAAAAATAGAAATATATTTATTTTTAATAAGAGAAATTAATTTCTACAATTTGTGCTGGTTTGGTAATCGCTGATTTATTTTAGCTTAATAAAAAAATTTAATTTTTTTTTATATAATAATTTACACTAACCAAAAAAATTTTTTCATGTAATTCGTTGTAAAGATGGTACTAAATTAGATATCAAAATTTTTGACTCACTTTATAATGTTAATAGAAATTGTTATGAGGCTTTATTCAGTCTTTTTATCTAAAAAAATATTTTCAAATTTTTGGATCAGAATCATTTTTTCTTGGTTGTGCAAATTTTAGTTTTGCTTTTTCAAATTTTTCTTTTTCTTTTGTTTTTATTTTTCTTTTATATTTTTTTCTTTTTTTTTCTTTTTCTAATTTTTGTTTTGCTTTTTTTTTTTTTTTTTTTTTTTTTTGCAAAAGATAAGTTGAAAAAAAAAAGAGATCTTTTAAAAGATCAATGATCACAAAGAAAACTTCAACTATGTAATTTCTTTAAAAATGACTTGGATCATTCGTAAAAAATCTTGTTGTTAACCTTTTTTTAGTAAAAATTCAGTAATAAAAAATCTGTAATGCTTATTTCAAAAATTGTGACTCACATTTTTTTAGTTTTTGAGTTTTTTTTTTAATTTTTATAATATTGTGTTTTTATACAGTCAGTTCCACTTTTAAGACACAAACTTTCAACCAAATTTAGGTCATAAAAAAATCTCAAATTCAGGTACATTTTTTGTAAAATTTTTTTAGATTATTTTATTATTATCAGAAATTTGTGCCTTAATTTGAGATTTTTCATTGTGCCTTCAAATTTAGTTCAAAGTAAGTGTCTTAGATGTGAAACTGACTTTATATTTATAATGATTTAAAAGTGAATTACAAATCAGTTTGAAAAATTTGTTGGTCTTGAAAACTCAAGGATATATATATTTGATGTCTTTTTATTATTTCAGGTGAATCACAATTTTTGAAATGGTGTTTAATTTGTCAATATTGTTGAATATTAATATAAAAAGCATTAAATTTTTATATTCTATTTTTTAAGGGAAATGACAATTTTCTTCAGAAAGTACTCAGATATAAATTGGCCACATTTTCCCAAAAAGGTTCATCAACAACAAATCCTATAATCCAATAGATTTGTATATGATAATGACAAAATTATCTCTTTTTAAAATTATTTTTTCTGAATATCAATTTGTTTTTATTCAAAAAATGAGCTATTCCTGAAAAAAAAAACAAAGATACGAATTTGCGTTGTTATTGTTGTTGTTAGAAATTCCAAGGAAAGAGTTTAAAAACCCTAACTAAATAGATACCTCTTCAAATTCATGAAGACTTATTTAATTAAAATAAAATTTCCTCTAAATACTATTTACCTCATTTACCAAAGATTTATACAAAAGAATACATATTTTATTACAAGGTTGAATGAATTTTTTTATAAATACACAGACTTTTGGTGAAAATCTCGTGATATGATTTACATAATTCTCTTTTTTTCTTTTTGTATTAATTCTGTTTGAGTTATTTTATCAGTTTTTTAATAATAAAAATGAAATTCCCATTTTGAAATTGAAAAATTGTCGTTTTTAGTTTTTGTTTCAAATTTCTTTATTCATTTTTAAGAATTTTTTTTCCTACTTGAATGACATAAATTGGTTTTAAAACGCTCACTAAATGAATATTTTTACATAAATATGAACAGGTTCAAAATTTTTACCTTCTGACGACAATTGCTCTTATTTGTTTTTTTTTTGATTTTGCTTTGATTTAGTTTTTTTTTTTTTTTCTAAAATCCGAATTGAAGAGTGTAAGGTTAATATATTAGAATCTATATATATTAATATTACATTTACTTTATGAGTTGTCATCTGAAATTTTTATTTAACTTTAGTTTTATTTGGTGGTTTAAAAAAATTTATTTTTTCATTTAGTTAATTGATAAAAAGTAAATCAAAAGTTTCTTTTCAAAAACCCAAAAATCAAAATTAATTCTTACATACTTACTAATTCACTGAAAAACCATCAATTGGGATTTCGGGGGAAAATATATATTTATATATAGAAATTGCCTTTTTCAACTATTATTAAAAATCATACCAAGTCTAAGATCTATCAACTAAGAACCAATTTAACAAATAGCAACACCTGATATAATATATTTTTTTTAACAAATTATTAGTGATTGTAAATAATAAATAGGGTATATTGCCAACAAATTATACTATTTTTTATCATTTTCGAAAAATACTCTTTTCTGTTTTCTTAGTGTAACCAATTAAAGATACTATTCTATTGACAAAAAAAAAGCAAAGGAATAATTAGAGAAGGAAAAATACAAACCATTTCTTTGAAATCCTATTTGTGAAAGAAAATTAGACAATGAAAATGAAGTTAAAATTCTATCCCCTTTATTATTCATGTCCCAATAAATATTCAAGAATATCCATATTTGGAACCCAGTTGTGTCGTTTTTACATAACTGTAAATACAAAACCTTAACATAATACAATGATATTTTCTTACAACTCTGATTCAAACAAATTTATTTTTCTAATTTTGTAATGAAAAATCAATGCGCTCGCTAATCCAAAGATTTTCACCACATAAAAAAGTTGTTGAGGATGAAAAAACAAGAAATAATAACAACAAAGATAATTCTGTTTCAACTAACAACACAAACACCAAATTAGAGATCTCAATTGTTCTGCCAACATATGGATCAATTTCTGATTTAAAAAAATATCATCTTTGCAAAACAACAAATAAAATAATCCAAACGGATTCTTCTTCTTCGGAAAAAAAGATCGAAAAGAGAAGAACAATAAGTAACGATTATTTTGATTCTGACGAAGATTTTGGATTTGAAATAATCAAGCCAAGCTACGAATTTATGAGTGATCCTTTTACTGGATCTGAAAGCGAAGACAAAAAAAACGAGAAAGATTTAATTGTTTTCAAAGAAAGCAGAAAACCAAAACAAAGAGAAAAAGGAAAAGGAAAAGGAAAGGAAAACGGAAAAGAAAAAGTAAAAGAAAAAGGAAAACGAAAAGAAAAACCACAAGCAAAAACAAAAAAAGAACCACAATTATCGCAAACAGACTTTTTAGAAGAGTCTGACATATTAGAGAAACTCTCTAATCTTTACCCTGTATTACCAATCATTAAACCCGTAACTACAAATACCAAAAAAAAAAAACAAGGAACCTGCTGAACCAAATGTTCCCCACATAATTGAAGAGAAACCATTTGTAAATCTCTTTGCAGAATTTATCCCACCAATAGTTGTGCTCTCTCGAAAAATGCAGAGGAGACAGAAATTGATTTCAAGAAGATTACAGGATCTAAAATTTGAATCCTTTATGTATAAAAAGGAAGTTGTCAAGGAAACAGAAAAATTTGTTAGTTGTGGGAAGAGAATTAAACACAACCTTCGAAGACTATATACCGAAATCCAAGAAACAGAAATTTTATTGAGAAATACCCTAGATCATTCGAAAAAAACATTTTTTTTGATTCAGTCTTCCAGCTATTATCACAAAATGAATTCTATGAATTCCAAAAAGAACAACAGAAAAAATAAGAAAACAAATATAATCCAAATAAAACAAAATAAATGTAAAAAATCTCGAGAAAACAAAAAGCAAAATAATAGTATTGTACATTATAGTATTAATCTGAAAAAAAACACTCATAAAAATAAAAATCACAACAGCAATGTTAAAAACAACAACAACAACAACAAATGTAAAAACAACAATACTTGTCATAATAAAAATCTTAATCATAATTCTTTATTGTTTTTAATGAATTCCCAAATTATAAAGCCAATAATGGAAGTTTCTTCAAACTCGAAAAAAGAATTTTTAACAAAGAAATGGATCAATTTCCAATTTAACATATTGCCCTTTTTGAAAAACCAAGAATTTAAAGATAAAAGAGAATTTTCCAGAAATATTGTTGAAACAATAATGTCAAATTTGCTAAGCAAACCAGAAGAAACTCAAAACCCTCAAAAAATATCAAAATTTAAAAAATTACTGTACAACCAAGGAATTATACTTCAATCACACAAAAATCAAGAAATGGAAAATTAAACGAGATTTTTCTTTTAATTATTTGCATTGTATTTATATATTATATTATAAAGCCGTTTCATTCGACTTGTGAAACTTTTTTTCATCCCTTTCATCAATCCTGAATTTTTGGAAACCTTTTAAACTTGCTTTAAACTTGTTAAAAACTTTTTAAATTATCTTTAAACATCCCTTAAGGGATTAGCGTCTACCAAGGAGAAGCCTACGATCAAAGTATGTTGTTATCTGGCATAACCACATTAGTGCTGCATGGTTTGAATGTCTCTAAAAAAATCGATTAGTCAAGTAGTAATATTTATTGATCTCATCAATTAAAAATGATATATGTGTTAGTAAAAAACCCAGCAATTTCAGAAAAAAATCTGCATTTCGCCACAAATTTAAAGGCTGAATTATAAATATTCAGACTACAAAGTTAAAAAATATATTTCTTAAATTTATGGCGAAATGTAGATTTGTTGTTAAAAAATTCAATTTTTTTGAAAAAATTAAATAATTAACCAATGGATTTTTTTAACAAATTATTTCTAAAATCATGCAAATATATTGATGCTATAATTAACTTTATCAAAAGCAAACAAAACTAATCAGTCTTTGGGTTTTTATGTTGATGATTATAGAGTAAATCTTTGAAATTAAAAAAATGAAAAATAGTTACTTTTGGAAATTCTAAATATGAATTATTAAATACTGGAATACTATTATTTGGAGTTTCAATTTTTAGATTTGGAAAAGGAATTAAAAAAAAAAATTATAAAATGATAATTTTTAATAGTGATCCCTTAGTAAAAAATGTAATAATTTATTGTGTAATAGGATTTAAAATTGATTTTTTAGAGTCACAGAAACTATTTGAGCTATGGCGTACTAATATCATTTCCACCCAATTTCAACATACTTCGATTATGGAGAAATATATGGTGAAGCTAATCCCTTAAACATCTTTTTAAAGACTAAAAATTTCAAGGATTTTTAGTCTTTCAATTCTGAAAATCTCTAAATGCCTTAATTTTTGTACAAAGTTTGTGCCTTAAAAGTGTAACTTACTGTAAGAATAATCGCATTGTTATTAATAAAATGCTCAGATCTACAAAAAAAATATAGATTCCTAATCTATTTCACAAATGTAAGAATTAAAATTAATTTTATTGTTAATAATTTTGATTTTTATCTTTAAATAATCCCAATTGTATAAATCAATAAGATTAATAGTAAGAAAAAAGTCTAAAAAAAAAAAAAGAAGAAAAGAAACACGTTACTAAATTTTGTTTTTAGTGTTAAATAACACTTTATCTATTAAAGAGGGAATTTTGATGTGACTAAATTGGCAACTTCAAATTCAAAGAGTATGTGAATAGATCAACCAGCAGAAGTATTTTAAACATAATTTTAGTTTTCGAAAATACAGCTGAATTAAAGGATCTCTAAAAAAAAAAATGAAAAAAAATATTTAAAAAAATCCACAATGTTTCAAAGTTATTTTAGGAATATAATAAAAATAAAAACTATTAAAGGTTAAAATTTTGATGGGAAAATTATTAAATTTGTACTCAATATTATGAAAATATAAAATTACTTGGTTTGGTATTGTGAAAGATATAAATTTATCAGAATCAAATGGAAAAAAAAATTAGCAAAAATTTTAGAAAAAAACTTATATAAAAATGTTATCCTTAGAAAAAATACTCAAAAACTCCTTAATCTGGTTAATCAAAATTACGAAATTTATTGTTATTGTCGAGAATTTTTCATCAAAGCTCTTATGGTTAGAAAACTTAAGGAATAATAAAGAAAAAATGATATTAAAAAAATTGAAAATAAAAAATACCTAAAATAATAATAAAAATTTATAAATTAGGGTACATAGTGCCCCACACTTCGGGGGTATGTCTAGGTTTTTTTAGTTCAAAAGAATTGAGCAAAATCATTTGATTTTATTAAATTCTTTTAAATTAAAAAAAAAACTAACTACAGTCGAATACCAATTTATTAATCAAAGTTTGTGGAATCTTATCTATTGCTGATAATCTTTCTATCCGGGTTTTTACTCCTCCTGTGTTTCAGGAGATGTGTCGTCAAGTGCTGTAGAGTGCCGTCAAGTGCCTAGGTTTTCCAGAATTCAAAAGAATAGAGTAAAATCAAAGATTTAACTCTATTCTTTTAAATTATGGAAAACCTAACAAGCTTTTTTTAATTCCAGAAATAAAAAGATAATTTCAAAAATTTTTTCATTATTTCTCAAAAAAAAAAAAAAAGCTAAAGGCGGTTATTCAGAATTCGAAAGAATTTCCTAACGAAAATCTATTGATTTTACTAAATTATTTCGAATTCTAGAAAACCTAACGACAGTGGAGAATTTTTAATTTAGTCATGTAAATGATATAAATATTTTTCCACTTTAATATTTTAATTATTTTTCTTCTTCTCTTTTTTATTTAGCAAATTTTCTTTGATTACTCCTTTCTCACAATAAATAAATAGAAACAATTTAAATTTCAATATTGGTCAAATTCTCCTCTTTTTCAAAATAGTTAATTCAATTGGAATATATTGGCTGTGTGTATTTAAAAATAATTTTTTAGGGTAGGTTAATGTATGATGGGTAGGCTAGAGTATGTTAGAGTAGGCTTTCGTGTGGGTTTGGATGATATACTAGAAAATTTTAGCAAAGATTTTGTAAAAAAAAATAATTAAAAGACCAATTAAACTTGTCTTACTTGTTTTGAGGGGAAAAAATTTCTAGTTAACTTTTTGTGTTAAAATTAATTTTCGAACACATTTTTAATGATATTTTTAATGTTGATGATTTCAACATTTTGAATATTTACAATTTGAGTTTTAAAATATTACCAATCACAAAATAATCTTATTTTATTTCTCTCCAACAATTATAAATAGTCATTAAAAACCATCATACCAATAATAATAATCAAGAAACTCTTCAAAACTATTTAAAACTTCAATTTGTTCAATTTTGAAATTTGGCCAAATTTAAAATTTTATAATATACCCTATCATGATCTTTTTAGTAGAATTTCTTCAGAAATTTATTACTTTTTTGAAATGCCAAGAGTAGAAAAAAATATAAAAAAGTGCGTTTTTAGGAAAATCCATATCTTATAAATTACAATTTCCGAAATAATACTTGTATTAAATTCTAATAATTTTTTGATTACTGAGAAAATCCCTATCTTATATAGATAATAAAATTGTGAAAATGATCAATTTCTGATTTTTCCTTTTTTCATTGTAAATCTTTATTGAAACTGAAAACTTTATTTTTTGAAAATTAACATCGAATGTCAAGATTAAGGATTGGAGGCCAAATGGTTTTAGATATAAAAATTATTTACTAAATCAAGAAATACTAATTTATCAAAAAACATTTAAAATGGCAAAGATAAAAAATAATGATAATTCTACATTTCTGTGAAGATTTAGTTTAATAATAATTTGATTTTTAAGACATTCTTTTTGGACTATCTTGATGTAATAAACATCAGAGAAAATGAAGTCAGATACTATACTTCTTAAAAGTTTTTAATCCCTATTTGGATTCTTTTTATCTTCAAAAAATTCTGGGGATTTTGATCAGTTTTATTAACTTGTAAGCAATTAAATTTTGAATTTTTGACAAAATAAGTGTCTAACCTTTTTTTCCACATCCCACTTTTTTTCCACAACAGTTAGAATAAATAAGAGGAATTCGGAATTTCTACCTTAAATAATAAAATAAAAAAAAAATATGTCACACTTTTTTTTCATGTCTTGCTTTGCTTTCACAACAGCTATTTAAAAATACATTGAAATTATTATTCTGAATTGAATTTGAAAATCATCAAATTTAAGAAACAATTTTAACAAAATTGGTTGGTTTGTCTTGCGCTGGAAGATGGATTTATAAATACCAATGATCTGAAACGAAAAGAATTGATGAAAAAGCCAAAATAATAAAAACAAAAAAAAAATAAAAAAAGTGGTTAAAATAACATAACGAAAAGGAATAAAATGTATTTTAAAAACAAACAACCGTTATCTATTTGAGTGTTATGTTTAGGCTAGATTATTTTCAAATTTTCCTTTTTAGTTTTTACTTTATTTTTCAATAACCGAGGGGTTTTATTATTTTGATTATATTGTGTATTAGTTTTTTTTTTTATTTGAGCTTCCTTAAAGATCGCTTTTTTTTTGTCAAAAAAAGTTTGTTTAACGAAACAGAGAAAGCCTTTGTGACAACAAAACAAATAATTGTCCAAGGTAGGCTTGCAACACAAAGTTCGTTTGGTGAATTTAATTTGTTACCTGAAATGAATTTTGATAAGGGCCAAAGAATTTTATTGAGATCATAATTCGTTGCCTTGAGAATAAAAATTGGTTTCTTGAAATAAAGGATGTGAATTACAATCACAAACAAGATTTGGATCAAATAAACAATTCTTTTTAAATCCGAAAGGAACCACGTTGAATAGACAACAACGGTGCTTTTGTTCTGACTGTTTTCTTTGATTTCTTTTTCAATTTTGGTTAATTCAAATTTCTTCTTTGCTGCTTTTCGTTTAATTTGATTATATTTCACAAAGTCACTTTTTTGATCGTAATTCGTTAAAGAGTCTAAAAGTATTTTGATTTCCTTCTTTTTTTGAACAACTTGTTTTGGTTGAAAGAATTTGAATTTTTTACACCTTGTTTTAAGTATGTTTGTGATTAAAAAGAAGAGAAATATTTGGAAACCAACAAGAGACATGGTGTGAAATTAAAAGAAATAAATTAATACTATTTTGAAAAAAATGATTTCAAAATCATAATCAATTCAATACAACAGTAGATATTTTTGATTAAAACAAAGAGCTAACTGTGTGAAAAGCCCATAGACACTACTTTTGTTCGATCAGATTAATGATACTGGTATTTGAATTCTAAAGGGAAAAAATTTTCAATTCGTTTTAATTTTTTCCTATTTCAAATAGAGATTTTAAAATACAACCTGTTTGTTTGAAAACTCTACTTATGTTAGAAAAATATGGGAAAGGAAGTGTAAAATTTTTCTCATTTAGAATTCAAATGCCAGTATCAAATGAAAAACACTCGATTTGAAAATTATTTACAAAATTTTCTTAGATTGTATTAAGGTTTACAATCCCTGAAATTTGAAAAAAGATTATCTTGTGTAGGGTGTAGTGAGTTGTTGATTTGGTTTTTATCTGATCGATCTTGTGCTTGGTATGGATTTTAATAGTGGTTCAAAATGGCAATTTTTGACAATTTATTTTTTTTTTTTTTCCAAAATCCGAATTGAAGAATGTAAGATTAATTGGATGGGACTTAAGTTATAAAAAAATGCGGTTTGTAGGTTGTTGATTGAAATTTTTAATTAAGTTTGGTTTTATTTGGAGCTTTTGTAAAAAATTTTTTTCATTTGGGTTATTTGACAAAAAAGTAAATGAAAATTTTCTTCTACAACCAAAAATTCAAAAGTTATTCTTGAACACCTATCAATCTATTAATCTTACACTCTTCAATTCGGATTTTGGAAAAAAAAAAAAAATAAATTGTCAAAAATTGTCATTTTGAACGACTATTAAAATCCATACCAAAAACAAGATCGATCATTTAAGAATCAAATTAACAAGAGGTAACAAACGACACAAGATAATATTTTTTCAAATAACAGTAATTGTAAACGTTAATGGGGTGACTTGAAACAAAATAATTTTTCCAATCTCATAAATCCTTGAACGTGGCGATCATTTGGAATTTATGATCGAAAAAATTCGAAAAATAATTTGTTAAACTCTTCTAAAATCACTTTAAATAACATTTTTAAAGTTAAATTTTTGTAAAATACTTTATATTTTATCCAAATATAATTCAAAAAAAGAAGATCAGAAACTTTTCCAACTTTGTCTAATAAACTAAAGTATTTCCCAAAATCTTTCCACAGTGGCTACAAAAATCAAATCTTTTTTTACAACATTGATATTTATTCTTATGTAGTTTTCAAGAATTATAATGTTAAATTTTAACAAATAAAAAGGATTTGAGTTCAAAAATCATGTAGCACATCAATTATCACTAATATTCACAATTAAAAATCTTTCATGGATTTTTTTCACATCTTGTATTTTAATCACAAAAATATTTTCAAATTTTTAGATCAGAATCATTTTTTTTTAATTTCTTCAAATTTTTGTTTTATGACTTTTTTGGATTTTTTATTTTTTCACCTTTTTACAATTACTTAAGGGAGTAGCTACACCATAAGGCATGATAAAAATTTGAGAGGGATGAGATAAGAACATTTTATTTTAGTGGCGTGTGATCGTAGATTCTCTAAAAATTTTTTTAAAAAAATTATTTGATATTTTTTTTTTTAGTAATGTTCAACAATTAAAAAAAAGAGATTATATAGATAAAATAATTTTTTTTTTTTTTTTTTTTATTAAAATAAACTTAATTCCATTAATTTGGGCACAGTTTAAACAGTTGGAAATATAACAATAACATGATTTACGTCCAATTGGAAATTAATTTTAATTCAACAAACCATATCATTTTTTTTGCTTTTTTTTGTTTTTGTTTTCATTTTCTATTTCTGAAGTTACTTAATCTGTTTCGTTAGATCTGAAAATTTTTTATAGATGGTTGATAGATGGTTACAGTTGAGTTTCTTAAATTGAAAAACCCACATACAACCGGTGCATGGTATCTTATCATTTGATCGATCAACCATTGTTGGTGTAATTTCAACAAATCAACCAATATATTTTTTGTTCAAACTCTTTCATTTCAGCTCGTTTCCTTATTTTGGACACACTTGTTTTGATTTTTTATTTTATATTGTTTTCTTATATTTGGATGAAAATGATTACTTAAAAAACCATTAATACTATATAACTTAAATGTGGTTTTATATTAGGTTTGGAAAAATATCATAAATTGGGTTTTTGTTTCCCTATTTTTGATTTTAGATGTGTCCAAATTTTTGGAATGGGGTTTAGTTTTTTTTTTTGGGAGAAGATAATTTCAGATTCTTTGAATAAAACTTATGACTATTTTGTGGTTTAAACTTTGATAACATATAATCATATTCACTTCTCCAATTCCACTAAACCCAACTATTTAAAATCCTAACAAGTTATAATTTGACTTAATTATTCTAATTTTGGAATCCTTCTAGCTATTTAAGTCCCATTTATGTTTCCTTTTATGATTCTCTCAATTGTAATGTTGTTGTTCTTTTTAAACAAAATCCATTAATCCCAAATGCCACTAATAAAAAAATATTTCAAATTGCTTTATGTTGCCAGGATTAAAAAAATCTCAAAAATGATGAAAATTGAAAAAATGTTGAAATTAAATGCCACAATAGAATGTTGAGATAAGGATAAAAGATAAGTTATTCAACATTCAAAACACTATTTTAAGCAATTCAACTCAACATTCTATTGTGGCAATTTCTTTGAGACTTTGAAAAAAAAATTTAAAAAATCTAATGAATGAAGTACTTTAAATAATAAAAATCAAAGAGTTACAGCCAAAGTAAAAAATGTTATTTTCTGATCCCAATCAAAATTGCAAAAAAGTGAAAAATTTTTCTTTACCGTGGCTACTGCCTTAAGGGGGTAAGTACATTTTTCATTTTTTGAGTGCAACCATTTATCTGAAACTGAATTATTCAAATCATTTTTTTAGCCAAATACATTGATATTTTCATAAATACTAGAGTGGAATATATTCTAGTAATAGATATTTTCATACCAACAAAAAAACGCAAATCAAAAAAATGAAAAAATCGATCAAAAAAAAATAAATAAAAATCATTTATTACTTGATCTTATCTATAACATTTTACACAATTACTTATTCTTTATTTGGTTTTATTTTTAATTCTTTATGAAAAAATTTTATTTGGAAAATTTTTGATAAACAAATTACTGTTTATTTCGAAAGAATTTCCAAAATGAATTTAAAAATCCTTATTTAGATTTATGTCATCTAATTCTGGTTTGGGTTCAGAAAATCAGAGATTTTTTTAATTCTTCTTGGGAGTGAGGGTTTATTGGACAAATTCGTTTGATTTTATAATTATTTATTTTCCATTAAAATGAGTACTCAAAAAAATTCTGAATCTGATTGAAATTTTTTCTTGAATTTTTCAATTATTTTGATTTGAATCTTTTGTAACTGTTTTTTTGATTCCAAGAATTCAATTCCTTTATTTTAATTTTTGAAATAGTATTCTTTGTTTGGCTTGGTTTGATAAAAATATTTAAAAAAAAGAATTTTGAAAGCAAATTTGTAACAAAAGGTTTTTTAAAATAATAATAAATAGTAATGGGGTGAGATATTCAAGGGAAAAAATAGTTTGTATTCAAACAAACTAAGAAGATAAAGAAAACCAATCTTCAAAAATAGGCTTTTATCGATTTTTTTTTTTTTCATTTTTGATTTCAACAAATTTATTTAGAAAGGTGATCTTTCGTGTTTGGTCTTCGAAAAGAAAATATTTGTTTCAAATGTAGACACTTTCGGGTATATTTTGTTGGTTTACTGTTTGATTAATTTCAATCATTGGTATAAACACATTTCTAGATCCAAAACAAAATTTAATAAAACCAAAAATTGAATCAAAAACAATGTTTCAAAAAATTGAAAAAATTAAAATTCAACTCTGAATTACTTTGATTCCATTCACAAATAGAGCAACGAATGATGTTTTGGTTTCCAAAGTTTCAATATCTGGTGGCACTCAAAAAATATTTTTTCGGTAATGTTAACACAATTAAAAATTTTCAAAATGGTAAAATGTACTTACTTAAAAAAAAACAAATTTGAATTCGAGATTTTTTTTGCCTCATTCCTATTCAATTATATAAATATTTTTGTAACATTTCAGTAAACACAAACCAAATTGAAGACAATTGAAAAGGTTTCAGAAAGAAGATTTTATTTTTACGAACCTTATCAAGAAGATTTCAAATTAATTATCAACTAATAGTATATATCATATAATTGTTTTATAAAAAATCCCAATTTAAAAATTTTGAGAAAAACTCAAAATTAGAATAATAATATGATTTTTTGACTCAACACAATTGTTTACCAATAACCGTATTTTTGGTCTGAAAGTATTATTCAGCAATCACTGAAATAAGATAATCCTGAAATGAAAAACATTTTATATTTTTTCTCATTTCTTATTTTTAATTAAAAGCAAGAATATTTTTTTAACATCTTAAAATTTAATTTATTGAATTATGAACCAAAACAATAAACTAAATGTAGTTATTTTTGGATCACCAAGCTCTGGCAAGTCAACAATAATCGGAAGATTTTTAGAGTCCTATTGCCGAGATACTTTAAAAAATTTGAAAATGCAAGGTTTCGACTCAACATTTCTAGACAAAAAAACGCTGTGTTGGGCACTTAATGAATTAAAATCCCAAAAAGAAAGAGGGCTTGAAATTGATCAAAAACTATGGCAATTCAAAACAACAAATAAAACCTTTCTTTTAATGGACGTTATTGGGAGAAGTAATTTTATTTCAGATTGCATTGCCAACACAATCAATGTCGGAATATTTGTGATCGATGGCACAAGAGAAGCATTTGATTCTGAAATGGGTGTTGATGGGCTCTCTAGAGTTCAAGCAAATTTATTAACTCTTCTTGGAGTCAAAAATGTGATTGTTTTGATAAACAAAATGGATGATGAAACAATTAACTATTCTAAATCATATTTCGAGGATCGGAAAAGTGAAGTCATTAATTATTTTGATACTATTGGGTACAATACGCAACAAATACAGGTATTACCTGTTTCGGGTTTGACTGGTTTTAATGTTGGAAAAAAGTTCCAAGAAAAAGAAGATATCTTGCAAAGATCAAGAAAACTCAACCTAAAAAATGAAAAAGAAAACGAAAAAGAAAACGAAAAAGAAAACGAAAAAGAAAACGAAAAAGAAAAAGAAAAAGAAAAAGAAAAAGAAAAAGAAAAAGAAAAAGAAACCCAAAAGGAAAAGATAAAAGTAAAAAAAAATCTGAAAATTAAATGGTGGGAAGGACCGAGTTTATTTCAGGCACTAGACTCAGTCAACCCAGAAAATTATGCACAGTACCCCTTAAGAATGCCTGTGAAAGACATTTATAAAATATCTGGAATTGGTACTGTTGCCTATGGAAGAATCGACTATGGGATAATCAGCCAAGGTAAACAAATAATTTTCTCTCCTGGCGACATAATATCACAAGTGCACAGCGTCGAAACACCAAGGTTGGATTACGTGGGATATCCTGGTTGCGCTCTCGGGTTTAGTGTCCCAGACCTTGAATACTCACAATTGCAAAAAGGAATGGTTTGTGGAGAAATCAATAATGATCCACCCAAAGATGTTGTCCAATTTACAGCACAAATAGTCGTATTAAGTACTGACGAAGTCATTCGCCCTGGGTTTGAAGAAACCATTTTTTGCCATCAATTGAAAATTAAATGCAAATTCGAACAATTTTTAGAAAAAATCGATAAGAGGAATGGAGAAATCATCGAACAAAATCCAAACTCACTGAAAAGGGGCGACGCGGCTGTTGTTGTTGTCGTTCCAGAAAGACCGATATCCGTAGAAACATATGCTTCCTATCCAAAACTCGGAAAATTTGGAATCTCAAAATATAATAAATTGATTCTGATTGGTATAATCAAAAGTGTTCAAACACCTAAGGGGGTAAAAAAGATAAAGTAACTAAAGGTTTCAAAATTTTGAAAATTAATAAAAAAAAAATTGGATCTCATTTGTTACAAAACCTAGAGAGATCTTGAAAGATCAACTTTTGTTAAAATTGTTGTATTTGCAGAGACTAGTAAACTGAATTTCATCATAAATGGCCCAATTTTTTTTTATTTTTTTTATTTTGCTTTTTTTTTATTTTATTTTGAGGTGAAAAACCAATATTTCTAGTGTATAGAACTGAATATTAACATTGTAATTTTTTTATTATAATAGATAACTTCAACATATAAAAATATTTATTTTCAAAATTTGATTTTTAATTGGGCCAATGTTTTTGAAATGGAGTTTATTAAAAAATCATGACCGTCTTCGCAATAATAATGATTACCTCAGTTGATGTTCTAATACTTTTATCGGATCAGCTCAACGAGTTCAAAATTTAACAATAAGTTCAAAAATTTTGTTTTTGCTCCTTAATTTTTACGCCAAAAAAAAAAAATATTTTTTGGAATACTTTGATTTTTTTATTCACATTTATTCAATTTTAGGTGGAGTGGATAAATAAACATATCATCGTTTTTTTCTTTTTTTTTGTTGAAAATGAAAGAAAAAAATTAAAAATTTTTTCAAAAAAATTTGCATTTAGAAAGATTGAAAGCAAGGGAAACAGTAGATATGGGAAAATAAATATAGTCAGAGAGTTTTTAATAGAAATAGAATTTCTTATTATAATGTTTTTTTTTTATTTGATGTAATTAATAAATAATTTATACAAAGAATTTGTAATTGAGATTCTCTTTAAAATTGCCTTTTTTCAAAAAAACAAAAGTTTCAAAAATTTATCAGTAATATTTTTTTTTTTTACTTCTCTTCAAAATTAGAATTTACATTACGTAAAAGAATTAAACTAGGTATTTTTTTTTGAAACCAAATTAAAAAAAAAATAATAATAATAAATCACGATTTTTTTAGGAATATTTATATTGGTTAATTCTAGAAAAAAAAATTTTTTTTTAGATAAGACTCTACTAATTATGAGTATTATTGACTTTTTCTCTTTCTTCTTGTTCTTTGGTAAATAATTATTTTAGTTTTTCGTTTAAGTCTCTAAATATATATATATAATAAAAGAGACAGATATAAAGAAGAAATGTGATTTTGTTTTCGATCTTAATTAACCAGTTATTTATTTTATTATTAAAAAAAAAATAGAATTCAAAAGGTGTTGTTATTGGAGATGTTATTTATTGTGAGAGTTTAAAGACGTACGAAGAAAATAGCTTTTTAAAAATGTTGTAATTTTAGAAAAAGTTGATTTTTTAGCTGATGATAATTGATTTTAATACTTTTATTAGAATTTAAAAAATTCGGTCTAGTTTTAATGACTTAAAAAAAATGAATAAAATAACTTTTTTGAATTTTTTCAATTATATTTTTATTTTTTTTTTTAATTAATTATTTTTAATTGAAGATTTTCACCTTTCAACAAATAATTAGTCCTGTAATTTGACTCATTGTTTAAACAACAATCAAAATATTTTTCTTTCTAAGTGTTATAAATATCACCCTTTCGAGAAAAAAACATTGCTTATTTTCTCAACTTGACACAAATAAGGACAAATACTATTCTTATTAATTTATTATTATTTTTTTTTTGGATAGTTTTTAGTTATAAGGTATTACCAAAAAAACATGGCATTTTTTTTACATTTCATAAAAAATATCTTTTTCAATTAATCTGTTGAAAATAGAAAAATAAGCCAATTATTAATATTTATTGGATCAATGACTATGTAATTTCTTTCAAAATAAGTTACTTGAAATATTTTCCAAAAATAGAAGAACAAATAAAATAGTCTTTAGAGAAAAAAATGAAGGAATAATTTTAATAAAAAACTGGAAATATGGACAGGGTAAAAATACTTTTTGAAATAATCAAAAACATTTCTATATTTTTCATTATATTTGATTATTTGTCGAGATTAAACAAATTATGAAAAAAATTTTTAAAATCAAAAAGAAAATAATTAATTGCAATTTTTACTGATCAAAAGAATCAGATAAAATTGAGAATAGAATATTTAATATATTTAGTTAAGTAAGTACATATTAACATACAAATTGAATTATTATAAAGAATCAGTAAATTGTAGTTAATGATTGTGGATATTTAAATAGTTATATCGCTATTATTTTTAAGAAAGATATTTTAAAATAAATTTTCCCTACTTTTTGGGAAATATCTTACAAAGATTTTTGTTTGAATATCAATTCCTAAATGTTACAATGCATTTAATCTGTAAAATTTCAACAAAAAAAATATTATACATAAAAAATTATTTTTAATCATCTACTTTTACAAAATGTTGACAAATTATACGAAGAAAGAACCCAAACAAAGAAAAATAATTAAAATCAAGTAAAATCTAATTAACTTTCAGATTTTGAGATAATAAATTTGATTCTAAAAAGAATTATTTTCTTAGCCAACTGAAAACTTCAAATTGAAAAAAATTCTTTCAATTTAATTTCATTACCTTTTATCGTGATAAAGATAATTTTGTTTTTTGGTTTGATTGATTAGAAAAAATTATTTTCTTTATAATTTCGCCTATTTATAAACAATATTTGAGTTAAAGAGATTTTCTACACGATATATTTGACATTAGGATAAGGATATTGGTATTTAAGGCAAAAATATTTTGATAATCTGTATAGATTGTAATACATCAAAAAAATCAAGATAAATAATATCAAACATTAATGTGGTAGATTTTTTACAAATACACACCACCAAAACTTAATTTAGAATTTTTTTTAATTAATTTTCCCAACAAAAATATAGAAGTTAACATATTGCATTTCAACTAAAAAACATAATTTTTAGAAATCACAAATGTACTATTTATTGAAAATAAATGGAATATAAAATTTTCATTCAGACTTTCAAAAAAAGATTTAAAAATCATATACATTTCAAATTTTTAATCCTAAAAACAATCTTAAATTATTAATTTTCTTGTTTTAGAATTGGGGGATTTGATGATTTATTTTAATTTTTTTTTGAAATGTGATTTTTTGGGATAGCTAAATGAAAATTTTGATCTGTTTATTACACAATTAACAGTAATTATTTTTTTATTTATTAATGAAAAAAAAAATTGTCCCTGATTATAAATTTTTTGTTCCAATAAAACTTTTAACAAGTTAAAAAAATAAAATGTTTTTAAACAAGTTATACTTTAGTAATAAAACTAATTCCATTATGAATTATTTTATTCATGATTTTGATTTTTCAAACCTTTTTTAATCAAAACTAAAATTCTGACTCAGCTGAAGACCGAAAATAACAAGTATCCACACCAAATACAAAACAACAAAAATTTCAAAATAATCTATAATTTGACTCTATATTTTCGGAAAAATATAACAATTAGATTGATAAATAATATTTTGATCATCGAGTCAAATTTTTAATAAAAATAGATTTTTTACTAATCAATCCACCTTCAAATCAACATTTAAGAAAGATATTATTCAACTTTGAAGTTTTGTAGATTGATTACTCAATGTTTAAAAATAGTAGAGTAATCGATATTATTCGTGACACTCTTGAGGTTTTTTTTTACCCCAAAACTTATTTTAAATATAAAAATTTCCTTCTCTTGGATAAAGTTACAGTACTGTTAATTGCAAAATAAAAAGATCAAAATTTTCAGTCAGCTTTCCAAAAATAAATCACACGCTTCAAAGAATTAAAACAAATCATCAAAGTATCCAATTTTAATAGGGGAATTAATGATTTAAGCTTGTTTGTAGAATTAAAAATTCGAAAGGTTATGAGATTTATAAATTCTTTTTTTGGAAAGTTGAATGAAAAATTAGAACCATTTATTATGAAACAAATAGTATGTCTGGTGTTTGCTTATAATTATCATCAGAGCCTTACGATTAAATGTGTTCACTAAAAAATAAAATAACTGTGACGTTTTTTATTTACATGTTAACTTTTAACTTTTACCTTACTGAAATAAAGATCAACCAATAGATAATTTTCAAGGAAAAAGTGGAAATTCGTTCACAAAAAATGACAGATTTCGTCTAAACTCTTGTTTCAATTGTATTTGCAAATTCCCAATAAAATTGAATAATTTTTGAAATGATTCAAACTCAACCAAATGCATCTAATATTCATTTTTCAGCTTGTTTGCAAGATATCTCTGAAGAGATTCAGGACACGTTTTAACAAGTATTCAAGACTAATTTTTATTTTTTACTACTTGTTTATTTTTGAAGCCAAAATCAGAACAAATCATAAATTTCCAAAAATGACAAACACAAATGGGAAAGAGTATTTTTCTTTCTTACAGCAATTAGAAAATCTTGATCAAAATTCCAAATCTGGATTGAGTGATGATTATTTGTTTGCCTTACAACTCCAACAAATTGAACAAATGGAGAAAGTAACCAAAACTCATACCAATTCAAACCAAAAACAGAATCGATACAGTCCCCAAAAGCAGCAGCAAAACAACCACCAATACCATCAGCGAAACAACCCCCGAAAGCAGGTACCAAACAATCACAAAAAAAAACTTGGAAAAAAAAAAAAAAAAAGGGATCGGAGAAATAAAACAAGACCAAGGGTGCACACACCTAATATCCCAAGTTATTTACTTGAGCTTCAGTTAGAAGAACAAAAGTATGAAAAGAAAAAAAAAATTGAACGGGAAAAGAAATTAGAACAATTACATAAAAACGATCCAGATTTTTTATTTGCCTTAAAATTACAAGAAGAAGAATTTAAACCCAAGAATAAGAAGAACAATAATTTGGGTAATGATCAAAACAAGGAAAGAATACAATCCAAACAAGAAAATAAATTGATTCAAAATAAAGAGATCAGAAACAAAAGTCGACCAAAGAATAATACACAATTAGAAAACGAAAAAGATTTGAGTAACAACATCCAAAATACTAAACAAACAAACGAAGAGAAAAATGAAAAAAAAGGTTTGGAAAAAAGCACAAACAATGAAGTAAAAGAAAAAACAATTCCGAAAACTTTGATAGATAACGATGAAATATTTGCACTCAAATTACACAAAGAAGAATTAGAAAAACAAAAACTCTTTTATTGTGGGGTAAGTCTCTAATTTTTTGTTTTGCCCAAGGTACGTATCTTCGCTAACTGATAAGTAACTATTGGAAAACAATATCTTTAAAATCAGCAATTTGTTTGTTTATTCTGGTACATATTCGCAAAAATTGATGTATTAATAGTCCAAGTTTTTGTACTAAATTTGTCTTTTTTCCGAAAAAAAAGAAACCTTTACTGATCTACCCTGACTGGAGAGTTTTCTGGTAAAAGGACCTGAAGTTTCGAATCACAAAAAGTTCCATATAATAATCAAATAAAAATGTTTGGGGAAGAAACATAAATTTGAAAATCGAAAATAATTTTTCAGAAATCAAAAAAAAAACAAATCCAAACATTTTTATTCGATTTCTAAATTGAATTTTTTGCCATTAGAAATCTTTACTTTTTTGACAAATGTACCCCCAGTGGGGAACACATAAAAAGTTTAATGGCTTTTGATCATTTTCTTTGGAACTGCCCATTCTCATGAAAAAAATCGAAAAATTTGGGTGAAAGAATTAATCCAAATAAACAAAAAGAATAAAAATAATATCAAAAATATTATTCGAAAGAAAGACTTGTTATTAACCTTGTCATTAGTTAATGATAAAGAAAATTATGATTCTTTATTAAAATTTCTAAACAAAAATTGAGAAATTAGGGCTATGCTGTGGAGTGCCTGTCAAGTGCCTGTCAAGTGCCTGTCAAGTGCCTGTCAAGTGCCGTCAAGTGCCGTTAGTCTTTGGCTTTCCCAGAATTCAAAAGAATGGAAAAAAATCAAAGATTTTACTCAATTCTTTTAAATTTTGGAAATGCTAACAGCTTTTTTTTTGAATTTTTCTATTTTATTTGTGAAGTGTTCTAGGTTTTTTTGAGTTTTTTGAAATAAACAGAAAATTTTAATAAATTTTCGGTTTATTTCAAAAGTTAAAAAAACCTAACGAAAATCTATTGATTTTACACATAAACAGAAAACTCAAGAAAAACTAACGAAAATCAATGTATTTTCCTAATACATAGAAAACCTCAAAAAAAACCTAGAACACTTCACAAATAAAATAGAAAACCTTAAAAAAACCTAGAAAACTTAACAAATAAATAGAAAACTCAAAAATACCTTATTAAATCTATTGATTTTAAATAAATAAATAGAAAACTCAAAAAACCTAACGAAAACCAATAGATTTTCCAAATAAACAGAAAACATAAGCAAAAAAATCTAGAACACTTCACAAATAAATAGAAAACCTCAAAAAAAACCTAGAACACTTCACAACAAAACAGAAAGCCTCAAGAAAAGCTAACTGCATTTTTTTTTTTTTAATTTAAGAAATAAACTGAAAATTTATTTAATTTTCAGTTTATTTCTTAAATTAAAAAAAAAAAAAAACAACTAAAACTGCCTAGTTTTTGCAGAATTCAAAAGAATTGAATACAATCTATGATTTTACTCCATTCTTTTAAATTCTGGAAAACCTAACTACTGTAAGAGGAAATTAATTTTCTCCCTTCAAAATAAAAAAAGAAAAAATCAAAAAAGTTTTATCGTTTTTGGAAAAATTTCAAATTTAGTACAAAAAAATTTAATATAAAGGTTTGAGCAATTATGGTGAATTTTTTTTTTTCTGAAATGGAAAAAAACTTTTTAGTAATTTTTATGAGGATTTAACACCAATCAAAAACCAACCAACCTATGATGTATGATCGATCTCCAAAAATCAACAACTAAAGATGAGAACATTTTTAGAAAAAAGCGCCAAAGAGTGACACTCAATTTCCAATTCGAATCGTTGTGAATTACAATTTTGAAAACAACTATGGTAGTTTTGAAGTGCCGCTCTTTGGTGCTTTTTGAGATCTCGGTGATGTTTTTTTTTCTTTTTTTTCGTTTTTCAAATGAAGTTATTATTATCGTAAGAATATTACATAATCATTACTTGGTCAAATTTAGAGGGTTACTAAATAACCACAAATCAGATTAAATCGAATTAAATTGATTGCGAACTTCAAGAAAGCAAATTGTTTCAAATTAAAGAAATTTAACCTCATTTGGAAATAGAAAATGAGAAAAGATGAATTTTTTTTTAAATTTTGATTTTTAGAAATTGAGAACTCTTGAAAACTTATTTTTCTTTTAATTAAATTTTTTGTCAAAGAGATCCAATGGAATTTTTTTTTTTTGTTATTTGAATTTTTTCAACCAAAATAGGGCTATTTCACAATACCCTTTTTGGTCTCAGTTCACCCCTTGAGTATGGAGTAAATTCACGGTAAATGACTAGACCCTTAACGAATAATTTTTACAATAAAATACAAATAAAAAACAATAATTTTTTCATACTTTTTTTTTTTATTTTATTAAATTATTATCAATGTATAAACAAAATTAGATTTGCAATAAACATCATAAGGGCGAAACATTTTTTGAATTAAACTGTTCACATAGATTTTGCATTGAATGCGGAATCGATTATGTACTTAAAGGCCCCCCTAAAAATGAATCCCTGTGTTGCCCAACATGTAAAAAAAATGAACTTTTTACGCCTATAGATCCAAAAAATCTACTTCAACTTGGATTCGATGAAAAAGAAAGCAATCAAATCTTTGTATCTTATTTAATTAAGCAGAACCCCGATCAATATATCTATTGTCCGAACTTGTCGTGTAATAAGGTCTTAGAGAACACTGGTGTTTTACGGGTTTTTTGCCCTTACTGTTCAATTGAGTTCTGTAGCAGTTGCCAAACAAAATGGCATGATGGCTTAACCTGTGATGAATTTTTTGAAGAAGATCTTAATCAAGGCGGCGGCCTTTCTGGGGTGTTGCGGGAAAATCCATATGTTGTTGATTTAATCATTTCAACAACCTTTCTTGCTGCAGTATCAAATAGAAGTAGATTAATATTCAAACCTTTCCCAACTATTATTTCACCAAAGAGAAACCCGGATTTGATTAAAACTATACTCCTAAATATACCCCCTGTATTAGAAATGCAGAAAGCTGCAAAATCTGAAAATAGTATTAAAACTTTTTTAGATTATTCCGATAAAAGAGCATACAAATTGTTAAGATGGCTATTAATTACAAATAAAGTTTCTCTTAAGGTTTTAAGATCTGATCAAACTTTAAAATCTTTTAATTCAAACCATCAATTTAAATTTACAAAAAACAATTCATTAGAAGTTCGAAAATTTAATGATATGAAAAGAAATTGCTCAGAGTGTGCTTATGCCTTTCATGGGAGTTCTGCTGAAAATTGGTATTCGATTATGAGGTATTTCTTCTTCTTCTTATTTATTTTTGTTTTCTATTTGAAGTCTGGGAAAACTTATTTGATTTTTTTTTGGTATTTCTTTTCCGTCAAAAAAGATAGATTAATAATTCAAAATAAATTAAAAGAAATAAATCTCGATGAATTAATTTTAAAACAAAACAGTTTGAAATTAAACAGCATTCCAAAAATTGTTACTTCCATGAAAAAGTAAATTGAAAAAAAAAAATATCCTTTAGTATTCAAGAATAACAAATAATTAAATCTGATTTGTAATTCACTTTTAAATCATTCAAAATATATCAAAAGCCGGATATTTTAAAAATAAAAACTATAAAAACTAAAAACTAAAAAAAAAATGTGAGTCACAATTTTTGAAATGAACATAACAGATTTTTGATTACTGAACTTTCACTGAAAAAAATTTTGACAAGAAGATTTTTTGCTAATAATTCAATTCATTTGAAAAGAAATTACATCGTCTCAATTTTCTTAGTGATTATTTGTCTCTTAGAAGATCTTTTTTTTTTCTACATGATCTTTCGTAAACAAAAAAAGGATCAAAAGAAAATAAAGAAAAAAAAAAAAAAAAAAAAAAAAAAAAAAGAAAAAAAAAAAAAAAAAAAAAACAAAGAAAAACAAAAGAAAAAAAAAATTTGAAAAAGCAAAACAAAAATTTGAAAAATTAGAAAAAATGATTCTGATCCAAAAATTTGAAAATATTTTTTTGATAAGAATAAGTAATAAACCCTCAAAACAACTTCCATAAACATTATAAAGTGAGTCAAAATTTTTGAAATCTAGTTTATTTCCCTTGAATAATCATGAAATATATGATTTTACGCTTAAATTTCCTTTAAGGGAATTTAGGTAAAAGTATATTTAGAGTATAATTTACACCAGTTCTTCAATAATAATAAACTAATTTGATTTTTCTCATCTTATTTTCAAATAGCATCTTTTTTGAAAATTAACTGAGATTTTGTGTCTTGTGTTTTATATAGTAACTTCAACAATAGTATTTATTGAAAGAATTTGTTTTTGAGATTAAATTTAAATTCCATGATTATCAAAAACCTGTTTTGAACATCAAAAATTAGGAGATTTTAAATTTATTCTTTGCAAAATTACAGAAATGTAGCTCTAATAAATTTCCATTAAGGTTATTTTCATAATTCTTTTCCAGGTTATTTTGAAACTCTTCTTTTATTATCTGTCATTATATATAACAAAATATTTAATTTTCTAAATACGTAAAAAAATAATTGTAATGGATAACTTTACATTAATTTTTAATGTTTTGAGAATTTGAGTTAAAAAAATTTTTTTTCGTTTTTTAATTTTTCAACAATGTCGAATAAACACTAACAATTTAATTAATTTTTTAATTTACTTATTTTGTTTTTTTCTCATCAATATCCCCATTGTAATAGATATGGCTTAAAAAACTGTTCGAATACAGAACTTATGATGAATGGTGCTGCCCGTGGACCTGGTATATATTTAGCCTCAATGCCAACGACATCTATTTCTTATTCGAGAACACAACGCAATTGGCCACATTCAATAATCTCAAAAAATAATTTTTCTTGTTTGTCTATATGCGATGTTATTCTTGACTCATGCGTTAAGAAAGATAATTCTGTGGTAGTAATACGAGATAACAATAAAGTTGTTCTAAAAATGTTAATTATTAACCCACGCATAAATTCCAGTTTTGATTCCTATGAAAATTTCAATCATCTCAATAGAATTTTTGGTTATGATAAAAATAGAGTCCGTATAGATGAAATAATTGTTAGACATACACCAAAAAGAAAAATGAGAAAGAAAAAAAAAAAAAAAAAAAAAAAAAAAAAAAAAAGGAAAAAAAAGAAAGTAAAAAATCTATAATTAGGCTAATAATTTTCTTTTGGGTAACTTCAAAGCTAAAAACCATAATTTGTATTTCAAAAGGTATTTATTATTTTACCAAAATTATTGTAGAAGTTTTTTTGACAAAATAGTGTATTTTGTGTTATCATGGATCCTCAAAATATTATCAATAAATTTATGATAATTTGAAATCCTTATTAATCCACCTATATTGCAAGAAATCAAAAAAAATCATAATAATAATAAAATTATTTTAAATCTGAATTAGATTTTTTCTTTTAGTATTTTTTATTAATTTTTGAAAATTACTAACAAATTTCACATTAATTTAAAATCAAATGAATAATTAATAATCAATTCTGAAAAGATGCTGAGTCAATAATAGATGAGTTTTAAAAAAAAAAAAAAAAAAAAAACGGTGTGCTGTCTTTACGAGTTAAACAATAATTGAGAAATTTTCAATCTTTATTTTGTGATTGGTTATAAAAAACATTTACATCTAGTTGGATTTTCTATGAAATATAAAAACAAGAGAAGAATAATGATAAAATAAAGAATACACCAATAAAACCCAAAATGAAAAAAAATATTAATAAATCATATCTTTATGTAAATTCACAAAAATGTTTACAACTTTTTTGTTCGCTTTCCCTTTTTGAAAATTTTTGTATGAGTTTTTGATAAAGAATTTTAAAGACATAAAAACAAGGAAATTTTGTAAATTAGTTAACAAGACTTGTTTTTGAATAAATTTTTTTTTTCACAGTGGGTTGATAAGTCAATAAAAAATGGAAATTAAACAAAAAAGTTGATAATCTTTTTTTTTTTTTTGAATTTATCAATATAAATTTGAGATTGTTAAAAATACAGAAATAATTTTAAATAAATTAGAAATTTTTATAAAATAATGTGATAACGTTCAAAAAATAGAAGATCAAGCAGTCCAAAAGTTATCACGAATTGTTCAATTAATCAAATTTAATTGCTAATATAGTTTTATAAAAGAAAATGAATATGAGGACGAAGAAAATTGATCTTGTTAAAACAAATCGAAAACATAAATGAGTTAATAAAAACAATTTTCTTGTAACATTGAACATAAAAAATCTTGTTATTCCAAGCTTTTATTTTATTATCATTATCACCCAATTTTATTGTTTAAAGATATTTTGAAATCTGACAAGTTGTTATTTTTTTTTCTTATTTAATAATTAATATATTAGTTAATAATAACAAAAAGAAATTCAACAAAAAAAAAAATAAAACAGAAAATTCTTAAATCTCTTTATTTATTTATTGTGAGAAAGGAGTAATCAAAGAAAATTTACTAAATAAAAAGAGAAGAAGAAAAATAATTAAAATATAAAAGTAAAAAAAAATATTATATCATTTACATGATCAAATTAAAAATTATCCACTGTGTTAGATTTTCCAGGATTTGAAAGAATTGAGTAAAATCATTGATTGTACTAAATTATTTCAAATTCTGAAAAAACACCGATATTTTTTTTTTTTTTTTTTGAGAAATAAAAAGAAAATTATAGAAATTTTCTTTTTATTTCTCAAATTAAAAAAAGCGCCATTAGGTTTTCTTGAGTTTTCTGTTTATTTCGAAAATCGATATATTTTCATTAGTTTGTTTTTGAGTTCTCTATTTATTTGGAAAATCAATAAATTTTCGTTAGGTTTTTTTACTTTTTGAAATAAACCGAAAATTTATAAAAATTTTCTGTTTATTTCAAAAAACTCAAAAAAGCCTAATAAACTTCACAAATAAAATAGAAAACCTCAAGATAACCGCAGTTAGGTTTTCCATAATTTAAAAGAATTGAGTTAAATCTTTGATTTTACTCTATTATTTTGAATTCTGGAAAACCTGGGCACTTTACGGCACTCTAACGCACTTGAAAACACTTCTCCTGAAACAGGAGGAGTAAAAACCCGATAGAAAAATTATAAGTAATAAGTAAGATTCCACAAACTGTGATTAATAAATTGGTATTCCACTGTCGATAGGTTTTTTTTTTAATTTTAAAGAATGGAGTAAAATCTTTCATTTTGCTCAATTCTTTTGAATCAAAAAAGAAAAAAAAAAAAACCTAGACACGACTCCAAAAAGTGCAGCACTATGTGCCCGAATTTGTATATTTTTTGACTATTTTAGGAATTTTTTATTTTCCATTTCTTATTTTCATTTTTTCTTTATTACCTTAAGTTAAAATTCTTAAATTGTACTTTTTTACTTTTTTCCCCTGGCTGAATTTTATTTATATTGGATATATGAGTTACAAAGGAAAAACATCAAAATAGTTAATTATTACTATTGTGAGAATAAAACACTAAAGTAACCGAATCTAGAAAATAAAAACATAAAGAAAGTCAAAAATTATCAAATGCTTTAAAAAAAAAATAAATTAGATCAAAAAAAAAAATGAAATTACAAAAATTAAAAAAATATCTCCAAGTAAACATTCATGATCAATTATCAAATTATTAAAACAATAAAAAGCATTGTGGTTGTAGTATTTGGAGTCCTGAATTAAAGATAACATTGTTTTTTTTTTTTTTTTTTTTTTGATTTTTACTAGTTGCTTTATATAAAATATTTTTTATTTCTTTTTTTATTTCTTTTTCTTTTTCTAAATTTCTTGTAAATTTTTTGTTTTTACTTTTTCATTTCTTTTTAAATTTAAATTTTTTTTTTTTGAATTATTTCTAAATATTTTATTTTTTATCTTTTCATTTTTCTTTAAATTACCAAATGTTTGAATTTAATCAGTGAATATTTATTATTGGGTTGTTAATAACAAATAGGAATTGGGTATATTTTCTGTTATAAAAAAAAATCAAAAAAATAAATCCTCAATGAAAAAAAGAAAATCAAAATAATTGATCTGATATTAGATTCATTTGAGGTCTTCCTTCAAGTTCCTCTAATAAATTCATTATATTAGAAATTTTTATACTAATAAGTTAAATTAAAATTTACAATAAAAATCAATCAATTTGGGGAAAAAATTTTCGAATTTATTTCAATTACTAAAAAAATAATATTTTGGGTACATAATAGAAACATAATTTATTTTTTAAAAGTTTTTTTATAGAGTAGTGAAAAAAATACCTGACATGAAAAAAATTCGGGACAAGATTTTTAATTGTGAATATTAGTAAAATTATTGTGTAATTTCATTTATTTACAATCAAATCCTTTTTTTAAGAATCCAACTTTTTCAATTATAACTCCCCCACTTATTAGAATGATGATTGATGAAATCACACTTGTTCAAAACACCATTCAATCAATCAAAAAACAATTAGAAAAATTATCATTTTCCAAACTCTAGTAAACCTCAATAAAACTGGATTGTTTTTCAAAAAAAGTTGATCAACATTAGGCTATCAAACAATTACTAGAGTATTCTAGAGACACCTTACTTTGATGGACTTTAGGTAGGTTTATTACTAATCTCATAAAAAAAATTGGTTATTTATAATAAGGATTTCATTGAAATTAAAAGAAATTAATAATAATAATTTTACTAATACTCACAATTAAAAATCTTGTCAGGGATTAGTTTTCATGTCCGGTATTTTTTTCCCTACTACAGTCAGTTCCACTTTTAAGACACAAACTTTCAACGAAATTTAAGGCACAAAAAAATCTCAAATTAAGGCACAAAATTTGGAATTTTTTTTTTTTTGCAATTTATTTTTACTAGAATTTGAATTTTGTGCTTTAATTTGAGATTTTTTGTGCCTTAAATTTTCTTGTAAGTTTGTGCCTTAAAAGTGAAACTAACTGTATAAATTTAATCTTTTTTTTATTTTTAATGGGAAAAAAAGAATGTCATTTTTAATTGATAATAAATTTTATACCTTTGTAATGAATTAAAATAGAATTTAAATTATTTCCGATCTTTGAGTTAACTTTAGAAAATCCAGATCTATATATCTAATATATTATCAGTATAAAGCAAATCAAAATAAAACATGAATTACATGATAAAATTGAATTTCCATTGAAAATTTTGAATTCCTAAAAATCAATAAGAGATCCCAATTAATATTGTTGTTGTTATTTCATTTTAAACTAAAGAATTTAATATATCAAAATTAATTGATATATCTTGACCTTAACAAGATTTTTTTAATTTAAAAAAAGATTTACAAAAAAAGCAATTCTTTCAAATTACAAAGTTTTATTGTACAAATTCTATATTTCTCAAAAATTTTAAAGGGTCTTTATATCATATTTAAACCAACTTTTCATGAAATTTTCAGGGTATTTCACACATAATCACACACCCCCCCCCCTTTAATATTTTTAAATTTATACAAATAAAATTAGTGAATTTAAAATAAATAAATGAATTTTTTTTTTTACAAAATAGTATTATTGTTTTTTTGTTTCAAATTTATTCTTGAAATTTTATCCAAAAAAAATTACTATTATTTCATCATTTTGTATAAAAAAATGGACTAAAATAACTTTTTTACTTTAATATAATCAATTCAAAATTATCATCTTCCCTAATAAAAAAAAGTTTTTTATAATATGTTGTAAAGGTTTTAAATGTTATAAATTTTCATAATAAAAATTTTTATAATATAAAAGTTTGTTATAAAAAGTCTTATAAATATTTTAACATGTTAGAAGCCTGTTATAAGAAGATTTTTTTCAAAAAATATTGAAAAAAATCATCATATAAAAGGAAACTTTGTTATAAAAATGATATAGAGATGTTATAAAATAATTTTTTTTTTATTAGGGTTCCGGGAGAAAATGATCATTGTTATTTGACAATTTATCAAAATTATCTTAATTTGAAAAAATATATTCTATTAAGATTATAAAAATTCAAATTTAATTGAGCACAAAGAAAATGAAAATAGTTTATTTTATGAAATTATATTTTAAAAAACATCATCCCTTTAAAAACATTCATTATAAATTGGAAAAATATAGAACATTTTGATTTGATTTGTGGTTTATTTTTAATTAGATTATTTTATTGTGATTAAATGAAAATTATAAGATAAAAAAAAAATACCCAATGATAAAAACTGAAAAAGAAAAAGGAAGAAAAGAAAATTCTAAAACTAATGATAATAGAAAATGATAATTAATGAAGAAAAAATAGAATAAAGGTTTAATTTGTAGAAATCTACAAATTCTAGACATGGTTATTTTAAAAGATGGCAATGTCTTGTTTCCGATTCTTTTTCGCAATCTTCACAAATACAATCTTTTAGAATGATATTTTTCTGTATATTGGGTATATATTTTGTGTTGTTGGTACAAAACTTATTGCTGCATAGTCTAGAAATATAATATTTTTTGATTGAATTTATGTTTTTAATTTTGGGATTTTTCATTCGAGTATTGTAACCCAATTTATCACAGGCCTCATTACAGTCATGATTGTCAAAAAAGGTCTTCTTGGTGGGAACCCCTTTATCGCGATGGTCTTTTATTTTTTTATTAAATTGCGTGTTACTGGGGAAATTGATTTGAGGCGGGAAATAATATAATCCTTTTTTAAAGATGTTGGAAAAAATGATTTTGCCACCATAGGTTTCGTGTGTAAAATGAATAAAGGCTTCCATTAAAGCAGAGTTTTCCTCTTTGTGGTTCGGCTTCCCCTTAGAATTTATTATTTCCTTTGCGCCTTTGCAATTGATTGGCCAAAGGACATAAAATTCTTTCTTATTGTTTTCGTTGGGGTATTTCATAACTAGGTAATATGTTGGGATGAAACTGATAATAGGGTAGTATGATGCCGGCTCGCCTTTCTTTTTTTCTGATGATAGCTTCTGAATAATTTTGGTATTAAACGGGATTGAAATCAAATGAGCCAACAGATAAGACTGAAGGAAAGATTGGCAATTGTCTTTATCTTCCATTTGAATGCCATAATAAAGCAAATCTTGATTACCAAAATAGAATTGATAAATTTTTTTATTAAAAAAAAGAATTTTATGCTTCTTCTCTTTATCACACAGCGGGCTGTAAGATCTTTGAATATTAAATTTTGAACGCTTCCTATACTTGGGAAACTGTTTATCATTTAACAGCTTATCCAAATCAGTATCCCGCATCTTAATTGAGATTAATACACTTTCTGTTTGATCTTTCAGCCAACTAATATGTCGGTTTTTTAAGGGCTTCTCGATATCTGTTGGGTAAAAATAGTCTCGAATGATTTTTAATTCGGCTGTTAAATCACCATTATCAGAAATTTTTTTCAAAAAAATGCCCTCATCAGTTTTGTCATAAAAGTTTTTCCAAAACATAAACATGAGATCATGCTTTTCATCATTTGTGATCATTTGCCAAAAGATTTTTTTCTTGGAGAGCTTTTTGATTATTTTGCTTGTGGTGTGATTGGTTTTTTTGATTTCAGTGTTGGCCTTTGTAATCCATGTTTGCCAGAAATTGCTTTTTGTTACTCCATATTCATCACCAATACAGACTTTTACTGGGAAGTGCATTAATATTTTCAATTTGCAATTTGGCCATTGAATGTCATTCACGATATTTAAAGCTTTTAAAATGTCCGTGGTCTTTGTAGCTGTTGATCGGCGAAGTTTCAATTTTTTGAGACTCTCAAAAAATTCATTTCGGTTTGGGGTGAAATGGATTTGTTCGTAATGAAGATCATCTTCGCTATCATAATGCCCGACTAACGAATATTGAACTGATGATTCTTTTGGATCAAGTTTATTGATCTCTTGAATGATGTTTTGGATATATATTTTGATGCCTTTTAATAGGGTTTTATTGGTCTCAGAACCGATATCTATCAGAAATAATATACCAACTTTATATTTCTTATTATAATCTACTGTTTGGTAGTTTTCTTTATAATCATCATTGAGGACTGCTTTTTCTGTCTTGGTGTCATTCTCATTCTTGCTCTCGTTATAGCCATCGTTCTCGTTATAGCTTTCATTCTCATGATAGTGGTTGCTATTGTTATTGTTATTGTTCTTGTTATCATACACATTCTCATAATTATTATAATTATTATTATAATCATCATCACTCTTACTGTAACGATCATTAACATTTAAATTTTCATGATCACTACTGCTGTAATTACTAACATTTATTTGATTATTTTCTTGATAACTTGAACTAGAATTAGTTGAGAACTTTTTATTTTGGAATTTTTTATATTTTTGTTTTTTCCTATATTTTTCAATATGGTTTTTTTTTTTTTTTTTTTTTCATTTTTGTTGCTATCTTCTTCAGAACTCCTATCTTCTTCAGAACTGCTATCTTCTTCAGAACTACTGTATTCTTCGGACATAATACTTTCATGGGAACTACTACTTTCTTCGGAACTACTACTTTCTTTAAAACTTTTCTTCATATTTTTTTTTCGTTTTTTCTTTTTTGAATTTTTTTGATTCTTTTTTTGGTTTTTCTTTTTTTTTGTTTTATTGCCATTTAGTTGGTTTATTTCAGAGGACGAAATTGAGTATCCTTTCTTTTTTTGTTGTTTTTTTTTATTCTTTTGATTTTGTATTGTTTTCAATGAATTTTTTTTTTTCTCATTATCACTACTGTCTTCTTCAGAACTAAATTTTTCGTCGAAACTACTATCTTCTTCAGAACTACTGTATTCTTCGGAACTACTACTTTCTTCGGAACTACTACTTTCTTCGGAACTACTACTTTCTTCGGAACTACTACTTTCTTCGGAACTACTACTTTCTTCGGAACTACTACTTTCTTTAAAACTTTTCTTCATATTTTTTTTTCTTTTTTTCTTTTTTGAATTTTTTTGATTCTTTTTTTGGTTTGAATTTTTTAGTTTTTTACCATTTAGTTGGTCGATTGCAGAGGCGGAAGTGAGTTTATTTGGAAATTTTTGATATATTTTTTTATTCTTTTGATTTTGTATTGATGTCAATGAATTTTTTTTTTTCTCATTATCACGACTGTCTTCTTCTGAACTACTATTTTCGTCGAAACTACTGTCTCCTTCAGAACTACTATCTTGAGCATCACCACTTGAATTATCGGTGTCACTCTTAATTTTTTTTTTTTTTTTTATTTGTTTTCTTGTTTGTCTTTTTTTTGTCTTTTCCATTTCCTTTTTTTTTTCCATTTCCTTTTCTTTTTCCGTTTCCTTTTCCTTTTCCTTTTCCGTTTCCTTTTCCTTTTCCTTTTCCTTTTCCTTTTCCTTTTCCTTTTCCTTTTCCTTTTCTTTTTTGGTTTCCTTTTCTTTTTTGGTTTCCTTTTCTTTTTTGGTTTGTTTCAAGATCAGAACTGGTTGTTGAAGAATTTAAAGTCGAATCAAAATCTGAAGACGAAGAGGATGAAAAACTGCTCATAATGATCCTATTCACCTATTAAATCCTTTTTAAAACAATAAAAAAATTATTAAACTCAGATTTAATTTAGAAAATGACGAAATGATTAGCGAAAAATAAAATCAACTCAAATCATAAAGACAGTTTAAGATCTTGTTTTGAGACTATCTAATATTTTTTTTGGAGAGAAATTAGACGAAAATTTTCCAAAATTAAAAACACTTGTAAAAATCTCAAAGTCCTTTTAAAGTCCTCACGAGAAACCAGAGTTTTTTTTTATTTTGATAGACAGATCTTATAAAAAAAATTATCTCTCATCGAAAATTACAGACAACCGATCTCTAGCATACAGGAGATACAAAATAATAGTAGAGATAATTTTCAAAATATATAGAGACACAAATTTCAAAACTAATTGACCAAAAATGAAATTATGAAAAAAACGCAAGACAGCGAATTGTAATTATTTTTGTTTTTTTGGTGGTGGCCTGTGAAATATTCTTAATTTCATTTTTGGTGAAAGCGTTTTGGTATTTGTGTCTCTTTAGAGTTTGAAAATTAACCCAATTTATAGTCTGGTTTCCTGAATATTCATCAATAAGAAACTTTGTTCCAAAATTGGAAAATTAAAAATACGTATTTTTCTATTTAAGGTACAAGTCTCTATTATTTTTTTTTTGAAAAATTTCTAAATAAAGGTTCCTGAGATAAAAATGTATTTAATATTGGAAATAAATGTGGATTTTCTTTTTTAAGTAATTTGTAAAAAATATTTTCTCAAAATCTATTAAATTTAGGTAAAAAAAATTAATAAAGATTGTTCCCTTAAGGGAATTACTATCACCATGTATTTTTTTTCGGACTCATGAAGTGGCTGATTATCAAGAAAATGAAAAATATGGAAATATTTCGATTGGTTGGAAAAAAGACTAAGAAACAGTAAAATTAGGGACTTTTAAAAAATAATGAAATATACTACATTGCCTTCATGTGAAAATGTTGAAATTATGTCAAAAAACACTCTTAACAGCGTTCAATAATCCCAAAAAAAAAATTATATCCACTTTGAATTTCATTTTACCAAAAATTGAAAATTTTCACAATTTTCACATTTTTACCTTATATTAGATCCTCCAAAAATTGATGTTTATAATTTCCTAATCCCCATTTCAAATTTATAAAAACAAATCAACTACCAAGAGCTGTTCTAAATATATTTTAAAGTTTTTTTACAAGTTTAATTTTTTTTATAATTTGAATTTGTACTTTGAAATCCCTTAAAGTCATTTTTTTTTTTTAAATTTTTATTCCTAAATCTATTTTAAAATTTTTTTGTTTGTTTATATTTTATTTTGTAATCAAGTATTTTTTTTTCAATTTCTTCAAAATAGAAATTTTTTTGAGAATTGAAAGTAAAATAAAACAGTAAATCAACGCATCCCAAGGAATAAATACAGCCCTAGAAGAAAATAAAATTTCGAAAAGTACAAAAACTCTAAAAATAATTAAGATATTAATATAAATAAATACTGTTATTAAAATAGCATTAAAAAATACCAGTTTCAAATTCAAATTCACGGATTTTTTTCTAGAAGACCTACATCTAAATGTACCAAAGAACAATAATCTATTAGTAAATATAATAGTATTTTCTTATAGGTCAAAAATTAAAAAAGAAATTCGAAAAATATACGATCAAGTGTAAATTTTTTCAATGAAATTGAGATAATTTTTTGGATGAAAAAAATCAAAAAAAAAAAACAGTAAATTTGATAAAAATTCAAAAGATTAACAAAAATTTTGAACAAATCTCATTCGAAATTAGTATTTTACTCAAAATAACAAGAATCTAATCTTGAAAATTTATTTGTCTTTAGGTATATTATAAGATACTGAATTGGATGTTATATTGGAAACAAATGATGACTTTTATTTTGAAAAAATTGGTTTTTCTGATTTGATCCTTTTTCTCATTTGAATTTTTGTTCAAGAAATATTTAAATGAATTATTAATAATTAAATTATATTGAAACTAAAATTAATAATTTTGATTATTTTTGTTTTAAATATTGTTTTTTATTTTTGAAATTGTAATACTCAAAATAATATAATTTGGGATATATTTCTTTTTTCTTTTTAATTCTTTGTAATAATTCAAATCCTAAATCACTAATTATAATTTGACTTACCAAAAAGTGAAAGTGAATAAGAAAATGAAATTAAAAAAAAGAATATACTAAAAAGGAAATTATATTCAGACTTAATCAATAACAGTCAAGTTTCACATGAATCCTAAACGAAGAATATTATTGGAGAGTTTTATAATTTAATTAACAACACATAATACTAATTTTAAATAGAAATTGAACCAGATTCATTAAACACCCTTTTTAAGGAACACAAAAATGAAAAAGAAGAAGATAATATTTCATCAAACTATTATCTCAAAATGTAAGAATAAAAAAAAGAAAACTTTTTCATTTTTTTTTTTTATTCATCTTTCATTCCTATATTGATTGATTTCTTTTGGAGTAATTATTTACCCAATTATTTCCAATTTACAACGATAATTTCAGCAAATTCAACACAACAAATCCAGGAATAGTATGACAGAGAAATCAAATAAGTGAAACCCTAAAAGATTCTCTTTGATTTCAATTTTGAAAAAAAAATGATAAATGTTAGATACATAAAAACAGAATTCAGAGAGTATTGCAAAAATGATCCAACTAAAAAACTTTCAATTTAGAAATCTATTGTACTCTTGTTTTCTTATAAATATGAGCACGAATCATGGAAAAGAACTCATTTATGTCAATTAGCCAAAAAAAAAAAAAAAATTACAATTTATAAAATTGGCCACTATAATTCTTATCAGTCTTTTTTCTTGTCTTCATTTATATTCCAAAAAATATAAACTCTATTTCATTTAGAGGTTCCCAGTTACAAATAAAAAAGTCGCTATATTTTTAAGAATCAACCAAACTTAGATTGTTTAGAAATATGAGAAATAATAAACTTCAGATTAGAGTCGATAATCATAAAAGAAAAAACCTGAACAAACCTTAATTTCAAAAAAAAATAAAAATGTTAAAAAAATTTTTGGGCCCCATTCATTGAAAGATCCTTGTGCAAAATTCACAATTTCTTTCAAAAAATAAAATTGTTAATAAGAATATTTTTTAATTGTAAACGTTTTCAATATAAAAGAAAATTTAAAACCTAACTTTACTGAATGTAAATTTGGAGTCTCAAACATTGTTTTTTTTAAATTTAATTTTTAAAAAAAAAATAAAAAAGAAAAGAAAAAAATAAACAAAAAGCAAAATAGCAAAAAAAAAAAAAAAAAAATTTGTAAAATGAGAAAAAATGATTTTGATCTAAAAATTGAAATTTTAATTTGAGTAGAATAATGAATTAAAACTATAGAATGTATTCTATTTCTTCAATAGAACTGGGCCCCATGATTGAAAAAGAGTTTAGTTTCACAAATTTCATAAAATCAAGAACAAAAAAAAAAATTCTACACTAAGCTTCATAAACAACTAAAAAAACATGAACAATATAAACAAAACCAAAACCAAAAACAAAAATAAGAAAAGCAACCAACAAAAACAAAAAAAAATAAATCTAAAATAAATGTTCAAGTATTAAAATAAAAATTGCACGTTATTGAAAAAAATAACAGAATTAAATTTGAAAATAATAAAGTCCTAATGAAACAGTGGCGAATTATTTTTTTATTTCTTATTCTTTCTAAAAAAAAATTAAGAGAAGGTACAATAAAAAATAAAAATAAAACCAATTATTTAAAAAAAAACTTTTTAAAAATTGTGAATAATAAATAAAAATAAAAATAAAAATAAAAATAAAAAATTATAATAATAAATATTAAAAATCAAAATAAAAACACAATAAAATTATTTTTTTTTTGAAACATATTTGATTGAATTACTCATTATTTTATCTCCATCTGTATTTGGATTCCACCTAAACCCCTTTTCTGTTGAAACTCTATCTGAGATAGGATAAAAATTTAAAATTACAATTTTACCAAAAGATTTTTGTTTCCTATTTTGAACAATAACTAATGGAGTACCATCATTCCATTCGCATATCACAATATATTTTTTTCTTTTGTTTGGCTCCACGATTTCTTTTATCTTCTTTTCATTTTCATTTTGACTTTTACTACTCTTATCCTTTTCCTTTTTTTTCTCTTTCTCACTCTCCTTTTTTTTATCAATGTGGATTGTTTCATTTTTATTTTCCGTTTCTTTTCCCTTTTCTATTTCGATTTCAATTTCGATTTCTTTCTCTTTCTCTTTCTTTTCCTCTCTTTCCTTTTCGATTTCTTTCTCTTCCTCTTTCTCTTTCCCGTTCTCTCTTTCTTTTTCTTTTTCTTTTTCTTTTTCTTTTTCTTTTTTTTTTCTTTTTCTTTTTCTTTTTCTTTTTCTTTTTCTTTTTCTTTTTCTTTTTCAATGTGGATTGTTTCATTTCTATTTTCCGTTTCTTTTCCCTTTTCTACATTTTTTTCGATTTGGATGCTTTCTTTTTCTATTTGATTATTTTCATTACTAACAATTTCCATTTCGTTGCTTTTACTGATTACTTCTTTGCTCAGATCCTGATGATTTTTTTTATTATCTGTTTTATTAAATATATTTTCGATTTCAATTTCTTTTTGTTTGTCATTTAACTCTTTCATTTCCTCTTTTTCTTCATTTATCATGCTCTCATTCAAAAAAATATTTTTTTGAGATTCCAAAGCAATTTTCTTGTTGTTTTCCTCTGTACCTTGATTTTCGAGAAGTATTTTGGGTAATTTTTTACCACAAGATAGAAAGTTTATCGATTCTAATAATTTTTTTTCTATTGAATTTGAATGCTTGTTATTTTTTGCAAATAATTCTTTTTCTTTTTCTTTTTCTTTTTCTTTCTTTAGATTATTTTCATTTAAATGAGTATCTTCATATAGTGAGAATGGCTTTAACATTTCTTGAATTGCTTTTGATTTTGTAATTCTCCATCTTAAATCATAGCCTTCAAATAAATAGTCTTGAGATTTTAATTTGAAAACGGTTGGTGTTAATTTTTTTTTTTTTTTTTTTTTTCTTGATTTCGTGTTTTGTATTGATCCTTCTTTGTGAAATTTTAATTTATTTTTTCCGCTTGTATAATAAAGTTGAGATTTATTCAGATTCTTGTTCATTTGATGTAATTTCCCTCCAGATGAAAAAGATGATGAAGAAGATTCTGATGAATCTGATGAGGTTGAATCTGATGATGATGATGATGATGATTCTGAAGAAGATGTTGAATCTGATGACTTTGATGATTCTGAAGGTGGTGAAGGTGGTGAAGATGCATTAGATGATTCCGCTGATGTTTCTGATAAGTTTTTTTTTTTTTTCTTCAAATTTTTTTTGTTTGAATAATTTGATAATGTTTCAGAAGACCTTGATTTAATAACTGAAGATGGTTTATGCTCAGATGAGATAAATGGCTTATGTGGCAATTGTTCTGATGATGATAATGATGATGATGATGACAATAAATGTCCTGATGACGATTCCGAAGAATTTGATGATGTTTCAGATGAAGAAACTGATGAAAATGAAGATGTGTAATAATCATCGTTTTCAGATGAATTTGAGTCAGAATTTGATGATTGTGACAATGGCGAATTAGAATCTGAAGAGTATTGTGCTGATCGTGATCGTGCTTTTTGAGGAATTAAATTATTTCTTGATCGATTTTCACCTGTATATTTTCTATATTTAGAAAATGAAAATTCTTTTGATTTCTCATTTTTATTTCTATTCCCATGACCATTTTTTAAATTCTTATCCGCTTTCTTTTGCTTTTTTTTCTGTTTTAATAATTCTGCTTGATTTATTGAATTATTTCTAATCTGATTAAAAATTTTTAGAAAATTATTTGAAGCTGATGATCTTTGTCTCACTTGTTGCTGCTGCTGCTGCTGTTGGTAAAGTAGAATTTGTTGTTTCTGTTGTAAAACTTTTTCTTTAATGATATTTTTTTTTTCTTCCTTATCCAAATCTATTATTTCTTCTTGTTGTTTCATATTATTCTGGTCGTGAGCATATTCTTTATGATTAATTTCATTATTGTGAATAATTTTTCTTTTCTTTTTTTTCCAAATAAAAACTGGAATTGAAAGTTTTAAATTACTTCGATAGGAAAAATATCCACCATCAAAGGAAGTGATATTTTTCATGATTGGATGGTTGGGATCATTAATTTTATTTAAAAAGGAAGGGGAATTTTGAATAATCTTTTTCGATGGGATTGGGATTGTCTGGGTATCAACAAAGACATTTTTGCCCTTTTTATTTGAAGCAAAAACTCTTTGGTTAAATAGACCAAACACTGAACAAATCACTAGCCCACCGCCATTTTTAACATATTCGGTCAATACCTTATTTAATTTTGTTTTATTATTAAACTTTGATTTGGAATAAATAAAGATGGAATGGTATTTTTTAAAATGAGCGATACTTGGTTGATCGTTTTTGGTATTGAAAATGGTTATTTTCTTTATTTCTTTATTTGTAAGCAAGCTTTTCAATATATCTTGTATGTGTCTTGCCTTGATGTCTTTTGTAATTAATAATACCCTGATCCATCCAGTTTGGAAATTATATCTTTTAATTTGTTCCAAATCTATCTCTGTGATTTTTAGTTGATTATTAAAATATAATTCTTGGTTAACAGTAAATTTTAAATCCTTTGGAATAATATCTTTACTATTCTTATTTTTGTGATGATTACGATTCTCATTGTGATGATGGTGATGATGGTGATGATGATTTGTTGTTCTATTTTGGTTTTTTCTTCTTTTTTTATATCTGTTGATAGATTTATTTTTTTTATTTTTACTATTTGAATTATTTAAATAAGAATAAAAGTTTGATTGTGGATACTTGGAATTAATTTTGTTTTTTTGATATGTTGACGCTGTCTTCTTTTTGCCCTTACTTTTATTTTTAGAATTATTATTAGACGAATTACTATATTTTCTTTTTCGGTTATTGCCATGCTTTTGATTTTTATTTTTATCATTACTAGTATATTGCCGTTTTTTCGAATTTTGAATTATTTCTTCAAGCTGTTCTGAAATTGACTGTTGCATTATTTGGTAATTCCCATTGTTGATCTGGTTCCCCTTGAGACTATAATTATTATCTTCATCATCAGAATCATAATTACCATTCACTTTTGAGAAACCCTTATAATTTTTATCGTTATTAGTATTATAATTATCATCATTTTGGATATTTGACCGACGTTTACTGCGACGAAGGACAGTTTTTTTCTTTTCGTTCTGTTTTTTTTTTTTTTTTTTTTTTTTTTTTTTTTTTTGTTTGCTTTCTTGGTTTGCTTTGTTTCCTTTTTTTTTTCATCGCCATTCTCCTTCTTTTTTTCCTTTTCTATTTCAATTTTCTTTTTTCTTTTTGGTGGCTCCTTCAAGGGGTACAAACCAATTTCAAAGCAAGATTTCATTTGATCAAAATTTGATATATATTTTTGATATAGCTCAGTGTCAATATTTGAAATTTGAAGAGAGTCTTGCTCATAATCCTTGATAAGATTAATGTCAATTTGAATTTGCTTATTCTTTTGTAAATCATTTAATTCCTCTAAATAATCTTTCAACAAATGGAAATACCTTGACGAATACCTTTTTAAATTTATTAACCTTTTCCACAATATTATCGATAATTGATGCAACGATATGATTTTATTTTGGCTTATTTTCTTTAATTGTTCAAATGTCATTTTTGTAATATTGATTTTCCGTAAATGCTGATGGATGTATTGCTGAACGTTGACAGAATTATTTGGATCAAGCTGAGATTCCTGGCACAGGTATTTCCCTCTTTCAATTAGCCTGGCAAATTTCGCATATTCAGGGACATCGGGCTTTGCTAAAAATAATAATTTGGTTATTGTTGTGTCTGTGACTTGGTTTAGGCAATTTGAATAACTTAGGCACCCAGACAAATTCTCTTCTATGACACTTTTTAGTTTTGTTAATATTTGATGGTTAACTTTTTGTGCGATACGATCATAAATTAAAAGGATGCTAGTCTGATCCATCGTTTGTAAGAGGAAATGCGCACACAGCATTTCTAAATTTGTAATCTCTAATTCAACAGAGATAATAAATAGTTCGATTGCACAGTGGAGATTTAACTCGATTTGTTGGCCATAGCAATGGTCTATTAACAGCTGCAGGGTATTCTCTGAAACTGAATTGCAAAAATATTTACACCATTTCGGTTTGTTTGGTTCATTTTGTTTCGTTGTTTTGGTCAGAGACGTTGTGGTTGGGGTTGTGTACTTTGCTTTGAGTTCTTCCAAATATCCTTTTGGATAAAATAATTTTTGGATTTTCTTGGAATGATATGAAAGGATCAATTTGTGTGAGTTTAGAATTGATGGTGTGTCTCCATGAACGAAACTAAAATCTTTTGTTAACTCTTCTTTATGAAGAATTCCAAATACTTTTTTTAAAGGATCCTGCATTTGAACAAAATCAGAAAAATAAAAAATAAAAGAAAAAGAAAAAAAAGGAAAAAATAAAAAAAAATAAAAAAATGTTATTTTAATTTTTGAATTAACAGTTACTTTACTTCCATTTATGAAGATGTAATTTTTAGATTCAAGTATTTGGCCAAGTCTCAGAGAGAAAATAATTCCTATTATTACTTTAAGGGAGCGACATAATGATCTGAAATGGTTTCTGAAAAAGTTCAACGATTAGTTGAAAGAAAAATTAGGTTCTTTTTATTGACAAGTACTTTTTATTTTAATTTTGGACACCACAGAACTTTCGATAAAAAACAAAGTGATAATTTATGAGTATTTTTTACAAAACAGTACAACCTATTTTTCAGATTATGTTGTTAATTCTTTGGAAATTCAATTAGGTTAAGTACTCGTAGTTCTTGTTGAAATTAGGAATAGGAAGTTGTATTTGCAGTAATTGTAGATTTTTACTGCCTTTTTTTTTTTCTTTGAGCCAAGTGAAAAAAAAAAAAAGGTATAACAAAATATGGCATTAGGAAAGATTTGGTAAATACCAAGAGGAAAAAGAAGATTAAACTGTTTAAAATTACAAAAAATCACCTCACAACGAATTTGCTTCAGATCTTTTAAGTTTAAGATTCCAATCAAAGAATAATTGATGTAAAACTTAATAATACCCAATATATTTTGATTACAACCTAAAATCTTGATAATACCAAGTATTATTACTTTTATTGATAAAACTGTGATAAACAACAAAATCAAAGGAGAAGAAGAAATTTATTTTCTGTTTAATAACAATATAGTTCTTTACCTTTTCTTTTGTTTTTTAAATATAAAATATTAAAAATGATTAAGTTAAACCAAATAATCATTTAAATTTGTAATTACCTCTTTCTGTTATTAATAAACTGATATAAATTGTACAACCAATTAAAGTTTCAGTAGAGTTTAGTTACAGGATTAACTCCAAACAGCCAAATTTATGTAAACACAAAATGTATGTTGTATTAAAAACATTTTTTTTTTCCAAATATCTAATACTACAATAGATGTATAAACAATTACTAAACTCGAGTTGTATGAAAAATTACAAGACAACTCAATTAATTTTGGCTCACATCAAAACCAAATAAAAATTAACTTTTCGAGGAACATTTATTGAAATTTTTTTTTTTTTATTTTTTCATTTTTATAGAAATAATTTGTAATCAAATGATCTATTATTCGATCCAAGAATTAGATGAATTATGCAAGGATTTTGAGTTGACCTAATATTTTTAAAGTGTATTGTGACCTATACTTTTTAATTTATATATTTAGATAAATTAAATTTCATAATAAATGTCCCAATTTCTATTAATTTTTTTATTTATTTATTTTATTTTTAGATGAAAAACCAATATTTATAGTATAGAACTGAATATTAAACTAGTAATTTTTTTTATTATAATAGATATCTTCAATTTATAAAAATATTTATTTTCAAAATTTGATTTTTAATTGGCTAATTATTATGAAATGGAGTTTATTTCTGGTTATTTATCATTTATTTTCATTTTTCTAAACTCAAATCTGAATAGAAACAGAAATTTCTTATTAGTATAAAAATTACAAATACACCATTAATATAAAAAATACTTGTATTTGAATATTTTCCCCCAAAAAGGATTTAAATAATAATTGTGATAAAAAAGTATAAATGGTTAGATTGAAGATTGTATATTTTAATCTTAAAAATCCAAAGTTGTTTTCCAAAAAAAAAAAAAACAAAAGAATTTTAAATCTTAAAAAAAATCACAATTTCGATAAAGAAGAAATATATTTCTCAAGTAGAGGCTGGTTTAAAAAAGATAGAAATCATTTTTCCTATTTTTAATTATTTAAATTTTTTGTTGGATAAAGTGTTGTTTTATAAATATTTGTTATCTGTCTATTTCTTGTAGTAAACAAAGATATAATATCTAAACTAAAATTCAAAATTTTCTACATAGCTAAAACGTTCCAAACAATCAAAATAATTCAATTTCATTGAAATTGGAAATAATTTTAATTTTTGAAAATTTTGAAAAGTATTTTTTCATCTTTGAGTTTTTGTTTTTATTTCATTTTTTGAATCCCATATCTTGTTTCGTTGGATTGGTATTGTTTTCAACAATTGATATTATGTTAAAGTTGAATTATTCAAAATACAAGAACTAAAATCAAATAAATTAGTAGTATCTAACTATTTGATCGATCAATATTCCTAATATAATTTAAATAAAGTTACAAATATATTTTTTTGTTTTGCTCTCTCAAATATTTTTAACAGACTCTTGATTTGTTTGTATTGATAATTATTTATTTATTGTTTTTGCGAGTATTGTAATTTATAAAAAAGTGTTAACATTTCAATTAGTGAATGTTTCTAATTTGGTAAATCTTCTTGAATTGATTAAATAATTTTTTTTTCACAAATCAAATTTTGGTGTATTAAAAATTTTGAATTGGGGTTTATATATATATATATATATATATATTGATATTTATTATTATTATTATTATTGATATTTATTATTATTATTATATATGTATGAAAGTTAATTTTCTCTTAATTGTTAGAATATTTTTTACTATAAGAAATAAACAGAAAATTCATAAAATATTTAGAAAATTCCTAAATTAAAAAAAAACTTCGCCACTGTTTCATTAGGGCTTTAAAAAATGAAAATATTTGAGTAAAATCTTTGATTCTTGGTCTATTGTTTTAAATTCTGGTAAAGTATCCTTGTTTTTTTTAAATTTTTGAAACAATTTAAGATTTAAAAACACCCACACTATACAGCATTCTACAGAACTTGACAAATTTCTAAATTAATGCACTTTTGTTTAGAAATTTTAATAAAAAATCATAATTTTCTTGATCATTTACCAATGAAAAATAAATAATGAGTCTATATTTCTAATAATTTTTAGGATATTATTTATATTTTTTTGTTTATTTGAATTGAATCGAAAATCTATTTATTTGATTTTTATAACCAATATGAAGTTGAATAACAAATAATCACTATCTTCATCAATTATAAATTTGAATATTTTTTACTTATATGGTGAGATTTTGGTATTTATTGTAAAATTTTCATAAACATTAATATACACATTTAGATAATTTCTAAAATTTCTTAGCTTTAAATGATAAGTGAGCCCCACCTTTTTTTTTTAAATATTTTTTCTTAAGTTTTATATTCTTTTATGATTTAAATAGAAAATTTCCCAAAATGACTTCATAAAACAGAAAATAAAAAAAAATTGCTACTAAATTTTGAAGAATTCATAAAAATTTAAAGAAATTTAAAGTTTTTAGTCAATTATATTGGTTTGTAGAAAAACACTGTTAGATTTTTTTGAAATTTTGATTTGATTTAATAATAAATAGATTCTCAAAACAAACAGAAGAATAAGGGAAAAAGGTACTTGATTGCACCTAAATGCTATATGAAATTTTATTCAGGTTAATATTAGATTAAATAATTGCTAAATATTCTTGTCTTTTCCACCAGAACTAATACTAATTAATTTTCGTAAAATTTATTTATATTTTTATCTAATAATTTTTAGTTTTGTATTTCCCAATTAATATTTTTATTATCTTTTTTAAAATGTTTAAAACTTTATGATAAATCTTCAAAACTTAGAATTTCAACTTCTTTTTAATTTTTTAGTCAAAATCTGTTTTATATCTCGAAATTCAGACTAATCCAATTTTTTTTTTTTTATGTTTTTATAAATTGATCTGGTATAATTTGGATTATTATTTAAAAATTTTGTAAGGTTTTTTTTGATACAAACATATATTGAGTTAAAATTATTTTCGGTAAAATTAAATATCACTAAAACGTAATATTATTAATTGTGCATACTAAATTAAAAAATTGTATTTTTACTCCTTTTGATATGTTTTTTGATCTAAAATATTTTTATTTTTTAAAATAATCTTTTTCTTGTTTGAAATTTTTTTTAGTAAATCTTTATCCTTTTCAAGCTAAATTCCAAAATAATATAAAATTTTGGATAAAAAATTTGATGTTAAATTTTTTGTATATTTTATCTTCATTCTGAATTCTAAGATAATTTTCTATATGTTTATTAATTTTTTATTAATTTCTGGAATATTTATTCTCCCCATCATGAAATTCAAATCGTTTGAAAATATTTAAACAACATGAACGAATACTCATTTTTTCGGAATAAATAACCAGTGTATAAATCCAAAATTTAAAAGTTTGAATGAATCTCATCGATATATTTCAATTCCTCCTTTTTTAGAATTTTGTATAATGAAAGAAAATAAAAAAAAACGAAACTAAAATAAAAATAAAAATAAGTAAAAGGGGGATAAGTTAAAATAAAATCGATCCAAAATTTTTTTTTACTCAATTATACTTTTAAATAGATTAACCCATAAATTTATTATGTATAAAAACTTTGTAATGAAATGAGAAGAGTTGAGTCATATAACATGTAATCTCTCCAAGACTGAAATTTTGGTTCTAAAAAGATATTCTAACAATCAATTTTTTTCATTTTATTTTTGGTAATGTTTACGCCATTTTTAATTGAGAGAATCTATATAATTTTCGATACATACTTAAATATTCAACCCTAAAGTCTATCAAAGTAGTGATACCCCCTTTAACTAAACTAAATAACTGTTATCCTGTTAACTTTTTGTAAGATAAAAAAATTGAAATTTTGAATTTCAAATCAAACAATAAATCAGAGACTATATCCAATTATTATTATTATTTGGACATTTATATTTAAATTCTATGTAAAAAACAAATCTATTAACGATTGGAAGGTGCACAAGACCAAAATTTTGTAAGTTTGACCTAAACTCGAAATAAAATCTTTTTCTTTTTTTATATTCCTGAACACTCCAATTTTTTCAATTTAAAACAAATTATTATCTTTCAGTTCAAAATTAATATAATTCGATCCAACCGAATTTATCGGTTCAATAAATCTTCAATACATAAAAAAATAAGGATTTTGTAATATTCTTACTTAACTAATAACTCATTTTGAAAAATTAAATAAATAAAAAAAAAATCTTAAAGATCTCAAAAATCCACAAATATATACACTTTAAAATTAATACATTTGAGATCTAAATTTTAATTTTGATCATCATTTTCAATGAATTCAAAATTTTCAAACAATGATAATTGTTATACACAAAGATCAAATCTATTAAATATTATTATTCCAAATTCTGCAATTGACTTATTGTTCAAAAATCTCAATTAAAAAAGACGTCCAATAATTATTATTTTTCTGCTAAGTTTCTTCAAAAACAAAAATTAAAAACAGTAATTTCTGACAATTAAATTATATCCTTTTATTCAGTAAACATTATAAGATCTGTAAAATTTTTATTTCTTATTACTCATGGGTTTCATAGAATGATAAATATGATTTGGAAGAGTTTATCAAATAAAATTATTAAAAAAATAAAAAATAAATTTTATATATAAAAAATAAAAAAAAAAATCCAAACAGTCTATAAAAGAATAAAATAAGAAAATTGTAAAAGATGTGAAATCTTGAATTACTATTTTATTATTATTAAAAGATATGATTTTTCTTGTGTGGAAAATAAAATAAAAAAGAAAGTATTGAATTATTAAAGTTCTGTTTTGCTTGTTTATTATTATTTTTGTTAGGTTAATTGAATGATTTTTATCAATTAATATAATATGATAAAAAAATTAAATATAATAATATATATATATATTAGACCGTTTCAGCAAAGGGTTTGGATTAATTATGAAATCATGAGTAAATAAGTAAAAATGTATATTAATATACAATTTTAATTTTTTAATGGTGTATTTTTGTCACGATTGAGAAATTTATTGAAGAAAACTTCAATATCTTGATCAGATTTTTCATTTGTATTTGTGGATGGTAAATAATTCTTTTTTTTTGGTGTTCTTTTAAATTTATCAAATTTCTTATCAAATGTCTTGTCAAACTTCTTGTCAAACTTCTTGTCAAATTTCTTATCAAACTTCTTGTCAAACTTCTTATCAAACTTCTTATCAAACTTCTTATCAAACTTCTTATCAAATTTCTTATCAAATTTATCAAAATTGAATTTTTTTCTTTTTTTTGGAGTTTTTTTTTTATTGAGATTTACTTTTCGATTTGCTTTAGGGCTTGGTTTTTTTGTTAATGTTGACGGTTTTTTTGTTGTTATTTTTGGAATGGATTTTTTTGTAGTTGGTGTGGAATATTTATTTCTAAATCTTAAGAAATCATTATAATTTTTATCATCTATTTTTTTTTTTTTTATTTGTTTTTTTTTTTTAAACAAAGAAAATATATTAAGATCATGATATATATCAAAAAATAAACAATAAGGATAATTCGTTTCAAACACAAAACAAGAAAAATAAAAAAATAAAAAAATTCACAAATAAGATCAAAATATTTAGAATCTTGACCAATAAAAGCAAAAATAGAAAAATAAAAGTATACATGTTTCAGTTCTTGGTATTGTTGGTGTCGTAGATTTTTTTTTTTTCAATTTTTGAGTTAAATTGATTAAAAATTGTTGGTTTTCTTGGAAATTTTTTTTTTTATCTTTTTTATCTTTTTTATTCCTGTTGGTAGGTTTTGGAACCACTTTTGAAAAGGGTTTATTTTCATTATGCTCTGAATTCATTATATAAATTTTAATTTTTTTATCTCGATCCCATCCAATTGGTACAAATAATTGATCCCTTTCGATGACTTGAGGCTTATAATTAAATTTATATCCAAATAATAAATGAAGTATATAATTTCTTAATAATTGGATATTGAAATTTAATTTCAATGAAGTATAGATTAATGCACTTCCATCTATTAATTAATTTTTAAAGAATAATTATGTTTTTTAAAGTACAATTATGTTTTTTAAAGTATAATTATGTTGGTAAGGAGATAAATATAATGAAAAAAACGACAAAAAAAAATGGTAAATATAAAAAAACCCAAAAATGAAAAAATACAGCTTTTTCAAAAAATTGATGACCAAAAGTTTTCAAAAGTATTGCTTTAACTGTTTGATTCACTCTTTTCATCAGCTTGGGAAGCACATTTGATAAAATACTTTTAGTACTCACTTTTTTCAAACCACTGTAAAAAAATAAAAATTTAGAAAAAAAAAATAAAGATTTTACAATTATAACAAATTCTTCTGATTTTTGCTTGGATATAATCAATTACACCATCTGTAAGATCATATTGTTTTTGGATCTCGCCTAATTGATCTGATTTTGTTATTGAAACGATAAAAGGAACGCCATAATTATATTTCAATGCACCTTTTGGTAAATCTGATAAGTCCACATTCAATTCATTTTTTATTGGTGAATGGATTTTTCTTATAATAGAATTTTGTCTGATAAAGACTTTTCGATCTGGTTCCTTATAAGATAGAAATCTTTTATAGTTACCATTCCTTAATTTTTCTACATCATTTGGATCAATTGAGGAATGAACTTCTTTGATCCTTTTTATTAAGATATCCATCCATTTTTGTAAACTGTCATATATTTTCCAAGGTTTTGTCATATCAAGGCAAATAAGAATTACTAATGATTCTATAGTGTCTTCATTAATTGCAAAGGATAATAAATCTTGATTATCAATTAAACCATTTAATTCCCAAACATCAATCCTTGACTCAATGTCTATAAAAATAATAAATTAAAAGATATATTTATAATTATTAGAATATTAAAGATCAATAATTTCATTGAAATCAATAATTTATGAAAGAATAAAATGTAGAAAAACTGAAATGATCACAAAAATTCATATTTTTTTAGAAAATCAAAATTAATTTTTTTTTATTAAAGTCGTTTTAAAAAAAAGTGTAAAAAAAAATGTTTTTTAAAAAGTAGTGAAGAAGAAAAAAAAATCAACAGTGTGATTCTAATTTGGTCGGAAATAACTATTGTAAAAGAGAAATGGTGATGAAAATTGAACTTGATCCCAGTGTAAGGTATTGTTATTATGCTCCCAGAATAATCCTAGTACAAGGCAATTTCATATAAGAGCAAGTTATGGTGAGTAAGGAAATAATGCCTTGTGATGGGATCAACTTCTGTCAAGGAAGGTATTCCTCAAATGTGTTGTATTCAAACGATAGTGAATTAGGGCGTTGATTAAGAAATTTTCGACATAATTAACATAAAAGGAAACGAGCAACAACCCATTCAATACTCGGGCTACAAAAAAAAACTTGTAAAGTTTTTACCTTTTTAGCTATTTTTTTAATCTATTTTATATCTTACTTTTCTTTCTCTTTTTTCTTGTCTTTGTTTAAAATATACATTTTTATTTTCATTTATTAAAGAAAAGCGATCCTATAAGTTATAATCTTGCCTACGTTATAGTTTAGCTAAAAAACTCTAAATACAAGTTAGAGTTTCTGGAAGTGCCTTCAAGTGCTGCCAAGTGCCTTAGATTGACTAGGTTTTCTTGAGGTTTTTTGTTTATTTGTGAAGTGTTCTAGGTTTTTTTGAGGTTTTCTATTTTATTTGTGAAGTGTTCTAGGTTTTTTTTACTTTAGAAATCAACCGAAAATTTATTAAAATTTTCTGTTTATTTCTAAAGTATAAAAAACCTAACGAAAATCTATTGACTTTTCAAATAAACAGAAAACTCAAAAAAACCTAACGAAAATATATTGATTTTCCAAATAAACAAAAAACTCAAGAAAACCGACGTTAGCTTTTCCAAAATTTAAAAGAATAGAGTAAAATCAATAGATTTTACTTAATTCTTTTGAATTCTGAAGAAGCGCCGTTAGGTTTTTTTTTATTTCATAAATAAAAACAAAATTACTGAGATTTTCTTTTTATTTCTTAAATTAGAAAAAACTGCCATTAGGTTTTCCATAATTTAAAAGAATTGAGTTAAATCTTTGATTTTTCTCTATTCTTTTGAATTATGGAAAACCTAGGCACTTGATGGCACTCGGCAGCTCTTCGGCACTTTACCTACTCTATTGCACTTTAAAAAAAATATCTTACAATAATAAAAAATCAAAATCCATTTATTTAAAACCCAAAGAAATTTAAATTATCCGTCCAAGTTTAGAAATTCTAAAATCCTGGGGATTTGCTAAAATAGATATTATTTTGTTATAAAAAAAATTCAAATATTAATTTTGATCTTTATAGTTTAAAATATGAGCATGAAGAAATAATAAAAAATATTGATCATTTTATCCTGATATTGCCCTTCGTATGAAAAAAATAGATTAATATTTCTAAATCAATCAAAAGAATTCAATGAATTAATTTTAAACCAGAGATAATTCGAAATTACTTTCATTAATTAATAATCTGAAAATCGTAGATTTTACAATTAAATTTCATTTCATAAATTTAAACTGTTTTTCAGTAAAAAGCTCCCCAGTTATAATGGAGAATTACATGTTTTTAAAGGACTTGAATAGATATCTGAAGAAAAAATTTAATTTTGGAAATTTTCAAAATGGAAATCATTTTTTCTCATTCTGATTTTTTCTTTTATTTCTATTTTTTATTGATACTTAATTATTTTGCAAAAATTTTTTTTTATCGAAAGATCTATAGTATTTAATAAAAATGTGTTATTCTAAGGTTATTGAAACAGTGAAAATTATTGTAGAAAAAATCATATTGATTTATATTAAAATTTTCTTTGATTTTTAATAGATCAAAATGAACATTCTTGTTTTGTTTCAATTATTCCTAAAGAATTTGGGGTTTTTCTATTTTTAAGAAAATATTTTGTTGTTTATAATATATTTCATATGGTATCAGCTATTCTCTGATTACGTATTATTCTACTTATTTCTTATTTGCCCTTCAAAGGTCATTGATAAAAAATATTTGATATTTGGAAATAATTTGCTGGGCCACTTTGACCCAAACAAAGTTTAAAAGGCAGGAGCAATCAAGTTTTAAGATTTTCTAGTACTTTGCTGTTTTGTTCGGAAAAAAATTAGTTTTTCCTAATAAAAACTTGAAATCTATTATTATTGGTGAATAAGTGTAAATTACACTATAAATGTCCTTTTACTTAAATTTCCTCAATGGTAATTTAAGCGTAAAATCATAGATTTCACCATTATTCATGAGAAGGACATACACCAAAATTATTTTTATGTTTAAAAAGCAAAATCAAAAAATTGAAAAGTGAAAAAAGAAATTTAAAAGAAATTTAAAAAGGGTTTATAAGAAGCAATTGGTTAAAAATCATAAAAAAAAAAACCAATGCTATCTTTTAATTAAGAACACCCAAAATCACAGCCACGATACTTTTGGTAAATTTCCTTTAGTTTGATAGATGATCATGAATGTTTATTTTGGAGGTAGTTATTTAATTGCCTGTTATTTCTTTTTTAGTTTTTGATCTCTAATTTGCTTTAATCCATTGGGTATTTTTTTACTTGTATTTTTATTTTTTATTTTCAAGTTACTCATATTGTCATGTTTCAGTGTCTCAGTGTTAACAAGTAACCACTTGATCTTTTTCCTTTGTAACTCTTCTTCCCAATATAAAGAAAGATTCAGCCAGTGAAAAAATGGAAAAAAATAATAACTTAAAATCTAGAGACCTAACTACATTTAGAGTGTAATTTATTCTTTTTTAATAATAAAAAACTTTTTTCATCTTTTTTTGATTTTAAAAGTCAATTGAAAAAAGTGTGAACAAAAAGTTTTTCAATAAAGAATACCTAAAATAGGTTTATTGAAGTTGGTTTTCTTTTTTAAAGATAATTTTAAAAACTTTTTTTGGATGCAATTTCTGAAAATGATGTTATTATGGTTTGGTTTTTGCATATTTTTAAATTAAATATAAAGTTAGTCTGTTTTCTGAAAGAAAACCTGTAGTCTTTTCTAAAAAAATATGATGTCTTATTGCAAAATCGGTCAAATTAGTAATTTTCAGTGTTAAAACAATAAGTTTTCAAAAGATTTCGGTGTATTGTTCTATTTCTTCTTTTAAACTATTTTCTAAAATTTATTCCTTTCACTTTTTTAAAATTACTTTAAAACCATTCTTTAAAGACGATCAGATCTTTTATTTGGTTCGTTTTCTTTTAAAAGAAATTCACAATTTTAAGTTACAGCTATTTTAAAAAAGTGAGACTTTTTTGAAAACTTTTATCCAGTTTTCTATTTTAAAAAAGTAAAAAACTTTAGTAAAACTTTTTGAGAGTTTTGTGTTTTGAAAAAAATAAAATCTTTGTCAAGAATTTAAACTTTTTAGAAGTTTTCAATTTTAATAAAGTGTGGATTTTTTCAAAAAAAGTGCCTTTCTTTCCCTCCCCAACCTCTACCTTGCATTTAAAGGTTTATCCCTCACTTTTTTAAAATGGCTGTAAAATTAAACTTAACGCTTTGTTCATTGAATTGGAAATTTTTAAAGCGAGAAAAAGAATTTTAAAAGATTTCTTATCAAGGGACAATAAAAGATCGTTCATTTTGTTGTTTTTTTTTTTTTCTGATTAGTAAAAGACATTTTTTGAAGGTATAAGGAAAGATCCTTTGTTTACGTCAATCGAGTATTTGAAATTTTAAATATTCGGGCTGATTTTAATTGCAAAAAGAAAAAGAATGTTTGTTTTTATTTTTTTTTGAGTTTTTTTATTAAAAAAGAATGATTTACCATCTGTTTCATCACTTAAGGTAACATCCATATAAGCGTAATTTAATCCAATTTCATTTTCTTCATCTTTTTTTTTCATATATTTTGACAAAAGGCGTGATTTCCCTGAATTTTGATCACCTTTGATTGCAAGAGATTAAAAATAAAAAACATTAAAAAAGAATGATTAAAAAAAAAAAAAAAAAAAAAAAAAAGAAAGTTAATTTTTTAGGTTAAAAAAAAAAAAAATAAAGCTTTGTTTTGTGACAAAGAAAACTTGTGTTGAAAAACTCTCAACATACCAACAATTAATAACGTAGATGATTTTTTAGTCTTTGTTTTTCTTGTACTTCCTTTAAGAAATTCTTCCCAATTAATTGTAGGCTGAACAATTGTTTCTGATTCTGTTTTGTCCAATGTTTGTTTGCTTGTTTGTTTATTGATTGAATTCATAAAGCCCTCAAAATTTAGATTGTTTGGTTGCTCTTCTTTTTTTGTTTCTTCTTCGATCTCGATTTCGATCTCGATTTCTTTTTCTTCTTTTTTCTTTGATGTTTCGGTCATGATAAATAAAAAAAAATTAAAACCTTTTTCGGAAAGAGAAAAAAAGAAAAAAATGATTGTTTGAATGGATCGACCAATGTTATCTCTAAGTTGGTTTCTAATTTTGTTCTTTTATAGAAATAGGGTCTCCTATCATATTTCAGTCTGTGAAATTTATGTTCTAAATAGAAGGGTTATTCTGTAAAGCAAACTCTTACTCAGAGGCATACTAACAGTTCTAAGTTTTCTAAAAAGATGTTGATCATCATATTCTCAATTAAACAGGTCTGGATAAAAGTGAAACAAGATTTTGCTGGTGAATTATTTTTTTGTTTTGAGAAAAAATCAATTATTACCATATGTTTGGTTGGAAATTATCTTTTTTTTACAAAAGAAAGAAATCAATTTTTAGGGAATCGATGAATTGATTTTTTGAATATATCAACCGTAAAATAACTTGACAGTAATCAGGCTTCAGTCTCAATGAGATAAGATAGAATAAAAAAGAGTATTATATCACCTCTTTATTACAAAAAAAGGAAAAACATTTTTTTAAATAATAACTTTTAAAATTGAATTCACCAACAAACATTTTTGACAACGAAATTAAAGATAGATTATTATAAAAATCATAATTATTGAGCAGGAAGCATCCTCCTTTCAATTAAAACAAACATTATTTCTTTTTTCTAGAAGACTTACACATTAAAAGTGCAAAGAAATGAACAATAAACCATAAATATAACATTGTGTTTTAAAGTTTTTTGATAGAAAAGAAATTTGATAAATTATGGATCAAATGTGAAAGTTTATTTCCAAAAATTTGCATTTAGTGAAAAAATTTCATTCTTAAATAAACTCTAAATTTTTTTTTTCTACATTTGAAATATTTCAATATTTTTCACAAATCCAATTCATAATTTGATTATTTCTAAAAAAAATTTTGAGTTTAAACCTCAAAATGGATTTAGATGTAGTTTATATTATGAATTTTTAAATTATATGTGATAGAGGAACAAAAAGAAAAAAAAATAACAATTTTTCATCTCAAACTTTGATTTTTAGATTTTGATATTGGTTTTTTTAAATAGAGTTATATTTATATTATAATTCTCATGGAACAAATCTAAGAAATTATACACGAAATCAGCTTAAAGAGATCAATGTTTAACCTGTGATTCTTTATATAATATGGCAATAGGCCTAAAGTATGCTAAAGAACTCAAATTTAAGGAGTATTTGTCAATTTTTTTTAAGGGGGGTATTTACAGATAATGATAACGAAATTCAAAGTTTTAATGTATAAAATTTAAATAAAATTAAAGTTACAAAATTGTTTTTTATATTTTCTAAAAAAAATAATATTTGCAGAATAAATGGAAACAATTTTTACTTCATCTTCATTTTTTCCTCTTTTTTAAAAGATGACAAATTACAACCTACTACTTTGGAAATTCTATTCATAAAACCTAAATGAAGTGAAATGAACGGAAATTTTTTTCACATTTGTTTTATACAGAATGGTATTTCCAAGATAAAGAAAGTTTAATTTTTTTAATATATTAAAATCTTGTTTATATGTTGAAATTTCCTTTTAAAATTGGTTATTTTTAAGCAATACTAACTCTTATTTATTTTTTTACCAAACGTAATAGAGTAATTATTTATCAATGGATATAATTAGACCCATGATACACAAAACATATTAATCAGTATTCGGAAATTATTTTTAATTTTTAAAAGAATTCATTATTACCAATTATAAACTATCTATAATAACAATTGTCCCATTAAAAATCAAATTTTAAATAAAAATATTTTTAATAATTGAAGTTATCTATTATTATATAAAAATTTAGATTTTAATATTCAATACTATACTCAAGAGATCTTTATTTTGTGTGTAAAAATAAAAGAAAAAGAATTAAAAAGAAAGTTAAAAAAAATTTGGGTAATTTTTTTTAAAAGAAGCATTACATTAAAAATAGAAAATTTAAAAAATTAATAAAACCCATTTATCGATTCTCTTTCCATTTGAATAACTAAATCGAATCTCTTTTTCATATTCGAAACCAAATTTTTCATTAATTCATCTGTTACTTCTTTCCAATTTTTCATTTTCATTTTCCATTTTAACAAAACACGGTTGAAAAAATAAAAAAGAGAAAAAATGATTTATTTGCAAACTTTTCATTGTGAAAGGAAAAACTTCAAAACGATACAAAAGAAATTCATTATTCAAATATAAGATGGGCCATTTATTATGAAATTTAGTTTATTTTGAGTAAAAAGATCTAATCCTTTTTTTATTTTGGTTTTGTATTTTATATAGGTAAAAGAAAAAGAAAAAATTGAAAAGATAATTTTTTTTTTTTTTTTTGAAGAAATCTCACTTGAAGAAATTTCTGAGAGTTTTTGCAAACAAATAACATTGGTATTTAATCCCATTCTAAAAAATCAATCAATAAAAATATCATAAATATTGAATCCTTGAAGATCCTTTTAAAACTTATCATCTGTTTTATCCACCACAATTTATTAAATTTCTTTACATTTAGCCGATCTTGTTAATATTCTTTTTCTAATATTAATATTATGAGTCACAAACTATTATTCTTGTAAAATCAGTTATTTTATAATAATATCTACATTTTTTTTTATAATCAAATTCTTAAATGAAATTAATTTTTTTGTTTGAAAATATTTAAAAAATGAGACATAATAATAAAACATATTTATAAATTTTAATCTATTACTTATTATTGACTAGATGAAATAATTAAGAAGGGGTTATTAATTATTCCTTAAAAATAATCAAATTAAAAATAGTTTTTTGAGGTTATAGTTTGAATTTTCCAGGGTATTTAAAAAGATATTTCGAGAAATTTTTTCATTTATGATTTGATTATTTTCTCATATTTTCTTGTTAAAAAAAAATTGGAATAAACTCGGTGTTGAAGAAATAAGCTATTTCCAATAAAGTGGGGCAACTTTATTTGAAAATATATCTTTTAAAAACTCAATCTTCAAAAAAGTATTTAAATATCCAAAATCATTAACAACCATTTATCGATTCTCAATAATAATTCAATTTTTTTACTTTATAAATTGTTTGATAAAAATGAAACTTTACATAAAATCAAAAAAATTAATGAATTAAATTACTTAAAATTACTTAATCAAATAAATGAAGAATATAATAAAAATAAAAACTTTTGGAAAACATTAAATAAAATAAGAGAAACTTCTACAAAAATGTTTTTAAATAATGAAACCATATTCACAGTGTATAACGATTTTGTAAAATCAATTAGTCAAAAAACCTAATACAAATATAATTAATTATATTAAAAAATTTAAAATTAATAAAAATTCATTAAATCCAATTGACATAAAGGAAATTTTTGATCAAGATAAAATTAAAGAAATAATCAAATTTCAAAAAAAATAAATCAGTTAAAGAATTTGACAAAATAAATCATTATAAGTTTCTAAAAAAACCAACCAATTCAATATTTATTAAATTATAATTATTTTATTAAAACAGTTCAAAATATTTTTTTTAAATTGGATAACAGACGAAACTGAAAAAAGTATAAATTTTATTCAAAAAAAGAAATTTATTATTTATTCATAAATCGGGGGATGAAGGCGAACCATTAAATTATCGACCTATCTCTATAAATCAATCTCTTCCAAGATTTTTTTTCAAATTAATATACATTGGAATTCAAGACTCATGGGACTTGATTTCAAAAAAAACAATTTGGATTTAAAAAATATTTTGGAACAAGAATTGCTGTTTTAAATTTATTAAGAAAATTTAAAAAAATAAAAAATAAAAATAAAAATACAGAATACTTTGTAGTTACTATAGACATACAAAAAATGTTTTGACTCTATACAACACTCGTTAATATATCAATCTATTAAAAAAATTTATCAAAAATGAAACAATTAAAAATTGGCTCTTGAGATATTACAAAAAAGAAGGAATTGGAGTTTATCAAGGAGATCCCTTATCACCAATTCTCTTCGCATTTATATCTCATTTCCTACTAGAAAAGTTAAAAAACTTTAGCTGTTCATGTTCAAATGTATGCAGATGATCTTATTCTTATTATGAAAGGGCCATTAATCTCTCTAAAAATTAATTTAGAAAGTATTTTTGAAATAATAAAAGATTCGGGATGAACCCACATAATAAAAAAACCAAATATAAAAAAAGAATTAAAAGATATTTTTTTATCTTGGGATTTGGTTAGAAAAAAACACGCATCTTGAATATAATTTCAAAAAAAGTGGAAAAGTCCTTGGAAACACTTAATCGATTGTTTCAACAAAATAAACTCAACAATGGAGTCAAAATAACTTCTTTCAAAGCTCTCATTTTAAGTCAACTTTATTATGGTCTTGAAATCTTTGACTTGAAACAAAATGATTTTGAAAGAATTGATAGATTTATCAATAAAACAGTCACAAATTTCTTACAAATTAATATCCATTCACCTCGATTAATTTATAAAACTGAAGCAAAAAATTGATCTCGCTAGATTAAAAATATACCGAAGAAAAATATAAATTGATAGAAAAATTAGATTTCTTAAATTTGAAAAAAATTAAAAAACAATACTAAATTTTCGAAAATTGGAAAATGAAAATATTAATTGGCACACTAAGGGATTAAAATTATTAGATTTAGAATTAAAAGTTTTTCGATTAACCGAATTGGAAAATTCAGCTAGTTGGAAAGTTCAACAATATCTAAAAATTATAAAACAACAAAATTGCAATTTCAAACAACAAAAATATTTAAACTGGAAAGCTTCAAAAACAATTCTAAAATTTCGAAATTTTACTAATTGTTTAAATAGGTACTCTTATGTAACAAGTAAAAATAAAAATAAAAATAAAAATTGTGATTTATGTAAAGAAAAGTTAAATATTGATATCATTGAAGATTTCGATCATTTTTTATGGGACTGTCCGGCCTATAAAATAAATCGAAAAATCTGGATATATGAATTTTTTGAAAAAATAAAAAATTAATAATATCAGAGATATTATTAATAAAAAAGAATTCATCATATATATTATCATTAGTAAGTGATAATAAAATTTGTGATTCTTTAACAAAATTTCTAAAAAAAGTTTAGAAATTAGGGCACACAGGAGAAAAGCAATTTTCTCTCTTCAAAAATAAAAAAAAAAAAAAAAAAAAATAATTCAATTTTTTTTCTAAGTATTGTATTAAATAAATAAATGAGATTAAATTTTCTGATCTCAATTTTATCTGATATTTTTAGGGGTAAAAATTGGTGTTTATTATTTTCTTTTTGATTGGAAAAACTGTTTTCATAACTGATTTAATCACAACAAATTTTCAAATAGAATTGAAAACATGTAACGGCATTTAATTTTTTAAAAAATCGATTTTGTACCCTTTCTATTTTTCCAGTTTAATATTGAAATTTGTTGTACCTTGTTTTCATCAAAAAAAGTACTATTTTTTTTTTCATTTTTTGTAACTATTTGATCGAACATCTTTTGAAATAAAGACCTTAGCCATTTTTTCAATTGGTATTATTATTAAATTTAATTTGGTAATCTCAATTAATGAATACTTTCACTAACAAAAAGGATTTTTTATGAATATAAAAACAAATGCCACATTTTTTTGGAAATACCTTATATTATATTTTTTTCAAGTTTCAAATAATTATTGTATTTTCTTTGTAATTTTTTATATTTTATTACCAAGTTATTTTAGAACTTAGTGTTTTCATTTTTAAAGTGTATTTTTTTACACTTCCTTTAGAGACCAGAAAATGATTTCTTCCTTCTTTCTCAGAAATTAATTATTTTTAGAATAATTCAGAAATATGTTGATTTTTTGAACTTTACAAAAATGAGAAAAATATATCAAACTTTTGAAAACAATAATTCCTTTTGGGTAATTGCATAAAAACTAAGTTTGGTTTTGTAGTAATTAGATTATTTTTTCTATTTCAAGATTTGGACTTTTTTTTTGGATTTTTGATTTTATTTACTTGAAGATTTTTTTTAGTTTATCTGGTTTCTTAAAGTTTTACAATCTCTATAATTTGAAAAAAAATTATCTTGTATTGAATGTTACAACTTTTTATTTTGATTCTTAACTGATTGGTCTTGGACTTATTTTGCATTTTAATAGTGGTTCAAAAAAGTAATTTATTGACATTTTTCATTTTTTCTCCAAAATACATATTTCTGATTGAAAGATTAATATGTCAGAAGGAGTTTCAGAAAAAAATCCTGGGTTATGGGTTTTTGATTGACATTTTTATTATATTTGGTTTTAGTTGGAACTAAAAAAAAAAAATTTCTTTTTGGGTATTTGGAGTAAAAGGGTAATCAAAAATTTCAATTAACAAACTAAAAAAGAAAATTTAGATCAAATACCTACCAACTTATTATATCTTACACTCTTCAATTCTGATTTTGGAAATAAAAAAAATAATATTGACAGTTGAATAATAAATAGAAATAATTTTTCATTTTTTTCTGTGTACCAAGAAACTTTGAAATGAATTAGGTCATAATTTGTATTCCTGACGATTGTTTCAGTGCTTTTTTATTGTTGTAATATTTGTGTATTTTAGATGAACTAAAAATTCTAAAGGAAAGATTTTGAAAAAATGTAAAACTTTGAAAATGAGATCAAATCAAATAGCAGTAAATTGCCTTTTTGAACCAATACTAAAACCCAAAATACGTCCAAGGCCAATCAGTTAAGAATCAAAATAACAAGTCGTAACACTCAATACAAGATAATCTTTTTTTAAATTTCAGAGATTGTAAAACTTATAATTTATAGTAATATACTTGAAAAAAGATCAAAAAAATCACTTAGTTTTTCCAACAGCTGATAAATTTTTCATAGAAATGTATAGTAACTCTTGTAGTTCCATTTTTTTGAATTTTCATTTCAAAGAAGGAAGAACATTTGAAGAGGTAGAATACAGTGATCATAATAAGCTATGTCAACAACTTCTATTATCAGGTTTATTCAAAATATAATACGAACTTTTTTTTCGTCTTTATATTCCAATACAATGCCCAATCCACTACACAATAGTATAGTTAAGTTCAAATCACTTTTAAAGGTAATCTCCTTGATATTTTCTCTAAAATTTATTTTCGGAATGAAATTTATTGTAAAATTCTCAATTTGGAAATTTTTTTTTTCTTTTTCCAAAATTAAGTTAATTTTTTGAGAAAATTTTCCAATATGATCCTTTGATTTTTTGAATTTCTTTATGAATCAGATAACTTTAAGTCGACAATAACAAAATTACTGTCCGTTTGTTGTTGGTTTATTTCAATGTGGAAGCATTCTAGAAAAAAGAAAGATACTTTTTATTTTGAAACACGTTAAACTTTTCAACACTTATTATTGTGACAACATAATTTCTTTAATTGTTTTTACTGAAAAATATTTAAAGATTTGATATGATTTTTAATTGAGAAACCATTTCACAGTTTGTAATTCTTCGTCTTTGTTACAAAATAAAAGTTACAAAATTTTCCAACAACTTGCCAAAAAAAAATACATTAAAGCTAAAATACCAACTTTTTAAAACGTATTTTCCATTACATTATTGTTTCACCCTTTGGAATTGTTCTAATACTGTTTTTTCAAATTCTCAAATTGTTGTTTTTTGTAAGTTAATAAAAATAATGTTTCATTTTGATGATAATTTGTAGAATTTTTTATTCCAAAAAACATAACACTTTAGGTTGTTCTGAAATTTTTTTAATTGACAATACCAATTAAATAGTAAAAAAAATTCAAATAATAACACCCTAAATTAGTTTATTCACTGTTTCAAAAAAATAATCCTTCCACAAGAGGAATCAATTTTAACTTTGTTTTCAGATTTTTAGAATTTTCTGCAAAAATGAAAAAAATCATTTTTAGAATAAAAAAGAAACTTTCTGACAAAGTTCTAGAAACATGATTAAGATCTCTAATATGACAATAAAAAAAAATTAAAAGAGATATATGATATTTTCATTTTTTGTCTTTTGTAGTTTGTTCTTTGGTTTAACGATTTTGTTTACATTTTTTTGAAATTTTCCTTTTCAAAATGAGCAATTTATCAACAAGTGAATACACTGAAAAGCAAGAACAAATTCTAGATAATGTAACAAAATCACTGTACACATTTTTTGATTCAATGTTCGACATTGAAGATGAACAATCTCAAAAAACTGAAACAATTGAAAAAAAAGATTATTGGCAAAAAACAAAAATCACTGAAATTAAAAAAACTGAATTAACAAACAACAAAAAAACAGAAGGATACGAGAACGAAAATTTTTTGTCAACTTTACTTAGTGAAGGATCACTAAATTCCTTTATTAACACCTTCCAAGAACAAAACAAAATCCAAGAACAACTCAAAGAGGAAAAGAAAGAACTTGAGGAAATCAAAAAAAGAAAAGAAGAGGAAGAAATTAAAAGTCGTAAAGAAAGAAGAAGACAGAGGATGCTGTCTCTTCGGAAGGATTTTACAGAACCAGAAAATGAAAAAAGTAGTGTTTCAAATAATAATACAACAACAACAGAAAATACGAGCACTAACACTTTTTCCAATAATAACCAAACATACTCAAATTCTCTGGCCGATTTTGATCTAAGAAATTTTCTCTCAGGAAATGATTTATTAACTGATAATTCGATCAACCAACTCTTGGAACAAGAACCTAAAAATAACATTGAAACAAATACTACTACAAATACTAATATTACAAAAACAACAACAGAACTAGACGATTTATTAAACCAAACCAAAACAACAAACGAGAAGGGGGGTATATTAAATAAAAATAACAATCAAAATGAATTAGATGATTTATTAAATCAAATAAATTCCACTACTAATTTTGATAATATGTTCAATCAAACTTCACCATCAAAAACAGAACTAGATGATTTATTAAACCAAACCAAAACCACAAACGAGAAAGGTGGTATATTAAATAAAAATAACAATCAAAATGAATTAGATGATTTATTAAATCAAATTAAAACCACCAATGATATGAGTGATTTATTTCCTAAAAAGGATAACCATAATGATAATACGAATAACAATGATAACCAGATTAATAATACATCAACAACAGCTCAAAAATCATCAGAACTTGATGATTTATTAAACCAAAATAAAACCACAAATTATTACGAAAGCTTTCTGTTTGACAATAATTTATCGAATGATATTTTGTCTTTATTAGAGGAAGTTTCTATCCAGGAAACCGAAGAGAACAACAACAACAAAAACAAAAAAGAATCCGAATTAGAAAAGCAGCAACCACCCAGAAAAGTTGAAGAAAAACAAGATTTACAAGAAAACCAAACCCAAGAAAATAAGACAGCTAAAAAAAAAGTCAAAACAGAAGAAGATCATAAAAAAGATTGTGTTCAAGAAATTATGATCGCACTAAAGGTTATGGAGCCATTATTAATTAAAGAAGAAGAATATGAAAAGAAGTTACAAAATATTACTACACTCTATAAAAACAGAAGAAAAACCTTAATGCTAACACAGGATTATCTTTTAAAATCAGAAACCTCTGCTAATATGATTAGGCTATATATTTATCAATTATACAGAAATTTAATAACTGTTAAGATTGGTGCTCAAGATATCGATGGCAAATATGCCGTAACGCTTAAAGATTTTTTAGTGGAAAAACCTGATTATCTTAATTTTGAAAAATGGCAAATTATCAAAATTAATAGCTTAAAAAAAAAAATTGGAAGAGGAGAAATAAAGGGCCAAAAGGGTGAATTCAATAAAAAAAATGTTTATGTTGTTAATGTAAGATTTTTTTTATATTTCTTTTTTTTTAATTTATCAATTTTAATTTTTATTTTGGTTTTGATGTTATTTTTTGAATATACCAAAGAAATTTCAAAGAGTTCTGAATTTAAAAACTTTTTAATAAATTTTAATGATTACACTAGTGTATATATTTGTCAAAATCAAATTCCAAATATTTTTTTCAAAAGATGATAAACACCAATTCAAAATTTTTTGTAAAAAAGAATATTCAATTTTTGAAAAAAAAAAAAAATTATTATCCATTACTTACATGGTAAATACAAAAATAGAAAGGTTAACTTATTGGAAAGTTAACAATATTTATAATTTACATTATCCACAAAGCAGCAAATAATTAATTATTATTAAAGTTTGGAAATTAGGGTACATAGGAGAAAAGCAATGTTCTGTCTTCAAAAATAAAATAAAAAAAAATAAATTAAAAAATATTATTGTTATTTTTATTGCAAAAGAAGTGTAAATTATAAAATACTAAAATGAAACATAACTTGGAAAATTTTTACAAAAAAAATCTCTAAATTTTGTATTTTTGAAATACACTTGCCATATAATAAGCATTATTATACAGAGCAATTTTGAAAAGGGTTTACAACTTTATTAGTTATTAATGGACCTAGAAAAAAAAATGAAAATTTTCAGTAATAAACTCCAATTAAAAATTTTTAACACACCAAAATTCAATTTTTGTAAAAATAAAAACCTATTTAATCAATTCTTGGATAAATATCAAATTAGAACAATTCACTAATTGATTTTTTAACAATTAGTTTATCAATTAAAACACACAAAAAATATAGAAAATAATTTTCAATACTAATAAATTATCGGTGTGTTAAAAAGTTTGGAGAGAGCAAAACAAAAAAATACATTGGATTTATTGTTAAGGGTTAGATGAAACCTCATCTAATCTGTTAAAGAGAGAATTTTGAAGTGACTAAATTCGGGACTTCTGATTCAAAGAGTATCTAAATAGATACAGTAATCAGAAGTATTTAAATCTTAATTTAGTTTTCTAAAAATGTATTGGATTTATTGTTAAGGGTTAGATGAAAAAAATGCATAGTAAATTTGTTTAAATTCTATTAGGAATAATTGATCGATCAAAAGATATATAACCATCAATTAATTTTATTTGAGTTCTTCGATTTAAAACAACTCAACTTTTACATAATATCAACTGTTCGGAAAAAATTATGATCGAACGAAACAAGTTACGTAATTCAAAAAATGAAATGAAAACAAAAACTAAAAAGATGAAAAAATGATTTCCATATTTTTAAAAATCAAAATTATTTTCAATTTGAACAAAATTATATTATTGTGATTGTTTGAACTGTTTTAACTATGTGGAAAATTTTGAATTTTAGTTAATTTTTTTATTTATTTTTTATTGTAAAATTTTGAAATTTTTATTTGACTTAGTGGAGAGGTTATTTAAATGAATTTTTTTAACAGTCTCAAAAAAATCATATTTTTCAATTTTAAAATAAAATATTTTTTTCAAAAGATATCGCTAAATTAAATTGAAAAAACTGATTTTTTTTCTGTTTTAGTAATATTTTTTTATCATTTTATGTTTTTTTTCCATATTTGAGTTTTAATATATATTCCTTGTTTTTTTTTTAAAGCTTTTTTGCCAAAATATTTTATTTTTTTTTTTTTTCAATTTTATTTTTTATTATTTATACATTGAAAATAATGTTATTGAATTTTTGGATATTTTCCAAAAATATAAAGAATGAAATAGTTGATGAACAATACGATAAGCAGAATAAAAAAGTGAAAATTCCAATACCAAAAATCCCAAAAAAAATATCTTGGAAATATTTCAGTATCTTTGAAATTGATGCTGCTGAAGTTGCAAGGCAGATCACGATTAGAGAATACGAAGTATACCAGCAAATACGGCCAACAGAATTATTAAAACAGTCGTGGAATAAAAAGGCTCTCTGGGGAAGAGCACCAAACGCGCGTTATATGATTGAACGATTCAATCAATTTAGTTTTTGGTGTTGTACAATGATCTTAATCACCCAAAAATTAGTGCAAAGGGTTTATGCTGTTGAATATTTCATTACCTTGGGTGAGCATCTCCAAAAGCTTAACAACTTTAATTGCTTAATGGGTGTTGTTTCCGCACTTCGATCAAACCCTTTACAAAGATTAAAACATACCTTTGATGATATTTCAGTCTCTGCTGAGGAAAGTCTAAAAGATCTTGATGAATTATTAAATAGTGAGAACTCTTTTAAAAATTATCGTCAAGCATTAAACATCGCTTATATGGAAGGCAAAACAGCAATACCATTTTTAGGAATCCATTTAACAGATCTTACATTTTTAGACGATACATCAGATGACGTGAAAAAAAATGGTGAGCCCAACCTTGAGAAAATGGAAACAATGTCAAAAGCGATAATGAATATTTTAAAATACCAAACTCGATCCTATAAATTAAAAAAAGTCCCTCAATTGCAGGATTATTTTAAAAATTATCCCGCGAAAGAAGGTGATTCATTATATGACTTATCCTTACAAAGAGAACCAAGAGGCTGTGAATATGAGGAACTTGACTAAAAAAATATTAAATCTTTTTCCTTCTTTTAACGTTTTTTTTTTAATATTTTTTTTTTCTTGTTATCTTTTTATATTTTTTAATCCTTACTTTTTTTATATACTTTTTGATTTTCAATTCTTTTTTTTTTTGATTCAAAATTTTTTTTTTAAGGGACTAGTCTCTATTTTTTTTTGACCAATTTTTAAAAAAGTATTCCTAATCTAGAAATATGTTTAATATTGAAAATAATCAGGGGTTTTAAAATCTAAGTAATTGTCAAAAAAATTTCTGAATCTCTATTAAATTTAGATAAAAAAAATTTATAGAGATTAGTCCCACAACAAAAATTTTTTGATTCAACTCGCATTATTTTTTCTTTTAAATTGAAATTTATTTTATTTTGAATTATTTCCTTATTTTAATATTTTTATTTTATTAAAAAACTACAAAGAAAAGGATTTTTTTTATATTTGTGCATTTTTCTTTAACTTTCTGTGTTTTTTTTATTATTATTATTTGATAAAGAAATAAATATTAAAATATTAAAATGCTGACTATTATTAAAAATTATTCTGTTAAAAAAAAATGATGTGTACGAATTATACAAGTACTTTTTTCAATATAAAAGTATTTTTTGAAATCTGAATTGGTAAAATTTTGTTTTCAATTACTATTTTATATTGATATATTAAATATTGAATCACCCATTTCAAAAAAAATAGAATTTATCCATCATCCAATTTTTGAAAAAAAAACTTATTAATTTGAAATTTTTGATTTTTTTATTTTAGTTCTACTAGAAATGTCATCTCACCAAACCCTTATAAATACACCTAAGAAGATATTTATCCAAATAGTTTTACATTTGAGCAAGTTATTCTTACTTTTCTGAAAATAACTCAGTAAATATTGATTAATTTCCCATAAATCAAAAGGAATCTTCATTAATAATTTGTGGTTGGTGGGTATTTACAATAAATAATAACGAAAAAAAATAAAAAAAATTTTAGTTTTTTGTCAAAATATTTTATTTTAATCTTTCGATAGAAAATGGCAAGCGCCTTAAATAAAAGAAAATGAATACATTTGCAGTGTATATGAAAAATTCATTTCGAACCTCAATCCATAAGTTGAATTTTTAATCCAATTTTCTTCTTCTTTACTCTTTATTATTTCGAATCCTAAATGGAAATACTTTATATTTTATTTTTTAAAGGTAATAATTACATCGAATTTCTAAATAATTTTTCCCAAAATAATTTAATTCCCATTTTTATTTAATTTTTATAATATATTATTGGCTCAGAAAATATGAATTTTTTATTTTCTTGTTCTAGAAAAAAGATATTTCGAGTATGTGTTTTAGGTTTTTCTGACAATTGTTTTAATTTGAATTATAAAAAATCAAAATAATTACTGTTACTAAAATAATCCATGTAGAATTGATAAAAAGTGTGTTTTAAAAGAAAATACCTGCTTCTTTTTTCTTTAAAACCTATACATCGAATGATCAACGAAATAGAAATTAAATAATAAGTAAATAACATATTGGTTTATAAAAGTTCTACGTTTAAAAAAAAAGTATAAAAATGAAGTTTCAAATAAAAACTATATCTGAAAAAATAGAGATAATTTTGGATACAATTTTTATTCAGAAAACAAATTGCACTTCTTATTTCTTGAAAGAGTCGACCTGAAAAGATAGTTGAAACCTAACATCAAACGAAAAGCAAAAATGGTATTGGTTTCTTAAAGTTCTACCAGTATAAAAATAAATTCTAAAAATGAAGGATTAAGGGTCGAGCCATCAAGGTTAAAAATGTTTTTCTGAAACCGATTAAAAGTATTTTATAATTTTGATGACGTCATAAATTTATCAAAAACTAAACATTATTTGAAGCTTGATCGATCTTTTCAAAAAGTAACAATCAAAAAAAGAGTTAATTTTTAGAAAAAAACTACCGAAGGGGCACACTCAATTACCAATTTGAATGGGTGTGATTTATCATTATGAAAACAACTATGTAAATTTGAATTGTCGATATTTGACGCTTTTTGGGATCTTGATTATTTTTTTTTTCCCTACTCTCAAATGAGTTATTTTTAGTCTACAGAATATAACCAATTATACTTTCTCAAATATAGAGTTACAATATTTTCACAAATTAGACTAAATGGAATCAAATTGATTGTATACTTAAATAAAACAATTTGTTTTAAATTGAAGATATTAAACCCTTTTGAAATTTAAAATAAGAAGGAAGTGTTTTTTTTTTATATTGATTTTTTGAAATTGAGAATGCTTTTAAAAATTTTTTTTTTGAATTGAATTTTTTGTCAATTTTTAAACGTTTTTTTGTTATTCCATTTTTTGCCAATATAGATCCTCTCAAAATTTTTTATTTTTTATTTCAATTTTATCTCTAATTAATTGTTTTACAAATTGAAATTTTTGCCAATGAGGATCCGAATAAAAAAAATTTATTTGTTATTTGACTTTTGTTAATCAAAAGAAGGATAATTTCACAATATCCTTTTAGGTTTTAAGTCACCCGACGAATATGGGGCAAATAAAGGGTAAATGACTAGACCCGTAAATATAATAGTTTATCTCTCAAAAAATATCAATAATTTTCAAAAAAAAAAAAAAAAATGGAAAAATTACTTAAGAATCTTTACAAATTCTTGTAATAATTTCAAGGTTTCTCCAAATATCAATGGGTTTTCCTTCAATGTATATATATTAATATAGATATACTATTTTATATTGAATTAAATGCTGAATCAGAACAAGAAGAAAAAAAAAACAGTTTATATTTGTAACATGATTTTTAGGTTAGGAACGCTTGTAGTTTGACTCAATTGTAAATGTTACATTCGATTCATTAGCCATCTCTTCTTTTGATTCGGGTTGTTACATTTGTTATTTTTGTTTTTTAATTCCATTAATCTGATTTCTTTTTTTTTTTTTTTATTTTGTTTATTTTTATTTTTAATCTTTCAGGGTTTATTTTGATAAAAAAATATAAAAAAGTATTTAATTGGAGAAAAAGAGTGAGAGAATAGAGGCAGTGGCATTTTTTTATTATACAAATTAAGATGATAAAGATAAAAATCTTTGAAAACAGATTTTTGTTAATTGTTTTTTCATTCTTGATTTCAAAAAGTTTATTATGGTGATCTTTCTTGTTTAGTTCTTTAAAATAAAATATTGGCTTATATATAAATATACACTTTCTCTGGTCATTTTTTTTTTTTTTTGGCTTTTTATATTATTAATTCTAAGTCTAATTCTCTTTATTTTTCTATATTCTAAACAAAATTTAATAAAAAATCAAACCTGGGAAAATTTTTTCAAAAAACTAAAACTCTAAATTTTGTATCTCTGAAATATACTCATATAATAACAATAATTCTATATAAAAATTTTGAAAAGGGTTTACAACTTTATTAGTTATTAATGGGAATTGCAAAAAATGAAAATTTTCACTAATATTTATTTATTTATTTAGTGAAAGGGGTAATTAAAGAAAATTTATTAAATAAAAAAAAATAGAAGAAGAAAAATAATTAATATATAAACTCCCTTTTAAAATCATTGACCGATTAAAAATGAAATTTTGAAGAAATATAAACTTTTTTCAAAAATTATGACTCACCTGAAATAATAAATTGAAAAAAAAAAATACCCTTTAGTATTCAAGAACAATTAATAACTAAATCTGATTTTTAATTCACTTGTAATTCATTCTAAATTGATTAAAACCTGATATAATAAAAATTAAAAAACAATAAAAACCAAAAACTAAAAAAAAGTTGTGAGTCACAATTTTTGAAATCAGCATTACCGATTTTTTATTACTGAACTTTCACTGAAAAAAAGTTGAACAACAAGATTTTTAATGAACAATTAAATTCCATTCCAATGACATTACATGGTCTCAATTCTCTTAGTGATTATTTGTCTTTTCGAAGATCTCTTTTTTTTGAACAGGATCTTTTTTTTAAAAAAAAAAAAAAAGAAAAGAAAAGTAAAATTATCAAAAAAAAAAAAAAAGAAAAAGAAAAAGAGAAAAAAAAACAAAAGAAAACAAAAATTTGAAAAAGCAAACTAAAAAATGCAAAATTAGAAAAAATGATACTGATCAAAAATTTGAAAATATTTTTTTGTTAAGAATACTGGAATAAATCCTCAGAACAACTCCCATTAACATTATAAAGTGTGTCAAAATTATTGAAAAATAGTTTATTTTTAAAAATTGAAGTTATCTATTATAATAAAAAAAATTTCGATTTTAATATACAGTTCTATACTCAAGAGATATTTATTTTTTATCTAAAAATAAAAGAAAAACAAGAAAAAAAAACAATTAAAAAAAAAGTGCCATATATTTTGAAAGAAGCATTACATAAAAAATAGAAAATTTAAAAAATTAGTAAAACCCTTTATCGATTCTCCTTCCATTTGAATAACTAAATCTAATCTCTTTTTCATATTTAAAACCAATTTTTTCAATAATTCATATGTTAATTCTTTCCAATTTTTCATTTTCATTTTCCATTTTAACAAAACATAATTGAAAAAATAAAAAAGAGAAAAAATGATTTATTTTCAAACTTTTCATTTTTTTGGGGGGGGGACTTCAAAACGATACAAAAGCAATTCAAAATTCAAATGTAACATGGACCATTTATTCTGAAATTAAGTTTATATAAAAAATAATATTATCATTTTCATGACCAAGTAGAAACTATCGGCGTCATGGGTAAACAGGAGGAGCAAAAATCCGATAGAAAGATTATCGATTACAAATAAAAATTTCCTTAATCTGTAAAATTTTCACTAATATTTTTTTCATTTTTTATTATCAAATTGTTGAAATTTTTATTTGAATTAGTGAAGAGATTATTTGAATCCATTTTTTAAAATAGTCTAAAAAGAATCCTATTTTTCTATTTTCAACTAAATCCCAATTAAAAATTTTTAACACACTAAAATTCGATTTGTGAAAGAACTAAACTTATTTAATCAATTCAAGAAGAAATACCAAATTAGAACAATTCGTTAATTGAAATGTTAAAACTAGTTTATAAATTACAATACTCACAAAAAAATAAATAAATAATTATCAATACAAATAAATCGAGGGTGTGTTAAAAATTTTGAGAGAGCAAAACAAAAAAATACATTGGTAAATTTGTTTAAATTCTATTAGGAATATTGATCGATCAAATGGTTATAAATTACTAATTAATTTTATTTGGGTTCTTCTACTTGAAAAAACTCAACTTTAACATAATATCAATTGTTGAAAAATAAATTGATCTTACAAAAAAAAGTTATGTATTTCAAAAAATGAAATAAAAACAAAAACTAAAAGATCAAAAAATGATTTTCATATTTTTACAAAAATCAAAAGTATTTCCAATTCCAATACAATTGTATTATTGTGATTCTTTTAGTGTATTTTAGTTATGTGGAAAATTTTGAATTATAGTTTATTTTCTTTTCATTTTTAATTGTAAAATTTTGAAATTTTTATTTGACTTAGTGGAGAGGTTATTTGAATTCATTTTTTAAAACAGTCTCAAAAGAATCATATTTTTCAATTTTAAAATAAAATATTTTTTTCAAAAGATATCGCTATATTAAATTAAAAAACTGATTTTTTTTCTGTTTTTATAATATTTTTTATCATTTTATTTTTTTTTTTCTATGAATGTGATTGAATATTTTTTCCTTTTTTTTTTCTGCAAATGGTTTTAACATTTGGTATTTTTTCTTCTTGTGTTAAATCTAAATTTCATTCAATAACTAATTTCAAAATAAAAAAATACTCTAAAAATAGGTGTTTGTTGAAAAGGTCGGTAATTTTGAAAAATGGAGTAATCAGATTTTCATGATTTTAATAGCTAGCCTATTCTTAATTAAATAACATTATCATAACTTTGAAAAAATAATTTATAACAAATGTATAACTGGAATCAAATATGTACTTTTGGCTAAATATCATTGTCATAATGTATTTTTTCCTTGTAGTTGTTTGTCTTGATCCAAAACATTATTTAATAAAACTCAAAAATTTAATAAAAAAAAAAACTCTTTAAAAAATTGAAAAATTATAGATTTCAACCTTATTTTGGGTTCTTTTTCTTTTCATAAATATACTAGCAAAAGGGATGTTGGTTATAATTTTTCATATCCGATTTTACTCAAATAATCTTTTTTTAGTATGGTTATTGCAATTAAAATATTCGAAAAAGGGTAAAATCAACTTTCTTCCTTAAATTAATGTTCTAAAACCTTTTCTGTATCAACACTGATTTGGATACCTTTACTTTAAGATATAGTTTAAAATTAATATTACTTTTGGAAATTTCTTTCTGTTGGGTGATTTGATGAAATATTCCTGATTTGTTTTTTGTACCCTTAAGTGAATAAATAAAAATTTCCTGATAATGTTATTCAGATTAGAGATCAATCTATACCTTTTTCTTTCATAAGGTATATTTAAAAAAATGGTTGGTGTAAGTTATTCTCTAGTTATTGTTCTAAAAGGTTATCATTGAAAAAAACAGAATTAGCAGACTTTGTGAAACAAAAGATATTTAATGATCCTGGTTTTTTATTTGTTTTAACCTTTCAAGGAGCTTATTCAGTAAAAGATTAAAATGAAAAAATATTTTATTATGTTTTTTTCTGTGAAGAAGTAAAAAAATTATTTTTTGTTTAGAAAGATTCGGTGAAATTGTCCATCTAGTAAAAAAGAATTAACTTTAAAAATTAAAAACATTTTGATCGACATAGCAACATTAGAAGAAAAAGAAAAAGAAAAACACGACGAAGGCAGGATTCGAACCTACGCTCCACAAGGGAAACTGATTAGCAGTCAACCGCCTTAACCACTCGGCCACTTCGTCAATTATGTACTACAGAAAACAATAGGTATTTTAACAATATTTTTCAAGAAATTGTAAAATAATATTAGGCTCTTTTCTAAATTTCTCTCGATCAGATCATTTGTCAAATTAGATTATTCAAGAACTGGTGATTAGGTCAAATAATAATACAAAAAAAATACAATATTTTTGAATCATCCCAAAATATACATTATTTGAAAAATATCAAAACACTAATATATATAACTTTTCTACAAAAAAATTGTCAAATTGAGATTAAGTCAAAAAATATCTTGAAAATTTGTTTTTTTCATATATTTTTCTAACTATTAGTCAACTGATCAATGAAGATATATAAATTTGAAACTAGCCAAACTTGATTATTACTTATTGTTAAGATCTTTTAGCCAATTTCAAATAAATTGAAAAATCATAGCATCAAAAAATTCAAAAAATTCACTTTTACTAATTGTTTACAATTAAATCTCAAATTTAGAAAATTTGAATAATAATTAAATTTTGGTTTTGTTGAATGCTTTGAATTCTATTTTAAGATTAAATAATCAATCTAATTTCCGGACTTTGATTTTGTTTTAAAATTAAAAAAAAAGACATTAAAAAATAACTGAAAATGAAGAATATTTATTACTTTTTTACAATTAAAACCTATTTTACAATTGTTATCAGCTTGAGATTTTTTTTCCTGAATAATAGAAACAATTTTTTTTCTTCTTATACCAATAAAACATATAATCCAGTAATAAATAATAAACTTAAGGTCAAATCAATTTTGAAGGTTAAGAGACTAATCTCGATTAAATTTATTTACCTAAATTTAATAGATATTGAAAAAAATTTTTACCAATTACTTCGATTTGGAAAACAACAGTTTATTTTGAATATTAAACTTATTTCTAGATAAGGAATCCTTATTTAGAAATTGGACAAAAAAAAAATAATAGAGACTAGTCCCTTAAGATAATCAGATAGTATATTTACTATTACCAAAATTTGGATAAATGCATCGAACTCTGTATTTATTCAAAAAATCGAATAACTCTATTTTTTACAACATACGAATTTACTCTCTTGTTTTTGAAATTCCAATTGTTTAGCTTACAGTATTTCTAAGGAGACCATAAAATTTTCAATAAAACACAATTGATTTTTCTATTCTTATTTTACATTTTCAAAAAATTCTGAAATAAGCTTTATTATTCAAAAAAAAAAATTAATATTTGAACTATTATTCAAATTTTTGGAACTTCAAAAAAAAAAAATTCAAGATACCATGAAACTTAAAAAGATTGTTTAAAAACTGTGAAACTTTAAAGATCAGTAAATATTGATATTTTTTGTGCTTTTTTGGAACGTTAATTTTTAAGTTTCATGGGATCTTGAATTTTTTTTTTCTTAAGGGACTAGTCTCTTTTAATTTTTTTAGGTAAATTTAATAGAGATTTAGAATTTTTTTGCCAATTACTTAGATTTGAAATCAAAGTTAAAAACTTCTTAGTATAGTAACGAAATCTCGATAAATGACATTCATTAAATTAAGTTATTGTTTTTATAGAAATAAAAAAAATTTTCCATTTTTTCAACTTTTTTGAAAGTTACTTTTTTTCAACTTTTCGTAAAAATACAAAAATTAAAAAAAATTGAGCAAGAAAGCAAAACCTTGTTGTTTTTGTGGAAGGCCTACAAAAAATAGTTTGAAAAATAAACCTGAAAAGGTTTTTTTTTGGATTTGCATGGAAAAACAGTTTGATTCGAAAAAAAAATATGCAATATATGCTTTACTCTTGATAAAAGATTTTCTTTCTTTTCTTGTACCATTCTTTTTTTTTCATGAATCTGCTTTTTGAGTATACAATCTTTGGTTTTTATCAAATTTGAAGTTTTTATAAGTATTCCCAAATAATTATTCCAAAAGTTTTTGTCAGAGTCAGAAAAAATCAAAGAAAAAAATAAGAACTATTTTTTTAAAAAGTAATTATTGATAAAACAAATTGGGTTCTTTATAGAGTCAAATTGGATGAACAGAAGTGAAAGAGAAAATATTCACTAGTTTTAAATTATTTTTTCGTTTTTCAAAATGAGAATAAATATTAATTTTAAGAAAATTATTAAATCCAAAATTAATCAAAAAAATCTCATCCTTTAAAGATATTTTTTCAAAAAAAAATTTTTTTAAAGTCACTTTTTTTGACGAATTGTAAAATTTTGTAAAAACAAGAATTAAAAGTTCTAACATTGAAAAAAACTGTCTACTTTCAATTTCAAGCATATTTTCGTATAATTATTCCTTATTTAGTTATTGGTCAAAAAAAAAAAAATTAATAGAGACTAGCCCCTTAATTAACATAAATTTAAATAATAGCTCAAATATTAAATTTTTTTTTTGAATAATAAAGCTTATTTCAGAATTTTTTGAAAATGTAAACTAACTGTTGAGAGAAAAATGTTAGACACAGAAAAATAGTTGGACATCAATTTACATTGGGAACATTACTGAAAATGATTTTTAATTTCTTTTGTTTGTGAAATAACCAAAGATAATAACAATATTCTACTTATTCGAATAAGGATTTATTTAATTCTACTTTTTCAAAATCTTATCTTTTATAATCTAAAGCAAGTTTAAAAATTTCCATTTTCAGAATTAATAGTAAACTTTACTAAAACTTGTATTTTTGTTAAAATAACAAGATCTACTTTAGTTATCAACCATTCAAATGAGTATTCCACACATATCACAGATTAATGAACTTGTAACACATTTAAACCTGGATTTATAAAAAATTCACATAGTTATCAATTGGATTTGATTTTTAATTTCAGTAATGTTCCCAATTAAAAATGGTGTCCAACCATTTTTCTTTGTCCAACATTTTTCTCCCAACCGTAAATATAGAAAATTCAATTTTGTTTTATTTGAAATTACATCATAGCTTTTGAACAGCGGTAGAATTTTTTTTTTACCAAAAGTTTTTAAAAATTTATATAAATTCCAAATAATCAAACAGATTTCTCAAATTCAAATTTATTGATTTGTTTGAAATTGTCAACAAATTTTCTGATTTTAAGGGATTAGTGTCACCATAGATTTCTCTTATAATCAAAGTCAACTCTTTTTCAGTCAAAGGGGCCCAGTTTTATTGAAGAAATGGAAGACATTCTTTAAGTTTAATTCATTACTCTTATCAAACTAAAATTTTCAATTTTTAGATCAAAATCATTTTTTCTCATTTTGTAAAATTTTGTTTTTTTTGTTTTTTGCTTTTTGCTTTTTTTTTTTTTTTTTTTTTTTTTTTTTTTTTTTTTTTTTTTTTTTTTTTTTTTTTTTTTTTTTTTTTTTTTTTTTTTTTTTTTTTTTTTTTTTTTTTTTTTTTTTTTTTCTTTTTTTTTTTTTTTTTTTTTTTAAAAATTAACTTTGAAAAAAAAAATGTTTGAAAAACGAAATAAACCTTAAGAAAAGTTAAGCTTTGTGTGTTCTTTTAAAATTCATACATTTACAAGTAAAAAATCTTATTATCAACGATTTTAATTTCCTAAAGTAATTAAAAATTTTGCACGAGACGTTCCAATGAATGGGGCAAAAAAATTTTTTAACATTTTTTTTTTTTTTGAAATTTATGGTTTGTTCAGGGGTTTCTTTTATAATTAGGGACTCTTATATGAAGTTTATTATTTCTCGTATTTCTAAACAATCTAAGTTTGGTTGATTCTTAAAAATAAAGTGACTTTTTCATTTTTGGCTGGGCACCTTTGAGTGAAATAGAGTTTATATTGTAATTGGGTGTAAATGATATTAGTGCACCATGGCTCGAATAGTTTCTGTGACTCTAAAAAATCTATTATAAATCTTATTACACAATAAATTATATCATTTTTTACTAAGGATCACAATAAAAAAAAATTTCATTTTGGAAAAATTTTTTTAAAAGTTCCCTTTTCTAAACCTAAAAATAGAAACTCAAAATACAGTATTTTGATATTTAATAATTTAGATTTAGAACTTCCAAAAGTAACTATTTTTAGAATTTTTTAATTTCAAAGATTAACTCAAGAATCATCAACATAAAAGCACAAAGACTGATTATTTTTGTTTACTTTTGATAAAGATACCTGTAGCATCAATATATTTACATGATTTGAGAAATAATCTTTCAAAAATATTTATTGATTAATTATTTAATTTTTAAAAAAAAACGAATTTTTTATTAACTAATCTACTTTTCGCCACAAATTTAAGAAAGGTATTTTGGGATTTTTTAGTCTGAATATTGATAATTCAACCTTTAAATTTGTGGCGAAATGCAGATTTTATTCTGAAATTGTTGAGTTTTTTACTAATACATAGATCATTTTTAATTGATGAGATCGACAAATATTACTACTTGACTAATCGGTTTTTTAGAGACATTTGAACCATGTAGCACTAATGCAGTTAAGTAAGATAACAACACACTTTGTTCCTAGGCTTCTCCTTGGTAGACTCTACTCCCTTAAAGAAATAAAGATCAAATTAAGATTGCCATTTTCTCAATGAATTTTTCAGATTTGGGATTTATTTGGTTTCTCCATGTACCAAAGGGTTAATATTGATAAATTCAGAATATTTAACCAATGCCCCAATTGGAATGATTTGACAATTTGCTGGGTAATGGGAACTTGATAATTTATATTTGTCTGTGAAATGGGAAATTTTTTGTAATTTATGGGTTTTAGGTTTGACAGTTTGAAGTTTTATTTATTTCTTTACTTGTCGAGAGAACGGAGCAATTAAGAAAATTTTATCAAAATAAAAAAAAAAGTGAAGAAAAATGTTTGTAATGAGATATTTTATTCTTGTTTGCTGATCGTTTTGTTTTGTTTAGTTTTGTGTTGAACAAAAAAATCAAGAAAAAACAGTTGCTCGGTTTTTTCAAGAGTGTTTTTTATTTTTTTTTTAGAATAAAGATCGATAGATCCTTTGATTTAAAGTTGTTTTGATTCGAAAATAATGTTCTTAAACAAACAAGATTAGCCAATTCACTTATTTCCGATTTGTTTGCCTGAGTCTTAATGGTGACATTAAGGATAAGCTAGTTGTTTTTTTAACTTGTGATGTTTGTACCTTTTTTAATTGTTGTCCTTGTTTAATTTGATTTAAGAGATCGTTTTTTTTATCGATTTGTGGTTGTTCTTCGTCGGCTTGGCTCATTCTATAAACGCAATTGTAAAAACTTTTTTTAAAAATAGTAAGAAATCAAAAAATGATTGCTTAATTGGATAGTTTGTGTTTTTAAATCAGATGAAAACTCAGTTTTGGGTTACAAATGTTTACTTTTTATAGTTTTGGTTTCAATTTGAATTTCTAGTGAAGAGTTGTCAATCACAATATTTACTTTTTAAATTATTAGATTTGGCAAATTTGCAAACAATATTTTGAAATAACTTGTTTTTTTAAGTTTTGGTGTTGTTGGAGAACGAAATTTGAAATGGGTAATAGGACATTTTGGATATTGATTGATTTCAATAAAAGTTTCCTCATTGAGAAAACCAGAAAGAGAAATAACCACAATGAAATGAATCTGTAATTGACTATTTTTAACTTGAGTTTTTTTTGTTAGAAATGACAAAAAATGTGAATAAACCAGTTTTCCTTCTTTTTCCTTTTTGAAAAGTTTTTATTAATGCTTTGTATGCTGTTAATATCTTAATAAAAAGATCAAAATTTTCATTTAGCTTTCCTTAAAAAAATATAACCCAAAGAATTAAAATTTCATCAAGTTGTCAATTCTAAAAAGAGGGAAATTAAGAATTTAAAATTGTTTTCAGGATTAAAACATTGAAAAATTACATGACGAATTAGAATATTTTCTTTGAGGAAAGTTGAATGAAAATTTGGTTACATTTATTGTGAAACAAAGAGCAAAGTATTTTTTTCTTTTAGGGGTAAAGAATCTTTGGAAATTAGTTGACTTTTCAAAATATTTTTGATAGGTGACTGCTTTAAATATTCGAATTGGTAGATGATTCAAAAAAAGTGAAATTCGAACAAAAAAAATTTCTTTGATTTTACCTCACTTACACTCTGATTTTCGAATCGCTTTGTTAGAAAGAGGAAATGGTTTTAAAATGCTGTTGACATTTATTTTAAGACAATTTTTTCTCAGTGGCTATGATCAAAAAATTACTAAAAGCAAAAATGACAACAAGAAATAAAGATTTGTAAAAGGTTAGTGACAATTTTTTAGCTAAGTGAAAATTTTCAGATTTTTAATACTGAAGAATTTAAAGACATTTACAGAAACAAAATATTGAGAAGATATTTGAATTTATATTCCTATTTTGTTTAAAAAGTTTGAAAAAAATTAGTAAAAAGGGAAAAAAAATCAATTATTTTTAATTCATGCTTGAACAAATAATAGAGTTCCTAGAAACAATCTAGTCGATGGGTATGAGAGTATAAGTGATGAGTTTCAAAAAAAGTTGTTTAAATCAAAAAAAAATCAATAAAAAAAGCTCCGCACGGGGCTCGAACCCGCGACATTCAGGTTAAAAGCCTGACGCTCTGCCGACTGAGCTAGCGAAGCAATGTACATTTTTTGACCCTTTATTAAATGTTTATTTTATAAATAGCTGACTTTTTGATTAAATATTTCAAAATCAAACAAATTCAAAAAACTTGAATAATTTACAAACAAATCTACATCATATTAAAGATTTTACTCTCTAACAATGAAAATTCAAAGAACAACACTCGACTAATCAAAAATAATATAATCTACACATTGGTTCTAATGTCTATAAACAATCGATCAATTAACTAATTATATATAAATGATTTCATTAAATAAAAATGATTCTTGTTTTACTGTAAAACAACATAAAAATAACTGAAAAAAATCTCCGTATAATAAAATATTTAAATTATCAATATTCAGACGCCAAAATGTCAAAAGGTCTCTTATAAATTTGTCGAAAAATCTAGAATATTCACGAAGAAATTCAATTTTTTTTAAAAAAATTAAAATAATTAAAGAATAAATTTTTTTGACAAATGATTTCTGAAATCAAGCAAATATATTGATGTTATAATTAGATTTATAAAACAGGAACCAAAACTAATCAGTCTTTGGGGTTTTCTACTGATGATTATAGAGTTAAATTTTGAAATTAAATAATTCAAAAAATAGTTACTTTTGGAATTTCTAAATCTGTTTTTTCAAAAACAAAAATACTTTTATATGAAAACCTATTTAGAAATTTCGAAAAGAAATAAAAAAAAATTACCAAAAATAAATATTTTTAATTGTGATTCTTAGTAAAAACTGTAATAATTTATTGTGTAAATTTATTTACTAATAGATTTTTTTGAATTCATTTGAGACATGGTAAGTGAATATCATCTTCATACAATTTCAATAACATTTAAATATATACAAATATATGATTAGGTTAATCCATACACATAAATTTATCTTTTTATTTTTTTTTCATTCACTTCATAAGCATGGTAAAATAAAATACAGCTGATTTCCTTTCTAAGACACAAACTTTCAACAAAATTAAGGCTCAAAAAAAATCTTAAATTAAGGTTCAAAATTTGGATTTTTTTTTTCACAAATTATTTTACTAAGCTCTGTTTCGGTCAAAGGTGTCCAGTTTTATTGAAGAAATAGAAGCTATTCTATGATTTTAATCCATTATTCTTCTCAAAATAAATTTTTAATTTTTAAGATCTGATCATTTTTTCTCATTTGGTTTTTATTTTTTTTTATTTTTTTCTTTTTGCCCTTGATCATTTTTTCTCTTTTTGTAAAGATTGATTTTTTTTTTTTATTTTGATTTTTGCTTTTTTTTTATTCATATTTTCTTTTTTATTTTTTTTTTTCAAAAATTAAATTTGATGAAAAAAGGTTTGAAACTCAAAATTAACCTTAAGAAAAGTTAAACTTTGGAAGTTCTTTTAAAATTCATACACTTACAAGTAAAAAATCTTATTTACGACAATTTTAATTTTTCAAAGAAATTGAGAAATTTTATACTACTGTTTGTTGCACCCAAAAAATTTTTTAACTTTTTTTTTTTGAAATTTATGGTTTGTTGAGGCTTTTATTTTATGATTATAGACTCATACATGGAGTTTATTATAACGGTGATTTTCGAAGATTGTACTATTTGTTGACAAAATAAATGGAACACTATTTTCATTTATCTTTCCAAAATTAAATGTTTTAAGGTTCACAATCCCTGAAACTGGAAGAAAGATTATCTTGTATTGGGTGTGTCAACTTGTTATTTTGGTTCTTAGCTGATCGATCCACAACTGAGTTTGGATCGTATAGGTGGTTGAAAAAGGTTATTTTTGTGATTTTATTTTTTTTTTTTCAGAAATACGAATTGATGAGTCTAAGATTAATTAATTGGAAGGTATTGAATTGAAAGTGTTAAATTTTGGGTTGTTGAAATTATCATTTTCCTTTTACAGAATTAGGAGTAAATAAAAAAAAATTTTTTTTACAAGCATCAAATAATACAAAGCGTAAATAAAAATTTCAACATAGAAAACAAAAAAACTCAATTACTAATTAAATATCTTCCAATTAATTAATCTTAGACTCATCAATCTGGATTTCGGAAAAAATAAAAATAAAATCACAAAAATAGCCTTTTTCAACCACCTATACGATCCAAACTCAGTTGTGGATCGATCAGCTAAGAACCAAAATAACAAGTTGACACACCCAATACAAGATAATCTTTTTTCCAGTTTCAGGGATTGTAAACCTTAAATCAGGTACAATTTCAAATTTTTAATTCTTAAAACCAATTTAAATTATTATTGACCCTTTTAGAATTTAGTTCTTTGGTGACTTATTATAATTCTCGAAATATGATTTTTTTGGAAAACTTTATGAAAAGTTTGATCTTTTTTTTTTAAGATTAACAGAATTGGTTTCAATGAAAGTGACCCAAAATTTTTTAACATTTTATTTATTGTTTTTTTTTTTTGAAATTTAATGTTTGTTCAGGTATTTCTTTTATAAATCCCAACTCTAATGTGAAGTTTATTATTGCTCTTATTTCGGAACAATCTTAGTTTGGCAGCACGAGCATGAAAAATTTTTTTGAAAAAAAATTAAACATTTGATAATTTTTCGGTTTTTTATAACTTCACTTATAATAAAAACTATTGGTCAATAAAAGATCTTGGATCAAAAATTATTTTTAAAGGTATTTAACAATTTAAAGTTGGAAAATTCAATTTTCCAGTAAGATTTTTTTCAATTTTAATAGTAAAAAATTTGAATATTTTTATTTTCACAGTTAAGAAGTTATAATCATATATTTTATTATATTTTAAAAGTATTGTAAATCTGATAAATATCTTTCAAATAGGTAACTAATTATTTAGGCTATTAGAGAATTATTTATTGATATAAATTAAAATAATTTTTTTTTTTTTTGATTTTTCGTGAGGTTTTTTTGAATTTTTGAAATAAACTAAAAATTTTTATAAATTTTCAGTTTATTCCAAATATAAAAAAAAAACCGGGCAGTTTCTTTAGATTTTCCAAAATTTTAAGGGATTGGGTAAAATCTAATGATTTTACTTTATTCTTTTTAATTCTTTAAAACGACCGTTAGCTTTTCTTGAGTTTTCTGTTTATTTCGAAAATCAATATTTTTTCGTTAGGTTTTTTTACTTTTTGTAATAAAGTGAAAATTTTCAATTTTTTCGTTTTATTTTGAAAAAGTAAAAAAAAAACACAATTTATTTTCCAGATGTTAAAAGAATTGAGTAAAATCAAAGGTTTTTCTCAATTCTTTTAACATCTGGAAAAGCTAGGCACTCTACATATACTTACAATAATTATCATAAGGGTTTTTTTCTCTATTTCGGTTTTATTAGATGAGAAAAATGTTTTCAAAACTATTGGTTATAATCTATCAAAGTAAATATCTCCAAATAGAATTAAACTATAATTCATTCAACAATTTATTTGGAATTGTTTACCTCAAAATGCCTTTTTTTCTTGACTAGGGACTTTTAAAAGGGGTGACTATACTGAAAACAAAAAATATAATAGTCCTGTGAATTTTAATTTCTGGAATTTTGATTATATTGTGAATAAACTTAATTATTCAAGATAAAAGATAAAGAAACGGAGTAGTTTTGTCTAACTTTTTTTTTTTTTCAATTTTATTTTTTCATGCTAGTGGGATTCTTAAAAAAAAGTGATTTTTTCATTTTTTGGCTCTTCACATTTGAATTAAATGGGGTTTAGAATTGGAATTTTATGCCTTAAATTGAAAATATTGTTGTTACTTAATTTTTATTGAATTTCATATCTTAAAAGTGGAACTGACTGAAGAAATTTATAAGTAAGACAAAACTACTACTGATATTAATATTTCATTTTTAAAAATATATTTTTATATGCAATATTATCAAAATACAGGAACTTCAAATTCATGGGACGGTTGTATTTGATTTCTTTAGTCCGAAAAACTTTTTTTTAATTCTCTAGTTTAGAAAAAAGGCATTTTTCAGGTAAAAAATTCCCAATAAATTGTAGAATGAATTATATTTTTATTCAATTTGTATATATTTACTTTGATAGAAAATGATCAATAATTTTGAAAATGTTGTTCTCATCTAATAAAACTGAAATAGAGAAAAAAAATCTTATGAAAATTATTTTAAGTGTCTGTAGAATGTCGGGATTTTTCAGAATTCAAACAATAGAGAAAATTCTTTAATTTTACTCAATTCTTTTAAATTTTGGAAAAGCTAATGGCGTTATTTTTTTTTTTTTACTTTTTGAAATAAACCGAAAATTTCTTAAATTTTCTGTTTATTACAAAAATTAAAAAAAACCTAACCTAAAATTAAAAAATATTTTTTTTTTACCATTTTTAGTAATAAATAATTTATAATAGTCAAAATAAATGATTATCCTTTTGAGAGATATTTATTAAATTTAAAACTCTTTGAAAATATATGTAAATAACTAAGTTTAAATCAATTTTGGAATAAAACTCCTTCTTATTATAGAGTGAGTATTAAAGTAGAAATGAATTTTGTTCAAAATTTTACCTTATTGTTCACCATTTTTATAATTTTTTTTTGTTTCCTTTCCGTTGTATTGAAAGTGTATATAAAATTTACTCTATTTTTTAGAGAAAATTTTTTCTATTTGATCGATAAATTTTAGAATTTGTTTTTTATATAAACCAACTTTAAGGAATCAGTCCCAGATCAACTTATTTGTTAATTATTGGTTTTTTTGTTCGATTAAGATATAGGTCTTTGAGAAAAACAGAACACAATTTTAATTTTGAAATACAGATTAAACTTTTCTAAGTGTATTATTTTGACAAGAGTGTATCATTAATCGGTAATGATTTTCAATTCAGATTCTTGATTTTTCTTTTATAAAACAAGTCTTCAAAGAAGTAGGTTAAAATTTGTGGCTCTCCCCAAAAAGTAAAATGCAATAAACATTTTTCTCATTAAGGGCTACTTTTTCAGGTGAAAAGTGTGAAATTGTTAATAGAAACACTCTATAAAGAGTTCTATAACCTCAGTTAATTTTTTCCATTCGGAATTTATTTTACAAAAAAAACGAGAAAATTCAACAATTTTCACAATTTTACCCTTTTTTAGATCCACCCACATAAATTAAACCAACCGGAAATTTGATTTGATTATTTCATAATTTCCATTTCAAATCTATGTCAAACACAAAAAAAGTTCCCCAAGATGTTCAAAATATTATTTAAATTTGCTTTTATAAGTTTGAAAAGTTTTCAAATTTGAACTTCGACTTGAAAATCCTTAAAGTCATTTTTTTAAAAACATTTTCCTTTCAAAATTTATTTCAAAAATTTTTTTTTAAAAGTTTATTTGTGATATTTTTATTAAAAGATGAGAGTGATCAAAACAATGTATTCCCAACAACTATAATCTCTCTTTCAAAAGAATAATCATATTTTTTTTTTTTTCTTGCTCCAATGGAAAATCTAATTTACTACACAGCAGTAAACCGAAGATAAAATCTATTTTCAAGGTAAAACTCTGATCTTTTAAGTAAATTTAAATTCGGAAATGAGTGTAGGTATTTTACCCAATTTTTATGAATTATTTTTGTTGTTCTTGATGATTTGAATCTAAAATGCCCTATATTTTTTGAGAAAAATATTTTAATTTGATCCATTATTTTTAGAGAATTTCTTTTTAAGCGACTAGTAACTCTTATTTATTTTTTTTACCAAAAATAATAGAGTAATTATTTACATAAGGATACAATTAAACCCGATATGCAACTACATTTGTCAACTTTTGAGAAATGAATAATCATTTTTAAAAGATTTCATTTTTCCAATGAAATTTTCAGTAAAAAGATCAGATCCTTTTTTTTTAGGTTTTTGGATCAAATTAGAAAAATAAAAATTTGCCAAAAAATTTAATTTTGAAGAAATATTACTTTTAGTAATTTCTGGGTGTCTTTATGAACAAGTGAGGTTGAAACTTTAATCTTATTTTAAAAATACAATAAAAATAAATCAAATGGAGTATCCTTGAAGATCTAAAAAATTTGAACATCTATTTTATTCAGAAATATTTATTAAAATTCTTGAAATTTATAAGACTTGTCAATATATTTTTTCTAAATATCAAGAGTATAAACAAGGAACTTTTTTGTATTAAAATCAGGTATTTGATAATATCTATTATTTTTTTTATTTATTAGAAATATGCATTTGAATTCTTATATTTGTTGCAAAATCTTGAAAAATTGAGAAATAATTATAAAGTCTATTTGATACATTTAATCTTCAGGTTGTTAATGACTTACTGAAATAAATAAGATTTGGTTATTACTGATTGATTATAAATAATCAAATTAAAAAGTATTTCTTTAGAGTATAGGTCAAATTTTCCAGGTTTTAAAAAAGTATTTCAGGAATTTTTAATTAGATTTTTTGGTTCTTTTTCTCAGATTTTTTAATTCAATCCCGATAAAAATAGCTTTGAACCATTCTTTGAATAAAAAAAATTATATTTTTTACAAGTTTAAAATAATTATTGTATTTTTTTTGAGATTAAGTATATTTTTTAAACTTAGTTATTATAGAATTTAGTGGTTTTATTTTTAAAGTGTATTTTTGTACACTTCCTTTATATGCAATAAGATTTCAATCTTCTTTCAAAGATAATATTTTTTTTTAAATAATTTGGAAATATGTTGAATTTTGAACTCTTTCAAAAATTAGAAAAATAGATCAGACTTTTTAAAAACAATAATTTCATTTCTGAAAAGAGCATTGAAAGTAATTTTTGTTTTATAGTAATCAGATTTTTAAACCTTTTTTCAATTTCAAGATACTGTAAAATTTTTTTTGGAATTTACTAGTCCCTTAAATTTTACTTGAAGATTTTTTTTAGTTTACTAGTCCCTTTAATAATAGAACTTTGAGAAACCAATACAATATTTACTTAAGGTTTACTGTTGGTTTCTTTAATCGGTTGGTGTATAGCTATTCTATAACAAAAAGTAACACGTTTGTTATTCTAAAACACCAATTAAACTTTTAAGAACGAATTATTTCGTGAAATGCAGTATTTTTTTATCTAATTTCTTCACAATGAAAATTCTTTTTGAGAAGTGAGGTAAAATAACACAACAACTCACCACCTCCACTTTAAGAAGGTAGTTCGTAATTAGGCAAATGTCAGTGTAGCGAGATCAAAACAAAAAAATCCTTTTTTCTTGAAATTTTGGAGAGTAAACCTAAAGAGCGGTTTTTACTTCTGTTTAAGGACTATGTTTGGTATTGAAATTTGATGCCCCGTGTGATAAAAGATGATTCTGTCGGTTAGTAACTCTGGCAATTATTTATTCAATGAGATGTAAGTAGAAAAAAAAGACATTTTTTAACTTGAGTTGTCTCTCAGCGTATCTCAAAATAACAAAGAAGGTTGCGAAAAAACAGCTTTTGGAGAAAATAACTTTTTAGGTTTAAGTGGCAAACCAGGAGACGATGGTTAGCTGCTTCTTTGATTTATTTGTGATCTGTGAGAGAAGATGAGAAGGTTTGCCACTTAAACCTAAAAGTTCAAAATGGAGAAAATTGGAATATTTTGATGAATTATTGTTGAAAGGTTCTTTTTTATTTCGAAACAAAGAACAAATTGGTTAATAGGTACCGTAGTGTGTTTGGTATTGTATCAAATCCACTAAAATCCTCATTTCCAAATATTGAAAAGATTTTTTTTCTCAACTGACACAATAATCTAATTTCAAAAACAAAAAAACTGACTAATTTTTGCAAATTTAATTTTCAAAAGATCCTTGAATGCAAAGAACCACCAAATCTTTCCCACAACACACCACGCCAATTTTCCTTGATACACCAATTGGGATTTGAGAGAAACGATCCAAACGAAGAAAACTTTGACAAAGAAATATAAAAAAAAACAATATTTTGTGTTTAACACGGATCATGTTGTTCCAAAAACAATTCGAGGAGACAATCTCCTCTTATCTATGGTGGGGAGATTTATTCAAGGAAAAACAACAAGAACCAAACAAAAAACAAGAGAAACACTCAACCCCTTTTTTATGGATTAATCTAGTTTACGAATTACTAGAACAAAACAAGGAACCCAACATTGAAAATTCTTAGAGAATTGTGATCTTCGAAAGTTAGAGTTGTTTTTTTTGTTTGTTGGGACTGATCTTCGTTTTTTATAATGATAAAAAATCGTGATTATTTTTCTTTTTCATTTTTACCATCCTTAACAAGGGTGTTCGAGTTTACGTATCTCAAAATTTCTTTTTCATTTTTCATAAAAAAAATGACATAAAATGATTTTTTGATCCAAATTGGAGAATATTTTCAAGATCATTACTCTGTGTTTTAAATGAGATTGGGTCAAAAGGTGTTGAGACAAATTGATCAATTGCCAACTTAGTTCTTAACGTACTCTTATTAGAAAGTATTTTTCCGATTAGACAATTTAACGTAAATATAAATTCACATACCATGAACTAAAATTAAGCAACCAAGTACCTCAATATTTTTCTTAGAACTCTATCTGAATGGTATTTTTCAAGGTTACTCTTTGAAACAATAAATTAAATAGAAAATATTTAAGACTTTTTTTGATTAATACCAAACTTTTTCACTCTGAAAGTCAAAATAAAGAATAGTTTCAATTTAGAAATACCAAGACAAAATAAAACGGTTGAAAAAACAAAAAAACTGTTAAATGTTCTTAACAAGATAAACCAAAATTCCAATTTGCTAAACACTTGTGTAAAAATTGAAAAGTCGAAAAATGATACTTTTCTTAATAAACCAAAGAAAGGATCGTATTTATAGTCAGCATATTAAAAAAATTTAGAAAATTTAAAAATGAAAAGAATCAGAAAAGAAGATCTATTTTGGGATTACCATTTTCGAACTTTAGACTTTTAGTTTTAAGACAAATCTAGGATTGTTTTTAAGAAAATTGGTATCGAAATTTGGCTATTTGCTTTTATTTTATTTACCCAGTATCAGAAAAAGAAAGATAATAATCTCAACAAGATCATAAATTTGAAAAAAATCCATTTTCCATTTTATAATCCAATTTTTAATTTATTTTTTGCTGATTTTTTAAGAACATAATATTTTTTCTTATTATTTTGTCAAATGGGTAATTATTCCTTTACCACGCGTTTTAAACCGTTTGCAGTATTTTTATTCAAATAAACGTTATTCCAAATAATTTTCTTTTTACTCTCATAAACCTAGGTAACAAAAAAAATCGTTCACTCCAAGCCAAGTTAAAAAGAAACAGAGAAATTGAACAAGAAATAATGGACGACGAGGCAGAAATGGACAAAGAAATAAAGATCCTTGTGCTTGGTAAATCTTAATCATTATCTTTTTTTTTTTTTTTTTAATTTTTTTTTCTTCTCATGCTAAAGCCTAAACTGGGATCTTACGAACACACTTAATTTCTTAGGAACTGGCGACTCTGGGAAAACGACTTTTTTAAAACAAGTCCAAATCCTCTTTAAGGATGGCTTTACTGAAAATGATCAACGTGTTTATCGGAATGTAATTCGAGGAAACCTCATTTCTGATATTAAAACTTTAATTCAAGCTTGTAACGATCTTCAACTTGAAATTAGTTCAAAAAACGAAGTAATTTTGTTCTTTTTTTTTTTTTTTTGTTGTTTTTTTGTTTTTTATTTATGAAAAAAAAAATGTACTAATTAATATTTTTTTAACAACTAAATTGCAACCTCAAAAAAAAATAATTCAAATGATAACACCTGTCTGTGTCTTTTTTATGATTTTTTTCAACTTTTATCAACACCAAACAATACCTCACACAAAGGAAATTGCAGACGAGCTTTTAGATTTGAAGGACATTAAAAATGGGAAAATTGAACCCTATATTTATGATATGATCACTGATATTTGGAAAGAACAAGTACTAAAAACAGCTTTTAAAAGGAGAAGCGAATTCCAAATTCCTGACTCTTCGCATTTGTAAGTCATTAACATTACCAAAACTTTCACTTTTTTTTTTTTATCGTTTTTTCAAAGCCTTAAAAAGTCTTTCAATGGTTGTGTTCCTTTTGCTACTACTTTTTTTTAAAATATTTTGAATGTCTTTTTTCTTTTTTTGACAAAACACTTTCAGCTTAGAATTCCAAATCATTCTGTGCTGTGATGAGATTTTTATTCATTTATTCCAAAAAACACAAGAAAGTAAAAAAAAAAAAACAAGCAAATAAATTATTTGAAACAACAAAACCAAAATGAAAAACACATTTTAATAAAATATACCATTACCACACTATATTGTATCTTTTAACAATGAACTGGAAATTAAATAATACAATAAAACAAAAAGTTTAATTTTTGAAAATAATCAATATCACATAAACCAAAAAAAAAAAACAAATAACTAAACCCCAATTCAAAATTTAACAAAGTTTAAAATTCTTCTAATGACTATTTCAAGTGACTAAATACTAAACACTCTTTGAATTAGAAGACACGGATTTTGATCAATTCAAAATTCTCTCGAGAACAGATAAAGTGTTTTCTTTAACAATTAACAGTTTACCCTTAACAATAAATCCAATTCAAAATTTTTGACCCACACCAAAATTCAATTTTTTTAAAAAAAAAATCCTTTTGAAATAAATTATCTGGGAAATACTAAATTAGAATCACTAACAATTCAAAATGACAACGATTATTTCTCATTTACATAACCCACGAACAAATAAATAAATCATTTCAATATTTTGAAAAAATTAGGCATTATAAAACAATCAGAAATCAAAGTAGCGGATTTTATTTTAATTGTGAAAAATTTCTTACAAAAATGAAAAATCTTTTTAAAACCAGATTCAAGATAAACCAATATAAAATATTCATTTTATCAAAAATAAAAAGAAATATATTATTCATACATAAATCTGGAGATGAGGGAATTGTTACATAATTATCGGTCTGTATCAATAAACAAAAACCTTTTAACAATTTTTCAAAAAATATTGTATGCCGGAATACAAGATTCCTGGGGTTTAGTTTCAAAAAACCAATTTGGAGTTAAGAAAAAATTAGCTTTAGGAAATGCGGTTTTAAATTTAGTATATAAATATCAAAGAATAATAACAAAAGCAAATAAAAAAGGAAAACATTTATTTAGTAACAAACGATATTCAAAAATCTTTTTACACTATTTACCATTCTTTTATGTACCATTCAATTAAAACATTTATTAAATATGAAATAATAAAAATATTTCTACTTGCTTAATACTCGAAAGAAGGAATTGGTGTTTATCAGGGAGATCCATTATCTCCTTTATTATTTAGTTTTATTTCTCATTTTCTTTTAGAAACAATCAAAACACTAGCTACACATATTCAAATGTTTGCCGATGATTTGATTTTAATAATCAGCGGCTCAATGATTTCAATAAATTATCAATTGATATATATTACATAATAATAAGATATTATTGTATTAATCCAAATAACGATAAAACTCAAAAAACTTTTAATATTCAAAAAAGAAATTTTATTTCTCAGTATTTGGTTAGATAATAAACAAACTTAAAATTTAATTTTGAAAACGTTGATAGTAGTTTTAAAAAAAGCTCTTTATATTTTTTAATGAAAGGAATTTTTCTAATGTCTTAAAAATTCAATTCTTTCAAGCTGTTTTACATAGCCAACCATTATACGGATTAGAAATATTTGTCTTAACAGAAACTGGTTTTAAAGAAATTGATACTTGGACCAATGAAAAAATAACAGAATCCTTTATTAATCAACCCATACCCCCCTAGGCTTATTTATAAAACAGAAGCAAAAATTGATCCTCTCAGCAAGGATAACAATATATAAAAGACGATTTAAGTTAATCCAAAAATTAAAAACCCTTGGTTTTGATGAATTAATTAATTATCTTCCTTTTAGAAAAAAAGAATTTGAAAATATAAATTGTAAATCTAAAAATTTTAAAGAATTAGAAAATGAGCTTGATAATTACGGAATTAGTCAATTAGAATATAGTCCTGGTTGGAAATGTTTTTAGTTTTAATAGAATTTTGTTAATTAAGTTGAATCTTTGGTTTTACTATATTCTTTTGAATTTTGGAAAACCCCATGTCGGTTTTCTTATAATTTTATTTTGTTTCGAAAAAATATTGATTTTCTAATCGAAAAAAGAATTAAAAAAAGCCTAAAGGCACTTTTCTAAAAATAAAAAGAATAGAATAAAATTTTTGTTTTTGCTCTATTCTTTTAAATCCTGGAAAAACTAATTGCAGTTATATTGTATTTTAATAAAAGAATCAATAGATTCTCTGAATACAAAATATAATTATAAATTAAACAAAAAACCATAGCTTTTTTGAATTTGTTGTTTTATTTTGAAAAACAATAGATTTTCGTTAGGTTTTTTTTACTTTTTGAAATAAACAGAAAATTTTAATAAATTTTCGGTTTATTTCAAAAAGTAAAAAAAACCTAGAACACTTCACTAATTAACAAAAAACTTTAAATATTTTTTGTAGTTTGATTTTTTTTCATTTAAAAAATTAAAAGTAAATTTTTGAAATTTTCTTTTTATTTTTTTAATTCTCGAAAAAAATCACTGTTAAATTTCCCAAAACTAAAAGGTTAAACTTCTTTTTTAAAATTAAGAAAGTTTACAAATTATCAAAGCAGATACTCTCATATTTTATGAATCAAAATGAAAATAAAATTTTTGGAAAAAAAAAAAAAAAAATTTAGATTTAGATATCATTGAAGATTTGGATCATTTTCTCTAGAATTGCCTAGCTGATGAAAATAGTTGTAAAATATGGATATCTCTGAATTAAAAAAAACTAATTTTTCTATTATTTTAAAAAATAATAATATTTCTCATATTATTAATAAACAAGATTCAATATCTTTTTATACCATTGAACAATAAAAATGTATTTGGATCATTTAAAAATTTTACAAATATAAATTTAGGAATTAGGGAAAACAAGAGGAATTCTAAACTCCTCCCTTAAATTACAATAAAAAAAAAAATATTTGTATTTTTTAAAAGTAGAAGTTTTCACAAATTAATTTTATCAAAATAATAATAATCTCAAAAAAAACAATGATGATTGTGAGAAAAAAAAAAAAAAAAAAAAATAACATTCAAAATTATTAAAAATTTGGAACGTTAATATTAATAATCTTGTAAATAATAACAAACTTTTAAAATAACTAAATTTTTTACTTTATTTTTTTTTTTATTATTTATTCTTTTTCATTTGAATTAAATTTGAATATTTAAATAGTTATTTTGAAAAAATTGATGAAATTCGAAAGGATGATTATGTTCCAAATGAACGTGATATTTTAAATTGTAGAATTCCCACATCTGGAGTAAAAGTGTTAAGTTACGAAGTCAATGGATATCTCTGGAAGTAATATACATATTTATATTTCAATAATCTTCAATCAAATAAAAATTAAATTTATAATTGAATTATTCTTATTTTTTTAACATTTTCAATAATAAATTAATTAGAATTGTTGACGTTGGAGGACAAAGGTCGGAAAGAAGAAAATGGATCCATCAATTTGATGATGTTTCATTAATTATTTATGTAAGATTTTAAGAATTAAAACAGAATTTTTTCATTCTCTTAATTTTTCGAAATAAAATTAAAAAAACCACAAGCCGAAATGCATTAAATACCAAAATTATATAACTTAATTTTTTAATATGATTCCATTCTCTTTTCTTATACTTTCTTTTTTTTTAATTTCTGTTACTTTATTTTTTCAACTCTCTGGAAATACTAGGTGACAGCAATTAGCGAATATGATCAAAAATTATATGAACAGGATACCGTTAATAGATTACATGAAAGCTTAGCCCTATTTGAAAAAACTGTCAACAATAATTATTTTAAAAAAAAAAATTGTGTTCTTTTGTTTAATAAATTTGATTTGTTTCAAAAGAAAATTAAAAAAATTGATTTAAAGGTTTGCTTTAGAAAATATAAGGGTGGCTGCAATGAAGAAAACGCTTTAAATTTCATTACCAAAAAATTTATACGTTCCGCTAAAAAGGGCAAAAAAAGAGTTTATCATCATTATACAGTTGGCACAAAAACTAAAGATATTGAAAATGTTTTTGGAATTGTAAACAAAGCACTTAAAAAAGAATTTTCCAAATTGTAAAATAATTTATATCTTTTTAATAAATAATCAAGCTCTATATATAATATGTCTATATCTTTACTTATTTATTTTTAACGATAATATTATTTTTTTTTTAAAAAACAAGAAAAAAAATCTAAATAATTTTAAATCTTTTATATTTCAATTTTTTTTTTTATTTTTTTTAATTTTGATCATTTTTGATAAATAAAATTCGTTTTCTTGATCAAGTAACAATATTCAAAGAATAATTTTTTTTTGACTTTCTAAAAAAATTTATCCAATAATTTTAAATTAACCTTGATAATAGATTTTTAAATTGTTCAATTTTCTAAGAAATTCAATTTTGAAATCTAATAAATAATTTTCAATAAAAATTAAGAATCCAGAGCTCGGAAATAAAGTGTTGGGATTGAAAAAAAAAAAAAAAAAATCTCAAATTGTTTAAGGGACTAGTCTTCTACGACAACAAAGCAAATTTTTAAAATATGTTATTGGTGGTATTCACTACTTACAAATTTTGTAGTTCCCAAGTGTCAAAAAAATTCTGATCGTCAAAGAATGCCATAAAAGAAAATTAATAGTTTAGAGATCATTTTTTTTTTCCATTTTTTCAAAAAAATAATACAATAAAATTCTTTTCATTTCTTACATGATAACAAGTTTTTACCCCGTTTATTGCAATTTTGATCATTATTATCAAATAAATAGTCTTTGTTACCAGTAATATTAATATAAAGATTTTTTTTCAATTTTGAGATAAAACTTTTGGTTCACCAAAAAAATTGATATATTCAACAGATAAAAAAATAATAGTATTTTTTTAAGAAGAATAGTTAGAATAATTAAAGTTTTAAAGTCATGTCAAAATTTTACTTAGAAATTTTGTTTTTGTATTAAGACAAAATTCGATTTTTCAAACTAAAATTTTCTTGAAGATATTTGGGAATTAGTTAATTTTATCCTCAAAAATCAAAATTATTTTTTTTCTCCCAAAAATATTTTGAATTGTTAGAAGGATTCTTGTGAATAAGACCAAACAATTTGTTAAAAAAATTATTCAACATTGAAAATTTTTTATGTAATTTTTTTTCATTTTTTGAAAATCCAAAAACAACTTTTTCAAAAGTTTAAAGAAAAAAATTTTTTTACCTAATAGATCTCAATTTAATTGATAGTGTGTATTTAAGCTTCTATCGAATATTCATTTATTGGATCATCTATACTTCATTTAGTTTTATTGGCTGAGATTTGAATTGAAATATTAATCAAAGAAAAAGAAACCAAATAAAAAATTTGCTTTAGAAATCAATACTTTCCAAAATACAACAAAAAATATTTTTACCCATTTTGAAGAATTAACTTAATTCTTAAACAAAATAATAGGTTACTTTTTTTTGTTTTATATTGGAAACATGTAAATTTTGAATTTCAAAAAAGAGACTCAAATCAATAAATTGTTTAAATGAGGCTTACTCATCCCTTTCATAAGTCGAAAGACAAAGTACAAAAAAAAATTTTTCAAGATCTTGACAAGATTTCATTTTATTTTTAAAAATGATTACCCCCTTAACATTTTTTGTTTTTGAGAATTATTACAAAATGTGTATTCACAGTTTTTTTTTTAAATTTTAATTGTCAGTAGACCACTTAAAAAAATTCATGATATTAAAAAAATGGATGATTTGTTGTTGTTTTTTTCTCAATTGATTTGTGAACTTTAGTCAAAATTCTTTAGATGAAGGGAGTAGTTTATACCTTCCCTTTTTTTACAAATTTTAATTGAGAAAAACTTACTCAAAAAATGTGATGAGAGCCACTAAATAGATATACATTGTAAAAAAATTTTCATAAATTATTCTATTTGTGAAAGAAATAAAAATTAAATCATATTAGAACCCTTAAATTTAACATTTTTTGTATATGTTAAATCAACCGTTTTTGTGAAAATGATTTCTAAAAACCATTTCCTTGAACTATATAAATTATTATTTTAATTAGGAAGGGGAGTAGGATAAATAATAATATAATACATTTTCATACCTTTAAAAAATGTAGATCCAAAAAATATAATAATTGAAGAAAAAATATAATAATAATAAAAAATATCTCTTGATGTTATGTTTTACATTTGATATAATTACTTATTTTTTACTTGTTTTTATATTTCATTCTTTATGGAAAAACTTTTATTTGTAAAATTTTTGATAAACAAATTACTTCCTATTTGTAAAAAAAAACCCAAAATGATTTTTAAATTCATATTTTTATTTAATTCATCTAATTTGAGTTTTTGTTCAGAAAATAAGACAATTTTTGATTTTTTTCTTCAGGAATATGGATTTATTATAATATTCTGAGAAATAAACGATTTTTTGATTTATTTGTTCGATTTGATAACTTTATTTTCTTCAAATTGAAAAAACACAAAATAATTCAGAATTATATATTCGATTTTTTTCTCAATTGTTCTTTTTCTTTGTGTTGAATCTTTTTTTAACTTTTTTTTTCTTTTGAGAATTATATCACCTTTCCTTTAATCTTTTAAGTTTTTCTTCTTTTTTTTTTAGTTTGATAATTATATTTGAAAAAAAAAAAAAGAATTTTAATAGATAAATTTGTAAAGAAAATTTTGGTTAATAAAATACTAAATTGAAATATGAGTGAGACAAGAATTTTAAGGTGGCTATTTATTTTGAATTCAGCCAAATTAAGAAAGATAAAGAAGAAACACCTTCAAAAATAGACTTTTGTTTTTTAAAAAATAATTATTTTTGATGATTTCAATAGATTATTTTGAAAGATTATCTTTCATACTTGATCTTCAAAGAGAAAAAAAATTGTTAAAAATTTATAAATTTGTATGTTTATTTTGTGTCGATTTCTGTGATTAACACAATTTATTGATATAAACCAATTTCATAATTCAGAATATAATCGAATAAAACACAAAATTTTAATCCATAACACTTTTCAAAAAATAAAATGAAAAATTAAAGTTTCGACCCTCATTTACAATGGTGATTTTCACAATCAAGTACTGAACTTTATTGGGATTCCAAATTTCGAAAGTTCTCATTTTCACACATTAAATCTATTTTATAAAATATAGTTGTAATAAAAATTTCAAAAATGTTATAAAGAACAAACATTCATAAGAACCACTTTAAAATTCACCAATTTGTCTCAAGGTTTTTTGATCCAATATAATTTAATTTATAAAGTAACAATAACCCAAATAATATCCAATTATATCAAAAATTCATTTTATAAATATTTTTTAATTAAAAATGAAAAAGAATTACAAGATATCTAAACTCAAATTCCTTGTTAAGAAACATAAAAATGAAAGCGAAAAATAATTACGAATTTCTTGACTTAAAGATTACGATAATTCCAAACATATTCCACAAACAACCCTAACTTTACAAAAATAGTATTTCTATGATTTTTGATTATTGAGTTAAATTATTTGTTTAATTGTCATCATTAGACATTAATTTTCCTAATAAATGGGTTGTGATTTATTCTTAGTTTTTCCCTGGTCTTGGTTCCTTCGGTTCCTTTTTTTTTGATTTTTTTTATTTTTGTTTTTTCTTGGATTGAAGATCCTCACAACGCATCACATGATGATATTTTACTCTATTTAATATTTTGAACAGAATCTCCGGGACCAAATAACTTGTAATTTTGGTTTAACTATTTTGTGTGGCAATTTTTTTTTATTTGTTTAGTTTCTCCCAAAAACTATTTATTTATTTCAATACAGAATGATTGGTTATGTGGTAAAGTTTTTATTGGGATTATGTATCCAACAATCTAATGAAAATAAAATTTGCAAAAATTAGTCATTTTTTTTTATTTAAAAAAAACAATAACATACCATAGAGAAAATATGATCTTTCTAATAAAAGAAATGAGAATTTTGATTAATTTTATTCAAAACCAAAGAATTATCAGACTTTTTGGAAATATGAACTTGACCTCAACTGAAAAAAAATTCTAATAATTCCAAAATTTTTGCCATTTTTCTCAATTTTGACCATTTCGTTGATAATACAAAAAAGTCTTAACTTGGCTCACGTGTCAAAAATAAATAATAGAAACTTGGCCAGCATTATCTCCAGATTTGTCACTTTCACCTAAGTGGAAATTTTTACAATAAGTTGTTTTTTCCCAACCTTCTTTTACATTTTTAGATATGATACAACAACAAATAGAAGACAAATTTCGTAAAAATAGATCTTTTTTTACTTATTAGATATTACTGAAGTAATATTTGTGAGAATTACCAACAACCAAACCATTATAAAAACACCTAGTATTTTGGATTTCAATTTTAAACGTAGTCCTTAAAAAAAAAAAATATCAAGAAGAAAAACAATACAATCCACTTATTCCTGACTAGAAAACAGGAAAATCATCACACAATCGAGATTGAAAGTATTAAAATGCTAAACTTTTTCCAAGATCTTGAAACCAAACGATTTTTGGGAAAGTTTTGTTCAGTTTCGGCTTCATCAGATTGTGGTATCAAAAATTATTCATAAATTGAGGATTTTTTTTCTCAGTGAGATCAACAAAGTACTAATTTTAGAATTAAGTCTAGTCTCGAATTGTTTTTTAATTTTCACGTCTCTGTAAAATATTGAAATTCTCAAAAGTTCGTCATCTTATTTTATGTCAACCCCTAAAAAGGTTGTTGTTTAATCAAAATATTAATTTCCATCTTTGTTTGGTGGTGTTTGAGTTTTTGTTTTTGAAAGAAATTCAGAAAAAGTTCTCATTTCCATTACTTTTTCAAAAAAAAAAAAGAATTAAAAAAAGCAAAAAATTTGTTAAAAAAAAGAAATTAATTTTTTGTATTAAATGCACTTAATTGAGAAATGATCAATTCTGAATTGATTTTCATTTTTCTTTTTCGGAGAGAAATAAATTTGATGGGAAATCTTTTTGTTTCTATTAGAAAGAAAAGAAAAGAAAAAAAAAAAAAAAAAAAAGAAAAAAAGAGAATAAATTTATTTAAGTTTTTTTTTGAGTCTAAGCTGATTGGTGTGCCCACATTTTTTTTTTCTACAATTTTTGGCTCTGAGTGGTAATCTTGCGTAACACCTTTGTTAAAAAAAGAAAGAATTAAAAAGTTTTATAAAACAAAAATAAATAATTAACAAATGAAAATTTTAAAAAAAAAAGAAAAAAAAAAAAGTAAACAACAAAAAAAAAACAAAAAAAATTAAAATTTTGTTAACATACTTTCTGCAGACTTTTTTATCACAATTGTATTTTCCTGCTAATGATCTTAGAGAAGGATCAATAACACCACCTCTCAATCTAAGAACTAAATGAAGTGTAGATTCCTTTTGGATATTATAATCAGAAAGGGTTCTTCCGTCTTCAAGTTGTTTACCTGCAAAGATGAGTCTTTGTTGGTCTGGTGGGATTCCTTCTTTGTCTTGGATCTTTGCTTTGACATTTTCAATGGTGTCACTTGGATCTACTTCAAGGGTGATGGTTTTTCCTGTTAAGGTTTTGACAAAGATTTGCATTGAGATTAAAAATTAGAAAAAGGTACTTTTAAAAAAAATGTTTAAGGGAGATTGTGAATTTTCATTCAAAAGTTAAGAATTTGATTTGGTAGTCAATTAAAAGTTGCTGTTAATTCTCTATTTACCTTTTATCAGATTGAAATTTCGTTATTTTTTTAGAGTTTGGTTTATAATAATCAATTCTAACAAGAAACAACTATTATCAGATATACTAAGATATACAATAAAAAAATTCAGTTAAAAATATATTTTTGAGTTAGTATCACTATCTTGTATACAAGTATCAGTAAACTCAAAAAAGTCTTCAAGTAAAATTAATAGTAAATTCAAAAAATATTTACAAAACCTTGAAATTGAAAAATGAAGTAGAAATCTGATTACTGCAAAACCAACCTTTTTTTTAAAGCCATTTTGAAAATGAACTTATATTTTTAAAAGTTTGATATATTTGTTACATTTTCAAAATGTATAAAATCCCATTTACTATTTGTTGCAAAATAAATGGTATAAAATTTTCATTCAGCTTTTCAAAATTGTAATTTTTAAATCGTGCCTATTTCAAATTTTATATTCTTAAAGTCAGTTTAAATTATTATTTTACCTTTTAGAATTGGGAAATTTGATTATTTCTTTTGTTTCTTAGGAATGTGATTTTATTGAAAAGCGAAATGAAAATTTTGATCTTTTTATTTTACAATTAACAGTATGACTGAATTATTTCAAAAAACATTGATTTTCATAAAAGATAATAGAAATCTTATAGTCTGTGAAGAAAGTGTACAAAAATAAACTATAACAATGAAATCTCAAACTATTAAAATAACCACTGTATTAAAAAAGCACTTAATTTCGAAAAAAATTACATCAATTATTTTAAACTTAAATAAAAGATAATTTCTTAATTCTCATAGCAGATTTCAAATCTAAAATTTTCACTTTGTTTTACTAAAAAAATTCTGAGAAAAACTGAAAAGCAAAGAAATTAAAAATCCCCCCCAATATACTTTTTTTCAAAACTGGAAAATTCAACTTATAATCCGGAGAATTGCTTTTTGTAATTTTATTGATTTTAATCAATAATCAATCACTGAATCTTATTTTTTTCGGGTGGTTATTAACAACCAAAAAACTAAATCTATCAATAGAATTTACAATTATTTATCACATTTTTTCAATATTAACAAGCAAATAACAATAATCATGAATTAATAATTCCATTATCAAAAAAAAAAGTATGCATATGATCAAATAATTGATTTTAATAAGAACAATTCCTTGTTTATACTCTTTTTATTTGAATAGGGGTCTTGAATAGTCGTTTAAGTTTCAAGAAATTTAAAAAATATTTGTGAATTAAATAAATGATCAATTTTTTTAGATCTTCAAGGAATACAATATCTGATTTATTTTTCATTTGAATTTTTAAAATAAAGATTCAAGTTTCAATTTTATTTGTTCATACAAACTCTCAACAATTATTAAGAGTGAGATTTACTAAAAATGAAAATGTTATTCAAAAATTTTTTTGTTTTCTAGTTTGATCATAAAATAAAACAAAAAAGGATCAAATCTTTTTTTCTGAAAATTTAATTGGGGGGGGCTGAACTTTTTTAAAAGTGATAAAACGTTTCAATAAAGTTGAACAACATATTTGAATAATTAATTTTAAATATATCCTTGCGTAAAATAATCACACTCTCGCCTTTGTGAAGAAATAAAGAATAAAAAAAAAAAAGTTACCAATCCGTTAAAGTATAACTCTACTTTGGAATTTTTTTGTATTTGTTTTTTTAACATTTTCTTTAAAATAAAGTTTATTTATAAATACAACAATTCTTAATTAATTCCGATAAAACACTAAAAAAATATCCATTTTTAACGATAGTTGATTCGTGTCTACCTTTTGAGGGTTTTTATTAGTAAACTATTTTTCAGTCAAAGGGGCCCAGTTGTACTGGATATAATACATGTGTTTAAAGGGTTTGCATAGTATTAGAAGAAAAATTTTATTTTGGAAATTTTCAAAATTACAATCATTTTTTCACATTTTTGTTTTTTTTTTCGATTTTTTTTTTAAAACCTTATTCATTTGCAAAAATATTTTTTATTGCAAAATCAATAGTCACTTGGTAAAAATGTGTTATTCTAAGGTCTTTGTAACTGTGTAAATATTGTTGAGAAATCATATTGATTTCTATTGCAATTCTATTCGATCTTTGATCTTGATATTTGTTTAATAAATACGTGAAAAATTTTTCACTTCATTTTCATTTCCTTTTTCAAATAGAGAACAAAAATACCAACAAAATTCGTTTGGAGACTTTATTTCTGAAAGAAAAGTATGGAAAATGAAGTGAAAAATGTTTGATATTTATTATTCATATACCAGTAAAAGATCAAAACGAACATTATTTTTTTTTCTCAATATGGCACCTAAGAATTTGAGTTTTTCAATTTTTAAGATAATCTATTGATTAATTAGTTTTCTTTCCAACAAATATCAACAATTCTTTGATGTATATTATTCTCTTTATTTCTTATTTGTTCTTCAAAGGTCAATTATATAAAAGAATTGATGTTTGAAAAAAACGTTGGGCACCTTTGACTGAAACAGAGTTTAGTTCCATATAAACATCAATATTTATCAAAAAAAACCCTTCAATTGAGTTATCATTTTTACTCTTCTTTAAAAATATTTAAAATTTAAATTACTTAAAATTTAATCTTATATCTTTAATTCAATTCTAAAATATTTACTTCTTTTAACAATTGTTTATTCAATTGATATATATATATATATATATATATATATATATAAGTACCTAGCCAAATATATTAATAAAAAAAAGTTCTGTCTAGCATCTGAAATATATTGGTATTAATTAGGAAAAGAAGGAAACAAATTGTTACAAAACAAAAGAGATTTTTATCCCATTTATTATTCTACCTAAATAATAATAATATCAATAATCAATTGTGTTATTGATATGTGCGATTTTTTTAGATAATCTAGATTTAAACATAATTCGATAAAACCCTTGATTTTAGTCATTTATTTTTCGTTCGAGAAAATTTAACTGTTTTTTTTTTAATTCTTGATTATTTTGGTTATCAAAACTTTTTTAATTCTTCTTAACCTCAACATAATAAAAAAAATCAATAACAGATTTTATTAAATTTCAGAAATATAAAAAAAGTTTCAAAAATATTATTATTATTTCTTAATATGAAAAAAAACAAAAAAACCTTTTAAAAAAATTAAACCGTAAAGGTTCTAATTTTATAATAATATTAAGAAATTTAATAAATTTCCAAAATAAATCAGATTCCAAAAATTTTGACACACCAAAAATCAAAAATGGGCAAAAAAAAAACTAAATTTGTTGTAATTTTCTACAAATAATATTAAATCAGATTTAAGTGGCCAATTATTGTTTTTTTTTAAGTAATCATTTTTGTCCATAAAAAATAATCAAATATAAAAAGAAAAAAAAAGTGTTTGTTCGAAATAATGAAAGCAGGAGATAAAAAAGTCAATTAGTAAATTTGTTGAAATTTAAAAAGCAACTATTTTTCGAACAAATGATAAGATACCATCAACCAATTGTATGTTATTTTTCTATTTATACAAACTTAACACTAACTTTCTATCAACAAACTAAAAAAATTTCAGATCTAACAAAACAGATTATGTAACTGAAAAAATTAAAATGAAAATAAAAAAGGAAAAGATAAAAAAATGATATTCAATTTTTTCTTGATATTTCTTGTCCAAATTACTTTCTTTCTTTTTTAAATACCACACAATGTTACTAAATACGTTAAATTTATTGTCAAGTTTTCTGACCCTTGGGACATATAAGTAAAATAACACTGTTAAGGAAAAAATCACAATTTTTATAAAAAAACATCGACCTTGAAGAAATCCGTTTTTTAAATGAAACATTTTTTATTAAAACTGCCAAACTATTTTCACTTCATTTTATATCATTTTCTTTCATAGAGTTTTCGAAAGAAGCATATTGTATTAGGAAAACACTTATTCTTTGAGAAAATTTATGGAAAATGAAGATAAAAATACTTAATATTTCTTGTTTAAATCTAGGTAAGAGGAAATTAATTTCAACCCTACAAAACAAAACAAATAACAAGTAAAGAGTGTTAATAAAAATCATAGGCTGTAAATAAAACAACTTCCAAAAGAGTTAATATTTAGGTATGATTGAATATTGATTTTATTTTTTATCAATTCTTTTATTCCCATTTTTGCTTTCTTCGAATTATTTGACTAACAAAAACGCTGTATGACTGAAATTGAAACACAAACAAAACTGCAAAAACACGGCAAGGAAGAAACAAACAAAAAAACAAAAAAGCCATGGAGGAAAATTCTTTATATCCAACAAGACTATCCTGACAACCATACCGATAAATCCTTTTTAGAATTTTTGGTCTTGAATGCCACCTCGATCAAAAGAAATTTCAGCGAACTAGCATTAGACGCGACGTCTATCACCCAGGAAGTCTCGATTGTCGCATTATTTTTAATAATCTTTAACCAGTCGTATAACAACACGCTCTCGTTGGTGCATTTCATTTCGATCAACCTAATCCTAATAGTGCTTGGCTACCTATTATTTATTTTCTTTACCCATGAAGTTGCCATCACTTGGTGGAGGATCTTTAATCATTTGAAAACATTCATAATTTTATTTTTAACCTTGTTTAGCTTATCGCCGGTGTTAAGAACTTTGACAAAGTCCATTTCAAATGATACAATTTGGGCGCTTGCAATCTTTTTGTTTTTTTTGCATTTATTCTTCCAAGACTACGACTATTTAAACGGCTTTAAAGAACGGTTTTTTGCTCCTTTTTCTTTGAATGCGGCAATCTTTGGATCTGTGATCTTGGCTTCAAGACTCAATTCTAATTTCTTAGTTTTTATTTTGCTAGCCTTTTCCTTCCAAGTGTTCGCACTCTCTCCCTTGCTAAGACACTCGATTAAAAAGTCTTCAAACGAAGTCCAAATTCTATCAACAGTCTTGCTCTTTACTCTGACCTTTGGCCTGATCGTCCCAATAAATAGATTGTCTGCAATCATCTACGTTTTCCTCGTAGCGTGTATCAATTTCGGCTTCCCTCTAGTTTTGATGGATGCCCAAAAATGGAAATTCTTTATCCAGGGGCCTTGGGATTGTGCTGTTGTGCAAAATACCCATGATTAAAATCCTTTATTTTTTTTTTTTCTTTTCTTTCAAAATAACTATTGTAAAAGTCTACATAGATACCTTTTTTTTTTTTTTTTTTTATGTTTTATTTGAAGTTTAATAGCAATCTAGGCATTTTTAAGCTTTTCAGCACTCATATTAGTTACGAATGGATCCAAACACTTGTCCTAAAATCGCTTTCGAAGGCACTATATGGTTTGTTTCAAAAAGTTATTTGGATCTTGGGATCAAAATTGATCTATCCAGTAATTAATATTTGTTTTTTCCAATTACATACTTGCTTCTTCAAGAAAGAAACTTGTCTTGAGGAATTACTGTAACACGAATAACTAGTTATTTTGCATTTATCCCAATTCACTAATATTTGGCACATGATAAAACTATTTTAACACCAAAGATATAAGGGAAATTGTAGGATATATCCTTATTGTCATAATCGGAAAAATTTCAAAATTGTTAAATTGTATTTCTTCCTATTTTTGATGGTTTATCTCGATTAATTTTTTTTGTATGAAACTTTTTAAGAGTTTTTAATAGTTTGCAAAGCAAAAATTTAAATGCCTGTTTTGTGATTAGGAGTAAGCAATTACTTGTGCTTTTAAAAAAACCAAAATTGTTGAAACCATCAATAATAAATATTTTTAAATTTTTTGATAAAACCAAGTTTTTACCACCAATGTTCAATAAATAATTTTTTTACCCCTTAAAACAAGAAAAATATTTGAAATGGTTTGATTCCTGACTTAATTATTATTTTTTACAATCCTAGAGTCAATCCTCGAACTTAACAACCACAGTCATCCTGCTTTATCCAGGAAAAGGTTTTTACAATTAAAAAAGCCAATAAAACTTCAATAGAATTGTTTATATTGTAAAAATTGAGAATTTGCCCAATTTTGACAATTAATGAGTTTCCCAAATTGTAAAGGAGTTGATAAAAATTTGTAAACAAGAAATATTATTACAAAGATAAATTTAAAAAAAGAATTATGAAGATATTAAAAAAGAAAATTTTTTGATGAGAAAAAAAAAAAAGAATTGGGATATTTTTTAAATTTGTATCAAAAAACATTTTTATTGTACAAAAATAATTTGTAAATAATTACATTCAGAATTTTTTAAATAAACACCAAACTTATCTTTTCTCTTTTTTAATATTAATACAAGGGTTAGTTTCAAGGCTTGGTTTAAATCTAGCATATTATAACAAAATACAGATATTCTTATATTCAAAAACCAATCTTAAAAAATAAAAATCCATTGATTAAATATTTATTACCGATTTTAGATATCTTCAACTTAGTTTTTTTCGACCACATTATTTGTTTCAGATTCTTTTTTTTTTTTTTTTTTGATTAAAGTCTATTAAACAGTATTAATTGTTATTAGATAGTTAATTATTTGATAATTATCTATTATTCTTAAAAGAAAAAATTGTGATCTTTATATTTGAAAAAAATATACACGAAAAAGAACCAGTCTAAATATATTATAATCTGTAATTTTCCATTTATTAAAATATTTTTTTTGTTGAATATTTTTGATATTCAATTTAAAAATACATAAAGAAAGTATTATTTAGAGACTTTTTTGAATTTATAATTTTTTTTTACAATCAGTTTCACTTTTAAGGCACAAACTTTCAACAGAATTTAAGGCACAAAAAAATCTCAAATTAAGGCACAAAATTTGGAATTTTTTTTTTTACAATTTATTTTTACTAGAATTTGAATTTTGTGCTTTAATTTGAGATTTTTTTTGTGCCTTAAATTTCGTTGAAAGTTTGTGCCTTAAAAGTGGAACTGATTGTAATATTAATATTAAATTATTTATCTTTAATTTTTTCTTTGAAGGGTAGTAAACTTATTATTTTTTCTAAATAAAAAAAAGTCAAAGTTTTTATAAAATAGGGTGTTGGTGGTGTCTTGAATTTAAAATGAGAAGATCTTATGCCTCACCTTAAATATTCAGATTATCTATAAAAATAAGTCCTTTTGTTTTGATCAAGGTATTTATCAGTTTGAATAGGAACATTACAAATTTAAAATTTTTTGTAATAAAATTGTTTATTTTAGTTATTTTTTAAGTTTTTGTTTTTTTTTTCTACACAGTTTCAAAAAGGATTTTTGATTTTTTCATTTTTTATTTTGTGATAATTTTATTTTTTTTTTTTTTTTAATTAATTGTGAGGTGTATTGGATACAATACTAGGGTCATAAAAAGTTCAAGTATATCAAATGTAATTAGTAGTATTTGGTTGTATTTTATAAATAAAAAAATATTTGGAGTAGAAATATCAAGAAAAAATCAAAAATTATTTTTTTTAAATTCAAAGAAGCCCAAAGTTCTTATGGGGTTACTTAAATGAGATTGTGTATAATTTAAAATATCAAATATATTTTCATTTTTTATAGAGGGTGTATCTGAAAAGTATCAATATTAATGAAAAATAAAACTAAAAGCATTAAGAAATCCATTTTAAGCATATGTATTATAAATATCAACTAACTAAAAAGTAATAATTAAGGGTGGTATTTGTTTATAGAAAACTTTTTTCCTTTTAGATAATCATTTTCACTATTCAAAACTCTATTTCACTCAAAGGGGGGCATCTAAAAAAAAGAAAAATTCCCTTTTTTTTAAGAATCAACAAAACTGGGGTTGTTAAGAAATACTGGAAATAATAATGTACGGATCGAGTAAATAATTGTGCAAGAAAAGTCTGAACAAACCATAAATTACTGAAAAAAATATATTAAAAAATTTTATGGTATCTTTTTATTCTAACCTCTCATATAAAAATTTTTAATTTATTACAAATTAAAATGTTGACATAAAAATTTTAATTATAAATGATTGAATTTTAAAAGAAAATTCATAAAATCCCATATTTCTTAATGTTAATTTAGAGTTTCAAAACATTTTTTTTCAAATTGGCTTTTTATGAATAATAAAAATGAAAAGAGGAACAAAAAAAAAACAAAAAACTAATTTTTTTTGATTAAATTATAAAAAAAAAATGAGTATTTTAAAATATTATTTAAAATTGATTTCAGGGTTATTATTCAAATCATAAACTCCTAAAATTTCATTTTTAAGGTTAATTGGGAACAATTGTAAAAATTGAACAATACGAAATCAATTGTATGGTTAAATATATAAATTTTCAAACGGTTATAACATTTCTAATTTGAATATTGATAAATATTCTAAAAATGTAAATTTTCACCCTTTATATTTTTTAGAAATCAAAAAAATTACAATTCTGAAAATTATTAATAGAAAAGTACTGAAAATTGTAATAATATTTTGATATTAAATAATAAACTCAGATAATTTTTATTAATTTCAAATATTAAACTTAATTTTATCTCCCGAAAGGTGTTTTATTGTTTTTAAATTTACATTAATTAAAGGAAATGTTTTGTTTAAAATGCTTTTTTTCTATTAATTCCCATAATATGAATTTTAAATTTTGTCAAAAAAATCAATATATATATATATATATATATATATATAAGTTTATATTACGATAAATGTATAAATAATTAAATTAAGATAATAAATGCATTTTAATGAATTTTAACATTTATCCAAGGAATTATCACAATAAATAATATTTTTATTTTTCGTCAGTTTCTTAGCAAATTTTTAATTTTTTTTTTTTTTTTTTTTAGTTCTACGATTATCGAAAGGTGGAATTGATAAATTTAAAATATTTAATATTTATCACAATCCAACTTGTTACCAATTGTGCAATGATTTATATATTGGTCGATAAATTTTTGGGTTTATTTTTGATTTTTTACTAATATTTACAATTAATAATAAAAATGGAATGTCTTATTTTTAGGTAATGTAATTGATTTAATGTGAAAAAATCATTTTTCAATTTTCAAAATTTAATCTGAATTTGTAATACTAAAATATGTTTGAAAACTATTTTACTGTTTTCAAAATAAACCATCCTTAATTTTTCATCATTATTTTTAATAAAAATACTATTTCTCTTTTCTTAAGGGTTCAGATATTAATGAAAAGAAAACTCACAACAAACAATAAATCATTTTGATTTTTGTTTCTTAAAGTCTTGTTATAAAAATTGAAATTGTAAAAATTACTACAAATTTTAAAACAAAATCAATTATTTATTTACAATATCCACAAATTTTACTTGAGTTGGCCTATAAAATTAGTTTGTTCTCTGACAAACAACTGAATTCTAAATTATACATGTATTGAAATAAGAAGAAAAAAAAAATACTGGTATTATTTGAAAAACTGGTTTTAAACCTTAATTGATTATGGCCAAAATAGATTCGTCGTTAATAATCAAAGTGTGTTTTAATTGGGTGGAAAAGGTAATAGTGTTGCATTGTTCACATGGGTCTAATAAATCTATTAGTATATATTATTATGCAATAATATTATTTTTTTTGTTACTAATGATCACTTTTTAGATTTTTCATTTTATAAATTGTTTTTTTAATTCTTTTTTCAAATTCAAAAATAGAAACTCGAAATAATATCATTACAGTATTTAAAAACAAATCTTGAGAACCTCCAAAAGTAACTATTTTTTTTTTTTTAATTTCCAAAGATTTACTTCATAATAATCAACACATAAATCCACAAAGAATGATTCTTTTAGTTTCCTTTTTATAAAACTAATTGTGGTATCAATATATTTCCAATATTTAAGTAAATAATTGGTAAAAAACAAATTTATTAATTAATTATTTAATTTCAAAAAAAATTGAATTTTTTAACAATAATCTTCATTTCACTACAAATTTGAGAGAGATATTTTGCAATTTTGGAATATGATTAGTGATAATTCTCCCTTTGATTTTGTGACTATAATTCAGATTTTATTCTGAAATTGTTTGATATTTTACTGAGACAAACAATAATTTTTAATTGATGAGATCAACAATAAATCGTATTATTTTGACTAATCGATTTATTAGAGCCAGGTGAACTATGCAACACTATTACCATTTACTTTTAATGTCAAAATATTTTAATTTTAGGCTTCTCTTTGGTAGACGCTAGTCCTTTAACTTTGTGAATTTTTGAGCACATTAAACCCAAAATTGTTGAAACCACCAATAAAAAATACTTGGAAAATTTTGATATCCAACACCAACCTAATTTTAATGAATAAAGTGAAATGAAAATTATTCAATCTAGTTGTTAAAAGTATTTTTCAACCCACTTTTCTCTTGGAGAAAAAATAGTAGTAGAAAAATTGCGACACACGAAAGAAAAATGAAAATATTCATGACATTAGATTAGAACACAAAGACAAAACAGTTTGTACAATTATAAGAAAAGTTGCCTTTCTTTTAGTTATTGTAAAAACAAATGTTATCCAGTTTTTGATAAGGTGTAAAATTTTTGATTAACAAAAGAAGGATCAAAAGGTTTCAATATCAATTTCTTGGGAATGTGTTTCTTGGATTTTCTTGCAATTCATTAGAGTTTTTCCTAAAACTCTAAAAATGAGTTTTGCAAATTTGTTTTAAAAAAGTGAGTTTCAAATCGTAGTCAAATATTTTCAAATCAGTCAATATTTCTAAATTTATTGTATGTAAGAAATCTTTACTTTTTCTGATTGCAAATTTTTAAAAAGAAAATTTAATATTCAAAAACTGTTCAGCCTTTGAAATTTTTGTAAACACCCACTCTATTGAAAAGATTTCTCCACATTTGTTTTTTAAAAAGTGATCTTTTTTGATTTTTTTGTTAATTTGAAAATTCATTTTTTTATATTTCTTTTTATTTATTTAATAATCGTAAAATTTTTTTTTTTTTTTTTTTTTTTTTTTTTTTTGAAGAAAAATTTTCCTTTTCTTTTGAAAAAAAATTTCCAAGATGTTTTTTTGTTAATTTTATTTTATTGTTTTTCTTTTTTTTTTTTTTTTTTTTCCTCTTTAAATTTTTTTTCTTTTTGAAACTCAAAACCTTTTAGAACTATCATGTCTGTTATGGATCAAAGCTGGGTAAAGGTTCAACAAAAGGCCTTTACTAGATGGGTAAATGCACATCTTGGAAAACGAGGAATCCAAGTTGAAGATCTTCAAACCGCTTTCAAAACTGGTATCAATCTGATTCAATTACTCGAAGTAATTGGTGAACACACATTTGGAAGACACAACAAAAACCCAAGAATGGAAATTCAAATGAGAGAAAATATTGAAATTGCACTTAAATTTATTGAATCAAGAGATGTCAAATTGACTGCTATTGGTGCTGGAGGTAAATTATCATTCTTAAAAAAAAAAAAATTTGCTTTTTTACACGTTTTATTTTTAAGGTATTAACAAAAAAACTTTTTTCCCCTTTTTCCTTTTTTTTTTTTTTTTTTTTATCTCTTTTTGCAAATAACAAAAAAACAAAAAAAAAAAAAAAAAAAAAAAAACAGATATTTATAGCGGTAACTTAAAATTGATTCTTGGTATGGTCTGGACAGTCATTTTGAGGTTTGCAATTGCCGAAATTTCTGTTGAAGAATTAACAGCTAAAGAAGCCCTTCTCTTATGGTGTCAAAGAAAGACAGCCGATTATGACAATGTTGACATCAAAGAATTCACATGGTCATGGCAAGATGGACTTGGTTTCTGTGCATTGATTCACAAGCACAGACCAGACTTGATCGATTACGAAAACTTAGATGGTAACGACAAAGAAGGAAACTTGAATTTGGCCTTTGAGGTTGCAGAAAAAGAATTAGGAATCCCAAAATTCCTCGATGCAGAAGATATGATCGAAGTCAAGCCAGATGAAAGAGCTGTTATGACATACTTGGCCGAATATTTCAAGGTCTTTTCCAAGGGACAGAAAGCCGAAAATGCAGGAAGAAGAATTAACAAAGTTGTTGAATTAGTTATGGCCTTAGAGGAACAAAAGAATGGTTACAACGACGTTGCGAACGATTTAGTTGAACAATTAAACAACCAAATTGGAATTCTTGATGACAGAAACTTTGCTGATACCATCCAAGGTGTCAAGGAACAATTAGATGAATTCAAGGAATATAAAAGAACCGTCAAACCAGAATTGATCAGAAAGAAATTAGAAGTCAACAGTGATCTTGGAAAGTTAAACACAAAACTCCGTGTTAACAACAGAAACCTTTACACCCCACCAGAAGGGTTAAGCGCACAGGAAATCGAGCAACTTTGGGACGTCTTGGTTGAATCTGAAACCAACCGATCCAAGTCCCTTAGAGATCATCTCCAAAAGCTTAACAGAGAACTTCTTGACGAACTCGAAGGCGTTGCCCGAGAATATTACCAATGGGCTCAAGATACCAAAAACAAAATCTCCGGTATCGAAGGAGACATCGACACCCAAATCCAAGAAATGGACGGCGTCATTGAAGAAATCAACAATAACGCATACAGACTCGACAAGGCAAAAGAACTCTCAGACAGAGTCACCGATGCTAGCCTTGAATACTACACCGAGGTATCCTATGATGTCCTCGAATCCAGTTACAACGAACTCTTGAAATTCGCTCAGGACCAAAGATCCCTCCTCGAAAACCAAAAATTCGTCAACGAAGGCGCCAAGGTCACACAGGAACAACTCGACGAATTTAAACAAATGTTTGAATTATTTGATAAAGACAAAAAGGGATCACTCTACCCATACGAATTCGCTGGTGTCCTCAACGCCTTAGGTGACGACCTTAGTGAAGAAGAAATGAAACAAGTCTTTGACAAATACGATTCAGATGGATCAGGTACCTTAGAATTTAACGAATTCGTCGACTTCATGACAGGAAGAATCGAAGATTCAGATACCGCGGAACAAATCCTCCAATCATGGAAAATCGTCTCCAAGGACAAATCCTTTGTCGAAGAAAGCGACATGGGACAAGCCCAATTGAAAAAGAACGTCATGGAATTCGTCAAAGAACGATCAAACCCATTGGAATCGGGTTACGATTACGACACCTTTACTAACGAAGTTCTTTATAACTAATTTTTCGGTTTTGTTTTTCTTTTTCTTTTGTTTGTACTCTGTTCTTCTTTTATTTGGATTGCATGTTATATGTTTATCTTTTTACCATATTATTTTTTTTTAAATCATTATTAATATTTCAATCATCATTTATATTTAAAAATCAAATGACCTTTGCATGCATTGTTTTGATTACTTTTTAATTTCAAAAACAATAATTAAATTTATATATTAATAAAATTTTGTCTTTAATTTTTCTTTCAATCCAGAAAAATTTTCTTATAATGAATTTTTTGTTTTTTTTTTTCTTTTTGCTTATTTTTTTTTTTTAATTTTTTATTTGAAAATTAAATTTGAAAAAAACAATTGTTTGTTACTCCAAATTAACATTAAGAAAAGTTAAGCTTTGTGTGTTCTTTTAAAATTCATACATTTACAAGTAAACAATCTTATCGTAAACAATTTTAAAATTTCAAATGAAATAGAGAAATTTTGCGAAAAATAAGACGTGCCAATGAAAGTAAGTCCCAAATTTTTTTTATATTTTTTTTAAATATATATTTTTTTCGGGTATTTCTTTTTTGAATCTCAATTCTACCCTGAAATTTATGATTTCTTGTTATATCTAAACAATTTTTTTTGGTTGGTTCTTAAAAAAAAAGAGATGTTTTTATTTTTCGCTAATACTCTGGAGTGAAATGAAGTTTTTATATATAGTAGTGAAAAAAATACAGGATAAGATTTTTAATTACGAATTATTGAGAAATTGTCATTTATTTTTTTCATGAAGGTAATTTTTAAATACTATGTAAATATATAATTGTATATGTTATATTCAAGAATTGTACCCTCCCCCCCCCAATGAATATTCACGATCAATTATCCAATTAAATTGAATTAATCAAAAGTGACATGGTTGTGATTTTAGGGTGTTATTAATTAAAGATAGATTTTTTTTTTTTGATTTTATACAATGATAGCCATACTTTTCTATTCCAGTATTTCCTGTTTTAGTAAGCAACTACTTAATATTTTGTCTTCAGAACTGTTCTTTCCTATATTAAAAAAACTTTGGCTAGTTAAAAAATGGGAAAAAAATCAAATTAGATCAGTAAAATGTGTTTGTAAAAATGTTTTTTTTATTTTTACTTTAAAAAGGAAATTTTTTAGGGTGTTTTTTATTTTTTGGTTGGTTGCTTTTTTTTTTGGTTTGTTGCAAAACAACAAAGAAAAATAAAAATAGCAGAGAATTTTTTTTTTTTTTACGAAATGAAAAAAAATGAGAAAGATGTGGGTACACTTCCTGATCTACTTCGAGAAGACCTTTAACAAAACTCTCAATTATCGATTTTTAATTCTACGAGGTGAGTTTGCAATAAAAATCATTAAGAAAGTAAAAAGGCTTGACAAACAGCCCCAAATCAGGTTAATATAAAAAAAATTACCTTTCCAAACCGAATAGACCAAACTATTTATAGAAGGCAACAGAGATCCAGACAAGCCAGACAGTGAAGATACCATTGCATAAATGGTAATCCAGTTAACCGGGTAAAGTTCCTGTAGATTATTTGGTATGGCAATCCAGTAAGCAACTCTCCAAACAACAAAGAAGAGGTAAGCGGGGTATTGCAAATAATAATTTTTAATCACAGAAAAGATTGTAAACAAGATATTTAATAGCGTGATGATGATATAGGCCCGATAACTTTTCCCCTTTTGCTTGCCATTGCTCATCTCTGGCCTTAATATATAAGACAGGATCAAGCTAACAGGGAAACCTGCGCAAGGCAGAACAAATGAAAAATAGATGATTAGCTTTTCAGTTTGTGCTTTATTTGATCCAACAATCCACACGGCTTGCTCATTCAATGTGCTAATAAAAAAGTTTTGTTCAAGGCAAAAAAAGATAACACCAAGAAATAAAACGAAAACTCGATAGTCTGTAAAAATCAGTTTGAGACATACCAACAAACCATTTGAATGATTATTTTCTTCTTGTTCTTTTTTCTTTTTTAATAAGCCTTGTTTTTCGTCAAAATCTGATTTTACACTATTTTCAAAATTATCGTCGTCTTGTGAATTGTTTGTTGCTTCAGATTCTTCAACACCACTCCATGTGCTTTTTTGTTGTTGTTGCTGCTGCTGCTGTTGTTGTTTTTCTTCGCTTTCAGACAGCGATTTTGAAACCGATTGCCTTTCAATATTTAATAATTTCTCGGTTTCTGGTTCGTTTGGTACTTTAAAATCACAAAAAATAATCAACACAGAAAAGGGAATAATTAAAAAAATTGCATAGCCAAAAAAAAGCTTCCAAATTGTAATCGACTTGAAATGATCTATTATGAAAAAAAAGAGTGTAAAGACAACAGAACTGAGATCCCACGAAGCTACAACAATTGATCTAAAAAGCACATGCTTGTCACTCTTCATTTGCTCTAATAAATTGGCATAATCAAAGGTGACCACAAAGAAATACCATCCAGTTAAAGCAAACACCGAAAAAGATGATGTTAATAAAAATTTTGATAACCCCAAAGAAACGCTTGGCCGCGAGCCATAACCAAAAAGAATAAAGGAAGCAATTGTTAAAATAAAGCAAAGGGTGTACAAAGGCTTTTTCCCGATTTTGTTCAAGATCCATCCTGCAAAAAAGCCAAATGCAAACATTACTGGTTGCGAGATCTGATAAAACCTATTGATTGTAAGGATTTTGTCTTTACACACCCGCGCATTGTTTTCACACAGATCAGGAAAGACATTTTCTTTTAAAAGCATCTTCTTGAGTGGCGCAAAACCTACAACAACACCACCACAGATCACCATCATGAAAAAGGCTAAAATGGATACCAAATATAATTTTGTTAAAGATCTCATTCTCCAAAAAGCAAAATTGAAAAAAATAATGTTTTAAAGCGCGTCAACATGTAATACCTTATTCTTCAAACGTTTGGAAAACAAAAAGAGTAATGTAAATATTGGTTTTTAATCATTCATATTTCTGAATTAAATCTTTACAATGATTTGCTCTTTTTTTTTGTTGACAAAACAAAAAATAAAAAAGTTAATGACATCGTTTTTCATCAAAACGAATCCAACTATTTTTTGATCACACCAAAGGCCTTTGTCCATAGGTCAAATATTTGCGATTGCATTAACACCCATCAGTTTAATTAAGAAAAATTTATTACTATTAAATATTTTTAAGCTAAACGTATTTATTTTTTTTTCTAAATTTACAAATTGAGTTGCAAAATATTTTGTTAATAGGTTGATTAGATTAATTATAAATCAATTATATACTAAAACTGCCATTTTTGAAATTAGTTAAAATAATTTTAAGTTGAATAAGACATTATTTACCTTTGAGTGATAAGAAGAATTTGGATTTTAAAAAATATTTCAATAAGTTTTTTACCTTAATGATTTCATTTCTCCTTTTTAGCCTTACGTTATTTGATTTGGTTGATCAGAAAATTTTTTTTGAATAATTAAATCGATGGTTTTTCAATTTACATGGGATAACATTTTACTTGATTTTCTTTTTTTCAATTCATAAATAAGTTTTTCGATTTCAATTGTTAGTTATCTCGAAATACCCCAATACATTGCAATAAAAAGTATCAAACAAATAATTGTTGATCACCAATTAAAATCTATTTCTTTAGAAAACTATTATTTGAAAACAAAATTTCACGTTAATAAAAGAAAAACAAAGTGATTGTTTGTTTGCATTGATTCTTTAGATATCAACCAAGTTAATTGTTGTCATTAGTTAAATTGAAAAACTCATATAAAATTAATAGAAATTATTGAATCGTTTGATCCATTAATAATCGTGGATAATAGTTCAATAAACTTTATAAATTCAATTTTTGGTATTTTCTCTGATCCTTTTAAGTACAAAATTTTTTTTTTTTTTGGCTTTATATTTTTTTCTTTTATTTGGATAAAAATAATTACATATAAAAACATTAAAAATAGAAAACTTAAAAGTGACTTAATATTATGCTTTGATATATGAATATAAATTGAGTTTTTTTTACCAATTTTCATTTTGAGTCTGTCTAAAATGTTGAAATGGGGTTATGATTCGAAAATTTTTTAAATCGATAATATAAAAAGTCAAAATATCCCGATAAAGGATATGAATAAATTTATTTATCTTTAATATTAATAACAAAAAAACAATTTAAAATTAAATTGAATAATTATTATTTTTCTTAAATGTAGTCAATTATCAGATATATACACTGATGTAAGGATTTAAATTCAAAAAAAATTGGATTTCCAAATTTACACTGATAAATGATATCATTACATTTCTTTCAAAATATAAACAATTCAAATGAGTTCAAAAAAGATCTGAATTTGGTAACATTTTTTAAATAAAATTTTTAATCAAAAATATTGGAAAATTGTAGGTATCTAAACCTGATTCCTAAAAGATGTAAACATCCAAAATCTCAAAAACGCAAAAAAAAAACCCAGTTTATTGTATTTTCCCCTATGTAATTTATATTAACATTTAATTTATAAAGTTTTGAATATTTTTATAAGTAATCATTGTTATTTAAATAACAGAAAAAAATATTAAAAGAAAAAATAAAAATTGGTATGTCCAAAATGATGAAACGAGTGAGAACAAAAAATTGCATTGCTAAATTTGTTAAGGGTTAGATGAAAACTCATCTAATCTGTTAAAGAGAGAATTTTGTGGTGGATAAATTTGAGACTTTTGAGTCATAGAATTTTAAAGAGAGAATTAAACCAAAAATATATTGGTAAATTTTATTGATATTTCACCAACAATTGTTAATCGATCAACCATAAGGTACCGTAGACTAATTGCCCCTGATAATTTTATTTAATAAAATCTATACTAAACAAACTATTGTCATCGAAAAAAAAATAATTATCAATCTATAGAAACAGATTACTTAACTGGAAAAAAGAAAATGAAAATAAAACAAAAAATACAAAAAAAAGAAATATTTTGAATAATTAAAATTATTTCCAATTTGAATTCACAGTACATCATTCTTCTTCTTTCAACTGATTAAAATGTTTCAAAATTGGTGGAATTTAGTTTATTTCGATAAAAATATATTGTTATTTATTTTATAATATTTTTATTAAAGTCAAACAACATTAAACTTTTTAAATTACATAATTATTACTAATAATTTAATATTCTTAATAATAATTCAATTTATTTATTATTTTAAAATTATATAAATTATATATTTTAAAATCCCAAATTTTGATTGTAAATAATATTTTCCAGAGGTGAAGTTATATGGCGAAGAATGTATTTTCTATTTTCTGATCCTTAAGAAATGTTTTCAAAAGAACTTGTTTAATCTCAAAAAAATTGTTTCAAATAGAATAAAAAATATATAACCGCCTTGTATTATATACATACATACATACACACATATATGTATCTTTACCTTATTTTCTTACTTACTTTCTTTTCTTTTTTTCATTAAAACTTATTAAGGCTTTTTTTCCAAAAAAAAGTGTTATATTTATTTTTAACATTTTTAGAAAAATTTCTAATCAACATATTTTGAAATAAATACAATGGGTATTATTCTCTCAGTACTGAATATTAACTTTATTTCGTCTTGTTAATTTACAAATTGATTCATTAAAAAAATTGACTTTTTTTGAAATCTGAATAAAAAGTAATTAACTTTTTGGATAATACCTTAATATTTGGGGATTATTTACGATACAAAATTTTTTCCTTCAATTTATCATCTTTCAAGAACAATCTTATTTAAATAATTAATTACTGAACAATAATTTTTACCAAATCAATTCTTTAAGAATTCTCTACACAAAATATAAAATATTTATACTTGACCGCGGAAGATAACTTAAATTGAAAAAATAATAATAATATATTTATTTTTAATAGATTAGTATAAATAATTCTAAGAACTTTTCATTGTAGAATTATTTGTAATTAATTCTTATCGGTTGTTTTTAAAAACTATTTTTAAAAAATGTACTTTATAATTTGTAAATTATTAATTTTCATATTGAAATAATGTTTACTTAAAGTAAATGAAAATAAATTTTAACTCAATTAATATAATAATAAAATATTTTAAAATTGATTGAATCATACAATCATCATTCTCATAAATAGATTACTGGAAGAAAAATATTTAAGGGGGTAAGTACATTTTTCATTTTTTGAGAGCCACAATTTATGTGAAACTGAATTATTCAAATCATTTCTTGAGCCAAATACATTGATATTTTCATAAATACTAAAGTGGAATATATCCTAGTATAAGATATTTTCATACCAACTAAAAAACGCAAATCAAAAAAATGAAAAAATTGATCAAAAAAAAATAAATAAAAATCATTTATTACTTGATCTTATCTATAACATTTTACACAATTACTTATTTTTTATTTGGTTTTATTTTTAATTCTTTATGAAAACAATTATATTTGGAAAATTTTTGATAAACAAATTACTGTTTATTTCGAAAGAATTTCCAAAATGAATTTAAAAATCCTATTCTCATTTATGTCATCTAATTCTAATTTTATTTCAGAAAATCAGAGATTTTTTTAATTCTTCTTGAGAATAAGGGTTTATTGGGTAAATTTGTTAGATTTTATAATTATTTATTTTCCATAAAAATGAGAACTCAAAAAAATTCTGAATCTGATTGAAATTTGTTATTGAATTTTTCAATTATTTTGATTTGAATCTTTTGTAACTGTTTTTTGATGCCAACAATTCAACTCCTTTATTTTAAATTAGAAATAGTATTCATTGTTTTGGCTTGGTTTGATAAAAATATTTCAAAAAAGAATTTTGAAAGCAAATTTGTCACAAAAGGTTTTTTAAAATAATAATAAATAGTAATGGGACGAGAAATTCAAGGAAAAAAATAGTTTGTATTCAAACAAACTAAGAAGATAAAGAAAAACAAATCTTCGAAAATATGCTTTTATCGTTTTTTTTTTTTCATTCTTGATTTCAAAAAATTTATTTGGAATGGTGATCTTTCGTGTTTGGTCTTCTAAAAGAAAATATTTGTTTCAAATGCACACCTTTTCATGTATATTTTTTTGGTTTACTGTTTGATTAATTTCAATTGTTTGTATAAACACATCTCAGATCCAAAACTTTTTTTAATAAAACCAAAAATTGAATCAAAAAAAAGGTTCAAAAAATTGAAAAATTTAAGATTCAACTCTGAATTACTTTGATTCTTTCTACAAATAGAGCGGTGGATGCTGTTTTGGTTTCCAAAGTTTCAATATCTGATGGCACTCAAAAAATATTTTTCAGTAATGTTAACACAATTAAAATTTTTCAAAATGGTAAAATGTACTTACTTCCTTAAGTGATAATGAAAGTCTTCTAAAAAAATATGATTTTTATTGTGTTATTTTAACCAAAATTTTTTATTTTAAGCGATTAGTCTTCTACGGCAACAAGGTAAATTTTTGTAAATATTTTCCTGGTGGTATTCTCTACTTACAAATTTTGTATATGCCAAGGGTCAAAAAATTCTGATCGACTAAGAAAGCCATAAAAGAAAATTAGTTTAGTAAGATCAATTTTTTTTTTCCATTTTTTCTGAAAAAAAAAAATTAGTAAATTGATATTATAACAATTTTTTACCCTTTTTATTGACATTTTCATCTTTAATATACTATAACAAGTCTTTGTTGCCAGTAATATTAATATAAAGATTTTTTTTTTTTTTTTTGAGATGATACTTTTGGTTAACCAAACAATTGACATATTCAGCAGATTAAAAAATAATTATATTTTTTTAAGAATTTTAGTTATAAATAATCAAAGTTTTAAAGTCATTTAAATTTTACCAAGAAATTTTGTTTTTGTTTTAAGATGAAAGTTGATTTTTCAAAATAAAATTTTCTTGAAGATATTTGGGAATTAGTTAATTGTATCCTCAAAATCAAAATCAATTTTTTCCTGGCAAAAATGATTTGAATTGTTATAAGGATTCTTTTGATTAAGACCAAACAATTTGTTAAAAAAAATTTTTCAAAATTAAAAATTTTTTTACATTTTTTAAAAATCAGAAAATAACTTTTTTAAAACATGAAAGAAAATTTTTTTTTGCATAATAGATCTTAATTTAATTGATAAATTGTAGTTAAAATTCAACCAAATATTCGTTTATTGAATCACTTATACCACAATTAGTTTTATTGACTAAGATTTGAATTGAACTATTAATTAGAGAAAAAGAAACCAAATAAAAAATTTGCTTTGGAAATCAATACTTTCCAACATAAAACGAAAAATTTGTTTTCCCAGTTTCAAGAATTAACTGAATTCTTAAACAAAATAATATGTTACTTTTTTTTGTTTTATATTGGAAAAATGCAAATTTTGAATTTCAAAAAAGAGACTCAAATCAATAAATTGCTTAAATGAGGCTAACTCAACCATTTCATAAGTCGAAACATAAATTACAAAAACAATTTTTTTCAAGATCTTGAAAAGATTTCATTTTATTTTCAAAAATGACTGCTCCCTTAATGTATATTTTGAAGATTTTTTCTTTAATTATGAGTGTTAGTATATCAATATTTGATGACCTAACCCAAGGAATCTAAATATGTATTTCTATCCATAAAATCGTTTTAAATTGTGATATATTACATTTTTAATTAATTTAATTTATATCTTCTTTCATTTTCTTTTTCTTTTCCTTATTTTAAAATAACAAGAAATAATTGAAGCTTAATGAATACATAAACTATTTATTCACAACAAATTATACCCATTTTATACTAAAAAATGAATATAAAAACCTTTTTTCAGTCAAAGGGGATTAGTTTTAAAACTTGAATTACAGGCGTTTAAAGGGTTTAAATGGACATTAGAAGAAAATTTTATTTTGAAAATTTCAAAATTAGAATCATTTTTTCAAATTTTCACATTTTTACTTTTTTCTTTTTTCTTTTTTCACATTTTTATTTTTTCATTTTTTCCTTTTTTTTGTGACATTTAATTAATTTGCAATTTTTTTTGTATTTCAAGATCGATAGTCACTATGTATATCTATGTTATTCTTTTGCCATCGAATAATGAAAATCCTTTGAGGGAAATTTCAATTTATTTCTGTTGACATTTTCTTTGATCCTTGATTAAATATCAAAAGGAACATTGCCGCTTTTCTCAATATGTTACCCCCGAACTTTTGTTTTACTATTTTTTAGAAAATTTATTAATTCAATAGTTTTATTCCATAGAAATACCGATTATCCTTTAATTTTGATTATAATACTTATTTATTATTTATTCTTCAAAGGCCATTTATAAAAAATATTTGATATTTGAAAAAAAAAAAATTTTCTACTTTCACAGAAACAAAGTTTATAATATTACTGTGTGCTTATCAATGAATAATTTATTTATATTTTTTTTTTATTGGTAGAATTTCACATTTTCAAATTTCAACAAAAAATATTCAACTTTTGTTAATCATCTAAAAATTCAAATTTAAATTGATAAAGCAAAATAATTAAATTATTTTTCAAATAGTAACCAAATTATAAAAATAAAACCGGCATTAACAAAAAAATATTTTTCCTTAATCATAAAAAATACCATTTTAAAAAATTTTTTTCCAAAGATTTAATAAAAAAAATAAGTTGTAGAAAACCTATTTATTTGAGTTCTGAATTGTTCAAATTTCTTTTGTTTATTGCTTTTATCTTTTAATAATTTTTTTTTTTTTTTTATTTTAAAAAAAATTTCTACAAGTTTTTACAATCACAAAAATTGTACAATATTGTAGACACAAAATTTTTATAAATCCAAAAGTAATAAATATATTCAAATAATTCAAAAACTTAATTTTGATTTGTTTGACAATAATTTTATTTTAAAAGATCCTTTTAAATTTAACTTTGATCTCAAACAACCTTCATGGATTGATTAAAAAGAGATTTCGTATTGATAGGTTTTGTTAATAAAGTTGTGAGTCAAACTTTTAAAATTGGGAATAATCTTTATAAAAAAAAACACAAGAAATTTTGAAAATAAAAATATTATTGATTGATTTATTTTTAAGGGGAAAATAACTTTCTATCAAATAAAAAAAAAATAGTAAATTGTAATAAAAAAAGATTTTTTGATTATATTAAAATTTTTGATAATTATTTTTTTTTTGAAAAAAGCGACTTTTTTCTTTTTGTTTTTGTCTTTCCTGTATGAGACTTTTTAATTGTTATTTCTTTTTCCTCCTCTTCCTTCTCTGATTTCTGAATTGTGTGATGCAAAACCTTAGCTGAATTAATCACTTTCTCTATACAAGTGTTTCTAGAATTCCCGATAAAAGAAGTGTATTTTTTGCTTTTTTTGTCTGTTAAAATAAATGTTATTGAATCATCAACCATTAAATTTGTTGAAGGTTTTGCGATTTTAATATTCATTAAATGTATTGTATCTTTTGGTGGACTTACCCATTTCAAAATTATTGAAGGCTCCCAGAGTACATGAATATTTGTAACATATAACGTTCCTTTACACCCCCTTTTCAAACAAGAATATTCTAATAAAAATATACAAAAAATAAATATAATATTTAAATTTTATTAGCATTGGAATAAAGTTAAAAACAATTTTAAACTTTTATTTACTAAAAAGAAAGGATTAAAAAAATAAAAATTCAAAATAATAAAAAAACAAAATTTGATGAAATTAGAAAAAATGATTCTGATCCTAAAATTGAAAAATTTTTTTAATAAAAAATATTTGATAAAAGTCTCCAAAAACCACTTTTATTAAAATTATAAAGTGAGTCAATATTTTTAAAAAATAGTTAATTTGTTTAAAAATATGACTCACATATAATAATGAAAATAAAATAATTTTTTAAAAAGCTAATAGGTAGACAATAAAAAATTACTTTAAATTCAAATCTTGTTTTCAATTTTCAAAAAAAAAAAATAAATTTTAATAAAAATTATTTCAACACTCCTTATGGACTATCTGAATTAGACATGATGAAAACTTTTATTTTATGTTGAACTTTGTATTTATTCATTTTGTTTGGTTTTTTGAAAATAGATATCAATAGAATTTAAAATTTTAGATAAAGCTTATTTTCGAAAATTTTGCAACTTGAAGAATATTTAGTTCAAACATTTTCTCTCTTTTCCAAATTCAAAAAATAACCTTGGAAAGGTTTGAAAACTAAAATGCTTGAATGAATTTATCTCTAGCTAATCGTTTTATTTTATAACATTTTATAGTTTAGTGTAATGATATAAATACACTTGAATATAAAGTGTATCAGCTCAGAATTAATTGAGTGTAAAAAAATTGATTGTATATTCACCTTGATTTGTTTGACAATTCAAAAAAATGTTGGATAAAACGAATTTATTTGATTCCTAATTCTCGAAAATTCGATAATTTGAATTTCCTTCAACAAATAATTAATTAAATGTAAAATGTTGAATAAAACATTGAATTTCAAGGGTCTCTAAACCTTAAATTTAGATTGTATTAATAAACTTTTGAAATATTTGAATATCCAGTTATTTATGAAATATATTAATATATATTATTTCAAAGTAGAAAATTCTTTCAATTTTTTATTCTTCTAATTAAATTTTCATTTATTAAAATATCCAAAAAACTTGTAATATGTACTTATCTGCCCAAATAAATCATCTCCAATTTTCAAAATTTTGACCGATTCGAATTCTACTCTGAGAGTGTGACAAAATTTTGAAAATTGGAGTGGCTGATTCTGACACAGAAGGGAGATTATACTATTGAAAAAAAAAAAAAAAAAAGATGATTTGAAAATTAAACATAAAGATTAAGAGAATCACCACATAACGGAAATCACAAAATTTTAAAAATAGATGATTCTTTCAAATATTTAGAAATCGCAATGGACGCAATGATAAAAAAAAAAAAAAAAAACATCACTATATGGTAGATCTTTTAATGTCTATTCTTCTAAAGACTTTCCCATTCTCTCTCTCTCTCTCTCTCTCTCTCTCTCTCTATATATATATATATATATATATATATACATATACATAAACGTATCAACCTCTTATTCTCTTTAAATACAGATTATATGAAAATTGATTATCAACGAAATTAAATTTATTTTTTATTCATATTTACAAATAATTTCTTTCATGAACTTTTTTTATTTTTTTTTGGTTTATTTGTTTACTTGTGTTTTCTGTTAGTTATTTTTTTAATAGTAATAATCTTTTTTCAAAAATAACCTTAATTGATGGGAATAAATTGCTAATTATTCTTATTTTAAAGTTAATAAAATCATTTTTCTTTTTGATTTGAAAAAAAATTTATTGAAATATTGAAGGATAAATATTATTATAATTAAAAAATTCAAACTTTATTTAAAAAAAAAAAAAAAGGAAAAATAAGAAAAAAGGAAAAATGAAATTGTTTACTGTCAATAAGACGTTCTTTTTCTTCCAATTTAAAATTTTTCTTCAATAATTTTAAATCATCACCACCACTTGGCTTTAATGATTCTTCTAATTCTTGTGTTTCTTGATGTAATGTTGTAATTTCATTAATTATAATATCATTATATTCACCGATTTCTTTTATTTCAGAATTTTTCTAATTTTTTTTTTTGTAAATATAAAAAAAAATTAAAAATGAATGATCCAAATAAATAATAAATATATTTTGGTATTTTTTTAAAAAAAATAATAAAAATTGGAATATATCAAAAGTAATAAGTAATTTAAAAAAATCATTGAATAGAGAGGGATTTTATACTTTTTTTTTGAATTCTTTTTGTTTTGAGATTTTGTTTTTTAATTCAATAATATTTTGATTATCATCAATTCTTTTTTTTTCAATTTCTTGAATGCGAGGAAAAAGAGAATTTTCATCATTTAAAATTTCATTTTTTTTATTGTTGGTCTGTTCAGTTTTTTCAACCAATGATTGTCTTTCCATATCTTTTTCTTCATTATATTTTTCTAGTTGAATTGATAATTTATTTTCTTGATCAATTATTGTTTTTAATTTTTTTAATTCATCATATTTATCTCTATTATTTAATGTTAAATATATTTTAGAAAAATTGAGAAAAAAAATTAAATAGAATTGAAATTAATATTATAAAAAGTAGAAAAAAGAATCTGTTGGTATAGTTTAGTATTTATATGATTCCAAATAATGATAGTTGTATTCTTCTAATTATTTATTTTGGCAATTTGAAATGACAAAAAAAAAAAAAGTGTTTATATAAAAGGGTAATGAAGTTCTATTGTTGTTTTTTTTTTGTCTGTTAGAAGCCTTTCCCAAAGAAGAAGAAAAAAAAACCAATACTGGATATTATGGGGTGTTAATAATTTAGCTTGGTAAAGGTTAGGTTTAAATAACAAATAAAATAAACCAAGGAGAAGTTGTAATTATTTGATTTGGTAGAGTTTATTTCCGAATAACAGATCATCAAATGAAAATTTAAGTTTTAATTGATTTCGTGATAGGATGTTCAAAAAAAAAAAAAAAAAAAAACTTTAAGTGTTAAGATAAATATTAATTTTGTTGATGTATTTTGAAAATTAACTTTTGTCATTTATTGTTTTCGGAATTAGAAATTTGATTAAAAACTTTTGAAAAAGTTTTTGCTGTATGGTAACTTTTTATTTTGAACAAGTTTTAAAAACGTTTTCACTTTTGAAAAATGGAACCAAGTTTTGTTATTAATTTTAGAAATATTGTGTTGTTTTCATTTCTTATAAATACTTAATGCTCTAAGTGTTGCTAGAATAAGAATCTTTAAACAGAGTCTTAATTTGAAAGGTTAATCGTTACCATATATTCCCTGGTTATTTATTCTGGAAATGAGTGTTTATTTTGAAAGTTTTGTAATATTTACAATTAAGCTCAAAAATCTCCCTTCTAGGTTTTAGAAATATACGGGTATGAAATTCCGTAGTAAATGTTGTTATTTGAATGAGGACGAAAAAAGTATAATATATATTTTTCTTGATGAGTAATATTTTAATATTACACAGATTGAAAAATATATTAGATAATTTTGAATTCCGAATCAGATAGCACGAGTTTTTGTATACTTGGAATTAAGTTACTTCAGTTAACAAAAAAAATATGAAATTTGAAAACTAAAAAAAAAAAATTCAATTTAGTTTTTTTTATTTTGAATCTTTATTAACAATACAAATTTCAAATTTTGAAAGAATATTTTTGAAATTTGCTAACTCAAATATAAAAAAATTGAAACTTTCAAGATTAAAGTACATTTTCAAAGTTATTTTTTTTTTTCCTATTGCCATTCAAAATAGCTGAGTGACCTTAATAAAAACATCTTTATAATTCCAATTTTGAACAAAAATTTATAAGAAGTTATTAAAAATCAAGAGGAATCTTTCATTTTCAAAAATTCGTTTTTCCAATCCATTTTTTAAAATTAGAGGCTTTTTCAAGCAACTAAAATGGTTATCAAAAATAAAAAAAATTAAAAATAACACTATTACTCTAAATTATTAGATTATAAAGTTAATTGTAAAATAAAAAGATCAAAATTTTCATTTTAAGATAACCAAAAAAAAATCTCAAGAATTAAAATAAATAATCAAAATCACCAATTCGAAAAGGAAAATTAATAACCTATTCACGTTTGCAAAATAAAAAGATCAAAATTTTCATTCAGCTTTCCAAAAAAATCACACAAACCCAAGAATTAAAATAAGTCTTCAAGGTCCCAATTCTCAAAGGTGAATTAAGAATTTAAAAAGGTTTGCAGAATTAAAATTTTGAAATGTTAAATGATTAAAAAACATTTTTTGGAAAGTTGAATAAAAATATTGTTGTATTTATTTTGCATCAAATGGTAGACTAACAAAGATCTTTGATCAAGAAATAACCAATATAATTATGTTTGAAAAAATGATTATTTTGCGTTTTTTTCTTGATTTAATTTACAATAGTAAACTAAATTCCTAAAATTTAGACACAGTTTAAACAGTTGAAAGAACATCAATACCACACTTTAAATTCAATTTGGAAATAATTTTGATTTTACAAACTATTTTTCCATTTTTTGTCTTTTTCTGTTTTGTTTTCATTTCCTTTTTTCCAGTAATGTAATCTGTTTCGTTAGATCTGGAATTTTTTTTTTTTTTCGATGGTTGGTAGAAGGTTAGTGTTGAGTTTGTTAAATCGAAAAATCACATACAATTAGTTGATGATATCTTATCATTTGATCGATCAACAATTGTTGGTGAAATTTCAACAAATTTACCAATGCATTTTTTGTTCAGCTCGTTTCATTATTTTGGACACATAGATTTTTATTTTTGAGTTTTATATTTTTTTCTTTTATTTGGATGAAAATGATTACTTATAAAAACATTAATACTGGGGTAACTTAAATGCGGTTGAAAATTAGGTTTGGAAAAATATAATAAATTGAGTTTTTTTTTTGTATATTTTTGATTTTGGGTAGGTAAATATTTTTGGAATGGGGTTTAAAATAATTACACATGTGCAAAAAGTGATTTCTTAATATTTGAAGTTTTTTTTACTAAATTTCAAGAAGAAAAAATTATTGAATTTGAAGAAAAGAGTAATAAAAGTTTTATAAATTTTTAATTATCGTTGATTAGCAATACTGGTAAATTCAAATAAATGTTTTGTATCTTTTTGGTTAATTTTCCTTTTGTTTAATTTTTTTACCTAGAAACGGAAAATAGTGTATTGTGTTGGTTTAAATGCAAACGAAACTTTTTAAACTCATACGGTTTTCCAAATATTCTTTGATCTGAACTGTTTTAAAAATAGATTTATCAAATTTAGAAAAATTGAAAAAGAACTAAAAATTTTTTAACATTTTTTTGAATATTTCAGTATTATTAGTAAACTAATAATTTTAGGTTTGATATTTTCAAGTTTTAAAAAGACACATTTTCTTTTTCATTTTGACATTTTATGCAAAGGTTTTGTCTTTTGAAAGATTGTACCAGAAATTAGATCCTTTTTAAATTACTTAATTTGTTCTTTTAACAGCAAATTCAACTTTTTGGTTTTAATTTTTTCTCTTTTTGAAAAGTTGAAAAAAAAATGAATCAAAGAGGGATATGATTTTGAATTAGAACCAATGTAGTTGATAAAAAATTCAAAATATGTCAAAAAGGTTTCTAGTAAGGTATGGTGTGTCTTTAGTTACTTTTTAAAATAAAACGAAAAAAAGAAAAATGATTGCTAAAAAATGAAGAAAAAAAAAAGAAGGATTTGTTTTTTGAGTTGATCACCATAACACTATTAGTGTTTTGTAAATAATTAAAATCAAGAACGAAACAATAAATAACAAAATTCATGAAACAAACCCATAAAAAAAGAATTGTTCGATTTTAGTCCCCCAATAAGAAATGAAAAAAAAAGAATTGAGGATCACCAAAATATTATTAAATGAAAAGAAAAAAAGAAAAAAAAAAAATTTAATTTGATGTTACCTTGTTCTTTCCATAATTTTGTTTCGTTTATAAATTTTTTCTCCAATATCTTCAACTTTTTTTTTGATCCTGTCAGTTTCAAGATCTAAATTCCTTTCTTCTTTTTGCAATTTTTTAAACTCCATTCTTAAGAGTTGGAGCTTTGTATATTCATCTACATTTTTTATTTTTTTTTTTTTTTTGTTTAAATGGAAGGATCAAATTTTATTGAAATTAATAGATTCAAAAGAAAAAGATAATTGTAAGAAAGAATACCTAAATGAACTTGGCTATTTTGGGACATCACTGAGAAAGTTTAAATTAAAAAGATCCAGTTCTTTGAATAAAAAGAGGTATTTGATTGTTTTTGAAATTAAAAAAAAATGAAACTTTTGAAATTTTATAAAAAATGAAAGAATAAATAATTTTTTCACAACGGATTTTTTTGGTGTCACAAAGTGGAAAAATTTGAAGTGTGTTTTTATTGGGGGTAAAGATAATATCGCCTTTTAGGTTGAAATTTATCCAAAAAATGGGATTCTCTCTTAATTGAATTTTTTTTTTCTTATTGTTTTTAAGGAAGTACATTCTAAATGAATTCTGAATAAAAGGGAACGAATAGTGTCAGGGTATGATTGGTTCCGAAGAAGTTGATCATTTTTTCGAAGATTAAAATCAACAATATTTGAAAAATAAGATTAAGGGATCAAAGCTCCAAATCAACAAGTTAAAATATCAATACATATATTAGTGAATATTCTCTACTTATAAATTTTGCATATGCCAAGTCTCAAAAAATTATGATCGACTAAGAAACACAAAAAAGAATATTTATTTGTGATAAGTGAGATCAATTTTGTTTTACCATTTTTTTCTCAAAAAGACAACATTTGAATTCATTTTATTTCTCACATTATAAAAATATTTTAACCTTTTTATTTTCACTTCCATCATTATTATTAAATAACAAGTCTTTGTTGCCAGGAATATTAAAATAAAGATTTTTTATCTTTTTTGATTTAATTCTTTTGGTTAACAAAAAAAAATTATTTGTTCAACCATTTGAAAAATAATTGTATTGTTAGAAGAAGGATAGTTATAATTATTAATTTTTAAAAGACATTTAAAAATTTTATAAAGAAATTTTGTTTTTGTTCCAAGATAAAATTCGATTTTTCAAAATAAAATTTTCTTGAAGATATTTGGAAAATAGTAAAATTTTCTCTAAAATTCAAAATCAATTTTTTTCTTAGAAAAATGATTTAAATTCTTATAAATTTTCTTGTGGATAAGACCAAACAATTGTTTTAAAAAAATTTTCAGAATGTGGGATAACAGGTATTTTTTGATATTTTATATTATTTATTTATGTATTAAATACTGCTTGTGAATAATGAATCACTTTATTGAAAAAATAAATTTTTAAAAAATTCGAAATATAATTGTTGTATACAAATCATAATGTTTAAGATAGTAATTATTAATAATAATTGCCTTTTTTTTTCTATATACAAACGATAAGCAGATGTTCAAATTTTTTAAAAATAATTAAAAAAAAAAAAAAAATTGTGTGGTATTGAATTTGATTTTTTTAGTTATTCTTATTTGTATTTTGTATTTGTTTATATTAAATTTTTTTATCCTTTCTGAACTTTAACCTAAAAAGAATTTCAAAATTCATTCAATTCCCTATTAGAAAATTGTATTCTCAATATACATACATACATATACATACATATATAACTTTGAAACACTCAAAGTATCCAACTTTTTTTACCAAATACCAAATATTTTTTATAATTGACCATTTGAAGAACAAATAAAAAATCAGTTTAATAATAAACATCAAAGAATAGTTGATCTATGTATAACATGTAACTAATAAATCAGTATATTTTCTTAAAAATAGAAAAAATTCAAATTCCTTAGGACTTATTGAGAAAAGTAACAGTAATAATTTTGATCTTTGAATTAAAGATCAAATAAAATTCCAATAGAAAGCAAAATAATTTCTCTACAATCATTTTCACTTTCAATAATTTACAAATAGTACATTTTTTCCAATTGTCTATCAATCTTGCAATAAGAAAAAAAATTGCAAATTAATTAGGTGTCAAAAAAATCAAAAAAAAATGAGTAAAAATAAGTAAAATGTGAAAAAATGATTTCAATTTTGGAATTTCTGAAATAATTTTTTTCTTCTAATATTGATTAAAATTCTTTGAACACGTCTAATTCGCTCATTACAACTGATTCAACTTGACTTGAAAATTGTTTAAATTTTTTACCATTTTAATTGATTTCCACAGTTAGTAAACTAATAAAAAGGATTATTTTTTTTAATTTTTTTACAAACTTAATCATAGTGCCTTATTATTTTCTTCTCTTTTTATAATAATTGAAATAGATTCCAAGAATTTTTTCCCCAAAATTTGTATTTTTAAAAGTTTTCTCATTGTAATCACCTTGAATTGTATCATATTTATAAATCTTATTTTATTATTTTAACTTTTGTTTTTTTATGTTAAGATAAAAATTCAATTCCTCTAGAGGTTTAATACTTAAATTGAAATTTGATATTTATTTATTTATTTCTTGGGCAACAGAAGTAATTAAAGAAAATTTTATCAAAATACAAAACAAAAGTAGAAAAATAATTAAAATATTAATATAAAAAATAATCGTAGAATTAGCAGTGAATAATAAAAAAAATAATTTGTAAATAATTCACAATTTATTAAAGATTATTTGTGATAGATGATGTATTTTTCAATTATTATATATACTATTCCACATTTAAGGCACAAATGTTCAAATAAATTTAAGGTATAAAAAATTTCAAATTAATGTATAAAATTCAGATTTTTTTTTTTACATTTTATTTTACTAGAATTTGAATTTTGTGACTTATTTGAGATTATTTTTGTACCTTAAATTTTGTTCAAAGTTTTTGTTTTGAAAGTCAAACTGACTTTATTGATCTAATATTCTTAGTAATAGTATTGTTGGTGAACTGTTAAATTGTAGACGAATTCATATATTGGATTAAATTTGAGAAATATGTACAAGTACAATCCAAATTCATTTACAAATTGGATGTTTTTAAAGTTTTTATTTATCTATAAAATAGTATAATACACTTAAAAGTGTTTTTTACTTGTCTTCCATTTTCTATTATGTTTTTTCAGAAACATAAATAAGGTATTTCCAAAAAAGTGGGGCATTTTTTTTACATACCATAAAAAATCATCTGTGTTACTGAAAGTGGCCATTAATTTACATTAACAGATTAAGTTTAATATTAAGGCCAATTGAGAAAATGGCTAAGGTATTTATTTCAAAATATCTTGTTGGAATATTTCCAAAAAAAAAAAAAAAAAAATCAGCACTTTTTTGGTGAAAACAATGTACTACCAATTCCAATAAAAAACTGGAAATATGGATTGGGTACAAATGATTTTTTAAACCATTAAATGCAGTTATATGTTTTCAATTCTATTTGTAATTTTTTTGAGATTAAAAAAGTTATAAAAAAGATTTTTTCAATCAAAAATAAAATAATAAACATCAATTTTCACCCCTAAAAAATACCAGATAAAATCGAGATCAGAAAAATTAATATCTTTTATTTTTTAATACAATACTAAAAAATAAATTGGATTTTTATCAAGAATCGATAAATGGTAGTTAATGATTTTTGATGTTTAAATAATTTTTTCAAGATTAACTTTAAAAGGTATATTTTAAAATAAATTTGCCACACTTTATTGGAAATAGCTTATATTCATCATAAAAAAAAATAATATTATTTATATACAATAGTGATAGGTATTATAATTGTTATTTGCGAAAGTTTTCCATTTTTAACGAACAAATTTCGTGATAAAAATAATTCATTTACTTAAAAATATTTATTGGGAAACTATTGATTAGGTGCTAATAAAAGAAAATTAAAGAAAAATAAGATTCAAAGAAATAAATATTAGAAATCCAGACGGGTTTTGTTTCATTCTCCAAAGTATTTTTTTTATTGAAAATTTGAAATAATCTTTTTTTTTTTTGATTTTAAAAATTCTATATCAGATATCTTTCAATTAATATATAAAAAATCATAAATTACAAATAATTACTTCTTTTAGTTTTATTAAACAAACAAAAAAAATTAAGATCAAAAAAAAAAAAAAAAAAAAGGAGAATAAGAAGAAGAAGAATGATTCAAAGAACACACATTTTTTATCAAAAGGTTAAGAAATACTTTAAAAGTTTTTATTTTTTAAATATACAACTATTTATTCATAAAAATTAAATTATGAATTATGTTCCTCTTCCAAGATACAAATTTACACCAATAGATAAGATATAAAAAATTATAAACTTAAAACGTATTTTCGGGGTTTTTTTACAGTTTATTATCCTAAAACCTGAAAAATGTGACTTAATTTTGGTGATGTATTTATTCTTCCTTAAATTTCACTAGAAGTTTATGTCTTAAAAGTGAAAATGTCCGAATTGTAACTTTTTAGTTTGAATTTTAAAAAAAAAATTGATAAAAAATATTCTTGTATAATAAATATTTAGATTTTTAAATATGGTTAATTACAATTAAAAATTTTTTATTTTTGTTGAGAATTTCTCAAAAAAATCTCTTTTGGTTCGATAACTTAGGTATTAAAGAAAAAACAATAAAAAAATCGAAAACAAAAAATAAATGAAATAGTATTATATATTCAGTTATCTAGTGTTTCATCTGAGAGATAGTGTTTAGTATTTTTAAAATCAAAAAGAATTGAGTAAAACAAAAGATTTTCCTCATTCTTTTAAATTAAAAAAAAACTAACTATTTAAGAATATCAATTATTAATCACAAAATGTGTTATTTTTATTTATTATTGATAATATTTTTATTGGTTTTTTACCCCCCCCCTCATGTGATCTCTATATAAATGTCATAAACTATTGTCAAGTGTATATGTTTTCTTGGTATTTTCTGTTTGATTCTGAAAATCAAGAGATTTTCAGAACAAACAGAAAACATAAGAAAACCTAACGAAGTTTGTTGATAATTTAAGAAATAAAAAAAAAAATTTCAAAAATCTTCTATTAATTTTTAAAATAAAATAAAAATAAAAAAAAATAGTATTTCCCAGAATTTGAAAGAATTTAATATAATTAGGGATTATACTCAATTTTGAAATCCTGGAAACCCTAAGGACAGTTAATATGTTTTTAACTTGATCAAGTAAATGCGATAATATTTTTGTATATTGATATGTAAATTATATTTATTCTTCTATTTTTTATTTAATAAAATTGTCTTTAATTACTCCTTCCTCTCAATAAATAAAATAATAATTAGATTTTTTTCTTAACTTCCACTTTCGATTTTAGGATTGTTGAAATTTTTGTATTTTTTTTTTTTTTGATTTATTTTTCCAAATCATAAGATTGTAACAATAATAACACTATCCTTATATTGTCAGCCAGTTCCACTTTTAAGACATAAACTTTCAGTGAAATTTAAGGAACAATAAAAATCTCAAATTAAGGCACAAAATTTAGATTCTAGTAAAATAAATTGTAAAAAAAAAATTACAAATTTTGTGCCTTAATTTGAGTTTTTTTTGTGCCTTAAATTTTGTTGAAAGTTTGTGTCTTAAAATTGGAACTGACTGTAATAATTCTTATTCATACTTCGAATCGTAACTATTTTTTTCAATTTTTTAATCCAGAGATCGATTAAATAATTATTAGCTTAATATCACAAAAATTAATATTTGTGTTTCCTTTTATATAACTATTCTACCATCAGTATAATTTCAACATATGGAAATAATTTCCGAAAAGAATCTATAGAGTTAATTAATTATCTTTTTGAATATAATCCAATTTTTCGAAACTAATCTACATTTTGAGATAAATTTTAGAAAAGTTTTTTTTTCAACTGTGGGCTCTTAAGATTGGATATTGTTGACTTGTACTTTAAATCGATCCTGAGCTGGTATCACTTTTTCTTTAAATTCTTTGAGTATTCGGATTCAAATCAAAGCATTCACCAACGACCAATAATCAGTGTATCAAAAATACAACCCCTCCTTTTTTTTCTTCTTATTCCAATGTGAAATCAAATCCACTACTCACGCGTATACCCAATTTCAAATCAATTTTGAAGGTAAACTACTTCATATTTTCAGTAAAATTTAAATTATGAATGCAATTTTTTCAAATTTTTTAATATTCTCTTAATTTTTTTGAAATTTTGGTGGTTGATGTTTTTATCTCATATTTCGCAAAAATTGACATTTTCTTCGAAAATTAACTCTATTTTTTGACAAACTTTTCCAAATTGATCCTTTATTTTGGGAATTTCATTTTTGAATAATAGAACTCTAAGAAATCAGTTCCATATTGGCCTATCATTTATTGTTGGTTTCTTTGATCAATTAATGTTTAGGTCTTCGATAAAAAAGAAACAGACCTTTTTATTTTGAAACACTAAATGAAACTTTTCTAAAGACATTCTATGGTCAACATTCTACCAAATTAGAGGATCGTGATTTTAAATGATTAAATCAACAAATAATAAGTATTTTACAAATCTGTTTTGTAGAGATATTTGAAACCATTGAGAATTAATCAAATTTACACTTAGAGGCAGAATAGTTTAATTTTGGACTTTAGTACCGTGGACTCTTATCCCTTAAAAGTTTGAAAGTTACCTGAAAAAGTCTAAAAAATTGAAGATTTCTTTTTTAGCTCAGTCCCAACAAAAGAAGGTTTTGAAGAAAACAAATTATATATTTTCCCTTTCAAAATTTTTTCACGACAAGTATAGCACAATCCATACAAATACTTTCAAGACTTTTTTGAACTTTCAGACTGACAGTCTTCAAGATTTCAGTCTCTAATATTCTTTCATATTTTTTCAATTTTCCAATACTTGATACAAACTTTTAAAAGACAAAAAAGGGCAAATAAAAATAATAATTAACAAAAGATAGCATTTTGAATTTAATTGAAATTTTTGAAAGTTATCTAAAAGAAAAATATTTGTAAACTTTCAATAACCTGAAACTCTTTTTATGAAAACCAAAAATTGGAAACTTTTTTAAATTACATGTTTTTAAAAGTTTGACTTGTAAAAACTTTTAAATTGAAAGTTGTTGCATTGTGATCTTCTAATTCCTTTCAAAATTTGGAACAATTTCAAAAAAACAATGTGTTGATAAGGAAAAAAAGTGACGACAATTTTTGTGCTTATCTTGTCGTGTTGATATTTTTTTTTTTTTATTTTTTTTTGTTTTTTCTTTACTTCAATTTTTATTATTCTTAATATGTCAACTGAAGAATCTTCCAATGACGAACAAAAAAAAGAAACACTATCTAACCAAGGTGATGAGAAAGAAATAGTTCTTGAAGATGAAACAACTACAGAAGAATCTCAAGATGAAAACCAACCATTATCACAACAGAAGGTAATTGAAAAGATCGACGAAGGAGAAGAGCCTGAAGAAGAAGAAAAAGGACCAAGATTTAAACTTGTCATTAGGAACATATCTGTTTTTTTTTTTTTTTTTTTTTTTTTTTTGATTTGTTATTTTTCTCAAACAACAGAACCCTAAAAGAAAAATTGAAAAAAAAATATTTTTATCATGGAAGAAAAGCATTTTTAAAAAAGTTTTTTGAAGTGACATAATTTTAATTACCTGTTCAAAAAATAATGATTTTTTTTTTTTTGTTTTTATTTATTGTAAAAAATGCTTTGTTTAAACGATCTCTATTTTTTTTGTTTTTGAAGTTTGTTTCTCTTAAACAACAAGTTTCCAAAATTAAAAAGAAGCCACTCGAAATATTTATTTTTTTTTTCTCTTTTTTCATTTTTTTTTTTTTTAAAATTTTTTAACCTTTGGTTCTGTTCACTTTTAAATTGATCATTTTTTTTTTCTTTGGGTTAACTTCTCTTTAAACTCTTTCTCTCAAAAACAAACAAATACAATGAATAATTTTTAAAAAAAATCAAATAGATCAGAAACTGTACCACCGAAAGCCCAAAAATTAGATTTACTTTTGGAGGAAATTTTAAAGTGGTTGATAATAGACACAAGGGAGGAGAAATTGAAACAGTTGGTACAAAGGGGAAAACATTCACCACAGGAAGCTGTGAGGCGTCTGAAGGAGGAAGTGGAGGTTTCTTTAAAAATGAATTCATCAAATATAAAAGATTTAAGAATTATGAAGAAATTGCTGAGCAAGAGTTGACCATAGAATTGATTAAAGCAGGGTGCTGCAAAGTCAGTGTCCAAGGCAGTGCCAAAATTAATTTATTAGAATTAGCAAACGGCCACATTCAAAGGGAAGTACAAACGGAAATCCACCAAAAAGGAAATCATAAGATAACTGCCAAAGTTGCATTCCACTGTTATTTCCAAGAAATTTGGAATTTTGATTTACATTTTTATCAATTCCAAGGAAAAAATTTGCTTGGCCCAAAACAAGACAACCCACCAGATCCACAAATCAAATTAAAAATTAATACCAAGTTTATGAACTTTTTTAAAAGTGATAAAAATTTCCAAGATCGTAGTTGTACATCTGAACATGAGTTAAACACTAATGATCCAATGTGGGAAGAAATTGGTAATATTACTTATCGCGGAATTTTTTCAGAACTTGAAAATGAAGATTTGCTTGTAAGTATTTACTTTTTGGATTTAATTTTTCTTCTTATTCCTATTTTTTTAATGAATGTAGATTTTCATTTTTAAATTTTTTTTGGAAATATGATCCGTTTCTTAATGGAAATTTTGGTTTATGTGACAAATCCATTTCCAAAAAACGAAAATTTTTAATAATTCGCCACTCAATTGTTATATTTGGGATCTTAAACCTTTTTATGGATATTTTTTCAAAATTTTTGATTTTCACTTTTTTGATAATGATCATTTTTTAAACTTTGTTTCTTTCAAAATTAGCCAGTAAAATTTTCAAATATCAATTATTTTTTATAAATGACCCTTGAAGAGCAAATAAAAAATAAGTAGAATAATACACATCGGAGAATATTTGATATATACCTGTATGGAGTAAATTTATTTAGTAAATCAATAGATTTTCTTAAAAATTGAAAAATCAAAGTTCTTTGGGGAAAAATTGAGAAAAAAAACGACAAGGTTAATTTTGATCTTCAATAAAAAATTCAAATAAAATATTGAATAGAAATCAATATGATTTTTTTTCAATCATTTTCACCATTTCAATAACCTTTGAATAACACGTTTTTGCCTAGTTACTATTGCCCTTTCTTTTTTTTTAAAAATTCGCAAATGAATTTCTTAACAAAAAAAAAAATTCAAAAAAAAATCGGAAAAAATGGTGGAAAAAATGATTTCAATTTTGAAATTTCAAAAATAAATTTTTTCTTCTAATATCCATTCAAACCCTTGAAACGCATGTAATTATCCTATTACAACTGGGCCAATTTGGCTGGAAAATGGTTTATATATATATATATAGATTTGTCTCTCTCCCAAAAATTCTTCAAATCTAAAAAGAACATTATACTTGTAATAAATTATTTTTATAAAAATGAAAAAATCTTTTTTTAGTTTTGGATATTCAAAAAACCATACTATTTAAATGAAATATTATATTTGCTTATAATATTTAAATTGACACATTGTTAATATTTTTTTTTTATTTCTATTGATCAAAATTATTGTTTTTAATCTAGCAGTTTTAAAAATGTGAGGACTTTTTTAAAACTTTTTTGAAGTTTTCAGTTTTAAAAAAGTAAAAAATTTTTCAGAATTAAAACTTTTTTGAAAATTATCTCTTTTAATAAAGCAAGGGATTAACCTTTAAATGCGGTATAAAGGTTGGAATAGGAAGAAAAAAACTTTTTTAAAAAAATTTTCACCTTATTAAAACAGAAAACTTTAAAAAAGTTTTAATTCTGACAACCTCATAAAAAAAAAAGTGCTCACTTTTTTTAAATTTCTGTACCAAGATTTGATAATTTTTAAATTTTCAATCTCCTAAAGTAATACTAAGGCTTTAAGGGACTAATCTCGTTTAAATTTTTTTACCTAAATTTAAGAGAGATTGAGAATTGTTTTTTCCAATTACTTAGATTTGAAAAACCCTGTTTATTTTCAATATCAAAACTATTTCTAGATAAGGAATCCTTATTTAGAAAGTGGTCAAAAAAAAAAATAATAATAGAGACTAGTCCCTTAAAGCAAATTCAATGACTGCTTTTCAAAACATTTTTTTTTTCTTTAAATTACTCTTTGACCTTTCTTTTTTAATATAGTAAAAATTTCCGTGTTGTATAGAATCACACAACAGCCAACTTAATATTTAACTGCATACAAATTGAATAAAGTATATTTCAAAGCATATTTTGTTTTTATGTCATTTGAACGAATTTAAAATAAAAATTCAAATCCTTTAAAAAAAAAAAATTATGTTAATTTTATTTACAGAAGAATATTAATCTAAAAAGAATAAGAAATATAATCTATTTCATCAAATCAAAAAAGCTCTGAGAAATATAAAACTTTGAGAAATTGAAAAAAAAACAAATCACAAATATCAAACTAGAAATATTTAAAACAAGATGAAAAAATTGTGATTTCGATTAAAGAAGTACCATCTTATTAAAATACAAATTTTTAATTTTGACAAAATTCAAAAGTAAGAAAGAGAATTTTTCATTGATTGAAATAAAAATATCTAAAAAGAAAAGTTAGCACAAATTTATTCACAAAGTAACACTACTTTTTTAGCAAAGTTTTCAAAAAAATGAGAATATAAAATATAATAATATATTTATTTAATATTTAAAAATAATCCAAATCAATAACACAGGTATTAAAAAGTCGTATTATACAGTGCATAATTTTTTTTTTATTTTAAAAATAAAACAAAAATTTATTAAAAGTTTTCTTCAATTTATAAAATTAAAAAAAAAGCTAACAACGGTTTTCTTCAGATTTTCTCTTTTATTCTGAAGTGTTCTAGGTTTTTTTTACTTTATGAAATAAACAGAAAATTTATTAAAATTTTATGTTTATTTCAAAAAGTAAAAAAAAACCTAACGAAAATCTATCGATTTTTCAAATAAACAAAAAAACTTTGGAAAAGCTGACAAAGTCTTCTAGATTTCCAGAATTCAAAATAATCGAGAAAAATCTTTGATTTTACTCTACTCTTTTAAATTCTGGAAAACCCAATTTTAAAACTCAAAAAATTTACAAATTATTTAAAAAGATACTCTTATGTTGTGAATAAAAATAAATCAAAATATTGTAAATTATGTAAAAAAAATCAAATAATTTTGATATCATTGAAGATTTAGAACATTTTCTATGGGTATACCCAGCCTATTAAAATTATCGTAAAATATCGATATCTGAATTAAATAAAAATTAAAATATTTAATATATTAAAGAATAATAATATTATTAGAAAAAAACGATTTATCAAATATATCAAGTGATGTAAACTCTTTTTCAAAAATTGTGACTCACCTGAAATAATAAATTGAAAAAAAAAAAATTATCATTTAGTATTCAAGAACAATTAATAACTAAATATGATTTGTAATTCACTTTTAAGTCATTCTAAATATATAAAATCCTGATATATTAAAAATTAAAAAAAAATAAAACCAAAAACTAAAAAAAAGTTGTGAGTCACAATTTTTGAAATCAGCATTACCGATTTTTTATTACTGAACTTTTACTGAAAAAAAGTTGAACAAGAAGATTTTTTATGAATAATTAAATCCATTTTCAAAGACATTACATAGTCTCAATTTTCTTAGTGATTATTTGTCTTTTCGAAGATCTCTTTTTTTTTTCCACATGATCTTTTAACAAAAAAAAAAAAAAAAAAAAAAAAAAAAAAAAAAAAAAAAAAAAAAAAAAAAGAAAAACAAAAACAAAAACAAAAGAAAAACAAAAATTTGAAAAAGCAAAACTAAAATTTGCAAAATTATAAAAAATGATTCTGATCCAAAAATTTGAAAATATTTTTTGTTAAGAATACTGGAATAAACCCTCAAAACAACTTCCATTAACATTATAAAGTGAGTCAAAATTTTTGAAAAATAGTTTAGATCTGAAAAATATACCATCATTTTTGATATTTTTTTACCTATTTTTACTAGAGAAAAATAACATGTTTATTGTCACTATTGAATAATAAATATTTTTAGGAGTCTTTAATAAAATTCCGAAATTTTTATTTAGAAATTCTGAAAAACAAGAGCAATTAACAACTCCTCTTTCTTCAATAATAATAAAAAAATATATTTATTTTTTTTTCGATCAATATTTTTTTATAATAATTAATTAAAATTGATTATTTGTAAAAAAATTCTCAATAATACAAAATTAAAAACAAAAATTAAACAAAAAAATTATATTTTATAATAATTTCATAATAAAGTAACAATAAATGAAAAAGGAGTTCAAATAATATTTTTTTTTCACATATTTTTTTAAAAATGAATCATTAAAAGATTTTTATTTTTAAATCCTTTGAATTCAAAAATCAATAAAGTTAAAATAAATAAATACCAAAGAAATCTTGGTTATTTTGACTAGAAATGGATTAGGGTCTGGAATAGAAATATTTATTTTTTGAAAAATTCAGAATAACTTGGGAATATCAATATATCAAATTAAATAAACATCATTTCTTAAATTTATTTTTAATATTAAATTGATAATAAGAATAGTTATTCTATTTTAACAACAATAGAATTTTTAAAAAAAAATGAAAAAAAATTTGATAAACATTAAGAAATTGCTATAATAAACACCAATAAATTAATAGAAATTTGCTTTTACTTTAAATTAGCACAATCCAGGATTTCATATTTTTTTTAAAAAACACTAATTCATCATATTGAGTTCAAGATCAAAAAAATAATATAAATAATTGTATTATTTCTTATTCCACAGTTATAAATTTATAAAACAATAACTTTAATATTTTTTTGTAATCACAATTAAAAAAAAAAGAAAAAAAAATTTTATGTAGTTAAATTAATAATTTCGTATTCGTAAATTGATAGTTTTATTTTGATATTTGATTTTAAGTTTAATCAATTCGTATCACAATTATTAAGATTTTTGAACTTTTATTTCCTTCACAAATATCATAAAAATCATAGAAATCATATCTTGATTTAAAGTTCAAAATGTATTATTATTTCAAAATTTTTCAACTTTTAAATATTGTTTTGATTTTTTTTTTTTTTTTTTCTTTTTTTTCTTGTCTAAAAAAAAAAAACAAAAAAAGAAAAATTCAAATTTCCATTAATAAAGTTGAATAAATTCTAAACAATAAACAATAAATTATATTAAAATTCAAAATAATTTCAAAAAATGTAAAAAAAATTTGTTTTAATAAAAAAAACAAAAAAAAAAAAAATAGTGTAAAGTATCAGATCATAGCACTTTAAAAAAAAGTACTGAGATTGGGCAATCATTAATTGAAATGAGAGGATTTTTAGATTATGGAATTTTGGAAGGACCATTAGTTTTGACACAATCAAGAAATGTTAAAAATGAATCAACTGGTAATAAGGAAAAGCAGGTTACCAAAACTGAAGGAGGATCTATTTTAGGATTGGTTGAAGTTGATGAATTACCATCGCATCAGCAATATGGAGATATTGTTATTTTAAAACCTGGAAGAAATTATATTGGTGTAAAAATTAGCCGATGTACAAACTTAAGAAGTGCGGATCAAAATGGCTTTTCTGATCCCTTTGTTATTGTTGAATTTGGAGGCTTTAAGCAAAGGACTAAGGTAATATATAGATCTTTAGATCCAGTTTTTGAAGAAACCTTATATTTTTCGATCAAAGTTGGGTTACTGACTGAGCAGAACATTGGTAAAAAGGGAAACGTCAAGGTTATGGTCTTTGATTATGATGAAGCAGGAGATGATTTCCTGGGCTCATGTGAAATTGAATTGAAGGATATTGTTAAATCACCAGAGGGCAAGGCAGGAAATGAATTCAATAAATGTACAAGTAGAGTTTTAAGTGAAAGATACAATTTGATTTACAATGGGGAGGAGACTGAGCAATCAATTGACTTAAAGGCATGGTTCCAGCCCGATGTACCACAGGAGTTTACCTTTGAAAATGTGGAAAAGGCCCTAACAAAAAAAAAATTGTCCAAAAGTTATCGAAAAAGAGAACAAATCTGGAGACAAAAGATCCCAAAGTCAAGTTTGGAAAAAGGAGAATTTGAAATAGCAGGAGCAGATGAAAACTATTGCGAAAACTTTATTCCTACATATATGTTTAAAATGGATCTTCCGAGAGACCTTAGAGATCGGCAATCAATTGCACGAACCGTCAAGTGCTTTACCTATGAGAATGATGAGATCACCTTTGGTGGAAGAAGGGATGTATGGTGTTCCCCAAACTTCTTTTTATCCTTAATGAAGGGTTCTGCCGAGGAACATGCTGCCTTACATGTTTCAATGTTATTAGGCCTCGACATTGATGCGTATCTTTGTCAGGGTAAAACAAAAACAGGAGATGTGCATTATTGGGTAATGATCAGAGAAGATAATGGTGATATTACCTTTTGCGAGTGTTCCACTAACAAGGAATACCATTTAGAAAAAAAATGGAAAGGAAGAGAGGAAGAAATTGAATTAGATATTGATAAAAGAAAGAAAAACAAAAAGAAAAAGAAAAAGAAAATGAAAAATGAAAAAGTACAAGTTGATTCTGAAGATTCGGATGAATTAGAAAAAAGCCAAGATGAAAAAAATGAAAAAAAGGAGAAAAAAATTCAACTTGAAGGATCAGACAGCGAAAATGATGATGATGAAGAAGAAGAAGAAGAAGAAGAAGAAATTAAGGACGAATTAATAATACCATATATGACAATAGAAATCATTGCAAATCATCAAAATTTATGGGGCAATGTACAAGAAAGCTTAAACCCAGTTGATTTAACATTCGATTTAGAAAACAACAAACTGTGGAACCCATTCGTGGATCCCGAAGATGGATTTACAAAGGATGTAAAACCATTCTATGAACCATCCAGATTAGGACCTAGGATCCCTGTAGGAAGAGCAAAGCTTTTTGCAAATAGGATCAGAAAGGAAGTTATTGCAGGATATACCAATTTCAGGCATGGACAAAATAAAAAAACAATCTTTTTAAAAAAATTCACCCCAGTAATTGAATCGGATCTTGCTTACTTCGAAAAGCAAGCAATGGGGGTTTTGACCGAAGAAGAGGAAAAAAAACACAAAATATGGGCTGGTAAAGTTGCAGAATTATGCCCACAGGGTTATAAATTCCAAGGATATACAATTAATTTTACTTATACAGACCCAACAAGAATTAGAAATTATATAATGGACAAATATGAACACCATTTAGATGAAGACAAAGATACAGTTTTCGCCTGTGGTGCATTCGTGCAAGGATATTTCGGTAGAGTTAGTTCAGTGTGGGTAATGATTTGTATAATGAGAGTTAACACACCATTGGAAAGCAACGGAAAAGAGGAAGAAAAAAAAGACGAGAAAAAATCGAAGAAAAAAAATGAGAAAAAGGGTAAAGCTACCAAGTCAGATAAGTCTGTGAAATCAGAGAAAAAAATTACAAACGTAGATTCTAAAAAACCTAAAAAGAAGAAAAAGAAAAATCAAACAGCAAAAGTTCCATTGTTATCTGATAATTCGACAGATGACGAATTAGAGAAGGATTAATTATTTATTCTTATTTTTATTCTCTCTTATTTCTTATAATTTTACTTTTTTTATTTTTATTTTTATTTGGATTTTATTTCTTTTCTGATAAAGTTTTTAATTTCTTTTATTTTTCAAATTTATTTTGAAAATATTATTCAAGTTCTTTAGATAAACAATTTCTAATCTAATAAATAAATGAAAAAAAAAAAAAAAAATTATTTTTTCAATTTTTATTTTTATTTTTATTTTTATTTTTTCTTTTGTTATTTTTATATTTTAAAAAATGGTGTTGAAAAATTGTAACCTTTCTTTTATAATTTTTGTATATTTTTGAAAGAACTTTGTAAAATTAGTAAATAAAATTACAAAAGTTTTTTGTTTTTAACAAGATTATTAAATTTTCATCCTATTATTAGAACACTTATATTCTGTATTGTAATTTATAAATCGTTTTCCTGGTTCCAAATCAATTAGGAGTGTAATAAAAAGAAAAATTGACTATATCATCTTAGTATCTTAACTATTTTTAACAATAATTTATTTAAAAAAAATAGTATTATTAAACTCAATTCAAATAGGAAAATTTAAATATCCAATGGTTTTTTTTTTTTGCTATTTCGTTCAAAGTAAATATTAATATTAATTGTTTATTTGGACGAAATTTATTTGAATAAAAGGAATGAAATTTTCTGTTCTCATTTTTTTTTGTGATTATTGTAAAACTGTAAAACCCAATGTTAATTACAAAGTTTTTATTGTTTTTTTTTTGAGTATAATTTTTTTTTTCTTCCAATTGAGATTTCGAATTGAATAAATTTTCTCAGATAATGAAAAATTTATTGTGTCATTTTATTGTTCAAAAAAAAACCTTACATCTTTACGATATTGACCATTTTTTACTTGAGTTTAGGAGACCCTGTTTTCTAAAAAAAAAAAAAAGTTTTATGATTGTATAGTCTTTCCAAATCTACCATAAAATTTTAAATAAAAAACAATTGAGTTTTCTATTCTTATTTTCCATTTTCAAAAAATTTTGAAATAAGAGTTATTATTCCAAAAAAAAATTCGATAAATGAGTTATTATTCAAATTTTTTGAAAATCAAAAAAAAATTTTCTGAAAATTTATGAAGTAACTTTAAAATAATGTTCAAAAATGGTACAATTTTTAAAGATCAGTAAATATTGATATATTTTTTGAACTTTTTTAGACTGATAATTTTGAAGTTTCACGGGATCTTCAAATTTTTTTTTTTTTGATTTTCAAAAAATTTGAATAATAACTCATTTATCGAATTTTTTTTTGGAATAATAACTCTTATTTCAAAATTTTTTGAAAATGGAAAATAAGAATAGAAAACTCAATTTTGTTTTATTTAAAATTGTCTGGTATGCTTGGGACGGCTGTAGCATTTTTTCAACATATTTTTTATTAACATTAAATCTATTTTGATAATTTTATCAGAAATAAATAATTATAAAATCAGACAAATACAGCTTATAATAATATTTTCTGAAGACTCATTCAAAAAATCATATTATTTTCTTGATTCGAATATAAATTAGACTAATTAAAAGTGAATACAAATAAAAAATTCTGTTCCTAAAACCTTTGTTTTTAAAACTTGTTTTTTTTTTATAGGGAAGTTTTCTGATCAAAGTTTTTCAATCACAAATTAAAAAGAAAGTTGAGTCAAAAAGATGGTAATTATAAAAAATTTAACATAAAAAAGATCAAGAAATATATGATTGTTCTTTTTTTTACATTGATCATTTTTTTTTATTTTTTTGATTTCAATTTTTTATTGGGTTTTGTTATTCTATAATACAGTGATCTATGATATTCACGGACCCAATAGTAAAATCGTGAATTTAGTTAAAAAAAAGTTTTTTTAGGATTCAAATGAAATAAAATGGTTTGCTCAAAATTCGGAGAGTTGACTCCTCGCCTTAGCAATTTTGAATTCTAAGGGGTGAAAATGTTTTTTTTTTGGTGGTGGTAGTAACAAACAAAATTCAATTAATTCTTTTTTTAAAAATTGGGGAATTCTTTAAAATAATAACTTTTTAGATTAATTGATATTTTTCCACTTGTTCCCATGAAGATGTTTTTCCTTTTTGGGGTTATTTCTTTTGAACTGTGTTTGAAAAGGTAAAATTCTTCCCTTAATAATTTGGTTAGGTAAATTAAAATAGTTCAGTGTACAAAGAGTTTACTGTTGAAAAAAAGGTTATTCTTAAATTAAACCCGTTTTAATTTCCAAAATTCAAATAAAAAAAATAAAAAAAAAAGGCAAATTATCTAATAAACAAAAAATATCAATTAGCAAAAATAAAATTTCAGGGATATACAATACAAAAATTTAATTTTACAATAAAGAATCATCAGGATTCTAAATGAAAATAAGTCCAATTCACTAGAAAAAGTTTAAATGGGTTGTCTTATCAATTAAAATTCATTTTTTACAATATAAATTACACATTTCATTTTTATGTATTTTCAAATACTTAAATATCTTCAATTTGAAACAAATTGTTTTCTCTAAGTACAAAGTCAATTTATTTTAAATTTAATCTAATTTGTGGTTCGTTCATAACCCTAAAATTGATATAGTAAGGATTTTGTAATATTCCTTAAATGTAAATAAATCATTAAAAAATGAAAAAAATCTTATTGATCTCAATTAGATCCAAAGAAGGATCTTCAAAACTGACACATTTAGATCCAAAATAATAATCTACAGCTATTCAATTTTAAAATTGAGTGTCAGGATTTTGCAATTTTTTCTAAAAATGTCCTCATTTTTTATTGTTCTTTTTTTTTTTGATCGATCAGACCTCTTCGCCAATTTTTTTTTTATTGAAAATTAGGTGTTAATTAAATTTACAAAAATTATTTTTCAATTTCAAAAAATTCTTTTTCATTGTAACAAACTTTACAATTAAAAAAAATGTTGTTATCACTTGGATATTTGATAGTTGTTCGTTTTTATCTTTGTTTCATTTAAAAAAAAAAATAATAAATAAAAAAAGTTCATTCCTCAACTCATATAAAAATTGTTTAATTTCCCTTTTAGTTTTTAAAATGGTTATATTTTGATGGACCTAATCCACTCAATATAAAAAAAAGAAAACTGTTATTTTTTAAGAAAGGTGATTCTTTCAAATTTATAAAGGAAAAAAAAATCAAAATTATTACTAAAATTTGTGTTGATTCTTAACAAAAAAAAGTTGTATTCACCTGACTTAAAAATTTCCACAAATGGTTTTGATTTTAGAAACTATTAAATAATTAATTGTTGAATCTATTTTTAGATTTATTTCAATTTTCAGCACGGGATTTTGGAGATTTGTATAGTCCAAACATCGGGAATAAATGTTGAATCAACTGTATTTTAATCGACTTATGGTATTTATATTCCGTAAAATAAAATTTTCATAGAATGCATAAACACCATATATTAAAGACTAATTAAAAAAGAATTAAAAAAAAATCTTGTTTATAAAAAATAAATTTAATTGAAAAAATGAAAAGGTGTTTTTATATAATTTGTATTTATTCTTTTAAAAATAATAAATAAAAAATAAAAAAAAGATTATTTTATTTTTTATTATTACTAAAAAAAGCCTAAATCAAAAAATATTTGTAAAATATTTGTTTTTTCATTTGGGAAAAATATTAAAGATTTTTTTAAAAAATAAATTTTCTAGAGAAAAATGGTAACACAAGATTTGAAATATAAAATATTTAAAAAAAAAAAATATTCAAAAGAGAAATAAAATGTATGTTGTAACAGAGCAAAATTATTATTTTTATAAAATCAAAAAAACAATTAAAATATATAAATATATCTATGAATTTAATGATAGAGAATTGATCTGATCATTTATAAGTTTTTAATAACATTCTTGACAATTTCAACAAATCCTGGTTGTAATGAAGCACCACCAACGAGGAAACCATCTACATTTGGTTTTTTGATTAATTCGGTTGAATTTTGTGGTTTTACAGATCCTCCATAAATAATTCTTAATTTTTCAGAGACATCGGTACTAATGTTTTCTGAGAACCATCCTCTGAGGAAAAGATGTGCTTCTTCAGCTTGAGCTGGTGTGGCAACTAATCCAGTTCCAATGGCCCAAACTGGTTCATAAGCAATCACAATGTTAGTCCAGTCTGGGATGTCTTTAATTGGGGCAAGTTGTTCAATGAGAACTTGGTTTGTGAGATTTTTTTCTCTTTCTTCTCTGGTTTCACCAATGCAAAAGATGACAGATAGACCATTTTCAAGTGCTTTTTTTGTTTTTTCTCCAATTAACTATTTTTGTTTTTTTTTGTTTTAGGAAAGTACATAAAATGAAAACGATTAATTTTTAATATTTGTAAATGTGAAAATTTAAAAAGAATAATTGATAAATTAAAAAAAAAAAAAAAACATTTTAAAATTAATTAATTACTTCATGAGATTCTTTATAGATGTGTCTTCTTTCAGAGTGTCCAAGAATTACCCAATCAATACCAATATCTTGTAACATTCCACAGCTATAATAATAAAAGGGATAAACATCAAAATAAAAAAGAAAAAGAGTTTAGAATATTTAAATTAGCATTTGTCAAAATCATTAAAAAATTTTTTTTTATTTGACAGGATGATTTAGCATCAGTTGAATTTTCCATTCAACTGAAGTTTTTACTTTCAATAGATGAAAACTTTTCGTATTTTGAAAAAAAGACAAAATATGATCAATTAAATAAATTTTCAAAAATTTGACATCATAAATTTAAAAAAGGGTATCACTTAGTAAATAACCATCGACAAATTTATTTGATTTTTCTTTTTGTTGTAAAATGGTAAGAAAATATTTTAAATTTGTTGGGAATATTAAATAGGTGTCATTTTTTCAGAGTTATTATGTTTTAAAAAAGTTTTCTAAAGTGTTACCCAAACTGATGAAAACGAGTGAATCAGAAAGTCGAAATTTCCACTTATTAAATGTTTTGTATGTCTCTTTTTTTCAAGTAAAAAAAATTGTGTAAAATAAAATTCAATGAAAAAGATCAAATAATTTTTAAAATCTAGAATTTGCCGACTTTTTAATTTTTCTCAAAATTTTAAAGTGTAGTTTTATTTTTAAGAAAGGGGTCGTTTTGTCACGTTTGGAGAAATACAATTTGTTTGAAATAATTCTGTCACATTTTTACTTTTTAAGTTAAAAAAGAAAATGAAAAAGAAAACAAAAAAGCAAATAATAATAACAAACCTAATTTCACCAGTAAATGCTCCTTTTGGTTTTTCAGTACAATTTTGGGCAGAAACAATCCAGTCTTTTCTTAATGCATTTCTTAAGGTTTCGAGATAGACAAATGGTGGTGCGATACATACATCAACTTTTTCGGAGTCAAGTTCGGCTTCATTAAAAACTTTTGACATTTCAGCAATAAATTTTTTGCTTCCGTTCAATTTCCAATTTCCTCCAATAAATGGTTTTCGGCTCATAGTAATTTGTAGTTTAAATTTCTTGTAAAAAAAAGGTAAAAAATGTCAAAGAAAACAAAAATTTAAGAAGAAAGAGAAGACAAGCAAAAAATAATAATTAGTATTAAAAAAAAAAAAAAAAAAAAAAAAAAAAAAAAAAAAAAAAGAAAAGAAAAATACAAACTTAAAAAGGTTTAAAAAAAAATGAAAATATCTTTGGAATTTTGTTTAAATCTTAAAAAATCCAACTTCTGTAAATACCTTAAAATGAACGAGTTTTTGTTTTAATTTTAATTTACAGGATTTCTGTTTTTGAGTTTTTATAGTTTCTTCACAAAATCACCAATTGCCTATTTCATAAACTTGTTCTGTTCCCTTTTTTTCTAAACATTTAATTGACTGTTGAAGGAAATAAAAATTGTGTTTTTAAAAAAAGCAAACTTTGTGATTTGCCTAGACAAGGTTTTGTTTTTTGGTTTTGATTTACTTTTTTTTTTTTGATGGAAGACAAAACTTTCAAAATCTTTGCATATAAAAAACCTTACTGAGTTTTTTCCAGTTTGGTGTGATCAAATAATTTTAATTTCAAAGACTTTTTATTTGTAATTTATATTTCGCAAATGTCAAAAAAATTCAATATCAAAATACCTTAACTTGAATTTGTGTTAAGTGGTTCTATAACACTGAACAAATTGTATAGAAAGCAAACGTGTGTTAAACGTTAAAATGTGATTTGAAAGTAGTACTTTTAATAAAATGTATTTTTTTATTATAAGACTCTTCATCAAATCGAGGTGTCAAAAATTTTAATAGTTTTTGGGATTTATAGTGAAGGGACAAAAGCTCAAAATTACTTAATCCGACAAAAAGAGAATTTCAAAGTCACTAAATTGTTTTCTTATTCATTAAAGAGTCTCAGTCGCAATTTTTTAGTTAATTATTTGGATTTTTAAAAGCGATCAAACTTTTTAGTTTCACCTCAAGGAAGTGAAAACTTGATTAAAAACAAGAAGTTTGTAATAGTAAAAAAATTAAAACAACGATTTTGACACCTGTCAATTAGAATAAAACAAATAAATTAGAAAAAGAGTAAAATAATTTTTTTTTTAATTCACTTTTTTTAAATTTCATAACTTCACTTTCAAAAGAGTTTTATTTGAAAAAAACTTTTATAGTACATAAAATTTTACAGAGTTGTTTCACATTTACGGATTCTCCCAATGAAAAAAATACTACTGATAAAATACAATTATTTTTGGGAATTTTTACTTGATTTTCCTTTTTGAAATTTTTATACTCAACTTTGAATAATTGATTTTATGAAGTCAAGTGTTAAGAAACTCTATAAAATTAGTTATTCTTCAAAATATTCTTTGTCAACGAATGTTTGATAAGAAACCGTTCGAAGATTTAAAAAAATGGAATGAAAAAATAATTTGAAATTTATTAGAATTTATCAGTATTTATTGCAAAATAAATTGAACAAAATTTTCATTCACCTTTCCAATGAAAGATTTTATTATCCTCTAAAATTTGAATTTTTTAATTAGATTAAACCCGTTTAAATTTTTAATTTTCTCATCTAGAATTGGGGACTTTCGATAAATAGATTTTTATTTTTTAGAATGTCATTATTTTGGGAAAACTGAAGGAAAAAGTTGATCTTTATTGTTTTGAAATTAACACTAAGTGTTGTCTTTGTTAAAAAATAAGGGTATTATTTTAGAAAGTCATTTTTAGAGATTATGGACAAAATAGAGAAGTCGCAAATTAACGTAAGTTGATAGTTGAGTAAATGATATTAGGGATCACCATGGTTTATCTCTCTAAAAAATTAATTAGTAAAATAGTAAATATTTATCAATCGAATAAGTTAAAAATGATCCTTATATTAGTAAAAAAATCGAAGAATGAAAGAAAAAAAATAAAATTTGGGTTTTCAACAATAAATTGACATCTTAGCTGCAAAAGATCTTTCTTGTATTTGTCTCGAAATAAGGTTTAGTTATTAAAATAATTCAATTTTTTTCAAAAATTAAAAAAAATAATTAAAGGGGCGAAAAAAATCCCTAACAAGATTTTTAATTGTGAATATTAGTAAAATTTTTATGTAATTTCATTTATTTTCAATCAAATCCTTTTTTTAAGAATCAAACTTTTTAAATTATAACTCACCCACTTATTAGAATGATGATTAATGAAATTCCACTTGTTCAAAACCCCATTCAATCAATCAAAAAACAATTAGAAAAATTATCATTTTTCAAACTCTTAGTAAACCTCTATAAAACTCGATTGTTTTTGAAAAAAGTTGATCTACTTTAGACTATCAAACAATTCCCGGGTATTCTAGAGACACCTTACTTTGATGAACTTTGGGTAGGTGTATTATTAATCTCATAAAAAAATTGGTTATTTATAAAATGGATTTAATTGAAAATAAATTAAATTTTTCACCAATTTTCCTAATATTCACAATTAAAAATCTGTCTGAGGATTGTTTTCATGCCTGGTATTTTTTTTCACTGCTATACATTTATTTTTTTAAAAAATTATTCTTTCTTAGGGAATATATTGAAATTATAACCCAATTTTTCAAAAAAAGATATAAAAATTTTCATACTTTAGTTTTTTATGTTGATGATTATTGTGAAATTATGAAAATTAAAAAAAATTACCACTAAACTAGATTTCAAAATTTTTGACTCACTTTATAATGTTTATAGAAGCTGTTTTGAGTGTTTATTCCAGTATTCTTAACAAAAAAATATTATCAAATTTTTGGATCAGAATCATTTTTTCTAATTTTGCAAATTAGTTAGTTCTGCTTTTTCAAATTTTTGTTTTTCTTTATGTTTTTGTTTTTGTTTTTCTTTTTTTTTTTCATAATCGTTTTTTTTTAATTTCTTTTTTTCTGTTTCTTTTTTTTTTTTTTTTTTTTTTTTTTAAAGATCATGTGAAAAAAAAAAAATAATAATCAAAATGAAAAGTTCGGCTATATAATGTCTTTGAAAATGAATTTAATTATTCAAAAAAATCTTGTTGTTCAACTTTTTTTCAGTAAAATTTCAGTAAATAAAAATCTGTAATGCTTATTTTAAAAATTGTTACTCAGTTTTTTTTTAGTTTTTGGTTTTATTTAATTTTTAATTTTTAATATACCAGGTTATTATATATTTACAATGATTTCAAAGTGAATTACAAATCAGGTTTAGTTATTAATTGTTTTTAAATACTAAAGGATAATTTTTTTTTTCAATTTATTATTTCAGGTCACTAGAATGTAAAAATAAAAGTGAAAAAAAAGTTATACAAAACTACAATTTCAATTATCATTTCATCCTTGTTAATCGATCTTATTCACAATATAATCAACATTCCATTTCTTAAAAATCTTGAGGGTGTTGTATTTATTGTTTTTAATAGTACCACGATTTTTAAAAGTCTTGGGTCTGGGAATTAGGTCTATTTTGGGGTAAAAATTTTAAATAAATGTGACAATGAATTTTCTTTACATTCAACTTTAGTATATTTTTTTGAAGAGATAATAATGAAAAGTTTTGAAAACACTCTACTCATCTAAAAAACTTAAATATGGAAAAAAATAACATGCGATAAATATTGAGAGTTTCCTAGGTTTTTTTTTACTTTTTGGAATAAACCTAAATTTTCTTAAAATTTTCTGTTTATTTCAAAAATTAAAAAAAAACTAACTAGAGTGTCCTGGGTTTTCCAGAATTTAAAAGAATTGAGTAAAAACAAGGAGTTTACCCAATTCTTTTGAATTTTGGAAAACCTAACGGAAAATCAAAGAAAAATTATTTTTTCCAATTTAAGAGAACAAATAATTCTTTAATAGTCATAATGATTGGTTCACTATTTGAAAAATATTCCTAAGATTTAAAATACTTTTAAAATATAATAAAATTACCTTTTATCTAGAAGAAAAAAGTTTTGAATTTTTTTAATATTAAATTGAAAAAAAATTTAGCTGGTAAAATTGGATGATCCAACTTAAATTGTAAAACATCTTGTAAAATATTTTTTGATCACAGATCCTTTATTAACCAATCGTTTTTATTCTAATTGATGTTATTAAAAAGTGTAAAATAAACAAATATTTAATTTTTTTTTGAAAAAAATTTTTCATGACCATGGTTAGTCACAATATTTGAAAAAGAGTTTAGTTACTTTTTACAAGTTCATAATCTAAATTAATTAAAATTATAAATATTATTTTCTTGTATATTATTAGATTGAGAAAAGGTATTAATAAAAATATCTTTTCCAAATGGCATTTTTTAATTGAGATCGTATGTAAAAATACTAAAAAGGAATATTTTGAATAGGAAAATAGGGATGTTTTTTTTTATCAATTTTCCAAATCGAAAGATTATAAATTTAAATAAAAGTTTTCTTTATATTGAATAGTTTATTATTAAATAATTTACATAATAGATATTTTTGAACCATTTCAACTACTTGGTATAACTATGGTTGGCCTGTAGTTCCTATATTTTTTTATTTGAAAAGGGGGTATGACTACTAATAATTAAAATCTAAACAATCATTTAATATTAATTACAGAATGATTAATGGTTATATTTATTTCAAAAACGAATTGAATATTTATTAAAAACAGAGTAAAAAAGTCAAAAATCGAATGTTAAGTTAAATATTCAATAGATTTATTTGAATTTATCAGTAAAACAGAAAAAAAGTTTCACTTCATTTGTGTTCAAAAAAACGGCATTACTTGAAACTATTTATTGATCAATTTTTATTATAGTTATTTCCAAGAAAGTGGGGCAAATTTATTTTAAAATATACATATTAAACTCGATTTTCAAAAAGGTATTTAACTATGCAAAATCCTTAACAACTATTTATTAATTCTATGCTATAATTCAATTAGTTTGTTTGTATTGTATTAATTAATTAAAGATATTAAATTTTATTGGTCTCAATTTCTTTTGATGTTTTTTAGGGTGTGGAAATTGGTGTTTATTATATTCTTTTTGATCGAAATAATTGTTTTCTTTAATTGTTTAACTCAAAAAAATTTTTTCAAATAGAATTGAAAATATATAACTGCCATGAGTGTTTAAAAAACCAATTGAATCGATTTCGCATTTCCAGTTTTTTAATGAAATTGTTCGAACCTTGTTACAGTCAGTTTCACTTTTAAGACACAAACTTTCTACGAAATTTAAGGCACAAAAAAAATCTCGAATTAAGGTACAAAATTCAAATTCTAGTAAAATAATTTGAGAAAATTAAAATTCCAAAAAATTGTGCTTTAATTTGAGATTTTTTTGTGCCTTAAATTTCGTCGAAAGTTTGTGCCTTAAAAGTGAAACTGACTGTATGACCAAAAAAAGTTCTATTTTTTTTTTTTTTTCCTTTTTTCAGAAATATTCCAACTAACATGCTTTGAATTCAATACAATGGACATTGATTCAATCGGTATTACTATTCCACTTAATTTTAGTATTACCAATTAATGAATTACCTTCACTAACAAAGATTATTTTTTCTAAATATAAAAAAAAAAAGTCCTACTTTTTTGGAAATAACTTATAACAAAATTGTCAATTTTTGAAAATTTATTTACCTTTTTTGAAAGAAATTAATTATTTAAGTGGTACGGTTAATTAAAATTATCTAGTTTGGGGGTTGGGGTTATATAGTGGTAGAAGGGAAAAAATCACAAAATGAGAAAAATAAAAGAAAGAAATGTAAATTTATTAAAATGTGTTGAAATATTTTTTATATTTGAAAGTAATAATCGCATTCTGAAAATGCTAATTTACAATAAAAGAAGAAAAAACAAAAAAAAAAAGGGGGGGGGGGGGCGTGTGTTAGAGATATTTTTGATATTTAAGTTATTAAAATGGTTTTAGATTGAATTAAAAAAATTTTCCAAGGGTACACTTTTATAATTTTTTTATTTAAATAAACACAATTGTCTATTTTTTTTTTATTTTTGGATTTTTCGCCTTACAATCAATGTATTGTTTAGTAAATATATTATTATATCATTAGAAAGGGGGGTAAAACTAATTATAAATAATCCCCAACCCCGAGTAAATAAAATAAACAAATTAAAAAATTTTTTTCATCCATTTTCAGTTACAAAATTGATCCAAGGTGAAATAAAAAAACAAATATCAAAAATAAAGATTATAAATATAAAAAAAAATCAAAATATTTGAAATTATCAAAGGTTTTGATGATGGCATATATTTTCATGATATTAACAAATAATTGATAATAAAATGAAAAAAATTTGATTAGTGCTACTTTATCATAAAAAATTATAGTATCATGATATTCAACATTATGGAGATATTCCACATTATCCTGAACATTGAAAAATTATTTTTTTGAGATCAACTTACAAAAAATCTCTTGACTTTTACAAAGTCATAGGACTTTTATAACACTTTTACACTTTAAAATTTTTAGAAAGGGTTGCAAGGGTTACGAATTGTCCCCAAGTGTTTCAAAGATTTTGAAAGGTAGAAACATATTATAAACAGAATTTGACTGTTTGTTGTGGATTAAAAATTTTTTTTCTTTTCATTTTTTTTTTTTTTTCAATTTTCACTTAACATTAAATCTCCAAAAGAATTATATGATCATTATAATAATAATTCATTTCAACAATATATTTAAATCTAAAATATATGCGTTTTTTTAAAATGGGTATATTGCATTCACAAGTTAAATAACCAAAAAGAAGAAAGGATAATTGGCCTTTTTCTTGGTGATGGATCAAACAAAAACTTCTATGCTCTAAGCCCTATTTTCTATACAATAAAAAGATACTCTGTCGAGTAGAATAATAACAAAAATAACAATTTTACAAGAAATCTTAATAATCGGTGATCATCTCGCTAGATTGTTGTGTGGGTTTTTGAAGGGTTATACAACCCCTTTCAACTTCCTGAGAATGTTGAAAATGTTTTAACCGAAGAATACATTTTTTAAAGAACGAGTTAAGGTTGGTTTTTTTTACAAGTTCTTTTATTCAATACAATTTACAACACAGGAATTGACTGAGATAATATTTATTTATCTTTAGTTCTATTGTTATTGGTATATACGGATAAATAAGTTTGTCAAGCAAACTAAATGATAATACAATAAAACTCTTTGATCTGATCTTTAATTGAGTCAAGTATCAGTGATTTTCTTTCAAATAAGATAAAAGAATATTAAAAAAAAAAAAAAAAAATAGTAAATTATGAATTATTAATCACAGGTTATCTAAATTTTGTTTATTGTTGAAAATTTTTGTATAGTGTGTTCATTTAATAAGTATACATAGTATAGATATTTTTTATTTTTTAATACAAATATTATCAAAATTAACTAATTTAAATTTTTAATTATATTGTTTTTCACTTTTGTTATTTTGAAGAATTTTTTCGATCACTCCTCTTCTCAGCAAATAACCAAAGAAATAGAAGAATTATTTTTCAAAATACAAGTTGGTATTCATGAAAAAAATTACACCTTTACACCCGAGAGTAATAAATTTGTGTTTTAAAAATAAAATTTTTAGTGGGTAAACAAACTATTAATAAGTATTTTAATTAATGTTAAAAAATGTATTTGGATCCATACGTATAATATATTTAGAACTGGTACCCAAAATCCTTTAGAAGACAAATTTCTTGAAAGTGTGAAATTTATATCACCCAGTTCCAAAGATCTCTAACTAAAAAATATATTTTTTGAAGGATTTACAAATAGAATAACAAATATCAAAAAAAAATCATATAAAAAAAAAAGAGAGGAAAATTATTACTTTTCAAAATGGTTCAATTATATTGAAATATATTGCTTTTATGTATTTAAAAACTTTTTCTCAGGTAAACTGGGGTGGTTAAGATAGGCCGGGGTATGTTAGTATGGTTTGAATGGTATGTTAGGAAATTTTTACTAAATTTAGAAAAAAAAAATAATCATAATATGGAATTAGACTTTTGTCATTTGTTTTAAGGTCTTATAATTTTCCACTTAACTATGATTGTTAAAATTGTTTTTTGAACATTTTTTACAAATATTTAGTATTGATCATTTCAGCTTTTTGGTTTTTCTACAATTTAATTAATAAAATACTACTAAATATAAAATAATTTTTCTGATTTTCCCTACCACAATTATAAATAATCATTAAAAATCATTTAAAACTTTCACACCAAAGAAAATAATCAAAAAACTCTTCAAAAAACGAAAAAATCCAATTTGACCTTATTTATACTTTGTCCAAATTTAAAATTTAACAATATATCCCAAAAGAACTATCAAATAGCAAATAAACTAACACAAAAATTAAAACATAAAGCAGACGATTTTATTTTTAATCAAATTGTACCGTATTTATGAAAAAAAATTGTTTTAGAACTTTTAATTTTTTCATTAATACAAACAATTTTACTTGTTTTTTTTTTAAATCTTCTTTTTTTTTAATACTTTTTTATAAAATTTAAACAAACTGATCTTTTTCAAGGATATCTTATTAGAAAAATGAATTAATTTATCAAATGAAATTCTCAAAAGGCAAAATCAAGACAAATTTGTCTTTTAATCGCTGCCTTCGTCCCAGCTTTCTTCTGTAGTTGGCCCGTATGATTCTGGTTCGTCATAATCATCTTCGTCAGAGTAATTGTCTTCGTCTTCATCATAATCTTCTGAAGGTGGCTCTGGAAATTTGTCTGGGGCAAAGTCATCATCTTCTGGATCAGATTCTGTTGGTGGTGAAGAGATTTCTCCCTCATAATAAACGATTTTTTTTCGTGGTTGTTTTTTTTGGGTTGTTGTTGTTGTTGTTGTTGTTGTTGTATCTGTATTCGTTTGGGTAGTATTCGTTTGGGTAGTATTTGGAATTGTGTTTGTGTTTGTGTTTGTTTTTGGAAGCACGTTAGTGTTTGTTGTGAAATTATTTTGGGTTTGTACAATATTTTGGGTAGTTTCAGTTTTCACATTTGTGTTTGTGTTGGTGTTTATATTTGGGTTTGTGTTTGGGATTGTGTTGGTTGTGTTATCAATAACTCGTCGTTTTTTATTTTCAGAATCTTTGTTTGGATCAATTATGGCAAAGGAATCGAGTTCGTCTCGTTTTCTTTCAAGTGGGTCGTTGGGAAGGGTTGACATTATTTGGTTCTTTGTTGTTTTTTTAAACCAAAAAGAAATTAATAAAAAAAAAAAAATTGTAAAACAAAAATGAAAAAATGAAAAGTTTTCGATTGTTTCAAATTTTGTATTTTTAGTTGTTGCTATCCTCGGTTTTTGAAGTCTCAAGTTAAAATATTTGGGATGATTTTTTTTTTAAATTTTTGAACTTTTATTTTCTTTTTTTTTGAAAAAGTGAGAAACTTAAAAAAAGATTACACAATGAATTTATGAAAGATTTCATTTTTATAAACTTGAGGAAAAAATTACATAACGGATTTTTGAAAGATCTTTTTTTATTTGCCTTCAAAAGGCGTTTTTTCTTGTTAAAATCTTTTTTTAATTTACTTTTATATTTTTTTTGAAAAGGAAGTTTTTTTAAATCTTTAATTTTTTTTTTCTAATTCGTTTTTGGATTAAAAAACACTTAATAATGAATTTTTCAAAAATGAATATTAAAGTCATTTTTTGAGAAATTCAAAAACGTTTTTGAATTTCTTTGTTTTTTTTTTAAATAAAGGTAAAAGTTGACAGAATGTAGATCTAGAAATTTGAAACATTAATTAACTTTGTAAGTTTTAACAAAAAATCTTCTTGAGTTTTGATCTTTTTTTCAAATGTTTCTGGAAACAAAAGGTTTAAAATAATTTCTTTCAAAATTCGAGGGGAAAGTTTCTCACACTATTGAGCACAAACGATGATTTAAAAAATTTATGGTTGACCTTTTGTTTTGATTTTTGTTCAAAAAAGCTTTTTTGTTTTAAATTATTTTTTTAAGGTTCTTCAAACTTGAATATTATTTTCCTAGAAATTCAACAAAACACATTTTTGTGATCTAAATTCAAGAAAGGAACAAAATATAAAACAAATAGAGTATTTTACTTATTGATGGTATTTAAATTATTAAGGAGAAAAATTTTCATTTTATTTTCATTCCTTTTTCTTTGACAACAACAAATTACAACCCATAACTTTGAGAATTCTATTTATAAAAAAAAAATTTGGAAAATGAAGATATAATTAGGCCCCATTGAAAATTAAAATATCGAGGGTACCATTTTTAATATATGTGGCAAAGGAATTTTATAAAATTTTAAACAAATTGGCACATTAATAAGGCATTTATTATACAAATTTCCATTCTTCAGGTTTGGCTGATCGATTTTTGGAGATCTGGATTTTTCGTGCTTTTGAAGATGACATATATTATCACAGTATGAACAATTAATTCACAATAAAATAAAAAAAAATGTGATTATCCCTACTTAATCACAAAATTGCGATATTCCATATTAAAGCAATAAAATGAAAAATTAATTTTTGAGATCAACTTTAAAAAAAGTCGCTTGACTTCTACAAAACCTTTACCCCCCACCACCCATTAAACAACCCAGCAATGAAAAAAATCAATTTTATCCGTTTCAATAATTATTTTATTCTTTTTTTTTTAAATTTTAGTTTTATTTTTTAAAATATTTTAGAATCTAAATTTTAATTTTTTTGAGTAATTTATAAAATAATAATAGATACGATTTATTGATTGGTTTCTACTGAAAAATAAACAACCATTTTTTAATTTATTGTTTCAGGAGAGACATACCCCTTTGAAACGTTATCTTATTATATTATAACCCAAACAACACCATAAATATCATAACCCTTATTAAGTAATTAATTCCTAATTTTTTAATCATCTTTCTAAATTTAAATACATGGATCAAAAAATTAAAATCTAATTTTTTAATATTTAATATTTATAACTATAAAAATGAAAAAAAAATCACCAATTGTATAATTTCAAGATTTATTCAAAAATTTTTATTAAAAAAATCCAATTAAACTATTTTTCAGTCAAAAGAGCCCAGTTGTAATGTGTATAATACACGTGTTTAAAGGGTTTACATAGATATTAGAAGAAAAATTTTATTTCGGAAATTTTCAAAATTGAAAACAATATTTTACATTTTTTTTTATTTTTTTCTATTTTTTTTTAAAACGTCACACAAGTGCAAAATTTTTTTTTTGATATTTTTGAAAAATTGAAAATTTTACTAAGAGTGAAAATTCGTTTCACAGCATAGTATCTAAATCAAACCTGAAGTCAATTTTCCAATAGCTTATTTTTTTTTCGTTTTCATTGCTAAAAAGTGAAAAAAATTCATTTTTTTTTCCTATTAAAATTACTAGAAAAAAAAATTTTTTTTTATCATTACAGTCAGTTCCACTTTTAAGGCACAAACTCTCAACGAAATTCGAGGCAAAATAATAATCTCAAATTAAGGCACAAAATTCAGTTTCTAGTAAAAATAAATTGTTAAAAAAAAATATTCCAAAAAATGTGCCATAATTTGAGATTTTTCTGTACCTCAAATTTCGATAAAGTTTGTGCATTAAAAGTGGAACTGACTGTATTATTTGGATTTATTACTCATTTTCTCTTTGAAAAAAATCAAGTACTAGCATTGCATGTACAAAATGTTTGCGGATGATCTAATTTTATTTCTGAAAGGATCATTAATAGAAATTGATATATATATAAGGGATATATATATATATATATAAACTCCATTTCACTCAAAGGGGCCCAGCCAAAAATGAAAAAGTCACTTTATTTTTAAGAATCAACCAAACTTAGATTGTTTAGAAATACGAGAAATAATAAACTTCTTATAAGAGTCCATAATTATAAAAGAAACACATGAACAAACCATAAATTTCAAAAAAAAAAATGTTAAAAAATTTTTTGGGCCCCATTCATTGGAACGTCTCGTGCAAAATTCTCAATTTCCAAAGGAAATTAAAATCGTTGATAATAAGATTTTTTACTTGTAAATGTATGAATTTTAAAAGAACATACAAAGCTTAACTTTTCTTAATGTTTATTTCGTTTTTCAAACATTTTTTTTTTTCAAAGTTAATTTTTAAAAAAAAAAAAAAAAAAAAAAAAAAAAAAAAAAAAAAAAAAAAAAAAAAAAAAAAAAAAAAAAAAAAAAAAAAAAAAAAAATGAGAAAAAATGATTTTGATCTAAAAATTGAAAATTTTAGTTTCATAAGAGTAATGAATTAAACTCATAGAATGTCTTCCATTTCTTCAATAAAACTGGGCCCCTTTGACTGAAAAAGAGTTTATATATATATGTATATATATAATTTTGAATTAAAATAATAGAGATATAACAAGTAATAAAAAAAGAGATAAAAAAGATATAAAAAATCTAATTCTATAATTAAAAATTGTAAGAGGAAAAAGAATAAGAAAATGTTTAATATTTAAGAATCAGGGTAAATGTGGATCAAACCACCAATTTTTGATAAATTTTATTTTTTTTAAGAATAAAAAATCTCTATCATCTTTAAAATCATAAAAATTAGCAGCAATAATTGATGTTTTTATTTGTTTTCCAATTTCTTTTTGATTGTTCCATGATGATCCATAACTGAAAATTATATTAAATAAGAATAAGAATAATAATAATAATAATAATAGATTTTCATATAATTAGTTGAAATTTTATTTGAAATATACAATTGAAGAGTAAAAAACTTATAAATACTCTCAAAACAAAAAAAAGCATTAAATCAAGAGCGTGTTGATTTTTTTTGAGAGAGCAAAACAAAAAAATACATTAGTAAATATCTTTAAATTCAAAGAGTAATTTTGATCAGTCCAATAGTTAGATACTAAGTAATTTATTATATTTGAGTTCTTCTATTTGGAACAACTCAACTTTAATTTAATATCAATTGTTGAAAAAAACATATCAATCAAATTAAAAAAGTTATACCTTTCAAAAAATGAAATGAAAATAAAAACTATAAGATGAAAAAAATGATTTTCTAATGAGACACTAATCTAAAATATTTCCAATTTGAATAAAATTCTATTATTGCGATTCTAAGAACTATTTTAATCGGGTGGAAAATTTTAAAGTTTGGTTTATATTAAATATGCTTGAAATTAAAATATTTTTTGTTTTTCAAATATCTTTTTTACAAAATAATTATTAAGGAAAGAAAAAAAATTAAAACATTATTTCATTTCATAAAAATTTGTTTTGAAAAATTTTAATAGAAACAATTTTTTGAAGTATTCAAGAAAATCTGAAAATTTTGTCTTTTTTTCAAATAGATTGGAAAAAAATTAAAAAAATTAACAACTAAAAAAAATGAAAAATATTTTCTTTTTTTTTTTTTTATTGTTGAAGAGAGGTGATTCAACAAAATTACCTCCTATTTGCCTGAAACTCTAAAATTGTATTTAGGGTTTTTTTATCCTAACTGTAATGTAAGCAGGATTACAGCTCAAAGGATATCTTTTCTTTAAAAAATGAAAAGAATAAATTATTTCGGAAAAAAGACAAGAAAAAGAGAAAGAAAAGCAAGAAATGAAAGAGAGTCAAAAAATAATAGAAAAAAAGAAAAAACTTCAGTGAAAAGTTTTTTTTTGTGCCCCAAGTGTTGAATGGGCTGGTGGTTGTTTCCTTTTATGTCGTTTTTTTGGATCGCCACCATAGGTTGTTTTAATAAAGAGTTCTAAATATTTGAACAACTATAGATCAAATGAAAAAAGGCTGCTTTATTAAATTTTGATTTAGAACTTTATAGATGGGTTGAATCTAAAAAGCTCTGGTTTTTAAGAATAAGATTTGGTTTTCGAAATTTTCTTTTCAGTTGCTTTGCTTTTTTTTTTTTTTTTTTTTTTGTGTTATTTTTTTTTTTTTTTTTTTTTTTTTTTTTTTTTTTTTGTAAGTTTCCCAAATCTTGTTTTCGCAAAATCCCAGTACAAGATACCGACTCGACAGCAAAAACCCAGTCAAAGTAACGACTCGACAGATAGTACGGAAAGTTCAATTCGGTTCACTTTGGTTGGTTTCCGATCGCATTCGTTGGATTCAGTTCAGTTGCATAAGTCCAGCTCAATTCGTCGAAGATCTGATCATGAACAAGTTTTGTTGGGTTAGTCATGATCAGGTCAACCAATTCTTATAATGATTTTTTATTCCTTTTACCTTCCCCAAACACCTAAAAAAACAAAAAAAGAAGGAACATAGAGCCCAAGTAACTTAAGAAGGGAAATTTGGAAAAGGTAAAAAGTATAAAAAATAAAAATATTTTCTTTTTTTAAAATGTTTAAAAAATCTCAAAACTTTAATTATTATAATAAAACCTACATAAATTAATTAGAATTTTTTGAACTTTTTATTTTTATTTTATTTTATTTTTTCCCTTTTTTTTTGAATTTAGTGTTCAAGGGTTGAAATTAGACTAATTTTTTTTTGGGTAAAAATGATGGAAAAATTAAAATTAAATTAAAAAAAATCTGATATTTGGTTGATTGTGAAATATAACAATGGAAACCATACCTGACATGAAAAAAAAACATCACAAGATTTTTTAATTGTTAATATTAGTAAAATTATTGTGTAATTTCTTTTATTTAAAATCAAATCCTTTTTTTTTTCCGAGAATCAAACTTTTAAAATTATAACTCATATACTTATTATTATTATGATTAATGAAATTACACTTGTTCAAAACACTATCCAAATAATCAAAAAAAAAAAAAAAATAAATAAAATCAATAAAAAAGAATAAAAATTATGATTTTCCAAATGATAGAAAACCTCTATAAAATTTTATTGTTTTTTCAAAAAAAGTAGATCGACTTATGCTATCAAACAATTACATGAGTATTCTATAGACATCCCACTATAATGAACTATAAGTAGGTTTATTATTAATTTCATAAAATTATGGTTATTTATAAAAAGGATTCAATGATATTATTAACAATTACACAACAATTTTTCTTGTATTCACAATTAAAAATCTTTTCGGTTTTTTTTTTCAAAACAGTTATTTTTTCACTTCTATACGACTATTTTAAATGGATTAAAGAAGTAAGAAAAATTTTCAAATTTTGGGTGTTGTAATTTATGTGAAACTGGATGATTCAAATCATTTCTTGAATCAAATATATTGATATTTTAATAAAGACAAGTGTGGAATATATCTTAGTATATGATATTTCCATACCAACTAAAAAATGTAATTCAAAAAAAATGAAATGATTGATCAAAAAAAAAATAAATACAAATCTTTTATTTCTTGATCTTATCTGTAAAATTTGACATAATTACTTATTCTTTATTTGGTTTTGTTTTTAATTCTTTATGAAAATACTTTTATTTGTAAAATTTTTACTAACAAATTACTTTTTATTTTTAAAAAAAATTTCAAAAATGGATTTAAAAATCCTATTTTCATTTAATTCATCTAATTCTTAATTGGTTCAAAAAATAGGATATTTATTAAATTCTTCTTGAGAAATAAGGATTTATTGGATTTCGTTTGATTTTATAATTATTTATTTCCCATCAAACCGAGTATTAAAATAATTATGAGTCTGATTGGAATTTTTCCAAAATTTTCATTTATTTTGATTTGAATATTTTGAAACTGTCTTTAGATTCCTAGAATTCAACGCTTAAATTGTATTTTTTGAAATAAACCACATTCCAAAAATTTGGGCACACCCAAAATCAAAAATAGTCAAAAAAAAATCCAATTTATTGTATTTTTCCAAACCTAATATAAAACCATATTTAAGTTATAGTGCATTAATGTTTTTAATAAGTAATCATTTTAATCCAAATAAAAGAAAAAAATATAAAACTCAAAAATAAAAATTGGTGTGTCCAAAATAATGAAACGAGTGATAACAAAAAATGTATTTTGGTAAATTTGTTGAAATTTCACCAACAATTGTTGATCGATCAAATAATAAGATACCATCAACCAATTGTATGTGGTTTTTCTATTAAACAAACCAACACTAACCTTCTATCAAACATCAAAAAATTACAGATCTAACCAAAGAGATTACGTAACTGGAAAAAATAAATGAAAACAAAACAAAAAAAGACAAAAAATGAAAATAGTTGTCAAATCAAAATTCTATCACAAATTGAATTTAAAGTGTGGTATTGCTATTCTTTCAACTGTTTAAACTGTGTACATTTTTTTGGAATATAGTTTAGTATTCTTTATTTTGGTTTTGTTCGATATAAATATTTGAAAAAAGAATTTTGAAAACAAATTTGTATAAAAAATGTTTTGTATAATAATAATATATACTATTAAATGTAAAATAAAAAGATCAAAATTTTCATTCTGCCTTCGAAAAAATCACATTCCAAGAATTAAAATAAGTCTACAAAGTCCTCAATACTAAAAGGGAAATATTAATTGAAGCTTGTTTATTGAATTAAAATTTGAAATCTTAGATGGTTAATAAAAACATTTTTTGGAAACCTGAATGAAAATTTTGTTTCATTTATTTTGAAACAAATAGTAGTATCGGGGAGAGAAAATCAAGTTCATAGCTTGTTTGGATTCATACAAATTAAGAAGATAAAGATAACAAATATTCGAAAATAGGCTGTAGTCATTTTTTTTTTCATTCTTGATTTCGACAAATTTATTTGGAAGGGTGATCTTTCGTTTTTGGTTCTTCAAAAAAGTTAATATTTGTTTTCATACACATATCCTTTCGGGTCTTTTTTTTTTGGTTTACTCTATGATTAATTCCACTCATTCCCAGTATAAACACATTTCTAGATCCAAAAAAAATTAATAAAACTCGAAATTAAATCTGAAAAAAATGTTCAAAAAATCGAAAAATCAAAGATTCAACTCTAAATTACTTTGTTTCTTTTAACAAATAAAGTGGCAAATGCTGTTTTGGTTTGAAAGTTTAAATATCTGGTGGCACTCAAAAAATATTTTCCAGTAATGTTTCTACAATTAAAATTTTTCGAAACGGTAAAATGTGCTTACTTCCTTAAAGATAATCTTTTGTGTAGGACATGCGTCGTTTCGAACTCATGGAGTGTATGGAAATTTTGGTGTAGTTGTGTTATCGAATTATCGGCTTTATTTTAGTGAAATAAAGCCTTATTATTGATCGAACTCGTTAAGTGTGCCGAAATTTTAGCAAAGTGAGGTTATCGAATTATTGGCTTTACTTTAGTGAAATAAAGCTGGTACATTGATCGAACTTGTGAAGATGATCGAAAATTTTAGTGAAGGTATTTTAATTTTTTTTAGAAAAAAAAAGAAAAGAAAAAGAAAAAATAAAAAAAAAAAATTTCAAACAAAAGACAATAACCAACGAATGACAGAAGGTGCTAATAGCAGCGGTATATTTATCTACCTCTATATATTCAGGTCATAATTCCAAAATATTTGCTTAATCCGAGTAAGTGTTGTTAGCTTATTGTTCTGTTGTTAGGGATTTGACTAATTAATTGTAAATTCTTTTTTTCTTAATGCCAGCTAAAATGAATGTTGCAAAAAGCTTTGTCAAGAAAATTTGTTGAAAATGAATTAGGTTGAAAAAAAAGAAGAAAAAATGAATTTTAAACTTCTTTGTTATTTTTAAGAAAGTGTTTTTTTGTTCTCTAAAGACAGGTGGGTATACTCCATTACAAATAATTGATGAAAACACACCCCAATCTTGAAAATCATTTTTAATAAAGTATTTCACAATACCACTCGAAAAGAAAAGTAAAAAAATTTTCAAGTTTTGATCGAAGAAAGAAAAAAACAACAAAAAACCGAAATAATTATTAAAGAAAAAGAGAAAGGACTTTTTAAAGAATGAGAACTATTTCGCCTCAATGTTATTGAAGCAACAGTAATGAAGAAAACTTAAAACACTCAAATTTTGGATATTTCATTTTTGCACATGTGCATTCAGTTGCAAAATTTTTTTTTATTGCAAGATCAATAGTTACTTGGTAAAAATGTGTTATTAGAATGTTATTGAAACCATGTAAAGATTGTTGAGAAATCATATTGATTTCTATTGCAATTCTATTCGATCTTTGATCTTGATATTTGTTTAATAAATACAGGAAAAATTTCCACTTCATTTTCATTTGTTTTTTCAAACAGTTACCACAAATATCAACAAAGTTTGTTTGAGGGCTTGGTTTCTAAAAGAAAAGTATGAAAAATGAAGTGAAAAATGTTTCATATTTATTATTCATATACCAGTAAAAGATCAAAACGAACATCGTTGTTTTTCTCAATAGTACCCGATTATTTGAGTTTTTCAATTTTTAAGATAATCTATTGATTAATTAGTTTTCTTTCAGACATGTATCAACACTTTTTTGAAGTGTGTTATTATACGTATTTCTTATTTGTTCTTCGAAGGTCAATTTTTAAAATAATTGATATTTGAGAAAAATCTTGTATCCCTTTGACTTAAACAGAGTTTAATTGCCATTTTGATGTCTTTTCGACGAAAATAGTTGGAAAACCAATTGATTTTCAATATATATTAATAATCTTATAAAATAACCTCTTCCATCAATTATCTAATTTTTAAATAAATTAAATTATTTTAACAACAAATATCAACAACCTTTCAAAAAAAGGAAGACCTCTCAAATAACTAATACCATCGAATTTGATTTTTAAAAAGATAATTACTTTTTATTATTTTCATTGTAAATTATTCATTTTTTATTTTTAATATTTATGGTTATTGAAAAGTTGTACAATGACAAAAAGAAGACAAAAAGAAGACAAAAAGAAACTAATTTGGAAACAATCTACTAGTATAAAACCAAGAGAGTTTAAGTTTGACTGTGAATAAAATAGATATAAGAATTAAGAACAGCCGAGGTTATATTGATGTATATAACAAAGAAAAAAAAAAAAAAAAAAAAAAAAACAATTCCAATAAAATACCCAGATGATTAACTGCCATATATTGAAAATGAGACTTTAAAAAATTTAAAGTAATATATCTAGAGTTATAAAACAACTTTTATTAACGGTTTCCCAACCCACAATGTTCAATTATTTTTATTAATCTTATATTTTTTTCCCCAAAAATATATAAAAACAGATTTCTCATTTCAAATAAAATGGAACATCAATTTTTAAAATATTTATTTTTGATTTTTATTTTTTTGTTTTAATGAGTTTTCAATATCCAAAAGGGTGTATTTTATGTTATAAGGAGTTTCTTATATTCTATAATGATACCACAACTAGTCTGATTCAATTATGAATAATCCTTGAAAATTTCAACCACCCCCAATCTTTGAAAAAGAGTTTACACACCTATACAACAGAAAGAAAATAACTTCCCAACCAATAATCTCCAAATAAACGGATTAACCTTTAAAATTTTTCTCAAAATTCAGATTTTTTCTAAAATTCTTTGGGGTTCGTATTACTCTGTAACACTAATCTGTATCGGATTTGTAAAATCTGATTTTCAAATTAAAAACAACATTTCCTTTTCTGGGAAACCCAAACATGAAATTGTCAACAAAATCTACATTTAATATTAATTATAAACGATATTAGTTTCTTAGAAATCAAAATTTAGTAAAAAAAAATCTTATAAAAAAGAAAATAAAATTAATAAATATTAACAAAAAAAAGAATATATTTTTTAGTTAGATTTAGAACAATAACAAATTTTTAAAAAATGGGAAAACTTTTATCCTACCCCCATTCATAATTTGAACCACCCCAAAAGTTCAATAAGTTAACATTTGAAACCGATTGATATATATATATATATCCCGAGTATTTAATTAGGTTTTATATAGGAACAAGAAAAAAGAAACAGATTTTGTTTGAGACATCAGTTTTATACCAAAGAAACAAGTTTTTTGAATCACCAACATTTAGGATTCTGTTTTAGTTAATGAAAAAATAAATACTACCACTTTACCAATAAAAATTTTACAGACAATTAAACATTACGAGTATATGTTATAAAATAACTAACCACACGCTCGACAAATATATTACTACAATTATTATTTCATCTTTATTACTCGACTTTATTTATTATATAATCAAGATTCCAATTCTTAACAATACGGTGGCTGTTGTATTTATTATGCTAACAATACTATAATTTTTAAAAGTCTCTAGTTTAGAAAAAAGGTAAATTTCAGGGATAAAAATTTTAAATAGGTGTGATAATGAATTTTATTTAAATTCAACTTTAGGATATTTTTTTTTTGAATAGATAATAACTATCAATTTTGAAAACATTCTTCTCATCTAAAAAAAAATCAAATCTGAAAAAAATAATAACGGATGATAAATATTCCGTGGCTGCTAAACGCCTAGCTTTTCTTACAGTTTTCGGTCTAATATGTTAAACGTTCTAGGTTTTTTTTTTTAGTTTTTCTATTTTATTTAGAAAATCTATTGATTTTGGTTAGGTTTTTTTGAGTTTTATATTTATTTAGAAAAACAATCATTTTTCCAAATAAAACAGAAAATTCAAAAAAACCCAGAAAACTTTACAAATAAATAGAAAACTCAAAAAAACCCAACGAAAATCTATTTATTTTCCAAATAAACAAAAAATTCAAGAAAAAATAACGACCCTTTTTCAGAATTATAAAGAATTGAGTAAAACCCCTTTGATTTTATTCTATTCGTTTAAAGCAATGAAAAAACAAACAAAAAGTGTTTGCGGAGTACGCCAAGTGCCTAGGTTTTCAAATAATTTCAAATAATATAGAAAAATCAATGATTTTACTCAATTCTTTTAAATTCTGAAAAACCCAAACACATTTTTTTTTATTTCCTTTTGGATGAAACCAAAATTAAATAAATTTTCAGGTTAATTTCAAAAATTAAGAAAACCTTATCCAAATCGAAAAAAAATATTTTTTTTCCAATTAAAAAAAATAAACAAATCTTAATACTCCAAATAATTGATTCCCTATCGGAAAAGTATCCATGGAATTTAAAATACTTTATAAATATAATAAAAAGTACTCTTAGTTTTGACAAAAAAAAAAATATTCAATTTTTTTACTATTAAATTGAAATAAAACCTTAATAGAACCTGAAAAAATTGGATTATTCAACTTAAATTGTAAAATATCTTTAAAAATAATATTTGATCAAAGATCCTTTATTAATCATTAGTGTTTATTATGATTGAAGTTATTAAAAAGGGTAAAATTAGCAAATAATAAAAAGTTTTTTATAACAAATTTTTCATAATGGTGATGTGAACACTAATGTAATTGGCTTTCAATTGTAAGACATCCCGAATTTAGACTACTCTGGGATGGAAATTGAACCACCGTATAGAATAAAAAATATAGATTAAGGAGAAAATAAATTAAAAAAAAACACAAAAAGTTATTATTATATAAAGCACTCTAAAAACAATTCATAAATATTTATTTAAAAAAATATAGTGTTAAAAAAATAGAGAAAAGAAAATAGGTACTTATTGATTTTTTAATTTATAATATGAGGGATACCTTTTTTTCACCATGATTAATAATATCTTTTATTTAAAGTTTTATGGTATACTAGAAATACGGTTAGAACCAAACTCTTGAAAATATAACTATACACTTTTTAGAAGAGGAATAATTAAATTAAATTTGTTCAAAATAATATTTAATCAATCAAAAAGCAAGAATAAAGAATAATAATTTTTTAAATTCATAGCAAACCTCATTATAACCCTATTTTTTCATAAAAAGAGGTAGACAACTTAGTTTATCAAACACCAAAATGTGTATTATTTAAAGAACCCTCTTTAATGAACTTTAAGATGGTTTTTATCCAAGTAGATTAAAAAATCCTTTAGTTATATAAAAAAAGGGTTTTATTTAAAATTTTCCCAATATATCCAACAATTTTCCTAATGTTGGAAAATTATTAATGATTACAAGACTTTTTTTCATATCAGGTATTTTTTTCAAAACATTAATTGAAATTTTAAGATCTAAAATGAATGATTATTTAATATAACAAATCAAACCCAACTTAAATCTTCTGTGACATAAGTTAGAATTTGAAAATACAAACAAATAAAAGTTTGGAAAAACAACTATTTTCATTTTTTTTTTAATTTCTTCCCCTTTTGCTTATTGTTCTCTTCAAAAATAAAAAAAAAGAGAAAAAAAACCCAAAAACACTAATTAATGAGCACCTCAATCAAACGTATCTTAAAATCACTTGTTAACCAACAGAAATATGCAAATATAAAATTTCTCGTTGGCAAAACACAAGAGGTGATTTGGGGACATAAGTTACTACTGTGCCTCTCTTCAAGCTATTGGGAAACGGCACTCAACCAAGAAGGGCAAAAAGAGGATCCACTTGTTGTTGCGATCCCTAACTACGAGCCACCACTCTTTAAAAATTATTTGAAATATGTTTATACAAGAAGACTCAAATTGAACGTGACGCTATGTTTTCAATTAATGGGGCTGTCAAAAGAATACAGAGACGATGATTTCTTCGGTTACTGTATAAGGTATCTGAAAAATCAATTAAATTATTTGAATTGCTTTGAAATAATGGATGTATGTGCCGAATTTCAATTAAAGGATTTAGAATTGGAGTGTCTCCAAATATTGTGTCAGAATTCTGAGAAACTCTTTGCAAAATCAGATTGTTTGTTAAAGCTTACAAAAGAAAATGTCTCTTCTGTTCTTCAAGCCAGTAAATTAAAAGCCACGGAAATCCAAATCTTCAAAGCATTATACCATTGGTCACTCGTTCAAAAAAAACTCCTCATCCAAAAATTAGAAGAGGAGCAACACAAACAAAAGAACGAAGAGAAACAAGAGGAAACCAAAAAGAAAATCAAAGAGGCAACAGTAAACAAAATAATCGAGCCTTTTCTTGGATACATAAATTTAGATTTGATGAATTTTCAAGATTTGCGGTGGATCGCTAAAACAAAAGTGTATCCTCCAAAATTAATCTTGGATCATTCCTTAAAGTTAACAAAGTTGGAAACAAAATTTCTGCCGAATAGTCTATCACGTTTCAACCCAAAACGAGAAAAAGGCACTAGCGAAATAAAGGCCTTATTGCTTGGCTTCTGCCGCCGGGGCAAAAAGCATTTGCTTTCCATCAAACAATCAATCATGTCACAAGGAATCGAAAACGTCGATATGATCGAATCTGATTTAGACTATGTCAATTTATACAAGCTGATGCAATACGACTGTGTCGTTTTAAGATCAGCAAACACAAAAAGGTTATTGCAATCCCAAGAGTTGGGCAACAATTTGGCCACCTTTGTCCGGTCAGGCCGGGGGCTCGTAGTCTTTGCCATAAATACTCTACACCAAAACTCAGACACAAAAATTAAAGGAGCAATTGTTGAAGACCATTTAATACCATTGCCGATACAAGCAAGAGAGACATCTAAAGACAGAATGCTAGGCGATGTCTTGCACCCCAACCACCCGATCATGAAAGGAGTCAAAACCTTCGAAACAAAAGATTATACCCATATCATTGCTTCAAAAACCGTGTATGGTGGAAAGGTCATTGCAAAATGGACAAACGGCTTCCCCCTGATTGTAGAAAAACGCGCTCAAAGCGATTGGGGGTCAGTTGTAGTTCTCAATTTCCACCCCACCTCGACTGCAATTACAGACAGCTGTGGCAAAGCGTGGCTACAAGAAACTGACGGTGCAAAAATAATAGCAAATTCAGTAAGTTATGCTGCCTATCGTAAATTATATTAAAACTGGATGGCTAATTGGAAAAAATTTCCTTATTTCGACACATTCGCCTTTATTCAAGGCACACACACACACCCTTAATCAATGGGCTAGTATTGAAATTTGGACATGATTAAATAAACAATGAAATATAAATCAAAGATCATAATAATGACTTATTTTTTTGAACTATCGAGACAAAATACCCTTTCAATTTATTTGGATTGTAAACGCATTAAACGAGAGATAAAAATAATTTAAAGATACTGTGAAAATTTTCCTATACAAATAAAAAAAAATTAAAACATTTTAATAATCAATTTGTTATCTTTTCTCTTTAACTTCATACAATTTTCTTAATTTCAGAATCCCCATTGCACTATTTTATTATAAGTGTTTAATTTATTACCAGAAAACTGTTTTTTATATAATAGATCATTTTTTTTTTTTTTTGTTTGCTTTGATTTAAATAAATATACTCTTAAAAAAAGAACTTATTTTTATACTTTAAATGTTTTAAACATTTTTATCTTCCTTACCTACTTTCCACCCACCCTTGTTACCATATATATTTTCATAAATGCATTAACAAATATCTATTTGTAATATTATCTTTCTTTCAAATATATTAATTATTTATTTTAGGCCAAGACTATTATACTCTCCCAGACTCAACTTTATTTTGTTATAGTATGAAGTTGCCACTACTATCGAAAAAATTTTTCAAAAAAAAAATAAATTTTTTACTAAATTGTCACTTTTTGATAACTTCTTGGAATAATAAAATATGATTGGTTTTTAAGATATCTTGGTTTAAAAATTATTTTTTAAAGATATTTACAATTTAAGCTGAAATAGTCCGTTTTTTTAGGTTCTATTAAGATTTTTTTCAAATTTAATTGTAAAATAATTCTAATATTTTTGTTTTCATAGTTAAAAGGTTATTTTATCTTTGAAAAGAATTTTAAATTTAATAAACACCATTCTAATGGAGAATCAATTATTTAGACTATTGAAGAATTATTGATTGATTTAAATTGAAAAAAAATATTTATTTTTTGATTTTTTGGTTAGGTTTTCATGAGTTTTCTGATTATTTGGAAAATCAATAGATTTTAGTTAGGTTTTTTTATATATTTGAAATAAACCAAATTTTTTTATAAATTTTAAGTTTATTTGAAAAAATATTAAAAACCACCGTTAGGTTTTCCAGAATTTAAAAGAATCGAGGACAATCTTTGATTTTTAACTATTATTTTGAATTCTGGAGAACCTAGGCACTTGCGGTTACTTTTCATTAGATTTTCACTATTTAATTTTCGAAATAAACCAAAAATTTCCAAATTTTTAAATTATTTCCAAAATTAAAAAAAAATTCGCACTTTATCGATACTTTTGTTATGTTTTCGAGAATGTAAAAGAATAATTTAAAATCATAATATTTTTCTTAATTCTTTTGTATTTTGGAAAAGCCCATTAGTTTTTTTTTTTTTTTTTTTTTTTTTACTTTTTGAATTAAAAAGATTATTTTTAAAATTTTCTTTTCATTTGAAAAATTAAAAAAGAACAAGATAATCAGCAACACTCCACATAAACCTTTTTTAAGTGTTACAGAATTCAAAAGAATTTATAAAATATATGTGGTTTTTTCGATTCTTCGGAATACTAAAGTACCTAGGACAAATAATATTTAACATAATTTTTTTTTTTATTATACAAGTTTTATTAGACAAGTTAAGTATTTTTAAAAGTATTATTATTATCTCTCAAATTAAATATCTCTAAGTTGAATTAAACGAAAGTTTTTTCGGTCAAAATTGACCCTTTTTATTGAAGAAATACGAAATATTCTATGGGTTTAATTTATTTCTCATCAAAATAAATCTTCAATTTTTAGATCAAAAGTATTTTTTCTCATTTATTCAAACATTTTTTTTATGTTTTTTTATTTTTTTATTTTATTTTTTTTTTTACTTTTTGTCCCTTTTATATTTTTTTATTATTTGTTTTAAAAAATGAAGAGCCTGAAATTCAAAGCAAATAAATTTTATGATCGAATTATAACACACCTTGATATATCGAATTTTAGTTTTAAACTACAAGCTTAACCAACCTTATAAAAATCTAGTATTGAAAAAAAAAAAAAAAAAAAAAAAAAAAAAACAGGGGATGAAAATAACCGATGCCAAGCTTTTTAATTCGTAATATTAGTAGTAATTATTATGTAATTGTTGAATAATATCTTTTATTTAAGAAATAATTTTTTTGAATAATAATAACTCGCCCAGATATTAAAATGATAATTAATTAAATCTGACATTTTCAAAAAACAATATTTAATCAATTAAAAAAGAAGAATAAAAATTATATTTTTTCCAAACTCTAACAAACCTCTATATGACCCAAATGTTTTTTTCAAAAGAATTAAATCTACCTGTGAAATCATTTATCTAAAAGGATATTCTATAGAAACCCCACTTTAATGAACTTTAGATAGGTTTATTAATGAGTATATAAAAAAATTTGTTATTTATAAAAACGATTTACTTTTAAATAAATGAAATTATATAAAAATTTTCCAAATATTAGTCATTAAAAATCCTATCTGGAGTTATTTTCATGTCCTTTTTTTTTTTTCAATATGTTAATCTTTTTTCGAAAATCATTTTAAAGTTAATATTTGTTTAATTTTACATCCTATTTTTTATTTGAATTAAATCTTAATTCAACATCAATCATTAATACAAAACCATTGGGAGAGGTAATTTTTAATTTAGAATACTGAAATACAAAAAAACGCAGCACATAATCTAAGTCTTCGAAAAAATTTACAATGATCAAAATAATTCTTGGCAAAAGACTATAATCGGTGTTTCAAAATATAATCTGTACTTTTTTTTTCTTCTTATTCCGATGTAAAATCAAATGACCACCCAATAGTATACCCAAATTCCAACCAATTTTGAATGTTAACTACTTGATTTTTTCAGGAAAATTTAAATTATTCATGTAATTTGTTGAAAATTTTTTTGTAATTTTCTCAATTTTTTTGATATTTTTTATTGATTTATAACGAAAAAATTATCTTAAAAATTAAATATTTTTTGAGATAAATTTTTAAATATGAACCTTCGCTCTTGGAAGAGTAAAAAAATTGTTTTTTCAAATTTCATTTTTGTAAATCTTATCAGAACTTCTTTTAAAACAGTACTGGTCAAAGTTTATTATGAAGAACAAATAATTTTACAATGTTTCTTTCCATTAAAACCAATAAAATGCTTTAACCTAAGCTCCACTAATACAATTTCAAAATTAAAAATGAAGCTAAAAACTTTGAAACATTTTTTGGAATTTTTCGGTATTCGTTAAAATTTAATGAAAATATATTCTTTTAAAGAAATATTGTTTAAACAAAATCTCTGTTAAAAACAATTGCACTTTTTTTGAATCTAAAAGTTCTCAAAAAACAATAAACAACACAACAAAAAAAATTGGAAAAAAAAAAAGAACTTAATTTGTCCTGTTTTGGGCTGTTTTTATTTCTTTAAACACAAGACAAAAAGTCATTCTTTCATTTTTTTTAGCTTTTGATTTTTTTCATTTTTTATAAAAATATTTTTTGTTAATTTAGGCCGAATGACAAATTTACTTCTAACTTTAAATTATGAGAACATAGAAAAGCACGTTAGTGTACCACCAAACACTTCCTATGAAAAAATTAAATTAGCGATTTGTAGGCTTTTTAATATTGAACCAATAAATCTATTAATACTTGAGATTGATTCCAAAAATGAAACTGTAAATATTTGAATCCTTTCCTCTTTTGGGTTTATTATTTTTTGCAATCAAAATTTCTAATCTTTTTGTATTGCTTTTTATTTTTCTTTTGGTCCACACAAACCTCAAAAAAATTATTAATAAAAAAAAAAACTTGTTGTTAATTTTAAAAAACTTTTTTTCTCTTTTTTTATTCTATTGACAACAAAGCTCCCAATTTCAAGTCTTCTTCCTGAAAATGCATCAACTTTAACCATTTTTAATCTTGGTCCAGTCAACTCAGCCTCACGTAAAACGAGCACTACAAGCACTTACAGAACAAACAGGACGAGTGTAACTAGTATCAATTCACAAGACACCAACAAAAACAGTATTACAAAAAGGAACAGTTCAAGAAGAACATCACAACCAAGAGAGTCGTATACCTCTGAAACAAGAACTAGCAATTCTCAAAGAGATCACTCCAGTTTTCAAAATGCTTCACCCCGATCTAGTTGTAAAAGGGCAAATACCACCCGAAAAAGCAATAGTTTAATCAGAAGATCGAATAGAGAGTCTAACAAGAGAACTTCAATCAGAAACTCAAATAGGGAATCTAATAATAGAAATTCAAATACAAGTTCCAATAGAAGCTCAAATAGAAGCCGAAATAGAAGCTCGAATGAAAAAGTAATACGAAGCTCAAACAGAAACACATCGGAAAACTCTTTTCAGTCAAAGAATAATACTCCACAAGTAACAACCAGAACCACAACTTCAGTCCAAATCGAAAAAAAAGAAATTGTGTCAAAACCAAATAAAGCAATTAAAAGCAAAACAAATTCTAGCACAAGAAAAAAAATTGAAAATGAAGAAGATTCCAAGGGTAAATCTAAACAAGTTACAACAGCCACAACTTCACCAATAAAAACGACCAACAAGCAACCAAAATCATCAAGAAAGAGTATTTCAAGATCATCTACTAATTCCCAAAATTCAAGAAATTCACAAAATTCAAAAAGTTCTTTCAATAAAAGAAATTCAAATACATCAAATAAAAATAATTCAAGAAACTCCAAAAACCAAAGAGACTCTTTAAATCAAAGGAGTTCTTCCCGATCCCACAAATTGTCTTCAAATCTCCAAGAAAAAAAAAACGAAAATGAAATCTTAAACAAAGAGACTCAGAGATTAAACAAGACTTTTACTAATTTCCAAATACATGAAAACAATTTAGAAAAAAGGAAATATTCCACCAACGATAGACGCTCTACATTTTCGAAATTAGTAAAACACCATTTGATTTTCAGATTAACACGGGTATTACAAATTGATACTTTAATCATGAGAAATATTCCAGGAATAGGTGATAATGAAAAAAGAGTCAACCAATTTCTTGGCAAATACCCAATGTTTACATATGAAATTTCAAATAGACCGCTTTCAAATTATATATTAAATCTTGAAACACCGCTTCTTTTACCAATTACGAATCACCTATATGAACCAAAAAGCCGAAAATTGTTTAATACTTTAAGCAATCCTAAAATTTCAAATCTAATATTTTTTTCCAATATATCTTTGTGGATAGCTGATCTCAGGATTAGAAAACTTAGTAATCAAATATTACGAAAAATTAAATATCGTGACTTTCCTTATTTAATTTTAATAACGAAAAATGAAATAAATAATAAATTGAAATTTAATTTTCTTGAAAAGCCCTTTTCAGTTGAATTAATACAACACTGGTTAATTAACTTACTTGGACTAAAACAACAAAGAAGGTCAATTTCGAAAAATTCTTTTAAAAGTCATGGAAGAAATAGATTTTCAGTAGAAAATGAAAAAGAAAATTTACAAGAAGAAGAAAATGAAGAAGAAGAAAATGAAGAAAATTATAATGAACTTTTACAAGAACAAGAAGATCAAGAAGAAGGTAACGACAACAGATATAAGAGAGAAGAAGAAATGGAAAATATAACCAAAAAAGAAGAAGAAGAAGAAGAAGAAGAAGAAGAAGAAGAAGAACAAGAAGAAGAAAATGGAGATAGAGAAGGAAACTTTTTAGAAGATGAAAATTTTAATGAAAATGGAAATTACACGAACACTTTCGATTTTAATGAAGGATCACTTGAAACAAATAAAGAAAAGAAAAGAAATTTAGAAAAAGAATTAGATCTCGAATTAGAATTGGAACAGAAAAAAAATAATATTCCTAATGAATTTGAAAATCACGAGATCCATGACGAAGATAATAATGAAAAGTATGATTCTGATTCTGGTTCTGATTCTGATCCTGATTCTGATCATGATTCTGATGAAGATGATATTAATACTGAAACTCAAAATAATAAAGAAAAAATTTCATTTAATAATCAGAAAATGGTTATACCCGAATGGGATCAAACCAATCTTCGAGATTTAGAAATAGAACAAAATTTAAATAATTTAATTGAAAATAGTTCTGAAAAGGAAACATGGGGCGACGAGTTATTATTTAGCACTGAATATGATAATTTAGCTTTTGAAGACAAATCTAATAAAAATTCAAATTTCTCAAAAAGATCTGACATACAATTTTTGAATTCAACAAGTCAAAATTCAGAATTAGAATTAATTAAAGATCAAAAATCAAAACATAATTATAATCGCAATTCAACAGCCAGTTTACAGTTTAGTCAAACAGATCAAGAAATGCAAATATTTGATGAATGGATTAGAGATCAAAAATCGCCATTAATTTCTGAAAACAGAATATTAGAAAATGAATTTAATCAAGAAAATGAAACTGGATTTAAAATTGATAGTAATAGTGATGATGAAATTGTTAAAGATTATTATGAAAGAAATGAAGGAAATCAAGAGGTAGTAAAAGAAGAAGATGATGATGATGGTGGTGATAGTGATAGTGATGAAGATGATGATAATTATGACAACAACGGCGACGAAGATGACGATGACGATGACGATGACGATAATAGTGATAATAAGAGAAATAAATTATCCGAAAATGAATCCGAATCTGAAAACACAAATGAAATTAATACAAACGATTATTTTAAAAAAAAAGTAAATAAAGAACAAGATGAAGATGATCAATGGATTTATACCCAATGGACTGATGAGTTCCAAAAAAGGGGAGAAAATGAAGAAGAATTTGGATCAAATAGAGGATATTCCCAAACACTTGAAAATTATGATGGAATTGAAAATGGAATTGAAAATGGGTTAGATTCCAGTTCTTATTTTTTAGAAAGAAATTCAAATTCCAGATCATCAAAAAAAATGAGTTTCAATTCAAATAAAATAATAATCCGCATTTTCATTAACGAATCGGACGAACCAATTTCACAAATATTTGATAGTTCAGATAAATTGAGTGCAATTTTTAATTGGCTGGAATCAATGATTGAAAATTTAAAGAACTACTCCCTTAAACAATTAAACCCCGAAAATGAATTTACTAAAAAAATGAATGATGTTACTTTAACAGAACTTGGCTTCACAAACCAAACAATCCTCTTTCTTGAAGTTATATAATAGATCTACCTTGGAAAACAATTGAATTCTATTCAGAATATTAATTAATTTTGATTCTAATCTAGATCCTATATCTCAGATAGTTTAAATTTAATTGTAGATTCAAATAAATATAACTCTTTTTTAGATCAACCTGAAAATAAAAAAATATTAATTATGTTTTTTGAATCATTTTTTTTTTTTTATTTTTCCCACTTTATTATGTCTATTTTTCAAGAAAAAGGAATAAAATTAAAAAAAAAAAATTTAAACAAGCTTTTCAAAGTGTTTATTTGTTTTTCAACAAACTGAAAATTCAAGGGGGAAATCAATATTTTCGTGATGTATTTTTTTTTGAACTCAACCCTTTTTTTTAGGAAATTATATGTAAATAATTATGGATCACCGGGTATAAGAAATAGATTAATTCTCTCAAAAAAATTAAGATATCACCCTCTCCACTGTGAAAAGATTTTGTGAAATAGTTTTGTTATGAGGTAAAGTTGGAAAATTTTCAGATCTTTTTTTTCTGATTTTCAACTTTATTTGTTGAAAATACGAAGTTTTTTACTAATAAATTTCACCTTAAAAATGTTATTTAAAAGTTAATTTAGTAGACTGTAACAAATTTTTTGTGTGGCGTTTGATCTCATAAATTCAATAAGATTTTTGGTCTTAAGGATTTCAAATATTGAAGATTTATTTTGGCTTTATCTTACCTAATTATTTATTCGAATAGAGATTAAAAAAAAGTCCATCTTTTTTTAGTAGAATATTTAAAAATGGAGTCAATTTCATTTATTTGTTAAAAAATGATCTCTAGTTATAAGAATTTTTTTTTTTTATTTTTATTGAAAACAAATCTTCTTTTTGCAAAAAAAAAAAATGATTTGTTCTCTTTTCTCCAAGAAAATAATTGAAAAGAAAACATTTTGTAAAGAGTTTCAAAAGGCGAAAACAAGAAAATTACATATTTCGGATTTAAAAAAAATGATTATATCAATCAAATTTAAATATTGAGTACTGGTAAAAATAAATTGACTGCGCTACAAAAATAATCCATGGAAAAATGATAATATTATTATTTATATATTATGAGTATATATTGTTAACTATTTAATAGTATAATAAAACTTAATCTGTTAAAGGGTGAATTTTGAAGTGATTAAATTTGTAGATCTAATCCGAAGAGTTATACACACACACACACACACACACACACACACACACACACACACACACACACACACACACACACACACACACACACACACACAAACACACACACACACACACACACACACATATATATATATATATATATATATATATATTGCATATATTACAATATTTAGTTTTTAAATCATGAAAGAAATATAAAATCACATTTATTCGTATATATATATATATATATATATATATATATATATATATTTCGTTTCAGGTCTTGTTTTAGTTTTTTTGTTTTTTTGAAAAAGTACTCGAATTCTTTTGAAATCATACTTTTGGTTTCTTGGATGTGAAAAAATGAAAATGAAAAAACTTACAAATAACAAAAAAAAAAAAAAAAATTCTATTAGGCTAGGACTTAATCACCTAAAAAGCATTGAAACAACGTGTATTTACAATTCCCCATTTAAATCGGAATTTTTATATTCAAAAACCATTAAAATAAAATTTGTTTCTGTCAAAGTAACCGAACGTTTTTTTCAAATATCAATTTTTTTATGTAAGTGACCTTTGAAGAACAAATAAAAAATAAATCGAATAATACACTTAAAAGAATTGTTGATATCCGTCTGAAAGAAAACTAATTTATCAATGGATTTTCTCAAAAATTAAATAATTCAAATTCTTAGTTCCTAATTGAGAAAAACAAGAATGTTTGTTTTGAATGTCTAATGATATTTGAATAATAATTAGGAAACAATTTTAACTTTATTTTCCATATTTTTTTATTTAGAAAACAAGTCCCCAAACGAATTAGGCTATGATTATTGGTCTCTATTTGAAAAAGGCAATAAAAATGAAGTGTAAATTTTTCACATTTATTCATCAAATATCAATCTTAAAACCGGATCAACGATTGAATAAAATTCCAATAGAAATCAATATGATTTCTCAACATCATTTACAAAGTTTCAATAACTTGATATAACACGTTTTTACCAAGTGACTATTGATCTTACAATAAAAAAATTTGCAAATGAATTAGGTTTTAAAAAAAAATTCAAAAAAAAAAAAGTAAAAATGTAAAAAAATGATTTCAATTTTGAAAATTTCCAAAATTTATTTTTACTTTTAATATCCATTCAAACCCTTTAAACACACATATTTTACTCATCACAACTGGGGCCCTTTGACTGAAAAACAATTTAGTTTGATTTTCTATTTTGAAAACATCGGAACAATACAAAGTAGGAGTACCATTGAAAATTAAAAACTCTTTAAACACTGAGAAAAAGAATTATTTTTTTGAAAAAAAATTACTAGTTGGTGATGAAAAGTGGTCAAAATTTCACTTTTTTACCAATTTCATATTAGATCAACTTATCTATTTTTTTGTATTTTGATTTAATATAAGGTATTTCCAAAAAAAGGGGGGCATTTTTTTTTTACATTTCATAGAAAATCATTTTTGTTAGTGAAAGTATTCTTTAATTGACAATGCCCAATTAAGTTTAATATTAATACTGATTGAATAAATGGTTAAGGTATTGATTTCAAAATATGTTACTTGTATTATTTATATAAAATGAAAAAAAAAAATCACTTTTTTGGTAAAAACAAGGTACGACCAATTTCTATAAAAAACTTGAAATATGGAAAGGTTAAAAAAGATTTTTTAAACAATAAAATGTAGTTATATGTTTTCAATTATATTTGTAAATTTTTTGAGATTAAAGAAGTTATGAAAATAAGGACTGAAAAAGGGTTTTTCAATCAAAAAGATTATAATAAAATCCAATTTTCACCCCTAAAAAATATCAGATAAAATCGAGATCAGAATATTTAATATCTTTTCTTTATGTAATTCAATACCAAGAAACAAATCAAATTATTAATAAAAATTTATAAAAGGTTGTTAATGATTTTGGATGATTAAATACTTTTTTGAAGATTTTGTTTAATATGTATATTTTAAAATAAATTTGCATGACTTTATTGGAAATTGATTATAAACTAAAATTCAAAATTTTTCACATAGCTAAAACGTTCCAAACAACCACAATAATACCAATTTTATTGAAATTGGAGATAATTTTGATTTTTGTAAAATATCAAAATCATTTTTTCATCTTTTAGTTTTTGTTTTCATTTCATTGTTTGAATTACGTAACTTGTTTCGTTCGATCAATTTTTTTTTAACCATTGATATTAGGTTAAAGTCAAGTTGTTCCACATAGAAGAACTCAAATAAAATTAGTTGGTAGTATCTAACCTTTGATCGATCAATAATCCTAATAGAATTTAAACAAATTTACTAATGTATTTGTTTGTTTTGCTCTCTCCAAAAATTTTAACACACCCATGATTTATTTGTATTGATAATTATTTATTTATTGTTTTGTGAATATTGTAATTTATAAACAAGTGTTAAAATTTCAATTAGTGAATGGTTCTAATTTGGTAAATATTCTTGAATTGATTAAATAAGTTTTTTTTTTTCACAAATCGAAAATTGGCGTGTTAAAAATTTTGAATTAGGCATTATATGTATCATATAAACGAATTTTACACATCGCTCACACACGTAAACCACGTTTATTTACACCAAAAAAAAAAAAGTCATACATGTTCAATAAACTTATATATATATATATATATATATATATATATATAAAGTGAATAATTAAAGTATAAAGGATTTAAAAAGTTTATAAGAAGAAATCCCAAGTTATTATAGAATCATTTAACAAAAACGAATACCTTTTTTTAAAAATTTTTTCAGAATTCGAACTTTTTTAAAATTTCAGGTTTATATAAAAGTGAACTGTTTTTTAAAAAAAGTACTTTTTTTCCAACTCCGACCTCTAAACCAATTTTCAGTTTAATCTTCACAATTTTAGAAAACAAAACTTGAATAAAGTTTTACTTCTGAAAAATTTTTCACTTTTTCAAAATTGAAAACTTGAAAAATTTTTGAAAATTTTTTTAACTTCTTTAAAACCATTATGTTCATGTTAATTTAGATCTTTTGAGTTGTTAAAGATTATCCTTATTTAGGTTCCTTCTTCTCATTAATTTTTTGAGTTATATTGATCAAAAAATATATTTTGTTATATCATATATTTTTTTTCAGTTTGTTTCTCCCAGTAATTAATATGTATAGTTTTTTTTTTTTTAAATGTTGATTATTTCCCTATCATTAAAATTTAATTCTCAGAATAAGTTTGGGTATGTACTGTATATGATATTTACTTTTTTTTTATCAAGTGACTTAGATTTATGAAAATAATTTGACATATACGATTTAACTGATAAACTGCTTTTTCATCATTATAGTATTTTTTTTATTTTTTTGAATAACAATATCAGGGGGTGTTTTGATGAACTTTAGTGCAAATCGGTTATCGTTTTTAATATTTCCAAACCAAATTATCAGAACTGTATTGGGGTAGTGAGTAGTTCTCTTTATTTTCTCATCATTAAAAATTTTAATGGGTTATTACTCCCATTCCCTTTTCATAACACCAAACTGAAAACTAAAGGAGAATATCTACGTATTCCCACAACTAATCAGTTATTATATAAATAAAAGTTAAAAAAATTGGTGATTAGTGAATTTTTGATTGAGATTAGACCACAATTATATGTCCCAGCTTTTTGTGTAGATAAAAAGCAAATCTCAATCTTTAAGGAATATTTTAAGTATTTTTTTATTAGTATTTTTGATCATGTTTTGAATCATTTTCCGTAATGGCTCTATGAATTTAGAAATATTCTTTGAAATATTCTGTATTCATTTAGTTCTTTTTTTACAAGATTTTGTAAAGAAATAATTTATTCTATTCAGGAATTTATTGCACTTTTGAAAAAAATTAAAGTCTTATTTTTCGGGATCATTTCAAAAATATAATTATCTGGTTATTTAATTAAGTATTAATTAACTTTTCAAATAACTTGAAATGGTCTTGCCAATGATGGTATTTTGTCCTACAGCAAGTATGAAACAATTCAAACTTGAAATTATTAAGAGAAAAATATCTTTTTTAATATAAGGATAGCAGAAAATATAAAATAATTTCAAATATCATTTATTAAATTATGGAAAATAAATTATAATTATTGATGAATTCATTTTTTCTTTTTTTAGTATCTAATTTTACATTTTTCAGATTGTAATAAGTTTTATTTAGGAGAGAGAAAGAAATGAAGTGGGAATTTGAAAAAGAATGGTGATTTAATCTTCAACTTTTTGGTATTTTCTAGATACTATTATCGTAAATAAATTGTAAATACCAAAGATATTATCTTTTATTAAATAAATTATATTGTGAAAATATTTATTCAAAAAAACAACTTGATACCCCTCTTTCAATCTCTCCAAGATGAAAATAAAATATTGGATGGATAGAAATTAAAACAGAAAACAACATGATTTTTTATTTCCCCCCCACAGAAGAAAAAATTATTAAAGAATGAAACATCTTTGAATTTTTAATTTATTTTTTATATTTGAAAGGATAAAATTTTATAACAATTCTACGAAACCCAAATTTAAAATTTTTGACATATAAAAATTCCTTTTTTGTAAAAAAAAATCTAATTTAATCAACATCCGAATAAATACCAAATTAGAAACTACTCTCTAATATGAATTTGACCCATTACTTATAAATTACAATACTCACAAAAGAAAAAAAAATATCAATATTAATGAATCAAACCAAATAAATACTGTGTTAAAATTTTTTAGTTTATTTCAGCAAAAACTAGTATTAAGGATTGAGTCATTACGGTGAAAATTTGTTTTCTGAAATGCAAAAAAACTTTTTAGTAATTTTTATGAGGATTTAACACCAATCAAAAACCAAACAACCTATGATGTACGAACGATCTCAAAAAATCAACAACTAAAGATGAGGGCATTTTTAGTAAAAAGAGCAAAAGAGCGACACTCAATTTCCATTTAAAATGGTAGAATATACAATTTTTTATACAGCTATATCAGTTTTGAAGTGTCTCTCTTTGGCACTTTTTGAGATCTCGGTAACTTTTTCTTTTTTTTTTTATTTTTCAAATGAGTTATTATATCTCAAGAATATTATATAATCCTGACTTGGTCAAATTTAGAGAGTTGCAAAATAACCACAAATCAGATTAAATAGAATTAACGTGGTTACAAAATTCAAGAAAGCGATTTGTTTTAAATTAAAGAAATTTAACCATTTGGAAATATAAAAGATGAATTTTTTTTTTTTAAATTTTGATTTTTTGAAATTGAGAACTCTTTTAAACTTATTTTTCTTCGTTGAATTAATTAACAAAGAGACCCAATGGAATTTTTTTTTTGTTATTTGAATTTTGTCAACTAAAAGAAGGGCTATTTCGCAATACCCTTTTTGGTCCCAGGTCACCCCCCTGAGTATGGAGTACATTTATGGTAAATGCCTAGACACTTAACTCATTTGTTTAAATTCTAGCAAACAAACATTGGCTATTAAATGGCTAGATCCCGACATCTGGTTTTATTTAAGTTTATCTATTTATTTACTTGATGAACTCAACTTTAGCTTAATATCAATCATCCAAAAAAAATATTTCCAGATCCGAACATAATAGATTATGTAATTGAAAAAACATTATGAATATAAAAAATATTTTTAAAAAATAAAAACTATTTACAAAATGAATGGAATTGTGTTATTTTTATTCCCGAAACTGTATTAACCATGTAAAAAAACGTCAATTACAAATTCTGAAAGTTTAAAAAAAAATTTTGGGATAATTTCAATAAATAATTTACTCAGATTCAACAAAATAAAATTTGGAAGTGGTGTATCGTAGATTAATATTTTTTAAAAAAATTATAAATTTGAATTTATTTTTTTGATTTTTTTATAAATTTATGAAAGTAATGGTAAATGTAATGGTAAAGGTAAAAGAAAAAAAAAAAAGTATAAATAAAGAAAAAGTATAAATATAAGTAAATGGTAATATAATGTAACAATGAAAGTAAAAATAAAGGTAAAAATAAAAGTAAAAACTCAATAAAAGTAAAAGTAAAAATAAAACTAATAGTCCAAGTAAAAGTGAAAGTAATAGATAAAGAAAATTGAAAACAAAAATAAAAAACTGTTTCAAAAGGTTTAAAAATTTGTAAAATCAACTAAATTACTAAATTGATCATTGTGTTTTTTTTTCTGTCCGATTTTAGTAACGATGTTTCTAAAATTATTAACTTTTGATTGATTATTTGAAAGAAATGGATTTTGTTTTGAATTCATTTGATTGCTTTGATTATTGTTATTATTAATATTATTATAATTTGAATTATTGGTTTTTACCGTTTGTTGATTATTATTAAAAGAGCCAAAAGGGTTTGTTTTTTTATTTACATTATTGAAATTTCGGTTATTATTATTGTTTGTTGATGATCCCCAGTTCCAATTTACTTGTGAATTCGTATTGTTTCGATTAAAATTTTGGCCTACGATGTTTTTAAATTTATTTGATATGTTGTTATTCCTATTATTATTATTGAATGTATTATTGCTATTAAAATTGTTATTAAAGTTATTATTATTGAAGTCAATGTTGTTGAAATTATTATTATTAAAATTATTATTATTATTATTATTAAAATTAGTGCTGGTCAAGAAATTATTGTTATTATTGTTTTTAAAATTTTTTTTATTGTTGTTGTTGTTGTTAGTATTGCTATTATTAAAATTTAGGTTGGTCAAGAAATTGTTATTATCATTGTTGTTGTTGTTACTTCTACTACTGTTATTTTTATTATTATTGGTAGTTGTGTTATTATTTTCATTGTAGAAATTAATATTGGTCAAAAAATCGTTATTATTATTTTTATTGCATTGATTATTTGTTTTTGAATTATTAGTAAATGGGTCAAAAAGAGGATTATTATTATTGGTAGTTGTATTTTTATTTATGTTTGTTGTTTCAAATAATTGATCACTTCCAAACAAATTTATTTCTTTTTTTTGTGGTTGAGAATTTTCATTATTTGGTTTCTGGCTAACAACAATTTTTTCTTTTGATTCTAATTTTTTTATTGGGATATCTTCTGACTCTGAATCTGATTCCTCTTCTGAATCCTCTCGAGATTTTTCTTCAGACCTGCCAGAACTTTCATTAGATTTATCGCTGATGCCTCCATTTTCTCCAACATTTTCAACGTATTTTTCCATTTTAACAATCAATTTTTCAATTTTTTTTTTACTATTTCCCTTTTCAATTTCATCGGAATCTCCGTCTTCGTCTTCGTCTGAATCTTCGTCTTCATCCGGGTAATCAAATTTCGATTTTCTTGATTTTAACCATTTATTAATTTGAGAAGATTGATGATGATATGTTTTATAAATTTTTAAACAAGATTCAGCTGAACTTTTTTGAAGCTTGAAAAAGGAGTCTATTCCGAGTATTTAAAGAACATAAAATAATAATATAAAGATAAGAACGTTTTAAATATAATTAGATTTTCTTCAAGACTTTTGATATATTTGAAAAGTTTATAAAATTGAAAATAAAAAAAAAGATTTTTTTTTTTTTTTACTTTATGCAAAACATCTCGTAATATATATATATACATTATGCGATTTTCATCTAAATGGTTTTTTTTCTCACAATCATCATTGTTTTTTTGAGATTATTATTATTTTGATAAAATTAATTTGTGAAAACTTCTACTTTTAAAAAATACAATTATTTTTTTTTTTATTGTAATTTAAGGTAGAAGTTTAGAATTCCTCTTGTTTGCCCGAATTCCTAAACTTGAATTTAGAAATCGTATAATAGATTCAAACATAGTCTTATTATCTACTAAAGCTAATAAAGATATTGAATCTTGTTTATTAATAATATTATAAATATTATTATTATTTAAAATAAGTGAAACATTATTTTTTTCTAATTCAGAAATCCAGATTTTCCGATTATTTTCATAGGCTGGGCAGTTCCAGAGAAAATGATTCAAATCTTCAATGATATCCAAATCTTTATTTATTTTACACAATTGACAAAATTGTGATTTATTTTTGTTCATAAAATAAGAATATCTATTAAGATAATTTGTATAATTTCTTAACTTTAGAATAGAAGTTGAACCCTTCCATTTTAAATATTTTTGCTGTTTGTTAATATTTCCCTGTATCAAAATTATTTTCAGTCAGGACCTCGGATCCGTTAAAGCTTTGAACAACAGTGGGTATATTTTGTTCTAGATTAGAGCCAATACCTAACTGTCCATCACTATTCAATCCACAGGTATACAAAAGATCAGGCTGGCTTGTGATGAAAAAAAAATTCGGAGCATGGCTTCCTGAAAAGATTTTAGTAACCTTGTCTTGGACATAAACAGGCATAGGTTCTTCCCCTTTGTTTTTACCAATGCCCAGCCTACCATGAGAGTTCGATCCTGAGGCAAAAATACAATTATTTCCAAATTCTTTCAAAATAGTTTATATTTATATTAAGATATAACCACTGACGATTGCTTAAAGTATTTAAAAAATAACCAAGAATTTATTTTGTAAAAAATTATTTTCGAAAAGTTCATAAAACTTTTAATTGTAAAGTTATTTGTATATAATAATTCTTGACTTTTGTTAAAAATGTAAATGAATTTTTTTCTCCGGGGGATTTAGAAATTATCAATGGGTTTATTGAAAAAATGTTTCATTTAAGTAAGGAAAATCGATTTTTTTTTCAATCCGTTGCAAAATAAAATATTTCTAAATCCATTGGTACATAAAATGATAATCATTAAAAATGGATTTTTGGAAGAAAAAAAAAGAGTTGCTTTGAATCGTTTTTAAACAGATAAAGCTCAAATAATTGCTAAAATAAATGAGTAAAGAATTTTATTTCAATTTATTTTACAATTTTTTTTTTTTTATTGTAAGAAGTCAATATATCAGCATTTTCATGAAACAAGATAAAAATTCAAAATGAATTTTTCTGTTTCAAGATATTGAACTTGCAATTTATTATATTTTTTTAAATTTAAATTGTTTTTCATTTTTTTATCATTTTTTTTATCTTATTGAACAGTAAAGAATATGAGGGTCGATTGAATCTATAAATTATTCATCGAAAACAAATTAGACATGTTTTGCAAAAAAAAAAAAAAAAGACCTTAGATTTTTACTAAGGAAATTATTTTCTTTTTTTCAGTTGAATCTACCTTTTTTATATTTCAACACAAAAAATTTTCAACTTGATCAATTGTTTTTGCTCATTTGAATATTCAACTTTAAAATGATAAAACTGAAAGTTTTAATGGGAGTTTTCGAATAATAACCCAATTGTAAAAAAAATTCAAAAGATCCCTAAATAATAAATTTTAGTGTCCCCGCAAAATAAATTTTTTGATAAGGGAAACATAAAAAAAAAAAAAAAAAAAAAGTACTTTAACACTACTGGTATTTGAATTAAAAATAGAAAAAATTTTCACTTCATTTTCAATTACCTTTTCAAATCGAAAGCACAAACTTTCAACCTATTCTTTTGAGAATTCAATTTAGTAAATTAAAAATATGGAAAAGGAAGTGAAAATTTTACCAAATACCATTCTTTTAGAAAATTTCATTACTATACCATTGATTCCCAACAGCTCACTTTGAATTTAATTGCTTTTCAATTTTTACAATTGACTTCTTTACATCAATTAATTTTTAATTTTTTTTTATTTATTTTTTTTATTATTTTCGAAATAGGGTTTGTTTTATTTGAGTTTTTCGACATTTTCTGAGAAAATTCGAAAAAAAGAAAAATAAGAGTGTTTGAAGATTGAGTTCCTTCTTTTCTTAAGAAAAGATATTTAGTGTCTCGTTCTGCTTTTTATGTTTTCTTTTCAATCAAAATTTTATTCTGAAAACAAAAAAATAGCAAAGTAAGTGGAATAAGAATTTAAAGAAATATACAAAAATGTATAAAAACTCAAATTTCAAAGCCATAAATCAAGTTTTTTCGAATAATACCAACAACTAGTTTTTGACTTTTGTTCTGATTTATTTTTAACTTTAGAAAATATAAAATAAAAAATTCTTTTTCACAAAAACAGTCTTCTTGAAAGAAAAAAAAAAATAAATAAAAAAATAAAAAATAATAAACATTTAAAAGAAAAAAAATTGAATAAATTACCTATTATTTTTACTGATGCGTCATTGATTATTTTGTAAAGGTTTTTTACATCTTGGTTTAACAGATAATAAGCTTCATTAAATAAGGGATCATTATACATCGAACCAAACTAAATTGACCATCAAAAATATTTTTTTGAGAAAAAAATAACAAACAAATAAGATGAAGGAGTAAGTAAAGGGTGAAAATATTTTTACAAAAACAGGTTTTGAGATATTTGTAAAAGAGGTGTTTATGTGTTTTGGTGTTTTTTGTGGATGAAAAGTTGAAAAAGTTGAAAAAGTAGAAAAAGTAGAAAAAAAAGAAAGATGGTATTTTTACTTCACATTTAAAGATCAAATTTAACATCTCTTGGAAAGAGGGTAACTCTTTAATTATTTTAGGAATATCAGAGGATTGGTATTTGGTCGTTTTTGATTCTCCTATATCATGATTGATTGAAAAGCGAATTGCCTTGAAAACAACCAATTTTTCTTCCAAATATGCAGAATATTGTCTTATAAACTCATTGTATTCAAAAGCCTTAGGTGTTGACAGATCTTTAAAATGGCTCAATCCAAAGAAGCTAGAGTTTGACTGTTTTGAAGCAAATGTTGTGATAAAATTCTTATGGCCTTGGTTCATTAAATTATGTAGCAAAAGTAAGGATTTGAAAACAAGCATATAGGACTTTTTTTGTAATCTTTGAGCAATAATCCTGGCCATTTGCCCATTGATAGCTCCATACACGTGTGTTTGCTTTTTTAAATAATCCACATGCTTCTTTTTAGGTATCACAAAATCATGGTTGGTTGCTTTAACAACCCTTATTTCAATTTCTGAATTTGCAGAGACTACAGACGATTTGTTTTTTACCCATTTTTTAAGAGACATCTGATCTCAAGTTTATTGTTTTAAAGTTTATAGTTTTCAAGAAAGAAAAAAGATTAAAATAAATGATTTGTTTTCTTGGAAATTTAAAAAAGAATTTTTGCAAAATTTATTTCAGAAAAGTTTTCAATTCTGGACAGTTTTTGGGTATTTTCATAGTTCAGGTTTCAAAATATGGGGTAACAGAATTTGTCAAAAAAATAATTTTTTTGTTTAATTTGTTTCGCATAGTTTTAACTTTTTGACCAAGTACAATTCGAAGAGTATTCTATGTTTCAAGGTTCGTCGTTTTAAGATTTTAGTTTTGATAGTTCAAAAATGAATAAACTGATTTTGCAAAGATTTTCTTTTTGAAAAATTGGATATCACAAGTACGAACTAAGAATAAAACCCTGAAATCCTTTTAAAAGAAATATATCTTTAACATTTTTTTGAAAAAACAAGTATTTTTGCTTTTTATAATACGAATCGAGCTTTCACAGAATTCAATTTGTTGTAAATTCCATTTTTTATTCTTGTCTTATAAGTCACAATTTAAAAAGTTTGTTTGTATTTTTTTGGAAAATGAGAAGATTTAGTTTTTGGCATTAAATGGATCAAATATTTGATCAAATAATATTTACTTCCTGTGAAATTGTTTAGTTTTAAAAGGAGTACAATTTATACAAATTCTGAACACTCATTCTAAAAGCTACAATTTTAGATTGGTCAAATGTTCTGGAAAAAAAGTTAAACAGGGATAAAAGAGATCAACACTTTTTTTCAATTGGGAACATTACTCAAAATGAAAAAATTTAGATCAATTAATAAGAGTATAAATATTTAAATAAAGACAAAATGAAGCATCCAGTGTAATAACAGTTTTTTTATACTATTTTATGGTATGGGTTTTTCTTTGATTGATAAATGATTAAAAATTTCTTTAAAACAATTTACTATTTTTCAGATCTCCAAAACCACATCACAATTTCTTTATGAAAGTAGATTTAAATTGTATTTATTTGAATACGGAAAGAAATTTGTTGATTTGTTTGTAAATAAAAGTGTCCATAAAACTCTGAATTGTTATATTGTTTTGATTTTATTGTTTATCTGTCCTAGTATAATAAATGGTAATCTATGGTTAGCTTTTGTTAATTTCATTTTTAAAACAGTTAAATTCTATTAAATGGATTGTATTTACACTTTATACTGAAGTTCTTTCTTTTTAAGTTTAATTATACAGTCCTGTGCTTTTTTAAGACACAGGAAAAATCAAGAAATAAGGCACAAAAAAATCACATTAAGGCACAAAATCAAAGTGGTCAAAATAAGGCACAATTTTTCTGTGTAAATTTCCAAGATTACTCATAATGTAATATTCTATATATAGTTATATTGAAGAAAACACTCAAACTAACTAAGTAATTATTTGGTGAAATTATATCTTGAAATTGGGAAAGTACCTTAAATCAAAAAATTTGTGCCTTAAAGTGAACAAAATTTTTTACCTTATACGTTGATTTTTCATGTGTCTTAAAATGGCACAGGACTGTAAGTATGTTTTTTTTAAAAAAGAATCATAAATTTAAGGAATTTGTAACTCAAAAATTCTAATTAGCAAAACTTTTATCTAGAAGAAATTAGAAAAACCAATTTTATTATTATTACTATTATTATATTTATAATTATTTGGGGATATGGAGGTGGGTGAGCCAGAATAAAAAATCAGTATAAGAATTAGTAAAAGTACGTGATCTTAGATCTCTAGAAATTGTATTCATTTGATTTGATCTTAAGATACTAGTAAACTAAAAAAAATCTTCAAGTAAATTTTAATAGCAAATTCAAAAAAATTTTACAGTATCTTGAAATTGAAAAATAAAGTAAAAATCTGATTATTACAAAACAAAACTTACTTTAAATACTATTTTCAGAAATGGATTATTGTTTTTATTAGTCTTATCCTTTTTTTCTTTTTGGAAAAGCCCAAAAACCGACATATTTCTGAATTATTTCAAAAAAAAACATTTTCTTGTAAAGAAGATTGAAATCTTATTGCCTATAAAGGAATTTTACAAAAATACATTTAAAATATAAACCTACTAAGTTCTATAATGACTCAGTTTGAAAAATCTACTTAATTTCAAAAAAAAATACAATAATTATTTTAAACTTGTAAAAAATATAATTTTTTGATTCAAAGAACGGTTCAAATCAATTTTTTCTTTTTATTGGATGAAAAAATCTGAGAAATTGAACCAAACAATCGAATTAAAAATTCTCCCAAAATTCTTTTTTAAAACCTGGAAAATTCAACTTCCAATCTAATGAAATACTTTTTAATTTGATTATTAATAATCAATAATTAATGTCCCAATCTTAATTATTTCAATAAATCATAAAAAAACCAAAGATTAAATTTATACAATCGACTTTACAATTATTTCTCAATTTTTTTAAAGTTTTTTCAAAAAAAAAAAAATTCAAATGTATATTTCTTATAAAAAAAAAAAAAAAAATTGATATTATCATATAACTGATTTTAATACAAATAGTATTTTTTTTATACTCTTGATATTTGAAAAACAATATTGACTAGTCTTTTAATTTTCATGAAATTTAATAAATATTTGTGAATAAAATAAATGATCAATTTTTTCAGATCTTCAAGGATACTATATTTGATTTATTTCTATTGTGTTTTTTAAAATAAGATTAAAGTTTCAAGGTTACTTGTTCATAAAGACTATCCATAAAATACTAAAAGTGAGATTTCTTCAAAATTAAATTTTTTTGCGATTTTTTTTTTTTTTCTAGTTTGATCCAAAAACCCAAATAAAAAAGGATTAGATCTTTTGACTAAAAATTTAATTGGGGAAAATGAAAATTTTTTAACCATGATTATTCATTTCTCTAAAGTTGATAAATGAAGATGCATATCGAGTTTAATTGTATTCTTATGTAAATATTTACCCTGTTACCTTTGGGAAAAAAAATAAATAGGAGTTACTAGTCCCTTAAGTATAATTGATTTAAATAGGTGATTGGGGTGGCCGGGAACAAGGTCTGGTGGGTTGAATTAAACATCTAGTACAATATACCAACTTAGTGTTTTTGACAGGGTAAATTCTAACCAGTTGGTATATTGGGAAGGGTATGTAAGATTACAGGAGTTATGAAATATTCTAAAAATACAATAAAAAAAGTATAGTAACTTGAAAAGTAAAATTGAAATAAAACATGACTTATTATTAAAAACAGGCATTTTATAAATGTGGTTTATCTCTAAAATTCCAATTTTAAAACCCCAAAAACGTTATCTGTTACATGCTATGTAAAATTTATGCTATAATGTGTTCTATAGATCAAAAAAAAAAAAATATTGCATTGGTCTAAATTTTTTTCATAAAAAAAAATAAACCAACTCATTCAAGACTTATGTGTAAAAAATAAATTTTAAATTAATTTTTTACTTTTTTTCTTATTTTTTTTTTATTGTCTCAGATATTCCTTACCTTTCTTTCTCTTTTTTTTGTATTTGTATAAAAATATAATTTACTTTTTGTTTTTAAAATATAAGTTGGTGACAAGTTGGAACAAGACCTATATTATAGATAGGATAAAAAAAACTCTAAATAAATTTGTATCACCGGAACAGTCGATTCCACTATTAAGAAACAAACTTTGGAGTTGTGGAATACAAATTTATTAATCATAGTTTGTGGAATCTTATTTATTAATAATACATCTATCGGGTTTTTACTCCTCCTGTTTCAGGACGTGGATAATTTTTAATTTGATCATGTAAATAATATAATATTTTTTTAATTTAATATTTTAATTATTTTTCTTCTCTTTTTTTTTTACGAATTTATCTTTGATTGCTCCTTTCTGATAATAAATAAATGAATACTTAGGACATAAACTTTCAACTAAATTTAAAGTACAAAAAACTCTCAAATTAAGCCACAAAATTCAATTTCTAGTCAAATAATTTGTCTAAAATAAAATTCGAAAAAAGGTGTTTTATTAGGGATTTTTTAAATCTTAAATTTTGTTGAAATTTTGTTTCTTAATATTGTAACTGACTGTAATTAGGATATAAATTTATTGTATTTTTTCTTTTTAAAAATAATATATAGATAATATTTTTAATTTGGGGTTTAATTTCATTAATCAACAAATATAAATTCCAAATAATTTTTTTTTTAAAAATAAATTATAAAAAGAATTTAAATTAATTTTCAGAACATTTTATATTACTTTTTTTATATTAAAAAGTTGTTTAATTGTGCCCATTCTCCGATTATACCGCCATATTAGGTGAATCATGACTCTCAATTTATTAATGTATTCTTTGCAAAACGGTAGAGATACTCCCCAGATACTAGAAAATCTACCACTAAATCCTAAAAATAACTATTCTTTTAATCAATATTTTTTATATTGAACTTGGTCTTAAATAGTGCGCTTTTAATTTCAAATAAAATATTCTTATATACTTGTAATTGTTTCAAAATGAAAAAAAAATAAAAAATCATTGTTTTACAACCAGTTCCACTTTTAAGGTTCAAACTTTCATACGAAATTTAAGGCACAAAAAAAAATCTCAAATTAAGGCAAAATATTCACATTCTAGTAAAATAAAATGTAAAAATAAAAATTACAAATATTGTGACTTTATTTGAGATTTTTTTGGGCCTTAAAGTTTGTTGAAAGTTTGTGCCTAAAAGTGGAAATGGCTATATGAAATTAACAAATAATTTTTCTAGTTGTTTAAGGTTTATACTTCCTGAAATTGGAAAAAAAAATAGGGTTGTATTGTATTGGGTCTGTTTTCTTATTATTTTGTTTCTTAGTTGGTAGATTGTGGAATTATTGGGTGTGGGGGGTAATGATATTTACTAAAATTAATTTTTTACGGTTTTATTTTTTTTTTTTTTTTTGAAATCCAAATGGAAGATTCCTAATATCGAAGATTTGTAATAGGGATTTAATAATGAATTTTTTTTTATATTGGGTAGTTTGAAATTTGGTAATTCATTTTTTTTTATTTGGAGCTTTTTGAAAATATTTTTTTTTTTAGGTTTTTTATGATTGGATAAATTTGAAATGAAATTTCTAATTAAAAGTGATAATTTTTTTTTTTTTTTAATACCTTTGAATGTATTCGGTTAAGGCTCTCAAATTCGGATTTTAGAAAAAAAGAAAAAATTATCAAAAATTGCACTTAATAAAGTTCATTAACATTTTCATATCAAGAACAAGATCGATCAGATAAGAACCAAAATAGTAAGTAATCAGACCTAGTATAAGATAATATATTTTTTTCAGATTGAAGGGGGTTTAAACCATAAGTGACTCACTACATAAAAAAAAAATTTCAGATAACACTATAAAAAAAATTATAAACTAAAATTCAAAATAAATGGCCCACCTTATATTTCAATTTTGAATTGCTTTTGTATCGTTTTAAAGTTTTTCCCCCCACAATGAAAAGTTTGTAAATAAATCATTTTTTCTCTTTTTTATTTTTTCAAAAGTGTTTTGTTAAAAAGGAAAATGAAAATCAAAATTTGAAAAGAAGTAACAGATGAATTAATGAAAAATTCGTTTCAAAAATGAAAAAGAGATTAGATTTAGTTATTCAAAGGGAAGGAGGATCGATAAATGGGTTTTATTAATTTTTAAAAAAATTTTTTTTCATGTAATGCTTCATTCAAAATAAATGGCCCAATTTGTTTTAAAATTTTTTTTTAACTTTTTTTATTTTATTTTTTGAAGAAAAACAAATACCCCTGGAGTAGTGAACCAAATACTAAAATAAAAATTTTGATATTATAATAGATAACTACAAGTATTAAAAATATTTTTCTTTAAATTTTGATTTTTGATGGGCCAATGATTTTGAATGATAGCTTATATTCATTTTGGAATATTATTTCTTAAATAATCACTTTAATAAAATTATTGGAAATCAACTAAACATACAATACGATGGTCAAAAAATCATCTATATATGGATTTGATAACACTTTTTTTTTTTTTTTTTTTTTTTTTTCCTTCTTAGCAAAGAATTTTCAGCGATTAACTTCAAGTTTGATAGAAAAAAATATTTTTTTTTTTAGATTGCAAAAACCCCTGAAATATCCTTTAGTTTTTCAGGAACTTTTTTCTTTTTGTCATTTCTTTCTTTTTTAACAAAAAAATCAAACATTTTTAATGTTCCACAACCTTTCTTCCTCGAATACTTCTTAGTTATTTAACCATCTCAATGTGATTCTCAGATTGGAATAAACAAATTAAACAATTATTTAAAAAGAACTTTGCTCGAAGATCAAGTAAATACTCATTAATGAATTTTGTTTTTAAAGATTTTCAAGGTTAATTTTTTCTTTGGGTTTTCAAAAGGAGAAAATTGTTTTTACAAATGAAAAAATTAAGAAAAAAACAAATTATAGTCATATTTTTATGAATTTTTATTGAGGACTTATTATCAATGTTCAGCAAATATGAACCGAAGCGCAAAAGGTGGTATTCAATTAAAGTCAAATTTGTGTAGTCCTTAAAAAGAAAAATATTCCAACAAAATAGATTTTTTTCAAAAACAAAAAACCAAAAAAAAAATATTTTTAATGAAACTCAGACAAGAAAAAAGAAAATTTTATTGATGGAAAGAAAAAAAAAAAAGGTTTCAAGAAAATGGTTATTATTATTTCTTTGTTAAGAGTAATTCAGTGAATCTTTGTTAAAGAAAATAAAAAAACAATTGGACTTTCATAAAAAGAAAAGTTTTTTTTTTTTTTTGTAATAAATAACGTTTTCAATGTTGTGAGTCAGTTTATCTTTGTTCTAAAGAAAACCAAAGAATAAAAACAGGCTCTCCAGCAACTCTAAAATACATTTTACCAACAAAAATATCTGATCCTTTAATTCTTCTAATTTCGTCGAGTAGTGGTTGGGTGGTTAGTACGTTATTTCCTGGTACTGTGTAATCAATCTTTAAAGAGTTGTAGCTCTTGTTTTGGACTGCAGGAGAAACATAGGTTTTCATTCTGTACATTTGTTCGTGAGCGTATGACCAAAAGTTTGTTCCGTCTCTTCCTTCTGAGTCTGTTTGTGTATAGAATCTTTTTTGGAACGAGAGTGCGGGGGTAACCAATTTGTCCGAAAGAACATCGAAATCGTGAATAAATAATTCAAAGACAGCCCTTCCAAGCGTATCAAATTTAACGTAGTTAACAATCCCGTCAAAATGAAGACCCCTCACGTCGTCTCTTGTTGGGCACTCTCCCATGTCGAATAACTTTTGAAGCAAGGATTCTTCACATGATGCAAGATCCCATAATTTTAAGTCATAACCAGATGGTAAATAGCCAGTTTTTGCATAGCACTCCAGAACAGACTCTGTTGTGTAGTCACAGGAACAGCTGATGAGGGCTGGTAAAATAAAAATTAGCGTAAACAATAGAAATTGTTTCATTTGATAAAAAAATGAATCTTTCGAAAAGAGATAAAGCGATAAAAGGATTTTTGTTTTTGAGTAAACAGTTTCATTTAGCTTTGTGTTTGACTGTCTCACCTTTTTCCAAATAGAGTTTTCGAATTTATAAAGAAATTTTTTTTCCACTTTCTCAAGAGATACTTATTTTCATATTAGGTTGTTAATTATTGGAACTGTAACAACACTAAACTAAAAAAAAAAACTATCTCAACATAAACTTATTCCTATTTATTTCCTTTCTGCAAAAGTTTTGATTCCGAAATTAAATTTTTCAAGAATATTGTTATTTGATAATGAAAGGAAATTTTGGAAACGGGGTTTATGAAACGGTTCTGAATTCCGAGTTCTTATTAAAATTGTGTTTAAAAAATGCGTAAAAACAGAAAAAAACCGAATTTTGATGTTTTTAAACGAAAAAATAGTTGCTGATTCAAAATCTATGTTTCTACAAGAGTATAATTGTTTGAAGTAACCATGGTTAGTATTCCGTTAATTCACAGATTGGATATTTTATCATTTCTGGGGTTTATTGAAGAAATTCGAAAAAAATTTCTATTCTTTTTTATTGTTTTCCGATTTCATAAATAGGATTGTAAATGGTATGGGTTGTTATATTCGTTTTATTTGAAAAAAACTAAAAGCAAGTGAATAATTTTTCGAATTTTCTTCTAATTTCCTACATAATTACAAACTTTAATAGTGAATGTTATCAAATTGAGTGTTTATCTACTATGGTTCAACAGCTAAATATCAAAACGGGAATTATATTTACTATTTCCAAAATTTGGATAAATGTATTGAACTTCTTTATTGATCTTTACGAATTGGAAAAACTCTATTTTTTACAAAGTTCCATTTATACTCTTGTGAAGTGTTGCGTTGTCAATAACCTGTGTTGGCAACCTTTAACCTTTTTACTAAAATTTAACTCATGTTTATTTTTCAGACTCTGGGGATTTGAAGAGAGGAAAGCTGTTATATATTCTTGGTTTGTATCCAAATCGACTTTAGAAGTTAGATCTTTGATTAATCGAAATGACTCAAAAATATAAAATGCTTTTGTTTGAAAAATTTCGTCATATTTTCAAAATTTGTGAGATAAAAATGATTGCATTATTTAAATCAAAAATGATCTTTTTCACTTTTATTTTGACAAAAAAGAAATAGAGCAGTGAAAAAAATAACGGACATGAAAAAAATCCCTGACACAATTTTTTATTGTGAATATTAGGAAAATTATTGTGTAATTTCATTTATTTACAATCAAATTCCTTTTTTTAAAGAATCCAACTTTTTCAATTATAACCCCCCCCCACTTATTAGAATGATGATTAGTGAAATCACACTTGTTCAAAACACCATTCAATCAATCAAAAAACAAGAAGAAAAATTATCATTTTCCAAACTCTAGTAAACCTCAATAAAACTCGATTGTTTTTCAAAAAAAGTAGATCAACATATGGCTATCAAACAATTACTTGAGTATTCTAGAGACACCTTACTTTGATGGACTTTAGGTAGGTTTATTACTAATCTCATAAAAAAAATGATTATTTATAATAAGGATTTCATTGAAATTATACAAAAATTTTACTAATACTCACAATTAAAAATCTTGTCCGGTATTTTTTCCCTACTTTACATTTGAATCTTTTAATATCTTCACAACCCTTTTTTAAATTTATTTAAAGAAGCCCATTTCTTGTTTATATAAGTTTTTTTCACCTCTTTTATTTGTTTCTTTTATTTCGACAGTTAGTATATATTTTTAAGCAGGAGTTAAATTTTTCTAATGGGAGGAAGTTAAAAACATGGTGTTTTTACACAACTATACCTTTTTGGTAAACCCCTTTTTCGAATAAATTTTTGTTCTTCATGTTTCTGGAAAACTAACACTTTGGGCACATTCGGAATATTATGTTGCTGTAATGTCTTTAAAGACTAATAATTCTATTATTGACTTGAAAGAATATTCATTCCAAATATCTTGTTTTCATTTACAGATCTTGTTCTCGTATTGAACAAAAACTTTTTCAGATCCAATTCCAAAAATTCCTTGGTAAGGTATGTAAAATCAAATACCTTTAATATGATGGTCTATCCAATTCATATTAAAATATTCTACTTCCATTCAAACCACCCATGATTAGAGTAGACAATCCTATCTCAGATCAAATCATTGCTAATTTTTTTGTCTTGTTCAGTGCAATATCTTGTCATGCACCCAAGCAATAGGCTGGGTACAAAATCAATTTTGAAGCAAAACTCCTTGATTTTTTGAGAAAGTTTTAAATTAATGAATAGTATTAGTTTTTAATTTTTTTACTATTTTTTCGCAGTTTATCTGGAATTTTAGTTAATAATCCCTGAAATTTGAAAAAAGATTATCTTGTGTTGGGAGTTCTGTTTTTTAAATTTGGTTATTAGCTGATTTATCTTGGAATTACTAGTCTTTGAAATTTAAATGCAAAAAATTTTTGGTTGGAAATGGATTTTTTTAATTTTAAAATCCTTACTTCTATTTAGGATTCTTGGACACACCCAATTATTTGCAGAAAAAAGTACCAAATAAATAATTAGAACTCGCAAACGACAATCGATTTCTTGGATGGTTTTGAAAATCAAAAAAAGAAAAATAGAATGAAGTGAATTTTTTTTTCCTTTTTTTTAAAAAAAGTAGACAATTAAATTGGTTTTATTTCTTACAGTATAAAAAAAAAATTTACCATTTCCATCATTATTCCACAATAAAAAGTCTTGATTGAGGTAAATATTAATAAAAGAATTTTATTTTCTTTTTCGAGATAATCTCTTTGGTCAACCAAAATAAATTAATTCAACCAATTGAAAATTAATTGTATTATTTTAAGTGTGGTTATAAATATTAAAATTTTAAAGTTAAACAAAATATTTACTTAGAAATTGTATTTTTTTTCTATGATGGAATTTGATTTTTAACACTGCAATTTTCTTGAAGATATTTAGGAATTTTATTAATTTTATCATAATAATTCAAAATTGATTTTTTTGATCTAAAAATTATTTAAAATATAATATTGATACGTGTAAATAAGACCAGCCAATTTGTTAAAAAACAATTACCAATTGAAAATTGAGGTTTATTTATATATATATATATATATATATATATATATATATATATATATATATATATATATAATTTGAAAACAATAAAAAGACTTTTTCCAAACCCCAAAGGTTAAAAAAATTTTGCCAAATAGATTTAAATTTCATTAATAAACCTTTTACTCATCTTTGATAATTTTTTTTTTCATTAAATCACCCATAATTCAATTCTTTTTATTATGTAAGATTTTAATTGAAATATTTTTTATTCAAAATAATGACAAAAATAAAAAATAAATTATTTTCAAAATCAAGACTTTCCAATAAAAAATGTATTATATGTTTCAACATTTTCAAGAATTAACTTAATTTCTAATGCAAATGAAAGCTATTTTATATTAGTTTTTTTTTTATTAGAAACATATGTGTTTTGGATTTAGAAAAATAGACTTTAATTAATAAATCGTTTAGATGAAGTTAACTCATCCTTTTCATAAACAAAGACACGAATTACAAAAGAGAAAATTTTGAAGATCTTGCCAATTTTTAATTTTATTTTTAAAAAATACTACCCAACACCCTTAAATTAGAAAGAATCAAGCCCATTTTAAATACGAAAAATTATACAAATTATTGTAATTGATATTAATATTTTATGAGTAAATTAAATATACAATTTTGTTAATTGTGTAAAATAATAAAAACTTTAGAAACTATTAAAAATATGAACCATTAACTATCGAATTACCCATCCTCTGAAAATAATAGCAAAATCTGGATTTTTAGATTAAAAACAATTAATATATTTGATCAAATCAAAATAATAATAATAATAATAATAATCTTATTATTGCCAATAAACAAGATTAAATATATTTATGATCCCCAATAGATAATAAAAATATGTTTAAATGATTTGTAGAATTTCTAAATTTAATTTTAAGAATTTGGAAAGTGCCAATGGGGAGACAATGTTTTATTTTACAAATGATAAAACAAATCCAAAGAACCTGTTTCAGATTTTAATGAAAATAGTAGAAATATATATATTTAATCATTTTTTTAATAATCAAAAAATCAAAAACAAATAATGGGGATTTTTTCGCCTTGAACTGTAATAAAAAAACTTAAATAAAATTTTAATTCTTGTGGAAAAATAAAATGCTATTTTTTTTTTTTTTTTCAAAAAATGAATTTATAAGTCTAAGAATAATCTATTCAAATCTATTAGATATCCACTCCCATTTATAAGAAATATGCTTTCAAATGAAATTTAATGTGGATAATAATCCCAAATTTAAGGAATATTTTTTTTTTGGAATTTTTTGATACAAATTATTTCAGTAGAATTTGAATTTTGTACTTTAATGAGGAATTTTTTTACCTTATTTTTTTACAAAGTTTACTTCTTAAAAGAAGGAAAAAACTGTTATCAATTTTTTTTTTTTTTTATTATTATTGAAATTATTAAGTAAACTATTTATTATTAGGTGTTTTTAAAAAAATCAGTTAAATAGTTTTTTCGTAATTGAATAAAACGAAAAAATTGATAATAAAATTTTTCTTTTTATTTTTTTGAAAAGGCCAGTTTAATATAAAATATGAAGTTAATTGAACAATAATTAATTCGATTTTAAATAATGTGTATTTTTTCTTTTCTCAAAAACATGAACTTATTGAAATTTCTACCAATAACAATTTTTTCTCTATTTATCAAAACTCAGAACAATACCAAAAAGAAGAAAAATAATCTTATAAATCCAATTATATTAAATTAAATAAATCCAGTTCTACTTTTAATACACCAACTTTCAATGAAATATAATGGACAAAAAAACACCTCAAATTAATGAACATTTTTTAGGAATTATATAATTTTACTCGAAAAAGAATTTTGATGGTGATTTAAGATTTTTTTTTTTGTGCCTTAAAAGTGGAACTAACTGTAATAAATTTTCCAAAATTTGTAAGGGGTAAATAAATGATGTTAAAATGAGAAAATTTCAGTTACTTGGAAAGTTAACTAATAGACGTTTATTGTTTTACAAAATATTCCCAGGCATTTCAATATCATTTGGGAAAAAATAAAATCATCAAGAAAAAAAGTTCAACCCTAGATTAAATTAGAACCCCCAATTAAAAATCAACGATAAGATCTATTAGTCAAAGAAAAAAATTTTTAAAAGGTAAATTCAAGTACTAGCGGCAATAAAAGTTTTTAGAATACTATCTTTTAGTGTTTTTTCTTGATTGATGAAAAATTAAAAATATGTTCAAAATTTTAACCATTTTTGATCCAGTCAGTTCCGTTTTTAAGGTACAAACTTTCAACAAAATTTAAGGACACAAAAAAATTTCAAATTAAGGCATATTTTTTTTGAATTTTTTTACACAATTTCTTTTATATGAATCTGAATTTTACAACTTGAATCTGGAATTTTGTTCCTTAATATAAGAATTTTATTATACCATAAATTTCCTTCAATGTTTAAGCTAGAAAGGGGGGGCTTAATACATCTCTAAAACAATAATCAGATTTGGATAATCAAGGAGATCTAAATTCTATTTTATTGATTCTATTTATAATTATAACAAGGATTATTCTTTGAAGTTAATTTTTTTTTTTTTTTTTTTAATTGATTTTACTTTTCTTTAACAGTGAGACTACTAATTCTTTAATTTCGAAAGTTTTTTTCCAGCTGATCTTTAAAATTCAAAAATTTTTCATCTCAAAACCCACGAACCCTACAATTAAAGAACTTAAAAATGGACCGAATGGAATTTATTAAGAAATTAAATATTTACTCTCAATTTTTTTAGTTCTAATCTAAAATATACCTTTCCATTGATCCAAACAAACCATTTTTGAAAATTTTTTTTTTTTTAATTGATTTTTTGATCTGTCTTAATCTTTCTCCATGCGCCGTATTTTCGGAGCCAAAAAACAAATAAACGCAGTCCAAGGACCTTCAATTGAAGAAGCGTCAAATCTTACCAGTAAAAGGGGAGACAATTTAGATCAAAAAATTAAAAAGCTTAATGCACAATTGCTTGAGTGTAAAAAAAAAATGAGCAAAATGAGAGACGGCCCAGCAAAGAATAGTGTCAAAAGAAGGGCGTTTCAACTTTATCAACAAAAAAAAATGTATGAAGGCCAAAGAGAAAACCTGTATAATCAGCTATTTCCAATGGATGAAATCTCTTTCACACAACAAACAATGAAAGATACAGTTGTTCAGGTAAAACAAAACAATTTGAAAGCCAATTGTTTGGTTAATTCTGATTGGTTTATTCTTTTGTTTCTTTGGTATCAAAATCAAAAGCAAAGAAAAGAAAAGACAGCGATTCAAAAAACAATTTTTCTTTTGTATTAAATTAATAGGTGACTTCCTTAAAACAAGCAACAACAACATTTAAACAGCAATTTAAAGATATTGGCATTGATGAAGTGTGTGATATAAAAGATGAAATGGAGGACATGCTAGAGGAAGTAAATGAGATCCAAGAAACACAAAGCCAAATCTTTAGTGTCCCCGAAGAGTTTGATGAAGAAGATCTTGAGGCAAATTTAGAAGGTCTTGAAGACGAAGTGTTAGATGACGAACTCAATGAAGAGATTCCTAGCTATCTCAATGTGCCAAACGAAGATCCCAAAATAAATGAAAAAGAAACCGAAAAAGACGAAGACGTTGATGAGTTTGGTCTTCCTCAAGTTGAAAAAAATTAAATGTGACCATCGGTTACACTTTTAACCCAAAAGGGTTTTTGTTTTAAATATTGTATTTTCTTTTCTTTTCTTATTTTTTTTTTTTTCCATTTTTCTTCTTGATTTTTTGTTTTCTCTCCGCTTTTATTCTGTGAGGCTTTTTTATTTTTTTTTCAAACAAATCTATGAAAACAAAAAGAACAAGTTTTGGAAGGTTGTTTGTTTCTCAGAAATTATTTCTCCCACAAAAATATTTCGACTCTTTGTGAAACATATTTATTAACTCGAACTTTTTGTTTTAAGGGTGAAAAACAACTAATCAAAGAATTTGTTGAAAACACTTGAAGGATTATTGATCAAAATTATTTCTTTTTATTACCAATAAATTCAAATAAATATCAGAATATTTTTGCTTCATTATCCATTGTATGAATTTTTTTACAAAAGCTTTGAATAAAGCATTTTATTCTTTTAAATGTTAAAAAACCATGTAAAATTGGTTGTACTTCAAAAGGTTCTTACTCTCGAGTTGTTTTTAAAGTTGAGATATAAGATTACAAAATGGGAAATTGAACTAAAAATTATATTAAACATATTTGAATTTATCAGTATTCTTTTTCCTCTCTCGCATTCATGAATAAATTTTTTCAAAGAATTATAATTTGCTAATTTTCTACTTTTTTATAACTTCGCTTCGTCGCAACATTATTGACTAATAAGAGATCTTTGATCAAAATTTATTTTTAAAGATATTTTACAATAAAGTGTGGTGTAAAATAACTCATGTTGGTAAACATTAAACCATTACAAAATTTTGAAGTATGTTATTGTTTCAGGCTTGGATATAAGGAGATAGGAAGAAATATGAGCTTATTTGGTTCAGATTCAAATTGGCTTTTGAGGTTAGATCTTGAATTAATGTACATTGTTAAAAAATATTAAATGCTTTTTTTTCAAAATTTTCATTTATAATTACAAATTTGTGAGATAAAGGATTGTTTTTGAAAAAAAAAAATGAACAAAATTTCAGTTTTTGAATTTTATTAAAAAGATACAATTTGATCTTTCTATATCGTCATAATTCCTTTTTAAACTTTATTTAAAGGGGTCTGTTTCTTTTTAAATATTGTTGTTACTGTTTGATTTGTTTCTTTTATTTCTAAAGTTGATAAATATTTTTAAGCACGAGTGACATTTTATAACGGGTTAAAGTTAAAAACATGGGTTAATTACGCTACTGTGGGTTGAAATTTTTTATTTGACAGTAAATTTTTTTTATGAATAGTACAGAAAGCATTGTGAAAATCTATCACATCATTTTCGAATTTCTGTAAACCTTTCACAAATATTCACAAAAAAATTGAAAAACAAAAATTTGCTTAAGGTACTAATCTCTATTAAATTTTCTTTACCTAAATTGAATAGAGATTGAGAATATTTTTTATCAATTACTTAGATTAGAAAATGCATGTTTATTTTCTATATTAAATATATTTAAAGATAAGGAATCCCTATTTAGAAATTGTTCAAAAAAAATATAGTCGAGACTAGTCACTTAAGAAAAAAGTAAAATCATTTTTTTGTTATTTTAGTATTAAAATTCAGATACCTTGAAATTAAAAATATTTATCTTTAAATGGATTATTGATGTCATATAATTTAAGTTCTCTTTTTTCAAAAGAAGTTACAAAAAAGGTTTTAGATTTTCATATAATTTCAGATAAATCAATTGAGTTGTGAATTTTTATGAACATCTTTTCTCAATAACATGTACTAGTTTAATTGGGTGTTTAAATCAATATAAAATTCTCTTTTTTACTCTTTTTTACAAAGGTTTTTACATAAAAAGTTTGTAAATTGGTAACAAAAATTATCAGAAAATAGAATGGTTGATAATGTGTAAATTTTATTCTTTTTTAAATAATTAAAATAATCAATTCAACTTTTTTTTTTTTTATTATTTTATTAGTGCGAATTTTTTGTGAAAAAATATTTTTTTTGCTGAACAATTAAAATGGAAATTTCATGTTCAATAATACAAAAATAATACTCAGTCAAAAAATCATAATTCTTTCTTAAAAATTCAAAAATATTTTAGTTATTAATCAAGCTCAATCATTCTAAAATTATGGAAAGTTGCAAATTGTATAAATAATTATTTATTGATGGTGAATTAGCTAAAAATATTTTTTTTTATTTAATTTGAACCCATATTCTATTTTTTTTTTTTTTTTTTTTTTTTCTTTTAGCGAAATTAAGTTTCACAAACTTCTAATGGCTATGTATATTCCAGATGCTCTTTGAATTGGACGTTAAAAAAATAATTACTTTACAATTTCCCCGTTGGTAGATGAATGATTCTTTCATTTGACATTTGGGATTAAAAACAAATTCAAAATTTTTGGGTACTTTAAAACTGATTATAGTAACACAAGAAGAATATTTCTATCAAATTGTAAATAATTTTGATTTTTGGTAGATTTTTATCATTTTTTCTTTTTTTATTGTCCTTTTTTCATTTAATTTTTTCCAATTTAAGGAATTGGATTAATTTGAGAAATAAAAAAAAAAAAAAAAATTTTTTTGTTTGTATAATCTCAATTAAATTCTCAAATGGGAACTTTCAATTGCAATATATATATATATATATATATATATATATATATATATATTAATTTTTACAATTTCTGACTTAAAAATCTCAAACTAAGATTTTATTTTTATATTTCATATTACACAGTTCAATTATTTAAACAGAAAACAAACCACCAATATTATTCTTCTACTTCTTTCTTTTTTTGTTATATTAATAAAATTAAAAGGTTTTATTTTTTGGAATATTTGTTTTAAAATGCTGTAAAGCTATTTTTAGTAAAATTTACTTTCAAAAATCTGTTTTTAATTTTTTTGTGATTTTTTTTTTCTTTTTTTAACTTCGGTATTTGAATTTTTAGTTTATATTTCTTAGAGTAAAAAAAAAAAAAAATTTTTTTGGGTGGGTGGGTGAAAATTGTATAATACACAAGTGATATACAAGATTAACGTGTAGTTCTTAAAAGGGAAATATTGGAAATCAAAATCTACTTAGATATGTGTTTCTCGGTTTCTTAGAAAAATATGTTTGGTTTAACATAAGTAAAAGATACAGATGTGCTGGAAAATGGTGGAAGTTGATTACCTTGCATCTAGGTATAAAAAATTATTTTTAATATTAATTTAAATTTCTATAAATAATTCAAGTTTTAGATAATTTAATATGTTTTTGAAATTTTCAGCAAAATATAAAAAAAATAAAACACACAGATATTAAAAAAGGTATGGTTTTTGGGTTCCTTTTTTAGGAAACGGTCTCGGAAAATAAAATGAAATTTCATAAAAAAAGATTTTATTTTTTTTTTTGATTTTCAATGGGTAATCATTGAAATAAATAATGAAGATTATCAGAAATTTTCAAGGGGAACTTTATTGAAATTTAATAATTTCAAATGTATAATGTTGAAGAATAGACCATAAATAAAAAAAATTATTTAGAATTTATAGGATTTTCTAATGTAGTCTGTATTTTTTGATTGTTTCATGATTACAATGAAACAGGGTCAAAAATGTGGGGTCTTAAATTAAATGTAATAATAAAAACAGTGGCAAGATACAATTACAGGGATTTTTTTATCTGGTATTATTTCCTTAAAGTAAACTTCCTGGAATTTCTAAAGTTATTTTAATAAATGTTCATTATATTTATTATATTATTTTAGAATTTTTTTTTTTTTTTTGTTATCCTTTAATATTTTTTTATTAGAAAAAGAAAACTAAAAGAAAAAAAACTTAAAAGGTCTTAAAAGAAAACAAATTTCTATTGTATAGTAATCACAAGTCCAAATAAAAAAAAAAATCTTGAAAATAAAACGTAAAAAAATAAAAAAAAAAACTAAATTTTTTACTTTTTTTCAATAAGTTGGGGAAGAAAAGTTGAATTAAATTTGTTGAAAAAGGGAATTATTTTTATTAATTGTAAACATCGACTAAGATGAAAAGTTATTTTTTTAATATTTATGTAATTATTGGTTTTTTACAGAATGGTTAATAGCTGGTTAAGGTTTTTATTTTATAATTGTTTACCTATTATACTTGTTTGTATGGAAGGACAATAAAAAAATCAATATTTTGAAAAATCAAAGTGATAATTTTGTGAATTTTTAAAGTAAAAATCATTTAATAATACTTATAAAAAAAATTGTGGATTTTTTGAGAAAAACTTTGTTAAATTTCCATTACAATTTCTTAAATGAAATTTAACAGAATTTTTATTGATAATTTTATTGGAATTTTAAAAGTCAAATTTTTTTTTTATGAAATTAAGTAAAATTTCAGGTTTCCAACCCGACGAAATTCGAAAAAAGACTAACTTGTACTTGGTAGTGGTGACTTGTTATTTTTTTCCTTAACTGATCAATCTTCAGCTTAGTATAAATTTGAATAGTGGTCCAAAAGGGCAATTTTTGTTAATTTAATTTTTTTTTGGCAGAAATCTGAATTAGTGGTGAAAAACTAATAGAAATAAAGGTCTCTAGAACATAAATTTTAATTTTGATTTTGGGTTGTAAATTGAAATATTTATCGTGTTTTGGCTTTATTTTGAATTTGGAAAATCTCATTATTTTTCTTTTTTGTGTAAAAAGACAAAAAGTAAATAAATATTTTAATTGAGTGTCATAGAATCAAAATCCCGAATTAGGTATTTTCTAATCTATTGATCTAACACAATTAAATACAAATTTCTAAAAAAAAAACATTAATTGTCAAAAATTACATTTTTGGACCAATATTCAAATTTATACTAAGCTGAAGATTGATCAGTTAAGGAAAAAAATAACAAGTCACCACTACCAAGTCCAAGATAATCTTTTTTCAAATTTCAGGGATTGTAAACATTATGGAATTTGTTTTTGTGCCTTGGCCTGTATTGAGTTATTGTGCTTTTTTACTTTCATTTCTCAACAAAAATTTTCATTCTAAAGAAATTGGATAAAAAATAACTCCTTTCGAAGTTTAAAAACTCAAATTAATAAACAAAACAAAAATTTTCACAAAAGATTTTTGAAAGAAAATTCTAAAATAAAATAACTTGAAGGGATTATCAAGTACAAGTTTTTAAAAATAAAACTATTCAAACTTGTCAAAGTAAATGCAAAAATAATTGGGGACAACTTGAGGAATGTTAAGCCTTTGTAGATGGGAATGGTAATCAAATGGTATTAAAATCAAATTTTTGCTCCATTGAAAATTGTGAAAATTTTCAAAATTTACTATTTTTTAGTAAAGAAATTCTCAGCTAATATATTTAACTGAGATTATTGATCTCTTTCAAGGTTTTTTTATCATAGTTTCACTATTTTCATCTGAAAATGGAGTCCTTAATTGTAATTCAATGATTTTATTTAGTTTAACACAAATGAATTTGCTTTTTTTGACTATTCTTTTCAAAAAGCCAGTAAAACATTTTTCGAGATTACATTTGGTCACAAACGTTACTAAAAATAAAAAGAGTTCGTGAAATATCGAATACTCTTATTGCCTCAAATAAACAGTAAAAAATTACACTACATCTTCAATGTTTTCTTTTTAGCTGCTAGAGTTTTCTACGAAATTTGAGTTGTAATAAAAGATCTCAAATGCAAAAGGAAATTCAAAATAGGGAAAAATTTTTTTTATCAGTTAAACCATAAACACCAATAAAAATTATGGTGTCTAATATTCTTTTCAAAGTACTTTGACAGATCAAAACAAAAATTTTTTTTAAATTTTTCTTACTCCTTTTGATTTTACTATTTGTTGTTTTACTTTAATATATTTTTTTGAATACATAAGTGATTGGATCTACTTTCAAACCATTTTTTTTTTCTTCTGTTCGAATTTATATCTTCAATAATGAATTTACTTCTGATTTTTTCATCAACAGGGAAATAAAATATTGACTGGAAAGTTAATAACAAATACAATTCTTCTTTTAACAGATTACTCATTTGAGTAAATGTTTGAATTCAAAATAGAAACAAATTTCATTTTTTTATTCTTATCTTTATTAAATAACTTTTCTTAATTTGTAATTTTTATTTTTCCTTTTTTCTTTCTTTTTGTTTTTGTTTGGGGATTCCTGAAGAAAAATCTTTTTTATATTAAAGTCTTTTTGTTTTTGAATTCTTCAACCTTAAAATTAAAAAACAAATACTTTTTTCTTTCCTCGTTTTGTATTCTTGATTTAATTACTTTTATAAAAAAAGAAAATGACTTCTGAATTTGTTGGTTTCAAACCTGGACAAAAACCTGGCGTTGAAGTATGGAGAATTGAAAAAGTAATTGCAATAAAATTTTTCTTGTGATTGAAAATTTTTTTTCGCCTTTTCTTCTTAATTTCTTTTTTTTTAAATTCTTTTTTAACCTCTTTTTTTAACTTACATAAAAAATAAAAAAAACACATCCAAATAAACCAATCTTATAATCATTTTAGTTTAAAGTTGCCAAGTGGGAAAAAATTGGAACCTTTTGCTCTGGAGATTCCTTTATTGTTCTTCACACAAAAAGAACCAAAAGTGGATTGGCATATGATCTCTATTTCTGGTTAGGAAAAGACTCTTCTCAAGATGAAAAAGGAACAGCAGCTTATAAAACTGTTGAACTTGACGACTATCTTGGTGGTAGAGCTATTCAATGTTTGTTTATTGATTTTTTCTTTCTTTTTTTTTTTTTCTCATCCTTCAAAGAACCTTACCTGAAAACTAATAGATTTTTAATTTTTACTTTATTTTTTTTTTATTTATGAAAAATAAAATATTATTTTTAACTAACAGATCGAATCTGTCAAAATTATGAAACTGAAATGTTTATGTCGGTTTTCAAAGGAGGTATTAAATACGAAGAAGGTGGAATTGAATCTGGATTTAAACACGTTGTCAAAGATCAATATGAAACAAGATTACTCCATCTTAAAGGAAGAAGAAATGTACGTGTTAGCCAAGTAGATGTTGCTGCCACTTCTTTGAATGCTGGTGATGTCTTTATTCTTGACTGTGGTCTTACAATTTATCAATGGAATGGTAAAGAGTAAGTGAAATTTTTTTTTTTTTTTTTTTTTTTAATGATTTAAAAAACCATTTAACTTTTAATTTTTTAAAAACTTTTAATTTAAATTAAAAAAAACAAAAACACACAAATTTCCCCAAATACAACTTTACAATCAACACATTAATTATCAAAAATTAATTATAATATTTGCTTTATAGTTGTAATAAAATGGAAAAAATGAAAGGACTCCAAGTCTCAACCAAAATCAAAGATGACGAAAGAGGTGGAAGAACAAAAATCCATATTGTTGATCAAGGAAAAGAAAAACAAGACTTTTGGAAGGCCATTGGAGGTAAAGGGCAAATCAAATCTGCCGAAGAAGGAGGTGATGATCTTGAATTCGAAAAAGGCAACATGAAGGACGTTGTTCTTTATAGAGTTTGTGACGAAAGTGGCCAACTCAAAATCACCGAAGAAGGAAGACCACCATTAAAAAAGGCCATGCTTGACACAAACGATTGTTTCATTCTTGATTGTGGATCCGAAATCTTTGTCTGGATTGGAAAGGGATCAACAAGAGAAGAAAAAAAAGAATCCATGTTGAACGCTGTCAAATTTTTGGAGCAAAACAACCGACCAGAACACACCCCAATTACAAGAGTAATTGAAAAGGGCGAAACCCCATTATTTGCCGAAAAATTTGTTGACTGGTATCAATACAGACCAAGACAAAGAACTGTAAGAAAGTCCCAACAAAATATTCAAAAGAAAGTTGATCTCAACTTTGACGAAATGCACAAAATGAAACAACAGGAAGCCGAAAGGTCAATTGACGATGGAACAGGAACCTTAAAAATCTGGCGAATTGAAAACTTCAAAAAGGAAGATGTTGACGAATCCACATACGGACAATTCTTCAGTGGCGATTCCTATATCATTTTATACACATACATGCAAGGAACCAAAGAATGCTACATCATTTACTTCTGGCAAGGAAGAAACTCATCCACCGACGAAAAGGGATCAAGTGCATTGCTCACTGTTGAACTTGACGAAGAACTCGGCGGACAAGCTGTTCAAACCAGAGTTATTCAGGGCAAGGAACCAAATCATTTCTTAACCTTATTCAAGGGTAAAATGATCGTCAGAAACGGCGGATGCCCATCTGGATTTAGAACCGTCAACGAAGAAAACATCGGCGTTGATGAAAGCCAACCAGCCTTATTCCACGTAAGAGGCACCAACGAATTAAATACACGAGCTAGCCAAGTTGAATGCGTATGCCCATCCCTTAACTCTGGTGACTGCTTCATCTTAAACGCATCGAGTGACCTCCAATGCATCTGGTTAGGATCTGGCTCCAACCAAGAAGAAAAAGATGTCGCACAAAACATTGCCAAGATCATCTCCGCTGGCCGCTCACAAGTTCTCGTCATCAAAGAAGGCGAAGAACCACAAGAATTCTGGGAAACTCTTGGCGGCAAAACAGAATACGCCTCGGAGGGACTCGATTTACAAGCCGAAATGGCCGACCCTCGATTGTTCCAACTCTCAAATGCCACAGGCACCTTCAAGGCCGAAGAAATCTATAACTTTGACCAAGACGACCTCGATAACGACGATTGCTTCATCTTGGATACCTACAACGAAGTCTACCTCTGGCTTGGCGGCGGATCAAACGAAACTGAGCGCGAGGAATCCATTAAGGCCACGATCAAATACGTCAGCGCCGCACAGGACGGACGATCCAAAGACACACCAATCATCAGAGTAGTCTCTGGATTTGAACCAATCCTTTTCACATGCCATTTCCTCGGATGGGATAACTCAAAGGCTGGCCAAGACCCTTATGCACTCAAATTAAAAGAACTCATGGGAAGTGGTACAGGCGATGTTAGAAAGGATGTCAAAATGTATGAAAAAAAAGTCTATCCTTATGCAGTCCTTTTAAAAAGACCTCTCCCAATGGGTGTTAACGTGACAGAAATCGAAGCCTATTTATCAGACGAAGAATTTAAAAAATACCTTGGAATGGAACGCGCTCAATTCAATAAATTACCAAATTGGAAGAAAAAAAATCTTAAGAAAAAAGCTAAATTATTTTAAATATTGTTTGTTCACCTAACAAAACCTTTGATTTTGTATTTTTTTTTTTGTTTTTTGATCAAGCATTTTAACCAACAGAACTCATTTCATTTTTTCCCAATCCAAAATTTATTTTTATTATTATTTATTTTTTTTTTTTATTATCAAATTAATAAATAAAATATAAATTATTCATTTTTTAATCGAACCTAAACGATCACGAATAATACTACCTCACTTTTTTTTTCTGTTTATTTTTCTTTTTCTCTATTTATTATTAATTTTCAAAGTTATTTGTTATTTTATCACGAGAGCAAGCAATAAGATCAGAATTTAATTGTATATGAAAATTTCAAAACAAAAATGGTTTTTCCAAAAAGTTGTTATATATTAATTCTTTATTTGAATATTTCTGTAATCAAGTATTTTGCTTATATTCCTGCTAAGGGTGGCTTTCTCATGAAATATCTATGAAAAATTTGAATTTAATTGCTATCCAAGTCAATAGTTTAATACACATCAATTTTTTAAAAAGCATATAAACCCCAATTAAAAATTTTTAACACACCAAAATTCAATTTTTGAAAAAAAAAATCTAATTTAATCAATTCTCGAAGAAATATCAAATTAGAACCATTCACTAATTGAAATTTAACAATTGTTTATAAATTACAATACTTTGTAAATAAAAAAATAAATAATTAACAATACTAATAAATAATCAGTGTGTTAAAAATTTAGGAGAGAGCAAAACAAAAAAAATACATAGTTAAATTTGTTTAAATTCTATTAGGAATATTGATCGATCAAATTTTAGAGACTATCAACTAATTTTATTTGAGATCTCTATTTTGGACAACTCAACTATAATCTAATATCAATCATTGAAAAAAATTTTGATCTACTGAAAAAGTTATATAATTCAAATTAAGAAATGAAAAAAAAAACTCAAAGTTGAAAAAATAATTTTCATATTTTAAACAATCTAAATTATTTAAAATTTGAAGAAAATTATATTATTTTTGTGCTTTTGATTGTTTTAACTATGTGAAATTTTTTGAATTTTCGTATATTACCATTTTTGAGAATTAAAGTAAAATATTCTGACATAGTTAACAATTTTAGAGTCACTACAAACTGGAACAATTAAGATTGAAACAATAATTGATATTTAGAAATTATTCAAGTTTTTACAATTATTTATATTTTATCACAGTTTACAAAATAAAAATTAATATAATTATTTACTATAATAATTATTTTGTATAACCATTCTGGAAATATTGCAAAGTTGGATTGAATTGCAAGACAGTAACCAAAAAGGAAACTTTGCAATCATTATTTTTTTTTTACTTCTCGTACACAAAACAATGCATATATCTGGAATTTGTATTCCTAAAATTTAATTATAACCGATTGTTAAAATCTGAAAGGAAATTTCATATGAATTGGAAAGGGATAGAATTAAAAAATCCAAAAATTCACTGGTACAAATTTTTATAATTAAAATCTCAAATTGGGTAAATTTAACTTGTTTAAATTTTAGTTTTATATGTTATTTTGGATTCTATTTTGATTTAAATAAAAATATATTTTTTGACTTTTTGTTGGTTATGAAAAGAGGCGAGGGTGCATTAAAAATATTTGAATATGAGAACATACACTACCCCTATACCAGAAAAACAGACTGGGTAATTTTTTTAGATTTAATTTTTTTTTTTTTACCAAATAATTATCTTATAATTTAATGATTTGGTAAGTTTCCTCAAAATAATTTACTAATAAAAACAAAACAGAATTAAACTATTTTTCAGTCAAAGGGGCCCAGTTGTAATGTTATAAAACACGCGTTTAAAGGGTTTGCATAGATATTAGAAGAAAAATTTTATTTTGGAAATTTTTAAAATTGAAATCATTTTTTCACATTTCTACACATTTTTGTTTTTTTTTTTCGATTTTTTTTTAAAAACGTCATTCATTTGCAAAAAATTTTTTATTGCAAGATCAATAGTCACTTTGTCAAAACTTGTTATTCTAATGTCATTGAACTCAGGTAAAGATTGTTGAGAAATCATATTGATTTCTATTGGAATTCAATTTGATCTTTGATCTTGATATTTGTTTAATAAATGTGAAAAATTTTCACTTCATTTTCATTTCCTTTTTCAAATAGAGACCACAAATACCAACAAACTTTGTTTGGGGGCTTAATTTCTAAAAAGAAAAGTATGGAAAATGAAGTGAAAAATGTTTGATATTTATTATTCAAATACCAGTAGAAGTTCAAAACAAACATCCTTGTTTTTCTCAATAGGGCCCTAAGAATTTGAGTTTTTCAATTTTTAAGAAAAGCTATTGATTTATTAATATTCTTTCAGACATGTATCAACATTTCTTTGAGGTGTATTATTCTCTTTATTTCTTATTTGTTCTTCAAAGGTCAATTATATAAAATAATTGATATTTGAAAAAAACGTTGGGCCCCTTTGACTGAAACAGAGTTTATTAAAAATCCGATTATAATAAAGAAATAATTTTTTTAAGTTTAAGATATTTAATACAGCTGTTCCAACCCTACCCTGAAATCTATGGTAAACAGAAAATTATTTTTCTTTATCATACCTGACTTTTTATGACATGATTTTATGGTTATGTGATAGCCTATTAAAAACAATTAAATTTTATAATAGAACAAAAATTTCTAATAGAGAAAATCTGAGAATTTGAATTTTTGAATATAAACCTTTCTAAATGATCAATAATTTGGAAAAATTTTTAGGTTTTTGGTAGATCCTTAATTTCTAAAGACCTTAAAATCAAAAGGCAAGACCATTTTAAAGACATTAACAAATTCAGTCTTCGATATTGTGAATTTTTTTTTTGAATTTTTGAATTTGTTTCAAAAACAACAAGATTTTTTTCTCAGGTCTTTCAAATATGAAATTTTTTAAAAAACCCTATATCAAACCATAAAATATATATGATGGCGCATAACTGAAGAGTTTTTTTGTATTTAACTGAGACAAAAAGTCAATTTATATGTCTGTCAAATTTCACGGTAGATTTGGAACGGCTATATATATATATATATATATATAAGATCTTTACCAACTTTTAGATGTTCTATTCAAAACTTTGTAACTTTATTTTAAAAAGGTGTTTTTTATTTACATTTAATCAAAAGACAATAAAATTTCTTTTTTCATCAAAGTAAAAAGTGTTTTTTGTTATAATTTCGAAAATTTAAAATTACAGTTTTTCAAAAATAACAAAAAACTGATCATACTTATCAGGAAGTGTAGAATTTTTAATAAATAGAATTAAAAGTGAGTCTTCTCTTGGAGTAATTATATTTTTACTTTAATTTTCCATTTCAAGATGAATTTATTTTTTTTTGAATTTGTTATTCTATTTAATAAAGGATTATTATGTTAATTAAACACTTGAGTAAGTGACTTAATTTTACCCAACAATAAAATTTTTTATTTTCAGACTATTAATTGAAAAATATTTTTTGGTTACCACTGGACATCAAAAATTTAAAATTCAAATACTATCGACTATTCTATTTGTGAAAAGAAACAAAAGTGAATTTGGGGGGATTATTATTTTTTATATTTTTATGAATTGTTTTTTAATTAAATTTATAGGTTTTACTAACGATTTATTTTTATTAAATTATTTTTTGGATCCCAAAATATATTTTATATGAATGCTTGGAATTAATCAAAGAGTAAATACAAAAAAAGGGGATACACTTAGTTGTACTTTTAAACAAATTTTTTCTTTTAATTACCAAACACAAAAGATCAACTTTCCAAATTAAAGTGTTAAAATCTTAAAAAAAAAAAATTCTTACCAAATTATATTTTCGAAGATATTCCTTCTTTAATTTCTTAATTTGGGTCAACCCAAATAATATAAGCAATTTATTTAAAATTGTATTCCAATTAATATTTATTAATATTTTGTAAAATTGTTTTTACAAATTTGTTTTCAATTTTTTTTTCTTCCAATATTTTTATCAAATGAAGTAAAAACAAAGATACATTGTTTCAACGATTAAAGTTAAACGATTGAATTATTACAATCAAAAAAAAAAAAAAAAAAAAAAAAAACAACCCTCGAAGATTAAACGCAAGCACAAAGAAAAACTGAGAAAAAAATCAAAGTAAATATTATACTTTTTTTCTTTTTATATTTTAGTGGAAAATTAATATTTTTAAAATCAAAGCAATTTATGTCCAATAAATTTCTTTTTTTGAAGAGGTATTAAAAAAAAATCACATTTTTATGAAATAAATCTCAAGTAAATGAGTTAAATGAAAATTGGAATTTGTCTTTATTTTTTGAAATTCTTTAGGAAAAAAAAGTAATTTGTTTTCAATAATTTTCCAAAACAAAAGGTTTTCTCTAAGAATTAAAAATAGAAAATAAGTAAAGAAAAAGTAAAGTTATCAAATATTCTATCTTAGATCAACAAATAAATGATTTTTTTTTTATTTTTTTTCTTGATCAATGAGTTAATTTTTTTGATTTCCATTTTTTAATTGGTAATAAATTATTTCTCATTTTATCTATATTTCCATCCCCTATTTATTATAAATATTCATTAATTTTTCCAAAGAAATGGTTTTAAAAATCCAGTTTTAGATAAACTATGGCCCTAGAAATTGAGCACACCCCCCTTAAAAATAACCATTCATTTCTGAAAATAGCATTTAAAGTAAGTCTGTTTTCAAGTAATCAAATTTTTACGCCATTTTTCTATTCCAAGATATTATAAAATTCTTTTTTTTAGAATTTACTTAAAAAATACTTTGAATATTTTTTTTATGTTGTCTAGTTCCTTAATACAAATTACGTAAAAGAGTTGAGATTAAATTGAATAATAAATAACCCTTATTATTAAAAAGTTTTCAAAATGTGTTGAAATAAATAAATAATAAGAATCAATTAAATTTCAAAATAAAAAAAAAAAATAAAAGCCAATAATCAAAAAAATGTAAAAAAGAAAGATTCTTTATTATTGTAAATTAACCAAAATATATTTCTAATAATTTTCAAAAAGAAAATCTATTGTAAACCCTTTTGTTTTTAGAATATATTTATTCAACCTTTTTTTATTTTGGATCATAAAAAAAAATCTAAAAATAAAACTCAAAAAACAACGAAAAGGAGTTTGCAATTCAAATTGATAAGGAAAGTTGTTTTAAATTTAATCATCATCTTTCTTTTTCTTTTTTGGCTTTCCACCAACAAATTTGAATTTACCTCTGAATTTTTTACCTTTGTTTTTACGATCCTTTTTAGCTCTTCTGTTTGTTTCTGGCTTGACTAAAAGTCCAAGTCTAATCAAACGGTATTTAGGTTCGAATTTCATCATAGATTCAGCATCGTCATAAATTAAACAAAAGCCTGAGCTTCTTCCGCCACCATAAACTGTTTTAAATCCAAATAATTGAACACATTTTGGATCTTTAAGATGGTACATCTATTTCGATCAGAAGAAGGAATTAAAAATTGTTTGTTATTTTTTTGTTTTTGATTCAATAGGAATTATTTTTTTTTTGTTTAGTTTGAAATGTTTTTTGAAAAGAAAAAAAAAAAATAAAAAGCAAAAAAAAAAAAAAAAAAAAAAATCAAAAAAAGCAAAAATAAAAAAATTAACAAAAAAAAGGTGCTAATTAAAAACAAAAAAAAGTCATAAATTAAAAGTAATTACTCTTCCAACTCTTTGTCTAAGTTCTTCTTTAGACACATTGGCAAGACCTGGGTGAAGAATATCAATAATCATTTGTTTTCTTCGTAATAATCTATTGCTCATTACACGTCTTGTACGAACAGTAACTGTTCCTTCTTTTTTAATTTTTGTTGACATTAAAGACTGAAAAGGTTATGGGAAAGATAATAAATCTATTTGTTTTAAAGAAAAAGATTTTTACTCAGAAGAAAATAATAAAAAAAATGAATGATCTTGAAATTTGTTTTGGTAGTTTTTAGGTTAATTTGATTGGAAGTATCATAATTTCAGAATTGGTTTGTAAACTTTCATTATTGTCTTAGTCAGTAGAATTGAAAATTGAATTTAATGGACAGAAACTAGAAACCAAAGTGACTTGAAAAAGTGTAAAATATTTTTGATTTTCTTTTTGATAATTTTTAAAATTATGAACAAAGAATAAAGGATAATTGTCTAGGCTTTGAGAATTGATCAATTATTAGTAATGTTAATTGAAAACATAATAAACCAAAACAAATGACAGATTTAGAATTTAAGAAAGAAGAGAGAAAATTGTTTCAAATACTTCATTTGGAGCTAAAAGTATTTAGATTTTACTTGAATGTTCTCTTTGATTTGAAATGCTAAAAGATTGGAAAAATAGGTTAAAAAGATTTAGTATCAGAGAGATAGAAATTGAATATTCTTTTTTATCTCAACTCAAACAAAAGGACACTAATTAGTTTTATTTCTTCAGGTAAAAAGATTACCTTATTTCCTAGATTTTAATTTTTCAAATAATCATAATATAAAGAGTTATCATGAATTTAATAACAATCTTTTTCATTTAATCAAAAGAAAAAAGTAGTATAGTTGTTACAATTCCAGTTCTGAGACAACCTATCCTTATTAAAAAAGATTTCAAGATAAAAAATTTCTTCTAAAAATTTCAAAAAAAAAAAACAAGAAATTTTTTATCATTTTTATTAAGATAAGTTATCTTCCTTTCTATTTATTAAATATGTTCCAAGAATTTCAAATTGATTTAAACAACAATTTGCAAACCTCCACTTATATTTTGAACTCTGAAACTATTAAAAGACTTTAAAAAATTCAGGAGAATTTGTTGTTCTCTTCGAATTCATTTTTTCTTCTTTTTTCTTCTTCAAGATGGAATTAAAGCATTTTGATTTTTTTTTAAATTCACTTGTCAAGAAATTATATCACAAAGACAAAAGCATAACAAATGAATACCTTCAAGAAGGAGTAATTGATTCACAACTTGGAAGCGATCAAGTGATAAGCTTGGTTGACACCTTGGAACCAATTTTACTTCAAATTGGGCATTCCGATCTTTCTCAAAACGCATTGGAAAAGCTGTTGGAGCCACTCGAATTAAGACAAGATTTCCACCAACACTTTCTCAAATTTTGGGAACAGCAACGTGACGAAATCCGTTCGATTGTAAGAAACGAATTGATTTTTAATGATCGCCTTTCTGGTGTCTCCTGGAGGGTTGACATGAAGACCAATTCCAAAAAAATATCCAATATAAACCAGCCAATTGCAATTGTTGAATTGTTGCTTTCACGCAACCAACAAGAACGTGAAGACACAAAGTCAATCATGTTTGAAATTGACAAAACACAAATCTCAAATCTTGTTAATCAAATTGAAGAAATAGAATCTTTGCTTGAAAAAGGAATACAACAAAAAAATTAAATAAACTTTTTTTTTTTTTTTTTTTTCTTCTTTTTTTGCTTTTGTGTTTAATCCAAAAAAATGTATCAAAAATATTTGGTTCACTTTCTTCGTTTTCAATTTTTGTTAGACCAACTTTTATTAAAGAATTCACAGAAACTTTCTAAATTAGTTTATTACAATATGTTCTTTGAAATGGAATATTTTGAAAGCAAATATCTCAAGATTTCAAGATGGGTTTCTAATGAATCGTCAATTAATTGCTTGATAACTAAAGTAGATCTTCTTATTTTGATATAAAATCCGAGTTTATTTAGAGGTTTGTTAGGAATTTGAAAAGTAAATGGAAATTACCAAATATTAATGTTGGTTTCTTTGGTTACGATCAGGAACTGTTATTACAAATTTAAGTGGGCCATAATTTCATCAGACTTATGTTTTTTCAATTTTATATAATTCTTTTGATTAGGATTATAACTTTAATGCAAATATTTATTTAAAAACCATAAAAAGGGATCAAGAAAAAAATAGAAATTTCAAAAATTATAATCGATTTCTTTGAGAACTCTTGTTTGTAAAAAAAAATTAGTGATATACAATGTAGTAATAATTTATTCCCAACCATTTCTCAATTACCAATATTAAAGTATTCAGGGGGTAAGTAAATTTTTCATTTTTTGTGTGCCACCATTTATGTTATACTGAATTTTTTATTTTATTTCTTTAACCAAATACATTGACATTTTCATAAATACCCGAGTGGAATATATCCTAGTATAAGATATTTTCATACCAACAAAAAAACTGAAATCAAAAAAATGAAAAAATTGATCAAAAAAAAATTAATAAAAATCATTTATTTCTTGGTCTTATCTATAACATTTTACACAATTACTTATTTTTGATTTGATTTTATTTTTAATTCTTTATGAAAAAAATTTTGTTTGGAAAATTTTTGATAAACAAATTACTGTTTATTTCTAAAGAATTTCCAAACTGAATTTAAAAATCCTATTTTCATTTATGTCATCTAATTCTAGTTTTAGTTCAGAAAATCAGAGATTTTTTTAATTCTTCTTGAGAATAAGGGTTTATTGGACAAATTCGTTTGATTTTATAATTATTTATTTTCCATTAAAATGAGAACTCAAAATAATTCTGAATCTGATTGAAATTTATTATTGAATTTTTCTTTTATTTTGATTTGAATCTTTTGTAACTATTTTTTGATTCCAAGAATTCAACTCCTTTATTTTAATTTTTGAAATAGTATTCTTTGTTTGGCTTGGTTTGATAAAAAAATTGAAAAAAGAATTTTGATAAGCAAATTTGTCACAAAACGTTTTTTAAAATAATCATAAATAGTAATGGTGTGAGAAATTCAAGGTAATAAATTGATTGGGACCAAACTAAGAAGATAAAGAAAACCAATCTTCGAAAATAGACTTTTATCCATTTTTTTGTTCATTCTTGATTTCAACAAATTTATTTGGAATGGTGATCTTTCGTGTTTGGTCTTCTAAAAGAAAATATTTGTTTCAAATGTACACCCTTTCGGGTGCATTTTTTTGGTTTACTGTTTGATTAATTTCAATTGTTCGTATAAACACATTTCTAGATCCAAAACCAAATTTAATAAAACCAAAAATTGAATCAAAAAAAATGTTCAAATAATTGAAAAGACCAAGATTCAACTCTGAATTACGTTGATTCTTTTTACGAATAGACTAGCGGATGGTATTTTGGTTTCAAAGTTTCAATATCTGGTGGCACTTAAAAAATATTTTTTCAGTAATGTTCACACAATTAAAATTTTTTAAAATGGGAAAATGTACTTACTTCCTTAAAATATTTTTTTTTTTTTTGATAAAAGTTAGTTTTTTTCATTTATTCATGAAGGAATTCATATTTAAAATTTCTTTTTCAAATTGAATTTTTTTTTCAAAGTTTTTTTCACATCAAAAACAAACTAAAAAATAATTTTTGGGGTATTTCGAAAATCTTATAATAAATAAAAATTAATTGTTTTAGAAAAGAGAGCAATAATATTATTACACCAAGTCAAATCACCCGTGTTTAAATCATAAAAACGGTATCTCGAATAAAATTCATGTTTTTATCTTATTCTTGTGTTGATGCAACATCCAAATAAATACACAATGGTATATCAACAGTAAAATATATTTTAAAGGTAAACTCCTTGATTTTCAAAGAAAGATGTTAAAATTTCTATAGAATTTGTTTAAATTGTTTCGTAATTTTTTTTTCATAAAATTTTCAAAAATTTGTTTTTTTTATCAAGAAAAACAATCTAGAACATAAATTCAATTTGTTGAGAAATATTTTATATTTGATCTTTTATTTTAACAATATACTTTTTAATGGTAGAATTTTAAGAAACCAATATGAGATTTACTTTTTGTTTGCTCTTGGCTTCTAAGATCTTTTGATGTGCAGGCATTAAGGAAAAATGATCAACCTATTTTATTCTTAAAAGTGTGTTTTGTCAAGTCTATCTACATATTACAACAAAAGTAGTTTCCATTTAAAATTGTTTTTAAGATAAATTTTGAATTAAAATAAATATATCTTCGAAGAAGGGTAATTTGGAAATTTTAGAGTACATAATTTTTTTTTCTTTTGTTCATTTTTCAAATGGATATTTTTTATTTAAGACTGTTATAAAATCCTTAAGTTGTCAAATTAAAATAGTACAAAATAATAAGAATTGTGATAAACGAAATTAAATTGATTTTTTAGAGAAAGGAATTAATTAGTATCAAATTGAAGCGATTTGCCATCGCTGCAAAATGAAAATTAATCTACAATACCAAATCTAAAAATTATTAAATTCGATTGTTAGGATTTTATTTCCACAAATTAACAATAATTTTTTATTAAAAAATAGGTAGTTAATTGATGGTTTTTTTTTTTTGATGGTATTTTTTGTTATTTTGGAAATTTGTAAAATAACTACTATTTTATAAAGAGTGGTGTTGGGCATGGAAGACATATTATTGGGTTTTATCAAGTAATTAATAAAAAGGTATATATTAATATCTGCAAATAAAAAATGATTGTATTAATCCCTTGTATGTATATTTTTGGGAACACACTAAGTTGTTGTTTTTTCTGTGGATCAGAAAATATCATCAAAAAAAAAAAAAAAAAAAAAAATGATTAAACCCACTTTTATTTAAAATTTTGTTAAAGACCTCAATGAAAGATCCGAAAATGATTATAAAACTACCCATAAAACTTATTAAAGTATGGGCGATTTAATAAATAAAAATTTGATAAAAGTTTAAATAGTGGTCATTAATGAAATTTAGATCTATTAAAAAAAAAAAAAATTATTCTTTACTGTTTTTAAAATATCTTTTCCTGGTTATTAAAAAATGAAAATTAATTTCAAAGAATTTTCACTTTTTTAACAACCCTTTTTCTATATGTGTAAGAACTATTATAACTATTTAAATCATTCCTGTAATAAAATATTTGATTATGAATTTAGAAAATAAATGTACAAAATTCCCAAATATTTTCTTTAAAATACTTTTATTTGAAAAATCAATTTTATCTGAGAACAAATATACAATTTCTAAGTAAAATTTGTAAGTCGGCTTTAAAATTTTAATATTAATAACTATTTTGCTTATATTAATAATAATATTTTTCTATGGGCTGAATAAATAATTTCTAAGTTAACCATAGGAATTATCACAAAATGAAAAAATAAAAGTCTTTTTTGAATCTCAACAGTAACAAAAACTTGGTATTTTTTAAATAATGATGAAAATAGTAATAGGTTTGGTAAAAACTTATTAATAATGTACAAAATAAAATGAATTTAAGAGTTTTTTATTTGTAAAAATGAAAAGAAAAAATATTATGTTTAAAAAAAGTTTCTTTTCTGAGATTTCTTTATGAATAAGAATTTTTTGAAATTTCACATCTAAAAAATTTGTAAGTAGAGAATATTAGAAATAACTTTATTTAATATTTTGCCATGTTTTCGTTGAGTACTGATTCCCCAATCTAATTTTTTTCAGTTGGAGAATCTTTTGAATTAATTTTTTGTATTCTATTTTTCAATCAAAATAAGTTTAATGGTTAAGTCAATATAGTAAAAAAAACTTCTGAAAATAGAAAAAACAGAAATTTTAATTTTTCTGAGTGCCTAATAACAATCAACAACTAACCAACATATGATGAGTGATCCATCTACAAAAAAAAAAAAAAATTAAAAACTGGGTTATTTTAGCTAAAGGCACACAAGAGAGACACTCAATTTATAATTTGAATGGATAGAATTATAATTTTGAACACCCCCCTAATAAAAAAAATTTTTTTGAGTGTATTAAAAAGATGTTAAAAAGGCGTTATAAGCATTGAACATGATAAAAAAATGTTATCAAACAACTTGTAAACATAGGCATTTGTTATATAAAGTGTTATAAAATTTGTAACATCTTATAAGCCTATATCAGAATATTTTGTTATAAAAATATTGAAAAAATCAGCATATCAAAGAAAATTTTGTTATAAAAATGTTATATAGAAGTTACAAAAAAAGTTTTTTTATAGTGGATACTGTGTTGGTTTTGAAGTGTCGATTTTTGGTATTTTTGATATCTAAAAGTTTTTTTTTTCATTTTAATCATTTCCTAATGAATTATTTTTTTCTCAAAAATGTTACAAACCACTTACTTTGTCAAATATAGTGGGTTTCAATCTAACCACAAGTTCGATTAAATCGAATCAAATTAATTATGTGTACTTTATAGAAAACAACTTGTTTTAAATTTAAGAAATTTAACCCTTTTTAAAAATTTACAAAAAGAAACAATGGATTTTTTTTTTTTTTTAATTTGATTTTCTGGGATGGTTAATTTATTTGAAACTTTTTTTATAGATAAGTAGTGAAAAAAAAAATACAGGGTTTAAAAAAAAAAAAACAGACAAGATTTTTAACTGCTAATATTAGGAAAATTGTTGTTTAATTTCCTGTATATAAAATCAAATGATTTTTTTTTTAAGAATCCAACTTTTAAAAATATACCCCCCCCTCCCCCCCCCACTTATTAGAATGATGAATGAAATTACAAATCTTTAACACAATATCCAATCGATCAAAAAAACAGCATAAAAAATATCATTTTCCAAACTCTAGCAAACAGTTATAAATCTCGTTTGTTTTTCAATAAAGTAGTTCTACTTTGGATATCAAACAATTACTTTAGTATTCTATAGAAACCCTACTTTAATGAACTTTAAGCGGGTTTATTACTTGTTTCATAAAAAATTTGGTTATTTATAAAAAGGATTTGATTGAAAATAAAAGAAATTATTCAACAATTTTCCTAATATACACCATTAAAAATCTTGTACACAAATAGTTTTATACTGCATATTTTTTCATTACTATAATCGAATTTTTTGTTAATAGAGATCCTAAGAAATTTTTTTTTGTTATAAGAATTTTTTCAATCAAAAGAAGTGCAATTTCACAATAGTCTTTTTGGGTACCAATACACTCCATGAGTATGGTAGAAAATCCACAGTAAATGACTAGATCCTTAATTCCACAATTCCAGAAATGGTGACTAGCCACTCTTGATTAGGGTAGAAATCCACACTTGGTGAATGGGTCCTTAAATGGCTGTTTTGGCAAGGGTATGTTGAATTCAACGTCGACATCTTCTCGAAAATTTGCCCTTAATAAAAAATCGATAATCATCACCTCTATAAGTTAATACTTTTTTTATTGATTCAGAATTATCATCACTAAGGTGTGTATTCTGATTAAAAAATGATTTGCCGAGGCATAAAAGTAAAAATATAATTCATAAAACAGTATTAAGATTTAATTTGGTTAATTTATTTCTTTATTTGCTTGTAGAAAAGAATTGCTTAACAATTAAAAATATACAGAAAGTAGAAAAATATTTTGTAATATAAAATACTAGAAAAGAATAAACATTGTCTAAGTCTTTCCACCTGATCCTGATTGTTGGTAAAATCCTAATTCAAGAAGAAAAATTTTCAAAACTCCTAATATTCGAATAATAAATGGGGTAAAATTTTCAATTGGCTTTCATTTAACTTTTTTCAAAATAAGATATCCCCAGTAATAGATTGGGATATTTATCAACTTTATTTATTTGTTTGGACCTTTTTTATTGTCATGTATTGAGAAAATGTGTTGGGAACTTTGGGTCAACTAAGGATCCTAAATGAAAGAATTTTGACCTATGAAAAATCTGAAAAATGAAAATGATGTGAAATTTTATCCCATTTATTATTCAAGGCCAGCAAACATATCCTATTTCTTCCGATCGAATTCAGTGGGTTGGCAAAAACCTCATACAAGAGGAATGAAAATACCAGTAAATAAAGCCAGTTAGGTTTTTTAGAAATTCAAAAAGCTTTGGGATCTTGTTTTAGTAATCTTTCTTTCATTACATATTCTTGTAGTGATAATTCCTAATTGTTGGTGTATTTCTTTTGCCTTGTTTGTGTTAAAAATTCTCGTTTTTCCATTAATTTTTAAGAACAATTGGTTTTTTTTTGATCCCCAAGACTATTGATGAGAAAAAAAAAAAAAAAAATTAAAAAATTGATCGAAGAATTATGAAAAAATCAGGCATTTTAATAATTTTGTTGTTCTTGTCAATACATTTTCAAAAAAGAAACAACTTACATCAATTTCATCGTATTGATGGCGAATTATGAATCGTTTGTTTTTTGAGGAAACCTTGATTGTGGTTTGACCGAGCTCTATCTGCGCCTTGCAATTAAAGATTTCTGGTTTAGTCTGAAATAAATTTACATCATAGATTTTTTCCTCTTTTGTGTTTGTTTGTGAATCAAATTGGCTGAGTGTAGTATATGTATTTTGTTTGTTTCCCATTGATCAACGGCAATATCGTTATTTGAAGGATTTTGAATTAAAATTAATCAAAAACTTTTTTAAAAGTTAAATAAAAAAAAAATGATTTTTCTCATTTTAAAAATGTTACAAACCAAAGAGTCAATTGTAGAAACAACAGTTGACACTTTTCGTAACCACTAGGCTGGACTTTGGAAAACCATTTCGTTCTTTATTCACCGAATAGTTTTTTTTAAGTTTTTCGAAAAATTACAATACTTCAAAGGAGTTATTTTTAGTAATTGTTATTCCGAGTTTTCAGAAATATTAATTGTGCAGTTTTGTCTGAAAGCTAATATGTGATTTAAAATTGAGTGAAATTGGAATTCGCTATGAAAACTCTGAATGATCTTAATTAACAGATTTCATTTTTAGTTTAAAAACACAAATTTGTTGAGAAAAGAAATATTTTCTCATAGACTCCAAAAGTCACACCTTTATTATTTTTCTCAAGTAGACTTTGGATTTTAACATTCTTGGTTAATTTAGAAAAAAGTAGAAAAGGCAAAGAATTTAACAATAAAAATAAAAAACGAAATCAGATTTTGGTGAGCTTTTTGCAAAATATAATTCAACAACAATCAGTAATACAGTGAACTCAAGTTTTTCAAAATTTATAAAAATTGATCTAATTCTATTTTCTTTTGGATAAGAAGGGAGGAAAAATGTTAATTTTGAATAAATTCTAATTTTTAACGCAATAAATTTTAACAAGAATGCTTTTAATTCCAAACAATGATTAACTATTGGGGCAATGAATCGACAGTGGGGAATTAGAACTTAGTTTTTCAAACTTTATTTTTTTTTAGCAGTTATTTGAATTCATAAATTCTAAAAAAAAGAAAAATTTTTTTTGATTAATTGACCTTGTTTTCTAAACCCAAAATTGCTTTCCCAAAGCGGCCGTTGGAAAGAGAACTCAAGGTAAACTCCCTTTATCTGGATTTTCATTCAATAAAATTATTTTTTATTTTTACTGGTTAAACTAAAGAAATATCAGAAAATTTTTACTTCATTTTCGTTTTTACACAAGCTTTGAATAAAACATTCTATTGGTTTAAACTGTAAGATACTTTATCAAAGGGAACTGATTTCAAAAGATTCTTTTCAAAGAATTGTTGGAAAAGTTGAGATTCTTAGATTTTAAAAATAGAAATTGATGTCATCAGTTAAAAAATGAGCCGACAAATTTTTACAAAAAAAAAAAGCAAACGAAAAAAGGAATTTTTGACAGGGTTGACTTACTTTGGTAGTAATAATAAGAAAATGAAAAAAAAATAATTATTCTGTAATTTGAGGTTTAAATAGGAGAAATTTGTAGACTTTTTTTCACCAATGGTTCAAAAATTATCATCTATAATTTGGAAAATTCTTTTTGTAAATGAAAAAGAACGAAATCGGATCGAAATATTTTTCTGATTATTAAAGAAAATAACATGATCACAAAGATGATAAAACCACTGAACAGAAAGAACCATTTGGAATCAAATATGCTCTTTGGTAATTTGGTTCTTGAGAAAAAATATTTAAGTATATTGGTGATATAAGTTGAGAAAAGAATACTTTGAAAAAATAAAATAAAAAATATAAAGTTAAACAAAAATAACTACATTCAAAAAAATTCAACTTTAATATTGAAGTTTATTGACAAAAAAATCAAATTCTCAGGACTTTAAACTCACGAAACTATTATATTTTTTGTTGTTAATTAGTATAATCTTTTTTAAAAGTCTCTAGTTGAATAAACAAGTTATTTTTTCGAGTAAAAAATTTGGATAAATGTTCAATAAAATTTTTGTTTAATTCAACTAGTAGAGATTTACTTTAGATAGAGAATAATTTAGAATTTTGAAAGTGCACTTCTCGTTAATACTATTTGTTGCACAATAAATGGACGAAAATTTTCATTTGGCTTTCCAAAAAAAGATTTTTAAATCTGTGAACATTTTCAAATTTTTAATGTTGTAAAAAAGTTTTGGTTTAAAATTATCTATTTTGCTTATATTAGAATTGGGAACTTTGATGGTTTATTTTAATTCTTGAGAGGTGTGTTTTTTTTTTGGGAAAGCTGAATGAAAATATTGATCTTTTTCTTTAATAATACACAGTAAGGCTCATTTAGCAAATTTTTTTGCTGGCAGAAGATTTAAAGAAAGCATATTATTGGTTTTCGTTCTATGAAACGTTGTCAAATTAGTTGGGTGTCAAAATAGTCTTTGTTAGGAACAAAAAAAAAAAAAAAAATAGGTTATTTTGAATTTGATAAAATATAAGAACCTTCATTTTCATTTTGGCTTTCATCTATTAGGTTTTAGGATCAACTTTAGTATATTTTTTTACAATATAATTAAAAATATATTGATATCATATAAGAAAAAATATCAGCGAAAATCACTCAAAAGACTTAAAAAAAAATTTAAAAAATTATTATTGAGCAATAAATTATTTGAGCCGTTACTCATAACCACCATTAATAATTATATTTTTTTGAAATATTTATTATTAATTGTTATTTAAAATCTTAAAAAGCAAAAGAAAAATATTCATAAAATTTGTTTTAAGTCAAAGGGACCTCTTTTTTTTCAAATTTCTTTTATTTTTTATAATTGACCTTTTATGAACATGTAAACAATAAGTAGAACAATAAACACAAAAGATAGTTGGAATTCATACATGGTAAAACGACAAAATTCAATAGATTTTACTTTAAAATTAAAAATTGAAAAACTAAAATTCTTTTCCCAATTGAGAAAAAAAACAATTTTTATTTTGAACTTTATTTGGATATAATATAAAAATCAAATATCGAAAAAAATAGGATTTCTCTAAAATAATTTTCACCGTTTCAGTAAAAATTAGAATAACACATTTTTACCAACTGAAGATCTATATTATCTAAAAAAAAAAAATATCAAATGAATTGCTACATCAAAAAAAAATTATATAAAAAAAAAAGTAAAGAAAAAAAAAAATAATTTCTATTTTGGCTTTTCCAAATGAAATATTTCCTTTAATTCCCATTTAAAACCTTTAAAAACCTATAATAAACTCATCACAAATATATCCATTCAGCTGGAAAATGACAGTAGTATTTAAAAATTATTATTAATAAAAAATAATCATTCTTAACAATTTTATCATTTTTTGGTAATTTCATGATTTACTTAATAATTACAAATGAAAAAAAACTAAAGAATCTTTATTTTACATTTTTTTTTTTTGATGAAAATTCTCTATTATTAATTATATTTCCAATACCTAAAAATAATTTGTAAAAATCGCCCCTTTTTTAACTTTTTATATTTGCTTAAAAATAAATAAAATTTTGCCAATCAATCCAAATTTCAACACTAATTTAAGCTTTGAACACATATAATCTAATCTTTAAATGTGTCTCATAAACATATTTTTTCCAAAAATTCTAGAATTTTTTACTAATATAATAATCATTTTTTATTATTAAGATTAGCTATCTTTTACTATATTATAATCGATTGTTCAGAGACATTTAAACAATGGTTCATTGATACCTTTTACAAACAAAATAAACATACTTTATTTTCAACTTCTCCGAGATCGACACATATCCCTTAAATTATAATTTTGTCTTTATTATATTTTTACCAGTTTGTTTCCACACACCAATTTCAATTATAAAATGGAAATAATTTTCAACTTCATTTTACTGTATACATATTAAGTATTCTGAGAGATAGATTGTAATTTGGGATCTTTCTCTATTTGTTTTACCTTTTTTTATTTGATCTATTGGTTTAATTTGGGTATAATAAGAAACATCAAAGAAACGAAGATTTCAAAAGGGAAGAATCTGTTTTTAAAGGAGAAATTGTCTCAGTTTTCGATTCAAAATAACAATAGGTGAATAATTTCTCAAATATTCAAGTAATATTCGTCTGGACTTTGTTTCTTAAAGTCTTCTTTTTTAATCCCAGGTCCTAATTCACATATTTTTTGAGAACTTGGATCATCATAAATTTAATTCTATCTTTCTTGTAGAATTGAATGACTACTCAAAGAACTTTAGTTAGATGAAAATGTAAATTACCAATGTTTTAATCTTAAAAATCAAATTGTTAATGAAAGGTGTTCAAGACCATCATGAAAAACTCTTTCAAAACTGTTTTTTTCTCTTTCGAAAAATGAAAATCGTAAAAAGTAATTCTTAAGGAAAAGGTTCATTTTTTTTTTATTATGTCACATCTTATTGATGCATTTAATTCACAAAAAACAATTTATACTTCTTCGAGTGAAGAAGATGAAGAAGAGGTTGTAAAGGATGAAAATGAAGAAAAAAAAAAAAAAAAAAAAAAAAAAAACATACCCATCTTTTCTTTACAACCAGTCGACTATGAGCAACCTTCAAATTTTGTTGACGTTTGTGCGTCTAATAACCACTTAGTAATTGCACTTAAAAATAATTTAATTATTTGGATCAACCTAAGCGATATGAAAAATCTTGAAGGTATTCATTTTGTTTTTATCAAATAGATTTTTTTTTTTTTTTTTTTCAATTCTTTCTCTTTTTGCTATGAATTATTCCAGTAAAAGCATTTTGACCTTTTTTTTTCAACAACAAATACCAAAGCGAAAACATAGTTTCAAAAAACATATTTCATATATTTGAGTCAACATTGAATTGACTATATTTTTTTCGCTCCATTCAAGGAAAAAATTTATTTCAATTTCATAAATACCTTTTTTATTTAGAATTAGAAGAAAAAAAAACGAGATCTTCTCAAACCAATTTAGCAACGGAAACCTTTCTTTTGTTTTACTCTTTCTTTTTGAACTTTTGGGATCATATACTAAATTTATTTATTTTCAAATTTGAAATGAACAGAATTAAAAACGAACACCCATTTTGCCATCAAAAAAATGGCTTTGTTGTCTTTTTGAAAAGTTAATTTTAATTGACTAACGATCCCACTCTCTGATTTACAATTTCACGATCTGGATTGATTTTTGAGGGAAAGAAAATTCGAAAGATAAAAAATGTACAGTTCTTTCAATAACATGTGTTCACTTTTTTTCTTTGTATTTTTCAAAATTTTTTGTGTTGTTTTTTTTTTTTTAAAGGTTGTTTTTTTTTCGTTAACTGTTGTTTTTGGTTTTTATTTTGTGTTTAATCAAAAATACAGTTCAGTGAAACCTTGCGGTTTCCAAAGCAAACGTATTGACATCAAATCGATCATATTATCAAAATGTTTTTCTATAACCTTCAAGACCAATTTCCTCAGAAAAGAGATCTAATTCAACCAAATTTAAACAAATCAACACCAAAATTCACAATAACCAAATCTTTCAGTTTGATCCAATACAAACAAAAACAACAAAAAGGATAAAAAGAGACGGAGTGTTTCTGAAAAACTGTTTGGTACTGGTATCTCTGCATGAGAAAAAATGAGTTCTTAAATTTGTCAAAGTTTTTTGAAATCTGAATTGAAACGATAAACAAAAATTTCATTTCATTTTCCTTTTTTCCTTTAGTCAATAGTCTTCAAACCATGCTTTGTGTTTGGATGAATTTATTTGGTTCTTTGGTACGTTTTTTTTTACCCTCTATTGGATGAGATAAGAATCCTTAGTGAAGCAATATTTCATTTTGAATCAAAAGTTAATTAGCCAATATTTTATCTGATTAAAATTAAACAAGAACATGGACAATGACCAAATTATTTAAAAATCAATTATTTTTCAACCATTTACTTTATGAGAGCAAATTAAATCTCTAATAAGATCAATTTTCATGGAATATATCAAGATCTTTCAATTTTTCATTCAATTAGAAGAAAAAATATATTGGAAAACTTTGAAAAAAAATTTCTTTTATTACTTCGAGATTGAAAGTATTATTGCCAAGACAGACTTCCTTTTTAAAAATAAACACACCCTTGAAAAGTTTTCATTTTCAACAACAATTAAAAACACAAAACACTTTTTAAAGATTTTTTAACAACCGTTAAAAACACAAAATTTTCTTTACAACAGTTAAAGTCTGAAAAAAAAATTTTTTTTCAAGTCAAAACGGGTTATTGAAAGAACTATACTAATGAACTTTTTTCATTACAACAACACAAAAAATATTTAATGTTATTGAACAATAATCAGAACACTTTGCACAGTGTGGAAATTAACAAAGTGTGTTATTTTTTTTTCAAAAAGCACCTTTTTTTTTTTTTTTTTTTGTGAATTTTCATCAGAGAAACCAAATTCTTAAGAGTAACAAACGAAAAGACCTTTTTCAAAAAAGGTGTTGGTTTTAATTATTTGAATATAATTGAAAGTAAACCTTTGAACACAAAATCGATTAAAAAGAGTCATTTTACGATGCTTGACAAAATAAGCTATTTCCAAAAAGAAGTGCAAATTTAATTTTAAAATATATCTTTAAAACTAAATCTTCAAAAAAGTATTAAATACTAAATTATTAACAACCATTTATGGGTTCTTGATAATAAATTCAATATGTTTGTTAGTGTGGTATTACATAAATAAAAGATTTAAAATTTCTCATCTCGATTTTATATGATATTTTTCATGTCAGAAAAATTAGTTGATTATTTATCTTCTTTTTCATCTGAAAAAATTGTTTTCAAAAAAGGATTAATCTCAACAAAATTTCCCAGAATAGAAGGAAAAACATATAAATGTATTTTATTGTTTAAAAAATTGTTGGTATCTTTGCCATATTGCCAGTTTTTTATTGAAATTGGCTGTGCATTGTTTTACTCCAAAAAAAGTACTATTTTTTTTGTTTCATTTTTTGGAAATCTTTTAATGAACATATTTTGAAATAAATACAATAGGTTACTATTTTCAATTAGTATTAATATTACACTTAATTTATATACTGCCAATTTACGAATAGATCCACTAACAAAGAGGGTTTGTTATGAAATGTAAAAAAACAAATTACTTACTTTTTTTTGGAAATATCTTAGTATCAATTATCTATTCTTAGTTGCGACAAAACAACCAGTTATTTTCAATGGCTGCATTCTCTCAAATAATTGTAAAAAATCTCATAGCAAGCGTAGCGAGTGAGATTCTGTTGTTATTCTGTAAAGACTTTGTATATAACGGGATTATTGGGAAAACAATGTATAATAAGGTGGGTTATTTCATGAGAACCAAAATAATTAATAATAAAAAAATAAAAAACTATTAAACAATATAAAAGAAAAAGTCTTTTTATTTAATTTATTTCACTTATCCCTATTCTTCTTTTTTACTAAAAAAATTACTACACCCACCACCTCTTAAAGCTATCAATTTTGAAAAGACTCCAAAAAGCCAAAATTACCAAGTATTTTGGTTCTCCTATCTTTAAATTTTGAATAAAATTTTCTTCTTCTTCTTTTTCTAATCCTGGAGTTTCCACAAATGAATACCATTACTTAATTTACTTACTTTGTTTTTTAAAACATTATTTGCCACTTTTAAAACATTATTTGCCCCTGTGAATTTAATTAAGCTTATATCGGGAAAATTTTTGGAATATTTTTCTGAGTAAATTCTATTTTAAAGCACATGAATAAACAATAGCATAATGCTTTATAACTTTTCTCTATATACTTCTTTCCATTTCTTTGTTATAATCGAGTGTAAAATTTTGATGTTAACAAACCCAAAAAGCATTAAATGAAATTTTTTTAATACCATCCAACATCGAATTATTTCTATTACTCTTTTCTTCTTGTCTAAATTCTTCCCATCGTTTTTTAAAAACATTGATCGATCTTTAGTAAATTTTTTATGGTATTGGGCTTTTTCTTAATTCTTTAAAATTTTCTTCTTGTGATGAATTTAATTCCTTTCTATTTCTTCTGTTTTGAAAATAATTCTTATTACATTCTTCTTCTCACAATAGATCTGCTTTATTACTTATTTTTTTTGAAATTAAATTATTATTTTGCAATTGAAAAATAAAATTTTCACTCGAGTAAAGTTAAAAAAAAAAAAAATGATCAAAATTTAACCAAAAATGTTATGGGAGTCTTTTTTGAGTTAAAATATGCTTTTCTTGTGTTGTTTTACTACTTTTGATGAGTGTAAACTAGGTGATAAAAAAATTAAATTCACTTTGATCATAACAAAATTAACTTATACTCCAGTTAACAATGCTCTCAGGCGAGTATAACATTTTTGAACATACATTTAATCTTTGCTAAATTGATCATTTGATACATTTAACAGAATTTTAAAGTTTTAAAATGGGATAAATATCCCAATGAATGGAATAAATATATTGAATTTCGCGAAAGAGCCAAAATAACACTTTTTTCACGTGATCGCTGTTTTGGTGTTAAAATATTTATTTAACATTGATAAGTTTAATCTAGATCAATTTTAAAATATGTTTGAAAAGGTAATAAAATAATTTTTGATTGAATTTCTCCACTTTTTACCTGTTTTAATCAAATAAACGAAAATAGATTCTAAATAACACTAACAACAAACTCAAACAATAAAGTTTTGTCTCATTTCTGGACTTATCCAAAAGAAAAGACTAAAACCTCAAGAATTTTTTATTTTTTCATTAAATTGAAATTTGAAATTCAATTTTTTTATCCAAGATGTTCAAATTTTAAACATTTTTCAAGAATTATTCTTAGCTAAACAATTCTTTGGATGACTTAAAAAATAGCTACAATTATGATCCACGTTTTTGTTACTTTTTTTACTTTTTTGGGTTAATTTGAATTTTTACATCTTTTTACAGGCTCTGTAAATATCATTCATTTCATTTCCACTGAAAGCACAATAGAGTAAATTAAACCCATCAATTTCAAAATTAAAAGATCTATTGACTTTAATAAAAAAATAAAATAACAACTCTTAAATCAAATTTAAAAAACGATAATTTTTTTTTTTTTGATCTTTGAAGAGAGAAAATTATTTTTATCTCTATTCTTTTAAATTCTGGAAAAGTGTCGTTAACTTTTCTTGAGTTTTCTGTTTATTTGGAAAACCTCAAAAAAAACCTAGAACACTTCACAAATAAAACAGAAAACCTCAAGAAAATCTAGGCACTCTACGACACTCTACGGTACTTGACGGAACTCTACGGCACATGACGGACCCTTTTCGTTAGGATTAATTTAATTTAAAAGAATTGTCTGAAATCTTTTTTTTTCCTAAAGTATTTAGAATTTAGGAAAAGCAACATTAGTTTTTTTTTTAATTTTAGAAATTAAATGAAAATTTCTTAAATTAAAAAAACACCTTTCACTCTAAGGCACTCTATAATTCCTAAACTTGTATTTAGAAATTTTTTAAAAGATTTTGACATATTTTTATTATCCACTAGAGTAACTAAAGATCTTGAATCTTGTTTATAATACTAAGAATATTATTATTTTCATAAATAATTGAAAAATTAATTTTTTTTAAAATTCAGAAATCAAGATTTTACGATTATTTTCATAGGTTGGGTAGTTTCAGAGAAAAATGACACAAATCTTCCATGATTTTAAAGTTTCTCATTTTATTTTAAAGAATAAAATAGTGCTTTACTCCCCCCCAAAAAAAAAAATTTGTTAATTTGATGAATTAATTATAAATAAAACAATCTTGAAAACTTGAAATAATAATCAAAACAGTTTATCTCTTGATAAACTTTTTTGATTTTTAAATAATAAAATACGTAAACAACATTTTAATAAAATAAAGCACCTTTGTTATACAAAACGGCATATTGCAAAAATTCAAGTTGAAATTTACAACGTTTTTTTGAAATCATAATTTTCAAAAAATAATTAGTTTGAAAAACTATCAAGTTTTTCTAAAACAAACACCCTTCACTACCATTTCAAAATTTCATTCATTTGTCACTCTACTCGGCGCAAAACCCAAGAAATTATTTTAAATCATACATCATTTATTTTATAAGAAAAAAATTTTATATATTCTTTATTTAAAAACTTTTATTTTTCAAAATTAAATGAATTATTCTCTAATATCTTTTTTTTTCTATTTTTTTTAATTAAATTATTTTGAATAAAAAAAAAAATAAAATCAAAAATACAACAATCTAATAAATTATTTTTAAAGATATTGTTTGGACAAATAAACAAGAACCCTATATAAAAAAAATCTTTTTAGGGCCGAAGGCAAGAATCATGATTATTTGTTGTTTAGATGGATCAACTTATTACCATATTCATAGAAAAGGAGGAAAGTCCACCACGATAAAGATTGAAAAATTACGTGTAAGTTTCTTTTTATTCATCGACTTTTTACTATTTAATATTATAATATATCCAAAAATTACATTTTTTTTTATAAAAAATTTGAAAATGAAAAATATTATCATATTTTTTGATCGTTTAAAACAAAATAGAAGTCAACCATTTTTAACCAAATCAAAAAGAATTGAGAAAATAACCTTTGAGACATCATTATTAGAGTCAACTTGACTTAAATTTTATTAAGAATCAATTTGTCATTTGCTGATTTTCAACTTTAGATATTTACTTTTTAAATCAATAATTTTACTTTAGTCACTTTAACGTACATTTCAAATAAAATCCTCTTTTGGTATTAGAACTTTAAACAGAATATTGCAAATCTAAGTATATTTTCATAAAGAACATTTGAAAGTAAAAATAAACACCAAATTAAGATTTTATTTTTTGGTACCTAATATTAATAAAAGCCGAAAGCTAAATAAAAAAAAAATATATTTCTTTCCTTTTACAATTATCGCTATGGTCTTGTTATGAATAAATTAAAAGCGAATTGCATGGTAAATTTAATTCAATTATGCTTAAAACATAATTAAATCGAAAGAAATAGCCTGAATTCAGAACATTAATTTTGGTTATCAATTAGATCTACAAACCAAGTCTTTATGAAATGTTTGACAAAGTTAGATAGAGAGAAAGCAAAATAATTTTTAAAAAATAAATTTTTTTTGTTTCGCTTTTATCCATTCGTCTTACATAAGAAAAATCAATTTTTGAAACAAAAAAAAAAACAAAGATCTTTGGAAGATCTTCAAAATAATAAACTCTATTTCACCCATAGGTGTCCACCCAAAAATGAAAAATTCAATTTTTTTTATAAGAATCAACCAATATACAATTGTTTAGAAATAAGAGAAAAAATAATCTTTCGATTAGAGTTGATATTTCTAAAAGAAATACTTGAACAAATAAACTATAAAATTTCAATAAAAAAAAAATTGTAAAAAAATTTTTTGGCCTCTTTCATTGAAACTTCCTGTACAAAAATTTTCAAGTTCTTTAGGAAATTAAAATTATTTACAATAAGATTTTTTAATAGCAAATGTATTCATTTTAAAAGAAATTTACAAACCCTCAATTTTATTAATGTTAATTTGGTGTTTTCAAACATTTTTTTTTTTGATTATTGACTTTTTTTAAAAAAAAAAAAAAAAGAATAATTTAAAAAAAAAAAAGAAACAAAAAAAGTAAAAGAAAAAAAAAAAAAAGAAAAAAAGAAAGAGAAAAGAAATTAAAAAAAAAAATTTGAAAAAAAAACAAAAATCGATCAGATCTAAAAATTGAAAATTTATTTTGAGAAGAATAATGAATTAAAACCATAGAAAATATTCTATTTCTTTAATAAATACTGGCTCACTTTGGCTGAAAAAGATTTTAGTTCAAAAAAAGAAATTATTTTTATATATTTTTCTTGAAAAGGCAAAAGATCCATCTAAAAGTTTACAAAAAACTCAAAAAATAAACATTTTGAAAATACCTCGATTAAATATTTTAAAATTAGTAAAACAACATAATGGCTTAAATGTATTTGTTTCAATAAAAATCCTAAAGTTTTATTAAAATTTAACATTTTATGTTTGAAATTGAAATTAATGAAAAATGTTTTTTTATTCCCTTTTCTTCATTTTATACTACTCGGCCGAAAAAAATCAAAAAAAAATCACGTATTAATAATATATATATATATAAATAAATTTCTCTATTCATCAAACACACTTATTTAACAATCAACTAAAGAAAAAATTTATCTCAAATATAGGATGGAATCCTGAAATAGCACCAAACGAATATGGCTCTGCACTATTAGGAACCAATGATGGGATAATATATGAAATAAAATTTAAAAAGAAAAAGGAAACTATTCGTGAAGTTTATAGATTTCAATCTCGTTTAATGATCACCGGTATTTATTTTCAAAGGTTTCTTACAAAAAAAAACACTTGGTATTTAATAGTAACAACAACAAATACATTATTTCATTTTATTGGCGGGCCAACAGTTAGCAAAATGTTTGAAAAATATGCAGAAATGAGCCCACAATATCTAGAATTACCAGGAAGTCTTGATAATGCAGAGTTACATGTGCAAACCCGAGAAAATATCCGTACATCATTTGCGTTTTTAAATGAATCTGGTATTTATCATGGTGATCTTGATCCTAGCCAAAAAAATTCAAAAATTGGTGAAAAGTTAATTTGTAAAGAGAAATTAATGTATTTCCCTTCTACAAAATCACAGGTTAATGATATTCATTTTTATTCCAATGTTGGGGATGAAATCATTCCTGCAATTTCAATGGCCGCAACAGAATATCACTTTTTATTAGCTTGGGAAGACCAAATTTTGGGAATATCATCTTTAAATCAGCGAATTATTTTTAAAGAAAAATTTGATGTATAATTTTTTTTTTTTTATTTTTTTATATTAATTACAAGTATTGATCTTTTAAATTTAATTTTAAATATTATAAAAAAAATCTATGTCAATTATAACTTTATTTTCAAAGATAAAAACTGATGGAAAAATTTTAGGTTTTACTCAAGATTTAAAAACTAATTCAATTTGGTTATTTTCTGAAAGAAAAATTTTTACTGTAAATAAATATGAAGAAGATCGAAATATTTGGAAAATTTACAAGGATAAAAACAAATTTCAAACTGCTTTATATTATTGTGGAGAAGTAAGTTTTAGTTTTGTATTTTCTATTATTTTTTCTTTTTTCTCATTTTTTTTTTTCTTTTTTTAGATACTTTTATAATTATCACTAAATTGTTGTTGCCAATAATTTTTAATTTTATTATTTGTTTAATAGAGTTTTCAATCTAAAACTCTAGAATATACGATAATGTCATTTTTACGTTTAAATGCCGTTTATTTTGTGAATAAACAAACATTTTTCTGAAAAAGATATTTTATATCAAAAAAGTAAATTCTGCCAGAAAAAGTAATTTGAAGTGATCCAATTTTGTGAAAAAAAAAAATGATCATTTTTTAAACACAATATTTTTTTGAAAAATCTTATAAATTTCCCAGAATTACTAAATCATTCTATTAACTGAGTTTTTATTTAAGATGACCATTTATGAGTTGATAAATTTTTGTTGAACAACAAACTGATTTTCAAAACAAAATTGTTTTTTTTTTATTTTCAATGAACAAATAAAAAAACAAACAAAAAAACATCAACTATCAGATCAAAACGGGAAAATTATTAAATTTCAAAATTGGTCAAATTCTCATTTTTTTCAAAATAGTTAATTCCATTTAAATATGTTGACTATAGGTATTTAAAAACCTCTTTACGGGTAGGTTAGAGTATGTTAGAGTCGGTTTTTGGTGTTTGAATGGTATGCTAGAAAATTTTGGCAAGGATTTTAAAAAAAAAATATTATTAACTGACCAATTAGACTTTTGCAACTTGTTTTAAGGGGAAAAAATTTTACACTTAACTTTGGTGGTTAAAATTGGATTTCGAACAAATTTTTATAAATATTTAGTATTGATGATTTCAAAATTTTGGATTTTCTACAATTTAGTAATAAAATACTACCAATCGTGTAATAATCGTTTTGCTTTTTCCTCCCACAACTTTAAAAAAACATTAAAAACTTTCATACCAATGATAATAATCAAGAAACTCTTCAAAAATATGAAAATTTTCAATTTGACCAATTTTGAAATTTGACCAAATTTGAAATTTAATAATATACCCATCAAAACAATTATTGAAATGAGTTTTGTGATTTTAATTTGATTGGCAAATTTATTTATCCATCCTAATCAGCTCAAGTAACAATTTAAGGTAAACTATCACTTCCCAACCTATATTACCATCATAAGTTGCCTTGGAAATAAAATACATTTGATATTATCAGCCCTATTAATATTCTATATTTTAGCTGTCACCAGTGAAACAATTACAAAGTATCTGCAATACTAAAGAAGGAAACATTTCAATTTTTCAAGCCTTTTCAATATCGGAACCATACAATTGCGAATTAATAATGATTCTTTGAAAGCCTGTTATACACTTTTTGTTCTTCTTCTTTTCAAAATTTTAAATTTTGGAGAAATTCTAACACTTGAGTTGAATACTTTTTTTTTCATCAATCACGTAGATCTGATTGGGAATTTCTCTTTCTCCTTGAGAGTTTAACTTTTGAAGGTAAAACACCTTTTTAAAAAAACTCTTCTTTTCGAGATTTCAACATCATTTTTCCTTATTGGTTGCTAATTGTTTGTTTGTCTCTAAATTTGGAATTTTTATTCATTTTTTTAAAAAAAAAGTATTTTTCTTTTCCTCGGTTTTCTTTTTTATTTATTGAACTGTAGAAACAAAAATACAATTAATAGTCTGGAAATCTGTTTATTTTAGTCTTATTTACCAAGAAAATATATTTTTTTTCAAAAGATCTGAAAGAAAAAGATCTTAAAATTGATTTGGTATTTTTCAACAAATCCTATTATTAGATGTGCTAAAAATCACAAAAAACAGTAACTTTCCATGAAAACTCTGACTTTTCGTGAAAAAAAAATTTATTAACGAAAAAGAATTTGCTTCCAGAAAAAAACACTTATTCGCCAAAAAATTAGTATATTGCAAACAAGTAACAATATCCAGTGTATTTTTCACATTTCGATGGAAAACTCTAATATTTTAATTTTTTCAATGATCGTTTTCAAAAATTAAAAAAATCCTGATGATATCCTATTGTATGAAAATAATTGAAATTTTTGGATTAAATAATTATTCAAAACAAACAAATAAAATAATATCTTTGATATTATTCAAAATAAAGACTCATTATTTATCTTTTCATTGGTTAATGATAAAGAGGATTATGATTCTTTAAAAAAAATTCTAAACAAAACTTTAGGAAATTAAGAAAGTGTTGTGGAGTGGCATGAAGTGCCGTCAAGTGCCGTAGAGTGCCTAGGTTTTCCAAAATTCAAAAGAATTGAATAAAATCTATGATTTTACTCCATTCTTTTAAATTCTGGGAAATCTAACGAAAAGTGTCTGTAGAGTGCCTAGGTTTTCCAGAGTTCAAAAGAATAGAGAAAAATCTTTGATTTTACTCAATTCTTTTAAATTCTGGAAAACCTAATGGCTGTAAGAGGAAATAATTTTGTTTCCTTGAAAATAATATATATGTATATATTAGGATATTTTTGTTAAAAAATTTTTCCTCAAAATTATCATTTTTTTGAGATTATTATTATTTTTTTAAAAAATTAATTTCTGAAAAGTACTTTTTCGAAAATCATGTATTTAGATATTCTTTCAAAATATATTATATTTATATTTAGATATAATCACTGATGATTACTAAAAGTATTTCAAAAATAATAAAGAATTTATTTTGTAAAAAAAATTTTTTTCAAATATTTCAAAAAACTTTTCGTTGGAGAGTTATTTGTAGATAATTCTTCTTGATATTTTTTAAAAATCTAAATGAGATTTTTCTCATTTCTCATTTGGAAATTAGTAATATGTTCATTGAAATAATTTTTCATTAAAGTAAGGAAAATCGATTTTTTACTGAATTCATTGCAAAAGAAAATCTTTCTAAATTCATTTGATTCAGAAAACCATTAAAAATAGATTTTTAGAAGAAAAAAAAAAAGAGTTACTTTAAAATGCTTCTGATAAAACTCTTATATTTATTAAAATAATTTAATAAAAAAATTTGTTTCAATTTATTTTTTGATAATTTTTATTTTATATAGTTGAAGTAAATAAATCAACATTTGAGGGAGACAACAATAGAAATTCAAAATCAATTCACCTATTTCTAACATCTTAAACTCTAATTTATTATTTTTTTGCTGAATTTAAATCATTTTTTATTTTTTCAAGTACTATTTTATCTTTTTTTTCATTTGTCTTATTTAAAAAAAAATGATGGTACTTGAATCCATAAATTATTCAGCAAAAACAAGTTTAACATGTTTTACAAAAAAAAAATATAAATGGACTTTACACTCAACATCTTTTTTTCATTTTTTTGGTATAATTCCCCTTTTAAATTACAACAAAAAATTTTTTCAACTTGATCAATTGTTTTAGATCATTTGAATATTCAACTTTAAATGAATAAAATTGATAATTTTAAACGAATTTTTCTGAATAGTAACCCAATTCTAAAAAAAATTCAAGATATACAAAATATTATATTTTAATTACCTTTCAAAACAATAAAATTCCTTTATAAAAAAAGTATTTTTTCAATGTAGAAAAATTTAAAAAAAAAAATAAAAATAAAAAGGTTATTTAAATCCTATTCTATGAGTTCTGAATGTGTCAAATTTCTTTTTAAAATCGATTTTATCTTTTTAATAAATTAATTAATTTTTTTTTTTTTTTTCCTAAAATCTCCTATCGTATACATCTGATCTAACCACAAACAATCACACACATAGAATGAAAAAAACAGAGAGGAAGTTCATCGATCACATGCAAATTTCCTATTTGAACAAGAACAATATGAAAATTCTGCATCTATATTTGCAAAGACAAATATTTCATTTGAGCAAGTATCTTTACAATTCTTTGAATTAGGGTTATTTGATCCATTAAAGATATATTTATCAAACAAAATTGATAATATTTCAGAAAATAAAAAAATGGAATTGACCATAATTTCCATGTGGTTATGCGAATTGTATTTATCTGAATTAAATGATCTTGAAGGCATTGATGAAAAAAATTTTTTAAAAGCTAAAAAAAGATTTGAAGATTTTATTTTAGATCGTAAAAATGAATTAGATAAAAAAACCACGTTTTCATTGATATTATCTTATGATCGGGTTGAGCAAATGATTTTCTACGCATCAATCATATCAGATTATGAGCAAGTAATTTCACATTATATTAGGGAATGCGAATATGTTGATGCATTGGAGGTATTAAGGAAGCAGCATGATTTGGAGTTAATTTATCGATTCTCGCCAATATTGATTTCATTTTCTCCCTTTGAAACGATCCAAACATGGAAAATGATCACCACAATTGATCCTGTAAGATTGTTACCTGCGCTAATGAGATACCAAACCTCAAAAAACCCAAAAGGGGTCAAAACAAATTTAGCAATTGAATATTTAGAATATTGCATTAGCATTAAAGACAACCGGGAAACTGCCCTTCATAATTATTTATTAACACTGTTTGTGCAAAATGATCAAGATAGCAAACTAATGACATTTTTAAATCCGGTCACAAACATTATTTATTATAATACTAAATATGCATTGAGGGTATGCATGACGAATAAAAAACTGGAGCCCAGTGTGTTCCTCTATAGCAAAATGGGCATGTTTGAGCAAGCGGTTAGATTGGCGTTAACCTTTGATCTTTCGCTCGCAAAGATTCAAGCAGACAAGCCTGAGGATGAACTTACGAAAAAAAAATTGTATACAATAATCGCACAGCACATTGCAACAACGGAGAACAATATTAAAGGCGCGATGAAGTATCTCCAGCAATGCGAAAATTTAGATATCCAAAATATTTTACCGCTATTCCCTGACTTTCAAACGATTAATGGATTCAAAAACGATATTACAAAGACTTTAAAAAGTTTCCAAAAAAAAATTAAAAGTTTAAAAAACGATATGGAAAGTGACAAGACTTCCTCCGAAAATTTACGTAACGATTTAAATACACTCAGAAAAAGATATGTTTTAATTAGCGGTAATAAAAAATGCGATATTTGTGGTAGGCATTTCATTAATCGAAGTTATTATGTATTCCCATGTAATCATGCCTTCCATCCTATTTGCTTAAAAAAGGCAATGTCAAAATATTTTTTAACAGAAAAGCAAATACAAAGAGTGCAAAAATTGAAGATCTCAATAAAAAAAAATACTAAATCTTTGGAACAATTTTTAACTGTTAATAACGAAAATAATAACCAACCAAAAGGCAACAAAATTATTCTCGGAAATAGAATCGCTTTAAATAGAAAGGAAATTGAAGAAATAATTGCTCACGATTGCATATTATGTGGTAGATTAGTTTCAAAAATCGTTGAAAAGGATTTAATTAATTTATCAGACGAAAAATTAATGGGATCTTGGAAATTATAAATCATGTGAATTTTTTCAATAGTTATAATTTCTTATATTTTTAATTATTTTTATTTCTTTTTATTTATATTTATTTATTCAAATTATTTCTTTAATTAAATTGTTCTTCACCCTTTTCTCGTTTCTCTTTTTCTTCTTTTTTTATTGAATATTATATAATATAGTATTACAAAAATATAATATATATATACATTAGGAGATTTTTGACAAAAAGAATTTTTTCCTCAAAATTATCATTTTTTTGAGATTATTATTATTTTTTTTAAAAAATTGTTTCTGAACAGTACTTTTTCGAAAAAGTAATGAATTTAGATATCCTTTCAAAATATATTATATTTATATTTAAATATAATCACTGATGATTACTAAAAGCATTTAAAAAATAAGGAATTAATTATTTAAAAAAAAATTTTTCAAATATTTCAAAAAACTTTTCGTTGGAGAATTATTTGTAGATAATTCTTGATATTTTTTAAAAATGTAAATGAGATTTTTCTCATTTCTCATTTGGAAATTAGTAATATGTTCATTGAAATAATTTTTCATTAAAGTAAGGAAAATCAATTTTTTACTGAATTCATTGCAAAATAAAATCTTTCTAAATTCATTTATAGATAAAATGATAATCATTAAAAATAGATTTTTAGAAGGAAAAAAAAAAGGTTACAGTAAAATATATCAGATAAAACTCAAATATTTATTAAAATAATTTAATAAAGAATTTTGTTTCAATTTATTTTTTGATAATTTTTACTTTTATAGTTAAAGTAAATAAATTAACATTTGAGGGAGACAACAATAGAAATTCAAAATCAATTCACCTATTTCTAATATCTTAAACTCTAATTTATTATTTTTTTGTTTAAATAAAATCATTTTTTTATTTTTTTCAAGTAATTTATTATCTTTTTTTTTTATCCTAAAGTAAAGAATATGATCGTGGTTGACTTTGTAAATTATTCAGTAAAAACAAATGAAACCCACTTTACGAAAAAATATAAGAAAAGAAAAATTACCAAGGGCTTTTAGATAAACAAATCATTTACCCTTTTTTGGTAGAATTGCCTCTTTTAAATTACAACAAATTTTTTTTCAACTTGATCAATTGTTTTTGATCATTTGAAAATTCAACTTTAAATTGATAAAATTTAAAAATTTTGAAAATTTTTTTGAATAGATACCAGATCGTAAAAAGAATTCAAAAGATAAATCTAAATATTAAATTTTAGTGTCCACTCAAAATAAAATTTTCAATATAAAAAAAAAGTTTTTTTTAAGGTTCGAAAATGAAAAAAAAATTAGTTCTTTAAATCCTTTTATTTGAGTTCCGAAATGTATCAAATTTCTTTTTAAAATCAATTATCTCTTTTGATTTGATTTTTTTTCTGTTTTACTTTTTGCAAAAACTATTCTGTGTATAATATAATTTAAATCAAATCATTTTGACTTTTATAACATCAATAAATGGATTTTTTTTTTATCATCTAATTATAAAGGTTAAAAAAATCAATATATATATATATATAGATTTATATATTGTTTATTGTCAATTCTTTGATCATTTCATAAGTAAAATTTCAAGAAAAAAAAGTCGAAACGTAACTCTAAATAGACAATACTTTTTAACTGAGTAAAACTACTTTTTTTTTTTTTCACAATATTAAGATACATTGTTTAGGAATTTAAATTATTCACTATTTGGTTTCTGTTTTATATCCAAAATTTTTGTGTTAAAAACACTTTATCTGTGAAAGAGAGAATTTTGAAGTGACTAAACTCTTCATTTCTGTTTCAAAGTATGAATTACCACAGTTATTTGATACATTATAAACTTAATTTTTAGAATAAGGGGGTATTGCTGTTACATTTTTTAAATCAGAGTATATTTCCTCAATCCTATTTATCCTTTTCAAATTGTCAGAAATTATTAAAAGAGAGATTTCATTCAAAAACAATTGTTTTACACATTTTTACTTTAAATCTTTTTTGCTACAAAAATCCAAATAAAAAGGATCATATCTTTTTACTGAAAATTTATTTATAAAAAAGAATTACTTTTAAAATGATTATTCATTTCTCTAAATTTGACTAAATGTTTTTTTTTATCACTTTTAATTGAATCCTGGTGAAAAGAATTATCTCGTTACCTTTGTAAAAAAATTTGGAATTTCGTATAAAAACCTTTCACTACAATAAATCATATGATTTTTGCAATACATTTCTAGTTTTAAAAATGTCAAAAAGATTTTTGAATTTTGGTAAAATGTCTATGAGTGTTTTAAAGTTTGAAAAGAATTTGGGATTTATAAAAGTTATAAGTGTTTTTGAAAGGTTTAAGTGACTAGTCAATAGAAAAAATCACCAAGTAAATTTAATAGCAAATTCAAAAAAAAATTTACCACATCTTGAAATTTCAATATAAAGTGAAATTTTGATTAAAGTAGTAAAAAAAATACTGGGGATGAAAATAATCTTGGAAAAGATTTTTAATTGTTAAAATTAGGAAAATTTTTGTATAATTGCAAATATTTAAAATTCAAATCCTTTTTTTTTTAAAGAATCAAACTGGAAAATTATAACTTAGCCACTTATTCGCATGATGATTAAGGAAATTACACTGGTTTAAAACACCATCCAATCTATCAAAAAACCAGAATAAAAATCATCATTTTCAAACTCGAGCAAACCTCAATAAAACTCAATTTTTCTTCAAAAAAAGTGGATTTCTTGGATTATCAAACAATTACTTGTGTATTCTATAGAAACCCTACTTTAATGAACTTAAGGTGGATTTATTACTGGTTTCATAAAAAAATTGGTTATTTATAAAAAGGATTTGATTGGAGATTTTAGAAATTATATAACAATTTTCCTAATATTCACAATAAAAAAGCTTGTCAAAGATAATTTTAATCTCCGGTATTTTTTTTACTACTAGACTACAAAATCAAACTTACTTTCAAAACTATTTTCAGTAACAAATTATAGTTTATAAAACTTTGATACATATTCTCATTTTTGAATAGTTCAAAATTCAACATAATTTCTGAATTATATAAAAAAAAATTATTTTCTTTGTAAGAAGAAAGAAATTTTATTTCCTGTAAAGGAAGGTTCCATACAATACACTTTAAAATGAAACCACTAAGTTCAAATATTCCAGTATAAAAAATCTACTTCATTTCAAAAAAATAACTATAATAATAAATTTAAACTACTAAAATTATAATTATTTTGATTCTAAGGATAGTTTCGAATCAATTTTTTCTTTTTATTGAATTCAAAAAATACAAGAAAAAGAACCAAACAATTAAATTAAAAAATTCTCCCAAAATCACCATTTAAAACCTGAAAATTCAAGTTATAAAACAAAGAAATACTTTTTAATTTGATTATTTATAATCAATAATTAAAAACCCCAACCTAAATTATTTTTTTAGTGGGTTACTAACAACACAAAGATTAAATTTATCAATAAACTTTACAATTATTTATCAATTTTTTAAAGATTTTCAAACAAATAATACTTATTCAAATAAAGAATTCAATAAAAAAAAAAAATAAAATAAATAGTATTAAATAACTAATTTTTATAATCATTAGTTCCTTGTTTATACTCTAAACAATTAAAAAAGAATATTGGCTAATCTTTTCAATATCAAGAAATTTAAGAACAATTTGTGAAGAAAATAAATGATCAATTTTTTCTGGATCTTCAAGGATTCAATATTTAATTTATTTTTATTGTATTTTTGGAATAAGAATTTAAATTCAAGCTTAGTTGTTCATACATACTCTCAGAAATTACTATGGAGAGAGATTTCTACTAAATAAAAACTTTTTCGAAATTGTTTTTTCTTATTTGATCCCACAAAAACCCCAAAATAAGGATCAGATCAATTTGACTGCGAATTTTTGTTTGGGAAAAATGAACTCTTTTAAAAAGGATAACCCTTTCTTCTAAAGTTGATAAAAGAAGTTACTTATCGGGTTTAATTATAACCTGGAGTCATAATTACTCTATTACCTTTGGGTTAAAAAATAAATAAGAATTAACTTGTCCCTTAAATAAAATATAAAATCATTTTTTATAAAATGTCATATTTATCACAACTTATTACAGGTATTTTAGCATTGTCAACAGGTGCACTTGCTTATTCAAATTACCAAAAAAATCTTAAGCATGAACAACAAATGGAAACAAACAGATGTATGATCATATTCTTCATTGAAAAAAATATAAAAATAAAAAAAAAAAAAAAAAAAAATTTAATTAAAAAAATCCCTTGAATTCTTTTTCTTTGTTTTAATAAAGTTCTTTTAAAGGAAATCCAAGAAATGAACGAAAATTGTGTCTCACAAAGTCAATTTACAGAAGAATTTTTCCAATTTGTTGAATGTATCCCAAAAGAGAGCCTTTTCAAAAAAGATCCAAATGATGAAAAAAAAAAGTTACACAAAGATCAATTCAATCAATTAAGATCTCAGAACTGTCTTGGAAACAACTTTCAAGATAGCCCAAAAAGAAAAAATAAAGAAAAGAAAAAAAACAAAAATAAAAAAAAAGAAAAAAGAAAAAATAAACAGACTTATAAATTGAAAGCTCTAAAAAATCGGATTTTCAAGAAATAGTTGTTCTCATTTAGATCTCAAAGGAAGTCATAAGAAATTTTTTATGTTGCCACTTTTGAGATTTAAATTAGTATTTTTTTTTTTTTATTTCAATCAAAGGAACTCTAAAAACCCAAAAGAGTAAATGGGTTTAAAGACACTGGGGTTTGTATGGAGATAAATTGTTGAAGAAATTATTTGGAATCTGAATTTTTGTGACAAAATCTGATTTTTTAAAAACTGTGGATCGAAATAGTTTCTTTGTTTTATAATTCGACTCACTAAATATTCTCAAATAATAAATAAAAAAAAACCGTAAAAAATAAAGAATAAAAATGATTATTTTTGAGTTTTAAACAATTATTACTTTTTATGTGAAACACTTATTTACCTTGAATACAGTCTTGTGTATTTTTGATTTCTTTTAAGTGATTAGTAAACGAAAAAAAAATCTTTTAGTCATTACTGGTATTTGAATTATAAATGGGATTTTTTTTCACTTCATTTTCAATTTGTCTTTTTTTGAGAATATAGATCCAGAGCCTCAAATTGCAAACCAATTTCTTTGAGAACTCAATTTATAAAAAAAAAATCAGGATCAGGAAGTGAAAATTCTTTCCCATTTTGAATTCAAATTTCAGTATAATAACAAATTCAAAAAAAAATTACGCACAACATGAAATTGAAAAATGAAGTAAAAATCTGATTAATACAATCCCAAACTTACTTTTAGAACTTTTTTCGGCAATGATTTATGTTTTAGAAAGTTTGATCAATTTTTCTCATTTATGAAAAGTTCAAAATCCAACCTATTTTTTGAAATATTCAAAATAAAAATATTTTCTTTGAAGAAGAAAGAAATCTTAGGGTATGTTAAGGAATTAGCCTCACCATAGAATCCTAATAATTAAGTTATGTTATAATTTTGTTTCTAAATGATATTAGTGCTGCATGATTCACACGGTTTTTAAATAATCTATTATAAATATTATTGTACAATAAATTATTAGATTTTTTATTAATGATAACTGGGAAAAATTGTTCATTTTTGGAAATTTATTTTTTTATTTAATTATTCCAAATCTAAAAATACAATTCCAAATAATAGTATTCCAGTATTCAATAATTCATCTTTAGAAATTCCAAAAGTGGTTAATATTATAAATTTTAATTTCAAAGTTAACTTACAAATCATCTGTATATAAAAACCTAAAGAATGTTTAGTTTTATACCCTTTGTAGAAAGCTAATTGTAACATCAATATGTTTCCAATATTTTAGAATGACTTAAAAGTGAATTAAAAATTAATTTTAGTTATTTTTTGTTCTTGAATACTAAAGGATATATATTTATTTTTTAAATTTATTATTTCAGGTGAGTCACAATTTTTGAAAAGGTGTTTTTTTTCTTATTTTGAGATAAATTTTATTGAATTATTTTTTTATCTGAGGAAATAAATGTATAAATATAAAATCTATTTTGTTTGCTTTACGTTTATCTATCAAAAATTGTGTAAATTACACCCTATTGAAGTCAATAAAACCAAAAAAAAAAATTCAAATTTATAATATTTTTGATAATTAACTATCAAAAAATAAATAAGTAAAAATTAGAATGATGACTTATTTGTGAAGACTTGATTTAGTATTTCTTACGATATCTAACGCATCTATCGGTTTTCTTAAAACGAAATATTTTAGTAAGTCATTCTACACTAATAAATACTGTTATTTTTTAATCTTAAATTGAAGAACAAAGAAAATTTTGAATAGAAATCAATAGGATTTCATCAATTGATATTATGTATATTGCAATTAAATTATAAAAGAAACATTTTAATTAGTAATTTTTGATCCTGTAATAAAAAAATAATTTGTAAAGCAATTGTTTTGTTTTGAAAAATCGAAAAAAAATAAAGTAAAATTGATAAAAACTATGTGAAAAAATTATTTCAATTTTCAAATTATCAAAATTAAATTTCAAAATTTGGGAAAACAATTATTTGCTTTCTTCTACTCATATCATGATTTTGAATATATATGCTTTTCTCTTTCTTTTTCTTTTTCATTTATGGGGATTAAAATAGTTACCTGTCACAACATTAATATATATATATATGTATCCCTTAGCACCCCAAATAACCTAAAAACATTTCAAACAAAAAATTTAATTTGAAATGTTATCAAAGGATAATAAAGTATAGAATTAATAAAAAATTATCTTAGAAAGAAAATTTTATAATTAAAAATTGTATAGTTATTTAAAATAAAAAAATAACTTGAAAAAAAATTTTCAACTTTGGGAAATTTTTTTTTGGTTATTGTGATTTTATTATTTTTCCAAAATTTGTCAAAATAATTTTTTTTTTTTTTTTTGAAAAGTTTGTCTAGACATCAAAAACCTCTTAGTTTTAACAGTTAAAACACATCTTACTTTACTGGAAATTTTTATGGGGAAATTTGCACCCCAAAATTGCCTAAAATGCTTGATTAAATAATTTATTCATTATAAAAGTTATTATAACATCACATCGAAAATTTGTTTTATCTATTGATTACTATTCAATATCAATATCTATATTAGATTCTAAATAATTTAAAAATAAAAAAAAATATAAATTAAATTAGAAAAAAAAATCAAATTTTTTTTCATTGCAAAATTTGTGAAATTTTTTCAACAAGATTTTTTTTCAATTTTAAATGATTTGGCTAATAGTTCGAGTCAGATTAATAATTGATTTTTTTTTTATTTTTTACATTTTTTTAATTTTTGACTTTTTAAAATATAGACATAAAATAAACAATATTGTTGAATTAGAGACCATATATCAGAACTTATTTAACAAGATCTGGATTAATTTATTAAGGAAAAATCCAAATATCGCAAATATATTATTCAAATTTTTACCAATAACAAAATGCAATAAAAAAATTTGGTTTCGGAGATTATTTTATTCTATTGGAATAATATTTAAGAGTTATTTTTTATTTTATTTTAAATTTAGGTATAAATATTTTATCGATCAAAAAGTAATTTAGATTTGTTTAATTCCAATTTAATAAATTGAAATTATTTTACAATTGTTTTTTTTTTTTGATTTTCAATTATTATCTATTTCTTAAATAAATTTTATAGATATTTAATCATATTAAAAATTTAATTTTGGCCTAAAGAAATAAATTTCATTTTTCTCTTAATTGTATATTTTTTGAAATTTTTTCGAAAAAAAAAATTCAATTTTGACCAATTTATTTTTTTATTTATTTTTTTTATCATAAAATTAGCAAAATTGTTTGGTGGTTATTATTAATAAATTAATGTGTTGGATTTTGAATTACTATTAATGTAATAAAATTTCTGATTTAATAAAATAAAATAAAAATAGAAATCTTCAAAAAAATGTAAAAATGAATAATTATTATTTTGATGATGATGTTTATTTATGGGGAGGAAAAATCGAATGATTTGTCGCCTTGTAAAAGAGGAGTTTTGTTGAGAAAATGAACTTCAAATGAATACTGTAAAAAAATTGTATACCCAAATCAAGAAGATATGGATTATTTTTACAACATCTGAAGAGAAAAGTTTGATCATTTCAGAACAGTCCTCGTAGAAGAAAAATATAAAAAGTAAAAAGAAAGAAGAGAATAAGAATAAAAGAGAAGAAAAGAAAGAATAAAGATAAGAAAAAAAAAGAGAGAGAGAGAGAGAAGAGGATGAAACGAGTTGGAGAGGGAGGGTTTAGGAAAGAAATTATTGTTGTGAATTCTGATTAATTATTGCTCTAATTTTCAAATTTTTAAGAAAGAATTCCATTGAAATCTCATAAATTTCTTTGTTGTTCATTAATCTGAATATTAGATATGTGTCCTTTTGATTAAATAGATTAGTTCTATTAATAGATTTTAATTCTCCTAATTTGGCCTTCCAAATACTTCTGCTTTTTTTGTATTTGGGGCAATCCCAGATAAAATGATCTATTGTTTCGTCTTGATCATTTTTACAATGGCAATCTTTAGACGAGTCAGGTTTGTCCAAGTGATAAGAATACCTTTTCAATCCATTTGTGAAAGATTTAAATTTGAAAAGAGTAGATGAAGATTTCCACTGTAAGTAATCTTGTTTTTCCCAAAAAGTTGTTTGGAAAATTTGTCATTTTTAAATATTTTTTCAATTTCCAATTCTCCCTGTTTTGGCTTTTATCGATCTTATCCTGTATTAATTGAATATAATAATTTTTAAATTGATTTTTGAGTTGAAGCGAGGATGTGAACCTCCAATTAATATTTGGAATATCTGGAAGCTTGAGTTCATGTGATAAATATTTAAGATTCAATTCTGATATTTTCTGAATGAATTTGGCTTTTCTTTTTAATATAGAAAATTGGATTGGTTCTATTCGTGTTTCCATTCTCAAAATATCTGTTGGAGTTCCATGTTGAATTTTAAGAATACATTTCAGTTTTTTATTGATCCAAATATCAATAGTTTTAATTTCTTTATTATTTAGATTATAAATATCTAAACCATATAGAATTTGAGGAAGAATGATTGACTTAAAAAGTTGAATTCTCAAAGCATTTGAAAGATTACTATTACAATAGATATAATAGTAGTTTGAAAAGTTTATTGAGGCTTTTTGGAGGTTCATTTTGATATGTTTCTCTTTTTCCAACCAAATTCCTAAATATTTAATCGAAGATAGATCCTGAGTAATTTCGGTTTTTTTTTCATTTACTTTGAGTCCAAAATTTTTGATAATTTTGTAGATGGGTTTGAGTTTGTTATTTATGATTTCTTTTTGATCTTTTCCATTTAGAATTATAATTAAATCATCTGCATACATTTGGACATGATTTGTATGAGGTTTGATTCTTTCTAAAATGAAATGAGTAATATAAGCAAAAAATAATTGGTGAGAGAGGATCCCCTTGATATACACCTCTACCATCACCCGCATAATAGCTTTGTAGAAAGTTAACAATTAATTTGTCATCAATAAATTTTGAAATTGTTTTAACAATTAATTTGTGAGGAATTGAGTCGAAACATTTAGCTAAATCAATTGTAATCGCCCAGCAATTTTTGTTTTTCTTTTTTTTCCTTTTGGTAATTATAAAGAAAGTTTTTTGACTGCTATCCTTGTATCGAATTTAGTTCTGAATCCAAATTGTTTCGGATCAATATTAACCCAGGTTTTTTCAATTTTTTTTGTATAGAAGTTTTAGAAATATTCTTGCTAAAGAAGAGTTGATTGAGATTGGGCGATAATTTAAGGTGAGGCCTTCGTCTCCCTTCTTATGGATGAATAATAAGTCTCTTTCTTTAATGAAATTGATAGTTGAGTTATTTGGATTTTTTATCCAATTATTGAAAACTGTTTGGATAGAGGCGATGAATTGATTGTAAGTTTCATTTTGATTTTGTTGATTTTGAGTTTGTTCTTGCTTGTACAATTTAAGTTTATCAAAATATTTTGTTGATTTATTTTTGATCCATTGGATTTGTTCTTTGATTTCTTCTACAATAATTATTATTTTTTTTTTCAATTTCAAAAAAAAAACATCAATAACTTAACTACTTTATCTTTGAACTATTTTGAATTTTTATTAAAATTCAAATCTGGATTAAAGACAAATAAGTAAATTAAATATTAGTAGATCAATATCATTTTAAATCAAATTTAAAAAAATTGATGAAATTTAGGCAAATCCTGGGTCCTAAGGGATATATATATATATATATATATATATATAGAAAATCCACTTTCAGTCAAAGGGTCCAGTTTTATTGAAGAAAGAGAACATATCCAATTAGTTAAATTCGTTATTCTTCTCAAACTTTTTAATTTTTTGATCAAAATCATTTTTACTCATTTTTACATTTTTTTTATCTTTTGTGTATTTTTTTCTTCTTTACTTTTCTTTTTTTTCACAAAAAATCAATTTGAATAAAAAAAAAAATGAAACACCAAATTAACATTCAGAATGGTGAGGCTTTGTGTTTATTGTTTTTTTTAAAGGTTTATATTTAAAAATACAAACTCTTATTGTCAACAATGTTAATTTCCTAAAGCAATTGAGAAATTTGCACATGAGAATTTCGTTGAAAGAGACCCAAAAAATTATTTAACATTTTATTTTTTTTTTGAAATTTATGATTTGTTCATGTATTTCGTTTATGATTATCGACTCTAATCCGAAGTTTATTATTTCTCTTATTTCTAAAAACCCCTAGTCAATTTAATTCCAAAAAAAAGAGAGAAATTTTCATTTTTGACTGGGTCTTTAAGTGAAATGGGGTTAATATACATAATTTAAATCTGATTTAATTACAAGTCTTGTAAAATATAAAAAACTCTAATTTTAGTTTTTTTTTGCATATTTTTATTATGGCAATACAAAATTTTGGAATATAATTGTTAATATCATTCAAACTATTCATAACATACATTTAACGAACTAATTACAACTGACTAATTTTAAGTAAATGTGGATTATTATATTTGTTATACTGTCAACTTATTAAATGGTGACAGCGAAAATAAAATTTCAGTAAAACAAAAAAATAAAGTTTTAAAAAAACTATTAATTTATTTCGAAAAATTGTTTATTATTTCAAATTTAATCTTTTTTATTTAAAATTCTAAAAAAAGCTAAAAAAATTGTATAATTTATCAAAAAAATAAAAATAAAAATAAATAAATAAACAAATTGGTTAAATCAATAAATAATTTTTTAAAAAAATTATCTTTAAAATAACTCAGTTTTATACCAAGAGATCAAAATTCTCTATTTCTATATGTTGATGTATATACCTGTATAAGCATGTACGTATATACGTTATTCTATCACGGGATATTTTAAGAAATAAATACTTATATTTTCAATGGAACTGATCTTTTGAGTAAAAAAAAAGTCAGTGGAATGATTAAAATATCTTCAAATAATATCCATTCGTCTAGCCATTGTATACTCTTCCAATGTAGATTCTGTTTCAAAACGATTACTTTACTAGGTGAAAAGGGTACATTTCGTGGTGTATCTTTTGTTAAAGATGAGTGTGATTTCGGTTTAATTACCTCACTTAATTTTATATGATTTCCGATTTCCAGTGTTACTTCGTAGCGTTTTTTATTTGTATCTAAATATAATATATACGTTTTTAAAAGATTTGGTGATTGGTAAGAATTGATCATTATTAGATTTTCAATTTCCGTAATTGAATAATTGAAATATTGCCTATTTATAATACATTCATAAAAAATTAAAAAGGAATTAAATAATGAAAAAAAATAATAAGAATTGGAATAATTCATTAAATAAACACAGTAGTTCATTATAAAAATTTTTTTCTGCCAAAATTACCCGAAAAAATTTCAAATATCCATTATTTTTTATAATTAACATTCCAAGAATAACAAGAAATCATTAGAAATATACACATCAAAGAATAGTTGATATCATTATGAAAGCAAATCTAATTAATCAATATACTGTCTAAAAAATAGAAAAACTAAAATTCTGAGGTAATAATTGAAAAAAACAATAAGTTTCATTTTTAACTTCAATTGAAGATCAAAGAAAATTACAATAGAAATCAATTTGATTTTTCTACAATTTTTCCATTGTTTCAATACATTAAAAAACCTGTTTTTACTTTATGTGAATATCGATTTTTCAATAAAAAATTTTTTTCGATATGAATTAAGTGACAAAAAAAAACCTGAAAAAATTAGAAAAAACCACATAAATGTGAAAAAATGATCTAGATTTTGAAATTTGCAAAAAAAGATTTTCTTGTTCTATTTTCCATTCAAGCCATTTAAATATATCTAAACCCGTATAATTCACCCATTACAACTAGTCACATTTGAATGCAAATGGTTTGCAAAAAAAAAAAAACAGAATAAAAAAAAAAAGGTTTTAATTTTTAGGGTAGTTTATTGAGATGTTTTGATATTTTTATTTGGGATTGTTTTAAAGCAAATTTACAAACTTTATTTTTAAGTTTAATCAATTTATTCAAAATATTGATTTTAAATTTGAAAAGTTAAATAGATTGAATTGCACCTTAACCAAATTATTCGTTGGTATTTTGTATTGTTTCTTTTCTAAAATATCGGTTTTTTGCAAATATAATCTTAGAGCTCATATGGTTTTTAACATTGTGATTTTTATCAAACAAAATAATTTTAAATATTTTGATATAACTTTTATCCAAATAAAACGCGTGTTTAAGTAGATAACTATTTGTCTTAAATATCAAATATTCATTGATTTAGATTTTTTTTTTCATTTCTAGCCAAAATTAAATTTCATTTTAATTTCTTGTCAAGTTTCTTATACGAAAAATATAATTCAAAAACCATGGAAAGGTACCTTAAAAAGAAGACAATAGCTGTTATTCAACACTGTTATTGGAAAATTGAAAATTGAGAAAGGTAACTTGGAAACTTCAAAAGGTAAAATGCAAGATCCTAACCAAATTAAAAAAAATTAAAATAGATGAATGGATTTATTAACAGCTACCGTTCACTTGAAGATAACAATAACAAAAATAATAATATATTTCATTTTTCATTTTCCTAAAATTGCCAAGCATGACCAAGAATCAGTTTTTCTTTACTTATGTATTATCGTCACTCTTATTTTTTTTTCTTAATTTTTTGTAGATTTTTCTTCATATCTATTTGTATTTTTTTTCATTTTTTTTTTTGTTTTTTCAATACTAAAAAAAAAAGACATAATATTTCACAAATGTTAAACTTGTGTGTGGGTTTTATTGTTTTTAATTTAGATTTAAATTGATAACACACATTCTGATTTAAAATGAGCGTGAGAAAAAAAAAAAAAAAAAAAAAAAAAAAAAAAAACCTGAAACACACCTATTTAAGGAGATTTTGAAACCAAAAAAATTATTTTAATTTGACCAAACGTAAAAATGAGAATTATCTTTTTTTTTGTTTGCAAATTTTTTAACAACCACATTAAAAACATATTTTTTTTTTTTTTTTCTATTCAATAACCTTAAGGACTATTCCTATTTGATACTCTGAAAGGGTTGAAATATAATGCACGTGCCAATAAAAATGATTTAAAAAAACACCAATTAAAGGAAAGTCAAAATATTGCACCTTTTCGAATTTTTGAGGGAAGATTTGTAACAAAAAAGATTTATCATTTATTGATCAAAAAATTTTTCAAAATTTTCAAACAAACCAAACAAGCCAAATTTTAAATCGGACTTTTTTTTGATATTGTGTCTGGTCCAATCCAAATTATTTTCAAGTATATTGATACACTTGTAGTAAATATTCGAGTGGTTTAAAATAAATTGAATAGGTCCAGACACAATGTAATTTTGATTTATGAAAATTTTTAAGAGAAACTTCCAATTTGGAACTGTGAAAAATAATATTACTCAAATTATGGAAAAAAAAAACCTAAATAGTAAATTTTCAAGATCACTCTTGAATCAGCATTTTGTTGAGTTGGTAAATATACTGTTAGTCATAAAAGTAATCCACAGACAAAAAAATATGAATATTCCTTCAAGGCAATGTTGTAAAAAAATGCAATAAATAAAACAAAAGGAAAGGTTAAATAACTAAAAAAAAAAAAAAAAAAAAAAAAGAAGAAAACAAAAAAAATCCGTACATTTCTAAATCTGTGAACGTTGTTTTTTCTGTGTTAATTGTTTTAGATAAGTTATTTTTGGTATCTTGTTTTTTTTGGATTAAACAAAAAGTTTGATGATCAAAAGCTTGTTTTTTTATCTCTTTTTCTTTTTCTTTTTTAATTATCGTTTTCGAATTGTGGTTCTTAGTAAAAGAATTTTTTTTTTGAAGATTTCCTTGGTAATTAATTTCGGTAGACGGTTCTTTCTCTTCTAAATTTAATCTTTTTTTTTTCAAAGACCCCAGGTTATAATTAGAAGACTCGTTTTTGTACATCTGCTTTAATTGATCAGAGCGTACAAAATCGCGCTTTCTCTCGAATTGGGCATTTTCTCCTTTCAAACACTTGTATTCAGATATCGTATCCTTTGAGAGTGTGGTACTGGAAATCTCGTGGTGTGAATATATGTGTGGTGTAATATTATCATTGGATGTCTTTCGGGTGTTTAAAGCTAAAGGCGGATTTGAGTGAATAAGGGGATCATTCAAGTCGCCAGATTTCTCGATTATTTGATTCTGAGTGATTTCTGAATTCTTTAGTTTGCAATTCCGTTCTTTTTGGAGCTGTAGAGAGCGGGACTTGGCACGTGTAATTGGTATACGAACAAAATTCTTTTTTTTCTTTTTTTCGAGTTTTTTGTTTAATTCCTGTTGGATTTTGATGATCTTTTGGTGGTTTTCTTTGATCAGCGGGTGGCAGTTCTCCTTGTTAAAAGTCACCCATGAGTTGACTGATTTGAAGATTCTTTCTGGGAACATTTGTGCATTGTCCAAGATTTGCGTGCTGATGATCTCTACCAATTGGTCTTTGGGCTTGGAGGAAAACCGTGACCTGATCCCATTTTTCCTCTTCATGGGGTACTTTGTCACACTCTTGTCCAGGTATTTGAAATATGACAAGATCCCAAAATGTTTCTCGCTTTCGTTCCTGTTTGGAATGTACCGGCTTGAATGGATGAGGATGGGCACGACGTCGGACAGGATGGAGTACTCGTCCGTTTCCGAGCACCACAGCCACCGGTTGACCACTTTTTCATTCCCCACGCACAATTCTTCGTAGGGTACATAAAAGACCACAACATTGTCCGTCAGGACATTTTTGGGCAACTCCTTTGTCAACAGCTCTAAGGTTACATGATTGTAGTGGAAGGGTCCAATTATTAAAAAGTCTTCCGAATTTTTGTTTTGATCACCTTTTGTCATCTTCCCGTTTTTGGGCTGCTCGGTTTGTTGCTTGGAATTCCCATAACCTGTGAAGCACTTCACATTGTTGCCCTTGTTTGGGCCCAGCTCACTGGTTTGCGAAGGGCTTGGCAATCTTTTCACCTTTTCGCGATCATTGCTTTGGAATGTCCCTTTTCCTTTCGATTCATTAAGATTTTGCTTTTGAACACTCTGGCCAAGAATACGAAAGTACTGTCTGTTTTGGTTGATCTTTTCTTGGGTGTGTTCCCCTTGTAAGAAAAATTGATTCGGGTTACTTGAATTATTTTGATCCATCAAGAGAATTTTTTTTTTTTTTTTTTTTAGTAAGGGTGGTTTTTTTTGTTTTCAGGTTTCGAAAGTAAAAAATTTTATTGGTGACAAAAGCTTTTTCTAGAAGTCAAATTTGGAAACTTGGTTTGTTCTGGATGACGTTGAATTTTGTTGGAGTCCAAAAGCTAAAATATTAATTTTCGGTATTCAAAAATAAAAAGAAAAGTTGAAAGTTGGAACAAACAATGAGACAAATCACAGTCTTGTAAGTTAAGTCAAATTTAATGAACCTTAGACAAAATTGATTCAAAAAAAAAATGTTTTTATTTTTGACAAATTTAAAAAAAGTAAAAATGCTTCAATCTCTAAAAAATATTATTTTTATTTTTTGAAAAGAATATTGTTATTGGTTGTATAAAAGACACGATTGGAGTAGTTAAACTCCCTTTTTTAAAAAAAAAATAAAGTATACAGACAATTACTTTATTTATAAATATTTTCCATTAAAAAAACTGAGAAAATATTTGGAGTTGGATCTATTGACAATTTTTAGGTGTACCTTTGAAAAACTGAATTTCGAAAAAAAAATCAATTAGAAATAGAAATCTTTTTTTTTTTTAAAAAGCTAAATATGAATCAACAAAAATCAACCTATTTTGGATTTCAAAGAGATCCTAGAATCAAAATTTAACAAAAAACAGAATATCTTTTAAAATTTTTACACTCCATTGCAAAGGCCAGAATTTGTCTCTTTTTCACGTATTATTAAGCAACCTTTGTTCAACATTTTTATTCGAAAAGAGATTGTTAAAGCGAACAAAATTGCCCAAAAAATTATCACACTTTGATTTGATAATCAATCAATAAAAAAAAGGAAAATTGTCCAAAAAATTCTTAAGATTTGCCAACATTTATTATGAATTTTTTATTATTTTTTTTTTTTCGAAATTGACTAATTGCGATTTACAGTTCTCGATATTTGGTTAGATTACAAATAACTAAAAAGTGAGAATAGGTAAAAATATTTATCCTTTTTCAAAAAATCATAAAGTAAAAAGAAAAATTTGCGAAAAATGATTAAAGACTGCGTTTTACAAATTTATTTTACAAAATTAAAAAATATATTTAACCTCTCGAAATAATCAGAAAACCCATCTACAAAGTTTTTAACAGTGAATTTTCATACCAATTATTGTTTTAAAATATTATAAAAACTTTAACCTATTTTTGTACCTCTATTTTAAGCCTGAATTTTAAAAATTAAAAAAATTTGTCATTTTTTTAAAAAAATGATCTAACAGAATAAAATTATGTGTGACTTTTAAACCATAACAAATACACTACCTTTTAATACTACATCGGTTTTCATGTAATAGTCTGGTTCTTGAAAGCAAACGATTCTCACAAATAAATCATTAGACAAATTGCTAAAAAATAACATCCTCATGTGTAAGATTTAAAATTGAAATAATCTTCAACTCGAAGATTGTAGACACCACAATTTAAAACTTGTCAGGGATGTTGGAAAAGAAACTCTCTTTTCTCGTTAGCAAATCATTTTATTTTAAATATTTCTAAAAAACCTTTTGGACATTAACCAAAAGAAAAACTTTTGTTTGGTATCTAATAACTCAAATTGTTTCCATACACAAGAACTCATTTATGGAAAAAAATCTTTCTCAAGTTCTTTGAACCTCTTATTGACTTTAACCAATCAGGTTTAAGGAATTAAAAATTTAATCAAAAGTTTAAGCATAAATAAAGCTTTCTTAAATCTCTAAAAGTATCATTTCACATGGTGTTTGTAAAGATCCAAATTGTGTTTTGCCAAGATCTTTGGATATGTTCAACCAGTTATATGCCAAATAATAATTACCATTGATTGTGAGTACAATAACAGTAATAATTGTTGAATTAAAAAACACAAGCAGTTATGACTTTTAAAATTAACATTTTAACGATTCTAAGACAGTTGTCAGGAAACTTGAAAGAATTCCTCTCATAAAAGGAGTTGCCCAGTAAGGATATCTTTTGGAGAGATTGAAATCCTTTCTATATGTTCAAAAAAAAAAATTGCCCACTAAAAAATATAACAGTAATGAGTGCGAAAAGGCAAATTTAATATTGTAATCTCAAACTTTTTAATTCATTTTGAGATTCAAAAGTAGTGTTGAATCTCGAAAATAGTGAAAAAAAGCGAAAAGTGAATTGTAATTAAAAATTATTTCCTTTTTGCTTTATTTACACCAGATTGAAAAATGTATCACCTAAAAGTCTTGTAAAGTTCTACACAATCGATCTCATAAGAGACACATGAGTTTGTTTGGTTAACCACTTTGAGAACTATTAGTTCTCACTTTTTGATTGTGTAATTACACTAGGTTGTCTTTTTGAGTGCCTTAAAAAAAAAAGGCAAAAGTTCTTGGGATCATAATAGGTGTACAAAATTAAGAAATTTGAATGAATTTTTTTTTTATTCACATCAAAGAAATCAGAATGGTAGTTTGAATTTTTTCAGTCAATCTGAATTCTTCATTATGGACAACCTTCCAGGTCAACAAATCCAGTTTAAACTTTATCAAATAATCATTTCACTCTCGTTTTTCGCAAGTAATTTTTATTTGGATAATATTTCTAGTATAATAATTCAGGCAAAAATTGAAGTTTACTTTTGGAATTCACTTTTCCTCATCATTCTCTTTTCAAAATATTCTTTATAATTTTATTATTTAAAAGAATAGTCCCAATCTTCCAAACAACACTTTTTTGGTGTTTGTACCTTTGATTTTATAATGAGAGATATTACATTTTGGATAATAATGCGGAAAACTTTTAACAGTAATGTTGTTGTGTGTTAAATTTGCTTTTTATTCAAAAAGAAAACTTGTTATTTTGAAAAAACTATGATTAGTAACTTTGTAATCTGAAAGTGATTTTCAAGAGTAGTAAAAATTGTTTTTTAAACAATTTGATTACAACTTCCTTAAATATTTTACTACCTACTTTTATCAAACTACCCTAAACACCGTTTGGTTTTTGAGAATTGTTAAGGGGGAAAGCATCTTTTCTTAATCCCAATTCATAACCGATTATAAAAGATTTTTCAAAAAATTAAATAGTTTCGAAAAATCTAGAGAAATGAACTACCCTATTATAACAAAAAGTAAAACAGGATAAAATTGATAAATATGATTTTTAATTGCAAACCTTATTGAAAAGGAAAAGTAAGATCCATTAAAAGAAGTAAAAAAATAACTCCCAAGAATGATTCCTTGAATTACTCCTAATTAAAATAATAAATACAATTTATATATCCTGTACCATCGAAATCATGAAACTTATTTTGGAGATCTAAAAAATAGTGATATTTTTGAAAAAATTTTTAATAAAAAGACCAATAAAAGAATAACTCCAGATCAAAAAGATAATATTAGTAGAAACTTTGATTGTGTTTGGAACCCTTAGTTTTGTCTTTAAACCTTTTGTTTTTTTCTTTTATTAATAGATCTTACTTTTTATTTCCAGGTTATATTATGACTCCAAATTAAAAATAGTGTTGAACTTTTAATATCGGTTTTATTTTTTTTTTTAAATGCAAAAAATAGTTTTGCTCACTTTCTAATACTGATAAATTCAAATAGGTCTATGAAAATTTTTACTTCACTTTCCATTTTATAAAATTTTTCCCTTAGATTTGAAATTCAACATTTTGTTGCTTTAAATCTTTATTAAATTTGTAAAATTAGCTCATCTTCAAAATACTCTGTATAAAGAACTGTTTGAAAAATTGACTTGATAGATTTTCATAAATGGAAATTAAATAAAAAGTTTATCGCAAGTGTTTGAATTTATCAGTTATAATCACTCCAAAAATTAAGTATTTTTTCTATAACTCATCTTAGTGTTTTGTTGTTTCAATCAATGACCAGACATTGTATTTGAAAATACAGTTTAGTATTTTAAGTAAAGTATGAGAAGTCATTGTTTTAATAATGTACACTAACATAAATTTGAAAATTACTTTGAACTTTTTACACAAAAATTTCAAACTATTGATAACAAAAAAAAGAAATCATTTTCGGAAAGGATTTTTGTAAATTTATCAATTTTATCGTCACAACAAGGGAAATATTATTTTATATACAAAAATTTCCAGTTTTGGTTATAGTAGTTAAAATACCTCTTTAGATATCAGATACAATATATTTTAAAATAAAACCACTATTTTTTCTGATGATTATTCCAAAAGTGGGATATTGAAAAAAATAACTGAAATGAAAATAATACCTTGCACAATATTGGTAATTGTTAATATTAGGAAAATTATTATGTAATTGTTTAATAATTTTTTTTTTTTTTTTTTTTTTTGAGAATCAAACTTTTAAAATTATAACTCACTCACTTATTAAAATGATGATTATTGAAAATACACTTGTTCAAAACATCCTTTAACCAATTATAAAAACAAAAATAAATTATATCATTGTATAAACTCTAGAATAAACCTCTATAAAAATCTTATGTTTGTAAAAAACATTAGATTTACTTATACTATCAAACAATTAAAGAGTTATACTATAGAAACATCCTATTTTAAAAAAAACATTGGGTTCATAAAAAAAAATGTTTAATTATTTAATGGATTTTATTTTAAATAAAAGAAATTATTAAGAAATTTTCCTTATACTAACAATTAAAAACTGTTTATGAGATTATTTTCATCTTCAAGTTTTTTTTTCGATATTTCGCATCTAATTTAGTACTGATATAATATTGAGGTGTAATCCAATCTTGTAGGCAAAATCTTTGAAAATTTCTTAAAATTTTAAATTATGAATGTAATTTGAGAACATTTTTTCTTATTTTTTCAATTGAGATCTCGAGTTTTTTTTATTTATGAATAAATACTTTCCCATAAATTTTTTCTCTAACTTTTTGTGTAAAAATTGTCAGATTTGATTTTTCATTTTTTATATTTCTTTTTTAATAATATAAATTTAAACAAACTTAATTATATATACATATTGTTTACTATCTTCTTCTTTGATCTTTTAATGTCTAGGACTTCTCGAAAAGAAAAGAAAAGAAAAACAAAAAAAAAGCTTTTTTTTACACTTGGTATTTATCAACACTGCCAATTTTATTTTAATAAGAATACCTTCTACAAAAATGAAACAAATTTAAAAGAATTAAAGTCGGTTTTTTATAACTATTATGAATATTTTTTCATTTTTGTGTTTGAAATAATAAATTTACAAATTTGAAAATTCTCTCCTTCGGAGATTAAATGTTTACTTCAACATTTAACCCTGAAAAATATCTTCAAAATTTAAAAAAATCAAATTACTTTCTGTTATTTATGATTGAGAATATCCACAAATTTTTTGAAGGGTGTTTATTTGTTGATTTATTCGTTATTATAATAATTGTTTTTTTAATCAATAATAATCTTCCATATTTTAATATTTAAAAAAGAATTACTCTTATTTTAGATTATTTCACTGACAATAAGAAAAAAATAAAATAGTTAGAAATTGTAAAAAGGATTTAAATATCTATGAAATTGAAAAAGTATCAAATATCCTGCGTATTCAACTTTTTAAATTAATTTTTTTACATCAAATATTGGATAAATGAAATATTTTTAATTGAACCAAAACATCGAGAAAAAAATTATTCGTGGATATCAAAAAAAAAAAAAAATCAAAATTAAATTTGATAGACCCTTTCTTAAACATTTTTTCAGTCTAAGGGTATCAAAAAAATTCAAAAAAAAACAATTTTTTCGAAATATCTAATATATTTTATTTGTGAACTTTGAAGAACAAATAAGAATTACGAAGAATAATAAATATCAAAAAATAGTTGGTACCAGTATACGAAGTGAAAATAATTAATCAATAGATTTTCATAATAATAGAAAAAATTAAATTCTTAATAAATCAATGGAAACAAAATGAATGTTCATTTTGATTTTAAATTGAAGATAAAAAAAAACCCTTTATAAATTAATATTATTTTGATACAAACAGTTTTACCGTTTCAGTAACATTAGAATAACTTGTTGTTATCAAGCGACTATCCATCTATTAATAAAAAAAATTGTAAATGTTTTATCTATTAAGGGATTAGCGTCTACCAGGGAGAGGCCTAGGAACAAAGTATATTGTTATTGGACCTAACCACGATCATGGTACATGGTTCAAATGTCTCTCAAAAATCGTGTATTCAAGTAGTAATATGTCCTTAATAAAATTAAGTACTATTTTTTTCTGATTAATATTTTTCAAAATTAAGATTATAACCTAATTCAATTAACCACTCGGATAACTTTTTTTAGAATAAAAACACTCAACTTTTGAATATCAAATATATTTTTTGAAATTACAGTGCACTTTTTTATTTTTATTTGAAAAATTGAGGTTGAGAAAAGCTTGAAATCATGGAATAAGCTAATATATTAAATTGGAATACTTTTCCAGAGAGTTTATCCTTTTAGCACAACTTTTTTTTTAATTTTACCATTTAAAACTAAAAAAAACATTTGAAGACCAAATTAGTCCCTTTTGTGAAAAGAAAATTCCCATAATTTAGAATTTGTTTTAGTAAATGAGTTAAAACAAGATATTGTATCTAAAAAAATTCATAATTTCAAGTGTGAATTCAATGATTTTGGTAAAAAAGGTTTTCAAGAAAAAGTTAAATTGAAACTTTATTTATTTTTATTTTTTTATTTAGTTTTTTTAATTGTGTTAATAGAAAGTATTTGATCAGTTTTCCATTTTTAGTATTTTTTGGGTCGTAGGGACATATTAGCCTATCTCATCAATTAAAAATGATCTACGGATTAGTAAAAAAACTTAAAAATTTCAGAATAAAATCTGCATTTCGCCATAAATTTAAAGGTTGAATTATCAATATTCAGACTCCAAAGTTGTAAAATATCTTTCTTAAATTTGTGGCGAAATGTAAATTAGTTACTAAAAAATTCGTTTTTTACCTATTTCATTTGATCTATGATTGTTCAAATATTTAGGTCTCTTTATTAAAACAAGAAATTATTGAAAATATTGATCATTCTTTATGGGTCTATCCTTCGTATGAAAAAGTTAGATTAATATTTCATTACAAACTAAAAAAAAAAAAAAAAATCTTAATGAATTAATCTAAAACAAACTTTTTTCATTAAATAATAATAGTGAAATCTATGATTTTACGCTTAAATTTCTTGAAAGGGAATTTAAGTAAAAGGGTATCCAGAGTGTAATTTACACTTCTTCAACAATAAAAAAAAAAAAACAAATTTGGTTTTTTTTTTTTTAAATTAAACAATTAACCAATATATTTTTTTGACAAATTACTTATCAAATCATCCAAATATATTGATTCTACAAGTATATTTATCAAAAGCAAACAAAAATAATCAGTCTTTGTGCTTTTATGTTGATGATTATTGAGTAAATCTTTGAAATTAAAAAATTAAAAAAATAGTTACTTTTGGAAGTTCTAAATCTAAATTATTAAATACCCTGAATACTAGTATTTTGGAGTTTCTATTTTTAGATTTGGATAAGGAATTAAAAATTTTCAAAATGAAATTTTTTTAAATAGTGATCTTTAGTAAAAAATGTAATAATTTATTGTGCAATAAGATTTTATAATAGATTTTTTAGAGTCACAGAAACTATTTGATCCATGGTGCACTAATATCATTTACACCCAATAACAACATACTTTGATTATAGAGAAATCTATGGTGACGCTAATCCCTTAAGAAAAAATTGAAGAGCAAAATGTACAAAACTGTGAAAAAAATATTTTCAATTTTGAAATTTCCTACAATAAAAATTTTCTTCTAATATTCATCCAGGCTGTTTATATACGTATAAAAAACTCCCAAAAACTGTTATCATTTGACTTTAAAATGGTTTATATATTTAAATGATTAACTTGGATTGATATAATATGGCATATTATCTTGAGAAAGGAAACTAATTTCATCAAATAAAATAAAAAAATCAAATTACAATACTAGATTATCTAGCAGAAGATTCAATAACTAAAAAAATAGAAAAGATCAACTTGATGAATATGTAAATAGAAGAGATTTAAAACAAACCTCTGGATACTTTATTACGCTAATATAAGATAAAATAAAATCTTTATATGATGAACGAAAACCCAAATAAAAAATAAATCCCAAAATTAAACATTTTTCAAGACATTTTCCAAGGTGACAGAAACATCAAAACGGAAAATCAACAACAGCATAATTCAAACTAAAATCCCTATTTAATTGCTTGTATATATGTATGATTATTATATTCTTGATACAAAGAAGAAAATATAATCACAAAATAATAATATAAATTTGTAATTCTTTTTTTTTTTTTTCATTTTTTATAATTGATATGTATTGGTTATTTTTCTATACACATAATTTATCTGTAAAAAGAATACTTTTTTTCAATAATATGATGAAATTTATCAAAAATCAAATCCTGGTAAAGCATGTTATGGAAAGAAGTTAGAATAAATTCGAAAAATTTTTCTCAAAAAATAAGAAAGAAAGAAATTTAGCAAAATTCAATTTCAAATATCTTTAATAACACCAATTCAAAAATGTAATTATAATTAATTATTATAAATGTATATCTAAAATTTCAAAATGATAATTACATTTCTTTGATTCGATTTCTTAACTATAATCATTTGGTTTCTCGTCTTTTAAATTTTATCAGCTGAGAAACCAAATGAAAACTTTTTGAAATGGTAAATAGATTTAATAAATTGTAGATGTGCCTTAAAAAAATATAAATTTGAATAAAAAAACAGAATTTAATACAATTATATAAAAAATTGTTCTTAAAAAGAACAATGTATCAAAAAAAATATTACTATATTAAAAAGAAATCTTGTTAGTTGAAGAAAAAAACTCTTTATTTTCAAGAACTTACAATTAACAAACTAGTGTTTGAATTATAAATCGAAAAAAGGTTCACTTTATTTTCAATTTCCTTTTTCAACTAAAACTATTCATTATAACCTACTTTGTTTGAGAAATCATTTATCAAAGAAAAATATTTGGAAAACGGAAGTGAAAATTCTTTCCCTTTTATAATTCAAATATCAGTATCAAAATAAAACCAATTTTGAAACAAATTACCTGCTACCAACAAATGAGTTAGTAAGTAGTACACTCTTTCAACCTCAGGGAACTTATACCTTAAATTTACTTTCTTGTAAAAATCTACATTTTTTCTATTTTTAATCAAGATAAAAACTCAATTCATTTATTTTGATCATTCTTGATCTGTCTCTTAATCAAAAGAAACATTAAAGAGACATGGGAAATCAAAACCACATTTCTCCTTTCATTTCAGAAAATGGTTTAATTTATGGCCTGCCTTCTGATACTCAAACAAGCTTTTGTGTTTGTGATGAACAAACCAAAATTATTGATGTCAGTAATGCATTTTGTATCTTATTTAAATGCGAGAAAGAAGACTATATCGGAAAGCTTCTTAGTGAACGTCCAAGTACCTAAAATTTTTTATTGTCATTTCATACATCCCAAAAATTCCTTTTTTTAAAAATCGTTTACTGATTTTGAACTTTTTTTTTCTTTTTAATAAATAAACACAAAAATAAAAACAAACACAAACAACAAAAACAAAACAAAAATTAAAAATGATAATCACATTTCATTTGTTCAAAAGAAAAACAACAACAACTTGGGTTATCTTCAAAAATGGCAATTAAAAAAATCCAAAAAATTCTTCAAAGGTAAAGCTATTTCAGCAATTCTTCACAAACAAATATTACACAAGAAAAGAAAAGAAAAAAAAAAAAACAAAAGATCTTTTGTTTTAAATCGAATTATTTTTTCTCTCTGTTCTTCAAGAACTGTTTTTCAAAATAACAAAATCTCTTTTTAACCAAAAAAATACCTCTTTTTTGTGATTCTTTTAAATAATTATTATTGATCTCCTAGTTTCCAAGGTAATTATCAGACACAATGGGAATTCCAAAGATTCACAAACGAAAATTTCTTTGCAAAAGTTCAAATATGTTGTGGGCTATTAAACAAAGAAAAAGCATTTCGAGTTATAATACAAGAAATTGAAAATCCAATTTACCAGCCTTGTGTACAACAACCAAGACAATTACCAGATTTGATCTCGCCTTTTAGTTTGTTTTTTCACCATTTATTTTTTTTCATTGATTAAAATTTCTCTTCTTAATAATTTTTTTTTTGTTAATAATCATGAAACCTACCAATTAACGTTAACCATTCACAAGTATTAGTCGTAAATTTATAAAGACACAAATTTTACAATTGAGCTGTAATATTATCGAAAAAAGAGATCACTTCAACCAAAAACTCAAAGGAACTAAAAGTAACCAAATAGTCTGACCAATACCATACTTTTCCAATTAATAAATAAAAAAAGAAGATCTTGTAAACAAATAAGTTTCAACTCTCTAAAGTGAAATTCAAAATATAAACAAGAATTTTCCAAAATCGAATCAAAATGAAAATTTTTAGAAATCAATTTACTTCCTTATTCAACTTTGAAATTAAATTAATTTTTATTTTTTTTTGATTTGAATATAACAGTTGCAATTCAAATTTATTCTTGAATTCATAAAAGAAGTTGTGTACGATTTTGTATGCATCTCACAATATACAATTTATCATTTTTAATTGTAAATTCAGTTTTTTAAAAATACTTTTTAATCATGAGAAATGTTAGGCAGCTTTTCAAATTATTATTTGTTTTAATTCAAGAGATGGAGACAAATCATAAAATTTCATTTAGTTTTTGAATATGAATTTTAATTATGGATTACCACAATTTTATTATTTAAATATATAACCATTTTTTAATTTTAGAATCTTTAAAAAAAAAATGAATTTTAAAAAAAAAAACTAAAAAAAAAAATCAAATTAAAAGGCATATGAATCAATTATAAAAATTTTCAAAAAATAATACGAGTAAACTCAAAACCATTTGATATTAGTAAGAAAAATTCAAAATAATTCCTTATAAAAAAAAAACAAATTTAGTATTTGGTGAAAAATTTAAATTTAATATTGAGAATTTTACAAAAAACTATAAAAAAATAAAAAATAATCAATTAAGGACTACTTTAGCAATCCACAAAATTGTCTCAAAGGATTTTGATACAATACCATTAAAATTATGAAGGGACGTTTATGAAGATATTCTCCAATTTGGATCAAATTTGCATTTTTTGTAATTTTTTTTAATGAAAATGAACAAAAAAAAATTAGATCCATAAACTCAAATCCCCTTATTAAGAAACGTAAAAATGAAATTGAAAATAATCATGATTTTTGAGCTTGAAAAATGAAGATCATTTCAAAAAATCTCAACAAACAACTCTTAACTTTTGAAGATCGTATGTATCTATGAGTTTTGATCATTGAGTTGCTTGAATTTTCAAGTGTCTTCAGAAATCAGAATAATTCCAGCATAGAAGTTGTGGCTTTCTCTTTGTTTCTTTAGTTTTTGTGTTGATTCTTTTTGTTTTTTTTCTAAAATTGGATTGTATTCCTTTCAAGACAAATTGTGTTGGGTTGAGGTAGTTTTTGTGGCATTTTACATTTGGTTGATCTTTTGAAAAAAAATTTGTAAAAATTAATCTGTTTTCAATTTTTTTATATTCAAAAAAAGCAAAAAAACAATTATTGTATCAGTCGGTTGAGAAAAAATGATCTTTCAATTTTCGGAATCCAGGATTTTGGTGAATTCGATACTATACCAAAAACTTTACCTTGTATTTATTCAATATCGAATTTGTTTGGAAATAACAAAGAAATTGTAACAAAAATTTTTGTCATTTTTCTCCATTTTGACCTCTTAGGTGAAAATGAAAAACCCTCTAAACTTAATTCACCAACCAGAAAATAAGCCTAGGTAATTCCCAACAACTTCAAAAGGGTTTCATTTTTCTCTTAAAAGAAATTTTCTCAAAAAGTTGATTTTCCCCAACTTTCTTTTTCTTTGTTTAGATATCACCGAAATTGCAAAAATCAAAGAAATCACAGAAATCACAGAAATCACAGAAATCACAGAAATCACAGAAACCACAGAAACCACAGAAACCACAGAAAGGAGACAGTCAAAATTATGAAAAAAAATTCATTTTTCCTTCTTAGATCTCACTGGAAAAAAATTTGTGAGATTTGCCAACCACCAAACCCTTTTTAGAAAACATACTATACAATTAATTTTCAATTGAAAACGGAGTCGTTAAGTTCAAATAAATTCAAAAGTATTAGTAAAAATTAAAAAAAAAATAAAAAAAGAAAATATCTTGATCTCCTACAAAAATAAGGAATCATAATGATCAATTTGGCTAAGAAAAATGCAATTCATTGGGGATACTAAAATTCCCAAGAAAAACACCAAATTTACCAAATGAATTTTAAATTTTTTTATTTGTACAAGTTCTGAATCAATTAATTCCTTGCTTTATTATTTAAGTGAAGAATTTTAAAATATTATTATTCCATAATTCGAGAATAAAATAGATATTTTTTTCTTTTGGAATTAAAAGATTTTAAATGAATTTAAAAGTACACACACTCTATATCTATAGTTAGTATTAATATATTGAATTGTCTCAGTTTTAAATACAAAGTTGTCACTATTGACAAAAAAATCTGAAAAAAAAAAAAAAATATCATTAATAGAAATCAGAGCTATTCAAAATTTACAAAAAAATTAAAAACAATTAAAAAAAAAAATAATAATAAAACCAAAAAAAAAAAAATCACAATTAATCATTTCTTTCTTTATTAAAAACTAATATTCTACAAATTAGAATTCAAATTTAGAGGTCTCAAACTGATTTTTCACTTTTCTTTTTTATTAAACTAAAATTGAAAATCTTTCTCAAAATATTAAAAAAAAATCTAATAATTTTAATATGTCTAAAGAAAAAACTTAAATATTTCAATTTCAAATGAAAATCATCCTATTATCTTCTTAATAAATATAATAATATCCATTCTTTTTTTAAATACAAAATTAATTTTCTTTATTAATAAAAAATATCTATTTAATATAAATATTAATAAATAATTTCTATCTGTAAATTACGATTATTTTTTACAAAATTTACAAAAAAAAAAAAAAAAAAAGTTCAACAGCATAATCAACAAATTCAGGGGTATTTATGGAAAAGTTCTTTAAGAGGAAGCGAATCTGAAAAGGAAATTTTATATAATTTATATTCTTTGTCTGAAAATTATAAAGATTCTATAAGGAATCTACAAAATCAATTAAAAATAGAAAAATATCGAAGTGAATTTTTCTCATATCAAACATTAGATGAAATGGACATCAACTATTTAAACAATAATGAACAACTTGTAAATCAAGAATATTCGTTTGATATTATAACTTTGGATCAAGAACGAAAACAAAAAAAAACTCGAATAATTATCTCAATTGGACATATAATTCTTCAAATCGAGAATGAACATTTTTTAATTACAAACACATCAAATTTAATTATCAAAATTCATCCAAAATATAATTTTCTTCTTCAAATGATTTGGGAAGAAAAAAAATTTAAATTTGCATTTTTATCTGAAGAAAGTAGAAATCTATTTATAGAAAAATTAAAAACTGTATTTAAAAAATCAATTTCATCGATTTCCCAAAATACTAATAAAAATATTGTAGATGAAAATGAAAATGGAAAAGAGCCACAGAAGGATGAACAACAAGAAAAAGAAAAGGAAAAGGAAAAGGAAAAGGAAAAGGAAAAGGATGAGGATGAGGAGAAAAATAATGAGAAAGAAGAGAAAGATGGGGAAATAGATGGAAAAGAAGAGAACAATGAAAATAAAAATGAAAATGAAAAAGATAATGAAATAAAAATAAAAATTAATGAAAACGAAAAAAATAACGAAGATAAAAATAAAAATGTCAAAAATAATGCATCGGAAAACATTCAACAAAGCGAAAATAATGATAGACATTTCACACCTACAAAAAGAAAATCATCCTTTACAATGACAACATTAAACTCTGAAGAAAAAAAAAAAATAGTATTTTTATCAAATAAAGATCTTTCAACGGAAATTGAAAACAGCAATGAAGTTAAATCTGAAAATAATATTGTTAATAAACAAAAAAATGAGAACATGAAAAGAGAAAAAAAAAATCAAAAAATGAATACAAAAATTAAATATTCAAACGATTGGTCAGTTTATGTTTTGAAATCAAATGAAAATTCATTAGAAACTGGAAGTGTTCATTTAGGGAAAGGAGAATTTTTATTAAAGTCAAAAACATTTTTTGTGCAAGTTAATTATCAGCAGAATTTAATTGTTTCGAGAAACCCCATGAGGAAAAGGAATGTCAAATTTCAATATGAAGAGCAAATATATGAAGCGACATTTAGTGAAGATATATTTGCTGATGAATTTATGCAAATATATGAAAAAATGTTTCAAAAATTTGATCCAAATGCAATACAGAGTAAAAATGAAAACAAAAAAAATAAACTTAAGCAACATATCGAATTTTTAGATGATGAGCAAGAAAATGGACTTGAAGAAATGGGCGGTGGGTCAATGTTCATGTTGGATTTTTTAAAAATGGATCAAAACTGGGAGCTTTTCCAGCAAGTAGAAGTATTAGAAGAATTCCGAGCATATATAGTAAACGAACAAGTCAAATCTAATAAAGTAGTGATTATCAAAGTTCTGCCGAATAAATTAATGTTTGGAGAATTGGAATTTTCAATCATTAACTTGAAAGTTAAAGAAAGCAATTCAAAAAAAACTTATGTGTATATTACATTCCCTCGTCAAAAAAAGTCCATTCCGATTATGTTTAAAGATTTGGAAGAAAAAAAAAAATTCATTTCCATCTATAAAGTTAACTCAAAAAAATTTATACAATTACAAAAAGAAAAGAAAAAACAAGAAAAAAATAAACGAAAAAAACTGAAAAAAAATAAATCACAAACCGTTTCAATAAAAGAAAAAACATTAATAAATAAATTTAAAAAAAATTTTCTAACAACAAAGGCAAAGCCTAATGAAAATAATCATCATAAATCAACAGAAATTTCTGAGACAAATTCTAAAAAAATAAATGAAGAAAATCAAAATAGGAATGGAAATGGAAGGGAAAGGGGAAAGGAAAAGGAAAAGGAAAAGGAAAAAGGAATTGATAATGAAAATAATAATGAAAATAATAATAATAATACTAATAATAATAATACTAATAATAATAATTTGGAGGTGATTATTAAAAATGAAATTATGAACAATAAGAACAATTATAATAATGAAATAAGCTTTGATTCAACAAATATTGAACTGAAAGTTTTTACATCAAAATATGAATGGAAAAAGGGTATATTTAAATTCTTTAAAAATGATCATATTGAATTAATTACACCAGAAAAAATTTATAAAAGTAAAGATGGTCTAAGTTTCCGATTAATTGGCCATCCAACGAGAAAAAAAGTTTCAAAATTTAAAATAAATAATCAAAATGTTTTAATAAAATTTTCTTCAGAAAATAATAGAAATAAATTTTCAAAAATATTTGAAACCAATTATGAATCAAAAAAAACAATTTTCATGACCTTAATATTCTGGAGCGCATATCAAGGGAAAGAAATTAAACGAAAAAATTGTACGATCAGTATCGAAGATGAAGTTTTAATATTTTCCATTGATAATAATAAACCATTAAAAGTGCCTATCCATCCCCAAACTAAGATTTTTTTGAATCCAAACAGACCACAATTAGTTAAAATAGATTTCCCAAATAAAGATTTTTTTATTCTTAACTTTCAAAATAATCTTGAATTAAAAAGATTTGTTGAAATTTTTCGATCAATTATTGACTTTTTATAAAAAATGAATATTATTTTATTTTTATAAATGAGAAAAAAAAAATAAATTAAATGTTATTTGGGTTTATTTATTTAAAAATTTACTTATCAAAATTTTAATATTAAAATTTTCATTTTTATTTTCTTTCTTTTGAATTATTTTGTTATCTATATCTATCAATTTGTTTAATCTAATAATTTAAAAGTTCTCAAATATATAAGAAATAATTGAAACCAAAATAATAAACCTAATAAAATTTTCAATTTTTTTATTTAATTTATGTTAAGTTCTAGTTAATTTGAAACCTTTTATGATATTAATCTTTATGAAAATAATTATTTAATGAAAAAAAGGAACTTGAATCATGAGATTCTAACACTTTTAATAACAATTAAAAACTGTTTTTTACTTTAATTTAAATACTTTTACATTTAGTTTTATTAACAAAAAAAAAACTATTTCAAATCAATTATTTGATTGGTTTTGAAAATAGTCAAATTTTCTTTTTTGATTTTTATCTTTTGAATAAGTATCCATTATTCCTAATAAAAAAAAATTGTTTTTTAACATCTATAAAACATTTTTATAACAAAATTTCCTTTTACATGATGATTTTTTCAATATTTTTTGAAAAAATATTCTTATAACCGGCTTTTAAAAATTTTTAAGTTTTATAAAATATTACATAACACACATTTATCTTATAATGGTTGTGGATAAAAGTGAAACAGGGAAAAAAGTGAAACAGAGTTTTTAATTGGAAACATTACTGAAAACGAAAAGTATAATCAATTAAAAGAAGAAATCAATTAACATAAAATAATAATCTATTATATTATTTTTAATCAAACCAACAAACATAATAGTATTTTAATCTACTTTCATATCGAAGTTATTGGAGTGATTGTGGAGATCACAAAAATAGTCAATTTTTTGAACATATTTTTAATAATTGGTCTATCACAGAAAAACACCTACCAAAGATAGTATTAAAAAAACTTTTATTGTGTTTAATCCTTCATTTTGTCTTTATTTAAATATTTATTCTTTTATTCATTAATCTTACTTTTCATTTTAAGGTTCAATTAATTTTCTCAATTAAAAAAATTATTTCAATTTTTTATCCTTTTTTTCACTTTTTTTCCAGAAAGGTAAAAGTTTTTATTAAGATATTTTATTCCATTTGAAAGGTTAATAATACCTTTGCAGCCCATGTATAACATGTTATAAAAAAATTGTTTTATTATGGTATTTATTCAAAAAGCAAAATTAATTATTCCAAATTTAGTTTTCAAAATTTAACTGAAAAAAAATATTTTTTTGAAATAGTTGATTATTATATTATGATATTGACAAATTCAAAAAGTAATACAAAAGAATTTGTTTTTATTTCCCTTTTTTTAATTGAAAGATATTTTTGAAAATATAATTTTATTTATCGAAATAAATTCAATGTTTATTGGTTTTTTGAATATTTATTGGCAATAATTTATTATATTTATATAATGAAATCAAAAAAAATAAAATGAATAATAATTTAAAAATTAATCTTTAATATTAAAAAATATTCATCAAAATTGAAACTGAAATTTAAAGATATATTAATCTAAATGAAATTTTTTGTAATTTATTCTTTTCCTATTTTTTTTTTTCTTTCCCTTTTTTTCTCTAAAAAAGAATTATGTCTTTAAATATATTTTTTTTTTTGATTAAATAAAAAGTAGAGAAGAAGAAAAATAATCAGCATCGGTTCTAATTTAGTAGATATGACATCGAAGAAGATAAACTATGATGTAAATTTAACTTTGTTATATATGCTTATACTGCTCTGGAATTTATTTCTGGCTACTATTTTATTACGCTAAACTGAGGAAAAATGATGGATTTGATTCAGTAAGTGTCACACACACACATATTCACACATACATACATACACATATATAAAAACATAGATACACACACACACACACACACACACACACACATATATATATATATATAACAGCCAATAACCCAGTCATTACCATGAGTTAGAAAAAAGTAAATTTGTGTTTATACATTTTTTCTATTCTTTAACTCTTTTTACCTTTTCTTAAATTTTCTTTTTCTTATCTTTATTTAACCATGATTTTTTATTTTTTGTTGAAAAAAAAAAAGTTATCCTATGAGTTATAATCTCATATATATATTTTAGCTATTGCAAAAAATTCTTGATTCAAATTTTAGGATTCAAGACAAATACAGGACGTGATTTTGTTTAATCACCTTTCCTAATTAACAATAATAAAAAAAAAAAGTTTCTGAAATTAGAATTATTTTCAATTAAAGACACTTATTAGAGGATTAGTTGATATCTATGTGTTGATTCACGATAAAGTTAATAAAATTATAATTATTTTTATCAAATCCTGTTATTTTTAAAAATTCACTATGTTCAATAATATCGTGATAACACATGTTATCATCAAAACCTCTATATGTATATAAAGTAAAAAGTTAAAGTCTTCTTTTTTTAATATTTATTTTCAAAAGCATTTCTTTGATAAACCAAAAAAGAAGAAATATTGTTTTTTTCTTTCGTATTTTTAAAAACTAATCTTGAGCCAATTAATTTACAAAAATTAATAAGTTTGATTAATTTTTTCTTTTTACATTTGAGTAATTGAATTTATAATTATAAATTTCAAAAATATTAAATCTTGTTTAATTGATCATCGAAAATATCTAATATCTTTCTATAAATAAATGGAAATATATGAAGAAATAAAGATAGAGCGATATAAACAAAGAGATATATAAATACATATATTAGTAATATCATTATATTCCCCAAATATTTTGTAAAATTTATAAAAAATTAAAAATTTTCAAAAAAAAAAAAAATTGCTTTTAATCATTTGCAACAAATTCAATTGAATTAGCAATCAACAAAGAGCCATCCGATTCCGAATTAAAAGAGCATGAACCTGAACAGGATCTACTCGAAATGGGGTTTATATTCAAAACCACCACTGTACCAAAATAGGGTTTCTTTTTTTTTATGGTAATTAATGGATAATCGTTATTCCATTTAGCAATAACCTTGCCGCCCTGTGTATTATTTGTTGGTATATGCCTCGTTGTTGATTCGCAGTCAAAGGTGGAAATTCCTTTCATTATGGGGTGTTGTGCTTGGATAACTTCACCCAAGCCTCGTTTAACATCATTTGCAAAATTGGCCTTTTTCAATGGGATCAACGCCTCATCAATAATCTTTCCTTTGATATCATAGGCCCCGTTACTTGTTAAATCTAAGGTTCTGAAGGCACATATCACTAGCCCGCCTCCTTGCTTCACAAAGTCAAACAAATGGTCTCCCAATTTTGTGGCGTCCTTAAACGGCGAGCAGCCTGATCTTAAAAAAATTGAATCGTATCTTTTCATTTCACGCACAGAGGGCGTTCTTTTGGAGGCGCCGATCACAGTTACATTATCTAGGCTGATACCTGCACTCGTTATTGAGCTTTTCATATTATTTTCTTGGTCGAGGTTTTTTCGAGTGATCACCATTAAAACACGAATGCCAGACTTTCTTTTCTTACCCCTCGTTGTTGGCACTCGGATCTTTTTTTGATGGATTTTTCCTAACTCAATCGATTGCCTTGCAATTATTCTTGAAGGAATCAATTTTGTTCCCAAAATTTCATGTAAGTCATCAAAATTCATTAAAGAAATGTCAATTTTCCCCAAAAGATCTTGTAATTCTTTTTTTAATAAAATAATCAATTTCTTTTTCTTTTTTTTTTTCCTTCTTCTTATTCTTTTTTCATTGCCTATTTGGTTATTTTGCTTATTGTGAAGAATAATTTTCTTATCAAAAGATTCTGTATCTTGTTTTTCTTTTTCTTTTTCTTGTTCTTTTTCTTTTTCTTTTTCTTTTTCTTTATTTTGTTCTTGAAGATCCTCTTCTTGTTCACTATTGGAAGTGGTTGAAATTAAAGTTGAAGTTGAGGAAGAAGTTGACAAAGTGGACGAATAAGTGGAAGAATCATTATCAGACAATTCCAATTTGATTTTATTTTTGTTTTTCTTTTCTTGTTTTTCTTGTTTGAGCTCATCAACATTTTTGATTAATTTTGTTTTATTAGTTTGTAGTTGTTTTTTTACTCGGTCCTTTCCCCAATTAACTAGTGCACGGAACAAATCAATTTCATGAGCAACAAGCTGCCTGTTTGACAAAATTTGAGAGACTGTTTTTCTTCTCAGCCCAACAAAGCAATTTGGTTGTTCACCAAACACTTGTAATGAATTCTCTTCAAAGAATTCTGCTGCCCTATTTTTTAATTCAATTTCATTAAATTTCAAAGCCTTGTCGAACAATAATAAGCAATTGTGTGAAGACAAATTTTTTGACAAATATTCCCCACACAACTCCTTGAGCTCGGGCATTAAGAATTTGTCTGCTGCATATAAGACCTCAATAACAATGTCGTCATTTAAAGTCACTTTCTTTGTATAAGAAAACTCTAACACAGCTTTAAATGCGAACGGATCAACATCAGGGATGTCAACTTTTGCCCTGTTTTTGTTTTGGACCTCGATCCAGTTGCCAGAAAAAAACATTGTTTTCCACATTTCTGAAGATACAGCCAGAAGTGTTTTATGGCCATACATTTCAATCCCTTCTTTTCCGACACAAAATTTGACGTCTGCAATTTCAGGATTGTTAATAAGTGGTTTAAGAGCTTCCTCAATTGGCTTAATTTTCATTTTTTTATTTAAAAATAATTGATTGTAAGTTTTTATTTGCTTTTGAGGGAAAATGAGAAAAAATGAGAGTTTACTTTTCATTATTTTTTTTTTATTTCCCATAAGGCACAAGGTCTTATTTTGGTTTTGTTTGTAAACGAGATCACTCAAACTTGAGAGTTCGAACTTTTAACTGCCATAAACTCAAAAATATGTTTTTCAGTGAGATCGAACGGGTATCTGAATTGTTTTGGGCTTTTTTTTTTTTCTTATTTTTCTTTTTTTACCAATAATAATCATGTTATTTGTCTTTCTATTTATATTTGATCATATGTCTTGAATGAGAATATAAATTCAAGAACTTGATACTCTTTAAAAAATAATACTATTTTTGTAAATATTGTTAAAAATTATTTTCAGTCGAATTATTTTTTTACAAGAAATCAATTATTATAGATTGTTACAATATTTCCTCTAAAATTCATTTTGGTCTTTGAAACATAAATTATAAATTATAAAAATAAACATTTTCAATTAGTAATGTCATGTGAAAAATATCAATATATATATATATTTTCTCAATATTAATCTTTTTAATACAGTCAGTTTCACTTTTAAGACACAAACTTTAAACGAAATTTAAGGCACAAAAAAATCTCAAATTAAAGCCAAAAATTTGGATTTTTAATTTTTACAAATTATTTTACTAGAATTTGAATTTTGTGCCTTAAATTTCGTTTAAAGTTTGTGCCTTAAAAGTGAAACTGACTGTATTATTATTTCAAATTAAAATGTATTTTTCTAACAATAATTTTGAAAATTGTGAAATTTTTGAATTTGATTTGAGCTTGAATGTGGGGTTTAATTGTTGAAAATTTTTATCAAAAAATATTATAAAGGAAAAATTTTTCAAATTTTTGAAAAATAAGTTTCGAAAATTCATTTCATTGAACCAATTAAGTACAAAAATAATTTTGAAAAAATTAAAAATTTCGCGATCTACTGATTTTTTGAAAAAGATAGAAAAATTTACATATGCCTGTCCCTCTGGGATATATGTAAGTTTGTCACACTCTCAAATTACAAAAATATTAGGATAAAAATTCGAAAATCGGAGATGGTCGATCAGGTGTGGATAAGGTGTATACTATTTTTTAAGGATGAAAATTGTAAATATTTTCTTTTTGATCAAAAAATCGCGAATCTTAATTTGTTTAATCTTGACAAAATTTCCAATAGAATGGGAAACTTATTAAATATATTTTATTCTTTAAAAATCATCTTTTCCTTACTGTCACCGTCAAATATAAAACCCGGAAATTTCTGAAACCCGGTAATTCCATTTTTCTGATCAATTCTAAATATTAGTAATATGTAAAAAATATACTCACATTTTACAGACAAATAACCCAATTACCCAGCAACTTATAACCTTTCCAATTGGGATATGGGTTAAATATTCTGAATCCATTAATTTTAACTCGTTGGTGAATTCAGAAATCAAAAAAATCAAAAATTTTTAAAATTAATTGAGAACATTACTGAAAATTGAAAATCAAATATATTGCAATTTTCCCTTTAGATAAATTCTAAATTTATTAGGAATCATCTTTATTAGAATTATTTTGTAATTGCATTTATGAAATAAGAGTTTTATTTACTGTATATCTTTCTTTTAATAATTTTTTCAAAATTTTAAATTTCTATTGGGAACGTTACAGTCAGTTTCACTTTTAAGGCACAAACTTTCAACGAACTTTAAGGCACAAAAAAAATCTCAAATTAAAGCACAAAATCCAAATTCTAGTAAAATAAATTGTAAAAAAAAAAATTCCAAATTTTGTGCCTTAATTTGAGATTTTTTTGTGCCTTAAATTTCGTTGAAAGTTTGTGCCTTAAAAGTGAAACTGACTGTAAAGGATTTATTATTTTACAAAACATTTTCATAATTTAATGAAAATTGACAATAATCAAACACCTCTCTCAAATTCAAATTCTTTCAAATATTTCAAAAGTATGAAAATGTTTTTTATTTCAAAATTTAAAAGTAAAAGTGGATTTTCATTTTCAGTCATGTTCTCAATTAATTTTAAAAATTTTTGATTTTTACGGTTTCTGAATTCACCAAAGAGTTAAAAATGGTGGATTCAGAATATTTAACTAATACCCCAATTGTAAAGGTTATAAGTTGCTGGGTAATAGGGTTATTTGTCTGTAAAATGGGAGTCTATTTTTGACATTTTACTAATATTTACAATTGATCAGAAAAATGGAATTACCGGGTTTCAGAAATTTCCGGGTTTTAGATTTGGCAGTCATTTCAAGTTTTTTATTGACATTTGTTGTTTTCTCATTTTCTCAAAAAAAGTACAATTTTTTTTTTTTTTTAGAAATATTTCTAAAAACATATTTTGAAATTAAACCCAATAGATACAAAATTAACCATTATTAAGATTTCTCTTAATTTTATATTACCAGTTTACAAATAGAACCACTCAACTATTTGGGATTTTTTATAAAATTTAAAAAAAAAAAAATACACCACCTTTTGGAAATGACTTTTAAAATATTATATCAATATGAAAAGATGGTTGAAAAAAAAAATAGAGAAATGTATTTTAAATAATAAATTATAAAATATTATTTTTATTTAAACAGCATTTTTCTTTAATTTTAAGAAAAACACGATAAATGAAAACGAGTTCTACAATAAATGCGGGAATTATTAAAGGCAACAAAATAATAAACCAACTATAATTCAAATACTTTGATAATTTTAAATATATTAATAACGATAAAATGAAAAATGGAAGCCCGATTAGGGAAAATAGCCAGGATAGCCTATTCATATTGATTGGTATTGTCACGTTGAAAATTTTTAAAATTGAAAAAATGATTGTGACTGCAAAAATGACCAATTCGCCTATAAACAGAGGGAGGAAGATTTGGTGTAAAGCGATATTTTTCTTTAAATCGCTTTTTAAAATGATTAATAAGAAAAAGCTTACGATGACGAATAAGAAAATTAGGACATAAAAATATACCAAATAGTGCAGCAAAAAATAGTCGCTAAGTAGATCGATAGAACTTTTTTTCCGCTCTTTGTAGTCCTGGATAATGTAATATAAAATTGCGCCAATGATAAAAACTAATATCAGAAAGGGATACACATATAAGATTTTCGGATACCAATCCAATTTAACAAATAATAAGATCAAAATTGCAACAATGGATAAGACCACGATCAGTGAAGCCTCATAAAAGGGCTCACGGAAGCCAATTGATAATACGGACATCAAGATCCGAATAATTAAAAAAATTAACGAGATCCATAAAGGGATCAATAAAAAGGACCATTTGAGAGAAATCATCCCATCCAATTTGACAGAAGCTGTGATTACCGTCAACGGGCAAGAGATCGTGAAAAAGAACCACGAAGTGTAAAAATTAAAGATCTTTTTTCTTGTTGATGTGATGTGTCTTCTTTTTTCTTTTAAAATGGCTTCTTGTTTGGCTAATTCCCTCGCCTCATAAATTTTATTTAATTGCATAACAGCGACTAGCCTTGGGTTGTTTTGGATCAAATATGGCAAACCAACTACATCAATTTCTTTGTAATTGTCTGTCATGTTATCTTCTTCGTCATAGCTAGCATACAAATCATCGTTCAAACCATTATTAATATTTTTGTTTTTATTCTTGTTTTTGTTTTTGCTGTTGTTGCCTACCCTTGGGTTGTTGCTCAAAGAATAATCTGTAGACTGATCAGTAATCGTTGGAATATTAGAAAGATCTTCTGTCTCCAAATTAATTAACCCATTGCCTAAATCAAACTTGTAATACTGATCTTTTTTTTGAGATTTTTTTTGTTTTTGAAAAAAGAACTCCTCCAAACCCAGTTTTTTTTTGGTGATTATGGAATTGAATTCATTAATTTCAATTTCTTGGAAATCTAAATATTTTTGGTTTTTTTTTAAAATTGAATACCATAAAGTCGAATCATTAGAAACAGCATTGAATTGTCGATTCACTAAAAAACAATACCCTAAATGTATAGGCTGTAAATTTGAAAAGATATTGAGTAATACTAATCAATTTTAATTTGAATTTTTGTTTTGTGTTTTTTTATTGTTTGTGTTTTGTGAAATTCAAACATTTTGTTTCATAAAATAAAAAAGAAGAAAAAAAAGTTTCAAGGAAGAAGAAAGAGTAAAATTAAAAGACTAAAGAACCGCGTGTTGTTTTTTTAAGAAATTTAAGGTTTTTTACGTTCATCGGGGAGATATTCAAAATAATTTTGATCTGCTTTTCCAAAAGTTATTTCTTTTTTTTTATTTGGTTGTGGTTGAACTAAAGAAAAAATTTCTTCACGATCAACATGTTCAACCAATGATCTCATGGATTTTTTTTTTCTTATTTTCGATTACTGTTTGTTGGGTTATATTGTTGTTAACGTGAACAATTGGCTTTGGTCTGTAAAATAAATTGCCTTTGAAAAATAATTTCACAAAAAATGACAAATCCAAACAAAACTAAATACCATCAAATCTCCGGCTCTGAAAAATTAAAAGCTTTAAAAGTCTGACAAAGTATCCAAATTGTCTGAAAGCTTTGTTAAAGTCTTACAATTTTTGATAGCTTTGACACACTGACTTTTTGTGGCTTGGCTCGAAATAATTTCTTATTGGGTTTGGTAAATTTCTAAAAATTTTATTTGACAAAACACAAAAACAAAATTTGAGGTAACATTTCTAACTCACTTTTGAAAAGATCATATTAATATAATTCGATTTCTTTTTGGTGAAATAAATTATTATTTAGTTGGGGGTTATCATTTTTAAATTAAAAGGAAATTTTTATTTTATTGATTTTTTATTAATCTTTTTTTTATACTGTATGGAAAGTGTGGTTAACATTAAACAACAGAGTTTAAGAATTGAAATTTGTTAGATCAAGTTTTTTTTCAAAAAATATTTCCTCAGATTATAAAAGTATTTAATGACAAATTGCTATGAGATTTCAAAAGGTTTCTGGAAATACAATACAATTCATTTTTTGGAAGATTGGGTTCTTTAAAAAATTTATATTCTCTTAAAAAGGGAATAGATTGGCAGGTGAGATCAATTTTTTTTTTAAAAAAGTGTGTTTTTTCCTTTGTAAAAATCATACTTTTTGTTTTATCTAACAAAACTCTACAAAACAATAAAATCCACTCAAAAAATGGTATTTTTAAAAAGGTTGTTATTCTATTACAAACTGTACCTATTTGCTGTTTTTGAATAAAAATTAACAAAAATCAAACAAGATTAATTTTAAAAAATGACTCGAATTTTGATAATTTCGACAAATTTCGCTTATTGGATTTGTTGAAAGGTTTCCTTTAAGATGGTAATTGAAAAATAAATTGTACTTCTTTAAATGGTCTAGAAATATTATTCTCCAAAATTGTGATCAAATGAAGAAAATCTCATTATTACTATGATTTTCCAATTAAAAAACAAAAATTTTTAGTTCACATTCCAAAATATTTTACGAGTTTATAAGTTGAAGAAAAACCAAAGATCTTTACAACATCGTTGAGAAATGATATTTTTAGACATTAAATTAAACTTCCTTTGTGAACTCTAAGAAAAATTTTTTACTCTGCTAATTTGGTTGTAGTAGTAATAATTAATATATTTTTGGAAATTGAAATAAAAATTTTCATATATTAATTGGAAAATAAAAGTTTTAATATTCTGTTATAATTTCTTATTTTTTGAGGTAAAAAATTTGTTTTCTTATCTTTTTGTTACCATTGTTATAATGGTGAAGTGATTTATCAGATTTTCAAACTGTTTACCTCGGGTACTAAAACCTATAAAATTTTTTGTCCTTTCTATAAATTAGCCTGATTAAAACTCAAAGATGGGCTTTTTTTTCAAAAAAAATTGAAAAAAAAAAATTATAACATTAAGGTTTACAATCCCTGAAATTTTCAAATAGATTATCATGCTCCAGGGTGCAGTGAATTGTTAATTTAGTTCTTAGCTTAACCCTTTGGGACTGGTATGGATTTTAAAAGTGGTATAAAATGGCAATTTTTGACAATTTATTTTTTTATTTTCAAAAATCCGAATTGAAGAGTGTAAGATTAATTGACTTGGACTCAAGTTATAAAAAAATGTGGTTTGTGGATTATTGATTGAAATTTTTCATTAGGTTTGGTTTTATTTGGAGCTGTTTAAAAAAAATTTTGTTTCATTTAGTTAATTGACAAAAAAGTAAATCAAAATTGCTTCGACGACTCAAAAAACAAAATTTATTCATAAACTCCTACCAATATATTAGTCTTATACTCTTCAATTCAGATTTCGGAGAAAAAAAAATAAATCGTCAAATATTGCCATTTTATACCACTTTTAAAATCCATACCAAATCCAAAATCGATCAGCTAAGAACCAAATTAACAAGTCACTATACCCAACACAAGAAATACTTTTTTTCAGATTTCAGGGATTGTAAAGCTTAAAAAAAGACAAGAAAAAGATAAAGAAAAGTAAGAAATAAAAAGAAATTTAAAAAAAACAAAAAAAACTTTTTTTTTAATTTTTTTTTATATTCTGAGTTTTGAATATGTTGTTGGTTATTTTGGTATTTTATGTTAATTATGCTAAAATTTTCCAAATTTTGATCATATTAATTTGGTTTCTGTAATATTATCTTTATAAAAGTTTTTACTAGTACATCATAGTAGACATGTACCAAGCAACATTAATATCGTTACATTTTAATAATATTTTACCGAAATTAAACAACCTTTCCAATATTTCTTCTTTGATACTTTTCCAATTACATTATAAACATATATTTGATTATTTTTCTTCTTCGATAATTTTAAATTTAACGAGAAAAAAAAATGAAACACAAAAAAAAATTAATGAAATATGAATAAATAAAATAAATCTTTTATTATTGAAAAAATGTTTATTAGTTGATTTTTATAAATTTAAAGAAAATTTCTTTATTGTTCTTTTTATTTCTTAAATTAAAAAAAACTGCCTTTTATTTTTGTATGATGTAAAATAAATGAGAAAATCAAAGATTTTACTCTATTCTTCAAAATTAAATAAACAAACCATTTTATTTTCTTGGTTTTTCTTTTTATTCAGAAATTCAATAGTTTTTGGTTAAGTTTTTTTGAGTTTACTATTTATTTGTGAAGTGTTCTATTTTTATTCGTGAAATCAATAGATTTTCTAAATAAATAGAAAATTCAAAAAAACCTAAAGAAAATCAATAGATTTTATAAATAAAATAGAAACCCTCAAAAAAGCCTATAACACTTAATAAATAAAATAGAAAACCCCAATTATAAATTCCTTTAGGTTTTTTTGAATTTAAACAATATCAAGAAAATATATTAAAATTTTCTTTTTTTTTCTTAAATTAAAAAAAATGTAGTTAGCTTTTCCAGATTTAAAAATAATTCCTAGAATCCAAATATTTTATTATAGTCTTTTAAATTATGGAAAATCTAGGCACTTAATGGTACTCTACAGCATAAAATGATTTTTAGAAGAGCCTAATGAAATAAATATATATTTATATCTTTATAATACCTAATAGTTTTGAAAATATTCTGACCTTTCCAGCCTGAACTATTTATGATTAATTTTTCTCTAAATCATTTTTAAATTTATACCAAATAATTTTAAGTTTTCGATTTATCAACTAATATTTTCGTTCTCTTTTAAAAAAAAAAAACTTGATTATATCTGGAATGTGTTCAAAACCAAGAAGTTTTATTTTTATTTTTTTTTTTTTTAGAATTTATATCCTTTTATATAGAATATAATTCAAACTTGATCAATTTAATCTCGATTTTTATAAATTTTTCTTTGGGAATGTGGATTAATTTTTAAAAATATTTTTACCAGTTATTTATAAGAACTTCAATTCTGATAAAATATTTTTGAATAAGATTAAAAATAACTTGTTAAAATAATTAACAAAATTATATTTATTGAAGCAGTTGCAATTTTATTCTTTTAATAATTTTTGGTTAAAAATCTTTTTTTATTTTTATTTTATTTTTCTTTTACTTTTTTAAAGTTTTTTAATAAATATTTTTGTTTTTCTATCCAAATTCACATTTTTTTTTTGATTTTTGTTTTTTAATGATTTAATTTTCAAAATTGATCAAATTGAATTTTTTCATATTTTTCACAAATATCTTGATTTTTATAATCAGTATGGAAATTTTTAATACGTTTTAAGAGTGTAACAGAATAAATAAAAATTATTATTTACATATTACTAGTATTTTATTACTTAAATTGTAGAAAAAAAAATATTAAAATCATCAATACTAAATAATTTTTAAAAATTTGTTCTGGAAAAATTTTTTAAATAACAAAGTTAAGTGGTATTTTTTTTAGAACTTAAAACATTTAAGAAAAGTAGGATTCCTCTCTGGATTAGTTTATTTGAGAATATACAAGCTAAAATTCCATAATTCTAACTTAACCACTCAAACCTACCCTAACAAACTCTAACCCACTCTAAAATGCACTAAATCTTCCTGGCGGGTGTATATTTACAATATATACCACCAATATATTTTAATAGAATTGACTATTTGTTAAAAAAATGTTAAATTGATCAATTTTGAAATTTGAAAAAAACTATAAATTAATAATTTTCCCTTAAAAATCAATTTTAATTTTTTTATTTTTATCTTTATCTTTTTTTGGGGTGGTTAGAAAGTTTCTCTTTCTCTAACAAAATTCCAAAATAATTAATTTCATATCAATTGTTTGATATTATAGTTTTTTCGATATTTGGATTCATTATTATTCCTTCAGTCAATAAAACTTATTGAACTGAAATTGATTTAATAAATGAATATTTGATCCAAATTTAATAAAATTTTCTCGATTAAATTGAGATCTATTAAGCTAATTTTTTTTTAATTCTTTTCTGCTTTAAAAAAGTTGTTTTCTAGTTTTCAAAAAATGAAAAAAAAATGAAAAAAATTTGTTTTTAACAAATCATTTGATCTTATTCAAAATAATCAATATAATAATTTCAAACATATTTAGAAAAAAAAAAAATGATTTTGTATTTTTGATATAAAATTAAAAAATTCCCTAAATTTCTTTCAAGAAAAATTGTATTGTGAAAAATCAAATTTTAATCTTAAAACAAAAACACAATTTCTTGGCAAATTTATTAAGGAAAATTTTTAAATAACTAAAAATTTATTGATTTTTACTATACTTCTTAAAAAAAATACAATTATCTTTCAATTGGTTGAATAAATCCTTCTTTTGTTTAACCAAAAGAATAATCTCAAAAAAAAAAAAAAAAATCTTTATTTTAATATTCCTAATAGCAAATAAATGTAATTGAATAATAATGATGGAAATGAAAATAGAAAAGGTAAAAACTTTTTATAATGTGAGAAATAAAATGAATTTAAATGCTTTCTTTTTCGGAAAAAATGGAAAAAAAATATGATCTCACTGAAAAATAATTTTTCATTTCTGGATTTCTTAGTCGATCACAAATTTTTGTCCCTTTAGATCAACAAAATTTGTAAGCACAGAATATCACAAATAAAATATTTTAAAATTTTGTCTTGTTGCCGTAGAAGACTGATCCCTTAAAATTTATGAAATAATAATATTAATAAAATGTTATTGATAAGAAAATTCCCGTTTATTTCTTAAATATTAATTTATTAAATTCAAGAATTGATCAAAAAAAAAAAAAAAAAGAAAAAAGAAAGAAAGAAAGAAATTAGGATTTTAAAAGACATTAAATGTGTCATAAATATTTTAAAAAGATACTTTAAATACAATTTGTTTTGAAAATATTTAGAATTTTTTTTTTTTTTTTATTGAAAATATTATATTATGAAAAAGTATTCCCCAATAAAAAAAAAAACATTATCATAAATCTCTTCTATTTAATATAATTTTTTTAATTGTGATTGAAAATGCAAATGATTTTTTAATTGGTAAAATTCTGCAGCATCTTGAAGTTCATCAATTATAATTTGATTGCTTTCACTGGTGAGATTTTGAGGGAAACAATCAAGGTACAAAAAATATATTAGTGCGTTTAAGCTTAATGAAGATTTTTTAGTATAATCTTTAATTTGTGTAATATTTTTATTTATCTTTACTGCAAACATTGAACGGAATAAGCCAGATCTGGCAATTAAAACTATTTTGTGGAAATGGATTTTCTTTCCATCATTACATATCAATGAACAATAATCTTCGCCATTATTCAAGAAAGTCTTCTCCTCGTTTTCGTTATTAATTTTCAAATACGAATCCTTTAATTGCTTAATTAATGAAACTCCAATTTTTTCAGTAAACCCAATCTTTTGTGCGATATGATTCATTATCGGGGAATTGATAATTACTCCGGTATAACACCATGATAAAAACACATCAATATAACCAAGGATTTTATTTTTAAACGCCTTTTTGATTTTTTCCATTGGGATATTTGTACGTTCAACAATTAACCATTTATGTACTTTGATTCCATAGAAATCATCGTCTGTGCAAATTTGCGATTTTTTCAATTCCCAAAAATCCCGAGTAATATGTGATGATGAAATAAATTTGTTTCTTTCCTGTTTTAAATTAAGATCGATTTCCTTCCAGATTGAAAGATGCAAATGTGGCGAAAAATTGAATGGTATCACCAAAGAAAGATGATTATCCATTATTTTTTCAACCAATTTCCAGCATTTAACATTTTTTTCATTATTCACTTTTATAATGCTATTATTCTTCTGGTTAAAATTATTACTATTATTAAAATTTAATATGTTATTTAAATTTAATTTTTTTAAAAATAATTTTGAAGGTGGCATTTTGCAAATTATTCCAAGTATTAAAAAAAATCCTTCAGAAGTTAAAGGGTTATTTTTTAATATTAAATTTTCTAATTTTGGTAGTTTGAAAAAATAATTTTTCAAAATCCTCATTGATTTTTTTTTGAAAGTAACCGAAGATCCAGAAAAATTTATGGTTCGTAAATTAGGAAAATTATTGGGATTTAAATATTTGAAAATTTTGAAAAAATTATGGTTTTTTTGTCGTTTTTCTTTTATGTTTTTTGTTTTATGATTAAAATTATATCCATTGTTATTATTATTATATCTATTGTTATTATTAATATTATTATTATTATTAACATTATTATTATTATTATTATTATCTTTATATTCATTTATTCTATCATTCATAATTATTTTTTGTTGATCATTCAAATTGTTAGATGAAATATTTTTAATTTCTAAAGTTTGTAATTTTGGATTTTTTTTGTTCATTTCATTTTTGAACCAGTTTAAAATGATTGGTTGTACATTTTGATTCAAAACGTGAACATTATTCAAGGAGATTCTTTTTAAATGGTGGTAACAATTTGAGATGGAGAATAATATTTTTAAAAAATCTTGCTCATCTTCAAATACAGCAGACAGGCCGATTTCTGATAATGTAAAACGGAATTTGTTATTTTGGTTAAACATGTCTGCTAGAGAATCGGTAATCTTCTTCTGATTTGCAAAAATAATCTTATTAAAAATTAAATCGATCGATTTAATGTAATCGTTTTTTTTGATTGAATCTAAAAAATTAATGATGACTTTTTCATTTTTGGTATTTATATTAATTTCAATTTCGTTGATCCTGATCCCTTGTGAAAATATCTCTGATAATGCAATTAAGGAATCTTTTTTAATTTTCGCTTTTTTATTGAATGAAAATTTTGTTAGATTTAAAGAGATTGGATTCAATAGATTATAAAAGCCATTTGAAGTCATACTCGAGACATTTATTTTGACGCTTTTGATTTTCTGATTATGTATGAGTGCTTGTGAAAAAAGTTTTGCTTGGGGATTGTTGATTTCGAAATTTGGTAAAAGTAAAGTTTCGAGTGTTTCGTGAAACGCGACAGATCGACAAAATTCTGTCCAGTGATCTTCTTTAACGTTGCTCATTGGTACCCCGTCAGGTGACTTGATTCGCAAACTTTTTAATTGCTTGGAGAAGGAAATTAGTTTTGATAGCGAATATACCATCGACGTGCTTAGGGAATTAATTTCTAATTCAATAACGGTTAGATTTGGAACTGTACCAAGCGAAAAGCAGAGCTCATTCCAAGACCTTAACCCTAAACTACAAATCCTCAAATTTAATTTGGTTAATGAAGGGTGGTTTAATAATGAGTTATAAAAGATGTTCTCTTCGAAATTTGATTTAATTTCTTGTTGATCCAACAGCTCATTCATTTTTTTTTCTTGTAATTCTTCCCTCATCTCTTCAACTTGTTCCATTTGTTCCATCTGTTCTGTGTGTTCTATTTGTTCCATTTGTTCAATTTGCTCCATTTGTTCCATTTGTTGGAAGACTTGTTCTTTTTCTTGTTCAATCCCAATTGTTGAATTGTTTTCTTTTATCGCTCGAAAATTTTGTTGTTCAAAATTATTCAATTTGAAAAAACAATCGTGGTTGTGGTCCAAATCTTTGCAAAGTAAGCTTAATGATAAAGATTCCAGTGTTGTGTTTGTTTGGAGTGCAATTGATAATAGGCTCAAATTTGTTAAATTTAAGTCGAGCTTTTTAAAAGACAAAATGTGGATAGGTGTCTTATTGCTTTCTACCATTGAAAGAAGATTGATCATCTTCGGATCTAATAAAAAATATTCCGTTTTTGAGAGAAAAGATCGGAAGTTGTTCATAAACGATTTAGACGAAGATTAGAACGTTTTTGATTTGAATTTTCAATCGAAATTGGTTTGAGACTGGCAGAAAAAAATGAATTTGAAAATAATTTATAGTTTTTACAACGAGCTACTTTCTTAAATACCTGAAATCAATAAGGAAATTGTCTCTTTTTAAATGGTATTTCAGAAAAATTCAAATTAAACAACTTGAGCTTTATTCTGATTCAATCATAGAATTATTAATATGGCGTTTCAAACTAACGGTGTTTAGAGTATAAAACCAGTGTCTCAAATAAAAACTCATGTTTTTTTTTCTTCTTCTTGTTCTGATACAGCTTCTAGCAAAGTTCCCAAAAGCTTATATACGATAAAATATATTTTGAAGGTTAAACTCCTTGACATTTTAAGAAAGTTATAAATTATACAAAGAATTTGTTTAAAATTTTTATGTAATTTTCTTCATTTTTTTGAAATTTTTTTATTGTAAAAAAATTTTCTTTAAAAATTTACTATATTTTTTGAGATATATTTCCAATTTGATCCTTCATTTTTAGAATTTATTTTAAATAATAGAACTTTAAGAAACCAACCAGTATTTATTTATTGTTTACTATAGGTTAGGTTGATCATTTGATGTGTAGCCTTTAAAGAAAAAAGAAAAATTGACTTTTATCTTTTAACTTAATATTTAAAGTATGTACGGATTATTTCAGCAACAGCTAAATCACAAAAACTTTTTCTTTTTACTATGAATTGAAAAATAAAAAGAACAAAATTGTCATTCAGCTTAATAAAGAAACACAACATTCAAGAATTAATATATCATAAAAGTAATCTATTCTAAAAAAGAGAAATGAATAACTTAAGCTACTTTTCCTAATTAAAAATTTGAAAAGTTGGGCTGATTTATAAATCATTTTTGGAATACTTAATGGAAATTTTTATCCATTTTTATTAGAACCAATGGTATTATTTTGAAGGGATGAAAATATTTTACCTAAAGTGCTATTTTCTTCTAAACTTATAAACATATTTTAAGATTAATTAATTTTTGATTAAATCAAAGATTTTACACAATTTTTTTTGAATTCCGGAAAAGCTAGACACTCTACGGAAACTCTTCTTGATATTTGCCTAAAATTTAAAAGAATACAGTAAAAGCAAGGATTTTACTCAACTTATTTTGAAAATTCAAGATAACGTAGGATACTAAATATTCCTCAAAATAATTTATTTTTTCTCTAGTTCAGTTTTATTAGAAAAATACAGCATTTTCAAAACTATTAATTGTGATTTATTCAAAGTAAATATCTCAAAATAGAATTAAACTAAAATCATTATCAGTTTATTTGGAATTTTTTAAATCCAAAAAAAAAAAAAAAAAACACCTTTTTTTCTGTACCCAGGACTTTTTAAAAAAGGTGGTACTACTAATAACAATCAATACAATATCCTCAAGAATTTTAATTTCGGTAATGTTGATTATATTGTAAATAAACTTTATTATTAATGATGAAAGGTTGATGAAACTAGTAGTTTTATCAAACTCAAATTTTAAAATTTTATTTTTTCATACTAGTGCAGTGGAAAAAATTAAATCTTGATTTTGATGTTTTTTTCATAAATTTGTAGAGAACAATATAAAGATTTATTAAATTTCTTTGAATAATTTTTCCAATTTTTTGAAAACGAAAAAAGTGGAGTCTTATAAGATTATTGATATTTTCAAAATTGTGAAGTTGTTTAATTTTTTTTTCTTTTCTTTTTCAATTTTTTTTTTTTTTATATTATCCCAAAGAGGAATTATTCTCAAACCAAAATTAAATTGTTATTGAAAAAAAAAAAAAACAGATGGACATTTAAAAGAACGAGTTGATTTAGGGGAGGGGGGTTCGTGGCTTACAATAGAAATAATGTTTTTAATAGTCAAGTGAGTTTTAATTGATCCAGAAATACATATATAGATATATCCAAAAATAATAAAAAAGAAAAATTAAAAATAAAATATTCTCAAAATATTATTAAATTGATTAATTTTCTTCTTTTTGATTTTTTTTTTTGTATTATTTTTTTTTTAATGAATTGAATTTACAAATCCCAATTTCGTAATTAGTGACAATTCTGGACTCTGTAAATTGATTTCAAATTTATAAAACTGTCCATTATTTTGTAAAACAATTATTTCATGGGAAAAATTAAAGGCAACTTTTGAATAAAGATCCTTGTCAACAGCGCCTTTGCAGTTTGCTCTTTTATTTTTTGAGACCAACAATGGCTTTTCCAAATTTTCAGAATGTATTGAATTTGTGTAAAGTGCGTTCTTGACATCATACAGCGTAAAGACGTGGATTGTGCCACGAAGACTTGCTGCAGCTAAAAAATTCGAGTCGATATTGAAAGCTAAAGAGCAGATTGTTCCTCGTTTTGTGCCCCTTTTCTTTTTGGTGATTAGTTGCCCGTTTTCTGTCGAATAAATTTTTATGTTTGTCCCTTTATTTGAACACACAGCAATAATTCTTCCACAGGAACTTAATGTCACTTGCTGGATTGGATCATTCGATACTTTTAAAATGAGAGAATTGTCTCCCAAACAAGAATCTTTGTTTTCAACAAAATCTGTGGATTCAGATCTTTGTTTTTTACGTTTAATTCTATTCTTTTTTTTTTTTTTTTTTATCTTTTTTGAATCTTCAATTTTTTCTTCAATTTTTTCTTCAATTTTTTCAGATTCTTTTTCCACTTCTTTTTCTTTTTCCTTGTCTTTTTCTTTTCCCTTTTCCTTTTCCTTTTCCTTTTCTCCTGTACTATACTTTCCATCTTCTTGTTTTAAATTGTTATTATTTTGAATATTATTCTTGTTATTGCCCCCAATCAGTGGCCCGCGTTTGATTGCTACTGTTCCTTTTGTTGGCCCCAAAGTGACAAAGCATTTGAATTTGTTCGTTTTTGTATCTTCTGCAAAATCAAAAAGACCACTTGGGTTTTCATAACACTTTGTTTGGAGAACCAACTCAAGCGTGTTTAAGGAATACACTTGGATCCCGTTTTTGAAAATTACAAAAATCTCATTATGCGAAATATATGCACTTACAATCGGCTCGTTGAATTTTAATTGAAGCAGATTGGTTTGTTCCGAGTCATCATAAATGAACAAATTCTTTTTGGAATATTCACTTGATTGATCGTTCCCAACTAATGCAAATATATTTGAATTCGAGAGCATGGAGACGTTCGAAAATCCCCCTTCAATTTTTCTTTGGAACTTGCGTTGAAAGGGGGTACATTGATAAACAGACCAACACTGGTCAGTGGAAACCGTAAAGTAAGTACCAAATCGATTTAATGAGAACGGCATTTTCTTTTTTTTTTCATTGCTCATCTCTCCTCAGATTGTTGTTTTTTGCAATTTGAATTTAATTTCTTTGATTTTGATTTGAAACGGGTTTGTTTAAAAGAAGAAAATCAAAAAAAAATGATTTGTATTTTGTTTGTTCACGACAAGAATAGCACAAAAATTGTAGTCACTTTTTTTACTTAGCAACACTTTGTTTTTTTGAAATTGTACCAAATTTTGAAAGTAATTACAAGATCACAATGCAACAACTTTCAATTTAAAAGTTTTTACAAGTCAAACTTTTAAAAACATGTAATTTAAACAACTTTCCAATTTTTGGTTTCCATAAAAAGAGTTTCAGATTATTCAAAGTTTACATATATTTTTCTTTTAGATAACTTTCAAAAATTTCAATTAAATTCAAAATGTTATCTTTTGTTAATTATTATTTTTTATCCCTTTTTTTTGCTTACAAAAGTTTGTATCGAGTATTGGAAAATTGAAAAAATATGAAAGAATATCAGAGACTGAAATCTTGCAGACTGTCAGTCTGAAAGTTCGAAAAAGTCTTGAAAGTATTTGTATGGATTGTGCTATTCTTGTCGTGTTACAGATTTCTCTTATTAGAAACGTCAAAATTTTATTATTGGATTATGATTTTAAGGTTTATCATCCTTGAAGAATTATAAAATATTGTTTTGTGTAGTGTATACAATTTTATGTTTTTGGGAGTTTTTAAATATATCTAAAAATTAATATGTATTTTATAGATCTTTTACAAATGAATTTTTTAAATTAATGGTTTTTCGAAAAGCCAAAATAAGGATTCAGTAATAACAATAAATAGATCGAAATTTTAATAAAATTAAAAAATAGTCAATTTATTTTCAGGTGTGAACATTTTTGTTTATGGTTTGTTTTATGAAAATGTTTAATAAAATATAATATTTTTTTTTTTTTTCAGAAATCGAGTTATTGGAAAAAGAGTTTTTAGAATCTTCTTCTATTTTAGTTGGGGATTCAAAGAATAGAATAAGTTATTTCTAAAAAAGAAGACCAATTATATTTTAATATATCTTTATTAAACTCCAATTGTCATAAAACAATTTAAATATACAAAATCATTAAATATCATTTATTTGTATCTTGATAATGATTCATTTTTTTTTTTTTTCGTTTGGTATCGATAAATAAAAGATAATTAAATTTTATGTACTTAATTTTATAAGATATTTTTAGGAGTGAAAATTGATTATTATTTTATTTCATTATGGTCCAAAAATCGTTTTCTGAAGAGATTTAATCTTGATAAATTTTTCAATAGAATGAAAAACATAAAGTTACAATAAAAAAGTAGAAAATTAAAGTGATGAATATTCTTATTTAAATTCTAAATGTTCCAAATTATTTTGATATTGATTTTATTTAATTTGTTTGAATTTTTTTTTTTTTTTTTTTATCTATAATCTTGTTAGGTCTATCGAGATTCTTTAATTTATATTGTCTATTATAAAATCAGAAAAATTTAAGTGTTATATTCGAAATTTGAAAGAATATGCCCATAATAATCTTAAATATTTAAAAAATTATGTTGTTATTTATATAAGCGAAAGGAAATATGCATATTATTTTCAAGTTCGAATAGATAATTCCATATATTATCCTTTTTTGGGGCAAGATAAATCGGAATATTTAAGGGGATTTTTGTTTGTTTGTAAAGATTTTGATTATTTGAAAGAAAGAAAAAAATATATTCCCGATTTTAGATCTACCACGGAGATAAAATGATTTGAATATTAAAGAAGGAAGGGAGAGGGAAATAAAATAAGAGAGATTCTTAAAATCAACAAAAAATGGGAAAATGGTGGTAAGGGGAGGAAAAAAAAAAGTATAGAGTATGACCTATTATTTTTTTTTTATTTTTTATTTCAGGTTAAAAATATAGAACATTTTTTTTTTCATGGATTCTTTAAAACAGTTGGCAATTGTTAGTTGATCTGTTTTCTTAATATTTTGTAAAAGAATTTCTTTGTATACACATATATATATATATATATATATGGATTTTAGTTCTCTTTTTGACATTTTTTGTAAGATTGTCATTTTGGACTATTATGGTTTCTTTTTTGTTGGAAATAAATTCTTTAGTTTTGGATTAAAGTCTCTAAATATAAAAAAAACAAAGATAATTATGAATATAAGAAATGTGAATTTTCTCTAGATTTTAATTAACCAGTTAGGTTTTTTATTTAAAAAAAAAAAGAATTTGAAAGATATTGTTATTAACTGGTTTTATTTATTTAGAGAGTTTAAAAAAAAAAAAGGAAAAAGGGGGGCGGGACTTTTTAAAAAGGATGAAATTTAGAAATAATTACTTTTTGATTTGAGGATCTCTTCTTTTAAAACAGTTTTAAACAATACAAAAATTAGTCTAGCTTTAAAGAAATAGTAAGAATGAAAAACTACACAGAATTTTTTTTTTTTTGAGTTTTTATTTTTTTTCTTTGGAGATCGGTACTATTTCAACAAATAATAACTCATGCAATTTGACTTATAGTTTCGAAAAAAAGTATAATATTTCACTTTCTGGGCGATATAAAAAATCATACTCACCAGAAAAATATATTACTTTATTTCTCAACGTCTTATAAATAACGAAAGTAAGATGATATATTTTTTATTATTTTGGTTTTAGGGATAAATTTACTTTATAGTTATTTTCGAATAAAGATGTTAGTGTAACAATATGTTTGTATATAAATGTAAATATGTCAAAATTAGGTGTAAATTCTATTTGTACTATACGTGGTTAGGGTTACTCTCACAATCTATTTAAATCTTATTGAAGCATAAATTATTAGAATTTTTTACTAATGATCAAAATTAAAAATTAACATTTAGTGGTTTTTTTTTAATTCCTTTTCCAAATCTAAAAATAGAAACTCAAAATAATAGCAATCCAGTTTTTAAAAACAAATATTTAGAACTTCGAAAAGTAACTATTTTTTAATTTTTTAATTTCATGAATTTACTCAATAATCATCAACCTAAAAACATAAAGGTTTGGTTAGTTTTGTTTCCTTATGATAAATTTAATTGTAACACCAATATCTTTTCATTTATTTTGAAAAATAAATTTTTTAAAGCTCTAGTACCAGCATAGAAGTAAAAATGTCTTATATTTTTTGTCATTTTCTTTTCAATCTCCTTTTTCAAAAACTCCATGAAAAAAAGGTTGCCTGAAATGTAAAAATGATTAATATTCAAACCTATCCAAATATATGATTCAAAACTATAACTATAAGATATTCCAAAAAATTTAATTTAAAAAAAATGACAAAAAAAAAATAACCATATTAATCTTTTAAACTAGTACGAGGACTTTAAAAATAATCTCGGGGTAATTTTTTAATTTTTTAAAAAAAATGAATTTTTTAGTGACTAATCTACCTTTAGAGGCAAATTTATCCCTTTCCCTCAATAAATAAATACATTTAGAGACAAATTTAAGAAAGATATTGTCAAATTTGGACTCGGAACATTGATTATTCAACCTATTAAGTTTGTTGCAAAATGTCCATTTTTACTGAAATTTTTTGGGTTTTTGACGAATACAATGATCTTTTTTCATTGATGAGATCAACAAATAGCACAGATTTACTAATCAGATTTGAAGAAACATTTGAACCTTGTAGAACGAATGTGATTTAGATTCAATATCGTCACACTTTAATATTAGGCTTCTCCTTGGTTGACGCTAACCCCTTAATAAAAGAAAATTTTTCTTTCATGTCACAAAATCTTTGGATCATGTGAGATAAATTCAAATATATTTGATAAAATTTTTACTTCAATTTCCCATTTTGTATCTCAGATCTCAACTTTTAAAACAACTCAAGAGAAAGAACTTTTTGAAACCCAACCAATTTAACAAAGTTTTTTAATATTTATAAGAATAAAATACTCTCTTCAAAGCTTGTGTAAAACAATTTGTAAAATGGAAAATGAAGTGAAAATTTTCAGAAATTTATTGCAATTTATCAATATGAGTTAACAATTAACAAGATCTTTTTGAAAACCAAGAGTTGTGTTTTTTTTAAACGTCTTGAAGGAATTTTTAGGTAAAATTTGAAATTGACATTTGATGAGAAAGAGTAAATCATATCAAGAAATTAATTGACTAAATTGGGTTACAAAGAAGATACCATCATTTTCGGGTCCAATAAAAGTATCTACATTTTTCTTTTTTCATGATTGTTAAACAAATAAGAAAAGAAGAATTTTCACAATCTATAATTCATAAAAAGAATATTTCCAATAAAAAATCAAAACTAATCAATGAAAGAGTTTAATCTATAACAAGATCTTTTTATCAACAATTTTTTGGAAATTTTATTTGTTTACTTTCGCCAATAGTCTGATGTTTGACTTGGTGTAGGTTTCTTTTTCATCAAAATTGGTTTTTAATAATTACGTAATTAATGAAAATTAATCAATAAAAAGCAAGTTTAAACGCCAAAATTCTTTGGTGAGTTTCAATTATTTGATACATTGCATATGTTGAGCTTTAAAAGAAATATCCCAAGTTGATTAATCATTTTTATCAGTGTTGTTAAAATAATTCCATCCTTTTTTAATATAATTTGGTATGGAGGATACGGCAACTAAAGAAGTTTGAAGTTTCTTGCAAATAAAGGAAGGTGTCCTTTATTTCAACAGGAGATTTCATAAAGTAAACACAAATTCATATTATAAAACTTTCTTTTTTTTTCTTTTTTTTCTTTTTTTCTTTATTTTATTTATTTTGCTTTTTTTTTTTTTTTCTTTTGAATAACTTTTTATTAAACACGTTGTATCAGTGGCTGTGTGAATTTAGAAATTAAAAACTATTAATGATTTCTGTAACACCCAGTCTGAAATTCAACAACATTCCATTCTCTGCACGAACTTTTTGAAGCTTCCTTTATCAATCTTATTTTTGAAGGATTTCAAATTGATCGAATATTTAATTAATTTGTCATTTCAACATCCACAACCATCTTCTTTATAAGTTTTCTTTGTGACTACATTTTTATTTTCGAAAGAGTTTCCCCATCAGTAATTTTGTAAGGTTATCTTAACTTCGAGTAAAATATGATCAAAAGTGATTTTTAACAAAAGAATACTATTTCTTTTGTTTATTTCGAAAAAACAAGTAACAGTCTTTCCAAGTCTACCATAAAATTTTAAATAAAACAGATTTGAGTTTTCTATTCTTATTTTCTATTTTCAAAAAATTCCGAAATAATAGCTATTATTCAAAAAAAAATTTCAATAAATGAGCTATTATTCAAATTTTGAAACATAAAAAAAAAATTTTCTGAAGATTCATGAAGCACCTAAAAATATTGTTCAAAAAAGGTAAATTTATAAAGATCAGTCAATATTGATATTTTTTTTGGGGCTCTTTTGGACCAATAATTTTTAAGTTTTAATGTGATCTTGAATTTTTTTTTGAAGTCTCAAAATTTGAATAATAGCTCATTTATTGAAATTTTTTTTTGAATAATAGCTATTATTTCGGAATTTTTTGAAAATAGAAAATAAGAATAGAAAACTCAAATCTGTTTTATTTAAAATTTTATGGTAGACTTGGAACGGCTGTATAGATTTATTTAAGGGACTAGTCTATTTTATTTTTTTTGTGACCAATAACTAAATAAGGATTTATTATCTAGAAATATGTAGTATATTGAAAATAAACAGGGTTTTTCAAATCTAAGTAATGAACAAAAAATTTTCTTAATCCCTCTTAAATTTACAGCCGTTCCAAGTCTACCATAAAATTTTAAATAAAACAGATTTGAGTTTTCTATTCTTATTTTCTATTTTCAAAAAATTCCGAAATAATAGCTATTATTCAAAAAAAAATTTCAATAAATGAGCTATTATTCAAATTTTGAAACATCAAAAAAAAATATTTTGAAGATCACATGAAGCACTTTAAAATATTGTTCAAAAAAGGTAAATTTATAAAGATCAGTCAATATTGATATTTTTTTTGGGGCTCTTTTGGAACAATAATTTTTAAGTTTCATGTGATCTTGAATTTTATATTTGATGTTTCAAAATTTGAATAATAGCTCATTTATTGAAATTTTTTTTTGAATAATAACTCTTATTTCCGAATTTTTTGAAAATAGAAAATAAGAATAGAAAACTTAAATCCGGGTTATTTAAAATTTTATGGTAAACTTGGAAAGACTGTAGGTAAAATAATTTAATATAGATAAGTCCTTTAATCAAAGTGAATAAGATCTTTTAATCAATAAATAATGAATTTGGTTTTGTATATTATATGTGCTGTTCCCTCCTCTAATATTGACTAATTTCAAAAGTTCCTTTTGGGTTTTCATCAAAATTATCTTTTTAAAAGGATTCATTTCTGCAAAGTTTAAACTCATTTTCTCTTGAAAAATTAATTATAAATTAGTCAAAATCTGATTTCTTAATTAAATAATTTATTTCCATTTTTTTCAAAGAAAAAAGATCAAAATACTTTTTTTATAAATAAGATTGATTTCATTTAAAATCTAAAGAAAAAAATAAAAGTGTTTGTAGTTATATTTTTTTTTCCCAACAAAAAATTTGAATTTACTCAATTTCCAAAACTTTCCCAGAAAAGCATCAAATACCATCTTTTCTTTTTATTTGAACCCTAATTGATATAAATTTTTCAATAAACATAATAAAATGTTTTATTACACTGTTTTGAAACTTCGAAAAGAGTGATATATTTGGATTTAAAAAATAAAAAATTTAACAATAAAATATTTAAAATCGAATATAACCTGAAGTGGCATTTTACAAGCTAAATTTATGAATAAAATAAAAATTATTATACTCTATTAGAATTGGAAATTGACAAATCCCAAATTTTATAAAATTACCTCAAGAATACAAGGATTTCTCAATTTCTTCCCAAAGTAACTAGAATTAAATAACTTTCTTAAACTTTTTGGATATCTAATCTCTTACTTATAAACATTTTTCAAAATTTATTAAATTAACATTCCACAAAAAAAGTTTTGTATGTCAAAAAAACTAGAGAGTAAATTAATTTAAAAACTATTTTCATTATTAAATTTCATTTTTTTTATGTTGATCATAAAAAGGAAATTCTTTTATTTTTAACTCACTTAAAATGATTGAATTATTGTTTTCAGAAATATCATGTTAATATATTCGAATTTTCAAATATTTTGTTTTAGTTCAAAGGATATCACTTTTAAATATTAAAAATAATTTTTAAAAAAAATCTTCAAATAATAAATCACCTAATATACAATAGAATTATATATATGTATATAATTTTCCACAATATTAAATAATAATTAAGAAAAAAAAATAAATTTCTATAGAAAAAAAAAAAAAATATTTCATAAATTGTCAAAGTAATAAATATTTTTATTTTAAAAAAAGAAAGAAAATCTTGTATCAATTAAAAAAATAATTAGTAAAGTAAATTCATTCATTAATTAAATATGATATTATATATATATATATATATATATATCTTTTTTAAAAAAATGAAGGAATTAAGAAATGAATAAAAAAAATTTTTTTTCTTGTTTAATAAATTCCTTTTAATTCTTTTTAAGAATTTTTTTTGTTTTGTTTTTTTTTTTTTTTTTTTTTTAATTAAAGATTTAAATTTATTATTATCAAAAAACATCATTTCGTTTTCATCCCAGTTTTTTTCTTTCATTCGTCTTTTGGTAACATAATTTTGGTTTTTGAATTTTTTTTCAATTTTGATTCTTTTTGATCCAAGTTTAAATGTGTTAAGATAATTTAAAATGGTTTCAAATCTTATTAATTGGTCTTGTTCCCAAACACCTTGGTATTTATATCGGCCCCAAATTGCTGCATGTACACATGTTTCACTATTTTTATTTACATTTTTCATATTTCCCCCATTGGATTTTAAAATTTTGATGATTTTTAAATGTCCATGGAAAGTGGCATAATAGAGTGGTGTGTTTCCAAATTTATCTTTGCAATTTGGATTGACAGATTTTTTTTTTATTAAATATTTTAATGTTTTATATTTTCCTAAAATTGAACAATAATGAATTGGAGATCTCCCCATATGATCTTGCCCATTGATTGGTAGTTTTCGTTTTACCAAATATTTGAATGTTCTTAAAGATTTTCTTGCTATTTCCTTTTTTGTCATTTCTTCTTTTTTTTGTTCTTCTTTTTCCATATTATCCTTAATATTTTCTTTTTCATCTATTTTGACTTTTTCTTCTTTCTTCTTTTTGTCTTTATTGATCACTCGATTTTGACTTCTTCTTTTACCCTTTCTATTGTTTTTTTTCTTATTAGAATCATCAGCCTCTGATGAGGATCCCGTTGATGATGCCGTTGAAGATCTTGTTGAAGACCCTGTTGATTTTTCTGTTTTATCTGTTGATTCTGATGATGATTTAAATTTATTTCTTGATCTACTTTTAGATTTTTTATTTTTCTTATCATCTTTATCCTTATTCCTCCTTTTACTCCTGCCCTTACCCTTACCCTTACTCTTATCTTCATGTTTACTCTTACTCTTACTCTTTTCGTTCTCGTCTTCATTTACACTAAGTTTATTATTTGTTGATAAATTTGATTGATTAATATTTTTCTTTAAAATTGTTGGTTTCTTGATTTGACTCTGAGTTCTAATTGCCAATGCCTTTTTTAATCCAATTTCATTTTCTTTTATTTGTTGTTTGGCTAATTGTTCTTTTTCAAGATTTTCTTTTTCAATTAAAATAGGCGTATCGAGAATTTTTTGATGCTTTTCCATTTTTTCACGGAATTTAATTTCTTGATTTTTTAACGAAAGTTTCATTTTATTTTCTCTTTCATCTTGCTTTTCAAACCATTTTTTTTCTCTTATATTTCTTTTTGCTTGTTTATTTTCTTTATTGGCATTATTTAATTTATTTAATTTGTTTTTTAAAGTTGTTTAATTCTTTTTGTTGTTCTTCTTTGGATAGATTTTCTTTTTTAAGATGATTTTCTAATTGAATCAAAATTTTGATTGTTTCTTCAATTGTATCAAGAATTTGGTTTTCAATTTTTTCAATTTCTTCATCTAATTCTTGTTCTGTTTCATAAATTTTGATTTTTTTTTCTTCGATTGGTATTTTAGATAAATCAATTAATATAGCTTCTAATTCTTTAACAATATTATCATTTTGTTGTTCTTCTTCTTGTTGATCATTATTGTTGATCTTTAACAATAATTTATTTATTCTGTTTATTTTTTCCTCAATTTCTTTTCGTTTTTCTTTTTTGATATAATTTCTTTCTTTTTTTATCTTTTGATATTTCTTTTTATATTTTTTTTTTCTTTTATTTTTTCTCTAATTTCTTTTCTTTTTTCTTCTCTTTCTTTCATTCTTATAATTTTTTCTTGCTTTCTTTTTTCAGATTCTTCCTTTTTTAATTTTTCTTCTTTTTCTTGTTCTTCTTTGATCCTTTCCATTTCAACGTGTATTTCCTTATTTAATTCTTCTTTTTCCTTATTAAAGATTTCTAATTTTTCATTTTTTTCTGTTAATTTTTCAAGAAATTCTTTGTGTTCATTTTTTTTTTAATGTTAATGATGTTATTAACATATTTGAAGTGTCGTCAAGAATTTTTATTGGTTCAATAATACTTTTTTCGATTCTTTCTTCCATTTCTGGTTTAAATTGTGGATAATGTTTTTCGTTGGCTAATATATTATCTTTATAAATATTTATATTTTTTTCTACTTTGTCTAATAATTTTTTTATTTCTTCTTCTTTGATTACATTTTCATTTTCATTTTCATTTTCATTTTCATTTTCATTTGCATTTTGGTCTTCAAATTTCTGTTTTTTTTTTTTTTCAATACCAAATAAAATTTTTTTAATACTTTTATTTGACCTTTCTTTTTTTGTTTTTCTGGATTTAATCAATTGTTTGTGTAACAATTGCTTTTCTTTTTCAATTTTTTTTGAAAATTTTCTATTTTTTCTTTTTTGTTGTGCAAATTTGATTTTATTTTCTTTCCTTTCTTTTCTTCTTCTCTTTTTGGCTTTCATTTTTTCATCTCTAAGTTTTTTCATTTTATTTAAAATCTTTTTTTGTTTTTCAATTTTTTTATTCCTAATTTCTTTTCGTTTTTTTCTTTCTTCATTCCTTTTTTCAGTTTTTATTTCATATTCTTTTAAATTATAAATGAATTTTTCAAGTGTCACTTTTTCCTCATTTTTCAATTTTTCTTTCCTTTTTAATTTATTTATTGGTTTCTCAAATTGTTCGATAGCATTTAAAAAATCTTCAAAATCTTGTTCTGATTCTTCAATTAAATCCAAATCTAATTCAAATTGTTCATAAAATTCCTTTGATTGCTTTTTATTATCTTCATTTCTTTTTGTTTCATCATTTGTTTGTTTGATTTTTTTTTTTATTAAATTTTCAGTTTTTTCAATAACTGGTTTCAATTCCTTCAATAATTTTTCTTCTTCTTCTTCTCCTCTTTTAGAGTCATTTTTTTCATTTTCATCATTTTTTTCATTTTCATCATTTTCATCATTATCATCATTATCATTAACATCATTAACATCGTCATCATTTTGTAATTTGCTTTTTAATTTGTTGATAATTTTATTTGCCTCTTTTCTTTCTTTTGTTTGTTCTCTGATTAACTTTTTTCTTTCTGATACCATTTCCCTATATTCTTCTTTTTTTCGTTCTTTTTGAATTTTTTTTTCTTCTCTTTTTCTTCTTCTTCTTTTTCTCCTAATTTTTTGAATTTCTCTTTTTGTTAAATTTTTATCATTTTTATCTTCACTTGAAGAATAAGATTCATCATTTTCTGATGATTCTGATTCAGAAGTTGATCTTGATCTTGATCTTGATCTTGATCTTGATCTTGATCTTGATCTTGATCTTGATCTTGATCTTGATCTTGATCTTGATCTTGATCTTGAATAAGACGATGATGATCTTGATCGTGATCTTGATTCTTGTGATGAATCATAGCTATCTTTTGAATGTTTATGTTTTTTATTTTTTTTGTGTCTAGAATGTTTTTTAAATTTTTTAAAGCTACCAGTATTTGAAGAAGCTTGATCACTGCCAGAATTTGATTCAGAAGAATTATTTGTTTTTTTTGATCTGGATCTGGATCTGGATTTTGGTTTTGGCTTTGTTCTTGTTCTTGATTTTGATTTTGATTTTGGCTTTGGTTTTGGTTGGGAATTGATTGTTAACAGCTTTTTGCTTTGTGGTATGTGGGATTTTGATCTCGGGTTTTTGTTTGTTTTTTTAGAAACCCTTGTCCTGGTTTTCCTTACTTTTGAAACAGAGCGATCCAAATCCTTGAGTTGTTCATAATCTGTCATCCTTGAGCGAGAAGCTCTTGTTTCAAAAACCATTTTTTTAACGTTGTTGCCTCCTTTTCCATCTTTTTCAGATTCTGTAACCATAATTTCTGTATTGTTCTTATCAGTTTCAGAGTCAGAATCAGAGCTGTCGCTGCTGTCAGATTTGCCTTTCTTGTCCTCCTCAATCACCCAGATGGCTAGCATTCTTGAACCAACAGTAGAGATTTTTAATAATTTTGAATTTGTTGGGAGTGTTGATACTGCTCCTTTGGACAACAGCAATTGTGATTTTTTTTTCTCATTACAAAAGATGCTCATCTCGAATGGTGTCCTTCCAGACGAATCTTTCATTGTTAAATCGCATTTGTTTTCGATTAAAAGATCCAGTATCTCTGAAACATCACCACGACACAGAATTAATGCATGCGTAGGAGTCATGTTATTGGAGTCTTGTGCATTAATTTCAGCCCCTCGTTTGATTAATTCAGCTACAACCTCTGTTTGTCCCTTTAAACATGCAAAGTGCAATGCAGTCCTTGAATTGGGTCCTTTCAATTTTAGATCAGCACCTCTTGAAATCAGTTCCAATGCCATCTTTGGTTGTTGTCTTAAAATGCTCATGTGTAATAGTGAATATGCAGTTTTTTGGTACTTTCTGATCCACACTTATTTTTGTTTCATTTAAGAGCCTTTGGAAAACATCATATTTGCCCTCTTTAATAATTAAATTCAAATCAAAATTGTCTGTCATTTTCTTGTTTTTTGTTGAACTTTTTATTTTTTCTTTGTGTTTTTTTGGTTTTTTTCTTGTGTGATTTTCTGAATTGAATTTAATAAAGAAACCTTTTAAATTTTTAATTTCAATTCAAAAAAGAAAACTAAAAGAGAAAAAAAAATTAAAAAATGAAAAGTTTTCTATTTTTTGTTTTTTTAATTCAAAAATTTGAGGTTTAAAAAGGGAAATAAAAATTAAATGGGGAATTAGTTTGTTGAATTTTTTTTACAACCTATTTAGTATTTTTTCTTGACTTGGGGAATAATTTTGGTAACAAAGGAAATCACAAATTCAAACATTATTGTTTTGGTTTTTGTTGGAAACTAATTAAAATTAGGAATTTGATTTGATCCACAGAATTAAGAAACACATATCGAGTCTATGTGCAAATGATGAACATTTTTATTATTGTTGTTCATATGATTATCAAAAAAAGAGGAAAAAGAGCCTAATTAAAAAAGTAAGTAGATTTTGCAAATTTTGAGTGTAACAGTTTTTACAAAACTGAATCTTACAAATCATTTCTTTAACGTAATGCATTCACATTTTAATAAATATGAGAGTGAGATTTATCCGAGTGTACAATATTTTAAATACCAACTAAAAAATAGAAATCAAAAAAATTAAAAAATTGATACAGAAAAAATTAAAAACAAAATGTGTAGGGAAAAAAATACCGGACATGAAAAAAATCCCGGACAAGATTTTTAATTGTGGGTATTAGTAAAATTTTTGTCTAATTTCAATGAAATCCTTATTATAAATAACCAATTTTTTTATGAGATTAGTAATAAACCTACCTAAAGTCCACCAAAGTAAGGTGTCTCTAGAATACTCAGTAATTGCTTGATAGCTATATGTTGATCAACTTTTTTTTGAAAAATAATCCAGTTTTATTGAGGTTTACTAGAGTTTGGAAAATGATAATTTTTCTTCTTTTTTTTTGATTGATTGAATGGTGTTTTGAACAAGTGTGATTTCATCAATCATCATTCTAATAAGTGGGGGAGTTATAATTGAAAAAGTTCGATTCTTAAAAAAAGGAATTTGATTGTAAATAAATGAAATTACACAATAATTTTACTAATATTCACAATTAAAAATCTTGTCCGGGATTTTTTTCATGTCCGGTATTTTTTTCACTACTCTATATTTATTTCTTGATCTTTTCTGGATATTTGATACAATTACTTTTTCTTTACTTGGTTTTATTTTTAATTCTACAATGGAAAAACTTTTGTTTGGAGAATTTTTGAAAACAAATTACTTTTCAATACCAAAAGGAATTTTCCAAAATGATTTTACCCGATTTTCATTTAATTTATCTTACTCTCGATTGGGTTAAGGGAAATATGATTATTTTTTTCAAATTCTTCTTTTTCAGAAAGATAGATTTATTTGAGGTATAGATAATTGAATTGAAAATTATTTATTCTTCATTAAATTGAAAATCATAATAATTCTGAATTATCATTTTAATTTTTCCTCAGTTTTCTATTTATTTGAGTTAAATCTTATTGTAGTTGTTAAATTATTTATAAATTTCATCCTTTATTTTATTTTTTGAAATATTACTCTTTGTTTTGGCTTGATTTGATAAAAAATATTTGAAAAAAGGATTTTGAAAACAAATTTAAAAAAAAAGTTTTGTAAAATAATAATAAATAATAATGGGGGGGATTCAAGGTTTAAAATTGTCTGGATTCAATTCAAATTAAAAAGATTTAGAAAACAAATCTTCGAAAATAGGCTTTGGTCGATTTTTTTATTTTTTCATTCTTGATTTCAACTTATTTATTTGTTAAAGTTGATCTTCTTATTTTTTCTTCGAAATGAAAAGATTTGCTTGGAATATTCACCTTCTCCGGCATATTTTTTGATTTATTCTAGGATCAATTTCAATCATTCCTATAAAAAAATTTCTATATTCAAAGAATAATTTGAATATAACCAATAAATTAATAAAAAAAAAAATATATAATTTTAATTACAACTCATACTTATTTTGGTTCCTTACAAAAATAGAGTAGAGAAGTGTTTTTTGGGTTCAAATTTTCAAGATCACTTGGTCATTAAAATATTTTTTTTCAGTAATGTTGTTACAATTAAAAATTTTCAAAATTGTAAAAATTAAACACTTCCTGAAGGAATATTCGTATTTTTTTTTTATGTGAGAAATAAGTTCTAATGAAAAAATTCCAGAAAATAGTTTCAAAGATTCTATTTTAATGAAAGGTCAAAAAATGAAAATTTATATTTTTTTTTTTCAGAATTTTAAAGCTAAATTCAAACAATTATTTATTGAACAAAAAAATTATGGATTTAAATAATAACTATTAAAGCTAAAAATGTAGAAAAAAAAAACACTCGAAAAGATCAATTTTTTATCAACTTAAAAGATTATTAAAAATTCGAAAATATATTACAATTTCAAAGAAATATATATATATATATATATATATATATATAAATTCTTCCGTAAATATTAACTATTATCTTTGATATATTGATTGAATATTCTAAATATAATAATTTTAACCCTTTGCAAAAATCAAAAAAAAAAAAAAATCAATCTTCTGAATACATTGAGAAAATTATTAAAAAGTAAAATATAATCAATTGTTATTATTGGTTTTATTTGTGATTGGTTGGTTATAAGAGATCCAATATGATAATTACTTTGTTTTTACATTCATAAAATATTTTTTTTATTCTTTAGATACAGAGTTATAATATTTTTTCCAATTTACACATTTTAAATTGGGTAACTTTTAGGATTTTTTTTTACAAGATAGTTTCAGTTAATTGAATATAAATGCAAAGTTATCAAACATCCTTTTCAAACACACATGTGTAAAAGTGATGTCATAATAAACCCCAATTCAAAATTTTTAACACACCAAAATTCGATTTGTGAAAAAAAAAACTTATTTAATCACTTCTCGAAGATTTACCAAATTAGAACCATTCACTAATTGAAATGTTAACACCTTTTTATAAATTACAATACTCAAAAAACAAAAAATAAATAATTATCAATACAAATAAATCATGGGTGTGTTAAAAATTTTGGAGAGAGCAAAACAAAAAAATACATTAGTAAATCTGTTTAAATTCTATTAGGAATATTGATCGATCAAAAGGTTAGAGACTACCAACTAATTTTATTTGAGTTCTTCTATTTGGAACAACTTTCAACTTTAACATAATATAAACCTTGTAGAAAAATTTTGATCCAACGAAGCCAATTACGTAATTCAAACAATGAAATTAAAACAAAAACTAAAAGATGAAAAAATGATTTTCATATTTTTCAAAAATCAAAATTATCTCCAATTTCAATGAAATTGTATTGTTTTGATTGTTTGGAACGTTTTAGCTGGGTGGAAAATTTTGAATTTTAGTCTATTAGAATTTTTTTTACTAACTTTGTCATTTTTCGAAACAATACTAAAATAAGGAATACTGTTCTAAAATTAAAGTAAACTGGTTGAATTCCCTGAATCAAAAAAACAGTTATATTAAGATTTGACCCAAAGAATTAAAAAATTTTCTAAAAAATAAAAAGATAATTTAGAATTTTGAGTTTTCTGTTTAATTGAAAATAAATAATTATCAAACCAAACAAATAAATTTGATAAATCATTATTCTCAAGTAGAATTTAAAATTTAACTGATTTTCTCAACTAAAACAAGAATTAGATCAATTAAATGAAAATAGGATTATTAAAAGTCACAAAGAAAATTCTTTAGAAATATAAAGTTATTTGTTTCTCAAAAATTTTACAAACAAAAGTTTTTCCCTGGAGAATTAAAAATAAAATCAAGTAAAAGGGAAGTAATTGTAGCAAATTTTACAGATAAGATCAAGAAATAAATCATGAAATTTTTTTTTGATTTCTTGATCATATTTTTTCATTTTTTTGATTTCTATATTTTATGTTGATATGTAAATATATTATACTCAGGTATCTAACACTCTTGTATTTATTAAAATGTCAATATATTTTAATATAAGAATTGATTTGAATTTTTCATTTTGTCATAAATGGTTTCCCTCAAAAAATTGGGAAAATGTACGTACTTTCATAAAAGGACAGACAACCAAAAATTTCAAACATTTTATTTAAAAACCATCAACACAGAGAAAAAGTCTGAACACTTTTGGAGATTAAAAAAAAAACACACCTTTCAATTTCAAATACTCACTCTGTTGATTCTAAGTGATCAAAATTAATCAAGAAATGTTTCATTTTTTTCTGATTTTCTTCTGATATTAAATTAAATAGCAAAACTGTATTTGAATGAAATTAAAAGTTTTTTCAAGATTTGTTCTCTTAAGGTTTGTTTTTACAAACATTTGTTTCAACAACACAATAAATTATTTCAACAAAAGTAAATTGATAAAAATCTATAAATAAATATTTTCACTTTTTTACTTTTTTAGCTTGATATTGCATTTAATCCAAAGTGAGTGCACAGAAAAAGGACACGCAGGTTTGGAAAGTAAATGTAGCACAACTGATGATTGTTTTGAAAACCTATTTTGTAATTCAGGAATTTGTAGTCGTGATAATACACAAAGCACTTGTAACCGTAATTCTGATTGTTTTGGGAATTATTGTAATAAAGGTAAATATTTGAGAAATAATAAAGATTTGTTTTGCTTGTAAACCTTGAGTACTTTTACATTCTATTTTTACCATGGGTGTTTGCTTAAGGCTTTGATCGAAACTGTTTTTTACTTTATTTTTTTTTCACCATAAAAACTCAAAAAACTAAAAAAACAAACAAAAACAAACAAAAACAAACAAAAATAAAAAGAAAACAATTGTGATACTCTAAAATTTAATGGTGAAAGCTGTTCTGAAGATGACGAGTGCCATAGCAAATCTTGTTCTGGCGGGGAGTGCAAAGGAAGCTATTACAAAACTCAACAATACGAACCACTTGATCGATATAATTGTGAATCTGGCTCTTTTCTTCCGTCTGATCCACAAAGCATCTGCATTGAACAGTTGGACAAAAATGATGATTGTAATGAATATCTAGATAACGAAACGAGCCAATGGGACATAGCATGCAAACCAGGATTCGTTTGTGGACAAACAGCTAAAGGGCCATTCGGCAAATGTAGGAAAATGTATTCTGCCAAGAAACAGGAGCAATGTGAGATCAACAACCATTGCAAGGCCGGTTTAATCTGCAAAGATTCAAAATGTACGGAAATATCAAAGAAGGAAGCATGTACAAATGACAACGATTGCCCTACAAACTTTTATTGCAATTGTGGAGGCGACAGACAAGGTACTTGCAAAAAGATTTCCAATTCCTTTTGTACAGAGCAAGTCGACGGATTTGTAAATTGCTTACAGGACTCCAAATGCGATCCTTCTCTCAAAATTGGCCCAGGCAATTGCCTATATAAAAAATGTTTTGAAGAAATCCAAGAAATGCAATGTTGCCAAATGATGAACCACCTTGAAACATATTTCCCTCTCGCTGGGATGGTATGCTCTGAAATTGATCCACAACTCGCTTCCACAAATCGGAATTTGTTAATTGCCCTTTCTGTGATCATTCCAATCGCGGCAGTGTTTGCAGCTCTTGTTTTATATTGTAGAATAAAAAGAAAGAGGCTTGAAAAAAGGAAAAAACGCAAATTGGTGCACGGAACTTCTTCGGCAACATCCGAACAAGAGAATATCAATTTGTCTTTAAATTCCGATTTAAGTGTTGAATTAGAAGACTAAAATTATGTTGGAATTATTTTTATTCTTTACTTTTCCAATTTTTTTTAGTTTTTTTTCATTTTTTTGACCTCGAAATCAATTATTTATTTTTTTCTGATGTATTAATTAAAAAAATATTGTAAATTTCAAGTTTCCCAATTATAAATCTTTTTTGATATAACATTTTTTACTCATTTTTTTTTTTTTTTTCAAATATTTTGATTTGCTCGTTGTTTAAAATATTTTGGAGTGTTTCAATATTATTATTTTGAAAAAAACTGATATAATATTTATTACAAGCTTTTTTTTTTATTTATAATACCATTGTTGATATCTTTAAACTTGTTTTAAATGTCAGAGAATTTCCGCCAATGCAATATAAAAGCTTTAATGTAATTTAAAATCAAAATCCAAAGGGGGTTGAACTAAACATTTCACATTTTTTTAACTGTTAATTACTTGGATAAGTAACTTTTAAATTATAAATGAAACATTTCATATTTACAATTTCATTAGAATGTGCAAACCCATTTATTATTTTAAGTATAAATATTATTGACTCTCACTTTTTTTTTGACTTTAATTTTAAATTTTATTTTTTGGATTTTTCAATGTTTCGATAAATAATGAGTTTTCTTCTCTCAGATTAACAACAGTCAAGTTTAAATATTTTTTTTTAATGGTAATTTTGAGTTCCATAAATAATTAAAATAAGATTAAATTAATAACATAATAGCAATCATATTATAACGAATCCTTTTACAATGGATATATTAATTATTGTTCAATTTGAGTTTATAGAAGATTAGAACATATCAGTAAGTTCTATTTTTTTTTTTTTGATAATTTTTTTTACTTATTTTTTTGTAATTTTATGGAATTGATATCTTCATTTATTTGGAACGTCTATATTTCAAAAGAATAATATATAACTATTTCGTTTTTAATTCGCCCCAGTAAATAGTTAACTCTAAAAACTCTATCATGAAAAATTATATTGCATGAAATGATTTTCTTTTATAAAATATTATTAGGTCTAACAAACTGTAAAATAGTAAGTAAAGTTTACCATAAACCAAAAAAAAATTAAAAGAATAAAAAAAAATATGTTATCCATTTTTTGGTTTTTAAAAAGAAAAAAAAAAAATCTTTAAAGAACTTACATTAATAGAGATCATCAATTTCCAAAATTAGTAAACAACACATGTTCAGACAATTTATAATAAACGAACAACAAAAACTTGCAAATTTGTGTAATTTCTTTTCTTTTTAAAATTTAAATTTTTGTCTCGTTTTGTTCCAAAAAAAAACAATAACTCATATGATGTAAGAAAAATTGAAATTTTTTATCTTAAGACTCAAGTCATATATTGTGGATTTACTCCATACCTTAAGGGGTGGCTTGAAACCTAATAAGTGGTGTTGTGGAATTGTCCTTGTTTCGATTTTCAAAATTCAAATAATAAAAAAAAAATTTCTTAGGATCTTTATTTGTAAAAATTCAATAAAAAAAAAAAAGTTAGATAGAGTTACCAATTCCAAAAAATCAAAATTTAAAAAAAAAAATCCCATTGTTTCTTTTTTTTAAATTTTCAAATGGTCAATTTTCTTCAATTTAAAATCAATTGTGTTCTTTGAGTAACCAATCAATTTAATTTAATTTAGTCAAATTTATGGTTATTTTGAAACCCTATATATTTGACAAAGTAAGGATTTTTTATCTTTCTTGAGATAAAAATAACTTATTTAAGGGAGTATCTACACCATAAGACATGATAAAAATTTGAGAGAGATGAGATAAGAATATTTTATTTTAGTGGCATGTGATGGTAGATTCTCTAAAAATTTTTTTAAAAAAATTATTTGATATTTTTTTTTAGTAATGTTAAACAATGAAAAAAAAGAGATTATATTGATAAAATAGTTTTTTTTTTTAATTTATTTTTATTAAAATAAACTAAATTCCATTAATTTATGTACATTTTAAACAGTTAGAAGAATAATAATAAAATAGTTTACATCCAATTGGGAAGTAATTTTAATTCAACAAACTATTTCATTTTTTGTCTTTTTTGTTTTGGTTTTCATTTTCTTTTTTTGAGTTACTTAATCTGTTTGGTTAGCTCTGAAAATTTTTTAATCGATGGTTGAAAGATGGTTACAGTTGAGTTTCTTAAATTGAAAAATCCACATGCAATTGGTCCATAGTATCTTATCATTTGATAGATCAACAATTATTGGTGTAATTTTAACAAATCCACGAATACATTTTTTATTCCGCTCGTTTCATTATTTTGGGCAGACTTGTTTTGGTTTTTGAGTTTTAATTTTTCCTTTTATATTTTTTCTTATATTTGGATGAAAATGATTATTTATAAAAACATTAATACTGGGTTACTTAAATGTGGTTTTATATTAGGTTTGGTAAAATACAATAAATTGAGTTTTTGTTTTCCGATTTTTGATTTTCGATGTGTCAAAATTTTTGGAATGGGATTTAGTGTTTTTTTTGGGAGAAGATAATTTCAGATTCTTTGAATAAAACTTATAGCTATTTTGTGGTTTAAACTTTGAGAAAATATAATCATATTCGCTTCTCCAATTCCACTAAACCTAACGATTTAAAATTCTAACAAGTAATAATTTGGCTTAATTATTCTTTTTATGGAATCCTTCTAGCTATTTAAATCCCATTTATGTTTCCTTTTATGATTCTCTCAATTGTAATATTGTTGTTCTTTTTAATCAAAATCCTTTTATCCTAAATGTCACTAATAAAAAAATATTTCTAATTGCTTTATGTTGCCAGGATTAAAACAATTCAAAAATGATGAAAAAAATAAAAAATGAAAAAATTAAATACCACAATAGAATGTTGAGATAAGGATAAATGATAAGTTATTCAACATTCAAAACACTATTTTTTTGCAATTCAACTCAACATTCTATTGTGACAATTTCTTTGAGACTTTGAAAAAAAAATTTAAAAAATTTAATGAATGAAGTACTTTAAATAAGAAAAATCAACGAGTTACAACCAAAGTAAAAAATGTTATTTTCTGATCCTTTTCAGAATTGCAAAAAAGTGAAAAATATTCCTTTACCGTGGCTACTCCCTTAAGAAAGGAAAAAGAGGAAAAAAATAATCTTTTGAGATCTCAAAAAGCATCACAGATCAACACTTTTAAACCAACAAACTGTTTTCAAAATTATATATTCAAAGCATTATTCTAATTAACAATTGGGTGTCGATCTTTGACACTCTTTTTCTTAAAATATCAACTTTTTTTATTGTTATTTTTTGAGATTAATAATAAACCCTAGGTTGTTTAGTTTTTGATCGGATTATGCACTCATAAAATTACAGATTTTTTTTAGTCCATTTCGGAAAATTATTATTAACAGTAATGATTCTACCCTTAAGAAATAATATAAATTGAATTATCTTTTTCATTAAACACCATTCTCAAATTGATCGTCAGTTTATGTATATTATAAATGTTTACCAAAGGTAAAGAACAGCTGAATTATTATCCTGTTAAAAGGTATTCTCTTTCTTAATTAGTAAAACCAAACCTTAAGAAAACTTTTATAAGTTGGTCAAAGTAACAGTATTCTAGCTTGATTTTTGAAAAAAAATTCTTCAACATCAAAAACTACAACCTTACATTTAATAATCCCCTAGTTATTAGTTGTAAAATAAAATCAACAAAATTTTCATTTAGCTTTCCAAAAAAAGATTTTTAAATGCATAAAACATTTTCTAATTATTAATTTTGTAAAGAAGCTTTGGTGTGGGCTAATATAAGGATTGGGAACTTTGGTGTTTTAATTTTAATTCTTGAGATGTGTTTTTTTAAAAGGTGAAAGAAAATATGGATCTTTTTATTTTGCAATTCAGAGTAAAAGAACTACAAAGGGTGGACTCTTTCTTTTATTAAAACTTTCTTTTGAAAATGTATCGCCTTGATAAAGATACCCACTATTTTTTTAATCAAAAATAACTCATTAAAATCAAGAAAATACTTTATAAAATAATGTAAGATAAGGTTTTTTAATGAAACATGTAACTTTGGTTCGTAAAAATTATTTTATGATTTTGTTTTTTGGTTTAAAATTTCAAACTAAAATGTAAGAACAAAATTAAAACTAAATCAATTTATCTGTTTAAAAATATCAAAGTGTCATATTATGATACAATCGCTTATGAATTAATCCTAGATTTTACTGTTCTCCTTCAAAATAATCCGAAAATTTTTTTTTGAAAAAGTGATGATACAATTTATCAAAATAATTATTTTACCTTTTTTAGTTCATTTAAGATTAAGGAGTTGTGTTTGTGGAGGGAAAATTTAACTTTTGACTTTTGAAGAAAAAAATAAAAACAAATTTTATTTTTTTTATTTTTCACTCTTTATCAAAAACAATGAAAATATTTCTATATTTTACCCTCTTTTTAATTCTTTCTGTCACCTTTTGTAAAGAAGAGAAAGAAGAAGAAAAAACCGAAACCGAAAAAATCAATTATCTTTCTGTTGTAGATGTTAAAAAATTACAAAAAAAAGAAAAAGATTTTTTCCTTTTAATCTCAGCCGAATTTGCACCTAGCTCAAGAGAAGTATGTTTATTTTTTAGTCACCAAAGATTTTTCTTTGTTTTGTTTTTGCTTGAGTTTTTTATTTTTTGTTTTCTTTCTAAAGCTTAACCCACAACTTTTTTTTTTTTTTTTTTATTTATTTTTTTTTTTCTCTTAACAATTTCTCTTTTTGCTTTTTTTTTTTTTTTTTTTTTTTTTTTTTTAAAGATTCAACCAAAATTTTGCACTATCCATAGTTCGAAACAGTTTTCAAAGAAATCATTGCTCCTTTTGTTGAAAAAGATTTATTTGAATTCCAATACTATGACTACCAACAAGAAGACAGAGAATTTGCTATGGAATTAGGCTTAAAAGCACTCCCTTCTTTGGTTTTATTTAAAGACGGAAAACATGTTGATTCTTTCAATGATGGATTCGCAGAAGAACTTGTAAGGAATTGGATCGCAAAACACCACTTACCTACAATCAGCAAAATTGAAAATGAAGAAGATCTCGAAGGTTTGTCCTTTTTTTTTTTTTTTTTTATTTTTTTTTATTTTTTACAGCAAGTTTTAATTTTTTCTTCTTTGTGAAAAACGAAAAAAAAAAAAACAATTGATTTGTTGATTTGATGAAACGACAATTTCTCAAAAATACTTCCTTTCAATATGGTGATTTAATGAACATCCTGAACATTTATTCTTTAGGTAATTAAAATTGCTTTATTGTTCTGTCCAAAATTAATATTGCTTTTTAAATTAACCAATTAGAAATGAATCATTTTTTTTAATTTTTTTTTTTTTTTTTTGAGTTAAACCTAAATCAAATCCTTTGATCACAAATTCCCTAAATTCCAAACAATTTATTTTTTTTATTTATCTTTTGAAAATAACAGTTTGGGAAATTTTGTCGTCTCATAATTTTTATCAATATGCTATCATCATATTCCAAAATAAAAACTTAATATCCGTTGCATATGATTAACTTTTTCCAAATGATTATATTTTGTTTTGAAAATACCCTGTTTTATTAAGAAAATAAGAATAGACAAAAGGATAATAATTATATTGAAAAGGGAAAAAAAAAAAAAATCAAATATGATACTCTCCTCATAGTTTTTATAAAAACCTATCCAGTTGAATACGTGACAATTTCAATTTTCCAATAATTTCAAAAACTTTGACTAAAAAAAAAAAAAAAAAAAACATAATCAAAATATCAAATAATATTAACGATAACAAAATATATTTATTAATGTGGTTGAATAGATTTAAATGAAATTCAAAATCAACCCTTAGTCGATTAGAAAATCCTATAAAGAGGATCTGAATCTTTCTATTTTTTTTTAAAATTTCACAAGATTCATTAATAAAGTAGTTTTAAAAAATTGTGAGCAACAATATTTGTAATAAATCCCAGGAAATAGGTCGATTGAAGCAAGTTAAATATTTTTAAAGTTACTTTCGAAAACTTTTAGACCTCTCGATTTTAAAAACTTTTTTAAATACACTTTATTTCAAGTTCAAGTAACTTTTTCAATTTTTGGAAATTGGTCTTTAAAAAAATAAGTGACTATTAAATACAAAAAAAAATTACAGTACTACAAATTCAATTTCAAAATGAAATCCCACACTTTTTAAAAGTTTATAAATATTTGAATATAACTGTACTCCACAATACTTTTTCTTATTAAAGGTTTCAAAGTTTCCACCTTTTTATTAAACTTGTCCAGACTTTTCTTCATCTAATTTAATAAATTCTTGGTATATTCTAATTGATTTAGTTACAATTTTAATATTTTTATTAATTCATAAACCAAAAATTATTTCTTTAAATACAATTACAACTTTTTTCGATATTAGTATAAAGAGTTCAAAATAACTTTTATTTATTTATTTTATTTATTTATTTTTTTATTACATTAAACAAAGACCAAACCTTAAAGTGATTGTTTTGTATAATCATTTTAAAAATTTAATAATTATTAAATATTATATTCTTTCTCTTTTATATATATATATATATATATATATTATTATACACTATTTCTCAATATTACTTTATAGATTTTAAAACCAAATATTCTTTAGTTGTTTATGCTGAATTCCCAGAAAATAAAAAAAGTAAGGATTAAAAAATAAGACTCTTTATTTTAATCTTTTTTTTTTTTTTTTCTTTTTCCCAAATTTAAAACATCTTTGTATTTATTCTCCAAATAACTTTTTAATTATTTCTTTTAAAATAAACAAAGCAAATAAAATGTTGAAAAAAATTGCAAAAAAGAAAAGTTTCTCAAACTATGTATTTACCATGAAAAATGGTGAAGAATCAGTTTTAAAATTATTAAGAAACAAAGATTCAAAAGAAATTGTTTATGATGGTGAATGGAAATCTGATCTTATTGAAGAAGTAAATTCAAATTTTTATTTTATTTTTTATTTTTACAAATATATAACTTTTTCTAATGATAATTATTGCTCTAGCATAAATCAAATAATTGACCATTAATTTTAAATATAAACAATTAATAGATAATTCTATTTATTTAATAATAAAAAAATAAATAAAATCTTTTCCAGTAATTACAACTCACATAAAAATGAAAAAACGCTATATTCTAAAAAAAATATTTCTTGACCATTGTTTATAAAATAAGAAAATATTTTAACTTGAAAAAACTCATCTCATTTGATAACACATAATTTAATTTATATAAAAAACACGTAATTTAATTTATATAAAAAAAAAATTCAAAATTTTTTTTTAGATTCTATCATCGAAGAGAGGTGATTCAACAAAAAAATTCAAAAATTAAAAATAAAAAAAAAAAAAATCAGCTCAAAATTTTGGAATAACAATTTTTAAATTATTACCTAACTAAAATCATTGGAAAACAGTTTATTTATTTAAACAAATATATATTCAAAAAATCTATTTCAAATCTATTTATTAATGAATTATATAATATTTTATTTTGCTATACTATATCTTATTTTTATAGTTTCTTGATATAAATCATATTCCTTTCCTTCAACAATTAACTAGAACCAATTATGAAGAATATTTTGAAATTGAAAGACCTATTGGATTTGTTTTTTTTAATTTAGAAGATGAAAAAAATGATGACGAAGAAGAAATTAACTTTAGTGAATTACCAACAAATAAATTAATTTCAGAATTTGAAGCAGAATACACCAACAAAATCTGGTTTGCCTGGAGTAATGCTGAAGATGTAAAAGGGTTTGCTGAAAAATATGGTTTAGAAACTTATCCAGGAATTGTTATTATTGATAATAAAAATAATCAATATTACAGATTTGAAGAAGAATGGGGAAAAGAAGGTCTTGAAAAATTTTTCAAATCGTAAATTTTTTTTTTTTTTAATCAATTCCAAATTTAAATTTTTATTTCCTTTTTATAGATTAATACTTTCAAAATAAAACACTACAATAACTTATTTCAAAATAAAAATCATTACTACATATATATATATATATATATATATACATATTGGCACATTAAATTAAAAAAAAATAATAATTAATTCATAACTTTTGAAATTTGAAATAAAAATTTGAATAAACATAAAAATTACAAAATATTAAAAATCTAATACTTATTTAAATTTTTTTTTATGTATTTAAAATAGTTTCTTAGAGGGAAAACTTGAACCTTCAATCAGAAGTCAACCAATCCCAGAAGAAAATGATGGTCCAGTTAAAAAAGTTGTTAGAAAAAATTGGGACGAAATTGTTAACGATCCAGAAAAAGATGTTTTTGTAAAGGTTTACGCAGAATGGTGTGGTCACTGTAAACAATTGGCACCAGTTTATGAGGAACTCGCTAAAAAATTTGCTAAAGTTGAAAATTTAGTAATTGCCGAAATTGATGGAGCCAACAACGATCTTGGTAATGGCGCTTCAGTTACAGGTTTCCCAACACTTATCTTTTTCCCAGCTAAAGACAAAATGAATTTCGTAACTTATCAAGGTGGAAGAACACTTGAAGATATGGCACAATATTTAAAACAAACCGCTAAAACTGCAGACTTTTCTGTTCTTGAAGAAGAAAAAGAAGAAAAAGAAGAAAAAGAAGAAAAAGAAGAAAAAAAAGAAAAAAAAGACAAAAAAGACAAAAAGAAAAAGAAAAACAAAAAAGATAAAAAGAAAAAAGAAAAAGAACTTTAAATTGAAAAGCAAAGTTCATAAAGGAACGAATTCAAAATTTTTTTTTTTATTAATGATTACTTTAAATTTTTTAAAAGATCTTTTTTTTTTTTTTTTTTTATTAAATAGCACAAATCAGAAATAAAACTTTAATATTATCCGAATTTTTTATTAGTGAATTTTATTTATTTTAATTTTCTTTTTTAATCTGAATTGTCTAATTTTAAAGATAGATTTTATTTTTTGATCATTTCTTTATTTTTTAGTTTTTTTTTTATCTTTTTTTTTTTTTCCCAAATTCCCATTTTTTAAGTTATTAAGGTTTCGTCTATTTTTTGTTTTTTTAGGTTTTTGGGAAAGTTAAGAAGGAAAAAAACTAATTATAAGAATTGGTAGACTTGTTCATGATTAGATCTTAAACACAGTTGGTCATGACTAACTTAGCCTTGTACAAACCAAACTTCTTCTGGTTAGATCTTAAGCAAACCGAATCCAACTTAACCTAGATGAACTAAATATTACTAAAAATAACTGAACTGAACTTTGAGACAATCTAAGAGTCAATATTTGACTGGACTTTTGCTGTTTCGACGGTAACTCACACTGAGATTTTGCCAAAACAAGATTTGGAAAACTTGTAAAAACAAAATAAAATCATAAAAAGAGATTAGAAGCTTCGAAAATAAATTCTAATTCTTAACAACAGCGGCTTGAGATATATTCACTTATTACTATTGTTCTAACTTAAAACTTAATAAAGAAAAACATTACATTTGATCATTATTTAGTTGAATTTTTGTGCATCTTTAAAAAAAATACTTATTTTCATGAACAATAAAATTTCGATATAAAATTACATAACCAATTCATACAATGAACGAAAAATAAAAATAATTGATAAATTAAGTTTTTTGCATTTTTTATTTAATATTTGACTCTCTTTGGTTTCTAATGTGGTTCTTTCTCTTTCTCTTGTACTAATCATAAAATAAATATATATCTTTTGTTTTTTGAAAGAAAAGAGATTCTATGAGTTATATTTTACCAAATTTATAGCCTATTTTAAAAAATCTAAATAAATTGAGTACCCAAGGCAAATATGAGGCAATTTTGTTTAACCAATCCACTTTTTAATAATAATAATAAATTTTTTTATCAAAATGATAAAATTATCTGATATATTGATATTTGTATATCAAGCTGAATTTCCAGTAATATTAATATAATCAATCATCAATTCAAAATTTTTGATACCCATTGTATGTATTTTTTAAATGAAAAATAAATATTACAAACCATTTAATTGAAAAAGAATAAATTCAAATTCTTTAATTGATCAAAACCATATAGTCAGTTCCACTTTTAAGGAATAAACTTTAACGAAAAGTAAGGCACAACGAAAATCTCAAATTAAAACCTAAAAATTCAGATTGTAGTAAAATAATATGTGTAAAAAAATCTAATTCCAAATTTTGTGCCTTAATTTGAGATTTTTTTATGCGCCTTAAATTTCGTTGAAAATTTGTGCCTGTAATTTGAAAATTGCTGTAACAATTATTTTTTATTTAGATATTTAACAAACAAACAATAAATTAATCAAAAATTTAGAAAAAAAAATGTATTATGAATTTTTGAGCAAGTCCAAACATAATATTTAGTAGTGAAAAAAATATCAAACTGGAAAAAAATCATGAACAAGATTTTTCATTGTTAATAATAGTGTAAGTGTCCTGGGATTTGTTTTATTTACAACCAAATACCTTTATTTAAGAATCAAAAATTTAAAAATTATAACCCACCCAGTTATTAGAATGACGATTAATTAAATTATACACACTCAAAACACTAATCAATCAATCAAAAAACAAGAATAAAAATTACCATTTTCCAAAATCAGAGTAAACTTATATAAAATATAATTATTTTTCAATAAGTAGATCTACTTGGGTTATCAATCAATTACTTGAGTATTCTATATAAATAACCACTGTATGAACTTTAGATAGATTGATTACTTGATTTAATAAATAATTTTGTTATTTAAAAAAAGGATTTAATTTTAAATATCTGTAATTGCACCTTAATTTTCCTAATATTCATGATTAAAAATATTTTCTGGGATTATTTTCATGTCAATAATTGTTTTCATAACTTCAAATAATAATTGTGTTTTAAATATATTTTCAATTTATATTATTCCTAAAATTTTTGAAATATTCAACTAATTTTTTAGACATCATCTGATCCATTAATTAAGATCTTTTTTTGACAAGTATTAAAAATTAAAAACCGATTAATATACAAAAAAATTTTTCGTAAATTATTCTGTAAATTCAGTTTTACACACCAATTTAAATTTTTTTTTTTTCATAGATTCAACACCAATTTACATTCAAAAATATATATTACACCAGTTATTTATAATTTCATAAAAGGAAAAAGAATTTGAGACTATAGTTTTTTGCTTAGAAACCCAATATATTTTCTAATCATAATTAAAATCCAAGAAAACAAAAAGGTACCTTTTAATAATTCAAATATAATTGAGTAAAAACATAGTTTTTTTCTTATTTTTTCAAATTATCGAAAATCTAATTCTATTTTTTTGATGGTTGGGTTATAGTTTAAAGCTCTAATAGTTTTCCAAATAACTAAAAAATTTAAGAAAATTTATAGGAAAAAAATCTTTCATTTGCTTAATTCAAAAAACCAAACAATAAAAAAAGATGAATTTAGTGTTATTTTTCTTACTGAAAATAATGTCAACAAACTAATTTATTTATTGTTTTTATCATTGCAAGAATTTTAATTTAATTCCTAAGTGATAAAATTATTATTAATTTTTAAATAAATAAGGTACCGATACTATTTAATAAACCAAATTACCCTCAAATTTCACTAGACAAATAAACAATTTTGATTTTTTTAAGAATAGACTAAAATATGCATCTTTAGAAATAAGAAAAATAATAATATTGGGATCAGAGTTGAAATTCCAAAAATAAATCCCTGAACAAATGATAAATTTTTGAAAAAATAAAATGGATAAAAAATGTTGAGCTCCTTTCATTGAAACACCTCTAACAAAAACTCTCAATTTCTTTAGGAAATTATAATGTTATATAATAAGATTTTTTACATGTAAATAGATTTTAAAAGGAGAAATGTAAAGTATCAATTTTCTAAAAGTTTATTTGGAGTATCAGCAAGAAAATTGTTTTTTTCATATTACATTTTCAGAAAGTTTTTTTTTTTTAAAAAAAAAGAAAGAAAAAAAAAGTGAAAAACAAAAAAAAAAAATTTACAAAATTAGATAAATTGATTCCGAGCCAAAAATTGAAAAATTTATTTTTCGAAGAATCCCGAATTAAGGAAGTAAGTACATTTTTGAAATTTTAAGTACCACAGTTAATACAAACTGAATTTTTCAATTCTTTTCTTTAAAAAAATACATTAATATTTTAAAAAATATAAGAGTTGAATATATTTTGTAATAATTTATTTTCAAGCTAATATAAAAACGTGAATCCAAATAAAACAAAAAATTGATCATGAAAAAAAAAAAATAAATCATTTATTAATTGGTCTTATCTTTAAATTATCATATAATTATTTCTAAAATATTTGATTTTAATTTCAATTCTAAATGAAAAAACTTTTGTTTGAAAATTTTTGATTAACAAATTACTTCCTATTTCCAAACAATCCCCAAAATAAATTATAAAAATACTACTTTTATTTAATTCAGCTAATTCTATTTTTGGGAAAATAGGATTTTTTTTTCCAATTCCTCTTCAGAAATAAAGATTTATTTAACAAATTCGTTTGATTTGATAATTATTTATTTTACATCAAAATGAAGACTCAGAATAATACTAAATCATGTTTAAATTTTTTTCCCAATTTTGTTTCAAATTTGAGTTGAATCTTATATAATTGTTTTCTTGATTTCAAGAATTTAATCCCTTTACTTTAATCTTTGAAATAATATTTTTCGTTTTGGCTTTGTTTGATAAAAACATTTGAAAAAAGAATTTTTAAAAGAAAATTTTTGAAAAAGTTTTTGTAAAATAATTATATATACGAAATTGGGTGAGTAATTCAAGGTTATAAGTTGTTTGGGTTCATTCAAGTTAAGAAGAAAAAAGAAGAAAAATCAGTTAAAAATTACATTTTTTGATAATTTTTTTTTCATTCTTGATTTCAACAAGTTTATTTGGAAAGGTGATCTTTCTTGTTTCGTCTTCAAAAAAAAAATATTTGTTTAAAATACAAACCTTACTCATTCCTATTTTATTAGTTTACTCTTTGGTTATTTCCACTCGTAAGTTTAAATACATTTCAAGATCCCAAAAAAAACTAATTTAATAAAACCAAAAAAATTTAATCTAAAAAAAACCCGAAAAATTGAAAAATTTAAGATGCCAATTTTGATTTACTTTGGGTTAGCTTTCTTTTTACTCAAATATAGAATAAGTGAATGGTATTTTTGATTTCAAAGTTTCAATATCTATTATACTCAAAAAATCATTTATCAGTAAGGTTGATGCAATTATAATGGAAAATGGTAAAATTTAATACTTTCTTAAACCTGGCATAATATTTTCTATTTCTTCAATAAAACTTCCCCCCTTTAACTGAAAAAGAGTTTCGTTTAACACTATTCTAATGGATACAATATTGAATTTAAAATAAAACAAAAAAAAACTGTTCAATATCAAATAATTGAAGAATATTAATTGGAAATATATTTAAAACACAATTATTTATTTTATTATTTTTGTTGAATTCATATTACTACTAAAAAAAAATTTTTTTTGTCTAGTGGTAGTGTGCTAGTTTTTTTTTTTTTTTTATTAAAAAGAATAAAGAAAAATCATAATTGATTTTCTTACATTCCTTTTTCAGAAAAATAAAAGCCTAAGGATGAGTTTTAGCTTTGAACATATATTCATTAAATTTTTGAATAAAAAAACTGAAACTCTCTGGAAACTCGACACTATTTGACACTCTACATCGCAACATTTGGTACGTCGGCCCCTTTATGAAAGGTAGTATAAAACCCAGATATTAAAAATTATCTGAAAAATCATTAAGGCCAAATTTCCATAGACTGTGATTCAGAAAATTTGAATTTAAAAATTACAAACCATTAAAAGAAATTCTAAAATTGAAGATTATTATTTATTTAATTGTTCAGTAATTAAAAGTTGTTTCAATTCTATTAATATTAAAAAAAGTAAAAAGAAATTAAAAATTAAATTAAAAATATTAAGCAATTAGATTTTAAAAGGAAAATATTATTGAAAAGTAAAAAAAAATAATTAAATTTAGTATTGGTTAATAAATAAAAATAGAGAAAATAAATCATAAATTAAAAAAAAGTTAGTTTTATTATAGAGTTTGAAGATACATCGATCATCACGATATTAACAATAAATTTGTGATAATATTAGAAAATCGTGATTAATCTAACTTTATCACGATAATCCACAAAATATAGATTAATCCATATTATCGCGATAAAATAATTATCGCGAAATAAAGAAAAGTTTTTTTTTGAATTCACCTTACAAAAAATGCAATGAATTTTACAAAACAGCTTTTACAACACTTTTTTACCTTTCAAAAATGTTAGTAAATGTTTAAAAGGGCTGTGAATTGTCTTCAAGTGTTTGAAAGTTTTGAAAGACAGAAAAATTTTATAAACTAAATGAGTTTGTTTGCTATGGAAAAAAAAAATATTCTTTTCATTTTTTTATAAATAAAAGGGTATTACAATCTCAAACAAATTTTATGATCAAACTAATAATTACCCATTTCAAAAATATACTTGAATATAAAATTGATGTATTTTTTTAAAATGGAGTTGTTGCTTTCACAATTTTACATAACCAAAAAGAAAAAAGAGTAACTTTCATTCTCATTTGTGAGTGATCGATTTAAAAAACCTCTGAGCTCTAGTTGTTTTTTTCTGTACAATACAAAGATGCTCAAAGAAGAAAAAGAAAACAAGTTTTCCAAACAATCTTTAAAAAATCTTAATAATGTGTGATCATTTGGCTAGGTTATTGTGAAAGCTTTTGAAAAGTTATCCAACACCTTTCAGCTTTCCTGAATAGACCAAAGAAAATTAAATAACCAAAAGAACATTCTTTCAAGAATGCATGAAGGGTTGGATTGTTTGAGAAGTCATTTTTATTCAACAAAATTTATAATACCACAATAGACTGATAAACTATTTATTTACCTTTTGTTATTACGTTTGTTGCAGATCAAAAAGATTGATCCATCTATCAACCAATCCAAATCAAAATACAATGAAAGCTTTTGATCTGATTCTTGATTGAATCAAGTTTTTTTTTCATTCTTTTTTTAAAAAATTAATAATTGTTTTTCACAAGATCTATTTTTTGATCAAACAAAAATTTTTACTTTAAAAATATTGCTGAATTAACCTAAAATTAATCAACTATTATATCGAGATTTATTTTTTTATCACTATATTTTGACGTTTATAACGATTTTAAGACAATTATCGAGATTTTTAGAGAAGTATTATGATGTTATAGAATATCACAATCTGTATCTAATACACTGATATTATTGATTATCGTGATTTTGTAATATTAAATGCGTTTTTTTAAACTTAATCAAGATTTTTGAAGCTTTGTCGTGGATTGAAGAAGATATAGTCAAATCCTCTATTAATTATGAATCATAGAATTCCATTTTTATAAAACCTTTATAGTTCCCTTTTTTATCGTAAACTTTGTAGGTTCATTATAATTATTCTTTTTTTTTTTTTTTTTTAAATTTAAGCTTATTTTTAACTTATTTTGGTTTATTTTGAAGTATTTTGTTTGAAAGCTTTCTAAGGGGGTAAAATTTGAATATTAATCCATAAGAGTGTATATGTATTTATATTTGATGTTTATTTTCATTTTCTAGTCGTTATTTGTAAAAAAAATTATCAATGGGTAAATTTAGGAATTTTTCCTTTTTATTGTATTAATAGAATTTCTTTTCAAAGTATAGACCTACAAATATCTTTTTATTTGATGAATTAATAATTTAATTCAAAAATTGTTTTTTTAAGATAATTTTTGTTTGAACTATGCTGATATCTTAAAAAAATACCAATTCAAAACAAATAGAATGTTTTTGGTTCTTTCAGTCAATAGTATGAAAAAAAAAAAAAATGAAAATTTTGAGTTAATAAAACGAATACTTTAATTAACATTTCTTTAAAGGTAATGAAATTTATTTGCAATATAATCAACATTTTAAAACTTCGAATTCTTGAAGCTGTTGTATTTATTACTGTATATAGTACTACGATTTTTGAAAGTCTCTAGTCGGGAAAAAAAGGAATTTTTTGGGGTAAAATTATTTTAAAGGAATGTGCTAAATGAATTTTGGTTCAATTCCGCTTTGGAATACTTACTTTGTGGGATTAGCTCCACCCTAGATTCGTCTATAATTAAAGTGTTTTGCTATTAAAGGTCAATCGCATGAGTTATACATCATTAAAATGCCTCTAAAAAAATACATTATCAAAATTATTGAAGAATAAATTTTAAGATTTTCTGACGAAAGATCCCAATTAAAAAAGTTTCATTTTGTAAAAATTTTTAAAAAAATTTCCATTTACAAATTTAAAAATAGAAACTCGAAATAATATTTTTTCAGGATTTAAAAAATTAATAAATAGAACTTCCAAAAGTTATTATTTTTTTAATTTTTTAATTTCAAAGATTCACTCAATAATCATTAACACAAAAGCCTAAAAAATGATTAATGTAGTGTCCGTTATATGGGATAAGTTGTATTTTCAATTTATTTCCAATATGAAAAAATAATTTGTAAAAATAATCTTTTGATAATTATTTAATTTTTAAAAATTTAATTTTTTAGAAATTAATCTACATTCCAAGATAAATTTAGTAAAGATATTCTTCACCTTTGAAGTATGAATATTTATTATTCAACCTTTAAATTTATCTCAAAACACAAATTGTTTTCTATAATTCTTGGTTTTTTTTTTACTAATACAATGATTCATTTTTAATTTATGATACCAACTTTTTGTACAATTTACTAATCACATTTAGAGAGGCATTTTGAGCTATGGATAACCCATATGGTTGACCTTCAATATTAACAAACTTTAATTTTAGAACTCTAGATTGTTAAATCCAACACCTTAAGAGATAATAACTAATAGATTTAAAAATGATGTACTTTTTTAATAAAATTAAAATATAGAATAACAATTACTTATGAAAACTATTGGGTATCTGTAGAGTTCTGTAGAGTGCCGTCAAGTGCCTAGCTTTTCCAGAATTTAAAAAAATTGAGTGAAATCAAAGATTTTGCTCAATGTTGTTAAATCATGGAAAAGCTAACAGCATTTTGTTTTATTCTTGCTTTTGTTGAGAAAATCGATATAGATTTTTTAATCAAAACAAGAATTAAAAAAAACCTAATACACATGTGCAAAAATGATTTCTGAATTTTTCATGTTTTTTTGATAAAATTCAAATTTATTTCAAAAAATATTATATTTAATTAAATAAATTTAAATTCTCCAAAAATCTCACAGCGCCTTTCTCGGAATTTTCTATATTATTTGTTAAGTGTTCTAGGTTTTTTTGAGATTTTCCAAATAAACAAAAAACTCAAGAAAAGCAAACCATAATTTTTATAATTCAAAAGAATTGAGTAAAAAATATATGGTTTTGCTCAATTCTTTTGAACTCTGGAAAACTTAACGAAAGTGTCCGTCGAGTGCCTAGCTTTTCCAGAATTCAAAAGAATTGTGTAAAATCTTTGATTTTACTCTATTCTTTTAAATTCTGGAAAAGCTAACGGCGTTTTTTTTACTTTTTGGAATAAACCGAAAATTTATTAAGATTTTCAGTTTATTTCAAAAATTAAAAAAAACCTAACGAAAAAATCAAAAAAAAAAAATATTTTTTTTCAATTTAAAACAATAAATAATTCTTTGATAGTCAAAACAATTGATTCTCTATCGGATTGATATTTGTTAAATTTAAAACATTCTTGAAAGGTAATATAATAACTTCTAAACTGTGAAAAAATTTTTTCAAATTTTTTTCCTATTAAATTTGAAAAAAATCTTAATATAACCTAAAAAATTGGATTTTTGAACTGAAATTGTAAAATATCTTTAAAAATAATTTTTGATTAAAGCTCTCTTACTAACCAATAATGTTTATTATAAGTGAAGTTATTAAAAAGTTAAAAATTAACAAATGTTTTATTTGATTTTTGAGAATAATTTTTTCATGATACTGAAATATTACCAAGGTTTGTTCTTTGATTTGGATCAATTTTTTATTTGATAAATAAGAGAAAAAAAAATGTCTGAGTTATTGGAAAAGATGTTAATATGAGATGAAGGGAAACAAATAAATAGGGGGTTTTAAATAAGTGTAAAAAAATTTAAATAGAAAAGCAAATTAGCAAAAAACAAACTTTCAAGATTGATATTTTGGTTTTCATCAACAGGAAGAAATTGCAATACTTCCTGATAATTTGATTCGGTTATCAACTCATTCGACATTTTTGTTAAAATGTGTTGTAATTCTTTCACCGAGATAACACCAGTTTGAGACTGAAAATGAATAAATTTGGTTTGTGAGAATTTGAATAAAAAGAGTAAGAAAACAAAAATCCAATTAATTTTCGTTTTTTTTTGTTTGTAAAATTAAAAGAAAATAAAAGATAAATTACACGGTTAATATCGTCAAAGGATTTATTGATCTTTTCTTTTTCAAGTTCTATTTGGCTAACTTCCTTTAAGATGAGAAGAAATGTTTCAAAATTTATTGTTCTGAAAGGGTTTATTAACAAAATAGTAGATAAAAAAAAAAAAAAAAAAAAACATATTTTTTCAGTTTTTGTTCATTAACTGCTTAGGTTGAGAAAAGGGGAAACGGGAGATAACAATACTCATTTTTTAATTTTGGTGTTTGTTTTGAGCTTTCTTGATGAGAGGATTCCAATGTTGATTCATTTTGGGCTTGTTCCAAATCAGAATCATCACTTGAAGATGAGAGAGTAAGTGAAATTTTTTTGTTGTGCTTGTCAGATGAAGATTGGATCTTGAGTTGTTTTAAATAATGTTCGTTGATCTTTTGTAGTATATTTAAAGAAGTTTTCTTTGGGTTATTATCCAAGAGTCTCAAAAAAAAAGAAAGAAAGAGAAAAAAAAATGAAAAACAAAAAAGAAAAAAGATCAATTACTTTTGAGAGAAGAAAATTTGAACGGTGTTTTTGGCCTAAAATTCTAAATAAAGTGAGTGTTTCTTTAAATGACAATAACCCCTAAAAGAGTTGTGACCAAAATTTGATTTTTGTAGTGGTTATTTGATTGGGTAATTTGTTGGTTATTTCATTTACACAAGGAAAAAAAAATTAAAAAAAAAACTAAATACATCATTGTTTGTATCAATTTGTTTAAAACTTTCCATTAACAATTCACGTTGTTTGTTTGAGTAGTCCATTTGTTTTTTTATTTGAATGAATTAAAAATAAGAAAAAGGAAATCTGATTTGATAAAGTGACAAAAAATGAAAAACAATCAAATTTTCATCTTTAACTTTGTGGTAACTTTTTTGTGTTCACAACTCTTTCTTTTTTTTTGAAAATGTTCTCAAATTTTTAAGGTTTACAATCAGTCAAATTTGAAAAAAGATTATCTTGAGTTGGGTATAGTGACTTGTTAATTTGATTCTTAGCTGATCGATCTTTGACTTGGTATGGGTTTTAATAGTGGTTCAAAATGGTAATTTTTTCAATATAATTTATTTTTTTTTTCAAAATCCGAATTGAAGAATGTAAGATTAATATTATTGGTGGGTGTTAAAGAATAAATTGAAATTTTTGTGTTGTAGAATAAATTTTTAATTTCTTTATCGTTAATTAACTAAATCAAAAGAATTCTTTTTTTTCAAAGCTCCAAATAAAACCAAATCAAATTAAAAATTTCAATCAACAACCTACAAACCACATTTTTTTATAACTTAAGTTCCAGCCAATTAATCTTACACCTCTTTAATTTGGATTTCGGAAAAAAAAAATAAATTTTCAAAAATTGCCATTTTTAACTACAATTAAAACCCATATCAAGGATAACATAGATCTGATTTTAATCAAATTAACAATTCACTACACCCAACTCAAGATAATCTTTTTTGAAAATTCAGGGATTGTTTATCTTAAGGTGAAAAAGATCAAAATAAAATAATTTTCATTTAAAATTTTCTAGAATGAAAACTTTTTAAAAATGTGTAAATTTAAAGTTTTTTGTTTTTTCATAATCACAGTTACAGATTTTTTGGAAGTAACAATTATTTTTTATTTTGATAATTTTCAAAAGCTTTCAAAATTCTAGAAAAGTTCGATTATTTTATGGGAGAAAGTATATTTTATAAAATTTAGTGACCTCAGTTTGTTTGAAATTGACTATTTAAAATCATTTCATTATCTAAAAGTATAGTTATCTTACTAAAGGTATTATGTGTACTAGAAATTTTTAATCCAACAAGCGCAGATATTTTAACAAGAGATACTTATATTCTTAAAAAAAAAAAAAACTTTAGGTTATAATCATATTTCTTATGGGCTCTTATACAGACACTCTCAAACGAGAAACTAATACAGATAACATACTATCTATATATAGAAGAAATAAACCCAATTATATCTAAAAAAGAAAATCAATTGACTAAAATAATATATCTATTTATTAAAAAATGAATAAAATTGAAAATTTTGTTGGATAAACCTGAGAAAAGAAGGCATCAAGAAAAAAACCTCGGGGTATATATAAAGCCAATAAAAGACAAATTGGGAGATAAAAAAAAAAAAAAAAAAACTTGAAATTAAAAATAATCTTGAAATCATCAATTTCCATACAACTTTAAGGGAAAGAAACCATCAATTTAACCGGAAAACATAAACAACCTCATTCAAACTAATCTTTTTTTTTCCAAATTGTTTGGAAATATACACATACATATTGTAATTAAGAAAAGATACTAAAAAATGCACACATTATAAAAAGAAAGTTGATGGTATCAATCACTTCATATAAAGATCTTAAAAAATAACCAAAATAAAAAAAAAATACCTCAAAAATAACAAATATTTTGTTTTTTTAAATTGCTGCAAATAAAGATACAAATTAACTTAATTACTTATGAAAACAAAAATCAAAAAAATTATTAATGTTACTATATAATACTTTTAGATCAAGTTAATGTAACACGCTATCAGGAAAAAGTATAATAAATTAAAATGATTATATCTAACATAGCATTAATATTTCGTTTCATTCCCAATAACTTTCCTTTTTTCTTTTTTTAATTTTCTTTTTTTTTTATTTTTTTTACTTTTTCATTTTTTATTCTTTCATTTTTTTGTAGAGAATGTTTAATTTAAATTTGCCTAAGGAAACTAAATTAAGTTAATAATATTTCTAATCATATTGTTTATCATTATTTTATTTTGAAGATAAAATTTTAATCACTTCAAAATTTTTTTATTTTACAGATTAGATGTTTTGTAAAACTAAATCCTAAAAAAACTTAAAAAAAAAACAAAAGTTATCCTAGACTTTTTTGCTATTTCCCCAACTTTGATAATAATAATCTGAAATTTTATCTTTCCCAAAAATCTTTACTGTTAAAATGAACCAGTCAGAATTTTGTGAACCTACAATACAAATTAAAATTAATGTATATTTTTTCTTACAAAAAGTTAATGAAAAATACAGATCAAAGAAACGTTAAATAACATGATAGGAAAATATAATATTATTTTCTTCATTTTTAACATCTAAATAGAAATTCTAAAAATATATAATTTAATTTAAACTTTTTTTCAAAAAAAAAGAGACAATTTTTTTACAAACTTTTGTTCTTAAAAAAAATAAAATTTTTTGAAAAAAATTGAAAAATGTACCACAAATCTAGTGTAAAAATGGGATGTTGTAAAAAATAGAGTTTTTTACAATTGTAGATATAAATAAAGATTCATATGAATTATCCACAATCCGGTTATAGTAAATATATTTTCTGATCAGCATTATAGACTAATAATTTTTTTAATCAAAAAATAGTTTGGTAAATACCAATCTTTCATTTTTTTTTCAAAAAATTATTTCTAGTATAAGGATTGATATTTACCAAAAATATTTTATATTGAAAATCCTTTTGGGCTCAAAAACCAAAGCTAGCCTTTCTTTTAGTAGAACGAAGATTAATTTAAATACGTGGAACTCTTTATATATCTCTAAAATTGTGAAAAATCTATTTTTTTACAACATTTCATTATTAGACTTGTGAAATTCTATTCATACTCATAAAATTTTCTCAAAATATCAAAGTATTAACCTTCAAAATTTTTTTTGTATTAGATACATCTCTGAGTACTAAATTATATATTGTATTTATATTTTAATAAATAAATAAAAAACATTTATTCAATTTTGAAACATGTGTGTGATTTTCTGGAAAGGTATATTTTTGATCACCAAAACTTTTAGAAAAAAAATAATAATTCAAAATACATTGATAAAAAAGATATGTATATCAAATATATACATAAAAGATTTCTTTTTATGTTGATCATAAAATTATTAAATTGCTTTTGTTTCTTAGAAACATATTCTTTTATTATTATTTCTAAAATTATTATTTGAAAGTAAGATTTTAAATCAATAATTTTATGTGTGATTATTTTTTATCAAAATTTTTTTATATTCTCTTTTACGAAAATGTAAAGTGTGTTTTTATGTGATGAAATAAATTAAAGCATTTGTATTGCTTCATCAAAAACATCAACTATGAAATCTGCATCCTCTTTAGTTATACATAAAGGTGGTTTTATTCGTAACACATTGGAATATACACCAGCGATTAAAGTTAATACTCCAAGTTCTTTCATGTTTTCGAGGATATCAAGTGTAATTTGGCAACCGGGTTCCTTTGTTTTTCGATCTTTCACAAGTTCTACACCAATCATTAATCCCTTCCCGCGTACATTTCCGATGACGTCATGCTTATCCATTAGCTTTGTCAATTTCCCCTTAAGATATTTGCCAAGCACTCTCGCGTTTTCGATTAAATTTTCTTCTTCAATGACATCCAAGACAGCATTTCCTACAGCCATTGCAACAGGGTTACCACCAAAAGTATTAAAATGAAATCTCTTCGTAAAGCTATTTGCGATTTCCTTGGTTGTTACAACAGCGCCTAAAGGAAAACCATTTCCAATTCCCTTTGCCATTGTGATAATATCAGGTTCAAGCCCGTCTTCGTCCTTTTGGAAGCCCCACATTGTCCCAGTTCGTCCAAACCCATCCTGAACTTCGTCGGCAATGCAAATTCCACCGGCCTTTCGTACCACTTCAAACGCCTTTTTCAAGTAACCCTTGGGCAATGGAATACCTCCTGCAACCCCCTGTATAGGTTCTGCAATGAAACCAGCAACTTCTCCTATTAATTTGTAAAGTGTTTTAGGATGGAATGGATTGATAAGAGAAAAAGAGTGATCCCGGAGAAAAAATTAATGAATTCTAATAAAAGAGAATTTTTTTTAAATTTAAATAATTTCTTTGGTGGGTATTCCACATAATTTAAGTAGTTTCTAGACACAATTTATAATTCCTATTCAACCATTGAAAACATTTTTTTAATTTTTAAAAATAATCTTTCGGTATTTTTTTTAAAACACGATTAAAAAAAATTCTAAATTTCATAATTGTTTTTTATATGAGTCTGTATAATAAAGGAAATCTATTCACAATTTTTATTATCCTATTGTAATTGAATATTTTTTCTTAATTTTTGTTGCATGAAAATATAAAAATTGAGTTTGATCTAAAAATCCAAAATCCAGATTTTTTTTATGTTACATCCTTAAAAAGAAGATATAAACTTAAAAAAAATACGGGTTTCTGTGTTTTGAACAGCTCTCAGAGATTACAATTTATCAGAAAAAAAAAAAAAAAAAACAGATGAATATATTAATTGGGAAAAAGATAACATAAAATTATAAAGATAAAAATATAAATAAGTTTATCCAAAAATTAATTTTAAAAAGTTCTGGGTGGAAAGTTCAAGAATATTTCAAAATTTATATATATAATAATAATAAGAATAAATATTTGTTTTGTAGAGTATTTTTAGGTGTCATGAGGTTTAATAGGTGTAGTTGGTGTTGTAGGGTGTTGTAAAGTGTTGTGGGGGTGTTGTGGAGTGCCTAGCTTTTCCAGAATTCAAAATAATTGAAAAAAATCTTTGATTTTACTCTATTCTTTCAAATTTTCAAAAAACTAAGGGCGGTTTTCTTGAGGTTTTCTAGGTTTTATTTGTTAAGTGTTCTAGGTTTTTTTAAGGTTTTCTATTTTATTCATGAAGTTTTCTAGGTTTTTTTTACTTTTTGAAATAGACAGAAAATTTGTTTAATTTCTATTTTTATTTCAAAAAGTAAAAAAAACCTAACGAAAATCTATTGATTTTTTAAATAAATAGAAAACTCAAAAAAACCTAACGAAAATATATTAATTTCACAAATAAACAGAAAACTCAAGAAAACTTAATGGCATTTAGTTAAAATTCAAGAAATAACAAGAAAATTTCTTGAATTTTCTTTTAATTTCTAAAATCAAAAAAAAGCTAACAACCTAATGAAGAAAATACATTACCCACCTCTCGACAAAATAAAGAAAAAAAGAAAAATGATGTTTTTCCGATTTTTTGATGAGTTTTTGTCCACTTTTTGATCTCGTAAAAAAATATCTCACATTTTTTTATTTCTCATTTCTTATAATTGTTGCTAATTTTTTAAGTAATTTTTGTAGAAAGTTTTTTTACATTCAAATTAAATTTGAATCATAAAAATTGGTTCCTAGAGTATGAAGTTATAATATTATGTAAAAAAATTTTTATTGAAATTTATGTAATGATCTTGTCTTTAATATAATAATCTCAATAATTTAGTATCATTTAATAGTGGAAGTGTATGGAAGTTTGTTTTTCTGAGTTTCAAAATCCGATATGTATGGATAAAATGAATAGATAAATATATATTATTAGAAATTTACCACATGTTCCACATTGAATTAAATCATGGATTTCATTAACATATTTATCAACCATATTTGGATCGTCTTCTAAATAAGGCCCACGGTAAGGATTTGGAGATCTGACATGTTTTATACCAAATCCTTGAGGGAGCGGTTGCTTATAATGACTATTAGCAGTTAACCCCATGGACGCACCCATCCCATGATAACCGCCTCGTAAAGAAATCATGTCCCAATTGTTTGTATAAGTTCTGCCTATAATTATTTTGGAATTTGTTTTAAAAAAGAAAAAAAATTAAATTTCATTATTTTTTTAACTATCTAAAGAAAAGTATGTAAGTTAAGGCAATTGATTTATTTAAAAATAAGTTTTTTTAAAAATAAAGCTTCTATCTATTACCAAATAAACCCCTTTTATAAAAGTGATAATATCTTTTGAGATTTAGAGGTAACCGTCAAATCTAAAATCCATAAATTTCGAAAATCAGTAAATTCAATTTTTTTTGATCAATTATTGATTAACCCGTAACTATTCAAATGAATAGATTTAGAATATTTAAACAATATCACCCTTTGAATAATTAATACCAACTGGGCATTTTATGTGTTTATCTTAAAGATAGGGGTATGTTTTTGAATATTACTACAATCTTTAATAGATCAAAAAAATTGAATTTTTGGGTTTTTGAAATTTCAGGTATTTAGATTTGTGCTTTAATTAATTTTTTAATCATTTTTTTGATCAAATATTTTTTGAATTTTCCATCAAAACCTTGATAAAAGACGGAAAAACAACTTAAATTTCTATTTTTTGACTTTTCCAAAAAGTAAATATGAATTGTAAAAAATAGAGTTTTTACACTTTTCGAAATAAATAAAGAATCCCTGTAAACTATTTTTCAAACAAAAGGGTACACCTCTCAAATAGTCAATACCATTGAATTTGATTGTTAATAAGATAATTACTTATTGGTAATTTTCATTTTAATTATTCATTTTTTCATTTTTTGCTTTTTTTATTTTTGGATATTGAACAGTTGGAAAATGAAAAAAACAAGATAAGAAGAAACAAATTTGGAAACAATCTACCTGTGTATAAATGGAAACAGTTTAAGTTTGATTTCGAATGAGCTAGAAATAGGGATTAAGAAAGACCATTATTGAATTGATGCATGGAACAAAGAAAAGAGAAATAAAGAAAAAACATTCCAACAAAATACCAGATGAATTGCGGATTTATCTTGAAAATGAGACTTTAAAGAACAAAAGTTTGACGTATAAAGAATTATCAATAAAATGTAAAGAACTTTTTCCCAATTCGCCTTGTTCAAAGGTTTTTATGGGTTTTATAATTTTTTTTTCATTACAATTTAAAAAACGAGATTTCTCATTTCAAATAAAAGGGCACCACAATTTTTAAAATATTGAATTTTAATTTTTATTGTTTTGTTTTAATGAGTTTTAAAGAATCGGTTGAGTGTTTTTTTAATGTTTTAAAGCGTTTCTTCGATTTTAGAATGATACTACAATTAATTTGATTCATTTATGAATAATTCTTGAAATTTTTTGTGCGCTTTTATTTGAAAAAGAGTTTATTTACCCACAATTCATTTATAGCAAATATACTATCCAATTATATTAATGTACTAATAATAATTTTTATCAAGGAATTGTTTGGTAAAGACCAATATTTCAAAACTAAAAAAAAATCATTTTACAAGCAAAGTATTAGTATTTACCAAACGGTTTTATATTGAAAACCCCTTTGAGCTCAAAAAGAAAAATGGTGGTATCGTTTAATATTACCAAAATTTGGATAATTACATGGAACTCTTTATATATCTCTAAAATTGAAAAAACTCTATTTTTTACAACATTCATATTTACACTTGTGTATTTAATATAGAATCTTTAAAACCACTTTTATTTGTTCTGTTAGCTTTGATTTCTTACAAAACATAACATAAAGATAGCCCTTAAATTTCTTTAATTTGAAATAATTTATTTTCTTTTAGTCGAAAATTGATTTAAGTTAATCCATTTTGTTGTAATTTTTTACTGAAAGAAAATAGTTTGTTTCAAATTGAAGAAATTTTAAAGAGTTGGAAATCAAAAACAAGAAAAAATTATTTTTTTTCTTAATTATGATTTTTGTAATTGAGTTACTGAATTTGGTGTTACTTTTTTTTGTTAATTTGGTTTTTTATTTTTGGGAATTATTGAAATTATTTTTTGTTGTTTTATGTGATTTTTTTTTTGAATAAAATTTTTTGTTTTCATTTGACAGATTTTTTGTCAAGAGATTTTCTTTTTCAAAATTATTTTAACTCAAATGTTCATTTTTCATTGAATATATAAATTTTTTTTTAATTACATTTTTTAAATTGTGAGACAAATGTAGTTTTTTTTTGTAATACTTGTATTTGAATTATAAATAGGAAAATATTTTCAAGTCATTTTCAATTTCCTTTACAAACAGAGTTTCACAAAGAAGTAGGTTGTGAATTGGAGGCTTTGTTATAAAAAGGAAATTGTAAATCAAGTGGAAAATTTTCCCATTTGTAATTCAAATACCCGTAAAGATCCTTGTGAAATTTTTTTTTTTATTCTTTGAATTTTTTGTAATTCGAATCCTGATAAACTGTGACCCTAAATCTGAATTTTTTATCTTTGAGATTCTTTCAATTTTTTTTATTTTTGAATTTTTAGAATTAAGGATGCTTTTTAAACTTTTTTTAATTATTAATTTTTTAATTGATTTTTTATTTTAAGTCTCTAGTCATTTATCATGGATTTGTCCAGACTCAAGGAGCAGACTTGAAACCTACTATTTGTTAAAAATTAAATGGAACAAAATTTTCATTCATCTTTCCAAAAAAAGATTTTGAAAAATTAGATACCATATCAAATTTTTAATTCCAAAACCAGCTTAAATTATTAATTTACTTCTTCGAATTGGGATTTTTGATGATTTATTTTAATTCTTGGGGTGTGATTTTTTGGAAAGATGATTGAAAATTTTAATCTGTTTATTTTACAATTAACAGTAAAAAGGGTAATGTGAAATTTCAATTCTTTTGTTTCACAAAATTCCCAAAACAAAAAACAGATTCACAAAATTCACAAAACGAAAAAAATTTTTCAAGGATCTCATTGGCAAAAAATTCTATTTTAAAAACAGCCTCAATTTCTGAAAAACCAAATTACAAGAAATTACTTGTTTCTTTTCTTTTGGTAAGTTCCCAAAGGGTTAAATTTCTTCAATTTAAAACAAATTTTTTGAATAAGGGGGATTCTGTGAAACTGTTTTTTGTTTTGGGAATTTTGTGAAACAAAAGAATTGCAATTTCACATTACCCTTTTTAGGTTTCAAGTCTGCTCCCAAGTGTGGAACAAATTCATGGAAAGTGACTTTACCACTGACAAGAAATTTTTATTACTACTAATGAACTGTTTCCAAAATGGTTTTTTACAAAATAAAACACATTTAAGAAAAAAAAAAACAATTCAATAAAAAAAAGATCAAACACATATTCATCGCCAAAGTTGTTGCTTCTGATCCTGAATTTACAAAATAGACTGTGTCTAATTTCTTTGGCAATGTTTTCAATAACTTTTCTGCATAATTTGTGTACATGTTATTTAGGTAAAGTGTTGTTGTATGCTGAAGGGTATTTAATTGGTCTGTTGTCGCCTTCACAATCTTTGGGTGGCAATGGCCGCAATTGATTACACTAATGCCTGCGATTGCGTCCAAGTACCTTCGGCCCTTTTCGTCAAAGAGATATTGCTTCTTCCCTTCGACTATCATCAGTGGTTTGTCGTAATATAACTCCACACTAGGATGAACGTATGCCCTTCTTTTTTTAAGTGCTACTTCATATGAATCACCAGTGTAAGGCTTTGGTTTGTAATTAAATGGTGGCATTTTTGAAAGAGTCCTTCTTAAAAGGTTAGTTTTATAGTTCGTTTTGACAAGTACAGTAAACATTTGGTTTGGTAAAAAGAGAAAAATAATTACTCAAGAAGGAGATATTTTTTTAAAAATGTTATTGGGATTCATCTAGAATGGTAAAGACAATTGATCTACAATATTAACTTAACTACAAGACTTTTTTGAAAATATTTGTGTCTCTTGACTCAGTTAATTTTTCGACTTTCGATTACTAGGAGAATTACAAATGGGAAAAATTTTGACTTTATTTTCAATTTCCCTTATAAAAAAGAGTTTATAAATTACAAGTTACCTCTTTGAAAACTGTATTGATAAAAGAAAATATGGAAAATGAAATTAAAATTATTTACCGTTTTTATTCATCTATGAATATGATTAGTTCTTTTTACTTTTTATGTGTTTTTTGAAGAAAATGATGTCAGAATGATTATTTTAACAGGACTCATACACACATGTGACTGAATCAATTTTATTAACATTAATTCATATTTCCAAAAGAGATCTTTTCTTCCAATTAATTTTATAAAATGGATTAGGAATTGTGATTAATACTATTTGTTGTTGGATAAATGGAACGATGTTTTCATTCGTTTTTCCAATAAAAGATTTTATAAATCAAGTCAAATTTCAATTTTTAATGCAATAAATCAGTTTAAAATAATAATTTCATTTCTAGAATTGGTGACTTTTTATGTTCTATTAATTTTAGGAGGTATGATTATTTTGGAAAGCTTATTGAAATTTTTAATCTTTTTATATTTCAATGATCATTAATTTTGAAAATAGCTGTGTTAGTTTCAAAGTGACACTCTACTACGCTTTTTGATATCTCTAAGATTTTTTTTCCCCTTTTTCTCTTCTGAATTGAGTAATTAATCTCAAGAATGTTATAAAATCCTTACTTTGTCAAATATAGAGAGATTTGACAAAACAACCAAAAATTTGATTAAATCGAATTAAATTTTTGAAGTATTTGGAAAATAATTTGTTTCAAAAACAAGAAATGAATGTATTTGAAAAATTAAAACTAGAAAAGATGGGATTATTTTTTTCTTATTTGTTAATTTTTTAAAATTAAGAATTCCTATTATTGTTTTTTGGCGAATTTTGAAAAGAGATCTAAGATTTTTTTTTTTGTTGAGTGAAATTTTTTGGCAAAGAAATCAGATGTAATTTTTTTTTGTTTCAGTTTCTCCATGAGATCTTTGGAATTTTTCAATTGAATTTTTTTCCGATATTTAAATTTTTGCCAATAAAGAAGAGCAAATTCACAATACCCTTTTTAGTTTCAAGTCACTATTTGAGTATGGATCAAAACCAGGGTAAATAACTAGAGCCTTAAATTGGTTTGTAAAGTGTACTTTTTTATTCTGACTTTCCTAGTGTAGATGGTCTGTTTGAAAGTATAACAAAAATACAAATAATTGATCTAAGCATTGTTGAGATAATTATATTGAAATTTAATCAAAAAAATGGCCCATATTCTTTTAAGTGAAAATATCAAAAAAAATAAAAATTTGAAAAAAAGTTTATCACAATTATGAATAGGTAACCTTAATAGAATCTGAAAATAAAAAGTAAGATCAAGTAACAAAAGAAAAATCAAATGTTAAAGATAAAATCGAGGGTGGATGCAATGATAGTTTTTATTAAAGCTTGTTTCATTTATAAGTTACAAACTTTCCACAAAATTTAAGGTATAACAAAAATCTCAAATTAAATCACAATTTTTACTTTCTAATTTTTGTTTACATAAACTATTTTTCCAAAAATTGAAATCTGGGCCTCATTTTGGAATTTTTTTTTTTTTTCACAAATAAAATTATTATTAGTTACAAAATAATGCTTTCATTTGAGATTTTTTTGTGACTTAATTTGGTTCAAAAGTTTGTGTCTTAACAGTGAAACTGACTGTATGTCAAAATATAAGGAAACTATTTATATACTTTTTTAATTTTAATATTTATTTTTATTCTTTTTTTAAAAAATAATAATAATATATTAGTTAATTCTTTGAAAAAAAATACCAAGTTATTCCCGAAGAAGTATATTTTTTTATAATTGATAAAAAAACAATAGGTAATATTTTTTTTCGATTTTGAACACATTTAAAAACCAAAAAGAGTTTTAAAATTTTGATAAAATAATAAATTTATGAAAATGTTGACTTTTTATTTGGAATATATCAAAACTTCAAATGAAACCAAAGCATTAAAATGTGAAAATTATAATTAATATTTGTTGAAAAATAAATGTAACAAAATATTCAATTCAATTTCCCTAAAAACATTAAAATACTCAGGTAAAATTTCAAATTTGAAATTTAAATTAAGAAGCCTAAAATATTCATTTACCTTTTAGAATTGGGAGCCTTGATGTGTTGTTTTAATTTCCAGAGAGGGGTGTTTTTTTTCGATAGTTCAATGAACATTTTGATCTTTCTATTTTGCAATTAACAGTATATTTTTTTAATAGTTTTTTAGTGACCTTCTAAAATTGAAAATATATATCTATATATGTGTGAAAACATGTTTTATATTCTTAATTATTTTTCACTATCTGACCAAGAAAAAAAAATTATACTCATTTTTGGAGTTTTTTTTTCTAAAATCGGGAAAAAAAATAACTTAAAATTAGCAAACCATGTTAATATTTTGTTAACATGCAGTCAATTCCACTTTTAAGACAAACTTTCAAAAAAATTTAAAGTATAAAAAAAATCTCAAATTAAATCACAATTTTTACTTTCTAATAAAATAATTTTATTTGTGATAAAAAAAATTCCAAAATAGGGCACAAAAATCAATTTTTGGAAAAATAGTTTATTTAAACAAAAATTCGAAAAAATGTGACTTAATTTGAGATTTTTTTTATACCTTAAATTTTGTTGAAAGTTTGTGTTTTATAAGTGGAACTGACTGTACTCAAATTGTTATCAGTGGCTTATCATTCTTTTGACATTTTGTCATTATGGTGAAAATGTTAACATAATGTTGACTTTTAAATAGATGTGTTTAGGGCAAAGTAGACCCGGTTAGGGTAGTTTCAGATGGTTATTTTGAAATTTTCTGCACAATTAACATAAAAGAAAACAACTTACAACCCATTCAATACTCAGAGCACAAACAAATAAACAAAAAATTTATTTTAAAAAATTGTCAGACCAAAAGAATTTTAAACTCAATAACTCTTCCCGTAATCAACTAATACACAGTTTAACAAAGTACTAATGGCTGTGTTATATACGATTTGCATCCCCCAAGATCTCTAATTTTATTATCAAATGAGATATAAAAACATTTTACTTCTTTTACTATTTGCTTAGTTGGAAATTTAAAGTGCAAGGTACCCATGTAGCCATGTCCCGTCTTGGGTGAGATATCAAATAAAAAAATAAAAAAAATATGTAAATAAGAATTTTTTAAAAGATGATAAATATTTTTTTATTTAATATTTTTAAGTTCTTGCACCATCCAACCCTGGAATAATCCGATTTTTTCATCAATTTTACCTTCCCACCAACCGTCTTCATCCTTTGTGATTACAAAAAATAGTTGGTCTTTTTTAAAGGACAACTCTGATTCGTCATCTGCATTATAATCCATTAAAGCTCTCACGGCTTTTTTTGAAGAGGATTCTTTCCCCTTTTTGGAATCCAAAGAATCGCCCCCTGCAAAAAAATAATTGTATTCATTCATTAACAGAAGGCACAGTGCAGACGATTCTCCATAGACATCCCTATCTTGGAAATTTTTATGTTTGGTGATTTGCGATCCAATTAATATTGGGCCAAATATTTGAGACAGTTGTGATTTTTTGGATATCTTGAGATTATTCGAGTTTGGTTTGATTATTTTCTGGATCTCTGTGATTTGCGGAACCAAATCATGAAGTAATTCCATGATGACTTTTAATAAGTCTCTGTTTTCAATTGGGAGTAATTGGATTAATGATTTGATGGAAAACAATTTGGACTCATAAGTGTTGTTTGACCTTTGTTTATTTAAAAATTCTTTTGTATAATTTGTCGTCAATAAAGGCGACGGCAGTTTTTGTAAATAATCGAGTAGCAAATTAGGCACAACATGCAAATTATTTGTTGGGAATTCCTCATCTACATTTTTAATTAATTGCACATCATACAGCGCCCTCAAATTCCCAATCTCTTGATCTGGCAAAGCATGCAAAAACAAGTCTTCTAAATCCATACAGTGCTTCCGAATATATACAAGCGAATCAGTTACAATGTTCGGCAATGGATTCCGGGTCTTATTAGGGAGACTTGGTTGGTTCATTAAAACAACATCCAATTTGTTACCAAAAATTTTTGGCTTTGGTACTTTTTAATTTGGTTACGGTTGTTAGGTGAATGTTTTGTTTCAATTTAATAAAAATTTGAAGGATGGAAAGAAGAGAGAAAAAGAAATTTTTAAAAAGTTGATTTTTAATCCTGGTTATTGTTTGATTCAATGAAAGACTAAAAAGGAATTGGAAAATAGAAAAAGAGTGAAATGTGAAAGAAGCATTTTAGAGACGAAAAGGATCAACGATCAATAGTGGGTGGTAATATGAAAGTTCAGTTTTATATTTTGTTTTTTTTTTTTATTTTTATTTTGATTTGAAATTCTTCGATTTACAATCTAATTTGTTAGTTTTATTCACCTCATTTATGGGAGACATTTAACTCGTTTAACAATAAAGATCATCAAAAGCAATGATGTTGTTTATTTATTTTTTGTGGAGGCCATTGAATAGAAGTCTGTTGCCCATATATGAAAGTAAGTTTTTTCAGAAACTTTGGGGTTGGTTTTCAGTTGTATTAATAGTTTAGGTTAGCTTGTAGGTTGTTAGTATTTTTCTCTTTTATTATTTTATTTATTTTTGCAATAATTTTCTTTTGAACTTTTTTTTTATTTTTCAAAAATTTTCTTTTTTTGTGTTTTTTGAAATTTTGAGTATTAAAGTTTGAAAAAGTCTTTAAGCCACTCTAACATCAATTTGTTAAAGCTTGTGCGCCCCTAAAAAAAACCTAAGGTTTTTTGGTTTTTGTGGCTCACAGAGTATCATTGTATTAGTGAAAAAAAACTATGATAATTTTTTTTAATTCACAAGTAACTAAACAAAGCTTTTTCCCAAAAAAAAACACTTTTTGTTTGCTGTGTTAAAGAAGGTGTTTATTTTTTTAGAAAAAAAAACAATTGGTATTTAAAGAAAAGGTTTTGAAAGGAATTCAAAACCACTTTTTGATCCTTTTTGATCTTTCTTTTTTTTTTTTTTTTGCAATAAGAAAAGAAATTAAGCAATTTGGAATGATCAAATTTTTAGTACAAAAATAGAAGTCAGAGAAAAAAAAACTTGAAGGAAAAAGGAAAAGAGAGGAGAAAAAAAATTATTGAGATTTACATTCTTGATCTTGGATTTTTTTTTTGAATTCATAGATTTTTTTTTGTTTGTGGTACTGTTTGAATGTGAGAATATAGTCTTTTGGAAACCACCCTTTTTTGGAGTCAATTGTTAAGCCTTGCCACCATCCTCCTTGATCATCAAATTGTCCTAAAATCATTATTAGATCACGTTCTTTAAACGTTAATTCATTTTCGGATTGTCCAATGTAATTGTTTATGGCAATACCAAGACGATCCATAACAATTTTAATATAATGCTTTTGTTTTTGTTTGAGTTTTGTTTTTGGTTTCTTGGAAAGGAAAGGTTGATTGGAAAGCACTACAATAAAGAATAAAAAAGAAAAAAATGAAAATACAGTGCAAATTTGAAATCACTCTTGTATCAAGGTCTATATTTAGAAACTGTTTTTTTTGAGTATATAGATCACTTTGTAATAGTAAAATCTTATAAGCGATTTTAATCAATAAAAATATTGAAAAAAAAAAGCTTTTGGTAAAAAAATAATATTTAAATATTAAGGAGGCAAACTCGAAATTATTTCTTATTCAGAAAGAAGTTGTGTATGTTTCTATTGTTAATTGTAAAATAAAAAGATCACTATTTTCATTCGACTATATAAAAATATCACATCAAAAGAATTAAAATAAATCTATAAACCCAATTCTAAAAAAGGGAAATTAAGAATTTAACTTGTTTTCGAAATTAATAATTTGAAATAAATAAGATTTAAACTATAATTTTGGAAAGCTGAATGAAAATTCTGTTCCATTTATTTTGTAACTATCGTAATTAAAAGGTGAAGATAATCTTTTATATATAAGTTTAAAATAAATTTCATTTTGTATAAAATGAAGTTCTTTTGTGTTTTCTTTTAGGTTACTATTAATTGTAAAATAAAAAGTACAAAATTCTCATTCTGTTTTCCAAAAAAAAAAAACACATTCCAAGAATTAAAATAAGTCAAAAAAGTCCACTACTTTAAGGGAAATTATTAATTTAGACTTGTTAAAAGAATTAAAATTTGAAATCTTGTATGATTTTAAATAATATTTTTTTGGGAAAGATGACTGAAATTTTTGTTACATTTATTTTGGAACAAATAGTAGATTGAAAACAGACATTAACTAGAAAGTTGAAAAAAAGTAAATTATTAGTTTGTGTAAAAAGTTATTGAATTTTATCGAGTTTTTAACAATTTCGTATCAATAAAAAATAAAGTACAAAATTAAAATTGGATATGGCTTCTTTGGATTGGTATAAAAAAATAGTAATAAAAATTTTTCGTTCGATAAAATATTTACTCTAATTAACATTTCATCTTTGATAATAAAGTTACGTAAAAATATAACCAACACTATTCAACACAAAAAATCTTGAGGATATTCTATTTGTTATCAATAGAAGTATTTTTGAAAACACTCCAGTTAAGAAAAAAGGTTTTTTTTTTTTTTTTTTTTTTTTGTGGGGGGCGTAAGGTAGAAAGAGTTTAAATAACTTGGAAAGGAATTTTAACTTGATTTCAATTTGAGATATTTACTTTAATAGATTATAACGAAATGTTTTAAAAATGCAAACTGATCCTATAAAACTCAAATATTGAAAAAAAAAAAAAAAAAAAAATTACTAATGAGAAATATATATATTCCTAGGTTTTAAGAGTTTAAAGAAATCAAGTAAAATCTTTTATTGTACTTGCTTCTTTTTGATTATTGTAAAACTAATGGAAGTCTACTAGATTTTTCCAGATTTTAAAATAATCGAACAAAATTTAAGAATTTTACTCAAATATTTGGAATTCTGACAAACATAACGATAATATGGCCAAGTGTCGTCAAGTATTGTTGAGTGTCATCAAGTGCCTAACTTTTCTTGAGATTTTTTGTTTTTTATGTTAAGTTTTCTATGTTTTTTTGAGGTTTTCTATTTTATTTCTGAAGTGTTCTAGGTTTTTTTTTTTTACTTTTTGAAATAAACAGAAAATTTTAATAAATTTTCTGTTTATTTCCAAAAGTAAAAAAAAAACGAAAATCTATTGATTTTCCTAATAAATAGAAAACTCAAAAAAACCTAAAATCAATTGATTTTACAAATAAACAGAAAACTCAAAAAAAATCTAACTGTGATTTTCCATAATCAAAAGAATAAGATAATATAAAAGATTTTACTCAATTCTTTTAAATTTTGGAAAACAGACTACAAAAGATATTTAAAAGTGAAGGAATTAACTTCAATTTTTAAAACTCAGAAATTTTACAAATTATTTTAATAGATAATATTATGTTTATTAACAAGGATAAATAAAAATTTTGTAAATTATGTAAAAAAGCAAACCAATTGATATCATTGAAAGTTTGAATCATTTTCAATGAAATTGCCAAGCATATGAAAATTATTTTAGAATTGGGATATATGAATTAAAACTATTTTATATTTCTAATATTATAAAAAAACATAATTCTTACTATTTTTGATATTATTTTAAAAAAAGAAAGATATTCATCATATTTATTAGTATTATTTGGTAATAAATTTATTTTGGGGTCTTTTAAAAAATTTATAAATAATAATTTAGGAATTAGGGCAAATAAGAGGAATCAAAAACTCCTCCGTTAAAAAATAAATAAAAAAAAATAAATAAAATTTTTTTAAGCACTTCAATAGATTATTTTTTATATAAGCTCATCCATTGTAAAAAAATATCAAAATGAGCTTATTCTAATTTTGAACTTATTATAAATCTATATAAAAATTAAAAAATTATATTAATAAAAAAATCAAAATAGCCTTGTTATAGATGTATATTTTGATTAAAATATAATTCCTTTTCATTTTTTTTTATTATTGTGGGGTACAGTGTCTATTTGTCTAAATATGATATTCTAATTTTATTATAGTCGTTTCTGCTATTAATGTATAAAATTTCAACAAAATTTAAGGATCAATAAAAATCTCAAATTAAAGACACAAAATTCAAATTCTAGTAAAATTAATTATGTAAACAAATATTCCAAAACAATGTGCTTTAATTGAAGGTTTTTTTGTACATAAAATTTCTTTGAAAGTTTGTGCCGAAAATTGGAACTGATTATAAGACAGTGTTGGGATATATATAAAAAATCATATGTTCTTATAAGGTGATTTAGTTTGATCTTCAAAAGAAGAACAAAATAAAAATTACTTTTTTTTAATCATATTATCAATCCTTTTTTTTAGCTTTTTTTTAGAATAGGTGTGTCATAGCTTAAATTTTAATTCATATATATATATATATATATATAGTAACTTTCCATGGTATACGTGACTTGATTTGTTTTTTCTTTATACTAAATCATTCAATTATAAAAAAAAATAATTGAAATTTAAAAAGAAAAATTGGCTGTTAAATATGGACAATCTCTCTTTAGTTTTAGATTAAATAAAGTGGTTTTTTTAGATTTAAAAAATATAGGAAAATTTTCAAACTTTTATTGGTATTTTAAATTTAAATAAAAAAAATCTCACTTGATATCGTTTTTAAACGAATCTATTATTTAAATTTTTATATTTTTTATTTCACTGACTAATTTTTTTTTTGATTACACATTTTTATCATCGATGTGTTTTCTTAGGGTGTGTTGGTTACTAAATCAATAGGAAATAGGCAGATTAATGAAGAAAAAGAATCAAAACTTACCCCATTCAAATTTTAAATTCAAATAATAAACATTAAATAAATAAATTCTATTTTTTTAAAGATGGTTTGATAAACTGTTGATGTGGCTATTTTTGGTCTTTTAAAATCCATTCAAACTTTTAAATGATAAATTATATTGTTAATTATAAAAAATTATATATATATATATATATATATATATAATAGTAACATCATAATAAAATAGTAATTATTTACTACATTCAACAAAGTACTTTTAATATTGATCAAAAAATTTCAGTGGAAATTTTCAAAAATTACCTGGGAAACAAGAATTTTTTGAGGGTAGAAAATGAAAAAGTAGGAAAAAAATCAACTGACAATACAAGGTACATGGATTTTATTAGGATTAATCACTTAATTTTTGATTGTTTTCCTTATATAAAAAGTTATCAAGTATAATTTTAGTTAAAAATCTGCTACAAATTTTATACAACCCTTAATACTTTGAAGAAATTGTCTTTCTAATTAAAATCTTTTTGACTACAGTCAGTTTCAAATTTAAGGCACAAACTTTCATCAAAATTGAAGGCACAATAAAAATCCCAAATTAAGGCACAAAATTTGGAATTTTTAATTTTTAATTTTTACAAATTATTTTACTAAAATCCAAAATTTTGTGCCTTAATTTGAGATTTTTATTGTGCCTTCAATTTTGATGAAAGTTTGTGCCTTAAAAGTGAAACTGACTGTATTATAAAATGGAATACTTATTCGTGGAAATATTTTCAAAATTATTAGTGGGTCCAATTCTTGAGATAATTTTCAGATTTTCTCTCGGTTAATGTGTATATCTAATCTTGATTACTGGTTCATTTGACTGTTCTAGAGTTGCGTAGAGTCTCATCGCGTACTGTATTATGTCTTTTTTTTTCTTTAATATTTGAAATTAAGGAAGAAAATGTATAAATTTACTTTTTATTTCTAAAATTAAAAAAAAGTTAAATTCGGTCTTCAGAAAATCAAACAATAACTACACAATCAAAAATTTTACTTAATTCATTGAAATTCGGGAAAATATAAAGGCCAATGGCAGAATTTTTAGTACTCTTTCTTGACTAAAAAAAAAAAAAAAGAGAGAGATTTTTTCATTTTTTCTACTTTGAAAAAAACTATTTTTTTAACAATTTAAAAAGGAATTTTACATTATATTTTTGCTATTTAATAAAGAAATAAACAAAAAATAATGGTAAATATATTTTTTTAAATAAAAATAAAGAAAATAATTAAATTTACTATATTTGGTGATAAAAAAATCAAAAGAAAAAAAACTGTTCATAAATTCCTTCCAAATAAATACTACTGAACTTGAAAAATTAAAAAAAATTACATTTATTTGAAAACAACTGATTTAACTCACAATATAAATAGATAAATATATGTTAAGTGGTCTTCTCTTTTGAAAAAAGGAAAAATTTTAAAATATTTTATTGGTAATATTCTCTCGTTACTTTTGTCGATGTCAAGTCACAAAAAATTCTGATCGACAAAGAAACCTAAAAAAGAAAATTTTTTTTGTGAGATCAAATTTTTCCAGTGAGATTATTTTTTTTCCAAAATAAGACTAATATATTCATTTCATTTCTTACCTTATAAAAAAATTTACCTTTTTTATCCTCATTATCATTATTATTACATAAGAAATAGTCTTTATTACAGTCAATTCCACTTTTAAGGCCCAAACTATCAACGATATTTGTGGCTGAAAAAACTCTCAAAATAAGGAACAAATTTTGTAATTATTTTTTTTACACTTTATTTTACCAATATCTGAATTTTGTGCCTTAATCTGAGATTTTTATTATGCCTTAAATTTCGTTGAAATTTTGGGCCTTAAAAGTGAAATTGACTGTAGTACGAATTACAATAAAAGATTTATTTTTAATTTTTTGAGATAATACTTTTGATTAATCAAAAAAAAATGATTTATTTGAATATTTGAAAGGGTATTGGTAATCTTTTTAAGGGCGGTGATTATAAGCATTAAAGTTTGAAAGAAATTGCCAAATTGTAATCCTGAAACCACTATTTTGTTATAAAATTAAAATTGATTTATCAAAATAAAATTTTCTTGAAGATATTTGGGAATTTTGTAATTTTATCCTCAAAATTCAAAATAAATTTTCAAACATTTTTAAAGATTATTAAAATTGTTAAAATGATTCTCTAGAATAAGAAGAAACAATTTGTTAAAAAAATTTTTTAAATTGAAGCTTATTTTGCAATTTTTTTTTATTTTAATTTTTTTATAAAAATTAGAAAATGAATTGTTTTCAAAAATTTTTTAAAAATAATTGATCTAAATTTAATTGTTAAAATGTTGTATAACCTTTTTTGACTTTTTATTTATTATGTCACGGGCACTTAAGATTGGTTTTATTGATCTTATATTTAAATTGAAATATTAATGATTAAAACAAAACACAAAATAGAAACATTTTATTTCAGAATCAACACGTTCGAACATAAAACTAAAAAATTTTTTCCCGGTTTTCAAGAATTAACTTATTTTTTAATAAAACTAATTGATTACTTTTTTTGGTTTTATATTGGGAATATGTGAATATTAGATTTAAAAAAAAATCTCCAATTCATAAATTATTTAAAGGGGGTTAACTCATCCATTTTGTAAACCAAAACTATAAATTAAAAAAAAAAATCAAGATTTTAAATAGATTTCTTCGTATTTTTAAAAAATATTAAATCCTTAAAGATAAAAAATTAATATTATTCATTAAAAATAATAGAATTTTCATATTTTCAAAAAAATGAAATAAAAAATATACTAAACTAAATTATTTTGATTTTAAAGTTTTTTTTTTTTTACAATGATTTGGCTAAACTTTAAAAATTTTGTGTTTTTATTAATAATCAAAAAAAAAATACAATATTTTTTTTTACTCTTTTCTTTTTTTTTCTATTAAATCACTCACTAATTTGGAAAAATAGTGAAACATGGTTTTTAATTGGGAAAATTTCCGAAAATGAACAGTAAAACCAATAAAAGAAGAAACCAATTAACTTCAAATAATAGCCCATTATATTATTTTCAATCAATCCAACAAATACAATTTAAATCTACTTGATTTATCGAAATTGTTTGTGTGGTTTTGGAGATCTCAAAAATAGTCAATTTTTTGTACAAATTTTTAATAATTGATCAATCAAAGAAAAGCTCTTACCAAAAGATAGTATTTAAAAAACTGTTATAGATCTGAATCCTTCAGTTTGTATTTATTTATTTATTTATTCTTTTTTAATTGATCTTACTTTGAATTTTCAGTAAGGTTCCCAATTAAATACCCTGTTGAACTTTTTTTCCTGTTTCTATTTTTTTCCAAAACTGTTACATTGAAATAAAACTGCTTTTTTTAATTTTATGAAATCAACAAAAACGAATTATTTATTGTTTTTTGAAAAAAGAATTAAAAAGTTAACTCTGGTTACTCTAACATGATCAATTTGAGATATCTCAGCTCATGATCCAGAAAGAGATATTCCTTTGTTTCTTGTAAAAAAAATAATGATAATTTTCGCGAAGTGTTTCAATTTTTATTTAAAAATTATTTAACAAAAAAAAACATTTTGAATAAAAGCAAAATAATTGAAAATAAAAAAGGTATTTTATTTTTTTAAAGTTATTTAAAATTAAAGTTCAAAAATCAATATTTTTTGTTGACAAAATCAGTAAAAGGAACTTTTAAGTGAGATCAAAGTATAAAAATTCAAAAAAAATTAAAGAAACATTAATAAATTAAAAATTATATAAAAACAAATATTCAAAAAAGGAAACCAAGTATTGTTTGGAATCATTAATAGCAGGATTGTACTGCCCGGATATAGCACAAGTTAGGTTAATAAGAAAGGGTCTCAAACCAAAGTTGAATATTTTCTTTTTCTTTTTTTTTTTTTTTAAAATCAATTAAAAAAAAAAAAAAAAATTGAAAAAGAAAAAAATAAGAACTATTAATTATAAATTAAATGTTATGTGAATTAACAAATAATAAATTATTAATATTATTTTTTAATTTTTTTTTTAACAGAGAATTTTTATGAGTTTGTTTTTTTTTTTTTTTTTTTTTTTTTTTTTGTTGTAAAAGTTTTGTTTTTCTCAATAAATATTTCCAAAAGATGATTAATGCTTAATTTTGTTCATTTTTGAACAATTTAGATGCAAAATTTACATCAAAAACAAAATTATTTCTTTTGTTTTGAGGGTTAAGTAAAGATTGCAATTTCTCTTGATCAAAGCAATTTTTGAGTTTGCTTATTTCATTTTTGAGCTGTTGGTTTTCATCAACAAGTCCACCAAGTTTGTTTTCAACCTTAATGTTATCGCTTTTTATGATCCCCACTTGCTTCTCAAGAAAGTCTGTATATTTCTTTTTCTTGTTTCTTGCGTTTCTGGCACACACACGGTCTCTGGCACGTTTACGTTGTAGTCTTTGTTCAGAAGACAAATTCTCAAGTTCAGTTTTGTTCATCTTACGGAGCAAAATCCTTTCGTCTTCTTTCATTAAAGACTCTGGGATTGTTGAGTGCTTTTTAAGAAACCTTCTTGCTTCTGCAAGAACCCAATCAAGATCTTCAATACTTAGAATTTGATTCGAAAAATCGGAATTCAAGTCAAACGCGGCAGTAATATCGGAAGGTCGATTACTCTTTTTTTGGTTTTGGTTAGATGCACTGTTCATGTCTTTTTGCTTTTTTTTGTTTCTGGTAGTGCGTTTGCTGTTGCTGTTTCTGTTTCGGTTGCTGTTATACCTTTTTTTTTTCATATTACTGGTCTTCCTTGATCGATCAGAACGAGTAGAGCGTGTGGAGCGGGTAGTTCTGGTCGAGCGAGTAGAATGTAAATTGTTCATCTTGTTTGAATCGTTCCAAAGACTTTTTTGCCTTGAGAGAGCATCCATTCTTGTAGTGTTTGAAGTCTTTCTTGACTCGGATTCTTGCACTTGAGACACAGTTGACGTGGAAGCAGAAGCGGTCGTGGGATTAGAATCAGAAGCGGAGACGAGGGTGGAAGTGGGTTTTTTTTTTTTGGATGAAGAAAAAAAATCTTTTTGTTTTTTAGTTTTTTGTGTGAAATTTTTTTTTAAATTTTTTTTCATTAATTTTACAGACTTGGGCTTTTCATTCAGATTTACATTTAATTGTTGAAGATCATCACTTTTTTCAATGTTACCAAGCTCACAATCGAGATTTGGTACATTAATTTCAGAGACTTCTCTTACGAGATCAACACTTGACATTGGGAATTCAAAGTCAATTGTGTCTGGACAAAATAAACAGTTTTCAAGATTAGCTTCACAATCGAAAGCTTGATCTATCCAAGTGTTAAGAAGATCGTTGTTTCGAGCAGAAAGATCTTGGCTTTTTGATTCGGAAACGGTTTCTAATGTATTATTAAGATATGGTGTTTCTTTCATCATTTCGTCCATTAAGTTATCACTTGAGTTGAAGAGGAAAAAAGAATCTAGTTCATTAAAGTCTTCATGAGTGAAATGTAAATTCATAAAATAAAAAAAAAGTGTAAAAAAAAAAAAATTTTAGAAAAAAACTGAATCACACAAAAATTAAAAAAAAACAAAAAAAAAAAAAATGATTAAACATTTTCATCGTTAGGTTATCATTTATTTCTTCCTTAATTTTCCCACACATCTTAATTCTTGTAAAATTCATCCTTTTGGAAATTTCTCAAAAAATTGAGTTGGTGGTTTTTCTGTTTTTATTTTTTCTTTGGAGAATGATTGAAAAAAAAAAAATCGATCTAAACATACATTTGCACCGAAACACTCTCAATTTTGATGAAAGGTTGACTTTTTTTAGAATTTTTTTTTTTTCAATGAATATACAGTTAAAATTCTTCACCTATAATCTGGGAGACAAAAATCTGAACTCTTTTCAAGAAAGTTTAAATAAATTTTCTTAATCTTCGATAAGAAAACTAAATCAAGAGTTTTTTTCGACACTTTTAGTGTTGTTTTCTTTTCTCTCCTCAGAAAAACAATAGAGTTTGGAATAACAGACACCAGAAGAAGAGTAAAAACTGAACCAAAAGATCAGACAAAATGGTTATTCGGTTTAAAGGAAGAAAATTCGTTTCAGAGATTTCCAAAAGCAAACTTTTGATTATGAATTTTATGCTTAAAAATTCCCAACGTCTCTTTCTGATATTCTTTTAAGGTCGTGAAAAAAACTTTAAAGGAAACACCAGTGGGGATTTGTATTGATTTTTTAAACACTTTAAGATTATTAGAACTCTAATTCGGAATTTAATATAACATAATAATTGCAAAATTAGACAAAAATATTTTGTTTCAAAACAATAAAATTATTCATGAATGGAATTGTAATGAACTAGATTGAACGATTTCTAGAACAATAACCGAAAGGCTAACCAAGAGGAGGATTGGTAAGAAACAAAAAGACTACTGTAGTCAAAATCAAGCGTTCAAAAAAATTTAAAGCGTGCTTCAAAATAAATAGCGTGTTTTTTTTTTTTTTTTGACATAGAAGACCTATACATTAACCAATCAAATGAAAATGATAATAACCCCTAAAAAAATATGGGAAAGGTTTCTTAAAGTTCTCCTATTTAAAAAGAAATTCTAAAAATGAAGGATCAAATTGTAGCTCAAAAAAGAGAGTTAATTTTTAAGAAAATTTTTATCATCAAAAAAACAAAAAATTTCAAAAAAAGTGAGAATTTTCTGGACAATTTTCAACTATTTGCATTAATAATTTAAAATTTTTCTGAAAATATATAGATCTTTACTTTCAAAATTGATTTGAACTTAGGTATACTATTTGATACCAAATTGAATGTTACCTTGGTACAAGAAGAAAAAAAAGCAAGGATCATATTTTGAATCACAGATTAAAGTCTTTGTGTACACATCATTTTGATCATTGTATTTATATTTTTTATTGATTTTCAAATGTTCCCCAACAATAATAAATATTTTTAAACCAATAAAACTCAATCAAACAATTAAAAAGTTTCGTCAACCCAAAGAGTAATAAAATAAAACAAAAAAATCAATACATACAGTTTTTATTTAATCAATAAATTATTATTACACATCGCTATGATGAAAAAAAATTTTACACAAAAAAAGTAAATATTTGCTAATTGTTCACTTTTTATAAACTTGCCTTCTAAAAAACACTAGTAATAATAAGATATCCCCTATGATCATTAATTATTTTGAAAGATAATCTATAATTTAAGTTTGAACAAAAATAATTTTTCAGGTTTAATTAACATTTTTTTTAAAGTTAATAGCTATAAATTTGAAAAAAAATTTCTTCACTTTTAAATGGTTATTTTATTTGATTTCAAAAAATCTTATATATGATAAACCTCTTTCAAATGGGGAATAAATTATTTCGACTACTAAAGAATTATGTATTGCTTTAGCTTGAAAAACAATATTTTTAGCTTGTTGTTTAGTTTTTTGTTAATTTTTGAAATAAAATGAAAATATAATATATTTTCAGTTTATTTCAAAAAGTTAAAAAAAACTTTGTTCAATTCTGTTTAGGTTATCTAGAATTTAAAAGAATTAAGTAAAATTAAAGATTTTTTTCCATTATTTTGTATTTTGGAATAGATAGACATTAGATGACAATCTACATTTCTTTACGTACACCTTTATTAGATTTTCCAGTATTTAGAGAATAGAGAGTAAAATCAAAGATTTAACTCAATTCCTTTGAATCCTGAAAAACCAAGGAGACATATATTTATCTTGATATATTTTTTCTATCTATACATCAGCTTTATATGTAAAGTTCGTTATTTTCAAAACTATTCGTTATTTTCTATTTATTGAAATATCTCATTTTGAGTTAAATTATTATTTCATCCACCCGGGTTAATTTAAATTTTCTACCCCAAAAAAACACCTTTTTTTTCTCAACTAGAGACTTTAAAAAAATCATGTTACTACATGCAATATTAAATAAAATAACATGAAGAATTTGAAGTTAAGGGATTTTTATTATTTATAAATAAACTTTATTATCAACATCTGAAGGTTAATTAGAATATTAACTTTGTTCAACTCACAATTTTCAATTTTTTTTTTCATACTAGTGCTTTGTAAAAAATTATAATTTAATTTTTCAGAGTTTTTTTAAAAACAATTTTTAAAATTTAAAAACTAAGGAAAGTATTTATGTACCCCCCGGAAAAGGAACTTGTTAGTCTATTTAATATTTGGAAGGATAACAAATAACATATAATGTACCATTAAGTATATTTTACACTTTTTTTTTTTTTTTTTTTTTTTTTAATTTTTGAAGAATTATTTTGGAATTTCCAATTTCTGTTTATTTACCAAAGAATTTTCTTTCATTTTTAAATAAACCAAATTCAAAAGATTTGGAAACATTTTAAACCGTAAAAAGAATAATAATACTTAAATTTTGATTCAATTTGGAAATAATTTTGATTTTATTTACTATTTTTTTATTTTTTGTCCTTTCTGTTTTGTTTTACTTTATTTCTTTTCGTAGATCTGGGAATTTTTTCCCCAATAATTGATATAAAAATTATGTTGTGTTTGTTTAAATAGAAAAAACAGATAGAATTAATTGATGGTTTCTTACTTTTGATCGATCAATAATGAAGGTAAATTTTCAACAAATTTTCCAATATATTTTTTTAAAAGAAATATATGAAACCACCAAAGAATATCTTCTGACCAACATGACTCAACACACAATTAGGAAAAATAAGCCCAAGACAAAATAAAACCCACCAGCAAATACATTTAAACCAAAAAACTTGAGGTCTCTCATAACAATTTTATTAAACCTCTTTTTTTTCCCACTCTTAATTCAAATCTTCCTATCACTATTTCCCCCACCTCTTCATTTTTTATTCATTTTTTTATTCTTTTTTTTTTTTTTTTAGAAAAACGAATCAAGATTCAAATACTTCTGATAACTATATCTAATTTTTACTTCTTTAAATGAGAATTATCAAATGTAGTCTTTCAAAATTTTCTCTTCAACAGATTAGATGAGGATTCATCTTACCCTTATCAATACATTCAATACATTTTTTTGTTTAGCCAGTTTCAACATTTTTGAACACATCGATTTTTTTTTCTTATTATATTTTTACTTTTATTTGGATAAAAAATGAATAAATATGAATATATTAATAATAGTGAAGATAACCACAATTTATTATTAGATTTGGAAAAATACAATACACTGGGTTTCTTTTTACTTTTTTTTGGATTTTAAGTGTTTATAAATTTTGGGAATTTTTTTTTAAAAGAGAATTTTACTGAATACAACCAATATATTGACAAGTTGTACGACTCTTGTGACCCTAAAAGAATATTATCACCAATAATTAAAAAATAAAAAAATTTATCAAAAAAACTTTTAACAATTAAGAAAGAATTTTTTAACTTTAGTAGTAGGAAAAAATAAAAATGAAAAAAAAAGTTAGACACAAATACTACCTTTAATAACATTTCCGCTTAATAATACATTTATTCACAATATCATAAAAATCACATAATTTAACATTCTTGAGACTATTATATTTATTATTTTTAATAGTAATAACTTTTTAAAAGTCTCTAGTTGAGAAAAAAAGTTATTGTTTTTTTGTGGGAAATAATTTCAAATAAATGTTGAAATGAATTTTAATTTAATTCTACTTGAAGTTATTTACTTTGATAGATAAATACTAATTGTCTTGTAAATGCAGCACCCATCTACTAAAACTACAATAAATGGAAAAAAACCCTCTGATAAATAAATACGTACTAGGCTTTCCAGAACTCAAAAGAATTAAGTAAAAATATTTGATTTCACTTTATTCTTTCAAATTTCCGAAAAGCGAATGAATGTCATAATCATACAGTGCAGTATCTAACTTTTCCAAAATTCAAAAGAATAACATAATATCAAAGATTTTACTCGATTATTTCAAAACCTAGGAAAACCTAAAGAAAAATGTCCAAGACTTTATTTACTTTATGAAATAAACCCAAAATTTTGTAATTTTTCTGTTTATTTAAAAAATTAAAAAAAACCTAATAGAAGTGTGCTAGGTTTTCCAGAATTCAAAAGAATCGTGTAAAATCTAGATGATTTTACTCGATTCTTTTGAACCCTGGAAAACCTAACGGAAAAATCAAATATATATATATATATATATATATATATATATATATCCATTTAAAATAATAAATAATTCCTTAAAAGTCTAAAGAAGACGACTACCCATTTGAAAGATATTTATTAAATTTAAGATACTTTGTAAACATAATAAAATGGCATCTAACTGTGAAAAAAATTTTTTTCAAATTTTTTACTATTAAATTTCAAAAAAATAAAAAGAGAACCTGGAAATTTGAATTTTTCAACTTTAATTGGTTAAAATATCTTGAAAAATAATTATCGATCTAAAATCTTGTATTAACTCATCATATCTATTCTAAGTAAAGTTATCAAAAAGTAAAAAATTCCTCAATTTTTACTTTTTTTTGAAAAATTGTTTTCATCATTGTACATTAATTTAAAAACTTTGTTTCAGTAAAATTGTTCCATTTTTTTTTTTCATATATCAATTATTTTTTACGACTATACCTTAAAAGAATGAATAAGAAATAAGTGGACAAATATAAAAATTTTTTCTGTCAAAGTGGGACAAAGTTTTTTTTAAAAATATCAATTATTATTTATAAATAACCTTTGAAGAACAAATAAGATATAAGTAGAATAATACATATCAAAGGAAAGTTGATACCCGTCTAGAATAAAACTAATAAAATTATATATATTTTCTTTGAAATAGAAAAACTCAAATTTCTTAGTTCCCAATTGAGAAAAACTAACAATTTTCATTTTATAATTTATTGAAGATCAAATAAAATTACATTATAAATCAATATTACTTTATACAATTATTTTCACAGTTTTAGTAACCTAATAATAACACGTTTCTACCGAGTGACTCTAGATCTTGCAATAGCAATAAAAAAAATTGCAAAAGAATTTGATTAAAAAAAAAAAAAAAAAAAAAAACAAAAAAGTGAAAAAATGATTTCAATTTTGAAAATTTTCAAAATAAATTTATTCTTCTAATATCCATTGCAAACCCTTAGACACATATAATTCTCTAATCACAATTGGCACCCTTTAACTAGAAAATAGGTTTTTTTTTTTTTTTACAACTAACAAGTCATTCTTTATAAGATAATTTTATAATTAGAATAAAAGTTTTCACAATTTTTTTTTGTAATGTTTGATTAGAAAAACAAATATTTATCATTATAAAATTTTTTTTTGATAAAAAAAAAAAGATTATTTTTAATTCACGGGTTTAACTTTTCTTACTGTTTTACAGATTTTATTTTTAGATATGTTTGAAAAATTGCAAACAAAAAAAATAACAAAAAAAAAAAATAAACAAAAATAGAAGATTTCTAATTAACAGTCAATTTAATATTTTCTCTAAACATCAATTTTTTTTATTTGAAGTTAGATTAAATTTTTTTCCTATTTGTGACCAAACATTGTTTATAGGTCTTTTTTTGTTTGGTCTTTTAAAAATTTTTACCAATCCTGTTTTGTTGGATATTAATATTGAATTTTCGGTAAAGTAAATGTCTGAAAGCGGAGAATATGATAATTTTCTTTTGAAAATTGGATAATAAATTAATTGATCATTTTCTTCATCAAATTCTGGAATTTCTTGATATTTGTATAATTTTTTATTTCTTGATCTTTGCTTTTTTTTCGTTTTTTTTATTGATTTTTTTTTATTTAATTCCAAAATTTGATTTTTTGGCTTTTTTTCCACTTCAAAGATACATAACAAACCATCTTCTCCAACAGAACCAAACCGAATAAAATTTCTTCTTAAATTTTTAGTAAAGCCATTTCCATTCTCTTCTTTATTTTCAATGTTTGGTTTTGATCCATTTTGTTTTACATTGCAAGTATTCCTCTCATGTTTATTTTTATTTTTATTTTTTTCATTTTCATTTTCATTTTCATTTTCATTTTCATTTTCATTTTCATTTTCATTTTCATTTTTGTTTTTGTTTTTGTTTTTGTTTTTGTTTTCGTTTTTGTTTTCCTCTTCCAGTGTTATTTCCTTTCCTTGTCCCTGCATTTGATTAGTTTCATTTCCCCTCCTCTCTTCTTTTTTATTCCCATTTAGTTTCTCCTTTGAATTTCTATCTTGGGTTAAACTGTTTGATTGTATTTCAAGCTTTTGATTTGAATTTATTTCATCATTCTTATTTTTTTGTTGATTTTCTTTTTTTTTTGATTTTCTTTTTTTATTTACTTTTATATTTGAGTTATTTTTTTTTGATTTTTTTTTATTTGAAAATATTTCAATATGTTGATAATAAGTATCAAACTTTACAGATTTAACCCAATTCTGATGCCCTAAACATCTTGCCATTATAGATTTATTTTTAACATCCCATAAACACACAATATCATCTTCACCACCAGTTAAAATATATTTATCATCGTTCGACCAAGATAAGCATGTAAAACCACCAAACAAGGATTTAAAACACGAATAAATTAAGATCCGATCAATATTAAATATATTAAAATACCCAGCTTTATCTACAGTTGCAATTTTATCACCTTGATGCGAAAATTGAAAATATTTGATATGATATTTACCACAATTAAAAACACCAATGGGGTTTGTTTTTTTCTCTTCATTATAAATGAAATGAAATCTATTTAATATTTAGATTTTTATGGATTGTGTAAATTATATTTAATAATGAAAAAAGATATTTAATTTTATTCATAATTTTTGAAAGGGAAATGAAAAGGTGCTTATAATATCCTTTTCTTACTTTTTTAACAAGTGATTTTAAAAAAGTGCGATTTAAAAATTTTAAAATATATAATTAAAATCAGATGATTGAAGTTTGTTGACCATTTTAAAAATAATTTTGAAACAGTTTGATCACACTTTTTGAAAAATAACTATATGAAATATTTTTCTTTTTTTCCTTTTTTTCCAATGATGATTTTACTTTATATTGGGAAGAAGAGTTATTACGAAAAAGATCAAGTGATTACTGACTAATACCGAGATACCAAAATATGAAAGTATTATCAAATTGGAAATAAAAAAGAAAAAGCAAACTTAAAAAAAAACCAAGTGTTAAAAAAAAAACTCAAGATCAAAAAGAAAAAAGAAATGAAAACAATAAAAACAACTACCTTCCAACTCAACAGACAAACCAACCATCAAACTAAACTATTTTAGTCAAAAAGTTAATGGGTGTGATTTTGAGTGAACAGATTATAATTATAACATCTTTTTTTTCCTTTTTTTCCTTTTTATCAATTGCTTCTTAAAAAAAATCCTTTATACCTTTATATATATATATATATATATATATTAACTTGCTTCTTCTTTTTTCTTCTTCTTCTTTTCTCTTTTTTCTTTTTGTTTTTTCAGCCAATAAAAAACTTGGAACTCGACTGATTCTAAAATATTGTTTTTTCTTATCATCTAAATTACCAAATTACCATGAGTAATCAAGTGATGTAAGAGGATCTTTGATCTCTCCATTCTTTTTTATGAAAAAAAAAACTTTGGTAAAATTTTAATTTTGAAATTTATAAGAAAAAATTTTTTTGAAAATATAGAAATGAATGAACAACTGAATAATTTTTAAGAAACTATCGCATATCTATATTTTGGTGTGTTTTTATGGTATTGCCCCCCCCTGTAAAATAATTTTTACCAGAGATAGTCCAATCAATATGTCTTTCGCTACAATTTCAGTATTTTTTATTTTTTCTAATTTCCAGTAATTGACACCAAAAATAATATTGGCGTTTATGTTATTATTAAAAATTGATTGGGAATTGTTGATCAATAAACTAATAAAGAAAAAAATTCAAAGATAAAAGTCTGAAACATTTTTTGTTTATTGTGAAAACATAGAATTGAAAATCTATTAATTTGGAATTGAATGAAGAGTTACTTATTGAAATTTGAATTTAACATGGTTAAAAAAGTTTAGATACTTGGTTTTTTGATCATAAGAGATTGATACAAAATAGATTTGTAATAAAAAACTAAATGTCTTGAAATACTACAATTGTTCGAAAAATAAGAAGGTATTTTTTTTTTTTGGAATAATTTTTTTGGAAAACAAATATTTCAATTTCGAATTCTAAAGGATAAAAATGGAATTCAGGGGAAGAGTAAGACTGGAAAATCGTGTTTAATTGCTTTTTTTGAAATGAAATTTTTCCTTCAAAAATTAAATCCATAATAGAAATCGGGGATTTGGTACTCATTTTCATTCATGAGATTTACTTTTTGAGATTATTTATTACCAATTGGGTTTCAAAAATTACAAATACACATCAGGAATAAAACTGTTTGTAGCTTGAATGTTTGGTAGTAATTATATTTTATCTTTTTTTAGTTGAAGAAAAGAACAAAAAAGAGAAATTTATTTTCTCAAACCCATAGCAAGAATAGTTTAATTTCAATTTTGGTTTTAAAATTGTTTTATTTAGGTGGAGTATGTTCCACTCGGTACAAAAAAACAGGAGTTGTATTTTTTCAAGAAAAAAATTTTGAAGAAATTTCATTTTTACAAAAAATAAAATGGTTTTTGTTATTTATTCGAATTTTGGAAGAAAAACCAGTAAACTCAAACCCTTATTGGCTGATCTTTAAATGATTTTGATTTTAGTAACTACAAAATAATTAAATGTTGAAAATATTTTATTTTTTTTCGATTTTAAGCAAAAGATTATGGGGGTTTGTCGAACTCAAATAGTGAATTGGGGGTTGGTTTTAACAATAATCTAATCAAATTTAGTGGTATATATTCATTAAAACAAATTCTTTAAAAAAAAAAACTTTTTCCCCGTATATTAAGACATATAATGATTAGGAAACAAAAAAAAATTACTAATTCCTAAACAAAGGCTGGATTAGAAAATAGGTTGTTTTGGAACGAAAATAGTACTTTTATTATTTTTTTACTATTTGATAAATTATAAACTAAAATTCAAAATTTCCCATACAGTTAAAACGGTTCAAACAATAATAATAATACAACTTCATTCAAATTCGATATAATTTTGATTTTTGCAAAATATGATAATCATTTTTTCCTCTTTTTAGTTTTTTGTTTTCATTTTTTAATTTGAATTACATAACTTGTTTTGTTCCTTCGAAATATTTTTTTCAATGATAGTTATCCGATTAAAGTAGAGCTCTTTTAAAATAGAAGAACTGAGATAAAATCAGCTGATAGTATCTAACCATTTTATCGATCAATATTCCTAATAGAATTTCAACACATATACCAATGCATTTTTTAGTTTTGCTCATCTCCCAAATTTTTATCCCACCGATAATTTATTTGTATTGATAATTTTTTATTTTTTTATTTCTAAAGTATTGTAATTTATAAACAATTGTTAACATTTCAATTAGTAAATGATTCTAATTTGATATTTCTTCTGGAATTGATTAAATAAGATTTTTTTTTTTTTTTCAAAAATTGAATTTTGTTGTGTTAAAATTTTTGAATTGAATTTTCCATTCAATATTTCCAAATTAATTTTTCTTCTCAAACATTTTGAAAGAAATGAAATCTTTTTGAAAAACAACATATTTAAATCTATAAAAACACTGCAATAAAAATAAAAGGAAAAAAGGAAATGAAGAAGAAAGAAAGAAAGAAAAAGAAGAAGAAGAAGAAAAGAAAAAGATAATTGCTTACTCATTTTGGTTCTTAAATTTCAAATCAAATCTTTTTGGATCTTTTCTTACAATTGAAAATATCCATATTCTACCTTTAATATCAGATGCAGCAATTTCTAAATTTTCATTTGGTAAAAATTGAACCATCGTAAATGGAGTTTTTGTAATTGTATTGTCAATATTTATATTATATATTTTGTTTTCAGTTTGATCAATTAAAAAAATATGATTATTTTGAAGAAGAACTGCAACAATTATATTTTTATGTTGTATTTGTTCTTTAATTTGGAAATGAAGAATTGGAATTTTTATATTATATATTCTTTTCGGGGTTATTGATCCCGATTCATAGTCGAATTTTAAAAAATAGTTTTTATAATTAAAGTAAATATTCGTATATGGTTCAAAGTGTTTTTTTCTTTTCTTTTTATTATCATCAATTAATACTTGATTTATTCCAAGATAAGTTTCTGACTATAAGGTTTTATAAATTGAAATAGAAAAATAGAAAAGTTATAAAAAATTTAGTAAATAAAAAATAAAACATAACAAAAAATGAACACTCAAATATCAATATATTGTATTTAAAGGGTGAATAACTTTTAAAGGGTCTATTCACGTCTTTAACTTCACTTTTCAATTCAAAAGGAATCAGAGTTATTCAAAATAATAGTAATGATAATAAATAAAACCATTATTCCCTTTTTTTTTTTTTTTTTTTGAAAATATTTTCAAAAAAGTGTGGTATTTTTTTTTATATTTCAAATAATATTCTTCTCTTGGAAAGTATTTCTATTTGTAAATTTATAAATTAAATTTTAAGAGGGTTATTAATAATAAAATAAAATTCAAAAATTTTTGGTATGGTTAAAACAACTATAAGAATAACAAGATAATTTTTATTTTAATTTCAAAATAAATTTGATTTTTTCAAAATATTTTTATCATTTGTTTTTTTAGTTTTTGATTGTATTTTTAATATTTTTAAAATATCAGAGTTTTTTATGTTCATAAGTATTAAAAAGCGAATTATTAAGAAGATTTAAATACCACTTGTTATTGAGTATCCAAGAATTATTTTTTTTTTTTTTCATTTTATTTTTCCTGAAAGTAAAAATTTTTGCAATAGAGTTGATATTTCAAAATTTAAGTAAACACCTATTTTAAAACATTAAAGAATAAAATAATTTTTGCTTAATAGATCTAAATTTAATTAATAAAATTTTGTTAAGCTTCTATCCAATTTTCATTTATTAAATCACCTGTACCTCTATTAGTTTTATTTGTTGAGATTTTTCATATTAAATTTTAAACTTTCGTAAATATCAGAAAAAAAAAAAATGTTCTATAAAAATCAATGCTTTCAAACATAAAACTAAACATATGTACACCATTTTCAAGAATTAACTAAATTGTTAATAAAAATAATAGTTTATTTTTTTTCTTTTTAAATTGGAAACATGTGAATTTTGGATTTCAAAAAAATAGACTCAAATTAATAAATTGTTTAGATGAGGTTAACTTATCCATTTCATAATCCAAAACACAAATTACAAAATAATAATTTTTTGAAGATCTTGACACAAGATTTCATTTTGTTTTTAAAAAAGACTAGACCCTTAACTTATTTTTAATTTTTTATTAAATAAAAAAGTTTTTCTTTTACTTTTTTTACTTTTATAACCCAAAATAAAATTGATTAATTAAAATTTTTGAACATAAAATTTTCAAACTTGATCTTTGGAAAATATAAATAACTGGCATCTAGGTTGTTTTCTCGTTTCTCTTAATATTTACCATTAAAACTAATATTTCTGCTGAATTTAAAGATCATCTTCTTGAATCGAATTATTATGTGGAAAGTGTCTAGAATTCAATAATATATTAAATCTATATTTGGGGTTACTCCAACGAAACCGTAAACTTCTGCTAATTATCTAATTGTGAATAAAAAACAAGTATATTTAAATTCTTTTATTCATTAATTTTTATGGGTTTTAATAAAGCATGATATTAAGGTTTACAATCCCTGAAATCTGAAAAAAGATTATCTACTGCCAGGGTGTGGTAACTTGTTAATTTGGTTCTTAGATTGATCGATCTTGTACTTGGTATGAGTTTTTAATAGTGGTTCAAAATGTCAGAGTAATCAAATCTCCAGAAGATGTCATGATTTATTAATTTTCTGAAGTTCTTAGGTTTTTTTTCAGCAAAAAATTCGTCAAAATATTTGGGAATTTGAACTAAAAATTTTCTTTGATTAATTGGAAAATAACTTTATTTGCAAAAATCTTGAAGAAATGAATCATTGGGTATTAGTATTACTATTGATCATGAAATAATGTAAAATTTAAATTTGTTTTTGAAAAGATTGGTGTTTGAAATTAAAATGGGATAAAATTTGAGCCAATTTTCTTTTTTTTAAATTCTTGTGAGAGAATTCTTTCATTTGTGATTCTGAGTTCACCCAATTGTATACCAAATATTACCTCAAGAAAAATATGCAAAGTTCCCAAATTACAATTTATTACTTTGAAATGTCTTTGTAAGAAATGAAAAATGGGAAAATGAAGTGAAAATTTTTTCCCATTTACCAATCAAAGATCAGTATGAAAAACGAAAAAATAATTTCCATGACATTGAAAGAAGCCGCTTAGAGAGTTGTTGTTTCTTCAAAAATAGAAAACCTTCTTGTAATTTGATAAAAAATTTAAGTTATCATTCTTGATGAAAAAGAATTTCTTCAAACAAAAACAAAACAGCTTAATTTATGAAAAGAAAAACATTTAACAATTTTTAATTGGATTTGTTTGATGACAATTTTATGAACACTACAGAAAGTTCGTTTTGAGGAATAGAAAAAAAGAAAGTGGCCTTACCTCATTTAATGGAAATTCAAGTGCAGTTTTGAGTCTTGGTTTAAAGGGAGCCTTATTTTCGACATAAAGTTCTCTCTCAATTATATACTCACCCTCCGGTAAACGAAATCTATTTTTTAGTGGATGGACAGAATCTAGCGCTATCTTTGTGCTATAAAAAGGAAGATCTTTTTTTTGAATGGAATATTCATTAAATCTTGTTTCGTTCTCTTTTTCTTTTTTTTTTTCTTTATGATTTTTCGGTTTATCTGTTCTTCTCTTTCCTCCAAACCCCTTTCCAATTTTCAAGCGTCGAGACATAAGGGATTGTTTAAAATAAAAGTTCAAAAAATGAAAAAATGATAAATGTTCTTGGAAATAAATTTTCAAACCAATTTTCATTATAAAAATGATCATAAAAAGGGAAAAATTACTCAAATATTATTCTTCTTATTGTTGACTGATCAAAAAAGATTTCTCAAATTGAAATAATGAAAACTGAAATAATAACTATTTCTAAAATCTTCAATTCAATTTCATCAAAATATATGAAAATCCTATCAAGATAAAATCCAAAAAATTTTAAATTTTCCAGATGATTCAAAATATATTCTAAAATTTCATAAATTGAAAAAGGTTTAAATTTTGAATTAATTTGGTGTTTTGGACTTGATTTTTATTCAATTTATAAAGTTAATTTTTAGACTTGTTTTTTTCAAAAAAGAAAGGATAGTTTACAAAAAAAATATTCAAAAATGAAGATCTTTTTTACGATTATTTTACAATTTAAATTAATTTTTCATTTTTTTCACTTTTTTTTTTTTTCTTTATTTTAATAGAATTTTCAATCCTTTCGAAAAATAGTTTTTCTTGAGAATTGTTAAAATATGGCAGATATCTAAAACATTCATTAATAGCACTCGAACTATTTATATTTAAAACTTTCAATGTATTTTTTTCCAATTTTTTGCCTTACCAACTAGTGTCCTGAAAGAATAAATAAATAATAATATTTATTATTGTAGAGTGTAAATTATATTCTCGTTGTTCTTATCCTTAAACCCCCTTTGAAAAAAAAATTAAATGTGTCATCTTATGATTTTACAGAGATTGATTTATAAAAACATTGTCAAACTTTTTTGTTTAAAAATAATTCAACAAGATTATAACTTATTTTTTTTTAAAATGAATAATCTATCATTTTATTAGGAAAATTATGCCCAGACTAAATAATTAATATTTTCGATTATTTCTTTTATTCATATATTAGATATAAAGGACAAAATTTATTGGAATTTTTGCCTTTGTACCTAATATAATCAATTTAAGAAACTGGCAAATACTCCCCTTTTTTGATTTTTTGCACTTATTGGATAGTTTAAATCTCTTTGAGTTATAAATAATGATTTTTCTTAATTTATTCTTGTGAAATTGTATATATTTCCCAGCTTGTAGTATTCATTAAATCATTACGTGTTTTATTATAAATTATTTGATTTAATTCTATTAAATATTTTGACTATCGATTGATTTTATGGTGTGTTTGTTTATTAATTTTTATTAATTTTTCTAAATAAGGAAGAAATAATTATTTATGATTTTTTATTTATATATTTATATATATATATATATATATATGTATGTGAAAATTATTATAATATGAATTTGGAAGTCTAACTTACAAATAAGAATTTTTTTATTTGTATATTATTTTTTATTGGCAGAAATTATCATATTTTCTATTTTTAATTCTGTTTTGTAAATAATAATTTGAATGTTTTGGTTATTTTGCCTTTACTAGTAAAATATGAATAATCTCATAATCAAATAGTATTTAAAGTTTTTCTTTCATAATTATATAATACTAAATCATAATCCAATTTGATAATATAAAATGAATAAATAATCAAGTATATCCAAATTATTTTTCAGAAAATTCACATTAAATAATTTTTTATCGTTTTTAAATGTCTCTTTAGATTTTTTTTCAAGATTATCAACTATATGTAGGTTTTTTTTTCTAAATAAAGATCTGAATATTTAATCATTTTTAATTTTTTTTTTTTTTTTGGTACAACTCTTATATCTTGATATCGTTATATATTAAATTGAATAATAATTTATAAATAATTTTTTTTTTAAATTGAGGATACACTATTTTAATTAAATTATTACATATTTCAAAATGTGAAAGGATATAAATTCAATTTAAATTGAAAAAAATCCAAGAACATGAAAGAAAAATAAATCTATAATGTAGATTTTTTTTAGAATTATTTGAAATAATTTTTTACAATATTTCTTTATTCTTCAATATTTTTTTAAACAGTCATAAGGGATTTGACCAAAGTATATTTATATTAGAATATGAAAAAATATCTAACCAAATACTTTTGAAAAAAAGGAGAGTTAATAATTATTGATTTGTTTTAAATTTAATATTAATGAAATAAAAAATAATAATTTTGAGAAAAAAATGTTATATAATAAAAAGTAATGGTTTAATAACCATTAGAAGACAAATTTGATCATTTATAAATTATCTTTTACAATTATTAAAAGATTTGAAGGGTATTCGGAAAAAATATAATATTTGTAGAATTTGAAAATTGAAAATCATTTTTTTTTTATTGTACTTTTTTCCTTATTTCTATGTTTTTTGATACCTAACTGTTTTGAAAATTTAATTCTTAAAGCAGTGATAATCACAAAGCGAAGAGGTGTTTTATTTGAATGCAGTTGGGAGTAGGTAATTTATTGTTGAAAAATCTTATTAATTTATACTGATTACTTTGACGAGAAGATGACGATTTTGAACAGGGTACTCTTGTAAAAATAATGTTTAAAATAGCGTTTAAAGACAAATTTAATCTGTTTTTTAACTTTAATTTATGATTTTTAATGCAAAAAAAAAATATTTTCAAAAATAAAGAATTGATTTTAAAGATAATTACATTTTATGACTTTTAGAAAGAGAAATTTTAATAATTTATTTTAAAACCTGTGGAATATTTCAGAGACAATTTAAAAAAAAATAAAACAAAAATAAAATAGAGTCTGTTGGGTAACAACATTTTCACAAGAAGTTTATTTAAATACGATAAAAAAAAGATTTAAAATCAAGATAAAAAATATATTATTTTGTTTCCAATACCTTTTGTGAATAGAGTAAATTGTATTTTATTTATTTGGAATTGAATAATTCTTCAAACAGATGAAGATGAGTCTCATTAATCTGATTTCTTAAACTCTTTTGTTGAAATTTCAAACAACAACAATCACACAGAAAATTTAGATCAGTATCCTTTTTTGGTTTTCAGAATTATTAATATTTAAAGGAAAAAAAATTGACTATCAAAAAAAAACTTTTAAAAAAGAAAAAAAATTTACCTGAGAAGATACAATACTATTAGATTAGTGGATGTATTGTTGATGAAAATTTTTGCAAGATTTTTTTTTTTTCATCGAGGAGGAAGTATAAATTACACTCTAGCTTCCATTTTACGTAAATTCCCTTTCAGAAATTTAAGCGTAAAATCATAGATTTTACGATTATTAATTAACCAAAATATTTTTAAACTCGGATAATTTTAAATTATTTCATTATAATTTAAATCTTTTTTTTTTCTTATTCAGAAAAATCAATCTATCTTTTTCATATGAAGGACATACCCATAAAAAATGAAATTTTTACAAGAATCTATATAATTGTCAATTGGTCACCTTCTTGTGATTATAACCATTGTAATTTTATTTGGTCTTCAATTTAAGATCTAAATGAACATTTTTTTTTCTAAACGAAACCTAAAAATTTTTCTTTTTTCAATTTTTACAAAAATCTATAGATTATTTTATTTACTCATTATGGATATCAAATTTATTTTGGTGTATATTATCCTACTTATTTGAACATTATTCTTAAAGAACAATTATAAACAATTATTAATAGTTCTAATTTTTTTTTTTGCTTCTTTAACAAAAACAAAGTTAATTTCTTTTTTTTTTTCTTTTAGAAGATTTAAAAAAGAATCGATTTTAATTATAAGTTATTTTTAATTTTAGAATTGTTTATGTGTAAATTGATAAGAACAAAAAGTCAAAATATAAGTAAGCTATTTCCAAAAAAGAGGGAGTAAAATTATTTTAAAATTGCTTTTTTAAACTCAATCTTCTAATATACTATTTAATATCTAAAATAATTCTTCGTCATGAATTATTTTTTCAGAATAATGAAATTTGCTTGTTAGTTTTGTATTACATCGAATTAATAAAAGATATTAAATTGTCTGACCTCAGATTTTAATTGATATCATTTTCAGTTATGAAATATGAGTTTTTTTTTTTTTATTTTTGTGAATCAATTGTTTTCCTAACAGGAGTTCAATCTTGATAAATTTTCAACAGAATTGAAAAACTTATAACTGTTTTTATATTTAAAAATTAGTTTATGCACTAACTATATTACCCGTTTTTTTATTGAATTTATTCGTACCTCATTTTATACCAAAAAAGGTGCATTTTTTTTTTTTTCATTTTTTCCTGAAATATTTCGATGAACATATTTTGAAATATAGACAATAGATTTCTGATTAAATCATTATTAATATTCGTCTTAATTTGTTATTATTACCCATTTACAAATATAATGACTTATCAAGAAAATATTATTTGAAATATAAAAAAAAAAATGACCAAGTTTTTTGGAAATAACTTAGATCTATTGAACTGTATAAATCTTTACAATGTGAAAGTTTTACTTTTTTATAAACTAAAATTCAAAATAAATGGCCCACCTTATATTTCAATTTTGAATTGCTTTTGTATCGTTTTGAAGTTTTTCCTCTCACAACGAAAAGTTTGCAAATAAATCATTTTTTCTCTTTTTTATTTTTTCAAAAGTGTTTTGTTAAAATGGAAAATGAAAATGAAAAATTTGAAAGAAGTAACAGATGAATTAATGGAAAAATTGGTTTCAAATATGACAAAGAGATTAGATTAAGTTATTCAAAGGGAAGGAGAATCGATAAATGGGTTTTATTAATTTTTAAAAAAATTTTTTTTCATGTAATGCTTCATTCAAAATAAATGTCCCAATTTTTTTTAAAATTTTTTTTTTATTTTTATTTCTTTTATTTTTAGACAAAAAATAAATATCTCTTGGGTATAGTATTGAATATTAAAATCTAAATTTTGATATTATAATAGATAACTACAAGTATTAAAAATATTTTTCTTTAAATTTTGATTTTTGATGGGCCAATGATTTTGAATGATAGTTTATAAACAGCCATTAAATAGGAATATAATTTGAAAAAAAATAAAAAATATTTTTTAATTTTTATTAACAAATTAAAATTAAAAATAAAAAATATTTTTGTTAATAAGTTAAAGGCATATTTAATAATAATAAAGATGATAATAATAAGAAGAATAAAACGAGTAAAGTAGATAAATCAAAAAAAGGAGAGAGAAAGTAAAAAAAAAAAAAAAAGCAAATGATAATATATATATAATAGGAATATATAAATTATATCTCGTCTTCAAATTCTGAATTATTTTGAAAAGATAATTTAAAAGAAAATGGACGAAATTCTATCCCGTTTTCGTCATCAACAAATTTGGAAAAAAATTCAATCCAATGAAGCCTAAGAGTATGAAGGAAAGCTGATAAGCCTTCACTCATCATTAATACAAAAAGAGTAAAGCCCACCCAAAAGAAAAAGGTAATTACCAAAAAGCCAGGTACGTTTGTAGATAATGGATACATAATTAATTTGTCCCAAAAAATAGCACTTAATTCCGAATGTGATAATGATAAAGCCCAAAGTCTAAAATTATTGAAAAATTAAAATTTTTGATGATAAGTATTCAAAAAAATGGGAAGAAAAAAAAAAAAAAAATATCATTTTATGATATTTAATAAAAAAAAAAAAAAAAAAAATTTACCGAGTATATGAAGCTGTATTTGATAATATTCCTAAAGCAAATTCCATGGCTATAATTGATTGGTTTACAAACAAATCTGTAAATCCAGTATATTTTGATTTAAATTTTTCAAAATCTTCATATTCGATTTCTCCAAGTGTATATAATTTATTTTTTCTTCTCATTTGGAAGAATTTAATAATTGGTAAAGCAAACCACAAAACAATGATACCAATAAAAATGAAGGCGACCAAAGTTTTTTGCAAGGATTCTTGGTTATAGAAAAACGCACTATCATCGTCAACTTTTCCAAACCCAAAAGCCAAATCAATTAAGGTTGTAATGATTTTGATCCCGCCCTCTTGGCCTTTTCTAGTTGACCAATCTATACCCCATTTATAAATGATCAAAAAGCACATGTACCCTGTGGATGCAAATAAGACTATAATTCGAGGGATTACATCAAAAAATATTTCAAGGTATTTTTTTTTATAAATGCAATTGATAAGAGCAATGATCATGCCAAGAGTGACTTGGAAAAAGCCAAAAACGACAGCATTTTTCATTTTAAAGGAATTAAAAAAAATTAGCCAATTGGATTTATTGGCCCACTCCGGATCAACGCCAAAGGGGTAAGTACAGTGTTCGTATCGAAGATTATAAGATAAAGTTGAGTTTTTGTCTGGTTCCCAGCATGAATTAAAAAGGTGCATAGGCGCGGCAAAAAATTCATTATACATTATGCCAATAAAACAGGACGAAATGCCCATTGTCAAGATTAAGTGCCTTGCATCATAAAACATTTGGATTAGGGAATGGAGATGTGATACCTTATACGCGTCATAGGTTTTGAATAAAAAAAGTGCAAATAATGTTAATAGAATTCCATGCCCTAAATCTGAAAACATTACCGAAAAGAGAAATGGAAACGTCACCAACATTATTGGTGCTGGGTTTATTTCCCGATACTTTGGAATGAAAAACGAACTAACCAGTTTTTGAGTCGATTCTTGATATTCTTTACAATCAATGTAAGTCGGTTCAATTAATCCTTCTTCGTTATCTAATGTATTTAAAATTGTACCATTTTCTCCAAATTCATCCTATTAATTTATTTTTTTGAAAAAAAAATTACAGTAAGAAATTATTTTGATTTTAAAAATGTTAAAATATGATATTTGTTTTATATTTCATTGATATTTAATCATAAAATATTTATAATTATACATTATGATCAATTTTGAGAATACCTAGTAAAATTTTTAGATTTTTTTTTTTTATTTTTGAGTAAGTAGCAAGAAGAAGTATTCCAATTGGATTTTGTCTTGGTTATTGTCCAAGTTATATCCATCTAAAAAATCTAGTATATTTGATTTTTTTAATAATAAAAGGAAATGGAAATTTAAAAAAATATTTTCATCTTTTATAACAAATTTCAGAAGATTTTTAATTAAGCAAGTAGATATATTTTAACATTTTTGAAAATTTTTAATTGTATAGGCATTACTGAAAAAATGATTTTTTGAGTGCCACAAGATATTGAAACTTTGAAAACAAAAGAGCATTCATTAATTAATAATTTGGCGGAAAGAAATACAAACCAAAGTAAATGAGAGTTGAATCTTTAAAATTTTGAATTTTTTGAACATTTTTTTTTTTGATTAAATTTTTTGGTTTTAGATAAATTATGTTTTGAATCTGAAAAATGTTTTCAGGTATATTGCTTGAAATTAATCAAAAGAGTAAACAAAAAAAAATTAGACCTGAAAAGGTGTGGATTTTTTAAACAAATCTTTTCCCTTTGAATATCAAGCAAGAAAGATCACCTTTTCAAATAAACTTGTTAAAATCAAGAATGAAAAAAAAAAAAAAAAAATTATAACCAAATTATATTTATGTTGATTTGTTTATTCTTTATCTTCTTAATTTGGATGAGAATAAACAAGAGATTACCTTGGAATGTTCGACCTTTTCCTTTTATTATTTTTTTTTAACCAAAACCATTTTTTTTTTACATATTTGAGTTTCAAAATTCTATTTTCAAATATTTCTATCAAACAAAATATAAACAGGGATATTGTTTCAAAAACTAAAAGAAAAGATTGAATTATTCAAAAAAAAAAAAAAAACACTCGAAAAGTTAAACTCAAATTATAAAGCAATTATAATTAAAAAATTAAAAAGGTTGTTTTCAAAAGTATTTTTGATTTAACAATTTGATTGGAAAATCAATTGGTTTAAAATCAAATGAATTTGTTCATAATTTTTTCGGAAGAAAAATTTTAAAAAAAATGGCACATTTTCTTGTAAAAAAAATCCAAATTAGATGAATTAAATGAAAATAAGGATTTGGTAATTCATTTTAAAAAATTCTTTTGAAAGAGGAAGTAATTTGTTTCTCAAAAATTTTTCTCAAAATAAAAGTTTTTCTATTCAGAATTAAAAATAAAACCAAGTAAAGAAGTAATTGTCTCAAATTTTGTAGATATGATCAAAAATTAATGATTTTTTTTTTTATTTTTTCGAAATCAATTTTTTTAATTTTTTAATTTACATTTTTTAGTTGATATGTAACTATATTATACTAGGATATCTGACCCTCTCATATTTATTGAAATATTCATTTATTTAGTTAAAGAAATGATTTTAATCATTCAATTTTGAAGAATAAACTGGATGGCACTGAAAATTTGAAAAATGTGTCTACTCCCCCCTAAACTAATTCTTTTTTCTATTTATTTATTTATTTACCGAGAGAAAGGAGAAAACTAATTGGTTTTTAAATTAATTATTCCTACAAATGATATTTAGAATAATCAAGATGGAATTTAAAATATATAATTGTATATAAACTTTAATATAATTTCAAAAATAATTTTTTAAACAATGAAAATTTTCTTGCCAAGTTTAAAGGGTTTTTGAACTCAACTATTAAAATTAATTAAATCACCAAATTAACTTTTTTTTTATTTTAGTTATTTTTCAAAATTTTCTTTTTTACATTTTCTTTTTAATTAATTTCAAACATTTAAATTTGCTAAATCATTATTAAAAAGGCTTTATTTTTTAATTGAATACGAAATTATTTATCAACTATAACATTGATAAAAGTATATTTTTATCTTATTTTTATTAAAGTTTCATTTCTTTACTTTTTTTTTTTTTCCTTTTGTATTTTTAAAAAAAATAAAAAAAAAAAAAAAAAAAAAATTTTTAATAAACAGATAAAAAAAAACACGAATTTTCAAATGATCATTCAACGCGAAATTGAATTTACTTGCTATTAAATAATAATATACATTTTTTGATATTTTTAGAACCTCAAACAAAATTTTTTTCCAAACTCCTCTTTACTAATCAAAAATATTTTCAAGTACGAAAAAAAAATATCAAAAAGTTTTTATAGTACATAACCTGAACTTTTAATTTTTACATTTATTGATTATTTTCTAATTATTATCATTAAAACTGAATTTTATATAAACCAACAGAAAAATAAAAAAATACAAAAAATATCAACAATTAAGAAGAAATAAAAATCTATTATATCCAGTACCAATTTTAGTGAACTAACTTTGGGGAATTTAAGTAACAAAATAAAATCCAAAATAAGATAAATAATACAACCAATATCATTTTTAAGGCACAAACTTCCAATGGGAGTCAAGACACAAAAATTTGGATTCTAGGAAAATAAACTGTGAAAAAAATATTTTTTTGTGTCTTGACTCCCATTGGAAGTTTGTGCCTTAAAAATGATATTGGTTGTATTATTTATCTTATTTTGAATTTTATTTTGTTTTTTAGAAAACACTAAATTATAATTCCATTTTTCATTTTAATCAAATTAATTTGAAAAATAAAAGTCTCATTTTAAATACAGTATATATATGTATTGATTTCTTTTTTGAATTGAAATATTCATTTGCTTTTTATTTGAAATTATATGATAAGTGATTAATATTTTTATTTGGTTTTTAGCAAAATAAATTTCAATATGTTAAATATAAAAATATTAAATTTTATTTTAGAGTAATTTATTTTTTTTTAATTAACCCTCAAAAAAATTTTTCAAAAAATTTCTTATTGAAAAAAAAAGCAAAGTTTAAAAAAAAAAAACTTCTCTTGTTTCTCAAGGAAATATCGATTAAATACAATTTATTATATTTAACTTTTTTCAAGGTTCTAATATAAGAGCATTTTTAATGGTTTTTATCCAGATTCCCAAATTTGATAATCGTAGATATATATATATATATATTTCCTTAATAAAATTAAGTACTATTTTTTTCTGATTAATATTTTTCGAAATCTAGCTTATAACTTAATTCAATTAACCACTGGGATACAATTTTTTTAGAATCAAAACACTCTCAACTTTTGAATATCGAAAATATTTTTGAAATTTCTGTGCTCTTTTTTATTTTTTTTTTAAAAATGTGGTTGAGAAAATTTTGAAATAAAGAATAAGTTAATGTATTAAATTAGAATATTTTTCCAGAGAGTTTATCTTTTTAATGAACTTTTTTTTTTTTTACCATTTAAAAATAAAAAAAACATTTGAAGACCAAATTAGTCCCTTTTGTGAAAATAAAATTCCCATAATTTAGAATTTATTTTAGTAAATGAGTTAAAACAAGAGAGTGTATATAAAAATATACATAATTTCAAGTCTAAATTCAATGATTTTGGCAAAAAATGTTTTCAAGAAAAAGTTAAATGGAAACTTTATTTATTTTTATTTTTTCATTTTGTTTTTTTAATTTTTTTAATGGAAGGTATTTGATCAGTTTTCTATTTTTGGTGGTTTTTTGGTTCGTAGGGACATATATATATATATATATATATATATATATATATAATATTCCCTAAAAATCATGGCAAACTTTTATTTAAAATATCTTTTTTAAACTTGTTTCCACCAAAACTATTTAAATATACAAAATTATTAACAACCATTTGTTTATTTTTCATAATAATTCAATTTCTTTATTAGTTTTGTTTTACATAAATGTAAGATATTAAATTTTCTGATCTACATTTTAACTGATATCATTTTTTAGGATTGAAAATTACTATTTATTATTATCTTTTTGATCGAAAAAATTGTTTTCCTAACAGGAGTTCAATCTTGATAAATTTTCAACAGAATTGAAAAACTTATAACTGATTTTATATTTAAAAATTAGTTTATGCCCTTATCATATTTCAATTTTTTTATTGAATTTATTTCTACCTCATTTTAAACAAAAATTATAAATTTTTTTTTTTTTCATTTTTTCCTGAAATATTCAATGAACATATTTTGAAATATAGACAATAGATTTCTGATTAAATCATTATTAATATTCAACTTAATTTTATATTACTAATTTGCAAATATAACGACTTGTAAAGAAAATATTTTTTCAAAAAAAAAAAAAAAAAAAAAAATACCCCACTTTTTTGAAATGTCTTGTTTATTAAAATCAGTTGCTAATTATTTTTTTCGGGAGTTAATATTGATATAAAATTCCACAATAATAAAAGTTTATTCCTTTATAAAAAATGAAGGAAAAATGAAAAAGTAACAATTAAAGGATTAAATATCCTCATTGAATCTTTACAGGTGTCAATTTTATTTGTGGGCTAAATTAACAATGCATACTAACAACACTAGAATCTTTCACTAAATAATAACTTAAGGTAAAAGGAAATCTAAAAATTCACTTTAAATAGTATGTATTTATAAATGAATAGTAATTGAATAAATAAATATTTAAGGTTTAAATCAATTGTTTATTACTTTGTGATTATTTTTGAAATGGAAATAGTAATTGAACTATTTAATGTAATTCTTTATGATATGAAACAATTTATTCAATTTTTGGATCCAAAAAAAGAATTTTCTTAATTTTAATCTTTTTTTTTTTATATAATAGCAAAAGAGATGATATAAGAGTCATGCTATATATTTTATGGTATTTTTAAATGCAACACTCATTTAAATCAAATAAAAAAATAATATTTTTTTTTAATTTCGAAATACAAAAATGTTTGAATAAGAAAAAGATATATCAAGAATAAAAAGTGAGAGAAATTACCTCGTCTCCATTAATAACTTCACGAAAACTTTCTAATTTTGAAAGACGAACCCATCCTTTAGCAACTAAATATTGCTTATTTGAATCCTTTGATAGCATGTTTAAAGTATGGTATGTTGCCTTTTCAATTAATATTCTTCTATACCAAGGTATGATTCTAACTTGCAAAAATTTTTGAAATTTATTCATAAAAACTTTTGTTTGAGATAAAGTTGTTTTTAAATCTGATAGCTGTGTTTTAACATCATCAAGTTGTTCTTTTCTTTCTTCATCGGTTGATGCAACATTAAATACTTTGGCATTAAATGATTCAACTATTTTTGTTATTCTATTCCTTAAAAAATCCCCTGAATAATAAACAACAAAAACTGTTCTGAATTCATTTTGTTTCTAATTATGAAAAAAATTGTAAGAATTTAAATTTTATATACATACAGATAGATAGATATAGATTTGTGTAATGAATTAATATTTTTTTTTTTTTTTTTTCTTCATTATGAAGAACATCTATATTTTAACGTTTTTTTTTTATTTTTATTAATGAAGGGGAAGATCGAAGATCCTCTCAGATCCTAATTTTAAATTTGAAAAAGTAATTAAATTGATAAGATAAAAAATATTTTGAAATTGAGTAAGCTCCAAGTTTTTTATTAGTTGAAAAAACAAAAAGAAAAATTAAAAAAGTAAAAAAAGAAAAAAAAACAAAAATAAAAAATTTGAGAAGAATTTTATAATAATAGACAATTGGTAAATAGAAAAAAAAAAAATAAAAAAACATCCCATTTTTAATTTAAGAACACTCTAAATTATAACCACAATCTTTTTATTTAAATTTTTTTGTTTATAGCTTTAAGCAATTCTGAATGATTAGTTGGGGGTAGTTGCTCTGACTTTTTTTTTCTTCTTGATCGAATTTTTTTGATTTAACTTGATAATTTTTACCTTTAGTTTTTCTTTTTTTATTTTCAAGTTACTCATACTGGCATGCTCCAGTATCCCAGTGTTAGTAAGTAATGACTTGGTTTTTTTTTATATAGTTCTTCTTTTCAATATAAAGAATATTCAATCAGGGGAAAAAAGACAAAAAATAAAAATATTTTTTCTTAAGGGATAAGTACTCGACGACAACACGGTAAATTTTTCAAATATGTTATTGGTGATATTCTCTACTTACAAATTTTGTAGATGTCAAGTGTAAAAAAATACTGATAGAATAAGAAACCTCAGAAAAAAATATTTTTTCACTGATATCATTTTTTTTTTTCCATTTTTTATGAAAAAGAAAACTATTTAATTTCATTTTATTTCTTACACTATTAAAGTTTTTGCCATGTTTATTCTCATTTACATCATTATTATACAATACCAAGTCTTTGTTGACAGGAATATTAATTAAAGAATTTTATTTTCAATTTTGAGATAATATTTCTGGTGAACCAAAAAATTGATTTATTCAACCAATTGAAAAATAATTGTATTTTTTTAAGAAGATGTAGTTAGAAATATTAAAGTTTTAAAGTCATTTACAAAGTTTAACCAAGAAATTGTGTTTTTGTTCTAAGATGAAATTTAAATTTTTCAAAATAAAATTTTCTTGAAAATATTTTAGAATTTTTTAAATTAGTTTATCCTCAAAATTTAAAATTAATTTTTTATGACAAAAAATGATTTAAATTGTTAGATTGATTCTTGTGATAAATCAAATGATTTGTCAATAAAAAAATTTTTTCAAAATTGAATTTCAAAAAAGAAAATTCTTTGATAATTTTTTTTTTTGATTTTTTGAAAACCAAAAAAATAACTTTTTTCAAACTTTAAAGAATAAAAAATTTTTGCTTAATAGATCGAAAATTTATTGATAAAATTTTGTTAAACTTCTATCTAATTTTCATTTATTAAATCGTCTATACCCCAATTAGCTTTATTGGCTGTGATTTGAATTGAAATATTAATAATTAAAAATAATAACAAAATAAAAAATTTTACTTTCAAAATCAATACTTTCCAAAATAAAATAAAATAAACCCCAATTCAAAATTTTTAACACACCAAAATTCAATTTGTGAAGAAAAAAACTTATTTAATCAATTCAAGAAGATTTACCAAATTAGAACCATTCACTAATTGAAATGTTAACACTTCTTCATAAATTACAATACTCCTAAAACAATAAATAAATAATTATCAATACAAATAAATGAAGGGTGTGTCAAAAATTTTGGAGAGAGCAAAACAAAAAAATACATTGTAAATTTGTTGAAATTCTATTAGGATTATTGATCGATCAAATGGTTAGATACTACCAACATATTTTATTTGAGTTCTTCTATTTGGAACAACTTAAATTTAACCATAATATCAATTGCTCAAAAAATTTTTGATCCAACGAAACAAATTACGTAATTCAAACAATGAAATCAAAAAAAAAACTAAAAGATGAAAAAATGATTTTCATATTTTACAAAAATCAAAATTATCTCCAATTTCAATGAAATTGTATTATTGTGATTGTTTGGAACGTTTTAGCTGTGTGGAAAATTTTGAATTTTAGTTTATATTAATTTTTCACCAGTAAACTGAAGTTTTAAAAATCATTTGTTACAAAAATTAGAAAGTATAGGTTATATTGTTTAAATTTAAGCTTCATTCTTCCCAAACTTAAAATTTTCAAAAAAAGTTAGCTTATTTAAAAATATTAATTTCGGAAAGGGTGGAATATATATATAGATAGATAGATAGATAGATAGGTAGGTAGCTAGGTAGCTAGGTAGATAGGTAGATAGATAGATCTAGATGAATACTAAAATAATTTTATATTTTAAATCCTATTATTTATTTACGTTGACGAAAAAAATGTTAATGAAAAAAATACATATATCATAAAAAAAGACATTTACTTTTTAAAATTCCTAATGATTTCTTTGTTCTTTTTCTATTCTCTTTTCAATAGTATTTTCTTTTTTTTTAATACATTCTTAGTTTTTTCAAATTTGAAATTTTCGTTGCCTTTTGAAAGCATTCTGTTATTAAAAATGTAACTATGTTATCAATCGAATATTGTGATCAAAACATTTTTGTTTTATTTTGAACAGTTGATCAATGTTTTATGAAGCCAAATACAAAATTATCAAATAAATGACTTTTTTTAGAAATTAGATCATGCATAAGAAAGGTGCTTTTCTCTCTTCAAAAATGAATTATATAAAATAAATCAATTGCTTTTTAAATTAAAGTGGGGTATTAAGTACTAAGTTTGCAATTTACCAATTTGTCTCAACACATTTTGTTCAAATCTCATTTAATATGTAAAGGAATGATCTTTAAAATATTCTACAATTTGGATCAAAAAATCATTTTATGTCATTATTTAAATGGAAAATGAACAAGAAATTTTGAGATACGTGAACTCAAAAGCCTTGTTATGAAACGTGAAAATGAAAAAAAAAAAAATAATCACGATTTTTAAACCTTAAAAAAACTTCTCAATTAACAACTTGTAATCTAAATGATCATATTGTCCATGATTTTTGACCATTGGGTTACGTTGAATTGTTACATTGTCTCCACAAACCATTACAGCCGTTTCAACAATACTGAAATATTAAAAGACATAGAAATTGGTTGTCTATTATAAAATTTGTGGTTTTTTGAAATAGAAAATTCAATTTCGATCATAAGATCAAAATTTCAACTTTTTTTAATTCATTAGAGTTATTTTTTTTTGTCAAAACCAAGATAAAAATTAAATTTTCTCAAGAATTGAAATCACAGAAATCATGGAAACTTGAAAGTATTTTTTGATCATTGTTTTTAAATTGTCAAAACCTGAGATTTTAACAATTTTGGAAATTGAAGATCCTCACTAATGTAAGTTTTTTTATGAATTTGTTTGTCAATTTCCATAATCAAAGGAACCAAAAAATGGATAACTTATTTAATCTTCTATGATAAATTTTATTGTTTAGGATGATCTTTAATAACCATTTTACGGTTTTTCAGACAAAAAAAAAAATTTCAGAATAGAAAATCAAATTTCAGGTTCTAATAAAATTTCATGGTAGGGATGGTACAGCTGTATTAATTATTACAAAAGGGTTTGTGATTTTGTCTTATTTTTTTTTTTTTGGTTCTTTTTATTTTTCCTTGAATTAAATCTCCACCAGATGACTAAGAGGACAGTTCCTCCTCGAATTGTTTTTGAAACAACATGATCCATGCCAAACGCACTCGACATTTTTTTTGGGCTTTTTTAATAAAATTTTCTTTGTTTGGATCGTTTCTCTCAAAACCCAATTAATTGTATCAAGATAAATTGTGTTGGGACTTGAGTGGGAAAGGTTTTGAAGAATTTTTCATCAAAAAGATCTTTTGGGAATTAAACTTGCAAAAATAAGACAGTTTTTTTTTTTTCTTTAAAAAAAAAATATTGTGTCGGCTGAGAAAAAAATGATCTTTTTTTTTATAGGAAATGGGAATTTTACTGAATTTAATCCAATATCAAAACAATTACGGTGCCATTTCATTATTCAAAAATCTGTTTGTTTTAAAAATAACAAAGGCATGGTCATCCAAAATTTTCTCTTTTCTGTTTATTGTCGTTTGAAAACAATTTTTTAGAACCCTATCAACTCAACTTACAATCTAGAAAAAAAACAAAATAGAAAATTGCCTACAATGTGTAAGGGTTCTAAAAATTGTTATGAAAGGGAAATTTTCTCAAAAAGACGATTTTTGCCAACCTTCTTTTTCATTTTTTAATACGTTGGTTAGAAAAATTTCGAAAATTTTTAGTAAAAAAAATTCATTTTCTCCTTCTTAGATCTCTCCGAATAAAAATTTGTAGGTTTTAACAACCACCAAACCCTGATAAGAACACCCAATACTTTAAATTCCAATTACAAACTTTGTCGTTAATTGGTTTCATTTTTTTCAAAAGAAATGGAGAAGATTCATTAAAAAGATGAAAAAATGATAACACATAAATATTTTCCAAATCTCTCTCGAGCAAGCCTGAAAGGATTTGCTATTTGATTTGTTTGGCCATTTTAAAAGAGCTCCTATAATTATGGGAAATAGTTTAGGATGTTTTTTATTCAAATTTCAAATCTATTTGGTTCTTTAATAAATGATTTGAATTCTCTCTAGTTTGGGTTCTTGTAGTTTTCACTTGAAAATCAAATAGCAGGATTAATGTGTTTTTAATTTTTCTTTCTTTTTTACATTTTATTTTCAAGTTTTCTGATGTTGTAAATTAATCTTAGATTCTAAAGGAGTCGTTTGTTTGTTTTCCAAAAACCTAAATTTAAAAAGACAAAAAAAAAAAACACATTTTTTTGTTCGTTACGACATATTTTTGAATTTAAAATCTACAAAGATTCTCTCAAAAATTTCTTTATAAGCACACACCTTTTACAGAACTTGGGCGTTTGTGTCGGGTACAGCCTTAAGTAAGTCTGCGTTCATTTTTTAAACCCTGCTATTGATTTTTAATTGTTTATTTTTTGTTTGTTTTGAAAATGGTTATTAATTACCTTAACTGGGTTATAAATTGGATCGGTAATATCCCAAAATGAGACATAAGCATTTCCTTTTGTACCTCTCCAAAGCAGTTTTTCTACGCGCCCACGTGACTCTGTACTTATAGTACCTGTGACGATACTGAATTTTAAATATTGATCGTAAATGTTTGTGCTGTCAATAGCCTCAATTTTTTTTTGATCGATCTTGGTACTTTGTTCTTTATCATTGTTTGTTTTATCTTTTTTGAATTCATCAAGTTCAATCAAATCTTCGTCTGAATTTAATTTGTTTGCGTTGAGTTCTGAAGATGTTGAGTCAGAGCCTGAGCCTGAGCTTGAGCTCGAGTTTGAATTTTTGTCTTGATTAAAAGCTTTGTCTTTTAAATACTTTTTGACGGTCTCGAGATTGTGTTGAAATTCGATTAATTCAAACCACCTTCTTTTGAGATTTTGTTCATTTTCTACAAGATCATTTAATTTTATGGAATTTTCCAGAATTTCTTCCTTTTGTGATTACAAATTTAAAAATGAAAAAGTGTGTTTTGAGTGTGAAATTTTATTTATGAAAAAAAAAAAAGGGAGATTGTGGAGATGAAAAAAAAAATTTTAATTTTTTCATTGTAATTTGATTTTTACTGCAAAATCCCCCACAACAGGTATTATCATTATGTTTTGAAAAATATGTGTATTACCAGGGCTAATAATAAAGACAAAGTCTAAGATCGGAATATGTTTTTTTTTTTTTGTCTTCAAGAAGGTCTTGTTTTTTTAATTTTTTTTTGTGATTTTTAACAGTTTTCTTTTGGTAATGAGAAAAAAAGAGTGTGTCCTTACTTCGATAGCATCAATGCTGCCGTTTTCAATATTGTCATTATCTTCAGATTGTAAAAGATAGTTTGCATCCTTTGGTGGCTCTGGGAGCCCGATAGTAACAGCTTCAAATTTACGTACAGTTCGTTCAAGTTTGTCAAATTTTTTTACATCGTTGTGATAATCACGCAAAATATTTGGTTTTCCTGCATTGAGATCCAGAAATTGAATCGCAGACAGTTGACCAAGAGACTTGATTAAAGGGTACGCAGTCTCCTGTTTAATTAGAAGCTGTACCAACTGCATTTCTTCAGATCGGAAATAAAAACTCATCTTACAATTTTATTAGTAATCTGAATTGGGAAGAAAAGAAAATGATTTTTTTTTTTCGAATAAATTTTTTTCAAATACATAAATTTTTATGTTTAAATTGTAAATTTAATGGTTCTGTTCATTCAAAAGACTCTAACGTTATGCTATTGAATTTTTTTTTCCACAAATAATCTTTCTCGTTTTCCATCAATGTGTTGAAGCCCTTCTTTGAAAACAAACTTAATTTGAGACACCACTGTTTAGTTAGTGATCAAAAGAGTACTACTTTTAAATTAACCTAAGTTACAAAATCTTCAAAAGGAAAGTTTTTTAAATTCTATTGATTGATTAAAATAAAACAAGTTGCGTAAATTTATTTTTATAAAGTACTATTAATTTTGAACTGAAAAATCCTTTTAATTTTAACAGAGTGAGATAACACGTTTTCTTTTCAGTGTTTCAGAGTATAACTCTGAATATCTCCTCGTGAAAGAATTTTTGAGAATCCTTCCTAGTTAATATCCATAAATTCAGTGATTTTCTTTTTATCACAGGTAATTGTAACTTCCAAGTCCATAAATATTTCACAATTTAATAGTAGGAATAAAACCTAGATCTTCTCAAAGTCAAGCGAAAATTTATGTTTCAATTTCTTCATACTATTTTGCCTAACGCCCTGATTTTTTCCAAAAACAATTTGGAAATCTTCTTTTAGTGATTTAATTATGGAAGTAAGTACATTTTTCAAATTCTGAGTTCCACCATTTGTGTGAAACTGAATCTTTCAAATCATTTCTTTAATCAAATGTATTAATATTTTAATAAATATGAAAGTGTGGGATGGATCCTTTTAGAATATATTTTCATACCAACTCAAAAATGGAAATCAAAAAAATGAAAAAATTGATCAAGAAAAAATACATCAAAATCATTTATTTCTTGATCTTAACTGTAATGTTTGGTACGTTTACCTCTTTTTAATTCGGTTTTATTTTTAATTCTTCATGAAAATACTTTTGTTTGTAAAAATTTTGATAAACAAATTACTGTTCAATCGAAAGAATTTTCCAAAATGAATTTAAAAATCCTATTTTCATTTATGTCTTCTAATTCTTGATTGGGTTTTAGAAAATAGGATATTTATTAAATTCCTATTCAGAAATAAAGCTCTAATGTACAAATTGGTTTGATTTTATAATTATTTATTTTTCATTAAAATGATAACTCAGTTTAATTCCTCCTTATTTAAATTTTTTCGTATTTTTTCTTTTTCTTTTGGGTTAAATCTTTTGTAACTGTGTTTGGATTCCAAGAACTCAATTCCTTTTATTCTATTTTTTGAATTGGTATTCTTTATTTTTCTTATTTAATTAAAGTTATTTGAAAAAAGAATTTTGAAAAATATTTGAAAAAAAATGTTTTGTAAAAAAATAATAAATAGTAATGGAGTTAGAAATCAAAGCTAATAATTATTTGGGTTCACACAAACTAAGAAGATAAAGCAAAACAAATCTTCTAAAATAGGCTTTTATGGATTTTTTTTTTTTCATTTTAGATTTCAACAAATTTATTGTGAAAGGTGATCTTTCGTGTTTGGTATTCTAAATCAAAAATATTTTTTTCAAATGTACCCCTTACTCATTCCTACTTTATTAGTTTACTCTAGGATTAATTTGAAAAAAAATCAACTAAAAACACATTTCTCCGATCCAAAACCTAATTTAAGAAAACTAAAAAGATTAGAAAAAAAAATAAATGAAAAATTGAAAAATGAAAGATTCAACCCTTAATTACTTTCTTTTCACAAATAGAGTAGCGAATGATTTTTTGGTTTCAGGTAGGTTCGATCTTGAATTAATAGAAATCTTTAAAAAATATTAAATATTTTTGTTTCAAAAATTTTATTTTAATCATAATATTGGGAAATAAAATGATTATCTTGTAAAAGCCAAAAAATGATTCTTATTCTCACTATTATTTTCAAAAAATTATGATTTCTATTATTTGATATCTTCAGAATACTGTTTTGAATTGGTTTAAAATGCACGTTTCCTTGTTTATACGTTCTTGGGAATTTCTTCTTTTTCTGTTTCTCCATTGATAATTATAATGTGTGACCAACAACTATAATCCATGTTTCGAAATATAATCTGTGCTTTTTTTTTCTTATTATTACAAGGTAAGATCCAAATCAATGCCCAATGGTGTACTTGATTTAAAATCTATTTTGAAAATAAAATCCTGTATTTTTTAAGTAAATTTTAAATTATTAATGCAATTTGTTCAAAATTTCTTTATAATTGTCTCAGTTTTTTTCAAATTTTTTAATTTTTTTAATTTTTTTTTATATAAAAATTTCCACAAGTGTCTAGTAATTTACGTAGAACGGCTTCATATTCAAGGGGTGAATTGAAAAGAAAAAGGGTTGTTGTGAAATTTCCCTTCTTTTGATTGGTGATATTCAAATCACAAATAAAAAATTAGGATCTTCTATTTCAAAAAATTCAATTCAAAAAAAAAAGTTTAAGAAGCTTTCTCAACTTCCACAAATCAAAATTTATAAAAAAAATTACTTACTTCTTTTTTTCAATTTTCAACCGGTTAAATTTCTTCAATTTAAGATAAATGATTTTTTTCAAGTATAGAATCAATTTAATTTCGTTTAATTAAATATTTGGTTAGATTGTAACTCTCTATATATGACAAAGTAAGGGTTTTGTAACATTCATTAGATTAAAATAACTTATTTGAGAAAGGAAACAAATGAAATAAAAAAATCTTTAAGATCTTAAAAAGTGCCAAAGAGGGACACTTCAAAATCAACACAGTTGTTTTCAAAATGATAAATCACAACCATTCTAATTCGAAATTGAGTATTGTGTTATTTGGCAATTTTTTCAAAAATGTCCTCGATTTTATCTTGATTTTTAGAGATCGATCATCCTTCACATGTTGATTAGTTTTAGAGCATTTTTTCGGTACTCATTAAAATTAGAATATTTAATTGATCCATTTCATAAAAATTATTTTTAACTGTATTGACTTGACCCTTATAAAGTAACCGATTTTTTTGGGATAAATTTTCTATTTTGATCCTTTATTTTTAGAATTTCTTTTTCAAACATTAGTACTTTAAGAAACCAATGTCATATTTATTGTTGTGTTTATTATTGGTTCCATTAATCGGTTGATATATAGTTCTTCCATAACAAAAAAAAAAAACAGTTTTTAATTATGAAACGCCGATTAATCTTTTCTGGATACATATTTTCGATAACAGTATAGTGTTACAATATTTTGATCACTTGTAAACGTTTTATAATGTGTTAAAGTAAATAGTATAGGATTAGCCCTTCTTTACTAGTAAATTTTTTGAAAAATGTTTTGGTACCAAAAGTTGACTTCAAAAACAACACTTGTCTGTGGGTCTCTAAAATTTTAAAATGAGAAAGAAAAATCAACAATTAATTCTTAAAAATTTCCAAAAAACACTTAAATAAAAATTCCAAGTAAAATTTGATCATTTAAATTCTAAAACGTGTTATTAATCTTACAGTGATCAAAATAATGTGTACCCAACGACAATAACCCATGTATTTAAAAATATAATCCGTGCTTTTTTTTATTCTTCTTGTCCCAAAGCAATATCCAATTTACTATCTTGTAGTATACCTATTTTCAAATCAATTTTGAAAGTAAAGGTCTTGATATAAAAATAAATTTTAAATTATTAATACAATTAGTTGAAAATTTTTGCTACTTTTCTAATTTTTTTGAGATTTTTTCTTTTTTGAGAAAAATTTTCTTAACAATTAACTCTATTTTTTGAGACAAATTTTGCAATTTGATCCTTCATTTTTAGAATTTCTTTTTAAATAATAGAACTTTAAGAAACCAATACCATATCTAATTAAGGTTTATTATTGGTTTCTTTGATTGGTTGATGTATAGGTCTTCTATAACAAAAAAACACACATTTTATTTCAAAAAAGGTTTAAAATTTTTTACAAGCTTTATTTTAACAACAGTATATTCAATTCTTAATCATCTAAAATTGGAATTTTTTTTCACATTAACAACATAAATACAAGTCTAGGTGAATTTAAGCAAAATTTTCATCATCTAGGGATGAGTAACATTCATTATTCCTCTACCACAAGAAAAAAAAAGCAAAAACTCATATTCAAAGAGCTATTTCAGCAAATAATTTTGACAATACATTTTATTTGTCTCAATATTTTGAATGAAGAAAGAGTTGTCCATGAGAATTTCGTTTGGGCATCTGATCGATCACGTCAATAGGAATTGATGGCAAAAGTAATTCTATTAAGACAAAATTTTTTAATGTTTTAGTTTTTGATAAAATACAGTGGTGGAAATAACCCGTTCAGACAACCTTTAACCCATTACTAAAATTTAACTCATGTTTTTTTTTCAGACTTGGGTATTGGAAGACCAGAAATCACTTATAGATTCTTGGTTCAGATCCAAATTGACTTTATAGGTTAGATCTTTGATTAATCGAAATGGCTCAATTATATTAAATGCTTTTGTTTCAAAAATTTCATCATATTTTCAAAATTACGGTTAGATTAAATGATTTTTTTATCACAATTCAAAAAATGAAATTTTGCTCATTTTTTTGTCAAAAAATTACATTTTAATCTCACCAGTATCTTCATAATTCTTTTTTAAAATTTATTTAAAGAACACTATTTCTTGTTTATATACATGTTTTCATCCCATTGATTTGTTTCTTTTATTTCTAGAGTCAGCCAATATTTTTTGTATAAGTTAAATTTTAGTAATGGGTTAAAATAAAAAACATGGGTTAGTTACACCACTGTACTTTTAAAAAATTTATTGTTCTTTTAACGTATATAAAAACGAACAGAATCGTAAAATAAATTAATCACAGAAATGGAAATAGAACAATTAATTTTGAATTCTTTATCTTATGTTCTTTGTAAGAAAATAAAAATCTTTTATTTGTTTTTTTTCGAACAAAAGATAATTATTTCAAGTCTAAAAATATTTTACTTAATCATTGTTGAAAAACTCAGAGAGGATCACAAAGAAAATTATAAATGGATCTTTTTGAATTTTGATTTGCTTCCTTAAAGAACTTTAAAGATAAAAATATTAATTTTATCAAATTTATTTTAACAGTAAATAAAAAATTTTAAAAATAAATTTTAACAGTAACTTTAGAAAATTGTAAAGACTTAAAATTTCCGATAAATCAACATAATCAAAATATTTTTTGAAAAATTTCACAAGGTATTGAAATTTATTAGAATTTTGATATCCGTTCCAAATTAATTTAAAAAAATAATTGAAAATCCTAAAAACAAATGTTTTTATAAATTTTCATAAATAACTCTTACAACTTGTGTCAAAGACCACAGAACGTGTTCTCCTTTTATGGTTCTTATTTTTCTTCTAATATCAAATTTGCTATCAAAAGATTTTGAATAACTATTCTTCACAATACTGAAAATAAAGAAATGCAGTACAATTAGCGCCCCTCTTAATTTGAGAATAGTGCCGTTGTTGATTAAAATAGAAATAAAATAAAAAAAAAAAATTCTAAAATTAAAAGAAAAACAATATCATAAACATCAGAAAGAATTTCACAAACACTATACACCCATGATTTTTTTGAGACTCATTAATTGTTTGAAGAAAATGAAACTTTTGAGAATTATTTTTTTTAAGATAACACAAACCAAATTGACCCAAAAACATACTTTTTTTTTCATTCAATGAAAACCAAGTTTGATTATTTTTTTCATATTATTTAGAATTCAATTCTAAAGATCAACAAACTAATTCACTTTATCTTGTCATATCAAATTATAATAAACAAATAGAAAATTAAATAAAAAAATCAAAAAATTAAGGAAAAAATACAAGCCTTTACCACAAATGGCCGAAAGAAAAAACTTGAGAAATTCAATTTGGACCACCCAAGAGGTAAAATTCCCATCACACATTCTCCAAAATGTTTTATTTATTTGTTATTTGGCACTTGCTTTGAAAAAAAGAAAAAATTCTATAAATGGTCTTTCAAAAGAGAGATTTCTTGAAAAATAAAAAGAATAAAAGCCCAATTTATGCGAGGAAGAAAAGAAGAGCCCTCAAATTAAATTAAATACTTTTTTTTAAAAAATTAACGAATATTAAAAAATATTAATTAACTTTAAATCAATACCTTTTCTCTAATAAAAAAAAATTTCTTTAAAAAGGATGACATTCTTTCAAGAGCTGTAAGAAAACATAAGCATAAGAATTGGGAATCAATTGCAAATTATTTTGAAGACAAAGACTCTACACAATGCCTTCACAGATGGTCCAAAGTGTTAAACCCCAAACTGAAAAAAGGTAAATGGTCTGAAGAAGAAGATCAAAGGTTAGTGAAAATGGTTGAAAAATATGGCTCTTCAAACTGGTCAAAAGTTGCAAGTCATATTAAAAATAGAAGTTCAAAACAATGCCGTGAAAGGTTTGATTCTTCCATAATTTATTTCTAAAAAAACAATCTGATTTTATTTCCACAACAAAAAGTCTCATCCCTTTTAGAAAGCTTTTCAATTTTACAACCCATGTGCCCTTTAAAAATGTTGGAAAGTGTTTGTAAATTGTCTGAAAGTGTTTGAAAATTCAAAGCTTGATAAAAGTCCTGTGCATTTTTGTGGTGTAATGAAAAATAATCAATTTATTTTTTCTTCTTTTCATAAAACTTGCAATTCCTAAACAAATGTAAAATAATAAAACAACAAACAACAACAACAACAAATATTAATAAATAATAAACACACAAAAATGGCGAATTAGATGGAAAAACCAATTAGATCCAACAATTAAAAAAGGCCCATGGTCCAAAGAAGAAGATCAAATCTTGACAGATCTATTTCAAAAGCTCGGCCCAAAATGGTCACAAATGAGAAACCACCTTCCAGGAAGACCAGACAACCACATCAAAAATAGGTGGAATTCAACATTGAAAAGAAACATTGAACAACAAGAAAACACCAATTTAAAACCTAAAAAAAAACGAGGAAGGCCATTTGGCAGTAAAAATAAAAAAAAAAATAACAAGGGGATTTTTATCAAGAAAATTTTGGTCATTAAGAAATATGGAAAAGTAATTTACAAAAGTTCGAATGGTTCTGAATTAGAAATAACAGAGCAAATTAACAACAAGAACATTGGAAAGGAAACCAATTCACATAAACAAAAACAAAAACAAAAACAAGGGATTGATAACAAAAAGCTAACAAATCAAAAACCAACAAAAACTCAAAAAAAAAACAAAAACAATACGGGATCAGAAAGAAGAATCCTAAACCGAATTGAAAATTTCCAATTGTCAACTCAAAACAAAAAGAACCAATTTCCTACCGATTTGAAAAAGCGTAACCCAAGAAAGTCAACAAAACCAAAACCGTCCTTCCCCAAAAGCTGTTTCCAACAGAACAAAATAAATGGTATTAATTGCGATCTCCAAAAGAATATTGTTTCTGATTTACATTATTTTATTTCCAATTCAAACAGAACACCAACCAACACACCTTCAAAATTTTCAAATTTTGTTTCCTCTTTGTCGAACAAAGACAACCAAAAACAAACGGAAAACATTAAGACACCATCATTCAATTTGTACCAAAATAGTAAAAAAATGAAAAAAACACCAAAAAAAGCACTTAATCTCATGCTGATGATGGGCCTTGAGAATAGAAAAAGAAAGCACACTGAAGAAACCGAAGATGACAATTATCCATTTGCCAAGTTTGAAAAGGAAAATTCAACGGAATACTTTTCAACACCACAGAAAATTAGACGTATTTAAGAACATCAATTCTCAACAGCGAAGAAAAAAAAAAACCCAAGAAGAGCAAAAGCTTCGTATTTCGGAAATTAAGATGCTCACCAAGAAAAGGATACACCCCAAATCTCGCCCACGGGGATCTACAAAAATGTAAACAAATATTTGATTTGGATGAACGTTTTTGCCAGAAACCAACAGAAACAAATCATAAGCAAACAAACGAACACCTTTTATCAAAGTTAAATTGTAGCAACAATGAAGACCCACATTAAAAAAAAAAAAAAATGAAAGCGTGGTTGACCATTTTCATCATTTTATATCTTGTCAAGAAAATCTTGAAAATGTACAAAGCAAGATAACTATACCCCAAAAATAATATTTTTTGCTCACCCACGCTTATTCATAATTTATTAAATATAATATTTGTTTTACAAAAATGTAAACCGTTTTTTTTTTTTTTTTTTTAATATTTAATTTATAATTTAATAATAAAAATTATGCAATAATTATTATGTTATTTTTAATTTTTTTTTATTTTTTTTAAAAAGTCAATTTGAAAAAAAAAAATTTGTTTGAAACTCCAAATTAACATACAGAAAAGTGAGGTTTTGTATTTTCTTTTAAATCAATATATTTACCTCGAAACCTTTGATTACAATTATTTTAATTTTTCAAAGAAACTTGTGAATATTTTCATGGTTCTTTTTAATGAAAGGGGTACAATTTTTTTATATTTTCTTTTTTTGGAAAATTTATAATTTGTTAGAGCTTTTACTTTTATATTTATCAACTTTGATCTGAAGGCTTTTATTATTCTTATTTCTAAACTATCTTATTTTGGTTCATTCTTGTAAGAAAAAAGATTTTTTTTTCATATGTGGCCTTAGCCTCTTTAGAGGTGAAATACGTATTATTAAATCTAATTTATACCCATTTAAGGAATTAAATTAAAAACTTGAACGTGATATTCAATCCTTTCATCTTTTCTCTAATTTTTGATTAGTTTCAATCTAAAAAATTGCCCTTTTATAAAAGTTCATTTTTTTCGAGTGGGATCTTCTAAACTGGGTTTTCTACAATCGGCAAGAATATTGTAAACACCATTTGAAAAATTTTGACTCACCTGAAATAATCAATTAAAAAAAAAATATATCCTTTAGTATTCAAGAACAATAAATTTTTAAATCTGATTTGTAATTCACTTTTAAATCATTCTAAATATAAAAAAACCTGATTTTTTAAAAATTAAAAAAAAAATAAAACCAAAAACTAAAATAAAAGCAAACCAGAATTTTAGAAAGTAGGATTATCAATTTTTTATTAATGAACTTTCACTAAAAAAAAGTTAACAACAATATTTTTTACTAATAATTTAATACATTTTAAAAGACATTACATGGTTGAAGTTTTCTTAGTGATTATTGGTCTTTTCGAAAATCTTTTTTTTTTTTCCACATAGGCTTTCTGAAATATCAAAGTATCATAAAAATTAAAAAGAGAAAAAGAAAAAGAAAAGAAAAACAAAAATTTAAAAAAAAAAAAAAAAAAAATTTCAAAAAAAAAAAAAATAAAAAAGAAAAACAAAAAACTTATAATTGCAAAACTAAAATTTGAAAAAATCAAAAAAAATGATTCTGATCCAAAAATTTGAAAATAATTTTTTTGATAATAATACGGAAAAACCCTCAAAAAAGCCACTATTAATATTATAAAGCGAATCAGAATATTTAAAATCTAATTTATTTTTCAACTCAGTTTCCATTTTTGAGAAAAAAATGTTTTTTTTCAAATACATTCGTTTGTAGAATTTTTTTGTTTATTATATTTTTGGGGTTTTCAAATGGGAATTAAAGACATAGAATATTATCATACAAAAATAACACGCATACAAACACACACACACACACACACACACACACACACACACACACACACACACACACACATATATATATATATATATATATATATATGCGTGTGTGTGTGTGTGTGTGTGTGTGTGTGTGTGTATTACGTCTTTATAAAAATTTGAACTTTACAATATTAATTATTAAGTCTTGAAAATATAAAAAAATAAAAAATTTATGAAAATAATAGAGCAGTTTGAAAAAAGTGAAAATCTTTTCAGAATCAAAACTTTATGAAAGTTTCAGAGTTTAAAAAGGTGATGACCCAATCTATAAAACCGGTTTGGCAGTTGAAGTTTCAAGAAAAGTTTATTTTTTTTTCATTAAGTGAAAACTATATTAAAGTAGAAAACCTTAAATAGGTTTTAATGCCGATAAAATCAAAAAAAAACCGTTTTCACTTTTATTAAAATGGCTTGATTTTTTTTTCAAAGTTTTTATATTCTACACTTTTTTCAAAAGGTTTTTTTTTTTTTTTTTTCATAAAGATTATTAATTTAAACAAATAAATTCTCTAAATAGATGTTTTTTGAAAGTTTTTAATTAAATTAGAAAAAATGTAAATCACACCTGAATAAAAATAATGTATGATTTCTAGTAAAAAATAAAAAAAAAAAAAGATTATGGTATATTTATAACCTTTACAATTAAATTTGAAATTTAAAAAAAAATGCAGCAAATATAAAAAAAATTCTTGAATAATTTTAAGTTTATTTGCATTTTCTAGTGAATAGTTCCATATGACAAGAAATTTCTCTTGACCGAGAAAATATTTTGTATGATTTCTTAAAAATTCATTAATGTATTAGTTTCTTAGATTATATTCACTAATTTGGTTAGAAATATTTTTGAAATAAAACTTTCCTTTGTGTTGACTTTGCAGCGAATGGAATCAAGGTAATATTGATTTTATTCGTATATGGAATAATAATTTTTGTACATAACTGAAAGGGATATTCAGATTGATAAGTTTTATCAACTAAAAAAATATATACTTTACTTAGAGAACAAAAAAGTTAAATTACATTTGTGGATCGAACTTTTTTTTCAAATTTTATGGTCTCATAATTTTTGTTGAAAAAAAGAACTTCAGAAAAGGTACAACTCTCAAATTTTTATTAATCTTAAAATCGAATTATAAGAATTAAAATTTTATTTCAAAAGTTCACAAGGAAGCTTCCAAATTAAATCTCTACATAATAACATTTTCAAATTTACTTTGATCTGATCTTTGGTTTTTTCAAACAACAATTAGTAAAATAGTGAAGGAAACGGAAATCAAAATTTTCATTTCTCAGAGAAAATAATATACTATACAGTTTGTTCAATAACCCATGTTCACATCCTTTTTTATATTTTGAAAATTAATAGTATTGTTTTTTGAAATAACTGTTTTTTTTAGATGTTTTCAATTTTTCTTTAGCTGTGGTTTTTGGTTTTTATTTTGTGTTCATTTAAAAAATACAGTTCTGTATAACTGTATATTTCAAATTAACCAATATTTACAATAGATCATATTATCAAAATGTTTTTCTATAACCTTCAAGGCCAATCTCCTCATAAAAGAGATCTAATTCAACAAAATTTAAACAAACCAACACGAAAATCCACAACAACGTAACTTTCAATTTGAATAAAGGCAAAAAAAAAAACAATAAAAAGGATAAAAATAGTTTCTTAAAGACTTTTTTACTGTTGTCTCTACATGAGTAAAAATGCTATATAAATTTTTCTAAGTTTTTTGAAATTGAAATGAAAAAAAAATTCATTTCCATTTTCTTTTTTCCTTTAGTTAATAACCTTCAAACCATATCTTGTAATTGACTGATTTTATTTATTGATTTCATTCTTTTTTTTTTGCCTATATTGGATGAGATAAGAATCCTTAGTGAAGAATATTTCATATTGAATCAAAAATTTAATTATCCGATATTTTATATAATTAAAATTATACAAGAATATGCCCAATGATCAAATTATTTAAAAATCAATTCTTTTTCAACAATTTTCACAATGAGAGCAAATTAAATCTCTAAAAAGATTAATTTTCATTGATTATCTCAAGATCTTTCAATTTTTCTTTCAATTAGAAGAAATAATATTGAAGAAAACTTTGAATAAAAATTCTTGTACGACTTGTGAGAATGACAATCCGATTTTCAAGACAGACTTTTCCCTTTTAAACAATAAAGACACTCTTGAAAACTATTCATTTCAACAACAGATAAATATAAGTAAACAATATCAAAAAAGTTGAAAAACAACACTTCAAAACACTTTTTTGATAAACCAACACAGAAAAAGTTTGAAAAAAAATAGTTATTGAAGTTAATACGGGTTTATTGCACAAACTGTACACTCTTTTTTTTTTTTTCAAAATTTATCAACAGATCTTTTAATATTCAAAGGATCTATTGTGTCAGTTGTTTTGTTTCTTGTAAAAGTATTGCATCATGAAAAACACAAAATAAAAAAATTCAAAAAAAAGAAAAAAAAAAAGTAAAAAGCAAAATTTTTTCAAAAACAAAAAAAATTTATTATTTATGAAAGAGAAAAGAAAAGTGTGTCGAAAAGTTACAAAGCATATGGACTCTACTTGTTAAAATTTGTGTAAACACACTTGCATTCAAAATGATTGGAAATTAAAAAAAAAAAATCCTTTTTGTGAATTATTTTTTTTGTTGGGCTTTTAATACTCGTTTAACGATTCGTTGTTCTTCTCTGAGAAATGCTCTAATAATTCGATCTTTGACACAGTTTGCTGATTTACACCCACCATAAGCTCTTGAAACGGTTTTTGTTCTTCTTTTTGCTCTTGATCGTTCAATTGGTCTATAAGATTTGATCTTTTGTGTTTAAAGGGAATAAAAAGGAAAAGCGAAAAGACAAATAAGAAAGAATAAACAAATGGTTTGCGAAAATATACAAAAAGAAAGAGCAATTGAACAAAAAAAGGTTTAACAAATGTCGCTTGCTTGTGAAAGAATAAAAAAAAAAAGAATAAAGTAAAAAAAGATCGACTTACACCTCTAAGCTTTTCACCTGTTTCGTCACAAACTGGAACCTTTCCACGTTTAAGGATATAGTGACCAGTAAGTCTACCACCTGGGGTTTTGACAACACGTACTCTATTTCTGTTTGTGTTATATGCGTGTTTGCGTCTGTGTGTGATTCTTTTGTTTGGCATTGAAAACAATTTTTTTTTAGAAAGTTTGATTATTAAAAAAAATGAAACTTTGTTTCAATTGATTCACCACAAAAATAACACAAAAATTGGGGTACTTTTTTTAATTTGCAACACTTTTGTTTTTTTGAAATTGTTCCAAATTTAGGAAAGTAATTATAAGATCCCAAAAATATCCAAAAGAAAAAGTTTTTACTATTCTAACTTTTTAAAAACTTGAAATTTGTCCAACTTTTCTAGCTTTTGGATTTGTTATTAAAGAGTTTCAGGTTGTACAAAGTAAAAAAAATTTTTTATTTTCTAGAACTTTGAAAAAATTTCAATGAAATATCAATATGTTAGCTTTTATATTATTTTTTTAATTACTCCTTTTTTTAGCTTATCAAAGTTTGTATCAAGTATTTGAAATTTGAAAAAATATGAAAGAATATCAGAGACTGAAATCTTCCAAACTTTCTTGGTTGAAAGTTCCAAAAAGTTTTAAAAGTATTTATATTGATTGTACTATTCTTGTTGTGTTTTATTGTAAGGTTGCAAAAATGCTAAAAGTTTTCTTGTAGGTTCATGTTATTTTTCTGGTTTTCTTAAAGCCCACCAATTAATCGGTTTTATTATTATTTCAAAATATTGTTGATACCTATTTCAATTTAAGGAAGTAGATACTTTTTAGCAACTTTTAGATAAACCATTTTATTCGAATCTGGATCACCAAAATCGTTTCTTGAATATAAATACATTTATTTTTTAATAAATAGCGAAATCAAAGATATACAAGTCAAATATATTTTTAGAGATCACAAAAATTCATACTTAAAAACCTCACCAATCCGTGCTTTAAAATAAAAGAGGTACTTTTTTTTTTCTTCTGCTTCGATTATAATTTCGAAGATAATACCTAATAAAGTATACCAAAGTTCAAATCGTTTTTGAAGGCAAAATGCATTATAATAGTGTAAATTTTCAATTTTGAATTGAATATGTTCAATAACTTTTGTATTTTTCTCATTTTTTTAATATATTTTAATGGTTTTTTTTTTGAAGATAAAAATTTTTTCAAAATTATCTCTATTTTTAGAGAATAAAATCCACATTTGATTCCTGCTTTTTATAATTTCTTTTTTAATAACATAATTTAAGAACACTATACCATATTTACCCCTTATCTATTATTGATTTCCCTGGTGTTTTAATCGATATATCTTCGATAAAATGAAATATTGTTTATATTTTGAAACCCTCGTCAAATAATTAGAATAGGAATTATTATTATAACAGTTGACAAACACAATAAAAATTGTAATCCAAATAAATGAAAAAATTCGACAAGAAAAAAAAATCCATTATTTATTAATCATATCACTTGCCCGAAAAAATAAAATTCCAAATTTCAAGTTCGACAAAACTATGACTTGAATAAAAATTTCATCCGTGTTCATTGATTTTATTTGCAATATAACCAACATTTCAATTCTTAAAAATCTTGATGTTATCATATTTAGTGTTGTTAATAGTACCAGATCTTTTAAAGTCCCTAGTCTAGAAAAGGGGGTCTATATTGGGGTAAAAATTTTAAATGGGTTCGAAAATGTATTTAATTTGAATGTAAATAATGGATTTTTTTTGAAGATATAATAACTAATAGTTCTGAAAACACTATTATAATCTAAAAAAATAAAATATGTTAAAAAAAAAAAAAAAAAAAACGAATGATAAATATTGAAAGTGTATTTAAAGTGCCATTGGTCACATTGTTTTTTTTTTTTTTTTTTAATTATTGAAATAAACTGAAAATTTGTGAATTTTTTTTTTAGTTTTTTAGATTAAAAAAAACATAAGGACTATTTTCAAGAATTCAAACTAATATGAAAAAATCAAATTTTTTACTAAAATTTTCAAATTCTGGAAACCTAAAGGCAGGTTTTTTTTACCTTTTCCGATAATCCGAAAATTAAATAAATTTTCCGTTTATTGCAAAAAGCAAAAAAAAAACATACTATGAAATCAAAAAAAAAAAATTAATTGTTTTCCAATTTATATCAATAAATAATTCTTTAATAGTTCAAATAATTGATTACCCATTTGAAAGATATTCATCAGATTTAATGTACTTTAAAAATATAATAAAATGACTTCTTAACTCTGAAGATAAAAAATTCCAAATTTTTAATTATTGAATTTGAAAAAAATCTTAATAAAACCTGGAAAATTGTATTTGTTAAACTAAAATTGTAAAATAACTTTTAATATAATTATTTATATCGGATATATTGTTAAACCAATAATTTTGAGTAATGTGAAGTTATGAAAAATTACAATATATAAAAATATTTAATTATTTTTTAGAAGTGAAAATTTTATAATGATTTGTAAATAAGAGGAATGATAAATTTTAGATTTTTCAAACTTTTTTAGGTAAATTGGGAATTTAGTTTATTATAAAATGTATTAGTATAAAATAATGAAAATAACACCAGATATCCACTTTAATCTGTAATGAAAAATGTACATGTATAAATACATTTTTCTTACTGTATAAATCAAAGAAATACGACAATAGGTTAATAACGATATCTAAACAAGAAAAGGTGTTTTTTTCTAAAATAAATGTCAAATGGTTATAATAGTATTTTCCATAACTCATGTTTCCAATTTCTTTGTTATTTTTTTACAATTTGGTGTTATTGAAATCTATAACTAATTGTTTTTAATAATGTTTAAGAAAGGTTTTTTTTTTTTTTTTTTTCCAGCATTGTAATAATTATTTTTGTATGTGTTTTAACAAAAAACATAAACAATGCATTGATCATGAGCAACAATGAACATTTATTTCGAAAAACGAACTTTTTTAACAAAAATTAGCTTTTTTAACAAAATGAACTATTTTAAATAATCAGAAAAAACTAAAAAGGTATTGTAGAAAAAAAATGATACAATTTCCTTTGTATCTTTAGAAAAATTCTTGTGATAGAAATCATCCCTTTTAAAATATTAAAACTTTTCAAAATGAAAAATTAAAACTTTGCTGCTCTGTAAAATTAAATCTTAAAAATCCAAATTAAAAAAAAAAAAAAAAAACAATTAAATTCAGTACAAACACCCACATAGTTATTGAACTCGTATCCTATAAAAAATTTTTCTCTTAATTTTAATGTTAAAATCAAAAAAAAAATTTTTTTCGGTTCTTGAAATTTAATAATAAAGTAAAAATATTATTAATCCAAGAGTACATGTGCTTTTAATATTATTTTATGAAAAGAATTATTTTTTAAAAAGGTTTGATACATTGTTTTCATTTTTTAAAAGTTCAAAAGTAATCATATATTCTAAATTATTTTCAAAAAATCATTAATTTTGTTGAAAGAAGAAAGAAATCTTTTTGTCTGGGAAGAATTGTACCAAAATACACTTTAAAAATTTAATCACTAGGTTCAATAGTATCAGTGTATAAAAAATCTACTAAATTTGAAATAAATTGAAATTATTATTTTAAAACTTATAAAAATATAATTTATTGTTTCAAAGAACATTCCAAATCCATTTTTACTTTTTATTGAAAAAAAAAAAAAAAATGCAAGGAATTAAAAATAAACAATAAGATTAAAAATTCACCCAAAATACTTTTTTCAAAACCTGAAAAAGTTCAGACTATGAACTGAAAGCATAATTTTTTAATTTGATTATTTATAATCAATAATTAATAGCCACAATCTTAATAATTTCAAAGAGTTGATAACAATAGAAGTATTAAATATATCCCTTGACTTTACGTATTTCTCGATTTTTTAAATATTTCTATAAAAATAAAACTGATTCAAATTAATAAATCTAATATAAAAAAAAATAATAGATATTAACAAATGCTGATTTTAATAATAATATGATATCTTGTTTAAATACTAAATATTTGAAAAAGAATATTTTCTAATTGGTTAAATTTCAAGAAATTTAATAGATTATTAATGAAAATGAATATAATAAATGATCAATTTTTTCGAGATTCAAGGCTTCAATATTTGATTTATTTTAAAATTGTATTAAAATAAGGTTAAAATAAAAAGTCCAGGGTTGTTGTTTCATATAGACTATCCATAATTACTAAAACTGTGATTTCTTTCAAAATTAAAATTTTTTTACATATTTTTCTTTTTCTAATTTGATCCAAAAACCCAAACAAAAAAGATCTGGATCTTTCTATTGAAAAATTTTCTTGGTGAAAAAATGAAATCTTTTAAAAATATTAATCCATCTCTTTAATATTGATAAATAAAGTTGATTATTGGGTTTAATTATATCCTTGTGTAAAGAATTACTCTATTACCTTTGGGAATAAAAATAAATAAGAGTTACAAAACCCTTAAATCTGAAAAATTTCCAATATTTCAAACAATTTCCAAAACAACATTTAAATGCTTTCAAAAAGAATACAGTACAAAAATACAAGTTATTCCATACACTGTATGAAGATATTAAAAGATTAAATGGTATTTTTTTGAAAAAAGCACAGAAGAACAGATCATTTATCAAATTTGACCATAAAAAAAAATCACTTTATCTGACAAATTATTGTTTTTTTAAATGAAATTTTTAAAACAAAAGCAATGAATATTTTTTAACAATCAAGATTAATTCAAGAACTAACCTCAAATTTAGTTTATATGGAAACCCGGGTGTTTATATTGTATTAAAATTGACAAATACCCCTGCCTAAAAAAAAATATTTCCATAATTCGATAAAGAAAGTGAAATGATTTGCCAAGAAAATTCCAAAAAAACAACCTAAATTTTAACTGTCAACAAGATTTCTTTTCAAGAGATTCTGTGAAAAAAATAAATACGTTGACAGTAATAAAAGGTATATCTGTTATAAACACTAATCGTACAGTCCTAATTCATTCAGAAAGAAAACAAGAAAAATTTCTTTTTTGTAAATTTCCATCATAAAATCACCAGATCAAGAATTTTCGTTTTTCAGAAAACTACAAATTTAGTGATTAAATAAAGAACCAACAAAATAAGAAGATTTTGTAAAACCGAAATTTATTTCGTTAATTGCCATTTTTCAAATCGAATAAGATCGAAATAATTTATTAAGATAACTTACCCAAAACGTTACACACGTGTTTCACCAAAATACCTTTATTTTTAAACTCTTTTACTACTTCCTCCTGTTAATATTTTCACTTTTTCTGTAAAAAAAAAATATATACGTTAAATTTTTATACCTTCAAAGAAAAAAATAATGAGAAAATGGAAAATCAGTTATTTTCAAAACCATCTCTGAACACAATTATTAACAAGGTCAATCACATGCAATATAAACCAAATTTTTTCTTTACAATTTGCAAAACTGGAAATAATCACACATTTTTTCAAACAATATCTTTTCATTTTTTTTTTTGATCAAAATAGTATAAATGACAAATATTCTGAAAGAACGAAACTCCATTAAAAATAGACTCGAATCCCCAATTAAAAGAGAAAACAAAATCACCGATTTTTCAACTCTCCAAAAGAAAACGTTAAATTTTCAGACACCAAGCAGATCGGCTACAAAAACAAAAAAAAAAAAATCCAGAAGACTCAAGATAGCTGGATCTGAAATTGTAAGCCCAAATTATTTAAAAAAAGCAAACACAGGGAACAAACCCGTGGGGACACTTGTTACCGTTGATTTCAACTCTTTAATTTATCAAAATGAACAACAAAACACAATAAACAAAATTGAAGAAGAAAAACAAGAAGAAAAACAAGAAGAAAAACAAGAAGAAAAAAAAGAAGAAAAAGAAAAAGAAAAAGAAAAAGAAGAAGAAGAAGAAAACGAGCAACTTCAAAAAAACAAACAAAAAACAAACAAAAAACATAAAAAAAAAATTAAAACACCAAAAAAAATGTTTCGATCACGCTCTTTTGAAAATAAAATTAACATTTTTAAAAATTTCAAAAATGGCTCTGCAAACAAAAATAAAAAAAACAAATCTGGAAAAGAAAAAAAAACAATGCCAAGAAGTTTTTCTTCAAGTGATATAAAATCATGCAAATTGTCAAAAAAAAAATTCCAAAGGCCATGGGAAATTAAAATTTCACCATTCTTATTCATCGAGTTAATGGCAGAAGAGAAATTAGAGTTGTTTAGCTTCATTTCAAAAAGAATTTGGGATATACCAAAAATTGATCTTCTTATTAATAATATATTTAATATTTTTGCCTATAAAAAAATGATTATACAAATCTTAAAATACCATTTAACAAAACAAATTGAACAAACACGTAACATATTGATTTTTTTCTTTTTAGTTGTTTTTTTTTTTTCTTTATTGGCGGTTGAAAAAACAATAAAAATTGTGCCTTATTTGAATACAAAAATAAAACAAAACAAACTAAACAATATATATATATATATATTTATATCCTTTTTTTAACATTGTCCAAAAGATTCATCAAAAAATCTGTTCAGAAATAATACGATCTCAACAAAATTGCTTGGCGAGTTTGGTAGGTTTTATGGATTAAAATATTTTATTCAAATCTTGAAACCAGCAATTCTTGATTTAATTGGTGATTACACAAATATGGAGATCGATCCCGTTTTATTAGAAAATAAGAACCAACTTGAAGATTTAAATTTTAACCAAAGGAAACTGCTAGTCAAATCCAAGGAGCTTATAGATCGCATTTTCCAATCATATGAGAAGTGCCCCGAAGAAATCAAAGAAATTTGTTGGTTTATTCGAAAACAAACCAAACAAAAATTCCCCCAAATGGAACTCAAGTCCGTGGGTGCGTACTATTTTTTACGACTATTATGCCCTATATTGACCTTTCCAGATCTCTATGGTGTCGTTGACTACAAAATCAATAAAGAACAACAGAGATCCATAATCTTAATCACTAAAATCATCCAAGTAATTTCAAACCGCACAACCTTCTCGACAAACAGTTACATGTCCACATGTAACGACTTTGTTACACAAATGACGGCACCAATGTTCATTTTTTTGGATAAACTTTCGAACCAATCATTTCTTTCTTCAATCCAACAAAAGGACCCATCCATTTCTCAAAAAGATGCCCTGGATTGTTCAACTTTTATAATGAATTATTTACCCAATAACCTTCCAGAAATCCAAAGTGTTTTTAAGAATGTTAGAGATAACATTCTTCTAAAACAAGATTTAATATGCAAAAATTAAAGTTAAAAAAATAATAACAATTAAAAATAAATAATATTTTTTAAAAAATACTAATTAAATTACCCCCCCCCTCTTTTTTTTTTTTTTTTCAGATTTCCAAAGGGCTTACAATCCCTGAAATGGTGAAAATTTTTTTATTCATTTACACTGTAATTATTACCCATTTAATATTATTTTTATAAATCCAACACTATTAAAGTCAAAAAATATTTTAATTAAAAAACGAAATAAACTATTCAAAATCAACGAAAATATATAAACCATTGAAAAAAATGAGTCTTTTTTGATTTTTAATTAATTCAAAATGAAAAAATATATTCCTTTTTTTTTTTCCACATTCATTTTAACAAGATAATATTTTTTCTTTGACCTTTAATAAAATTTCAAAGTAGTAACAAAAATGTTGATAAAAATATTTTTTTTTTTTGAATTAAACAAAACAAAAAAATAACAAAATCATGAAAAACAGGTAAAAAAGAGTTTGTTTTTTGATTCTAATGTATATAAAAAAAAAAAAAAAAAAAAAAAAAATAACCCCAAATTATCAGAATTAAGTTTTTGAACGAATAATTTTAAGACTAAATACATGAGGGTACTTATATATTATCTTTTTTTTTTTAAACTCAAGAATATTTCAAGACAAATTTAATGGTTGAATCCATTATTATTCATACTTCAAGATTGGAAAATATCTAGATTAAATTTAACACAAAATATATTTAGTTGCAAAAAAATTCAATTTTGTTAAAAAAAATATTTAATCAACCTAGATATTATTGTTTCTATTGTAATTTGAAATAAATTGAAAATAGATCTAGTTATTTTTACCCAAAAGATCAACATGAACCACTATTTACCATTTTAATATTAACAAGTATGAAGTCAACCCTGGATCTAAAAATTCAAAAAATTGATAATTTTGGATGATTATAAAAATCATTTTTTAAATCTTTTAATAGGTATTATTTTATTTTCTATCTTTAGATTTGGAAAAGAAATTAAAAAAAAAAATTAAAAAATGGTAATTTTTAATAGTGATCATTTATAAAAAATTTAATAATATATTCTTCAATAATATTTAGAATAGTTATTTAATGTCATTTGTAACTTTTTCCACTAAAACCATACACCACCAACCACAATATACTTTAATTATCAACTTATCCAGTATGAAACAAATATATTATACCCAATTATCAACTTTCATAATTAATTCTATTTTGGTGAAAAGCATCCACTCCTAAAAAAAAAACTAAATATTCCTAATTACCCTTGAAATAAAAAACTTACTTTGATTATTTATGAACGGATTCTAAGATATATAATTTATTAAAAATTATATTAGATAGAAAATTTTATATATAAAATTTCTATTACTACCCGAATTTAAAAAATAGCTTGGATTTTTTTTTCAAAAATTGAAAATTTTTTATTGATTCATTTCATTTTATTATAAACTCTGTTTCAGTCAAAGGGGCCCAACTTTTTTATCAAATATCAATTATTTTATAAAATTGGCCTTTGAAGAACAAATAACAAATAAAAAGAATAATACACCTCAAAGAATTGTTGATATATATCTGAAAGAAAACTAATTAATCAATAAATTTTCTTAAAAATTGAAAAACTCAAATTCTTTGCGCCCTATTGAGAAAAACAACAATGTTCGTTTTGAACTTCTACTGGATATTTGAATAATAAATATGAAACATTTTTCACTTCATTTTCCATACTTTTCTTTTACAAATCAAGTCCCCAAACGAAGTGTGTTGGTATTTGTGGTCTCTATTTGAAAAAGTAAATGAAAACGAAGTGAAAAATTTTTCACATTTATTAAACAAATATCCAATTTAAATATCGAATAGAATTCCAATATAAATAAATATGATTTCTCAACAATCATTTCCAGGATTTCAATAACCTTAGAATAACACATTTTTACCAAGTGACTATTGATCTTGCAATAAAAAAAATTTTTTTGCAACCTAATGACGTGTTAAATAAAAATCGAAAAATAAAAAATGTGAAAAGCAAAAATGTGAAAAAAGGATTTCAATTTTGAAAATTTCCAGAATAAAATTTTTCTTCTAATATCTATGCAAATCCTTTAAACACATGTATTTTATCCATTACAACTGGGCCACTTTGACTGAAAAATAGTTTATTTCAATCTAAAATTATCCTATAGTTTTATTTATATATATATATATAAACTAAATTCCAAAAATTTGGAAACAGTTTTAAACGGTTGAAAGAATAACAATACCACAATTTAAATTCAATTTAGAAATAATTTGGATTTTACAAACTACTATTTCATTTTTTATCTTTTTTTATTTTGTTTTCATTTCCCTTTTTCCAGTTACATAATCTGTTTCTTTAGATCTGGAATTTTTTATCAATAGTTGATAGAAGGTTAGTGTTGAGTTTGTTTAATAGAAACATCACATACAATTGGTTGATGGTATCTTATCATTTGATCGATCAACAATTATTGGTGAAATGTTCAGCAAATCTACCAATAAATTTTTTGTTCAGCTAATTTCCTTATTTTGGACACATTGGGGTTTTTATTTTTGAGTTTTATTTTTTTTTTCTTTTATTTGAATTAAAATCATTACTTATTAAAACATTACTATTGTGTAATTTAAATACTGTTTTATATTAGGTTTGGAAAAAATATAATAAATTGAGTTTTATTTTACTTATTTTTGATTTTGGGTGTGTCCAAACTTTTTGAATGGGGTTTATATATATATATATATATATATATACAGATATAATAGGGACAAATCCCCATATCAAACTTGAAAAATGATTTAAACAAGCAATTTTCAAAATATTTTAGATTTTCCAGTCTCAATAAAGCAATTCATTTTACTGTTTACTAATTCATTCTTTTTGATATTTTAGAAAAAAAAATTACAAGTTATAATTTCTTTTTAAAAATCAGAATTAAATTATTTTGATTTTTTAATAATCAATAACTTTTCGCAAATAATTACTGTGGGCAATATGAAAATAATTTAATTGTTCAAATTTTTTTATTTAATTGGATTAATAAAAAAAGTATTAAAAAAAATACTGAGATCGTTAAAAAAAATTTGATTTCGATTTTAATAAACAACAAACAAACAACAATAACGAAGTGCCTGTAATAAAAATAATTCCAACATAATTTTAGTCTTCTAATTCAACACTTAAATCGGAATTTAAAGACAAATTGATATTCTCTTGTTCGGATGTTGCCGAAGAAGTTCCGTGCACCAATTTGCGTTTTTTCCTTTTTTCAAGCCTCTTTCTTTTTATTCTACAATATAAAACAAGAGCTGCAAACACTGCCGCGATTGGAATGATCACAGAAAGGGCAATTAACAAATTCCGATTTGTGGAAGCGAGTTGTGGATCAATTTCAGAGCATACCATCCCAGCGAGAGGGAAATATGTTTCAAGGTGGTTCATCATTTGGCAACATTGCATTTCTTGGATTTCTTCAAAACATTTTTTATATAGGCAATTGCCTGGGCCAATTTTGAGAGAAGGATCGCATTTGGAGTCCTGTAAGCAATTTACAAATCCGTCGACTTGCTCTGTACAAAAGGAATTGGAAATCTTTTTGCAAGTACCTTGTCTGTCGCCTCCACAATTGCAATAAAAGTTTGTAGGGCAATCGTTGTCATTTGTACATGCTTCCTTCTTTGATATTTCCGTACATTTTGAATCTTTGCAGATTAAACCGGCCTTGCAATGGTTGTTGATCTCACATTGCTCCTGTTTCTTGGCAGAATACATTTTCCTACATTTGCCGAATGGCCCTTTAGCTGTTTGTCCACAAACGAATCCTGGTTTGCATGCTATGTCCCATTGGCTCGTTTCGTTATCTAGATATTCATTACAATCATCACTTTTGTCCAACTGTTCAATGCAGATGCTTTGTGGATCAGACGGAAGAAAAGAGCCAGATTCACAATTATATCGATCAAGTGGTTCGTATTGTTGAGTTTTGTAATAGCTTCCTTTGCACTCCCCGCCAGAACAAGATTTGCTATGGCACTCGTCATCTTCAGAACAGCTTTCACCATTAAATTTTAGAGTATCACAATTGTTTTCTTTTTATTTTTGTGTTTTTTTGTTTGTTTTTGTTTGTTTTTGTTTGTTTTTGTTTGTTTTTTTAGTTTTTTGAGTTTTTATGGTGAAAAAAAAATAAAGTAAAAAACAGTTTCGATCAAAGCCTTAAGCAAACACCCATGGTAAAAATAGAATGTAAAAGTACTCAAGGTTTACAAGCAAAACAAATCTTTATTATTTCTCAAATATTTACCTTTATTACAATAATTCCCAAAACAATCAGAATTACGGTTACAAGTGCTTTGTGTATTATCACGACTACAAATTCCTGAATTACAAAATAGGTTTTCAAAACAATCATCAGTTGTGCTACATTTACTTTCCAAACCTGCGTGTCCTTTTTCTGTGCACTCACTTTGGATTAAATGCAATATCAAGCTAAAAAGTAAAAAAGTGAAAATATTTATTTATAGATTTTTATCAATTTACTTTTGTTGAAATAATTTATTGTGTTGTTGAAACAAAAGTTTGTAAAAACAAACCTTAAGAGAACAAATCTTGAAAAAACTTTTAATTTCATTCAAATACAGTTTTGCTATTTAATTTAATATCAGAAGAAAATCAGAAAAAAATGAAACATTTCTTGATTAATTTTGATCACTTAGAATCAACAGAGTGAGTATTTGAAATTGAAAGGTGTGTTTTTTTTTTAATCTCCAAAAGTGTTCAGACTTTTTGTCTGTGTTGATGATTTTTAAATAAAATTTTTGAGATTTTTGGTTGTCTGTCCTTTTATGAAAGTACGTACATTTTCCCAATTTTTTGAGTGCAACCATTTATGACAAAATGAAAAATCAAAATTATTTCTTTTATTAAACAAATTGATACTTTAAAAATAAAAGAGTGCTAGATATTTGATTATAATATATTTACACATCAACATAAAATATAGAAATCAAAAAAATGAAAAAATATAATCAAGAAATCAGAAAAAAATTTCATGATTTATTTCTTGATCTTATCTGTAAAATTTGCTACAATTACTTCCCTTTTACTTGACTTTATTTTTAATTCTCCAGGGAAAAACTTTTGTTTGTAAAATTTTTGAGAAACAAATAACTTTATATTTCTAAAGAATTTTCTTTGTGACTTTTAATAATCCTATTTTCATTTAATTGATCTAATTCTTGTTTTAGTTGAGAAAATCAGTTAAATTTTAAATTCTACTTGAGAATAATGATTTATCAAATTTATTTGTTTGGTTTGATAATTATTTATTTTCAATTAAACAGAAAACTCAAAATTCTAAATTATCTTTTTATTTTTTAGAAAAAATTTCTGATTCTTTGGGTCAAATCTTGTTGTAACTGTTTTTTTGATTCAGGAAATTCAACCAGTTTACTTTAATTTTAGAACAATTTTCCTTATTTTGTTTTTGTTTGGAAAAATGACAAAGTTAGTAAAAAAAAGTAAAAATGTTAATACACTACTTTTACACATGTGTATTTGAAAGGGGAGTTAGATTACTTTTAATTTATATCCAGTTAACTGAAACTATCTTGTAAAAAAAAAATCCTAAAAGTTACCCAATTTAAAATGCGTAAATTGGAAAAAATATTATAATTCTGTATCTAATGAATAAAAAAATATTTTGTGAATATAAAAACAAAGTAATACTTATATTAGATCTTTTATAACCAATTAATCACAAATAAAACCAATAACAAATATTGAGTATATTTTAATTTTTAATAATTTTCTCCATGAATTTTGAAGATTGATGTTTTTTTTTTTTTTTTTTTTTTGATTTTAGCCTTTAAAAAAGGGTTAAAATTGTTATATTTAGAATATTCAATCAATGTATCAAAGAGATTGTTAACACACACACACACACACACACACACACACACACACACACACACACACACACACACACACACACACACACACACACACACACATATATATATATATATATATATATATATATATATATATAATTTCTATATATTTCTTCGAAATTGTAATATATTTTCGAATTTTTACTAATCTTTTAAGTTGATAAAAAGTTGATCTTTTCTAGTGTTTTTGATTTTTTTTCTAGTTTTTTAGCTTTAATAATTATTATTTAAATCCATAATTTTTTTGTTCAATAAATGATTATTTGAATTTAACATTAAAATTCTAAAAAAAAAAATATAAATGTTCAATTTTTGACCTTTCATTAAAATAGAATCTTTGAAACTATTTTCTGGATTTTTTCATTAGAACTTATTTATCACATAAAAAAATACGAATATTCCTTCAGGGAGTAAGTACATTTTACCATTTTGAAAATTTTTAATTGCGACAACATTACTGAAAAAAAATATTTTAATGACCAAGTGATATTTAAATTTTGAACCCAAAAAACACTTTGCTGCTCTATTTTTGAAAGGAACCAAAGTAAGTATGAGTTGAATTAAATTTATAAATTTTTATATATATATATATAAGATTAAATTATTGGTTTTATTCAAATTATGTTTTGAATATAGAAACTTTTTTATAGGAATGATTGAAATTAATCCTAGAATAAACCAAAAAATGGAACGGAGAAGGTGAATATTCTAACCAAATCTTTTCTTTTCTAAGAATAAATAAGAAAAATCAACTTTTACAAATATATATATTGAAATCAAGAATGAAATAATAAATAAAATTTCAATTAAAATATATTTTGGAAGGTTTTTTTTTTCTTTATCTTCTTAATTTGAATGAGAATACAAACAAAAAATTAACTTTTTTTCCATCACTCCAATATTATTTATTATTATTTTACAAAACTTTTTTTTTTTTAATTTGTTTTCAATATTAATTTTTCAAATATTTTTTCTCAAATCAAGGCAAAACAAAGAACAATATTTCTAAAAATAAAATAAAGGATGAAATTTATAAATAATTTAACGACTACAAGAAGATTTAACTCAAATAAATAGAAAATTGAGGAAAAATTAAAATAGTAATTCAGAATTATTTTGATTTTCAATTTAAACGGAAAATAAAGAATTTTCAATTCAATTCTCAATACCTCAAATAAATCTATCTTTCTGAAAAAGAAGAATTTGAAAAACATACTCATATTTCCCTTAACCCAAACCAGAGTTAGATGAATTAAATGAAAATCGGGTAAAATCAGTTTTGAAAATTTCTTATGGTATTGAAAAGTAATTTGTTTTCAAAAATTCTCCAAACAAAAGTTTTTCCATTTGAGAATTAAAAATAAAACCAAGGAAAGAAGAAGTAATTGTATCAAATATCCAGAAAAGATCAAAAAATAAATGTATTTGTATTTATTTTTTCTGTATCAATTTTTTTATTATTTTGATTTCCATTTTTTAGTTGGTATATAAATATCTGATATTCGGAAATACCCCACTCTTATATTTATTAAAATATGAATGAATTGAGTTAAAGAAATGATTTGAAAGATTCAGTTTCGGAAAAACTGTTGCACTCAAAATTTGTAAAATATACTTACTTTTTTAATTAGGCTCTTTTTCCTCTTTTTTTGATAATCATATGAACAACAACAATAAAAATGTTCATCATTTGCACATAGACTCGATATGTGTTTCTTAATTCTGTGGATCAAATCAAATTCCCGATTTTAATTTGTTTCCAACAAAAACCTAAAAAATAATGTTTTAATTTGATGATTTCCTCTGTTACCAAAATTATTCCCCAAGTCAAGAAAAAATACTAAATAGGTTGTAAAAAAAATTCAACAAACTAATTCCCCAATAAATTTTTATTTCCCTTTTTAAACCTCAAATTTTTGAATTAAAAAAACAAAAACAGAAAACTTTTCATTTTTTAATTTTTTTTTCTCTTTTAGTTTTCTTTTTTGAATTGAAATTAAAAATTTAAAAGGTTTCTTTATTAAATTCAATTCAGAAAATCACACAAGAAAAAAACCAAAAAAACACAAAGAAAAATAAAAAAAGTTCAACAAAAACAAGAAAATGACAGATAATTTTGATTTGAATTTAATTATTAAAGAGGGCAAATATGATGTTTTCCAAAGGCTCTTAAATGAAACAAAAATAAGTGTGGATCAGAAAGTACCAAAAACTGCATATTCACTATTACACATGAGCATTTTAAGACAACAACCAAAGATGGCATTGGAACTGATTTCAAGAGGTGCTGATCTAAAATTGAAAGGACCCAATTCAAGGACTGCATTGCACTTTGCATGTTTAAAGGGACAAACAGAGGTTGTAGCTGAATTAATCAAACGAGGGGCTGAAATTAATGCACAAGACTCCAATAACATGACTCCTACGCATGCATTAATTCTGTGTCGTGGTGATGTTTCAGAGATACTGGATCTTTTAATCGAAAACAAATGCGATTTAACAATGAAAGATTCGTCTGGAAGGACACCATTCGAGATGAGCATCTTTTGTAATGAGAAAAAAAAATCACAATTGCTGTTGTCCAAAGGAGCAGTATCAACACTCCCAACAAATTCAAAATTATTAAAAATCTCTACTGTTGGTTCAAGAATGCTAGCCATCTGGGTGATTGAGGAGGACAAGAAAGGCAAATCTGACAGCAGCGACAGCTCTGATTCTGACTCTGAAACTGATAAGAACAATACAGAAATTATGGTTACAGAATCTGAAAAAGATGGAAAAGGAGGCAACAACGTTAAAAAAATGGTTTTTGAAACAAGAGCTTCTCGCTCAAGGATGACAGATTATGAACAACTCAAGGATTTGGATCGCTCTGTTTCAAAAGTAAGGAAAACAAGGACAAGGGTTTCTAAAAAAACAAACAAAAACCCGAGATCAAAATCCCACATACCACAAAGCAAAAAGCTGTTAACAATCAATTCCCAACCAAAACCAAAGCCAAAATCAAAATCAAAATCAAGAACAAGAACAAAGCCAAAAGCAAAATCTAAAACAAAACCAAAATCCAGATCCAGATCCAGATCAAAAAAAACAAATAATTCTTCTGAATCAAATTCTGGCAGTGATCAAGCTTCTTCAAATACTGGTAGCTTTAAAAAATTTAAAAAACATTCTAGACACAAAAAAAATAAAAAACATAAACATTCAAAAGATAGCTATGATTCATCACAAGAATCAAGGTCACGATCAAGATCATCATCGTCTTATTCAAGATCAGGATCGTCATCGTCTTATTCAGGATCAAGATCAAGATCAAGATCAACTTCTGAATCAGAATCATCAGAAAATGATGAATCTTATTCTTCAAGTGAAGATAAAAATGATAAAAATTTAACAAAAAGAGAAATTCAAAAAATTAGGAGAAAAAGAAGAAGAAGAAAAAGAGAAGAAAAAAAAATTCAAAAAGAACGAAAAAAAGAAGAATATAGGGAAATGGTATCAGAAAGAAAAAAGTTAATCAGAGAACAAACAAAAGAAAGAAAAGAGGCAAATAAAATTATCAACAAATTAAAAAGCAAATTACAAAATGATGACGATGTTAATGATAATGATGATAATGATGATAATGATGAAAATGATGAAAATGAAAAAAATGATGAAAATGAAAAAAATGACTCCCAAAGAGGAGAAGAAGAAGAAAAATTATTGAAGGAATTGAAACCAGTTATTGAAAAAACTGAAAATTTAATAAAAAAAAAAATCAAACAAACAAATGATGAAACAAAAAGAAATGAAGATAATAAAAAGCAATCAAAGGAATTTTATGAACAATTTGAATTAGATTTGGATTTAATTGAAGAATCAGAACAAGATTTTGAAGATTTTTTAAATGCTATCGAACAATTTGAGAAGCCAATAAATAAATTAAAAAGGAAAGAAAAATTGAAAAATGAGGAAAAAGAGACACTTGAAAAATTCATTTATAATTTAAAAGAATATGAAATAAAAACTGAAAAAAGGAATGAAGAAAGAAAAAAACGAAAAGAAATTAGGAATAAAAAAATTGAAAAACAAAAAAAGATTTTAAATAAAATGAAAAAACTTAGAGATGAAAAAATGAAAGCAAAAAAGAGAAGAAGAAAAGAAAGGAAAGAAAATAAAATCAAATTTGCACAACAAAAAAGAAAAAATAGAAAATTTTCAAAAAAAATTGAAAAAGAAAAGCAATTGTTACACAAACAATTGATTAAATCCAGAAAAAAAAAAAGAAAGGTCAAATAAAAGTATTAAAAAAATTTTATTTGGTATTGAAAAAAAAAAAAAACAGAAATTTGAAGACCAAAATGCAAATGAAAATGAAAATGAAAATGAAAATGTAATCAAAGAAGAAGAAATAAAAAAATTATTAGACAAAGTAGAAAAAAATATAAATATTTATAAAGATAATATATTAGCCAACGAAAAACATTATCCACAATTTAAACCAGAAATGGAAGAAAGAATTGAAAAAAGTATTATTGAACCAATAAAAATTCTTGACGACACTTCAAATATGTTAATAACATCATTAACATTAAAAAAAAATGAACACAAAGAATTTCTTGAAAAATTAACAGAAAAAAATGAAAAATTAGAAATCTTTAATAAGGAAAAAGAAGAATTAAATAAGGAAATACACGTTGAAGTGGAAAGGATCAAAGAAGAACAAGAAAAAGAAGAAAAATTAAAAAAGGAAGAATCTGAAAAAAGAAAGCAAGAAAAAATTATAAGAATGAAAGAAAGAGAAGAAAAAAGAAAAGAAATTAGAGAAAAAATAAAAGAAAAAAAAATAAATCAAAAGAAATATCAAAAGATAAAAAAAGAAAGAAATTATATCAAAAAAGAAAAACGAAAAGAAATTGAGGAAAAAATAAACAGAATAAATAAATTATTGTTAAAGATCAACAATAATGATCAACAAGAAGAAGAACAACAAAATGATAATATTGTTAAAGAATTAGAAGCTATATTAATTGATTTATCTAAAATACCAATCGAAGAAAAAAAAATCAAAATTTATGAAACAGAACAAGAATTAGATGAAGAAATTGAAAAAATTGAAACCCAAATTCTTGATACAATTGAAGAAACAATCAAAATTTTGATTCAATTAGAAAATCATCTTAAAAAAGAAAATCTATCCAAAGAAGAACAACAAAAAGAATTAAACAACTTTAAAAACAAATTAAATAAATTAAATAATGCCAATAAAGAAAATAAACAAGCAAAAAGAAATATAAGAGAAAAAAAATGGTTTGAAAAGCAAGATGAAAGAGAAAATAAAATGAAACTTTCGTTAAAAAATCAAGAAATTAAATTCCGTGAAAAAATGGAAAAGCATCAAAAAATTCTCGATACGCCTATTTTAATTGAAAAAGAAAATCTTGAAAAAGAACAATTAGCCAAACAACAAATAAAAGAAAATGAAATTGGATTAAAAAAGGCATTGGCAATTAGAACTCAGAGTCAAATCAAGAAACCAACAATTTTAAAGAAAAATATTAATCAATCAAATTTATCAACAAATAATAAACTTAGTGTAAATGAAGACGAGAACGAAAAGAGTAAGAGTAAGAGTAAAGATGAAGATAAGAGTAAGGTTAAGGGTAAGGGCAGGAGTAAAAGGAGGAATAAGGATAAAGATGATAAGAAAAATAAAAAATCTAAAAGTAGATCAAGAAATAAATTTAAATCATCATCAGAATCAACAGACAAAACAGAAAAATCATCAGAATCAACAGAAAAATTAACGGGATCATCAACGGGATCCTCAACGGGATCCTCATCAGAGACTGATGATTCTAATAAGAAAAAAAACGATGGAAAAAGTAAAAGAAGAAGTCAAAATCGAGTTATCAATAAAGATAAAAAGAAGAAAGAAGCAAAAGTCAAAATAGATGAAAAAGAAAATATTAAGGATAATATGGAAAAAGAAGAACAAAAAAAAGAAGAAATGACAAAAAAGGAAATAGCAAGAAAATCTTTAAGAACATTCAAATATTTGGTAAAACGAAAACTACCAATCAATGGGCAAGATCATATGGGGAGATCTCCAATTCATTATTGTTCAATTTTAGGAAAATATAAAACATTAAAATATTTAATAAAAAAAAAATCTGTCAATCCAAATTGCAAAGATAAATTTGGAAACACACCACTCTATTATGCCACTTTCCATGGACATTTAAAAATCATCAAATTTTTAAAATCCAATGGGGGAAATATGAAAAATGTAAATAAAAATAGTGAAACATGTGTACATGCAGCAGTTTGGGGCCGATATAAATACCAAGGTGTTTGGGAACAAGACCAATTAATAAGATTTGAAACCATTTTAAATTATCTTAACACATTTAAACTTGGATCAAAAAGAATCAAAATTGAAAAAAAATTCAAAAACCAAAATTATGTTACCAAAAGACGAATGAAAGAAAAAAACTGGGATGAAAACGAAATGATGTTTTTTGATAATAATAAATTTAAATCTTTAATTAAAAAACAAAAAAAAAAACAAAAACAAAAAAAATTCTTAAAAGAATTAAAAGGAATTTATTAAACAAGAAAAAAATTTTTTATTCATTTCTTAATTCCTTCATTTTTTTAAAAAAGATATTTATATATATATATATTTAATTTATTAATTTACTAATTATTTTTTTTTTGATTCAAGATTTTCTTTCTTTTTTAAAATAAAAATATTTATTACTTTGACAATTTATGAATCTTTTTTTTTTTTTATAAGAAATTTATTTTTTTTTTTCTTAATTATTATTTAATATTGTAGAAAATTTTTTTATATAAAATTCTATAATATGTACCTACGACCCAAAAAACCACTAAAAATAGAAAACTGATCAAATACCTTCCATTAAAAAAATTAAAAAAACAAAATGAAAAAATAAAAATAAATAAAGTTTCAATTTCACTTTTTCTTGAAAACATTTTTTGCCAAAACATTAAATTCAAAGTTGAAATTATGTATATTTTTATATACAATATCTTATTTTAACTCATTTACTAAAACAAATTCGAAATTATGGGAATTTTCTTTTCACAAAAGGCGCTAATTTGATCTTCAAATGTTTTTTAATTTTCAAATGGTAAAACTAAAAAAAAAGTTATTTAAATAAGATAAATTCTCTGAAAAAATATTCTAATTTAATATATTAGCTTATTCTTTAATTTCAAAATTTTCTCAACTACAATTTTTCAAAAAAAAATAAAAAAGTGCACAATAATTTCAAAAAATATTTTCGATATTCAAAAGTTGAGAGTGTTTTTATTCTAAAAAAAAATATCCCAGTGGTTAATTGAATAAAGTTATAAGGCTAGATTTTGAAAAATATTAATCAGAAAAAAATAGTGTTTTTGTATTAAAGGTATATGTTAGATTATTATTATTTGAACCTTTTTTTAACAAGATTATTTTGAATATTTTAAAGCGATATCCTTTGAACTCAAACGAAACAATTCAAAATTAGAATATATTAAAATAATAGTTTTGAAAACATTTATTCAACAATTTTGATTGAGTTATATATAAAAAATTTCTCTTTTATGCTAAGCATAAAAAAAATGAAATTTAATAATGAAATAGTTTTTAAATTAATTTACTCTCTAGTTTTTTTGAAATAAAAAATTTTTATTTGTAAAATGTTAATTTAATAATTTTTGATAAATATTTATAAGAAAGAGATTAGATATCCAAAAAGTTTAATATAACACTCTAATTCTAGTTCATAGTGTAGAAATTTTATTTACCTTGTGTTCTTGAGGTTATTTTATAAAACTTCTAGATTTGTTAATTTCCAATTAAAGTAGAATATAATATTTCTTATTTTATTCATAAAATAAACTTTAATAATGCCACTTTAATTTATTTTCAATTTTAATTATTTTATTGTTAAATTTTTTATTTTTCAAATCCTAAAATATCACTCTTTTCAAGAATTCAAAACATTGAACGGTAAGTTTGGTCTTATTAATTCAAAAAATCGATATCAAATATGAATTGAATGAAAAGTAAAGATGATATCTGATGTTTTTCTGGGAAATTTTTGGAAATTGAATAAAGGAAAATTTTTTGCTGGGAAAAAAAATCTAAATATAAACACTTTTGTTTTTTTTTTTTTTTGATTTGAAATGAAATCAACCTAATTAGTAAATAAAATATTTTGATTTTTTTATTAGAAAAATGGAAATAAATCATTTTTAAAGAATTCCATTAAGTGATAAAATGAAAATAACAGCATTTAACCAAGCAACATTATTGGTTTGATAATATATCTTTAAATATATATATATAAATATATTGGTATACTAAAATGTAAATAAATTATCTTTATTCATACATCAAGGATGATAAATCTTAAAATCAAAATCAAGTAATAAAATTTTGACGTTTCTATAAAGAGAAATCTGTAAAAAACAAAATACAAATCATTTTTTTTGATTTTCTTATTTTAAACAAACCCGTTTCAAATCAAAATCAAAGAAATTAAATTCAAATTGCAAAAAACAACAATCTGAGGAGAGATGAGCAATGAAAAAAAAAAGAAAATGCCGTTCTCATTAAATCGATTTGGTACTTACTTTACGGTTTCCACTGACCAGTGTTGGTCTGTTTATCAATGTACCCCCTTTCAACGCAAGTTCCAAAGAAAAATTGAAGGGGGATTTTCGAACGTCTCCATGCTCTCGAATTCAAATATATTTGCATTAGTTGGGAACGATCAATCAAGTGAATATTCCAAAAAGAATTTGTTCATTTATGATGACTCGGAACAAACCAATCTGCTTCAATTAAAATTCAACGAGCCGATTGTAAGTGCATATATTTCGCATAATGAGATTTTTGTAATTTTCAAAAACGGGATTCAAGTGTATTCCTTAAACACGCTTGAGTTGGTTCTCCAAACAAAGTGTTATGAAAACCCAAGTGGTCTTTTTGATTTTGCAGAAGATACAAAAACGAACAAATTCAAATGCTTTGTCACTTTGGGGCCAACAAAAGGAACAGTAGCAATCAAACGCGGACCACTGATTGGGGGCAATAACAAGAATAATATTCAAAATAATAACAATTTAAAACAAGAAGATGGAAAGTATAGTACAGGAGAAAAGGAAAAGGAAAAGGAAAAGGGAAAAGAAAAAGACAAGGAAAAAGAAAAAGAAGTGGAAAAAGAATCTGAAAAAATTGAAGAAAAAATTGAAGAAAAAATTGAAGATTCAAAAAAGATAAAAAAAAAAAAAAAAAAGAATAGAATTAAACGTAAAAAACAAAGATCTGAATCCACAGATTTTGTTGAAAACAAAGATTCTTGTTTGGGAGACAATTCTCTCATTTTAAAAGTATCGAATGATCCAATCCAGCAAGTGACATTAAGTTCCTGTGGAAGAATTATTGCTGTGTGTTCAAATAAAGGGACAAACATAAAAATTTATTCGACAGAAAACGGGCAACTAATCACCAAAAAGAAAAGGGGCACAAAACGAGGAACAATCTGCTCTTTAGCTTTCAATATCGACTCGAATTTTTTAGCTGCAGCAAGTCTTCGTGGCACAATCCACGTCTTTACGCTGTATGATGTCAAGAACGCACTTTACACAAATTCAATACATTCTGAAAATTTGGAAAAGCCATTGTTGGTCTCAAAAAATAAAAGAGCAAACTGCAAAGGCGCTGTTGACAAGGATCTTTATTCAAAAGTTGCCTTTAATTTTTCCCATGAAATAATTGTTTTACAAAATAATGGACAGTTTTATAAATTTGAAATCAATTTACAGAGTCCAGAATTGTCACTAATTACGAAATTGGGATTTGTAAATTCAATTCATTAAAAAAAAAATAATACAAAAAAAAAAATCAAAAAGAAGAAAATTAATCAATTTAATAATATTTTGTTGCAGCCATTTGAAAAAAGTGGGTATTTTTTTTTTTTTGAAGAGATTGTAATAATTAAAACTTTTTAAAAGTTTTCTGTTTAAATAAAGTGTGGACTTTTTTTAAAAAAAGCACTTTTCTTCCCGCCCCAACCTCTACACCACATTTAAAGATTGTTATCATCACTTTTTTAAAATAGAAAACTAGATAAAAGTTTTATTTTTGACAAAGTTTTCACTTTTTTAAAATAGAAAACTTGATAAAAGTTTTAAAAATGTCCTCGCTTTTTTAAAACAACTGTAATATATTATCATTATTTTTTATTTTTATTTTTTTATTTACTTTGTAATATTATCATTTTATATATTCGGATTTATATATTCGGATTTATATATACATAATGATCAATTTGGTTGCTTTTCTATTTTGGATTAAAGGTTAAGATTCCCTTTTGTTATATCTAAAAATGTTTCATTTTTTTTTCTTTCTGATGTTTGTTTTATTTCAAGTGTGGGGTGGTTATAGATTTGTTTATAATTAAAGTATATTGTAATTGGATCTAAATTAAAATTCAAAATTTTCCAAACAGCTAAAACAGTCCAAAGAATCACAATAATACAATTTCATTTAAATTGGAAATAATTTTGATTTTTGCAAAATATGTAAATCATTTTTTCATCCTTTTAGTTTTTTTGTTTTCATTTCATTTTTTGAATTAGGTAACTTGTTTCGTTCGATCAAAATTTTTTTCAACAATTGATATTCTGGTAAAGTTTAGATGTTCCAAATAGAAGAACTCAAATAAAATTAATTGGTAATATCTAACCTTTTGATCGATCAATAATCCTAATAGAATTTTCAACAAATTTACCAAATGTATTTTTTTGTTTTGCTCTCTCCAAAATTTTTAACACACTCCTGATTTATTTGTATTGATAATTATTTATTTTCTGTTTTTTGAGTATTGTAATTTATAAACAAGTGTTAACATTTCAATTAGTGAATGGTTCTAATTTAATAATTTCTTCTGGAATTAGAAAAATAAGATTTTTTTTTTTCACAAATAGAATTTTGGTGTGTTAAAAATTTTGAATTGCGGTTTAAATAAGGTTAGTACTAATATTGTCTAAATGCTTCTAAAAAATCTTTTAGTGGGTTATCGTTGAACAATAAACTATTAAATTTTTATATAGAATCACAATTAAAAATAGGTAATTTTGTGAATTTTTTTTGAATTCCTTATCCAAACCGAAAGTGAAACTGGACTAATAGTAAACTCCATTTCAAAACAATTGGCCCATTAAAATACAACTTTTAACAATAAATATTTTTCTAAATTGAATTTATCAATTATAATAAAAAAAAACTATTTTAGTATTCAGTTTTATACACTGGAAACATTTATTTTAAGTCTAAAAATACAATAAAAAAAAGTAAATAAAAAATAAATAAAAATTGGGGTATTTTTTTTATTATTATTATTATTTAAGGGGGGAGTTATTGACCCCTCTTATTTGCCTGAATTCCTAAATATTTATTTAGGAATTTAATTAAAGAATCACAAATAAGTGCATTACCCACTAAGGCTAATAAGCAGTTTGTATCCTTTTTTTATTATAATATTAGAAATAGTATTATTATTTAATATATTCGATGTATTAATTTTTTTTAATTCAGATATCCAGATTTTGTGATTATTTTCATAGGCTGAGCAGTTCCATAGAAAATGGTCTAAATCTTCAATAATATCTAAATTGTTTATTGTTTTACATAATTCACACAGTTTTGATTTATTCTTATTCATAACATTAGAGTACCTGTTAAGGTAATTTGTAAAATTTCTGAGTTTTAAAATTGAAGTTGAGCCCTTCCATTTTAAATATCTTTGCTGCTTATATATAGTATTATTGATTTGTACTATTTAAAAATTGGGACATTTATTATGAAATCTAGTTTATTTCAGTGTTTAAAATTTATTCTTTTGAAGGTCCAAAAGTAACTTTTTTGTTTTTTTTTTAATTTCAAGATTTACTAGTAAATTATTAAAATAAAAACCCAAAGTTATTAAAGTTTTCTTTAAATGGGACCTAGTAGTATGATCAATATATTTTCAATAAGAAAAAATAATTTGTCAAAATAATCTTTAGTTAATTATTATATTTTTTTTGTTAAACATGTGTATATTTATTAACAAATTTACATTTCTGGAGAACTTTTAGAAAGGTATTTTTTGAACTTTGGAGTCTGAATATTGATAATTCAACATTTAAATTAGTCTGTGAGAAGTTGATTTTTTTCAAAGACTCTCGGGTTTTATTACTAAGAACAATGATTCACTTTGAATTTCTGAGATCAACCTTTTCTTACTCTTTTTTTTTAGAATTTATAGAGATCTTTGGGTTGTAGTGGAATATGAGAATGATTTACATTCAATAGTAACATACTTTTCATTCAAAACTTTTCCGTGGTTGACACTAATCCCTTAAAAATCCCAATATGAATACTTGCATATCCAGTAAAGAAAATCCACGATATTTTGAATCACCTTTCAAATCTTTGAAGAAAATTGAAGTTATAAAATTATGAAAATTCCAATTATTTTGAGAGACGCGTATACTTCACATTCAACAATTTTAATTATTTCATATATTTAAGCTTTAGTGTATTTTGTATATCCCTTTTAAAACTTTTTGATCTGATTTGGTTATTTTGCTCACTGAAAAAGTATGAAAATGAAAATTCAATGAAATAGAACAAAATGTCCACAGACAATCAATTAAATTGGTCTATTTTGAATTTTTATCCATGAAAAAGTGTACTAGAAAGAAAAGGAAACAATATATTTCTTTTTTTTGTGAAAATTACTTTTACTGTTGAGAGAAAAATGTTGGACACATAAAAATAGGGAAACCATTTTTAATTGGGAACATTAGTCAAATTGAAAATACAAATCCTATTGATAACTAGGTGACTTTTATATAAATCCAGGTTTAAAGGTGTTACAAGTTCATTAATCTGTGGTTTGTGTAGAATACTCATTTGAATGGATGATAACTAAAGTAGATCATGCTATTTTAACAAAAATCCAAGTTCTAGTAAAGTTTGCTTTGAATTCTGAAAATGGTAATTTTTAAACTTGCTTTAGATTAAAAGAGATAAGGTTTTAAAAAAGTAGAATTACTTTAATCGTTATTCTAATAAGTAGATTATTATTATTTTCTTTAGTTATTTCACAAACGATTGAAATTAATTATCATTTTCAGTAATGTTCCCAATTAAAAATGCTGTCCAACCATTTTTCTGTGTCCAACATTTTTCTCTCAACAGTTAGCTCTGTTAGGTTCAAGGAATAAAAAAACTAAATTGCAAATTTTGAAAAAGTTAGCAAACAAAATATTTATCAGTGTTTTTGTTTTTATTTCCTTTTCTTTTGTGTGAAAAGAACACCATTATAATTTTAATATTAATTGTTTTTTGAAAAGTAAAAAAATTAATAAAAAAGGATTGAAATAAAAAGGAATAAATAAAAAAAAAGTAAAAAGATGAAGAAGATTTAAAAAAAAAAAAAAAAAAAAAAAAAAAAAAAAAGAAAAGTAAATCAAAAAAGAAGGATTTTTCAGAAAAATAACCCACAAAGTTTTCTTATTTTTCGTCACTGAATCCAAATTTAATTTACAAGCAATTGCTAATTAAAAACCATCGATTAAAAATCGATCCATAAACTTTCAAAATGAAATTGTTTTTGTTTTTGTTTATGGAGAATATTTAGTTTCAGCAATTACCACCATGGAAGCTTGAATAAGTTTCTTGTTTCTTAGTGTTTTGGCTGATTCCGCCTTCCATCTTTTTTTGTCGTTCCTTTTTTGATTGTTTCGATCCAAAAACATTGAGTATAAGGTTATGAAAAAAATTGATGATGTTGAAGAAAATTAGGATAACATAATCAACGAAAGTGAGCTTTTTTTGGGTTTTTTGCATTTTTCTTTCAATATCAAATTGTTAATGAGAAGAGATTCTTTGAAAAGAATAAAATATAAAAAATGGCAAAAGTAATGTTCTCAAAATGTGTGATGTATTGGTTTTATTAAGATCTTTAAAACACTTGAACAAGTTTATTAGATTTGTTTTCATTTCATATCTTAACAACTTTATTTGTCAGACTTTTTCAATTTAGGTTTTTTCAATTAAGATGCACGCATTCAAAATGAGTTCTGATTATACACCACAAACATTTTTACTTTCATTTTTATAAAATTAAATAATCTGGTTTATCTAAAATTTCCATGACAGATAAATTCAAATTTATTTTATATAAAATTTTTAGTTCTATTTCCATTTTTGAATCTCAATGAACTCAACAAATAAAACAACTTAAGAGAAAGAATCTTTTGAAAGTCGCGTCAATTTTAAAAAGTTTTTTAACATTATAAAGTTTTTAATGGGCTAATTCAAAGCTTGTGTAAACAAATTTATCTAATGGAAAAGGAATTAAAAATTTTTAGATAATTCTTTGATTTTATAAGTGAATTACATTTATAAAAATTGGAACTTTTTTTTCAACTATTGTAAACACAAGTTTGTGTCACAGTATAGTATTTGAGGGTTATTATTATTTTATTAAAAATTATTCAGTTTTGCTGAATTATTCCATCGATCATAAAAATACATTTTTCAAAGCTGAAAACCTCGGTATCAAAATTTAATCGATACCTTTTTTTTCTTGTTGTTCCAATGTAACTTCTAATTCACTACCCAATTATATATTCAAGTTCAAATCAATTTTGAAAGTAAACTCCTTTTGGTTTTTTAATAAATTTTCAATTATATTGAAAATTTGTTGAAAATTTTTGCTAATATTCTCAGTTTTGAAATTTTTTATTATTTGGATATTAAAAATTTTCTCCATATTTTGAGAGAAGTTAAGAAATTTGATACTGAATTTTTAGAATTTCTTTGATGACAAATAAACTTTAAGATTTCAATACGTATTTTAAATATTGGTTTTTATTTTGGAATATCAATTGAATTTTTCTTCACGAATTGTTTTGACAATAGTGTCACTGAATGACAGATAACTCACTTATTGTACTTCCAAAAGATATTGAATAGCTAAAATAATTTTGACAGTATAAAATGTAATATTTTTTGAAAATAAGAATATTTGATGATGGTGAAATATATTTTGAAAGTAGGCTCAAGTCAATTTTATTACAAAATACAGACACAATATTATTGTTAAGATAACTAATATTTGCAAGTATGGGTGTTTTAATAATCATGTATATTGTACTAACAATTTAAAAAATATAATTAAAGATATTTGGTTGTTTTATCATTAATAAACAAAAAAAAGAAAAAAAACTAAACATGTAATAGCCTTTAATAATAAAAAAATACAGTAAAATAATAAAAAGTATTTTCTTTATTACAGTCAGTTTCACTTTTAAGGCCCAAACTTTCAACGAAATTTAAGGCACAATAAAAATCTCAAATTAAAGCACAAAATTCAAATTCTAGTAAAAATAAATTGTAAAAAAAAAATTCCAAATTTTGTATCTTAATTTGAGATTTTTTTGTGTCTTAAATTTCGTTAAAAGTTTATGCCTTAAAAGTGGAACTGACTGTAGTGGGTATGCCCTTCTCATAAATAATCTTGTAATATAGGATTTTTGCCAATATTTCTGAAGAGTGGATTAAAGTGAAAGTGTATTTAGAGTGTAATTTTATTTCAATTTAATAAAAATATAAAATATTTTTTATAATTAACTCCGATATTTAAAAAACAAAGTTAATTTGTGGTTATGAACTCAACATGAAACATCAAAAAAAAAACAAAAAAAAAATAATTTATTTATTATTATTTTACTCAAGAAAAAATGTCAAAATGATCAAAGTTGCTAGTATTTTTTAAAAAGTGTACTAAGAATTCGAACTTTGTTGTTAATATTTGGAAATAAAATATTTAATTTATATTTTCTTTATATCAATTTGATCAGGATTCGTCAAGAAATTTATCTATAAAATTAAATACTTTCTACTGATTCTAAAGAGTGAAATAAATAATTAATAGGTAAATTTTCAAGATAGTTCTTTGTTAGTCACTGAAGCTTTCAGAAATAATTTTTTATTGTTTTATCAGAATTATTTTGTAGGTATCTGAGATAATCTCGATTTTTACTAAACATAAAAAAATTTTGAAAGTTATCAATTTCTGATTTTTCCATTTTTTAAATTGTAAATCTGGTTGAGAAATGGTTATTTTAAAAAATAATATTGAACTTCGTGATAAATATTTGGGTTTCTAAAACAATTAGAGATAAAATTTAAATTACTCAACTGAAAAATACTTATTTTAAGAAATAAAGTTTTAAAATGGCAAAGATAAAAAATAGTGATAAATCAAGATTTTCAGTTTCTATTCGGATTTATTTTAAAATAAAATTGTGAGTTTTGTGATAATATTGATAAAAGTTCATGATGAAATGAATATTAAAAAGAGTTAAATAATGTGTTTTTCTCCTTAAAATTACTCGTACCTGTTTGAATTCTTATTAGCCTCGAAAAAACTGGTCAATTTGATCATTTTTAGGGTAATATTCCTGATTATTTTTTTTTTATTATTTTAAAGGAAAATTTATCACTTTTTGGAAAGTTTCAAATATTTTTTTCAAAGTTTTTATTTCATAAGTCCATGAATTTTCTTTTTTTCCCTTTTTTTAACATTTTTTTTTACACAAATTATTTTACTAATATTTGAATTTTGTTCCTTAATTAGAAATTTTTTTTGTGTCTTGATTTTCCTTGAAAGTTTGTATCTTAAAAGTGGAACTGGCTTTATTTTTAATATTTGTTCAGCTTTCGAAAAAAGGGGTGAAAAAAAAATGTATGGAATGAAAATAATCCTAGATTTAATAGCTAATTGTTAATAATTGATAAATTATTACAGCTATTTTTAAAAAGTGAAAACTTATTTTTAATTAAAAGAGAGAAAATTAAAACTTTTTTAAAGTTTTGTATTTTAATAAAGTGAAAACTTTTTCAGAATTAAAACTTTTCAAAAGTTTTGAGCTTTAATAAAGTGTGGAATTTTTGAATTAAAACTTTTCATTCCTCACTTTTAATTTTTAATCAAGTGTGGACTAAAGAATTTTCAAGACATCTTCTTCCAAGAACAATTACAAACAACACTTTCCAAAGTTTTCTCGAAACACTTTTTGAAAAGTTTTTCAGTCAAAAAAATTTCCATTAGATCTTGAGTTTCTTGTGAAACTTAAAACTCACACAATAGCCAGAATTGAACATGGAAGTATTCCCTAACGAAAAAAAAAATTTTTTTGAAACAAAATATTTTGTAACTGATCTTCAATTCCCCATTTCTAACTAAAACATTTTGAGCCAAAAAACCCAATTTACTAATCTTATGTCAACCAATAACAACCTTTTTGACACCAATAAAATTTTGGTTTTCTATTGAGACTTTTAGAAAACCTTTCTCCCAAAACAATAAATTGTGGATCTTCAATTTCTTGACTCAAAAGAATTTTTGTTTTGGGGTACAACCATTTTTAACAATCCCAAAGCCACTTTTCAAAAAAAACCCTGTTCCTTCTCTGAAAAAAAAACTTTCAATAATCACTTGAGTATTTCCCACATTCCCTCAAAACTTAAGTTTCTTGGGTTCCCAATTGCCTAATTCAAAGACACCCTGGATATTCTTAAATATTCAATATTGGAAATATCGCCTGTTCAATTCAAATTCCTTCCACTAAAAATCATTTTTAGAAATAAGATTGCCAATTAAAAAAGCCACTTCCAAACAACTAATAATAACTTCCATCCAATTTTAGCCCTTTCCAAACCAAACCAATTCTGTCTGGATTTATTGTTGTTTATTAAAAAAAAAACAAATTCAAAAATAAACAAATGTTTTGAGATCCGCTTTGTTAATTTAAAAAAATCAAAAAAAAAAAAAACGAAGTTGAAGAAAATTTCAAAAAAATATTGAAAATTGATTTCAAAACTTGTTTTTTAAAATAATTATTTTTTGATTTTTTTTTTCTTATTTTTCCTACTACATTACTAACTATTAGAAACCAAAATAGAAAAAAACATTTCCTTATCTTTTTTTCGAAGAAAATTTTTGGAAAAAATATAACATAAATTTCAAATTTCTGGATTCTTTTTGAAAAGTTAATTGTAAAATAAAAGGAATAAAATTTTCATTTGTCTTTCCAAAATTATTATCAATGAATACAAATAAAATCTTGAAAATATTCTTAATTAAAAGATAAAATTCTAAAGTTTAAAATTAGTTTTCAGAAATAAAAAAATGAAATGTTTACAGTCAGTTCCACTTTTAAGACACAAACTTTCAACGAAATTTAAGGCATAAAAAATCTCAAATTAAGGTACAAAATTCAAATTCTAGTAAAATAAATTGTCAAATATAAAATTCCAAATTTTGTGCCTTAATTGGAGATTTTTTTGTGCCTTAAATTTCGTTGAAAGTTTGTGTCTTAAAAGTGGAATTGACTGTATTGAGTAAATATTTTTTTCGAAAGCTGAATGAAAATTTTGTTACATTTCTGTTTCAACAAATAATATTACTTAAAATCACTGTATATATTTTAGAAACAATGTTAGAATACTTAATTTATTCTCTTCAAATTTTACTTACAGTCAGTTTTATATTTAAGGTACAAACTTTTAACAAAATTTAAGGTACCAAAAAATCTCAAATTAAGGTCCAAATTTTGGATTTTTTATATAAATTATTTTACTAGATTTTAATTTTGTGCCTTAATTTAAGATTTTTTTTGTGCCTTAAATTTCATTGAAAGTTTATGCCTTAAAAGTAGAACTGAATGTAAAATATCAAACACAAATGATTCCTTTTATTATAAACAGTAAAAATAACATCCAAAAAATTTCAAAAAAATTAATAAAGTCAAAATAATAATAATAATACAATTTGCAGTCAGTTAACTCAAAAAACTATTTAATCAAGTAGCATTTCATTTTTTAAATAATTTTAAATACTTGTTTTGATTAAATTTTTGAATAATTGATATTTTGTTAAAGTTGAGTTAGGTTAAAAGAGAAGATCTACAGTCAGTTTCACTTTTAGATACAAAATTTCAACAAAATTTAAGGTACAAAAAATCTCAAATTAAGGTCCAAATTTTTTGATTTTTTATACAATTGATTTTACTAGAATTTAAATTATGTGTCTTAATTTAAGATTTTTATGTGCCTTAATATTCGATGAAAGTTTGTGCCTTAAAAGTGGAACTGGCTGTATTTTGGGAATTATTTTGGGCAGGAATGAATTGTTTATTATAATTGATTTGGTTTGTTATAGTTAGTAATGTAGTAGGCCAAATAAGAAAAAAAAATCAAAAAATAATTATTTTAAAAAACAAGTTTTGAAATCAATTTTCAATATTTTTTTGAAATTTTCTTCAACTTCTTTTTTTTTTTTTTTTTTTTTTTTTGATTTTTTTAAATTAACAAAGCGGATCTCATAATATTTGTTTTTTTTTGAATTTGTTTTTTTTTTAATAAACAACAATAAATCCAGACAGAATTGGTTTGGTTTGGAAAGGGCTAAAATTGGATGGAAGTTATTATTAGTTTAGCTGAAAGTGGCTTTTTTAATTGACTCTCTTATTTCTAAAAATGATTTTTAGTGGAAGAAATTTGAATTGAACAGGCAATATTTCCAATATTGAATATTTAAGAATATCCAGGGTGTCTTTGAATTAGGCAATTGGGAACCCAAGAAACTTCTTGTTTTGAGGGAATATGGGAAATACTGAAGTAGTGTTTATTGTAGAGAGAAAAATGTTGGAAAGAGAAAAATAGTAGGAAAGTAATTTTAATTGGGAAAAATACTGAAAATGATTTTTAATTTCAATCATTTGTGAAATAACTAAAGAAAATAACAATAATCTACTTATTAGAATAATGGTTAATGTAACTCTACTTTTCCAAAACCTTATCTCTTATAATCTAAAGCAAGTTTAAAAATTACCATTTTCAGAATTAATAGTAAACTTTACTACAACTTGGATTTTTGTTAAAATAGCATGATCTAATTTAGTTATCAACCATTCAAATGAGTATTCTACACAAACCACAGATTAATGAACTTGTAACACATTTAAACTTGGATTTATATAAAATTCACCTAGTTATCAATAGGATTTGTATTTTCAATTTGACTAATGTTCCCAATTAAAAATGGTGTCCAACTATTTTTCTGTGTTTTACATTTTTCTCTCAACAATTATTGAAAGTTTTTTTTTGAAAAGTGGCTTTGGGATTGTTAAAAATGGTTGTACCCCAAAACAAAAATTCTTTTGAGTCAAGAAATTGAAGATCCACAATTTATTGTTTTGGGAGAAAGGTTTTCTAAAAGTCTCAATAGAAAACCAAAATTTTATTGGTGTCAAAAAGGTTGTTATTGGTTGACACCAGTGTTGGTAAGATGGGTTTTTTTGGCTCAAAATGTTTTAGTTAGAAATGGGGAATTGAAGATCAGTTACAAAATATTTTGTTTCAAAAAAATTTTTTTTTTCGTTAGGGAATACTTCCATGTTCAATTCTGGCTATTGTGTGAGTTTTAAGTTTCACAAGAAACTCAAGATCTAATTGAAATTTTTTTTCTAGAAAAGCTTTTCAAATTGGATTTACAGAATACTTTGGAATGTGTTGATAGTAATGGGTCTGGGAAGAAGATGTCTTGAAAATTCTTTAGTCCACACTTTACCATTGTGAAAAAAATTTGGGTCATTAAAAAAAATTGGGTCAGTCAAAAATTTGTTTTCGTTTTTTAAATAGTAAATATTAGCAAAATGGTTTTTGATCAAAGTAAAATTTTATGAACAAATCTTACATTTAAGAAAAACCAAAGTCATTATCAATAATAATTTTCAAAGGCAATATTATCTTGTTGCATTTTAACCCTTTGGAATTACTGTGGAACTCTAAAAAACAAAAATTTATTTTTAATTGTAAACTTTACTAAAAATAAGAGAACTATTTAATAGGAAATATTAAAATTTATTAATCTAATAAGATATTTATCATTGTTAATGAACGCAAATTTATCACAGTTAATCTTAAATATCCTTTTAAACCAAATTGAATAATAAAATCTTCCAAAAAAGCTGTTTTTTTGAAAGAGGTTGTTTTCCACTAATGTTTACAATCAAAACTTCAAAATACCGAAATATCAAGATTTCAGAAACCATTTAAATTCTTTAAATCCCCATAGACAAACCTTAATTTAAAACTGTTATTAATTTTTGGTCTTCCCAAACAATGATTAACTTGATCTTGGAATGTAATCTAATAAAAAAAATCAACATTTTTAGTAAAGTTTACAATTAAAAATAAATTTTTGTTTTTTAGAGTTCCACAGTAATTCCAAAGGGTTAAAATGCAACAAGATAATATTGCCTTTGAAAATTATTATTGATAATGACTTTGGTTTTTCTTAAATGTAAGATTTGTTCATAAAAATTTTACTTTGATCAAAAAACCATTTTGCTAATATTTACTATTTAAAAAACGAAAACAAATTTTTGACTGAACCAATTTTTTTTAATGACCCAAATTTTTTTCACAATGGTTATTAAAAATTAAAAGTTAGGAATGAAAAGTTTTAATTCAAAAAGTCCACACTTTATTAAAACTCAAAACTTTTAAAAAGTTTTAATTCTGAAAAAGTTTTCACTTTTTTGAAATGACTGTATATGAACAATTTTCTTTTATTTAAGAGCCAAATCCTTTTTCGTACGAAAAAAATTTATAAATGAATTCAATAAATAAACTGAACTCATGTTCATCAAAGTGGGGGTGTTTATACAAGAGTCAATTAATTGTTTGATAAACAAAGTAGATCTAATTATTGAAATAACATTCGAGTTTTATCGAGGTTTGGTAGAGTTTGGAAAATAAATATTTTTATTCTTGTTTTTTGATTGATTGGATATTGTTTTGAACAAATTTAATTTATTAGAACTAATTCTAAGAAGTACGTGGGTTATAATTTTCATAGTTTGATTTTAAATACTGTTTTTTTAACCAATTATTAAATGAAAATTCTTATTTCAGGTTCCCAACTAATCTTTTCTACATTAGTTAGTTGAACAAACTTCAAAATTCTTCACAAAACCAGTTCGGAATTGTATTTCTGGTAATTCCCAAAGCTTAATTATTGGACTTTTATATAAACTTTTGATTCGTTGATTTCGTTTTGAACCATCAAATAGGGGTTAAGGATTCTTCGAATTATTTTCTCTGTGGGTACTATAATATAATACCACATGTAAAATAAAACATTTAATTGATTATATCTTAAAGGAAAGCCAAAATATTCCTATTTTAGGATTTTTGAGGAAAAGTAAAAAAAAACAGTTTTTGATCAAAAACTTGTATGACTTTTCAAAAAAAACAAGGTAAATTTAAAATCGCTTTTTTTTACCCATTGGAAAACTTTCACTCAGGATTAAATTGATGTATGTTCACTCCCTTACCTTTTATTCGATAATACTTGAATATAAAGTGGAGGGACCGTACTCCAGAGACTTTTGGATTTTTAATTTTGGTGAAAAATTATTGAAATTTTGTAAAATTTTAAAATTTGGAAATGATCTTGACTCTTTTATATTTTCATCCACAAATTTGGTTTCAATGATTAAAATGGTTAAAAGAGTATTTTATTTTTTTTTATTTTTAAATTTTTAACTACAGTCAGTTTCACTTTTAAGGCCCAAACTTTCAACGAAATTTAAGGCACAAAAAAAAATCTCAAATTAAAGCACAAAATTCAAATTCTAGAAAAATAAATTGTAAAAAAAAAATTCCAAATTTTGTGCCTTAATTTGAGATTTTTTTGTGCCTTAAATTTCGTTGAAAGTTTGTGCCTTAAAAGTGAAACTGACTGTATTTTAATTTGACAAAAAAATTGTTTTTAATTTTTTGAAACAAGAAACAAGATTTTTAAACTAACTTCAAAAAAGGCTGAAAACCTTTTCCTTTCAAATTTCTTTGGTTTGGAAAAAAAAAAGAAACTAAAAATCATTTCCGAAACTCCATTATCAAATTCAAAAGATCCCTTGATGTGGAAAACAAAAACTTTTTTATTACCAATCTGAACAGCACAGCCCATTGAAATTTTAGATGGGAAGAGAAAAGGAATTAGAAAGTTTGGTATATTGAATGATATCACATACCAATAATAGTCACTTTCAAAGGCACTCTCATAATCGACTGGAAATAAAGAAACCCAAAATACCTTCCTATTGTAAACAAGCTGATCTCTTCACTTATCACATTTACTAAAATTGAGAGAAGACACAGCACTACCCCAAACATACAAAACCCCCAAAACAAAGGGGAAAAGGAAACAGACTGGGTTTATTGATCCCAAAGATTGCAAAATTGAAAAAGTTCAGAAACCATTTCCCATAATTTTCATTTTGAAACACCAACAAAACAGAAATCTATCCCAAAATAAATAAATAACAAAGAATCTGGATTTAGACCAACTACAATGGGAAGAAAGGTAGTGTATTCTTAATTTTGAAGAATCGTTGGAGAGAGCTGTTGTTAAAATGACAAAGATGTTAAAATTTATCAAAAAATGGGTTTGCTTTCCTCAATTTTTTTGAAAATAAATCTTATTTTTTCGAGTTAAAAAGATCTATTTACTCAACCGGATTTTAAGTCAATAAATATGTTTTTACACACCAAACGAGTATTCACAGATCATGAAATTCGGAGAATCCTTAATATAAAGTTTTGTTTTGAATTTGAGATAAGGATAAATTTTTATTCTAATTTTTTGACTGACTGTATACTGTTTTGAACATTTGTAATTAATTCGCCCTTATTCTAATAAGTCAAAGTTATAATTTTCAAAGTTTGTTTTGAAAAACTGTCATTTCCTAATTAATCTATTAAAAGTTTTTTATCAAGTTCGTAAATATTCTTTGCTACATTGGTTGAACGAACCACCAAAATCTCTTATTAGATCACTCAATAACAAAAGTTTTGTGATTTAATTTAGCTTATTACTGATTGAACTTTGAATAAAATTTATTTTTCTTAATTTGAATATAACTGTAAAAGAAATTATTACAATTTGGGAGTAAAACAAGAAGTTGGGCAAAAAAGTTCAATATTGTTTCTAATTAGGAACTCTAATTGGACCTGAGAATTAAACAAAGATCAATTAAAAAAAGAAAAAATAAATAGTCTAAGACGAAATGGGGGATTCAATACCATAACAGTTTTTTTCAAACTATCTTTTTGTATTGGTTTTTCTTTTTTTGATCAATTTTTAAAAATTTGTTCAAAAAATTCATTATTTTTGCAGATCTCTTAAACAATTCATCACGATTTTGGTAATCAAGGGAGATTTCAATTATGTTTTTTTTTTGATTGAAAATAAAAGAATGGATTAATATTTGAAGTTAATTTGTTTCTTCTTTAAATTGATTTTACTTTTCATTTTGAGTTTCTATTAAGGTTCCCAATTAAAAACCACGTTGAACATTTTTTCCCTGTTTCAATTTATTTTGGGAACGGTTAAGTAATTACACAACGTTTTACTATTATTAACAATTTCGAAAATCTTACCAAGTATTATTTTCATGTCATCTATTTTTTTTCAATATTATACATGAAAAATGGTTGTCATGTTTCAAAAAGGGAAATAAAAACGATTTCGTTATTATAACTTTTAGAATTTATCTGAAATTTTTTATAGTTATCTGAAATGAAAAAATAAGATTTGATGTTTAAAAAGCAATAAATATTTTAATGATCATCAAAAAGCGGATAGGAGATTAAAATAAAATTTTCCAAAAGATAGAATAGCTTAATCTTAAAAAATTGAAAGTTATAAGATTGTGATCTTTTTATTAAATTCAAAAATCTGAAATAATTTCAAAAACTAAAAGAGTTGGAAAGGGATTAAAGATACAAAAATTTTGAGAGATTTTTGTTGCGGTTAAAGAATTATCAAGGAATTATTTTTTAATGGTTTCTCACTTTTTTTTTAGAGCAGTAATTTCGGATAAACTTTTTTCGAGATCGATTGAACAATTTTTTTAATCAAACTTTTTGAAAATGTTTTTAGCCGACAGTCTCATTCAATTAATTTGATATCTCGGGTAGTTGTTATTTATTGAAAAAACGAAACCAAAATCGCTGATCTTTAATAACCAAAAAATGTAAAGCTCAAGTAAACGTTGATCATCGTAGGAGTTTATAATACAAAAAATCTCATGAATTTTGAAAGTTTAAGTTTTCCATACCTTTCAAATTCTTTCTCAAAAAACACAAAACTTACAAACAGTTTGCACTCCCTTTTTTTTTTGAAGGGGGGGTTGTTCAATTGAAAATCTTTCCCATAATCTGAAGTTTTTTAAAATTGCGAATTTCCCAAAAAATATCACTACTTTTCTAAAGTTAAAAGTCTTTTCAAGCCTTACAATCACTCACATACAATTGCCCAACTTTCCAAAACTTTTAAAGAGGAAAACCATTTCAAAAGTCAGGTAATTTTATGTATTGGAATTTCCCAACTTTGAAACATTTTTTTCACAAAGATCTTTTTTAATTTTTTTTCAAACTTATTCGATTATTAATGAGTAAATCTGACGATTTAGAAAATGTCGTCAAAAAAGAATGTGATCAAAGTGGCGAAGTGGAATTTGTAATTCACTACACCTCCAAATTATCAAAACAAGAAATTGGGGAACGATCACCAAAAAGGAACAGCCATTTAAAAAAGCTAGAAAGAAAACTTACGCTGACTACCCCAAAGCCGTCATTTGATCCACAGCTCGAGAACAAGGAGAAAATAAAAAGAAGAAATACAATTCAAGATCAAACTTATTCTCATAACTTTAAAATGGAAACACTTAACCAGAAAAAAAATGGTGTCCCACCCAAAATGGATAATGAAATCAAAAGTAGCAAAAAAGAGGTTCATTCTCATGATGGGTTTCGTCTTGAAAAAGGAAAACAAGAGGAATTTGGTTTTGAGGGCTTTAGTCTGGAAAAGGGGGAAATCTCAAGGTTATCTGACAAAGAGAGCCCACAACCACCCCAGTCTTTTTTTTAAATTCTATAAAATTGATTTTATTTTTTGTGTCTATTTTTCTCGAGATATATTTAAAATTAGCAGATTACAACGAACACTTTTTTCCTTATTCTACCAAATACATTTCTTAAAAACAAAACAGATCTCTTTGTTTAGTATCTCTAAGCAATGGAGTCAATTTAAAAATTCTATTTTATCAAAATCAAAGTGTACATTTCAAAAGAATTTGTTTGGTTAAAGAATAATATACCATAATTTTTCCATTTTTATATATTTTATATTTTTTGTTCTTGTCCCGTTTTTCTCTTTTGAAAGTTTTTTCTGTGCTTTTACTTCAAAGAAGATTATGCCATTTTGGCCAATACAATTTATTATCTGAAAAAACGAAATATTAGTTATGGTACTTTAGCAATCAAACAAAAAACTTTTTATATTTAGGTGTGCAGTTTTAAAAAATTAACAACTTTTGTTTTTTTAAGATTTTACCAGAATTAGAACTTTATAAAAATTTTATGTTATCGTAAAGTGTGGACCTTTTTTAAAACTGGTCTTTTCTTCGTTCTATAGTCTCTATTTCATATTTAAATGTTGAATTTTCACTTTATTAAAAAATGAAAACATTGTAAATGTTTTAACTGTAGAGAGAAAAATGTTGGACACAGAAAAATAGTTGGACAGCTTTTTTAATTGGGAACATTACTGAAATTGATTTTTAATTTCAATCATTTGTGAAATAACTAAAGAAAATAACAATAATCTACTTATTAGAATAACGATTAATGTAATTCTACTTTTTCAAAACCTTATCTCTTATAATCTAAAGCAAGTTTAAAAATTACCATTTTCAGAATTAATAGTAAATTTTACTCAAACTTGGTTTTTTGTTAAAATAGCATGATCTACTTTAGTTATCAACCATTCAAATGAGTATTCTACACAAACCACAGATTAATGAACTTTTAACACCTTTAAACCTGGATTTATATAAAATTCGCCTAGTTATCAATAGGATTTGATTTTCAATTTCAGTAATGTTCCCAATTAAAAATGGTGCCCAACCATTTTTCTGTGTCCAACATTTTTCTCTCAACAGTAATGCTGAAAAAGTTCTCACATTTTTAAAATACAAACCTTTCAAAAAAGTTTTCAAAAACCCCTCATATTTTTAAAAATTGATGTATTCATTTCTACAATGTACGCAACTCAGGCTAAATATGGTGGTATTGAAGATAAATATTTTTATGATTGTTAATTTATATGTTTCTCAAAAATAGATTGAAAAAATATAGAATTATTAATTTTTGGTTGGTTTTTTACTAATGTTACATAATTAAAAGTTAGTATTTTCATTTGGGCAATTTAAAAAAAATGTGAGACTTTTGACAATCTTACATCAGATTTAATATTTATAAAAATATTAGTGGTTTAAAAGGGTTTGTAGTTTTTCAAAAAAATGTTGTTTTAAAAGGGTAAGGAATCAAAATTTTTAAATGGGTTTTTGAGGTGACTTTAGTCCCTGCTTCGTCATCTAGGGCTTTTTTTATTGTCTTTTCTTAAAATATATAAGTCAGAATAGATGTGTTTTTTTCTGAAAAAATTACACCTGATTTTTTAAAATTATATTTTTAAGTGGTATTTTTCTTTGAATCAATCGAAAACAAATATTCATCACTTTTTTCAAAGGGGTTTTTAATTATTTATAATTATTTTTTTTTTTAATTTATATCAATGATTAAAATGGTGGAATATAAATTTCGGTATCTTAATATTTAAAAATTAATATTCTTTTCCTTTTGGAGATATTTTTGTTTTCATTTTTTCATTTTCAAGATTTAATAAATATATTTTCAAAATATTGAACTAAAATACACAATTAAAAGTAACTAAATTGACTTTAAATTTCTCTCTAATGTTAGTGTTTCACTCCTCTTTGCAATTGTGAAAAAAAAAAATACTCTGTCAAAAATGTGTTTTCGTTTGGTAAATAGTAAATATTAGAAAAATGATTTTTGATCAAAGTAAAATTTTATGAATAATACGTTACATTTAAGAAAAAACAAAATCATTATCAATTATAATTTTGAAACAAAAAAATAATAATCCGTTGCGTTTTTAACCTTTTGGGTTGCTTTAGATCACTAAAAATATACATAAATTGGATTTTAATTGTACAGTTTACTAAAATTGTTAATTATTTTTTCAAGATTACATTTCAAGATCAAGTTAGTGATTATTTGGGAAGACCAAAAATAAATAATTATTATAAATTAAAGTTTGTCTATGATGGTTTAAAGAATTTTTTGGTTTCTGAAATCTTAATATTTTAGTATTTTGAAGTTTTGATTAAAAAATTAGTGAAAATCAATAGATTTCGAAAAAACATCTTTTTTGGGAGATTTTTTGGTACAATTGGGTTTTAAACGGGTATTTAAGATCAACCTTGATAAATTTGCGTTATCAAACTATGATAAATATCTTATTGGATTAATGTATATTAAAATTTCTCCATAAATAGTTATTTATATTTTTAGGAAAATATACAATTAAAATCCAATTGTTTATTTTCAGAGTTACAAAGCAATTTGAAAGGTCAAAATACAAAGAAATAAAATTTTTTACTTTGAAAATTACAGTAAGTTCAATTTTTAATTCACAAACTTTGAACATAATTTAAGTCACAAAAAATTTCTCAAATTAAGTCACATAATTCAAATTCTAGTAAAATGGTTTGTATAAAAAAATCCAAAAAATGAACTTTAATTTGAGCTTTTTTTATACTTTAAATTTCTTTGAAAATGTGTTTATTAAAAGTCAAACAAACTGTATAATTGATAGTGACTTTTGTTTTTCTTAAATGTAAGATTTGTTCATAAAATTTTATTGTAATCAAAAATAATTTTGCTAATATTTACTATTTAAAAAACAAAAAAAAAAAATTTGACTGGCACAATTTTTTTTAATGACCCAAATTGTTTTTCACAATGGTTCGGTTTAAATTATGAAGTTGATTACATCAAAATTATCTCTTCAACACATTTGGAATCTATAATACTTTACCCTTAACTATAATCCATCAAATTGTAAATTTTTGGTAAAGTGGAATTTACTTTTGATTCATAAATAATTCAAAGTTTGTTTTGTTGTGATTTTTAAATTTAAAAAAATTTTTTGATATTTCAATTATTTAGTAATATTATTTAGTATTTCTCATATAATTTATTTAATAAAATTTAAAAAAAAAAAATTGAACTTCAACTTAATAAAAATTTTCATCTTTAGTAAAGCTTAAGACTCTTAATTTAGATTACATCACTTATAAAAATAAACAAAAATTAAAATTTGTAATTAGCCTGAAAGAATTAATTGATAATAAATAAATAAATAAATCACTGGGCTTTATTAATAACAAATTAATAAACACTGGTAATAATCAACTTTATAATTTTTAAATGGTTCCTTCTGGGGAATTGAAATGGGCAAAAATGTAATTATTCCAGACAAATGTAATTTTTTATAACCTGGCTTTTTTTTTTCACAAGGAGTTATGTTCTCATGAAAACGATGATTCTACAGAAATGAAATATTGTAGTGTTTTTTTTTTTTCATAAAAAATATATATTGATTTTTTTTAATATTAAATATGTTAAATATATTCTTTAGGGTTACCAAACATATGTACAGTCAGTTTCACTTTTAAGGCACAAACTTTCAACGGAATTTAAGGCACAAAAAAAAATCTCAAATTAAAGCACAAAATTCAAATTCTAGTAAAAATAAATTGTAAAAAAAAAAAATTCCAAATTTTGTACCTTAATTTGAGATTTTTTTGTGCCTTAAATTTCGTTGAAAGTTTGTACCTTAAAAGTGAAACTGACTGTAATTGAAAATTGAAAATCCTTAGTGGGATCTTTTAAAAAAATGAAAACAATAAAATTTCAGTTTGAAAAAAAAAATGAATTTAAAAGAAAAGTAAAGTTACCAAAATATATTCACCTCAAAAAATTTTCCTAATTTTTTGAATAAATTTTTAGGTATTGTATTCCTGAAGGTGTAACAAATACTTAATTGTGCATTCTAGAAATTAATTCTATTAGGATCATTAAAAAAATTTTTACAAAATAAAATTATTAATTTTATGTTTTTTCTCTTTTGGCAAACCTCATGTTTTATAAAGACTTTTGGTTAATTATAAGCAGTGGATCAAAAATTATTTTGAAATAGATTTTGCAATCTAAGTGGAAATTACCAATTTACTGGGTTTATTAGACTGTTTTCAAAGGTTATAGTAAAAAGATTTAATTCTGTTTTCTTTGCAGTCAGGTGTGAACACTATTATCTTCCAAGGGTATTTCTAAGCTAATAAATGTTCAGTAAATAGTGAATCAAAAAATGTGACTATGAAAAAATTATTTGCTGTTTTAAATTGGAAAAGAATAAATTTTTGTTTTTCTGTTAGGTTTTCTAAATTTGAAAGAATAGAGTAAAATCAAAGATTTTTCTTAATTCTTTTGAATTCTGGAAAACTGCTGTTAGTTTTTTTTTATTTTAGAAATAAAAAGAAAATTTTCGAAATTTTTTTTTAATTTCTTGAATTAAAAAAAAGCTAGGCACTCTACGGGCACTTTCATTAGATTATTTTTAATTTTAAAATAAACTGAAAATCTAATAAATTTTCGGTTTATTTCAAAAAGTGACAAAAACCATACAATCTGGGACTATAGATGATACTTGGTGTGCACTTAGGTTAGTTTTTCCAGACTTTTTATAGAATGGAATGAAATCAAAGATTTTACTCTATTCTTTAGAACCGTGGGAAACTGGGATCCCATCATTGGGTCTTTCGAATTTATGAGATAAACATAAAAATTAAATAGATTTTTACTAAATTTTTTTAAATACTGGAAAACCAATACATATCTGTTGGTTTTTTTTTTAATTTTGAAATAACCATAAATTTTTATGTTCATTTTAGGTTTATTGTTTTAAAATTAAAAAAAGACTATGGTATATTTGTTGTTTTTTATAGAATTTAAAAGTCTCTAGCCAAGTTATAAATCATTTATTTTAGTTTATTCGTTTAAAAAACCGATAAAACAAGTAAACCATTTAATTATTATAATAAATTTATTTTTAACTGCATTTCACTCATAGGTGACCCTGCAAAAAATGAAAAATTCATTTTTTTTTTCTTTTTAAGGGGAAATTTACTTGGTATGGATTTACTCAGTGAGTGTAGATGTGGTTACCACTAAAAATAATATTACTGAATTATACATTCTTTGTATGGTCAAGTTCAGTTTTTTTTAAAAACTAAACTTCATTTTATTTATTTATTTATAGAAAGGAGTAATTAAAGAAAAATCATCAAATAAAAAAAAAGAGAAGAAGAAAAATAATTAATATATATATAATAAATTGATCATTTTCATGGCCTAATAGAAACTATCCAAAAACTAAACTCCATTTTGCTCAAGATGGCTCAGCCAAAAATGATAATTTCACTTTTTTTATAAGAATCAACCAAACTCGGATCGCTTAGAACTCAGAGAAATAATAAAATTATGGTTAGAATCGATAATTATAAACAAAATAACTCAACATCCCATAAATTTAAAAAAAAAAAAATAATGTTAAAAATAAATTATGGCCTCTCGACATGGAACTCTCATGCAAATTTAACTAATTTCTTTGGAAAATTAAAATCCTTGACTGTAAGATTTTTTAATTGTAAATGTATTCATTTTAATAAAAAAATACAAATCATCAATTTTCTGTATTTTAATTTGGAGTTTTAAACATTTTTTTTTCATTTAAATTAAATTTAAAAAAAAATAAAAAAGAAAAGAAAAAAAAAATAGTAAAAATCAAAAAGAAAAAAATAAAAAAAAAAATTTTCAAAATGAGAAAAAATGATCAGATTTAATAAAAAAAGTTTATTTTAATCAGAATAATGAATTAAACTTGTATAATATATTCTGTTTCTTCAATAAAACTGGGATCATTTGACTGGAAAAGAGTTTATTTGTCCTTTTCTATTCAACTAAAGATATCAAAATTGAATTAAACAAAAATTCATTATCACGTCCACCTAAAAATTTTTATCCTAAAAAAATATACATTTTTTTTTTGTCTAGAGACTTTTGAAACCCCAAGTGCTGCCAACAGTAATAAGTATATTAGCCACCAGTTTTATAGGTCCTGGAATGTTGATTATATTGTAATATAACTTTATTCCTAAGGGTGGAATATAACTTATAGCAAAAGTTTTGTCCAACCTGAAAATTTCAATTTTATTTTTTCAAAGTGATGTCTTAATGTAATTTTCTTTTAAAAAGAGTTCTTCAATTGAAAATCAATGAAAAAAAGCAACTATCGAAACCAAACACAAAAAAAGAATGAGAAAAAGAAAAATAAAAAGAACTTTGAAATAACAAATGACCAAACAAAAAGAAGTATAACATAAAACAGGTGTTTTTATTTTTAATCAAATTGTGCCTTGTTTTATGAAAAAAAAATATTGTATTGTATTATATTATATTATATTATATTATTTACGAACCTTAATTTTTTCATTAATAGAAACAATTAAGCTTGGTGTTTTATATCTTTTATTGTTTTAAACTTTGTGATTTTTTTTTTTTATGATTTCCAAAATTTAAACAAAATGATCTTTTTCAAGGATAACCAACTTAGAAAAATGAATTCATTGATTTAAATGAAATTCACAAAATTGAAGATCAAGTCAAATTTGTGTTTTAATCGCTTCCTTCATCCCATGTTTCTTCTGAAGTTGGCTCAATGGAATCTGCTTCGTCATAATCGTCTTCGTCAGAGTAATTGTCTTCCTCTTCGTTATAATCTTCTGAAGGTGGCTCTGGAAATTTGTCTGGGACAAAGTCATCATCTTCTGGATCAGATTCTGTTGGTGGCGAAGAGATTTCTCCATCATAATAAACGATTTTTTTTTGTGGTTGTTTTTTTTGTGTTGTCGTTGTAGTTGTAGTTGTAGTTGTCGTTGCTGTATTTATTTGGGTAGTATTAGGAATTGTATTAGTATTTGTGTTAGGGATTGTATTAAGATTTGTGTTTGTGTTAGGAAGCACGTTGGTGTTTGTTGTAGATCCATTATTTTGGGTTTGCACAATTGTTTGGGTAGTCACAGTTTTCACATTTGTGTTTATGTTTGGGTTTATGTTTGGGATTGTGTTCAGGTTTGTATTTAGATTAAGGTTTGGGTTCAAGTTTAGGTTAGGTTTCAGGTTTATGTTTGAGATTGTGTTCAGATTTGGGTTTAGGTTTGTATTTGGCATTGTGTTCAGGTTTGTATTTAGATTAAGGTTTGGGTTCAGGTTGAGGTTTGGGTTTATATTTGGCATTGTGTTCAGGTTTGGGTTTATATTTGGCATTGTGTTCAGGTTTGGGTTCAAGTTTAGGTTTGGGTTTAGGTTTAAGTTAAGGTTTGGGTTCAAGTTTAGGTTTAGGTTTGGGTTTATGTTTGGGTTTAGGTTTGGGTTTAGGTTTGGGTTTAGGTTTATATTTGGCATTGTGTTCAGGTTTAGGTTTTGGTTTGGGGTTCTATAATTTAGATTGGTTGTGTTTAAGGCTGACACGTTAGTTGTGTTATCAATAACTCGTCGTTTTTTATTTTCGGATTCTTCATTTGGATTCAATATGGCAAAGGGATCGAGTTCGTCTCTTTTTCTTTCAAGTGGATCGTTGGGAAGTATTGACATTATTTGGTTCTTAATTATTTTTTTAATCCAAAAAGAAAGTAATTAAAAAAAAAAAATTTAAAAAAAAAAATGAAAAAAATGAAAAGTTTTTGATTGTTTCATGTTTTAAATTGGTTGCTGTTATTATACTCTGTTTTTGAAGTCTCAAGTCAAAATATTATTTTTTTTAAATTTTTGTACATTTTTTTCTTTTTTTTGAAGAAAGTTTGAGAAACTTAAAAAAAGATTACACAATGGATTTATTAAAGATTTCATTTTTATGAACTTGTGGAAAAAATTGCATAACGGATTTTTGAAAGATCTTTTTTTATTTTGCTTCAAAAGGCGTTTTTTCTTGTTAAAATCTTTTTTTAATTTACTTAAAAATTTTTTTTGAAAAGGAAGTTTTTTTTCAATCTTTAATTTTTTTTTTCTATTTAGTTTGTGGATTAAAAAACACTTAATAATGAATTTTTCAAAAATGTATATTAAAGTCATTTTTTGAGAAATTCCAAAACGTTTTTGAAATTTCTTTGTTTTTTTTTTAAATAAAGGTAAAAGTTGAACAGATGTAGATCTAATAATTTTAAACACCATTTGACTTTATAAGTTTTAACGTCAACTCTTCTTGAGTTTTGATCTTTTTTTCAAATGTTTCTGAAAATAAAAGGTTTAAATTAATTTCTTTCCATGAGAGAGGAAAGTTTCTCACCCTATTTCATACAAACGGTGATTAAAAAACTTTTTTGTTCGCCTTTTGATATACTTTTTGTTCAAAAAAGCTTTTTTGTTTTAAATTATTTTTTTAAGGTTCTTCACACTTGAATATTATTTTCCGAGAAAATACACAAAACACATTTTTGTGATCTAAATTCAAGAAACGAACAAAATATAAAACAAATAGATAATTTTTCTTTTATTAATGATATTTGTGTATGGGTTAGCCAAACTATTATTTTCCAATTCAAAAATGAAAATTTTTAGTTCACATCCCAAAATATTTTTCTGTTTAGAAGTAGAAGAAAACCCAAGATCTTGACAACATTGTTTAGAAATGATTTTTTTGGACAATAAATATTTAACTTCCTTATGCTAAACTCTAAGACAAATTTTTTACTCTGCTAATTTGGTTGTAACAGTAATAAATAATATTCATTTTGGAACTTGAAATAAAAATTTTCATTTATGAGATGGTAAATATCAGTATATTGATTTTTTTAATATTATTAATAAGTATAATTTAGGAGAACTCAACGTCTGATTTTTTTCTGAAAGGAAAAACAAATACAAAGTATTTTTGAACTTAGAAGGTCAAAAAAAAAACAAAAAAGTACAGAAGTATTTTCCCTTTGGTGAGAAAAAATTATTTTGAAGACATAAACACAAGGAAATAATAATATGTATTCGACAACACCAAATAGCCTTTAAATCAGAAATTCCACCACCTCCAAGCATGTAAATTATTTTTGAATAATAGGTATATATGCTTTAATATACGGGTATAAGGTTTTTTTTTTAAAGAATTGGTTTGATTGATTATAGAAATCTAAATTTGATTGAAATATACTTAGAACGAAACTCCTGTCTTGCAATATTTTGGCACGTCGAATCCCAAGAACCTATTGTTGAAAAATGAAAAAAACATCATAATATTTGTAACTGTTTATTATTTTTTAGTTATAAAATACAAAATAATTTAAAGATCAGTCAAAGTTATGAGAATGTGCTGTTTTTCTTGAGAACTGGAAAGAAAAAAGAAAACCATTTTATTTCTTTGTAATAATGGAAATTTCATTTAAAATTTTTTTCTTAAAAAAATACAACTCCTGTTTTTTTTCCCCAAGTGGAATACTCACCCCCATAACAAAATAACTTGAAACCAAAATAGAAAATACAATAACCATTCTAATCGTTGGTAACCCCGAACCCCCCCTTTTATTATTAACTCCAATCAAAAAAGATAATATATAACTATTACCAATCATCCAAGTTATAAACATTTTTATTTCCATGTGTATTTGTAAAAATTCAAACCTAGTTGCTAATAAATAATTCCGAAAAGTAAATACAAACCAAGGAAACCAGTACCAAACACATTGCGCCTATTTGAGATTTAATTTTTGAGTTGAAAATTTCACTTCAAAAAATGTAATAAAATACCATTTTCGAATCCCAATGGAAACTAAATATACCTTTGATCACTTATAATTTAAAATTTTAATACTAAGTTTTCTAAAAAAAATACACAATAAAAAATAAATACCTTTGTAGGTTTCTAAAAACTCTAACATTTAGATATACCCCCCCCTCGATTATTGCTTTGTGTCCAAAAATTAATAATATTTTTGACATTGGTTGCTTGACAGAAAAAAAAAAAAATCCAGAAACTGGAGCGAAAAATATAGCTTTGAAGATTTTGAGAAATAAAAGTCAATTAATATTCCAATAAAAATTGTTTAGAAAATTACTAAAAATTTAAAAATTCATTTAAGAACACCACAGCCGATAAAATATTTATTATTTAGAAAATATTTTTTAATATAAACTATTTATATTTATATTTAATCATACAGAAATAATAAAAAGAATAAAACAACCACCTGTTTGAAATAATTAAAAAAAAAAAAACAAAAACACCTTCTAGTCAAATAAACCCATCTATGACGATTTAATTATTTGCTTTAAAGAGCTTGAATGGTTATTAGAAGAAAAATTCTATTTTGGAAATTCCAAAAACGAAATTTTATTGATAATTTTTTATTACTTTTTTCTTTTCGATTTTTTTATCAATAAATTAATTTACCTTTTTTTTCCAGCAAGACAGAAAGTAACTTGGTGAAGAAAAAATCTTATTATAATGTTAAAGAAACCATGAAAATGACTGTACATATTTCATTTTGATTTCGATTGGAATTTTATTTAATCTTTGATCGGATATCAAAATGAACATTGTTGTTTTTTTTTCAATCGATTAACGAAGAATTTTAGTTTTTCAATTGAATAGAAAATATATAGAGATTGATTAGATTTACTTCCTACGAATATCAACTATTTGTTAATGTTTATTATTCTACTTATTTTTTATTTGTTCTTCAAAGGCCAATTATTTAAAATAAACGATATTTGAAAAAAATCTTGGTCCCCCTTGACTGAAATAGAGTTTATTTCACACAATAAATTTTCATTAAAAAATGAAAAAAAAAAAAAAAATAACATTTCTAAATAAAGATAAAAGAAAGAGAAAGAAAAGTAATAAGTAAAAGAGATAAATAAAATTATAATAAAAAATAATAAAAAAGCAAAAAACTTGTATTTTCAAAAATTTATTTGCAACCCAAGTGTTGAATAGGTAAGTGGTTGTTTCTTTTACTGTTTAAAATTTCTAGATCTCAACAACAATTAAATAAATTTAATAAAAAGGCAAAAGAAATTCGACAACTTCGAGATCAAATTGAATAGGTTACTTTATTAATTTTTTTTAATCAGAACTCTATAGATATAGTATCTATAATACAGAGATTTTGTAGGAATCAGAATTTTTTTTAAAAAACATTAGTTTTTAATAACCAAAATTTCCAAAAATTAACTCTATTTTCTCGGGTAGAAAATTAATAATTGCTATTTTATTTTAATAATTTTGTTTTCATGATAATATTTTAAGATGGCACAGTTTTGTTTTTTTACAGTTTATTGCAAGTTTTGTTGAATAGCTAATAATTAATCTTTCTCTAGAAAAAAGGAACTTCCACTTTTAATTACAAATACATGATATACCAAGTCTAAATGAATTATTTTAACAGTTGCAAATTATGTAATAATTGAACAAATTTAAGTCAAAGATACATGGAATAGGAAAATTAATTTGGAATTCTTAGCCCGTTTCTGAAAATTTAGATCTATTCATATTAGCTATCATTGGAAACTCTACAAAAAAAAAAAAAAAAAGAATACGAACAGCAGCCTTCTTTAAAACATTTAAATAAATATTCATATTTTCTTTGAAAGATACAAACTATTTATTTATCTCTTCCAAAATTTATTGTTAATGATTATCATTTCATGAATTAATAAGTTCTAAAGATTTTTTTTCTCAATGAATTGAGTAAGAAAAATGCAATTTCGTTAATTTAAATTATAAGCCCCTTTAAACTAATGAATAACTTATTTCCAAATTGAAAATGAGAAAAACTATTTTTTGATTTTTTTAAAAAAAAACAAGAAGAATTATAGACAAACAACACCACCCAATTTAAAGTTTTATCAACTACTTTTATTATTTAAAAAAAAAAAAAACAATTAATTTAGCATAACTTCAATATTCTACAAATTTGAAAAATTAAGAGCAATATAAATATACTATATTTTGAAAAACATCTAAAAAAATGATTTTATAAATTGAAGTATTGTAAAAACTATTTTTTTTTAGAAAAAAGATAAAAATATCAAAAAAAAAAAATAATTTTTTAAAATTGAAAAAGTGTAAATTAATTTCTAAATGTTCTTTTACTGAAATTTCTCTCAAAGACAAATTAACTCTAAAAACTCGGATTTCATAATTGTAAAAATAAAAGGCAAACATATTTTTTTTTTATTTTGAAAAAGTTAAAAAAAAAAATTGAAAAGAAAAACGAAAAAACAAAAAAAAAAAATTGGAAATTAAAAAGGGCTTTATAAGAAGTAATTAGTAAAAATTAAAAAAAAAAAATCACATTATCTTTAAATAGTAGCACTCAAAATCACGGTCATGATACTTTTGGATAATTTAATTTAATTTGATAATAGATCATGAATGTTCATTTGGGGATCGTTGTTTAATTGTTGTACTTTTTTTTTTTTTTTTTTTTTTTTTTGATCTTATTTGCTTTAAATCTTTGATATTTTTTGCCTTTGTTTTTTCTTTTTTAGTTTCAAGTTATACCCACTTTTGTGTTTCAGTCTTTCAGTATTGGCAAGTAGTCACTTGCCATTTTTTCTTTGGAACACTTCTACATAATATAAAGGAAATTTAGCTAGGGAAAAAATGGCAAAAAAAATAAAAACTAATAACTTAGGGGAATAAATTATTTTTACAAAAACTTTACACATATTTTTATTATTTAAACAAAGCATCGTAAATAAGATTTTAATTTTAGTTGATGGTAAAAGTCTGTGGAATTTTGGTCTAAACAAGATTTGATTTAAAGTTTTTTTACGCTTTAAATTCATATATTGTATTTTTGATTAATTTATAAAATATAATTATTTCATTAAAACTAGTTCAAATAAAAAATAGTTTGGTAATAAAAAAATTAAAAAAAATTAAAACTGAATTGATATTTATTAATAATATAGAGTTATATATATATATATATATATCAATGTATACATATTAATTCATAGGAAATTTGGGAAACAAAAAGTTAAAGTGCATATAAAAACAAATAAAAAAATTAAGAACACTATATACAAATAACCAAACAACCCTTAAAATTTTGTAAAATCAATTAAATTACTAAATTGATCATTTTGATTTTTTTTACCTCCAATTTTTTTTACTGTGTTTGATTGATTATTTTGTAAAAAGGGGTTGTTACTGTATTTTTTTTGACCAGTTTGATTATCATTATTATTACTATTACTATTAATTGAATTGTTTGTGTTGATTGCCTGTTGTTTATTATTATAAGAAATAAATGGGTTGGTTTGATTATTACCATTATTATAATCTTGATCATTGATGTTTGTTGATGGTAACCAGTTCCAATTTTGTTGTGAATTCATATTGCCCCGATTAAAATTTTGACCTACAATATTTTTAAATCTATTGGTCATATGATTATTATTATCAAAATTATTAATAAATGGATTATTATTATTATTGCTAAAATTGGTGTTGATATTATTGTTATTGTTATTAACATTACCCAAGAAATTATTATTGTTACTGCCCAAATTATTATTGTTACTGTTCAAATTATTATTGTAATTAAAATTATTACTATCAACGTATTGGTTATTTGGTTCTGAATTATTAATAAACGAAATTTGGTTATTATAGATACCCAAAGTCAGATTATTATTTTTGTTTGTATTGTTATTATTTTCAAATACTTTGATTTCGTTCTGATTTGGTTGAGAATTATCCTGACCTATATTTGGATTAATAATAATTTTTTCTTTTATTTCTTTTTTTTTGATTTCGGTTCCCTCTGAATCTGATCCTGATTCCTCTTCCTCTTCCTCTTCAGACCCTTGGGAGATTTCATTGGAGTTTTTATCCATATCAACTTTTTCTTTAGCAGTTTTAAGATATTTTTTCATTTTTATTTTCATTTTTTTCATATTTTTTTTTAAATTATCTTTTTCTTCTTTTTCAGTCGATATAGTGTATTTCGATTTGTTTATGTTTAACCATCTATTAATTCTGTACGATTGCTTATAATGTCTTCTATAAATTCTGTAACAAGATTTAGCTGTACTTTTGTCAAGCTTAAAAAATGATTCTATTGATTAATATTTTTTTTTAAAAAAAAGAGAAATATGAATATTTAAAAGAAAGAAAATAATAATTAAAACGATTTTCAAATATTATCGGTCTTTTATAAACAAAGACCCTCTTAAATTAGAAACTGTTTTTCCCAGGTAAGAACAATATCAACTCAATACTTTTTCAATGAAAATGAAATAAAATAAAAAAAAAGTGTGGAGAATTGTATTAAATATAGCAAGAAAGAAATAGTAATTAAAATATATACAGATATTAGATTTAATTATAAGGCACTAATCATAATCTTTACAAATTTGAATAAATAAAAAATAATATTTGTATCCAAATATTATTGATCTTTATATAAAAGTTCCAATTTAAAACGAACGATTATTTTTATTATTATTTTCTAATTAATATTTATCATTAGAAGGAAACTCTTTTTTATTCAAAGGTGTCCATTTTTTTATTGAAGAAATAGAGCATATTCTATAAGTTTAATACACTACTCTTCGAAAAATAAAAAGTTTAAGTTTTTAGATCTTGATCATTTTTTCTAATTCTGTAATTTTTTTTTTTTGTTTTTTTTCTTCAATTTTCTTTTCAATTTTTGAATTTTTTTTTAAAAGTAAAGTTGAAAAAAATGTTTGAAACTCCAAATTAACTTTAGAAAACTGAGGTCATATAGTTTCTTTTAAAATTCAAGCATTTACTATTAAAAAAATCTTATTTTAACCAAATTTTATTTTCTTAGGAAATTGAGAAATTTTGCACAAGAAGTATTCCAATGAAAAGGGATTTGAAAAATTTTTTTAATATTTGATTTTTTTTTATAAAAAAAAATTGAATTTGTTCAGGTATTTCTTTTAGGAATATTTACAGCAATCGGAAGTTTATTATTACTCTTATTTCGAAACAATTTTATGTTGGTTGATTCTTTAAAAAAAAATAATAATTTTTGGTTGGAACTTTCAGTGAAATGGAGCGTATAACCAAATACTTTTTGTATGAAGTTTCGATATTATCCAATTTTTTTCGAATTATTAGTAATATACAATGTTATCAAAGGACTGATTAACAATTATTATCCACAAATGATTACTTGGTTCAAAAGAAAGTACCGATTGATTTGTCAACCAAAGCAATACCAAAGAAAAATTATATTTTTATCTGAACTTTGATTTAATTTATTAATTTTTTTTTTTGTAATTTTTGAAAAAATTCAATTTCCTTTTTTCTTGATCTCTGTTTATCAATCAATTATATATATATATATATATATATAATTATAACAGGATTCCAAAATATCGGAAAATGTAACAACAGTTTTATGAAAATACCTTTTGATTTTAAGGATGAGATAGTACCCACAATTTATTATTTTATAGTAGTTTTTAATCTATAACCTGAATTGAAATAGAAATTATCAATTGGTCTTTAAACAATAAATCCAAAATTTAATCAAATAAGATTTTTGAAGTATTTTTCTCATACAAATATTTTAATAATAATTGTAAACCAAAAATAGATATTAGATAAAACAAAGATTGGAGATTTAAAAGTTTATTATTTCAAAGTTAGTCCCAAAAAAAAAAATATGAAACAATTATCTTTTTTTCAATTTCAATTCGAAAAAACGTTATTTGTTTAATATAGGTAAACTCCTTAAATAAAAAGGAATTAATTTATTTATATTTTTTTTATTATTTATTGTTATAGGTATCAAGACATTTTTACAGATAATTTGAATTGTGTATTATCTTACTGGATACTAAAAAATCAAAATAACTTTTTTAAAAAGTTTTCGAAAACTGTTTGATTGTTAGTAATTAAAATAACCAGAAAAGAGGATAATTCTTCAATTTAAAAAACAAAAATATAATTCCAAATAATTTCTTCAGGTTGTTACTACCTTATCATCATCTCTCACAAAAATAATTTTTGAAAAAGAAAAAAAAAATGGAAATTGAATTCTAAAATACATTTGAAGCCTTATTTAATACGGTTTTTTCATTTAAAAAATTAATTGTGGTTTTACAGAAAAATTGTAATTTATTAATTTATTTTTTTCAAAAATATATTGAGGTGTTTGGGTTTGAGAGAGTTAATCTAATTTTCTATAAAGATTAAAACATATCAATCTTAAAGTCTATTGTGGTGGTAAATACCCCCTTAATAAATAAACAGAGAATTTTTTTTTCAAAAAGTTTTTTATGTGATCAGAAATTATTATTTGAATAATCACTTAAACAATGAACGAATCCTGTTTTGTAAACACAGATTTTATACTAATGAAAATATTACCATAAGTAAGGATTCAAGAATCCAAAAATAAATGTCTGCAAAGAAAAAAGAAAAATAGAAACAAGGATCTTACCTAAAATTTTTGAGGTTGCATCATTAATTATCCGAGAAAGGTTTGTGGAGTCCTGCTTTAAAAGATAATAAGCTTTATTGAATAACGGATCTTTAAACATTTTACCAAACTAAATTGTCCATCAAATATTTTTTTTTAAGAGTAAAATAACAAGAGTATAAAGTTAAAAATCAGGACGGGGTTGAAATTTTCATTCGAAAATGAAATTTAAAGTCCTATTCATTTGGTTTTGGGAAGAAAAAAAAAAAAATGATAGAAAATTATTTTACTTTGCACCCAATTATCAAATTTAACATCTGTTGGAAAGAGGGCAACTCTTTGATTATTTTGGGGATCCCAGATAATTTGTATTTGGAAGTAATATCGGATTGACGAATATCGTGATTGATTGAAAAACGAATTGCATGGAAAACAACCAATTTTTCTTCCAAATATGCAGCATATTGCTGGATAAACTCGTTGTATTCGAAAGCCTTTGGAGTCGACAGATCTTTAAAATGGCTCAGTCCAAAGAAACTAGAGTTTGATATTTTTGAAGCAAAAGTTGTGATAAAATTCTTATGACCTTGGTTCATTAGATTGTGTAACAAAAGTAAGGATTTTAGTACAACAATATAAGACTTTTTTTGTAATCTTTGACCAATAAAGCGAGACATTTGCACATTGACTGCTCCGACGATGCGTGTTTGCTGTATTAAATATTCCACATGTTTCTTCTTTGGTTCTTCAAAATAAAAGTCGGTTGCTTTAACAACCCTTGTTTCAAGTTCTGAATTTGCAGAAACTAACGACGATTTGTTTTTTACCCATTTTTTAAGATACATTTGATTTAAAAATTTATTTTTTTGAGGTTATTTGAGTTTTTTTTGAAAGGAATGAAAGGAAAAAAATGAAAGATTTAAATGACTAAAAAAGAAAAAAGAAGAAAGTTTATCCAAAACTAAATTAAGAGAAGAACAAATTTTGATCTTCAAATCATTCAAAAGGAACTTTTCAAAAATTTAATTGTGATCTTTTTTCATTAAAAAAAATAAAATATTCTTTAAAATTATGATCTACAAATAACTAAAAGAGGTGTGTTCTTTAATTTTAAGGTTGGAATTTTTTGATATTGTATGAAAAAAGTGATTTTAGAAAAATATTCTTTTCAAATACAATTTTTTAATTTACATTTATTTGGTTTTGAGGTATATAAAGGTTTTATGTGTCCAGTTACAATCTCTGTCTTGAGAGGGTAATCACTTTTAAATTCTATTTCAAAATTTACTATTAATGTTATAATTTTTTAGTTGCATTGATAGGTTTGTAAATTCTTCAAGAATATGCTCCACCAAAAAAAAAAAGTACACTTTTACATAGCTTTGTACAATTTTGATTTGTTGGAAAAACAGTTTGTAAAATGATTGAAAGTTCTGAAATTATCTATTACCTTAATAAATCTTGAAGTTTTTGTTTATGCAGGCTTTTTTGAGGTATTGGAAAATTTTTATTTGTTTATTTGAAGATTTTAAAACTATAAAAAATTAGAGCAAATTTATTCAAAATATCATAAGGAGAATATTAATCCTTTTTTGTTTAAATAGTGGAATATGTTTATAGTGGGTTTAAATGACTTGAGCGTGTTAACACTCTGATTATAGCTTTGATATTTTCCAATAACTATTTTGGAAAAAAAATTATCAGATCAGTTTTAATTGTAAAAGCTTTGGCAAATGGATAAAATTTTTCAATTCTTCTTCTTCTTATTTTTCCCTGATCAATAAAGATACCCATATTGAAAATTTTAAAACTGTAATAAAATACCCATTTCTAAACTCTTAAAGACTGTTTCGATCAAATATAAAATACCGATCATAAAAAATTCCAAAAAATTAAAATTTACTTTTACGAATGTTTACCATTATATTCTGAAATTTTCAAAATTGTCGAGGTTTAAATTTTGGTTTAATTTTGATTTTTTGGACTTTATTTTTAGTCTAACACAGTCAAACTTATCATTGAGATTTGGATTTGGTTTTTAATTGAAGGGAAAAATAACTTTGAAAACTATTTGAAATTAATAATTTTTACCTTTTTAATATTAAAATTAATTTTTACACTTTTTTCCGGAATGGTTACTTGTATCGAAACAGTAAAACACAAGTATTGTTCACATAGTATTACTAAGTTGTCCCTTTTGTTTTTCTTTGAATTTATTTCATAGATATATATTGGAATTTATGTTTACTCTTGATTTGTTTGATATCTTTTGAGTTGTGGATGTTTGTGGTGAACAAATAAATCGCAGTGAAAGTCAGATTTCAGAATTGAAATGGGGTTAGGGTAATCAATAGACATTTTATTACATTTGAATTCCAAAGACCAACAAAAACAAGTATTCGCTTAACAAAAAGTATATATTCTCAATTGAACACAAAGAAGATTTTTTAGGAGATTAAAGTTTTGTGGAATTAAGGTTTACAATCCCTGACATTTGAAAAAAGATTATCTTGTGTCGTAGGGTGTGACCGCTTGTTAATTTGGTTCTTATCTGATCGATCTTGAACTTGGTTGGGCTTTATGAGTTGTTCAAAAAGGCAATTTTTGTTAATTTATTTTTTTTTTTCCAAAATTCAAATTGAAGAAAGTAAGATGAATAAATTGGTAGATGTTTAAAGCCCTAATACCAGATAAAAAGCAAAAAATGTCCTTTTTTTTGCCATTTTTTTTTAATCTCCTTTATCAAAAATCTCCTGAATAAAAGGTTGTCTGAAATGTAAAAATGATTACTATTCAAACTTAGCCAAATACTTGGTTAAAAAATATAACTTCTGGATATTCCAAAACACTTAAATTTAAAAAAAAATGACAAAAAAATGACGATTTTTTGCTTTTATACTTGTATTAGGGCTTTAAGAATAAATTGAGATTTTTGGGTTGTAGAAGAAAATTTAGTACAGTTTTTAGTCGATTAACTTATAGAGAAAAAAAATGTTTCTAAAAAAGTTCTAAATAAAACCAAACTTAATAAAAAATTCCACACAACAACTCACAAATTACATTTATTTCTAACTTTCCTTCAGATATATTAGCCGTACACTCTCCAATTCGTATTTCGGAAAAATTCAAAATAAATTGTCAAAAATTGCAATTTTGAACTATTATTAAAACCCAGTAAAGTCCAAGAACAATCAGATAAGAACCAAATTAACAAGTAAAACAACCGATACAAGATAATCTTTAATCAAATTCCGTGGGTTGTAAACTTAATAACTGAGAAAATTCCAAAAAATCTTAATCAATTTTTTCCTTCACTTTCCATTTTCAAAATATGCAGCTCAACTTACTGAAGAATTCTATTAAGAACCATGGTTCTAACCACAAATAATTTTCCAATTTTTCTTTACATTTAAACTAAAAAGGGTCTTCTTCTCAGAACATAACTGATTTGCAAAAAGGAAATAATTTAAATTGGTTCTTGGTAATAAATATTAATTCGGAAAAAAATTGTACATAATTTTTAATTAGTATTATTACCAAAAATGAACAAAAATATACATTAAAAGAAGAAGTAATAATTAAATTCAAAGATTAATTCATAATCTTATTATCAAACGGTTCAACTAATATAATTTATATTTTCTTTTATATAGAAATACAGTCTGTACAGTCTTTAAGATCGCACAATTGGTTTTGTAGTATACTTTTTAATGAATTAGATCAACTAAGAGGAATTCAAAACGAATTGTTAGATAATAGACAAAAAATCGTCAATTTTTTCAACAAATTTTCTGATAATAAGATCGATCAAATGAACCCCCTCACAATAATATTGTATTGAAATTAGCTTTAATTATGATTTTTGCAGGTTATTGGTCCTGTGGATACCATTTTTTTCTTTAAATTGGTTTTACTTTTTCATTTTCGCCAAGTTTTCCAGATTCAAGTTCATTTTAACTTTTTCCCTAAACAGAAAAAGAATATTATTATTTTCTTTTTTGTTTATATTCAAGAATAATTAAATCATGATTAAAAGAGAAAGTGGTATTTAATTTTATTGGAATGGTATAACTGATGTATAAATAATTCTCTTTTTTTCTTGTAAAAGATAAATTATGGGTTATGGTAAAACATTTGAAAAACTCAAGTTTGGTAAAAAGGCCAAATGTAAAATTTTATTATACTTTTTATTTTTTTGAAATACTTTTAAATGTCAATTATTCTCATGTTAAAATTTTTATAAAATTCTATACATTTTAATTTTCAATTATTTGCGGTTACTGAAATAATAGAATATTGATAGTATTTGTTATAGAATAAAAAATAATAAATAAATCTATTATATATATATATATATATATATATATATATATATATCTGTGTGTGTGTGTGTAGTACACTTGTTATATCTGGTGTTTTTTAAAACTTCTGTATATCATATATTGGTAATTCAAAACTTATTTTCAAAAAAGTGTTCTTTTTACACTTAAATTTATTTTTAAAAAATGAAAAATAATCCTATATCAAAATACTTTAATTTTTTTGAAATTTTTTTTTTTATATTAGTTTCATTAAGCAAGTAAATTTTCGATTTTCATGTAAATAAAAATAAAAATAAAAATAAAAAACATTTTGATCATTAAAATTAAAGAAAAAAAATAGAGAAATTTTTGAAAGGTATAAAGTAATTTAACGTGTTTTTTTTTAAATAAAAAATGATTTAATAATACTGGTTCACTATCAAAAATGTATTTTACTTTTCATCCAATACAATCATTTAATAAATTTATTTTGGAATTTAAACCCAATTCCAAAATCATTAGTAAATTAAGAATCAAATTTTGAAAACAAATATTGTAATAAATTGAAGTTATCAATTATAATAAAAAAAAAAAACTATTTTAATATTCTGTTATATACTCTTGAAATATCCGTTTTTCATCTAAAAATAAAATAAAAAAGGGTAAAAAAAAATAAAAAAAAATTGGGCCATTTATTATGAAATTTAGTCTCTATATTTTTATATTTTTGTTTTTTATTATTATTGAAATCATTAAATTATTATTGTGATTTTTATTTGGGTTGGATAGTAATTGAAGAACAAATAGAACAATGAACAATGGGGGGGGGGGGGGTTAAAATCTTTTAATAATATAATAACAGTATAATTGGTGTGTCAAAAATTTACAAATCTTTCAAAAGATATACAAAACCCATGGCATTTGAAATACCCCTGATAAAAAATTTAAATCATGATTCAATTTTGATTTATCATTTATTCTTAAAATCCAATAAAAAATAAAAAATCTTAGATATGTAAAATGGGAAAGAGTTATAATGTGTAAACTGTTCATTTATACATAGGGTAATAAATGGTATCGTTTTCATTAAAAACTATTTTAAAGAAGATAGTTTGGTGTTGTTGCTTTTGGTAAGAAGATACTAAAGTATTCACTTCAAAATTCACACTTGAAAGGAATTAATTATTTTTCTTTATATTTAACCCTTAATAAAAAATCTATATAGCCAGTTCCACTTTTAAAACACAAACCTTCAACGAAATTTAAGGCACATTAAAAATCCTTAAATTAAGGCACAGAATTCAGGTTCTAGTAAAATAAATTGAGTTTTAAATAATTCCAAAAAAAAATTACCAATTTTGTGCTTAATTTGAGATTTTTTTGTGCCTTAAATTTCGTTGAAAGTTAGTGCCTTAAAAGTGGAACTGACTGTATATAAAAATAATTCTATAATTAAGAATCAGAAAAATTGTTCTTTTATTTTATTTTGAATCCTTTATCCAATTTATTGAAATTTAATTGATCACATTTGTATTCCCCGGTTTTTATATATAGACATAAAGAAATTAAATTTTTAAATATTTTATTTAGTTGTATACGTATTTTTTATATACTCATTATTAATTTTAGTTCGTATATTTGTTTCTTGGTGTTTACAGGGGTGGTAAATAATACATTGATATATTGGATCTTTTAGCATTTTTTTTTGACTTTTTTTTTGTCGAAATAATTAAAATAGGGTTAATAATGAATATTTTCACAAGATTAATTGGCTTATAATATTTGTTTATTTTTTATTTATTTATTGTGAGAAAGAATAGTTGTGTATATTTTAGGTTGAAATTTCAAGACTTTTAAAGATAACATTTCAACTTTTTTACAGTTGGTTTCAAGTTTAAGGAACATATTCTAAAAGGAATTTATGGAACAAAAAAATCTCAAATTAAAGCACAAAATTTTGAATTTTTTTTTTTACTAATTATTTTACTAGAATCCAAATTTTATACCTTAATTTGGGCTTTTTATTGTGCCTTAAGTTTCGTTGAAGTTTATGTCTTAAATGTGGAACTAGCTGTACGGTCAGTTTCACTTTTAAGGTGCAAACTTTCAACGAAAATTAAGGCACAATAAAAATCTCAAATTAAAGCACAATTTTTTGGAATTTTTTTTTTTACAATTTATTTTTACTAGAATTTGAATCCTGTGCCTTAATTTGAGATTTTTTTTGTGCCTTAAATTTCGTTGAAAGTTTGTGCCTTAAAAGTGAAACTGACTGTATAATAATTGTTTGATTTTTTTTTTTTTTTTCATATTTTGAACTAAGGCTTATAATAAAAAATGATAAGAAAAATAACACTGATATCAAAATATATTTACCCATATTTAAAATAATTTTTGTGAATTTATTGTTATTGAGTATGTTCCAATATACCGGGGTATTTTAAAAACCGGTTCTTTTATTTTAAAGGGTGTGTACTTTCCTTCACAAGTGGTAAGATTTCAATCTTCTTTCAAGAAGAAAGAAAATATTTTTTTTTTGAAATAATTTGAAAATATATTGAAATTTGAATTTCTCAAAATTTGAAAAATGTATCAATTTTTCTAAATAAGAATCCGTAATTTGATATAACATTAGTTTCAATTTTAAGATGCAAACTTTCAACAAAATTTAAGACATAGAAAAATCTCTAATTAGGGAACAAAATTTGGAATTTTTTTTTAAACAAATTATTTTACTAGAATTTGAAAAATGTTCCTTCTTTCGGGTTTTTTATTTTTTACTTAAATTTCCTTAGAAGTTTGTATATTCAGTTCCACTTATAAAAACAAACTTTCAATGAAATTTAAGGCACAAAAAAAATCACCAAATAAGGCACGCCATTCAAATTCTAGTAAAATAAATTGTAAAAAAAAAAAAAAATACCAAATTTTGTATCTTAATTTGAGATTTTTATTATGCCTTAAATTTCATTGAAAGTTTGTGCCTTAAAAGTGGAACTGACTGTATCTCAAAAGAGTAACTGGTTGTAACATTGTATCTCAATTGATGTGTTGTAATAATCTGATATTTATTTCATTTTTCTTCAATGCTAGTGTAAAAATCTTTTTGATAATGAATTTAACTTTATTTTTTTATATTTGAAAGTATAATATTCTCTTAATGAACCTTTTTAATTATGTATTTAACATTGGTGTGTATGGAATTATATCTAGAAAGTGGATTCTTTCTTGCCAAACCTAAATAAATCTTGGAAAAATAATAAAATTTTGGTGTAAATAAGCTAAAATTTATTTTTTGCAATTTAAAAACGCTTTTTTTCTACTTTTTATGGAATTAAAAACCAATCAAAATGCGACGCACAAATGATCTCAAAATTAAATAATGAAAAATGAGTGCATTTTCGTTAAAAAGAATCAAAAAATTGACAGTTAATTTCAAATTAGAATGTTCGTAATTTATAATTTTGAAAACAACTCTGTTTGTGATAGAAGTGTAACTTTATGGATTTTTTTTGAGATCTTGGGATTTTTTCATTTTTTTTTTTTCATTTTTCAAAAGAGTTATTTTTTATTGAAAGAATATTTAAAAACACTCTCTTTGTCAAAAATAAAGCATTGAGAAACAATCAAAAACTTTTTTAAAAAGAAATTTTAATTCTGATTTGTGTAAAAAGAAACCAATTTGTTTTAAAATTGTAGAAATTTTACATTTTAGAATTCTAAAAATACGAAAAGTTTAATTTTTTTTGGGAAAATTTGAATTTTTTGAAATTGAAAAAACTTTTGCAACTTTTTTTGGTTGGATTTAATTTTTTGCTTATGAGATCCTCTGAACTCATTTTAGATATTTACATTTTTTAATTTGTGAGACAAATTTGTTTTTATTTTTTAAGGATCTTGGAAATTGATTTTTTTTGGAGTAAATTTCTTGGACTATTAATCACAAAATAAAAAGAACAAAATTTTCAATCAGCTTTCCAAAAAAAAAAACAAGAATTAAAATAAATCATCAAAGACCTAATTCTAAAAGGGGAAATAATAATTTATATCGGTTTACAGAATTTAAAATTTTGAAATGTTATATTCTTTTAATATCTTTTTTTGGAAAGCTGAAGAAAAATTTTGTTTCATTTGTTTTGTAACAAATAGTAATTTGGGTCCTGCTAAACTGTGGCCCTAAATCTGACTTTTGTGTCTTTGAGATTCTTGCAATTTTTTGAATTGTTTTTTTTTTGAAATAAAATTCCCTTGTATTTTTTTTTTGTTCGTTGAATTTTGTCAATCAAAGGAATCTAAATTCCCGAATATCCAGTGTTGGTCTGAAAACATGTCTCTGATATGATTTCGCTCACGAGAAGTAACTAGACCCTTAAAGAAAAATATATTTAAACAATTCAATTTGTTCAAAAAACTCAAACTCTACTAATTTTGAAATCTCCACAAAAGGACACTTTGAAAATCATCGTATCTTTTGTTGTGAATTTTAGGTATTTTATAGGAAACTTTATCAAATGAACAACCATTCATTTTTCAGCAAAAATAATTGTAGTTTGATATCAATTGATTTCTAGGAAATTTTTTTTACAAGATTTCTTCTTGTTTGAGGAGAAAGACTTCATTTGTAAAGAGCGATCCTCAAAGAGAAATATGAATTGGGTGAATATCATAAAGTTATGAGAAAACTTAATTTTTACCACTCTGAAAATTGAAACCAAGAGTCACTGAAGAGTAATACAGCCAAAGAGTTAATTTTAATCAAAGTTATTAACTTTTTGGAAAACAAGAAATAAAAATTAGGAATAGTCACAGCCAACGTTCTTTTTTCAATTATGAAGAAACTTTTGTTGGTTGTTAACCCAAAACTGATTTTATAAAAAAGAAAGAAATCAGTTTCTTATCTTTCGTGTATCAAATGATTTTATTTGAGTTTTGAAAAATGGGTTTGCTTCAAAAGTTGTATAAAATGAATTCTTTTTACAGGAGTAGTATATTGGTTCTATGTGTGAAATTTTTTCTTAATTGACCTTTACACTAAAAAGAAAAATACTTGTTTTTGAATGTAAACAAGTTAGAAGAATTTTACATATAATTTTTAAATCTTTTTTAAGAAAAAAAATTTCCAACCTCAGAAAACTTGAAATTCTTAATGTAGGTGTGGTTTTACTTCAAAAAGTTTGGGTTCGAACAAAACAAATAAATTTCTCTAAAAGGGAAATAAAAAGTTTAGTATTTTTCTGTTATTCATTCTGATAACAATTGTTGTTTTCACCAATGTATTTTGGTTCTAGATTTTTCAAGGAGTTAAGGTGAAGAATAAACTTTACTTAAACAATTGGAAAAAAAATAAGTAAATGACTGGCCCAAGTAGTTAAAAAAAGACACCTAGTAATTTGTTAAATCTGAATAACCAAATAGTAAATTCATTTTTTTTTTCTTATCTAATTTAATTATTTTTATGTAAATTTTTTTTAAATTTTTTTTTTTTTTTGTTTTTGTTTTTGTTTTTGTTTGGGGATTCCTGAAGAAAAATCTTTTTTATCTTAAAGTCTTTTTCTTTTTGTTTGTATTTTTAAATTAACAATTTCTTCTTATATTTTCCTTTTATTTATATGTGGGTTCTTCTAAAAATAGAAAATGACTTCTGAATTTGTTGGTTTCAAACCTGGTCAAAAACCTGGCGTTGAAGTATGGAGAATTGAAAAAGTAATTGAAATAATTTTTTTCTTGTGATTGAAAATTTTTTTCGCCTTTTCTTCTTAATTTTTTTTTTCAATTATTTTTTAACCTCTTTTTTTAATTAAAAAAAAAAAAAACAAACAAATCCAAATAAACCAATCTTATAATCATTTTAGTTTAAAGTTGCCAAGTGGGAAAAAATTGGTACCTTTTGTTCTGGAGATTCCTTTATTGTTCTTCACACAAAAAGAACCAAAAGTGGATTAGCTTATGATCTCTATTTCTGGTTAGGAAAAGACTCTTCTCAAGATGAAAAAGGAACAGCAGCTTATAAAACTGTTGAACTTGATGACTATCTTGGTGGTAGAGCTATTCAATGTTTGTTTTTTTTTTTTTTTTTTTTTTTTCCTCATCCTTCAAAGAACCTTACCTGAAAACTAATAGATTTTTAATTTTTACTTTATTTTTTTTTTATTTTATAAAAATAAAAAATTATTTTTAACTAACAGATCGAATCTGTCAAAATTATGAAACTGAAATGTTTATGTCGGTTTTCAAAGGAGGTATTAAATACGAAGAAGGTGGAATTGAATCTGGATTTAAACATGTTGTCAAAGATCAATATGAAACAAGATTACTCCATCTTAAAGGAAGAAGAAATGTACGTGTTAGCCAAGTAGATGTTGCTGCCACTTCTTTGAATGCTGGTGATGTCTTTATTCTTGACTGTGGTCTTACAATTTATCAATGGAATGGTAAAGAGTAAGTGAAATTTTTTTAACTTTTTCAATTTTTTTTTTTTTTTTTTTTCAAAAAACTCTTTATTCAATTAAAAAACAAAAACACACAACCTTACCCAAAACTTACTTTACAATCAACACATTAATTATCAAAAATTAATTATAAAATTTATTTAATAGTTGTAATAAAATGGAAAAAATGAAAGGACTCCAAGTCTCAACCAAAATCAAAGATGACGAAAGAGGTGGAAGAGCAAAAATCCATATTGTTGATCAAGGAAAAGAAGAACAAAACTTTTGGAAAGCCATTGGAGGTAAAGGACAAATCAAAACTGCCGAAGAAGGCGGTGACGATCTTGAATTCGAAAAAGGTTCAATGAAGGACGTTGTTCTTTATAGAGTTTGCGACGAAAGTGGCCAACTTAAAATCACCGAAGAAGGAAGACCACCATTAAAAAAGGCCATGCTTGACACAAACGATTGTTTCATTCTTGATTGTGGATCCGAAATCTTTGTCTGGATTGGAAATGGATCAACAAGACAAGAAAAAAAAGAATCCATGTTGAACGCTGTCAAATTTTTGGAGCAAAACAACCGACCAGAACACACCCCAATTACAAGAGTAATTGAAAAGGGCGAAACCCCATTATTTGCCGAAAAATTTGTTGACTGGTATCAATACAGACCAAGACAAAGAACTGTAAGAAAGTCCCAACAAAATATTCAAAAGAAAGTTGATCTCAACTTTGACGAAATGCACAAAATGAAACAACAGGAAGCCGAAAGTACAATTGATGACGGAACAGGAACCTTAAAAATCTGGCGAATTGAAAACTTCAAAAAGGAAGATGTTGACGAATCCACATACGGACAATTCTTCAGTGGCGATTCCTATATCATTTTATACACATACATGCAAGGAACCAAAGAATGCTACATCATTTACTTCTGGCAAGGAAGAAACTCATCCACCGACGAAAAGGGATCAAGTGCATTGCTCACTGTTGAACTTGACGAAGAACTCGGCGGACAAGCTGTTCAAACCAGAGTTATTCAAGGCAAGGAACCAAATCATTTCTTAACCTTATTCAAGGGTAAAATGATCGTCAGAAACGGTGGATGTCCATCTGGATTTAGAACCGTCAACGAAGAAAACATTGGTGTTGATGAAAGCCAACCAGCCTTATTCCACGTAAGAGGCACCAACGAATTAAATACACGAGCTAGCCAAGTCGAAGCCGTATGTCCATCCCTTAACTCTGGTGACTGCTTCATCTTAAACGCATCGAGTGACCTCCAATGCATCTGGTTAGGATCTGGCTCCAACCAAGAAGAAAAAGATGTCGCACAAAACATTGCCAAGATCATCTCCGCTGGCCGCTCACAAGTTCTCGTCATCAAAGAAGGCGAAGAACCACAAGAATTCTGGGAAACTCTTGGCGGCAAAACAGAATACGCCTCGGAGGGACTCGATTTACAAGCCGAAATGGCCGACCCTCGATTGTTCCAACTCTCAAATGCCACAGGCACCTTCAAGGCCGAAGAAATCTATAACTTTGACCAAGACGACCTCGATAACGACGATTGCTTCATCTTGGATACCTACAACGAAGTATACCTCTGGCTTGGTGGCGGATCAAACGAAACTGAACGCGAAGAATCCATTAAGGCTTCCATCAATTACGTCAGCGCCGCACAGGACGGACGATCCAAAGACACACCAATCATCAGAGTAGTCTCTGGATTCGAACCAATCCTTTTCACATGCCATTTCCTCGGATGGGATAACTCAAAGGCTGGCCAAGACCCTTATGCACTCAAATTAAAAGAACTCATGGGAAGTGGTACAGGCGATGTTAGAAAGGATGTCAAAATGTATGACAAAAAAGTCTATCCTTATGCAGTCCTTTTAAAAAGACCTCTCCCAATGGGTGTTAAGGTGACAGAAATTGAAGCCTATTTATCAGACGAAGAATTTAAAAAATACCTCGGAATGGAACGCGCACAATTCAATAAATTACCAAACTGGAAGAAAAAAAATCTTAAGAAAAAAGCTAAATTATTTTAAATTCTGTTGGTTAACCAAACCTTTGATTTTGTATTTTGTTTTGTTTTTTGATTAAGCATTTTAACGAACAGAACTCATTTCACTACAATTCCAAATCTAATCTCTATTATTATTATTATTATTTTTTTTAAATAATTACTCAAATTAATAAAAAAAAATAAAAATTATTCATTTTTTTGAATCGAACTTAAACGATCACGAATAATATAATATTATTTCCATTTTTAAAAGTGTTTTAATTTTTTTTATTTTTTTTTTTTTAGTTTTTTGAATAGGAATAAGATTTCAATTTGTTTGAGAATGGCTTTTACTTTAGACAATTCAATATCCATACGATTTTAACTAAAAAAAACACTTCATATAAAAGATCAGAAGATATATAAAAAATTAAATATTTTTTTTTTCTAATACCCATTAAATTGACTTTTTATAAAAGACGATGAAATTTTGAAAATCAACTAGAATGTCACATAGTTGATCACTAACAATACAACTCCAGAATTTTAGAACAATCTAGTTTCTAAGTACAAAATTATAACCTAATAATTTTTTGTTTACTTGCTTTTTATTTTCAATTGGAATATGAACTTTATGATAATTAATCAAAAAAATAGGATCAGTAAAATAATCCGAATTTTTTTATCCATCTGGAAGGATTTATTTCAAAGATTGAATATATTGAATTAAAGAGATAAAATTATCACTTAAAGTTTGTTTTTCCAATTCCTAAAAAAATTGAAAGAAATATTATTTATAAAAATATAAAAAATACCATAATTAAAATAATCATATATTTTTTGTTTTAATTTTGATTGGTTCTTAATCACATTTAAACCAACTTTTAATAAAAAATTTAAACTTTTATTCTCTGAATCATATAGGATTTTTTCTTTTTAATTTATCTGAAAATCAACCAAAAACAAAAATAGACAACAAAAGTTTATTTATTTTTTTTTTTTCACGCTATATTATTGTTATATATTCCAAAAAACGAATAGCAATCAAATTGTAAATTGATTTTATTTTCAAAAGAGTAATATTAACATAAGAAGCAACTATTATTATATCAAAACTCTTTGAATAAAAAGCAAATCATTGTGAAATCAAATATTTTTTAAAGTTTATCTGATATATACTATTCAGCAATTTAAACAGTTTTTATAGGGGAAATAACCCTTTCAACTCCTATTTAATTAAAGATCTAGTAATTTGATTAGTGCTTAGACTATCATATTGTTATATACACTTTATTTTTGTGAATAGATCTGGGGTATTCTTGGAAATACCATACACACACACACACACCCACAACACTACACTCACATATAAACCCAAATTCACAAAAAACATACATTTGAATAAGTTAAAAGAGTCAGATTAATACAATTTCGTTCAAATTGGAAATAATTTTTCATTTTTGTAAAATCTGAAAATCGTTTATTCATCTTTTTCGTTTTTTGTTTTCATTTCATTTTTGGAATTGCGTAGCCTGTTTCGTTTGATAAGAATTTTTTTAAATAGTTGATATTAGGTCAAAGTTGAGTTGTTCCCAAAAATAGAAGAGTTCAAATAACAATGATTGATAGTATATTGTCTTTGATCATACAATAATCCTAATAGAATTTACACAAATTTAATAATTTTGTTTTTTGTTATACCCTCTCCAAAATTTTTAACACACATTTAATTTATTTATATTGATAATTATAAATTTTTTGAGTATTGTGATTTATAAAAAAAAGGACTCCAAGATATTGACTTTTTAAAAACAATTATCTTTGACAGAAAATTCTAGAATTGATTATTGTATAGTCTCCTATCAAAAATAGCTTGAAAAAAATTTTTTTTTCCTAACTCTTATGATTTTATATTTTTCAATCAAAATTTTTATCCCAAAACAAATGTTGTATTTTGAAAATTTTGTACACACACTGAAAAAATCTTAGTTTTATGGATTAAAACACGATATACTTTACTGTAATTGTTAGAAAATTCAAAATTTAGTTAAAGGAAAGGTATATAATTTGCTGTTATTTTCATATGTATTTTTTTCATTCTTAATTTTTATTTATTTTTTTTTTTTGATGTGTATCTTAATATTTATAGTATAGAAATTTGGCACATTTTAGTTCATTACATCTACCGATTGGTTTATTCTTTATATATTTCTTTTTAAAAAAAGTCAATATATATATATATATATATATATATATATATATATATATATATAAATAAAAACAAAATAAAAAAGGAATTCAACCCCCCAAAAAAATCATAATAATAATTAAAGAAAAAATAAAATGTTGGATATTAAGGACATTTCGTAAAGCTAAAAATACCAAATAAAATAAATTTAAAAGATTTTATAATGATCTTATCATTTTAATTTTGTATTTTTCAACCACTTTTATCATCCTTTCTCTTTACCCAATAAAACCTATTACAATTTCTCAACATCTTACTTCAAATATAACAATTAATAAATAAATATTAATTAAAAAAATTTCAATAAAATTTCAGATTTTTTTGTTTTATTTTATAATTATACTAAAATATTTTTAATTTTATTCCATTAAATTTTAATAAAAAAATTCTTAAAAATTCAGGATTACTTCTTTTTAATTTTTCTATAATTTGATGAAAATTTTTTAATACTTATAAAAATTAATATCATTTGAAATAATTTATTATTTTAAAAAATCATTTCAAAATCTGACTTGTTTCTAAAAATAGTATGTTGGTTAAATTTTTCTTAAATTTCTAGTCATTTACCGTAAATATTCACCATATTCAAGGGGTGACCTCAGAGTAAAAAGGATATTGTAAAATAGCCCTTCTTTTGGTTGACAAAATTCAAATAACAAAAAAAAAATTCATTAGATCTCTTTTGACATAAAATTCAACAAAGAAAAATAAGTTAGAAAGAGTTCTCATTTTCAAAAAATCAAAATTTACAAAAAAATTCATCTTTTCTCATTTTCTATTTCCAAAAGGTCAAATTTCTTAAATTTAATACAATTTGCTTTCTTGAAGTTTGCAATCAATTTAATTTAATCTGATTTGTGGTTATTTTGTAACTCTCTAAATTTACCAAGTAAGGATTTTGTAACATTCTCGAAATAAAAAAGAACTCATTTGAAAAATGAAAAAAAAGAAAAAAAAAGTTACAGAGATCTCAAAAAGCGCCAAAGAGTGACACTTCAAAACTGATATAGTTATTTTCAAAATTGTAATTAAAAACCATTCTAATTGGAAATTGAGTGTCGCTCTTTGGCGATTTTTTCTAAAAATGTCCTCTTTTTTGGTTGTTGATTTTTGGAGATCGATCATACATCATAAGTCGGTTGGTTTTTGATTGGTGTCAGTTCTCATAAAAATTACTAAAAAGTTTTTTTCCATTTCAGATTAAAAAATTTCACCATAATGACTCCACCCTTAAAATGTATTTTTTTTTGTCATTTCAACTAGAAATAAAACTATATCTTTTGAAACAAGCATGTTATTACCCTTTTCAGATCAAAATCAAAATATTGAAATATAATTATTTAAAAAACTTCAAGACACATTGTAAACTTTTTGAGAATCTTTTCTTTTAAGAAAGAGGGGCATCTTTTTTAATTTCAACTTGTCTCAAAAAGATTTTTTTTATTTGATAAATATTAAAAATATAATAATCGCTTTTATTATCATATAAAAGCTCTACACACATTTAAACAATAAATATTTCCTTTTATTAAAATTAGAAACCAGAAATAGGAATTTTTTCTGAAAAATATATTTTTTTAATGATTATTTGACTTTTATCATAATTAAAAATTTCCCTTTTGGCCTTGTAATTTTGAATCTAACCTAAAATGATTTCAACATTTAGATACTTGAACTAAATAAAAAAAAACACCTTTTTTTTAAAAAAATAATCCACATTCCCATAGAATAATCTAGAAAATCATCACAAAAATAGAATAATTAAGAATCTCGAACTATAAAACAAGATTCACACCCAAAAAGAAATTTAAAATTCTTGGTTTTGAACAAATATAAAAAAGTTAAAATTTGCAACAAAGACAAGGAAATATTAGAACAAATTCAACTACAAAGGCTTAAACTTTGAACGAAATTTAAGGTACAATAAAAATAAAAAATTATGGCTCAAAAAAAGAATCCTTTTTAAATAATTTATGTCAAAAAAAAATTCCAAAAAATTCGCTTTAATAATAGATTTTTTTACACATTTATTTTTTTTCAAAGCTTGCACCTTAAAAGTGAAACTGACTCTAATCGGAAAGTAGAAAACTTGAAATTACTAGATAAGAATTTTAATAATTTCACTGAAACCTTCTTCATAAATAGTTATGGAAGGAAAGATCAAGAATATTTAAAAATTATTAGGCATAATAATAATATAAACAAACAGATATGTTGCCAAGTACCTTAGATTGTTGTTAGGTGTCTATCCTATCCAGAATTGAAATTAATAGAGAAAAATGTTGGATTTTACCTAATTATTTTATATTCTGGAAAATTTAACATTTTTTTTTAACTTTTAAAATAAAAAGAAAATGTTTAAAATTTTATTTTCATTTCTTAAATAAAAAAAACCAAAAAGAAAGTTTTCTTGATGTTTTCTGTTTCGTCTGTAAATTATATTGTTTTTTTTTAGGTTTTTTTGAGTTTTCTATTTATTTGCGAAGTGTTCTTGTTTTTTTTTACTTTAGAAATAAACCGAAAATTTATTAAAATTTTCGGTTTATTTCTAAAGTAAAAAAAACCAAGAACACTTTGCAAATCAATAGATTTTCGAAATAAAATAGAAAACCTCAAAAAAACCTAGAACACTTCACAAATAAACAGAAAACCCAAGAAAACCTAATAGCTATTTGAGGATATCCCCCCCTTATAATAAAAAAAAATCAAAAACTTTTTTTTAAATTATTTACAATTCAGTCTAAATTAATTTTTAGAAAACCGCATGAATTTAATTTTTGAAACTTATATTTTTGTAACTCTACAAATATACATTGCAAAATTAAGGAATTTTTTATTAAAGAAATATTTTTTAATAGAATTTCTCCTTTTTTCTTTTATTTTTCTTTTACTTTTTTTATTTATTTTATTAATAATACATTAGTATGTAACTAAAATTAAAGGTTGAATCGAAGTTTAATTTAATACCACAAATTGGTTTTTTTTTATTATAAAAACAATTTTTTTTTTTTTTTTTGATTACAAACCAAGGAAAAGTTACTATATGAATTTCTTCCTTCAAAAAAAATTCCCAAAGTTCCTTCAAAACTTAAAATATGTTCGTAAATTACTTTTAATACAAAAATAAAAATGAATATTAAAGAACAGATTACAAAACGTACAAGACAGATCTGAATATATTGTTCTTAACAATTATGGAGTTATCCTGTAAATTTTGTGCTTATTGATTTGAAACTGTATTTTCTTTAGGACAAAACAAAAAAACCTCAAATTTTAACAAATACTCAATTTACTTTTCACATTTTTTCATCTTCTGATAAACACCTAAATAATCTTTTTGGATCTGCCTTACGAAGATATTTTCTATTTTATATACAAAAATCGGTTTTATTTTCTTTTTTTATTTTTCTGATTGTCTCCAAAGAAAAAGAGAAAATCTTAGTGATCAGTTTTTATCCGAACAGTTCTTTTAATCACCTTCATACAGGTACTTTCGGTTGAAGTAACAGTTTTGTAAGAAACTCGTATTTAATAATTTTTCATAATAATTCCCCAATCATATTTTCTCGTTTCCAGTTTTAACAAGATTTTTTATTTAAAAGATCGTTTCTGTGGGTAAATCTTTTCACTTTCAATAAAAGTTCAAGCGAGGGATTTGATACTTTTAAATTTCATTTTTACAAAATATTATTTTGTTTTTATTTCAGTTCTTTTACAATAAAAAACTCTAAAAGCAAATACTCATTTGGCAAATTAATAAGGAATTAGGTTTTGGGAAATTCTTTTGTTTAGTAGTCAGCAAATTGGAATTTTTTGTACAAAAATAAAACAATCTCGATTTTTTTGCCGAATGTACATAATAAAGAGGATCATTCAACAGTTGATGAAAAATTTTCTAATTAATTAAAAAGAAGATCACTCATTAATATAAACCATTTCTTAATTAGAACTTTTTCTCAAAAAGGACTTTTGACTTATATTGAATCAAACCTCAATAAAAACTTGACTTTTTATGAACTCGAAAAGTGAAATTTAGAAAATATTTAAAATTTTCTGTTGTTAACAAAATCATTTCTTCTAATTTTCATTTAGTCTTATAAATATATATGACACAAAATTCCAATTTCGAATATTCCCTCGTTGTTCTTGGTGCAGGTGGTACTGGAAAATCTGCTTTAACAGTTCAACTTTGTTACAACCATTTTGTTGAAGAATATGGTAAAAATCCTTCCCTTCTACTTTTTTGTTTTTTGCTTTCGAAAATTTTTTTTTTCCCTTTATTCTTCACAACCCCTTTCTATATTTTAGTCAATGAAAAAAATCAATTCAATCAAAAAGATCTTTGTTTGAAGATATATGATTATTTTTCGAAAAGTCTAAAAAGTCGAAAAATTTATAATTAAACCAATTAAAACGCAAATTTATTTACTTCTTTGACACAAACACTTTTCTCCAAATTTTTTATTTCCTTTCCAATCCACTAACCTGTAAAAAAAAAAAAAAATAATATAATAGATCCAACCATAGAGGACTCACATAGAAAACAAGTTGAAATTGATGGAGAAATAGCAATTTTAAAAATTCTGGATACTGCAGGACAAGAAGACTACTCTGCAATGAGGCCAACATATATCAGGACTGGAGAAGGCTTTCTTTTAATTTATTCCATTGACTCAAGAAGCTCTTTTGAACATATCCAAAAGCTTCGAGATGAGATCCTTCAAGTTAAAGACTCGGAATCCGAGCCAATAATCATTGTTGGAAACAAATGCGATCTAATTGAGGAGAGGCATGTTGCGACTCAAGAAGGGCAGGATCTGGCCGAGTGTCTTGGCACAATTTTTATAGAAACCTCAGCGAAGGAGTTAATTAATGTTAATGAGGCTTTCTTTGATTTAACAAGAGAAATTAGAAAAAGAAGAGATTTAACGATCAATATAGATAACAATAGCGGATTCTTAAACCAAACGAAAAAAAAAAAAAAAAAAAGCTGCCTTATTTTGTAATTTAATTTTGGATAATGTTGAAAAACTTTTTATTTTATTTCTCTATTTTTTTTTTAAATAAAAACTCTATTCTATACATTTGGACACACTCACAAGCAAAAATTGATAAAAAAAAACACAATTTGTTTTTTTTTATTTATTATTGTAATTAAAGGGAGGAGTTTTTAGAACCTCTGATTGTAACAAATTCAATAAATATTTTTTTTTTTTAATTTTAATTTAAAATGGCAGTTATAATCCCTCTTTTTGGGCCTCTGGGCTTTTTTTAATTTTAGAAATTAGAAGTAAAATTTCAATTTTTTTTTTTATTTCGGAAATTAAAAAAAAACCTAGGCAGTTGGTGGCATTCAATGGCACTTTTCATTCGGTCAATTTCAATTTTATGTTTTGTTGAGAAAACCAATATTTTTTCGAAACAAAAACAAGGATTTAAGAAATTTTGTGTTAGATTTTCCAGAATTTAAAAGAATAGAGTTAAATTTTTAATTTTTTCTTTTTCTTTTGTATTAATAAAAAAACTTAATTCGCTTTTTTAGAATTCAAAAGAAAAGAGTAAAATCAATTATTTTAATTATTTCCTTTGAATTATTCTGTAAACACCATCAATTTTTTTTTTAATTTTAAAAATCAAAAAAAAATTTCTGAAATTAAAAAAAACATTAACCTCTATTCACTCACAGACACCCTCCAAATCCTTGTATTTTTATTTCTAAATCTTTGTATATATGTAATTTTTTTTTTATCATTTACCAGTGACAACGAATATGATGTGTTTTTCATTCTCGTTATCCTACAGCCGCTCCAGCCCTACCGTGAAATCTACCATAAACAGAAAATTCGTTTTCTCTCTCACACTTTCATTTCCATGACAGGATTTTATGGTCATGTGATAGCCTATTACAAACCGTGAAATTTTATAAGAGAGCAAAAATTTCTCATAGAGAAAAAATTTAAATTTGAATTTTTCACTTCAAACCTCATCTATGATCAACAATTTCCAAAAATTTTTCAATTTTTTTCTGGATCCTCAATTTCTAAACACCTAAAAATCAAAAGGCAGGACCATTTTAAAGAAATTACTAAATTGGATCTCCATTCTTGGGAATCTTTGTTTTGGATTTTTAAATTTGTTTCATAAACAACAAGATTTTTTTCTCAGTTTAAATCACCTAAGAAATTTTTGAAACAAAAAACTATACCAAACCATAAAATATGTAATTGTATATAATCGAAGATTTTTTTTTTTGTGTTTAACAGATACAAAAAAGGCAATTTCCATGCCTGTCAAATTTCACGGTAGGGTTGGAACGGCTGTAAATTTTATTTTTTCAGGATAGTTCAGTTATTTTTTTTTATTGAACAAATTTATACTTATAGGTTTTACGATTATTTTCATTGAAGGAATAATTCCAGTTAAAATGATCCAGATCTTCAATATAATTCAAATAATCTTCTTTTTTTTCAATATTCAAAAAAAAAATTATTTATCTTTTATCATAACATAAAAATATCTAATAAAGGAATTTTATATATTTTTTAACTTTTAAATAGAAATCTAGCCTTTCTATTTTAATTATTTTTTCATTATTTTCCCTGAATTTAATAGAATTAAAAATTTTGTTCAATAGAGAAATAACTTTTTGTTTTACTAAGATTAAAAAGTTTGGGTAAAAGTAAGATTGGACTCTTTACTTTTGAATTCTGTTTTTGCTTTTAGTTTTTTTTTGAATTTTAGAAATGTATCTAAAATTTTAGAAAATTTTTACAGTCAGTTTCAAATTTAAGGCAAAAACCTTCAACGAAATTTAAGACATAAAAAAAATCTCAAATTAAGGCACAGAATTTGGAATTTTTTTTTACAACAAATAATTTTACTAGAATCTGAATTTTGTGCCTTAAACCAAGATTTTTATTGTGCCTTAAAATTGGTAATAGTTTGTTCCTTAAATTTGTAATGGACTGTAATGAATTAAAAAAAAAATTAACCACTTGTAGCATTATATAACTTCTCCATTTATTAGAAAATAAAGTTTCTGAGAATCAAACTCTAATAAACCCGAAAGTAATGAAAGCTAGGGTACTGAATTTTACAACATTTTTTAAGTTTATTCAACAAAACAGTTATTTTTACATTATTTTGTCAATTTTCTAAGATTATCTGTATAAATTCTGAAATTTCCCCAATTAAAAAAATCCAATGGGACTTTTCTTTGAATATTTTGTTTTTTTTTTTTTCAAATTTATTGTTTTTAAATAATCAAAAAAAATGAAAATAATAATACTACTTTCCTAGAATACGAATGAATAAAGTAAAATATTTAATTTTACCTAAACTTATAAATCTTTATTAAATATAAAGACATTTTTTTATTGAATAAAATGTTTAATTAAAGAAAAATTACTAAAGAAAAATAATAGAAGAAGAAAAATAATTAAAACATTTGAAAAAAAAATATAAATAATATATCATTTACATTAAATAATTAAAAATTATACACATTTGTTAGTTTTTAGTTTATTTGTAGGATTAAAGTCAATTTTATTTCTGCAAAAATGACATACTTTTTTTTTTTTTTACATCTCAATTTTTTATGATAATTTACTTTGAAGAACAAATAAGAAATAAGTTGAATAAAATACTTTGTTTTAAAGATTGATATACATATCGATTAATCGAAATTAAACAATATTTTTTCTTAACAATTAGAAACCCGTCATTCTTAGCCCCCCATTGAGAAAAACAACACTTTTCATTCTGATCATCAATTGTATATTAAATAAAATTCAATAGATAAATCAATAATATTATTCTAAAATAAACAAGACATTTCTAAAAATATTAGAATATCACTTTTATACCAAGTTACTAACGATCTTGCAATAATTTTTTTTTTCAATTGCATTAAATATATCAAAAAAAAAATCAAAAAAAAAAAATTATAAATGTTTAAATAATATTTTAAAAAAGGAATTCAATTTTTAAATTTTCAAAATATTATTTTTCAATCGAGATTTCAATCAAACCCTTTAAAAACATAGGAATCAATCATTATAACTATAAAACTTTGGCAACATAATAGTTTAAAATTATGATTTTATTCAATTCTTTCGGATTCTGTTAAACCAGAACAAAACAGAAGAATTTTGAAGGTAAAAATAAAGATATTCAAAACGAGATTTAATTTCTAGATGTTAGATTTTGAATCTATCAGTTTCAATTTTTAATCAATTTTATTCATTTTTGGAACACCAATCAATACTTTCTAATTTTTAATCTATGAAAAAAAGATTATTAACTATTTTATTAAGATCAAATAAAATCGATTTTTGAATTAAATTAAATCTTCTTAAATATATAGTTATACTAACTGAATAAAATTTTATCCCAGTTTTATATTTAAGTCTAGTAGGATGTGGATGTCTTAACAAAAATTTTGTTATTTTTTTATTTATCCACACTCCTATCATCTCTAAAATCTGTTTTTGTTAGGTTAAATATTTCCAATACATATAATACTTGGCTATGCAAAGTGGCTTTAAAAAATTGATTTTTTATTATGTTTAAAAATATTTTTTTTTATAGAATATTGATATTTATTTTCAAATTAGTTTTAACCTTTTAAAGATTCAAATTTAATACTTTTTTTTATCAAACTAAATACCACAACAAATATTCCATTGAATTTTGATTTTTTTTTAGATGTAACATTATATATTTAGATATTTTTAAAAACATAAGATTTGAATGATCGAAAAATTATTAGTTATTAATATTGTTATTTAACTCCATTTGTCAATGAAAACAATCAAATGTAAAAACAAAAGTCAAAAATAAAAACAGATAAGTTCAAAATTCCAAAATGAATAAGAACTCAAAAAATTATTGCTAAATTTATTGAAATTTCACCAAATGCTATTGATCAATCAATTGTGCGATAACATTAACCAATATTTAAGTACATATTTTTTATTTACCCGAACAAAAATTTAACCTAATATCAACAACCCCCAAAAAATTTTTTGATCAAAAGAAATTAGTTACCTAACTGGAAAACAAGAAATGAAAATACAAAAAAAGGTTCAAAATAAACCTAAAAGCAGAATCATTTTCAAATTCCCTAAAAACCTTATTATTGATATTCTTCTAAAATACATTAAATATTTCCAAAATTAGTGAATTTTCCTCTATTTAAAAATGTTTTAATCAAAATAATTATAAAAAAAAAATGAAAAAATATCTAATATTTTGATTTTTTTTATAATAAAGACTTATAAATTACACACAAGGTTTCCTTATATCTAAATTTTCTTCCAGAAATTTGATGTAAAATCATATTTTTAAGATTATTAATTATTTTAAACCATTTCAAACTATCATGATTTAGAAATTCTATGATTAAAGTTTTATTCTTTTTAATTTATGAGAAAAGATTAATATATCAAATTGATTGTTAGTATATTCCAATATAAATGATCAATAATTTCAATATTTATACAAATACGATTTTTTTTTCATTCTTTTTTTTTTGTAAATTTTTTGATGAGTAAAGAATATAAAATCAACCTCATGCATATTGATTCAATCAATACTAATATTTCATTAAATTTTACAAGGTGATTTACAAATTGTGTAATTTTTAAAGAGAATATTATTTGAAAATTTTAAAAAAATTAATTACTTTTTTGGAAATATCTTGTATCAACAATTAAGTTCAATTCAATGACCTGTTTTTTGGTTTAATTGAATTCCAAACATATAAGTTTTTATTTTTGATTTAAAATTAATCAAAATCATAAATTTTTCTGTTGATTAGATTTAAATTATTTCCAAAAAAAGTGGAACAAATTTATCGACAATATTTTTATTTAACTCAACCCCTTAAAGTAATTTAAATATTTAAAATCATTAACATCTATTTAATGATTGATTGATAATAATTCAATTTGTTTGTTATTATGTCATTGCATAAATAAAACATATTAAAATTTCTGTTCTTGTTTTTTTTTTTGTTATTTAGTAGGGTTGAAAATAGGTGATTATTTTTTTCTTTTTAATCGAAACTTTCGTTTTCCCAATAGGATAATCTATACCAATTTCAAATCAAATGGAAAATTTATTACTGTATTTTATGATTTATAAAAATATTTGATCCTTACCATATAGCACATTTTTTATTAAAATTGGCAACGTGGACTTCTCAAAAAAAGTAGAAAATTTTTTTCATTTTGTAAAAATATTTGAAAGAATGCATATTTTGAAATAAATACAATAAGTCATTGATTCAATAGGTATTAATATTTCACCTAAATTTGGTATATTATAAATATAGAATACCCCCACTAACAAAGAGGATTATTTTTACAATTTGTAAAAATAAATGCACCAAATTTTTGGAAATACCTTATTCTTTTTTTTTTTTTCTGAATTTTTTTTTCTTGTTAATATCAATTCCTTTATATCTATACACAGATGGTACATAAAAACTTTTTTTTTTTTTTGGTTTTTCTAAATACAAATAATAAGTAATAATAAAACAGAAATCGTTTCAAAAGACATAAAATATTAAAATTAAATGAACATTTATTTTTTGCTCATAGTATTTGGATAAAATAGTTTTAAAAATAATTTTAAATATAATTTTTTAATTTTTTTTTCATTATTCAAAGAAATTGAAAGATTACCATTGATGTGAATTTTAATTTGTTCAATAGAAATTTGGAAATCATTATTCCAACATTTTTGGTGATAATGTATCATTAATTGTATATTTTTTAAATATTTTTTTAAAGGTTGTAATTCTTTAAATTGACAATTACCCTCTTTTAATAAATTATATTCAGATTTAATTAGATACCTTTCGATATGCAATTCTGGCAAAGACATTTGTTCAAAACGATCATTTCTTTCTTGCTGCCTGCGAATAGATTTTAATGTTTGTAATGATTGCTCAACTTTGTTAATTTCCATACCTTTGTTTTGGAATTTTGAAATTTCAATTAATTGTAAATTTTTTTTAAATTCGATATATTGCTGTACTTGTGAAAAAGAATCTATTAATTTGTTTTTGATTTTTTTTTTATTGGAATATTCTTTTTTTTTTAAAAATCTATGAAAAGTAAATTCAATTTTTTGAGTGGCAATTTTATATAAAATAATTCTAACTTGATTGCATTGCCTTATTTGTGTTTTTATTTGAAAGAGATATTCATCAATATTATTATCTTCCATTTTATTACTTTCAATTTCTTCGTAGTTTTTAATTTCGATCAATAATAATTGATAAATAATAGTCCATTCTTTAAATTTTAATTTATCTATTATTGCTAATTCATCTTTCAGCAAAGGAGTAATAATTTTTTGTTCAAGTTGTACTGAGATTTCTTTTTTGTTGATTAATAATTTTAAAGATTTGCGAAGAAAGTTTATTCGTTTTGTATAATATTCAGTATCATATTTTTTTATTTCAATTAATAATTGTGATTTTGTTAATTCTGGTATTGGTATTTCAAGCAAAACACCCAAATGCTGATTTTGAATACTTGAAACTAATTTTGATAATTTTTGTTTTTGTGGTTTTTTTTTATTGATCTTATTCTAATTTTTTTTTATTATTTTTATGTATTATAATATAAATTAGTATCAAAGTATAATTATAAGAAATATTAATTACAATTTAAATTGGATTAATATAATAAAACATATAAACTCCAACACACTCATAACTGTTAGGTTTTTGTAGTGCGTCGTTGAAAGTTGCTGTCTACTATGAATTGCAATAGAGTAACTAGGTTTTTTTTTAATTTTTGAAATAACAAGAAAAGTTCAAGAATTTTTCTTTTTATTCGAAAAAGTAAAAAAAAAACAAACTGCTGTTAGGGTTTCTTGAGTTTTATGTGTATTTAAAAATCAATACATTTTCGTTATGTTTTTTGAGTTTTCTATTTATTTCGAAAATCTATAGATTGATGCCTCGGTTTTTTTTTATTTTAGAAATAAACCGAAAATATCAATAAATTTTCTTTTTAATTAAAAAAAAAACATAATGGTGCTTTTCCAGAATTTAAAAGAATTGAGTAAAATATTTGATTTTTTCCCCATTCATTCGAATCCTGGAAAGGATAACTGCGTTTTTTTTTTTTTTTTTTTGAGGTTTTGTGTTTAATCTGTGAAGTGTTCTAGGTTTTTTTTACTTTTTTGAATTAAACAGAAAATTTAAATAATTTTCGGTTTATTTCAAAAAGTAAAAAAAAACTAACGAAAGTCAATCGATTTTCTCAATCAGAAAAATCTAGAAAAGCAAATGAAAATAAAACAGAAAACCTCAAGAAAAGCTAACGGTGGTTTTTTTTAATTTAAAAGAATAGAGAAAAATCAAAGATTTATACTCAATTCTTTTAAATTCTGGAAAAGTTAACGGCGGTTTTATTTAATTCTTGTTTTTGCTTAGAAAATCTATTGCTTTTCTAACCAAAACAAGTATAAAAAAAAAAACTAATGAATAATGTAAAAGAATCGAGATTAATGAAAGATTTTAATAAAATATTTTGTATTAAAAAATCACCTAACAGCAGTTTTTTATTCCACAAATTGAAAAAAAAACGTAGTCATTATATAGTACATCACTACATTATTCTAAAATCTTGATGGTTGTGACTTTAGAATATTTCAGTTTTACAGGAGAAAAACTTTATAATGGTTAATTATTTTTTCAAGTTAAATTATTTTTAAAAAGTGTATTTTTATTTTTTTTCCATTGGATGGATTTCTTTATATTGGGAAGAATAGTACACATGAAAAAGATCAAGTGGCTACTTGATAATACTGAGACACTGAAACATGGCAATATGGGTAACTTGAAAATAAAAAAAGAAAAAGTTAATGAAAAAAATAATAAGGGCTAAAAAAAAAAAAAAAAACTAGATCAAAAAGAAAAAAAACGATGATAGCACTTTTACAACTACCTCCCAAATTAAGCATTGATGATCAACTCTCAAACTAAACTAACTTAACCAAAAGTACAGTATCTGTCAGGTTGGGTGTTCTTAATTAAATGATAGCATCGTATTATTTTTTTATTTTTATTTATTTTATGTAACAACGATTACATATTTCAAATTAACATTTAAACATAACCCATCTACTTGAAGACTGGTATTTATATCAGGTGTGATTATTTATTACTTTTTCTTTTTCATTGGAAATATATAATTATTTATTTGAGAAAAATAAAAAACAAAAAATGTAGTTTATCAAATCAGCCAAAAGTCTCTTTATTTTTTTTTCATTTCACTAATTTGACATAATGGTGTTTTAAAATTGTTTACTAATACTAGTTTTAATATGTCCCTAATAAAATTAAACACTATTTTTTTCTGATTAATATTTTTCGAAATCTATTTTTATAACTTAATTCAATTAACCACTGGTATAATTTTTTTTTAGAATAAAAACACTCTCAACTTTTGAATATCGAAAATATTTTTTGAAATTACTGTACACTTTTTTATTTTTTTTTGAAAAATTGGGGTTGAGAAAATTTTGAAATCAAAGAATAAGTTAATATATTAAATTAGAATGCTTTTCCAGAGAGTTTATCTTTTTTAGTTTAACTTTTTTTTTAATTTTATCATTTAAAACTAAAAAAAACATTTGAAGACCAAATTATTCCCTTTTGTGAAAAGAAAATTCCCATAATTTAGAATTTGTTTTAGTAAATGAGTTAAAACAAGATATTGTTTCTAAAAATATACATAATTTCAAGTGTGAATTCAATGATTTTTGCAAAAAATTTTTTCAAGAAAAAGTTAAATTGAAACTTTATTTATTTTTATTTTTTCATAAAGTTTTTTTAATTGTATTAATGGAGAGTATTTTTTCAGTTTTCCATTTTTAGTGTTTTTTGGGTCGTTGGGACATATTAATATAAAAATTTAAAAACTGCCAAATTTAAAAAATTTTCGTTAAAGCAAAATTTTAATTGAAAATACAGTCTTCCCCCTTAAAAATTTTTATATATAAAAAAAACACCATAAAGATCTGATCAAAATTTTTTTATCAATTTTTGTGTGAAAATTATAATTTTATTTTTTTTGTTTTTGATTTTTTCAATAAAATTGATTATATTAACAAATTTTAAGCGTAAATTAATCAAAATTCATTTTTTTTCAGGCACAGTATTAATGAATTGTTAAAATAAAAATTCACATTAAATAAATTATATGGTAAATACAAATTCAAATTACAGTCTAATTGAAATTTTAAAAATTATTTATCATTTTCAAGATGCCACAAATCAAAAAAATTCAAACCAAAAAAATGATGTGTAGCAAATTTTGACGTGAGCACAAAAAAAAAAAAAAGTATTGTAAAATTTGTTGAAATTTTTATAAATCTTGATTGATCAAAGGATAGATCTATCAATTAATTTTATTGGATTTTTTTTATTCAAATAACCAAATTGTGGACTGAATGTCAACCATTTGACTCAAATGTCTTTGATCAAACGAAACAGATAAAGTAATTGAAAAACAAAATGACAATGATAATTACAAAAATAAAAAAACAATAAAATATTGCAAAAAATTTCAAATTAAATTCATTATATTATTATTATTCTTTTCACAGTTTTAATTGTATCAAAAAAAAATGAACATTAGTTGATAATTTCAGAAAATGATTGAAAATTACTTGTATTTTTTCGGTTATTAGAGATATATTTTCATTAATAAATACCACAACTTTTTCTGTTCAATGGTGAAATCGGAAAACGCTTTTACTACATTTATTAAAATATCGGCAAAAATTTTGTTTTTTTTTTAATAAAAAAAAAAAAAAGAAATTAATAAAAAAAAAATATATTTACTTTACTATTTTTTGGAATTCTTTTTTCCTGGAATAATGATTCAAAATTTTCAATCATGATTTTAATTGGTATGCCATTTGTTTCAGATTCAATTGATGTGATAGATAAAAAAAATGGTGTTAAAATCCGATCAAGATCAGTCGAACTAATATTATTTACTTTATTATTCTCAACTATAATTTTTAAAAATCTAATCATTTCTTTTAATAAATGGAAATGATATTCTGGAAGTTGTTTGATTAATTCGTCCACGTGGATTAAATCATCTTTACCATCATCATCATTATCATTTTTTTTTTTTTTTTTTTTGATTATAAATTGTAGTATAAAATATATAAATTAGAGAATAAAATTAAATATAATTAAATAAAATTGGTGACAAATAAGATATAAAAATAATATAAACATTTTCTAACCAAAGGGGTAAAGTTATGTATGGTTGAATTATATGTGTTTAAAGGATTTGAATGGATATTAGAAGATATAAAATTATTTTGGAAATTTTCAAAATCAAAATCATTTTTTCATATTTTTGCTCATTTTTATTGTCTTTTTTTCAAAACTATTTTTCAAAAATTTTGGCTCACATTATAATGTCATTGGAAGTGATTTTATTTTTTTTTATCCAGTATTCTTATCAAAAAATTTTTTTCAAATTTTTATATCAGATTCATTTTTTCTAATTTTGTTTTTTTATCTTATTCTTTTTTTTTTCTTTTTCTTTTTTTTTTTTGATCCTTTTTTCTTCAGAAATAAAAGTTGAAAAAAAAAAAAAAAGATCTTGGAAAATCCCAATAAATCATTAAGAAAAGCGAGACTATGTAATCCCTTTTAAAACAAACCCCATTCCAAAAATTTGGACACACTCAAAATCAAAAATAGGCAAAAAAAAAACTCAATTTATTATATTTTTTCAAACATAATATGTCCCTACTACCCAAAAAAACACTAAAAATGGAAAACTGATCAAATACCTTCCTTTAAAAAAATTAAAAAAACAAAATGAAAAAATAAAAATAAATAAAGTTTCAATTTAACTTTTTCTTGAAAAAATTTTTGCCAAAATCATTGAATTCAAAGTTGAAATTATGTATATTTTTAGATACAATATCTTATTTTAACTCATTTACTAAAACAAATTCTAAATTATAGGAATTTTCTTTTCACAAAAGGGAATAATTTGGTCTTCAAATGTTTTTTTTTTATTTTTAAATGGTAAAATTAAAAAAAAAGTTATTTAAAAAAGATAAACTCTCTGGGAAAATAACTCAATTTAATATATTAACTTATTCTTTGATTTCAAAATTTTCTCAACACCAATTTTTCAAAAAATAATAAAAAGTGCACAGTAATTTCAAAAAATATTTTCGATATTCAAAAGTTGAGAGTGTTTTGATTCTAAAAAATTTTATCCCATTAGTTAATTGAATTAGTTTATAAGCTAGATTTCGAAAAATATTAATCAGAAAAAAATGGTGCTTTTTTATATTAAGTACATATAAAACCACATTTAAGTAAACCATTATTAATGTTTTTATAAGTAATCATTTTCATCCAAATAAAAGAAAAAAAATATAAAACCAAAAAAAAAAAATCTGTGTGTCCAAAATAATGAAACGAGCTGAACAAAAAATGTATTAGTAAATTTTTTGAAATTTCACCAACAATTGTTGATCTATCAAATGATAAGATACCATCGACCAATTATATTTGATTTTTTCTATTCAACAAACTCAACACTAAACCTTCTATCAACCATCGAAAAAAAATTCCAGATCTAAGGAAACAGATTATGTAGCTGGAAAAAAGGAAATGAAAACAAAACAAAAAAGAAAAAAAATGAAATAGTTTGTAAAATCAAAATTATTTCCAAATTGAATGCAAAGTGTAGTATTGTTATTCTTTCAACATTTTAAACTGTTTCCAAATTTTTGGAATTTAGTTTAAATTCATTTTTTTCAGTAAAGTTCAGTAATAAAAAATCTGTAATTCTCATTTCATAAATTGAGATTCACTTTTTCTTTGGTTTTTGGTTTTATTTTTGTTTTAATTTTTAAAATATCAGGTCTTTATATGTTTATAATAATTTAAAAGTGAATTATTAATAAGATTTAATAATTAGTTGTTCTTGAATTCAAAAAAAGATTTTTTTTTTTTCAATTTATTCTTTCAGGTGAGTCACCAATTTTTGAAATGGAGTTTATATATGCAAACCAAAAATTATCAAATGATCTCGGAATCCAACTTTTTAAAGCATTAATTTTCTCTCAAGTATTATACGGATTAGATGTTTTTAATCTAACCCAGACAGATGTTTAAGAAATAGATACTTGGTTTAACATAAAAATTTGAAAACCATAATGAAGGTATAAAAAGGCTCTACCACAGACATGCCAAAATTGGAAATAAGAACAGAACCTATGCAACACATAAATCCAAAAGAGGAAAGCAAATTACATCAAGAAATTGAGACCTCTGGAAGTGGATCACCTAGAAGAGAACTTGAAAATGGAAAAGATAGAGAACATTGATTGCGAGAATCATGAAGAAGAAATAAAAAAAAAGAATCCATTTGGACTCACATCAAATTCATGACAAAGCCAAATCATCAAAAGGAGATGAAAACTGGAAACTGAAAAAATACCTCAAAATTTCACAATTTCCAATAAAACTTTAGTGAAAAGCATCCATACCTAAACTGGAAATCATCAGCAACTCTATTCAAACTGAAATTTTTTTCAAATTGTTTGACTAAGTAAACACATTACAGATGGGAAAAAAGTGCCAAAATCCAAAATACGCCCAATGCTGTTAATAAAAAAAAATTGGAGATCTGTCTGCCATTTCATATGTAACAGTAAAAAATATAAAAAAACTAAAAGACAATGGAAAAAGTATCTCAAAAAAAACAAAAATTTTGACTTCAACACCGGTGTCAAAGAAGATACAGATGAATTGATTGAGGAAAATGGGCACAAAAGTAATCTATGACATAACAAAAGAATATTTTTTTGACTGATATGATCCAACACGGTATTAGGAATAAGGAACTCAATTCAAATAATGCCTAGCAAATCTAAGCATGCAAATTGACTTGTATCCAATAACTTTCAGTTTTTTCTTATTATTTATTTTCAAATTCCTTATTTTTTTTATTTCTTCACCTTTCTCTTATTCTCTCTCTCTCTCTCTCTCTCTCTCTCTCTATATATATATATATATATATATATATATATATATAGACGCTTCATTTTATTTTAGAAAACTAAATTGGGTTTAAAATTCTTCTAATGACTGTTTCTGAGCACTAGTATCTATACACTCTTTGAACTAGAAGACACAAATTTAGTTTATTCAAAATTCTCTCTTTAACAGATTAATTGTTTTGTCTAACATTTAACCCTTAACAATAAATCCTCTCTCTCTAAAAATTTTTTATTTTGTTTTGATTAATAATTATTTATTTTTTCTTTTGTGGATAATGTTCATGATAATTAATTGTGAATATTCCAATTAGTGAGTGGTTCTAATTTAGTATTTCCCATATAATTTATTTAATAAGACTGTTTTTTTCAAAAATTGAATTTTGGTGTGTTAAAAAATTTTGAATTGGAGTTTATAAGCACTTTTAATTTGAAATATATTGTATACAAGTTATGTCAATCCAATTATTTTTATTTATTTATTTTATTAATTTATACCAGAAATCCAAGAAAACTAAGCAAAATTTCAAAAGATTGGATAAAATAAAGAAGAAAACAAAAAATTTTACTTTGATCAAAATTTATTCGTAAAATTATTTTTGATTCTTTCCCCGATTTTTTGTTTATTAAAATGCTATAATTATTTTTCAAATTTGGTTAAATGGAAATTTCGCTAATTAGGCAAGGCGATTTTTCATAGGACATCTTCAAAAAAAAATGTACATTTAAAATTTTCTATTTATCGTACAATTATTTTTGATCAATGCTAATGATATTTTACTTTCCACTTATAAGCACTTCAACAAAAAAAAAAGAGTTTAAATAACTTTTAAAAATCAATTCTTTATATTTTTTAAATTAAATACCAAGGTCTTTATTTTTTAAAATATAAAGGTTTTCAACTCCCATAGCCACTTTAGGGAAAATGGTTTCGAAATGGTTTGGGAAATCTTGAGATTTTTTTCAGTTTGTTATTTTTGTAAATTTTTTAGAGATTACCCAAATGATTTCGAAAATTAAATTTAGAAATTGGTGTAAACAATAGAAGTCTGTTTGCCAATTCCCGTTTTTCCCGAATAAAGAAATAAAATATTTTAATTTCCATTAAGGATCTAGTTATTACGGCGAAAATTTTCTTTTTGAAATCAAAAAAATTTTTTCATCTTTATTTATGGGAGTATAAGATATTTCCTAAAAAGTAGTGGAAATTTTATTTTAAAATATCTTTATTAAACTTAATCCTACGAAGGCTATTCAAATATCCGAAATTATTATTTAACATGAATCTATTCGACATAATTAGATTTGTTTCTTTTGTTAATAGATCTTACTTTTCATTTTCAGTTTCAATTAAGGTTTCCAATTAAAAATTGTACATCGAACTTTTTTTTCTTGTTTCACTTTTTTTCCGAAATGGAAAATCTTGATAAAATTTCTTAGAGAAGGAAAAACTGAAATATTTTAGAAAATTAACAATTGTTTGGATATCTGTATCCATATTGCGCATTTTTTATTGAATTTTACGTTGCTAGATTTGTCTAAAAAGTGTTTAATTTTTTTTCATTTTTTGGAAATATTTTTAATGTAATATATTTTGAAATAAATACAAGATGTTACTGGTTCATTCAGTATTAGTATTCCTATTAATTTTATATTACCATTTTACAAATAGAAAGGCTTAAAAAGAAAATATTATATGAATTGTAAAATCAAATTACCAACTTTTTTGGAAACACCTTAATTTCTATTCAAAACAAACCCGTATGTAATAGATGATAGATTTCTCAAAATCAACAATGAAAATTGATGACATTTTTCGAAAAAGGCCGTCGAAGAGAAACTTAATTTACATGATGTGAATGAATTGTAATTTTGAATTCAAGGTTGGTAGTTATGGGATGACGCTCGCTTGTGCACTCTTTGGGATCTCTTTGCTTTTTTTTTTTTTCATTTTTTTGGATTTTTGAAATGATTTATTTCGATCTCAGGAATGTTACAAAATCACCACATGCCAAATGTAATCAGTTCTAGAACAACCACAAATCGAATTAAATTGAATTGTACGAAAAGAAGGCAATTTTCTCGTATTGAAGAAATTTAAGCATTTCGAAATATACAACAAGAAAAAGATTGTGTGTTTATTTTCTTTTAAATTTGAATTTTTATAGAATTGAGAATGGTTTTTAATAATTTTTACAATTTAGTTTTTTGAAATTGAGTTTCGTTTTAAACTTTTTTTACATTTTTTCGAGTCTTGATACCCAGTGAAGTTTTGTTTTTAATTTCTTTAAAATATTTTTGTCAATGTATAATTCTTTGTTAATAATAAAAACGATTTATATTGATACAATTTCTTTGTATTTTTTTCAACCAAAAGAATTACACTTTTACATTACCAGTGTTTGGGCAATAAAAGGGAGACAATTTTCACTTCATTTCCATTTTCTTTTTCTTTTCTTTGACAAATAGTTTTCAGTAATAGATTGTACTTTTATGATCCCTTTTTTTTTGTTTCAGTTCTTTTTTATTGTTATATTTATTTGGTGAACGAAGAATACTAAGTGGAGGTAATGATTTCAGTATTGAAAAAAAGATCTGGCATTTGAATCATAAATGAGAAAAAATTTTCACTTAATCTTCATTTTCTTTTTCCTATTTTTCTTTTTAACCAAGAAACCTTCAATGAAATAGATTGAATTTTGTGATCTTGAGTTTGTTTAGTTTCTTTTTTATTTGATTTATTGGGTGAACTAAAGAACCTTAAATAAAACCAAGATTTCAGTATTGAAAAGATGAAAATCAGTCGAAATTTTATCCAATTTGAATTCCAAGTACCAATCTCATTTTGAGAGGCTAGTCGCATCTTTGAGTTGGTGAAAGTTAATGGTAGTAACTAGAAACTTATAAATTGAACTTTTATTAAAAGCATTTTTGTGGAGTCAAAAGAGGTAAAAAAGTAAACATAAAAAATGACTGACACCCAAAAAGAACAGTTGGTGAGGAATTCTTCTTAATTTTTGTTTTGACTTTTTTGGAAATGACTTTGAAGGGAAATTAAAATTTTGAAAAAAAAGAATAATTTTACTTGCAATTACCCACTCTTCATGCAAATCTTTTGTAAATAAAGGTTCACTTAATTCTAAAAAAAATTTTTTCATCAAGTCTGTAAGAACGTTTGGTTGAATTTCAGTTTCTTCGTTCAATCTTCCAGCTTGAAATAATAAAGGAATTATTATTTTTTTTTGTTTTGTTTTTTTTTGTTTTGTTTTGTTAACAGAGAGGAAATCAAAAAACATTGTAAAAAAAGAAAATTAATTTTTTTATTTCAAAAAGAGGAAAGGAAGAGGCATTTTTAAAAATTTACTTTGATCAATTTCGAATTTTCTCATCGCCACAGCCACTACGTCTCCTGAAGTTTTAAAAAGATCAGGAGAATCCAAAACTAATAAGCCGTTTTTCAAGCAATTACAAAAAGAAAAGAAAAGAAAAGAAAAGAAAAGAGGGAATAGTTTATTGAAAATAAATAATAAAAAGAACACCTTAAAGCCTAGTTGTGAAAAGAACAAACATTTCTTGATTATTAGATTAATGATTTGTTTAATAATATTGGGTATTTTTTTTTCTTGATCCCCATCAATTTCAACAAGATCATTTAAATCAGTACCAAACGTTGTGTGTATTTCACGGTTTGTTTGCTGTTTCATTAGCTGAAGAAATTCTGGTGGGGTTGCCTTCAGGAGATCAAATTTTGATCGTACACGAGGCTTACGCTTTCGAAAACCTTTTTAAAAAGAAGTAATTAATAGTGTGTGTTTAATATTGTTTGTGTTGTGGATTACTTTTTAGAACAAATTCAATTTGGATGAAAAATCTGTTTTACCTCTTTTCAAAATATTCATGTGAACAAAGAAGAGAAAAATGATTAAACAATCAGAATTAAGAGATCTTTCACTCCAGTGGAGTTTATATCTAGTATACGAATATACAAATATGTTGAGCCAAATTTTTATGAAATAATCCACTTAGCACCATTTTTTGGACAAAATCTTTGATAGAAATTTAAGAACTTAAGGGGATAAGTACATTTTATAAATATTGAGTGCCATCAGTTTATTAGAAACTACATTTATTCAAATCATTTCTTTAACCAAATATTATGATATTTTAATAAATACGAAAGTGGAATATAGACTAGTATAATATATTAACATACCAACCAAAAAATGGTAATTAAAAATAATGAAAAGATTGATCAAAAAAAAATAAATACAAATCATTTATTTCTTGATCTTATCTGAAAAATTTGATACAATTGCTTCTTCTAAATTTGATTTTGGTTTTCATTCTACATGGAAATATTTTTGTTTGTAAAATTTTTGAGAAACAAATTACTTTTTATTTAAAGGAATTTCCAAAATGAATTTTAGAATTCTATTTTCAGATAATTCATCTAATTCTAGATTGACTTCAGAAAATAGGATATTATAAGAAATTTCTTTTCAAAAAGAAAGATTTATTTGATGTATTTGTTTGATTTGATGTATTTGTTTGATTTTATAATTATTTATTTTCCCTTAAATTGAGAACTAAAAATATTTCTGAATCTAATTGAAATTTTTTCTAATTTTTTACTTTCGTTTGGTTTGAATCTTTAGTAACGGTTTTTTGGTTCGGATTATTCAACCCCTCTATTTTAATTTTTGAAATAGTATTCTTTATTTTTTTTTTGTTTAATAAAAATATTTGAAAATTGAATTCCGAAAAATAATTTGCAAAAAAAAAATTTTTTTAAAATAATAATAAATAGTAATGGGGCGAGAAATTCAAGGTTATAAATTGTTTGTATTCATACAAATTAAGAAGAAAAAGAAAAAAATCTTCGAAAAAATTACTTTGTTCAATTTTTTTTTTTTTTTCATTTTGTATTTCAACAAATTTATTCGATAGGGTGATCTTACTTGTATGATCTCCTAAAATAAAGTATTTATGTCTAAATACACAACTTCTTGGGACGATTTTTTTTGTTTATTCTTGGATTAATTTTAATCATTCATATAAATGCATTTCTAGACCAAAAATATAATTTAATACAACCAAAAAAAAAAATCAAAATTGAAATAAAAATGTCGGGTCTGTGTTAACATTTTCGTTTTTATTTAACATTTTAATTGACATTTTATTTAAAATTAATGATTAGTAGACTATTTTGGGTAGGTTAGGAATGAGTAAGGTGGGGTAGGTCACTTAACTAAAATAAACTAATCCTATCTAACTTATCCCAAATAAATGTTAAATAAAATGTTAAATAAAGTGTTAAATAAAAAAAAATGTTAAATAAATTGCAAATAAAAAAAAATGTTAAATGAAATGTTAAATAGAAAAATGTTAAATAAAATGTTAAATAAATCGCAAATATCCACACATTTTGAAAATTTCAAAATTTTCATATTTAGGTCAACATTGTTATTTTCGACCAATTTATATATATATATATATATATATTTATGGGGCCACATTATTTATTTGATATAAAGAACAAACTATCAACACTTATAAAAACTTTTTGTAAGTTAATACATCAATACAGACACAAAATTATAAAAAATTCTTTTTCTCTGAAATAATTGCATTTTCCCAAATTTGTCGGTAATATCAAAAAAAACAAATTCTCATTTTGTTTGCTAAACTTTATCCTTTCTAGAGTTCATGTTGTAATCCTTCTTCAAAGTGCTTACGGTTCCAAATCACTCTATTTTTATTTCAATGATTAGTTACAACTTATTTCTTGAAAAAATGGAGTTTATCACTCTCATATGAAGTATAATTTAAATGTATTTTTTTAAGTGCATGAATGAATCGTAATTTTCCCAACATAATAATATTGGAGTTTTTATTCTTGATATTTTATATTTAATAGCCTTTGTGACAATTCAGATGTTTTTCTCTTTATTCTTCATCAAACAAAAATTTGTATATATCATTGGCATTAACAAATTTTCGTAAAAAACTTTATCCCATTACAAAAATTTTACCCATGTTTATATTTTCAGGATTGGGTATTTGACGAGAGAAGGTACTTATATATTTTTGGTTCGGATTTAAATTGGCTTTAGAGGTTAGATCTTTGATTAATGTCAAATGTTCAAAAATATTAAATGTTTTTGTTGCAGAAATTTGCAAAGAAAGTTAATTTTCTGAGAAAAACTGAGACTTTTCTTGTAAAAATGAAAAATTCCAAAATTGTGTTTTTCATTAATTTTTGTTAACAAGAAATTATTTTTTTCATCTTTTGAGGCAGTGATCAAAAAAACACTTACCAACGACAATAATCCTTGTTTCAAAATAAAAGTAAACTTTTCTTTTTTTCTTATTATTCCAATAGAATTACTAATTAATTGACCCGTAGTAAACCCAAGTTCAAATCAAATGTGAAGGTAATCCTGCTTGATGTTTTAAGTAAAACTTTGAATTAGGAAATGCAAATTGTTCAAATTTTTCAGATTTTTTTCACTTTTTATCTTTTTTCGATTTTTTGATGAGAAAAAAATATTCCAAAATTTCCTCTCTTTTTTAAGATAAATTTTCGAATTAGATCCTTCATTTTCAGAATTTCTATTTAAATAATAGAACTTTAAGAAACCATTTAGTAAATTGTATCGTTTAATTAGGGCTTATTGACGGTTCCTTTGATAGGTTAATGTATAGGTCTTCTATAAAAAAAGTAACACGCTTTTTATTTTGAAATACAGATTAAACTTTTCAGCACACATTATTTTGACAACAGTGTCTTTAGGTGCTTTTTTAAAATTTGTTCAAAGATCGTTATTTCTTGTTTCTATGCTGTTGTGATTACATTGATTTTTTTTTTTAATTTCAAGAGTTCATCTATATTTTTTGCTTGGGTTCAATTTTCACTATGAGTTAAAGGTTTTCAACATGTGTTGTTAGACCAATGGTGTTTTCAAAAATAATCAAAAGAATCTTTTGTTTAACGAGAGATTAGGTATTTAATAAAACTTCATTTTATTACTAGAAAGAAATCAGAATTTTATAATTTATGTGGTTTTTCAAAAAAATATACCTTACAGGGCCGAAAATAACTGGAAAGTTTTGACAGTATCCCAACTGTATTGGAATTACTTAAATGTTATGATTACCTTTTCCAGTTAAGGAGTTTGTAATAATTCCAAAAAGTGGAATTCTTTACAAAAAATCTGTTCATTTTTTTCAAAATGAAAAATTTATTAATCTTTAGTGTAATTTTCTTGATCTTTTATAGCGCTTCGTCAAAGCAGTATGGGAAATTTCTTGTCATAAACGATGCTCATTTAGACAAAAAGTAAAAATAAATTTTTTTTTTCAAGACACAACCAAATTTTTTCATGAATTGTATTTTATCTATAACCCTACGCCTTTTACTGACTAATCAAAAGTTACAAAGAAGGAGGAACCGTGCAATGCGACTCTCCTTGCGCGTGTTGTTGCGATGATATGCCCCCATCAAATTATACTGGCCAAACAGCTGGCAAATGGGGCTCATCTAAATGTAACACACCTTTTCGATTATTTGAACAAGTGATACCTGTGGTTCAACAGCAGCAAATAGATTTTGTTGTGTTTCTTGGAGACGCACCTTCAATGGCTTTTTGGGAAGTCACTTATGAGGATTCCATCAGCTATGTCAAGTACGTTGCTCAGCAATTAGCCAAACTTGTAGACATTCCAGTTGTTCCTGTAATTGGGAACCACGACTACTCTCCTTCAGATTTTTTTACTTGTGATGGATCTATGGACAACTACTATAAAACTGTAAATATTTTTTTTTTTTTTCGAGTCTTTTCTTTTGTTTCTGGTTGGGTAAGGTTAATTTTACAATTAATCCACCGAAACGGATTTCCACTCATTTTGTTCAAAAAATTCTTTTTCTAACTTTCTTGAAGACAATGTGTAAAAATTGTGTGATTGTCAAATTTGCTACAAGGGAATTTCAAAAGGACAGATCGAGTTTCACGACAACAAATTTAAAAACAGACGTCTTTCAAACAACCATTTTTTTGAATTTTTTATTTGTTAAAAAGTGAGCTTTTTTGGATCTGATGTCGATCAAAACACTGCTTGCCCAACGACTATAATCCTTGTTTCAAAATATAATCCAGCTTTTTTTTTTCTTCTTGTTCCAATGGAATATCCAATTCACTAAACCAGTATCACACCCAAGTTAAACCCGATTTTGAAGATCAATTCTATGATATTTTGAGTAAAATTTTAAATTAGGGATGCAATTTGATGAAAATTTTTCATAATTTTCTCATTTTTTAGAGATTTTATTGTTTTTTTGAAATTTTACAAAAATTTCCTCTATTTTTTTAAGATAAATTTTGCAATTTGATCCTTTATTTTTAGAATTTCTTTTCAAATAATAGAACTTTAAGAAATCAATATCATATTTACTTAGGGCTTATTGACGGTTCCTTTGATTGATTAATGTATTGGTCTTCTAGAAACCAAAAAAACACGCTTTTTATTTTGGAAAAAGGATTCAACTTTTCGACAACATAATTTGGACAAAGTAAAATCTAAAAACTTTTGTTCAAAAAAAGGTGATTAATCAAAATTGTTAAAAGGCTTTTTTTACCACTCCAACTTCTTTCCAACGATTCAAAGGCTTAATTAGAAAGGTGTGAGAAAATGATTTTATGGAAAAAAAATCCACACCTCTTTAAATTGACTGTAGAAAAAATCGATCTTACCGTTTGAAATTTGCTTGTTGTAGATTTGACGATTACACTTCAAAAAATCTCGTGACTTTTACAAAGTTTTTCACCCTTTTAAAGTCTCGAAAAAGCTTTGAAATTGACTGAAGTGAATTTTTTTTGTTTTCTCATAACTAGAGTTTTTTTAACGAAGGTACAAAGTATTCCACGAAAGCCGTTTTACAAAAAATTTTTTTTAATGAGAGAACTAATCAATAGGTTTTTTCAAATCGAACTTTCGTGAAAATTTTATTGTGCCTTTTGAGTAACAAACTTTGTAAAAAGACTTTCGTGGAATTCTTTGTACCTTCGTTAAAAAAACTCTAGTTATGAGAAAACAAAAAAAATTCACTTCCATTGAAATACATGGTACAAATTAGGGATCAATAATTCTCATTTTCGATTATATTTCAATAATAAATGGCAAACAATTTTCATTTCCATTTTTACATTTAGAAATTGAACCTTTGGTTCGGATTTATTCTTGAAAATTTTGTCAACAATTATTTTTGCTTAAGAACGACGTTTGAAAAAGGAAATTTGATGCTGTGTGTATTTTAAAAGAGTAATTTTGGTTGGTAAATCTCACAAATATTTATTTAGTGAGATCTAAGTATGAAAAAATGAATTATTTTTCCTAAATTTGTCTCTTTTCTGTAAGAAAAAAAATGAAAAAGAAGGATGCGAAAAAACAGCTTTTTGAGAAAATCACTTTTTAAGTGAAAGTGACAAACCCGATGGAATTGTTGAGAAGATTCTTTTCTTTAATTTTGACTTGTGAGTCAGGTTGAGAGGGCTTGTCATTTTCACCTAAAAGGTCAAAATGGAGAAAAATGACAAAAATTTTTGATACTTGTCCTTTTTTATTTCCAAACAAAGTCGAAATTGGTAAAAGACACGGTTATTGTTTTTTATAGTATCGAGTCCTCCAAAATTCCCATTTCCCAAAAAAGATAAAGATCATTTTATCTCAGCTGACTTTACAATATTATTTTTTCTTCAAAAAAAACTGAAATAATTTTCCCAAACTTAATTTCTCCCAAAAGATCCTTTCAATGCAATATTCAACAAAACCTTTTCCATGAAAAAAACCTCAACCCAATTCCTCTTGAAACTAATAAATGGATTTTCAGAGAAACAATACAAACAAAAAAAAATGTCATAATAAAAGAAACCAAATGTTTGGAATATTTGGTTATGAAGATTCTATTGAAAATCAAATAGAGTAAATAGTATCCTTGAAAGAGTTGCTTTCGAGAACTTCAATTTTAGAAAAAAAAACAAAAAGAATCAACACAAAAACTAAAGAAACAAAGAGAAAGCCACAACTTCTTTGCTTTGATGTAATTGTTTTGATTTCTGAAGACATTTGAACAATTCAATCAAACCAATGATCAAAAACAAATAGATACACGATCTTTTAAAGTTCTAGTTGTTTGTTGAGAATATTTGAAAGGATTGTAATTTTTTCAAGCAAGAAACTTGTAGATTATTTTTCTTTTTCATTTTTACGTTTCTTAATAAGGTGTTCGAGAGTTCAGGTATCTAATTTTTTCTTGTGCATTTTTCCATTCAAAAAAATGAAAATTTTTTGATCCAAATTGAACTACAAAAAATCTCATGACTTTTATCAAGCTTTCAGCACTTTCAAATTTTCAAACACTTGAAGACAATTTACAAACCTTTCAAACACGTTCCAACGCTTTTAAAGAGGAAATACCTTTCAAAAGTGATAAGCTTTGTAAAAGTCACGAGATTTTTTGTAGTGGGACAATATTTCCAAGATCATGAGTTGACAATTTAAATGAGATTGGAACAAAAGGTCTTGCGGCAAACTGGTAAATTGCAAACATAGTTGTTAAAATATAATAAATCAAGTTAAAACGTAGATTAAATATCCATTTTTACGATAAGATAACTGACTCAAAATCGGCATCTTGTAGCTGAAAATGATCCTTGTAATTTTCAAGTTAGTAAATTGGAATTTTTAATCACTATTTATTTGTTTGGTTCTTTTGCTTTATAGCAAATATAGATATTCTTTGGTGAGAACTACAAACCCCAAGAAATAAGTATTTATTAAATCTTCTCAAATATCATTTCGAATTGTAATTTCCTTTTTCGTACTTGTTTACATAAACAGCCCAAAAAAATAAAAAAAAACAAAACGTTTAATTTCTCAAAAAAAACACTTCCGATTCCAAATTTATTCAATAAAATTAAGTAACTAAACTTTATCTCCAAAGAATTAATGTAAACATTTGAAAAATCTGAAGTGGGGTTTTGAGAAAAAAAAAAAAAACACAAATTCACCCTTTTTTTTTTATTTTTTTTTTTATAGAATGTTCACCATTAACCTCAATAACCAATACTACTCTCCAATATAAAAAAAAAACTAAAACTTTGTTGATCTTGAAATTTGAAACTGTTTGGAATAAATTACAAATCTTGTGACTAACACCTTAAATGTATTCAATAAAGTAAAAAAATCACATCGTTGGAAGCACTGTTGTTATACAAAAAGATAACAAAACCGCATTTAATATTTTTGTTAAATTTGGGTTGGTTGGAAATATGAAGTTAAAAACAAATAAAAAAAATACTGGCTTGTCTCCCTGTAAACAAACTAATTAATCCAATTGATAAAACTAATTTAAAATTCCAACTAAAGTGAAACAATTTTTACTTCATTAAAAGTGATTTTTCTATTCTGTAAAAATTCTCACCTGATGGTTTTCGTGGCACTTTTGACAATAATTAGGCTTTAATTTTTTTGAATAAATGTATTTTTTAATTCAAAAAAGAGATAATAATTTATTTGAATCTAAAAAATATATATGAAATCGATTACTATTTATTACAAGATCGAATTTAGAAAAGCAAACATTTTTTTAAAAACTTTTTATTTAGGAAAAAACAATTTTTTGTACAGAGAAAATAATATTTCAAAGATTTTAAAAAACACCAAATATTCTTCTTGAATTAAAGAAATTCTTTATACATATACCTGCATACACACACATACACACACACACACACACACACACACACACACACACACACACACACACACACACATACACATATATATATATATTGATATCCTCTATAAAAGAAAATTAATATTTATTAAAATAAAATTAAAATAATTTAAATATTCTTATAAACTAAAAAATTTTCCACTCAACAAAAAAAAAAAAAATAAAAATAAAAAATTAGATGGCAGATATTTATAAACAATGGTTACCCTCTGATATTGCATCATTCCACCATTGTGGTTGGTATAGCAATTCAATTATTCCAGGTTTAAGATTTTTAATAATGAATACAATGATTTGCGATCCAGCTGATATCTTAATTCTTCATGAATCAGAGGAAATGACAGAACAATGCAAATGGTTAGATTCTGAAATTCAAAAAGCTAAAGACAACGGAGAAAAAGTTTATCTTTTTGGACATGTACCCATTGGGCAATCAACTCAAAGAATATACCCACCTCTTTGCTGGACAAACTCAAGTCTTAAAATTGCTCAGTTAATGGAAAAATATCCTGATGTAACTTTATTTTTTTTACTCTATTCTTAATTTTTTTTTTTTTTTTTCTTCAAATCAAATCAAATCAAATCAAATCCAAGCAAAGAATATTTAACAAAAAATTGTGATTTCTGTTGACACTCTTTTTTAATCTTCAGAAAGCCACCTACATTCTTTTCTTCATGTGATTTTTAGGTATATTTTTAGATCAAAAATATTTCGAATGGTTTCTATCCAAAAATCTTATTAAAAAAAAAAGATACTAAAAATAATTTTTTATTTCTCAAAGTTTTTAATACCATAACATATAAAACCCTTTCAAATACAACAACATTTTGAAAAATTTTATTAGTATCTTATCATAAATTATTGAAGATCGGTACCGATAAAATGAAAATCGAAGACAACTAATTAAAAAACATTCTTTTGTAGAAATTAAAATAACACAAACAAAAAACCCGAAAAATAAATGAAGTTTAAAATGATTATAATGACTGTGTTTATTCACTCTTTGAATTAGAAGTGACCGATTTAGTCACTTCTAAATTCTCTCTTTAACAGACAAGGTGTTTTTTTTTTAACAACAAATCTTTAACAACAAATCCAAAAGAACTCAAATTTTTATATTTTAAGGGATTAACCTCACCTTATATTCTTCTATAATTAAAATATATTGTAATTGGGAGTAAATGGTATTAGTAACATATAGTTTAAATGGCACTCAAAAAAAAATCGATTATAAATATTATTGAACAATAAATTATTAGATTTTTTTACTATGGTTGACAATTAAAAATTTGCTGTTTTTGAAATTTTTTTAAATTACTTTTTCCAAATTCAAAAAAAGAAAAACTAAAATAATATTATTCAAATAATTCAAAATTAATATTTATGAACCTCCAAAAGTAATTATTTTTTTTAATTTTTTAATTTCAAGATTTTCTCAAGAATTATTTGTATAAAAACCCAATGATTGGTTGCTTGGGTTTCCCTCTTTCTATGAATTTAGTTGTATTTTCAATATATCCCAATATTTGGAAATAATCTTTAAACATAATCTCTGAGTTAATTATTCAATTTTTAAAAAAATTAGAATTTTTAAGCCACAAAAATCTATATTTCAATACAAATTTAAGCCAGATATTTTTCAACTTTGGATGTATTTGGATTGATGATTAAACCTTTAAATTTGTCTTGAAATAGAGATTTTTTTCTCAAAATTCATGAACTTTTTACTAATTCAATGGATCAGTTTTTCATTGATGAGATCAAACAAGATTAGTACTCTTTTAAAACTCCGATTTTTTGAGAGACATTTGAACCACGAAGAACTAATATAATTTACCTTCAATAACAACTTACTCTAATTTTATGCTTCTACCTGATAGACACTAATCCCTTAAGTATCCTCATATAAAACTTTTTACAACACTAGAACTTTTAACTCACTTCCTAATTAATCAAATAATGCACATAAAACAATTTTTTTAGGAAAAATTCTTGAATAGAGCACACACAATTGTTTTTTAATTTTATATTAGTCCAGGTATCTATTGTTTTGATATCTGCCTGGGTTACACTTAAAATGTTTAATCTAGATAAAATCCTCTAGGTAAAACCACTGCTTTAAGGAAGTAAGCACATTTTACCATTTTGAAAAATTTTAATTGTGTAAACATTACTGATAAATATTTTTTGAGTGCTATAAGATATTGAAACTTTGGAAACCAAAATACCATTCGCTACACTATTTGTGAAAAGAAGACGAACCCAAAGTAATTCAGAGTTGAATCTTTCGATCTTTAATTTTTTAAACCTTTTTTTTTTTTATTAAATTTTTGGGTTAATTAAATTTGGTTTTGGATCAAGAAATGTGTTTATACAAACAGGTGAAATTAATCAAAGAATAAACCAAAAAATTAGACACGAAAAGGTGTATATTTGAAACAAATATTTTCTTTTAGAAGACCAAACACGAAAGATCACCTTTCCAAATATAAATTTGTTGAAATCAAGAATGAAAAAAAAAAAATCGATAAAAGCCTATTTTTGAAGATTTATTTTCTTTATTTTCTTAATTTGAATGAATCCAAACAATTTATTACCATTGAATTTCTCGCCCCATTACTATTTATTATTATTTTACAAAACATTTTTTTACAAATTTGCTTTCAGAATTCTATTTTTAAATATTTTTATCAAACTATGCCAAAACAAAGAGTACTATTTCAAAAATTAAAATAAAGGGGTTGAATTCTCTGAATCAAAAAACAGTTACAAAACATTCAACCCAAAATAAAAGAAAATTTTAGAAAAAAATTACAATCAGATTCAGAATTATTTTGAGTTCTTCTTTTTGATGGGAAAATAAATAATTATCAAATCAAACAAATACATCCAATAAATCTTTCTTTCTGAAGAGCAATTTCTTTAAATATCCTATTTTCTCAAACCCAAACTAGAATTAGATGAATTAAATGAAAATAGAATTCAAAAATTCATTTTGTGAAATTTCTTTAGAAATAAAAAGTAATTTGTTTCTCAAACATTTTCTAAACAAAATTATTTCCATAAAGAATTAAAAATAAAACCAAATCAAGAATAAATAATTGTATCAAATGTTATAGATAAGATCAAGAAATAAATGACTTTGTATTTTTTTTTCAAGCTCAATTTTTTCATTTTTTTTTGATTTCCATTTTTTTGTTGGTATGAAAATATCTTATAGTAGGAGATATTCTACTCTAGTCTTTATTAAAACATCAATATATTTGGCTAAAGAAATGATTTGAAGGGTTCAGCTTCACATAAATGGTGACACTCAAAAAATTAAAAATGAACTTACCCTCTTAAAAAAATGAATTCTGAGTGAATTTGATAATCTTTCGTTTGCATTTATACATTTATAAATATCTGGAAAAATTATTCTTCGCTTTTTCGAGATTTTTTTTAATATCTTCACTCTTGTTGAATCATATTTCCAAATATTTTATTCCATTTAATATTTTTAATTTTTCTGTTTTGCCACTATTTAGCTTTAGTCCATATTTTAGTAATAATTGTATAAACAAATTTTGAAAATTAGTATTTTTTAACTCTTTAAAAAAGATAAAAGTTTTCAAAAAAACAAAATTTCAAGAATGAATAAAGTTATTTCCTAAAAAGAAGGGAAAATTTATTTTCAAATTGTTTTATTAAACTTAATTCTAATATTTCTATTTAAATATCCAAAATTGTTATTCATCATTAAAATTGATTCTTCATAATAATCCAATTTATTTATTTGTAAAGTATTGCTATAATTTAAAAATACCAAGGTTTCTGATCTCAATTTTATATGATATTTTTTAGGTGTGAAAATCTGTAGTTTATTTTTTACTTTTTGATCGTAAATAAAAATTGTTTTCAAAAGAGGTTTAATCCCGATAAAAATTTTGAATAGTAGGAAAAAGTTAAAACTAGATTTTATTGTTTCAAAATATTTGTTTGTATTCTGCATCGATATTGACATTTTTTTATTGAAATTGGGAATACACCATTTTGTATAAAAAAAGTGTTTTCAAAATTTTTTCATCTTTACAAATTATTTTGATGGAAAATATTTTGAAATACAAACAATAGCTACTGATTCAATACAGTAGCAAATTTACCAGAATTTTATATTACCTATTTACGAATAGAAATACTTTCAAAAAAATATAATATTTTTTGAAATATATCAAAAAATATAAAAATTTTTGGGAAATACTCTATAATTACTATTTTTTTTAAAAGAGAATAGTAAACTAAAAAAAAATATTTGAGAAAATTAAATAATAAATTCAAAAAAAAAAAAATCGCACATTTTGAAATTGAAAAAACCTTTTATATAACTAAGATGAAAGATTTATAATACTTTTATTCTTGGAGCATAGCTATAATAAAAATAGACTACAGTATTAACATTATAAATATGTTTTTTATAATTTTTTTGGCAATTCTTATTAGTATTATTATTGTTGATAAAAATACTCAAACAATTTAATTTAAAATTTTCAAATAATTAATAAAAAACCACAATAGACTATTGTATCGATGTTCAGTGGACATACACATTTTTCTGAATTTCGAGTCGTTTATGATACTAAAACATCTAAAATCCCTGTGGGTATGAATTTAATTTCACCCTCATTCGTGCCCGAAGCATCTCGATATTCTGGATTTAGAATATATGATTATAATACTCAAAGTTTTGAAATCACCAATATTCACCAATGGTATTCAAACCCTTATAGTGTTGGCGATGACCAAATCCCTGTTTGGGAAAAGCATTTCGATTTCCTTTCAGATTATAAAGATTATGGCGTTGAAAAAGTAAACCCATCAGAACTTGATAAAATTGCAAAGCAAATAACAACAAATGAAGATCTATTTAAATTATATTATCAAAGATACGCACCAAAATGGAATGTAGATTCAGTGACAGAGGCCAAAAAAAATTTAATTAAATGCTCGTTACCGGTAACAAAGAATTCAATATACACAGAATGCTTAAATAAACTTAACTCAGAAAAATAATTTATTTTATATTTTTTTATTCATTAATTTCTCAAAAATCAAAATCAAATATATTTTAAGAAAAAGTTTTATCTTCTCGTACTAAATAATAAAGTTACTTTATTCTAAAGAGAATCCTTTTTTTTTTAAATTTTTTTTTGTTTGAAATTACAATTTTTGAAAGAAGGTGATATTTTTTTTATAACAACTAATACTGACAAAACTAAACCTTTTTCCCCCCCAAAGGTTTCCAGTTGTTATAAGGTGAATTAAATATATTTAAAGAGTTTGGATCGATATTAAAAGAAAAAATTTATTTTGGAAAATTTCAAAAATAGAAATTATTTTTTCACTTTTTTCCTTTTTTTTTTGTTTAATTTGATATTGTAATCGTATTGTAAATTCTTTCTATTGCAAGATATTTTGTAACTAAGTAAAGGTGTGTTATTCCAATGATATTGAAAAAGTAAAAATGATTCTAGAAAAAATCATATTTATTTCTACTGGGATTAGCTTGGATTTTAAATTGAAGATCAAAATGAACATTTTTTTTTCTCTATAGTGTGCGCCAAGAATTTTTTTTTTTCAATTTTAAAGGAAATCTATTTTTTTTTTTTTTTTAGATTTACTCTGGGCTGGTATTAATGTTCTAAGATGTGTTAGAATTCTGATTATTTCTTATTTGTTCTTCAAAGGTTAATTATAAAAAATAGTTTGTATTTGAAAATTTTGTTTGGGAACTTTGATAGAAAAAAAGTTTATTTGACAATCAAAAATGTCAACTAAAATTAAAAAAAAAGTGAAATAATTAAAGCTGTTTGAAGTGTTACATATGTTCAAATTGCATTAAAGTTGGAAATAATTTTGATTTTTTCATTTTTTGTTTTTATTTTATTATTATTTAGTTTTATGTATTCATTTCCTTTTTTCCCCATTACCAAAAATATTACAGTCAGTTCCATTTTTAAGGCACAATCTTTCAACGAAATTTAAGGCACAATTAAAATCTCAAATTAAGGCACAACATTCAAATTCAAGTAAAATAAATTGTAAAAAATAAAATTACAAATTTTGAGCCTTAATTTGGGATTTTTTTGTACCTTAAATTTCATTGAAAGTTTGTATCTTAAAACTGGAACTGACTGTATCTCGGATCAGGAATTTTCTTCTTATAAAGTTAAATTTAGGAGGATTTGTATAATTTTTTAAGAAAAACTCAAATAAATTGAATTGATTGTTTCAAAACATTTGATCGATCAAAACTTGTTGGCTGAATTTCTTCAAATTTTCCGATAATTTTTTTTTGTTATTTTAACTCCAAACTTTTGGAAATAGTTTTTTTAGCTTCTGATTACTAATTATTTGTTTTTCTACTTGTAAATTATATATAAGTGTGTATATTTCAATTTTATAGCGTTTTTAATTCGAAATGATAATTTATTTTAAAAAGAAATTGTTTTTTTTCAAAAATTAAATTTTTGTGATTATTTTCGTTTGAATATTCATACAAAAAACTAGTTAATATAAAGTTAATAAAATCAAGAATAATCTTTATATACATTTATTTTTTATTTTTTATCAACTTTTAATTCTCTTTTCTATTTTTTGAGAATTTATCTCAAAATCAACCAATCAAGTAATTTTATTAATCCTTTTCATTGAACAATTCAATTTTTATTTTTTAGTAATTTTTTTTTGATTATTGACAAAAAGAAAATAAAAAAAATACAAAAGAAATATAATTGATAAAAAAATATGAGTGTGTCCACCAAACAAGAAACTTGGCATATAAATTATTTTTGTAGAATGAATTCAACAAAATCTAAAAAATATAAAAAGTTCTGTCTTGATGATAAAAAGAAATGAAAAAAAAAAAAAAAAGAAAAGAGAAAAGCAAAGAAAGTTTTTGCAACATCCTTTAAAATATTAATGAGATAATAGAGATAAATTTTAATAACTTACACATGGTGCGAATTCAAGCAATTATACAATAAACCTATACGAAAAGAACCCTAAGTTTTTTATTTTTTTGATAAAATAAAATCCAATTATTTATTATTCAATTATATTCATAATCGATTTTTTCTAGTGTCACTTAAACTTTATATTACTGAAATCATTTACTGTAGTCAAAATAACCTGTGTAAAAAAAATAAAATGTGTGTTTTAAAAATAAAAAGCGTGTTTTTTTGTTATTAAAGACTTATACATTAACCGATCCAAGAGACCAATAATAAACCCTAAAAAAAATATGGTATTGATTTCTTAAAGTTCTATTATTTAAAAAGAAATTCTAAAAATCAAGGATCAAATTGTAAAATTTATCTCTAAAAAATTGAGTTAATTTTTTGGGAAAATTTTATCATAAAAAAAACAAAAAAATTCAAAAAAATTGAGAATATTATTAAAAATTTTCAACTATTTGTATGAATAATTTAAATTTTACTGAAAATAACCAGACCTTTACTTTCAAAATTGATTTGAATTTAGGTATACTATTAGTTAGTAGATTGGATGTTGCCTTGGTACAAGATGAAAAAAAAGCACGGATAATATTTTGAAACACGGATTATTGTATTTGTTCAGGCTTTATTTTGATCATTGTTCTTTCAATTACAACACAATTTAATTCTTGTTAAATTTAGGGTAAGGGATATCTCTTAAAATATAAAATCTTATTGTAATTACTGATAAATTCAAATAAATATTGAAAATTTTCACTTCACTTTCCATTTTAACTAATTTTTTTACAAAAGCTGAAAAGATAGCGTTTTATTCTTATAAATGTTAAAAAAACTTTGTTAAGTTAGTTGTGTTTTCAAAAGGTTCTTTCTCTTGGGTTGTTTTAAAAGTTGAGATATGAGATTACAAAATGGGAAATTGAAGTACATGTATTATCAAAGAGATTTGAATTTATCAGTATTAATGCCCAATGCCAAATTTTGTAAATTTAATAGTTTTGGTTTGAGTATTGAATGACTGAACAGTGGTTGTTCTTTCAAAATTTCCAACTAAAACCAAAAACTCTGGCAATTAAATCGAAAAGTGAAAAGGAGAACCTTTCTATTTTATTTTCTTTCTTTTTTAATTTAAGAACTTATTAAATTCTTAATTCGATATGTCAAGACCATTAACTTTGAAGCTTTTATTGATAGGAGACGGAGAAGTTGGGAAATCTTCTATTCTTTGCAGGTTTCTTTTTTTTTTTAATAGTCTTTCATTGCCTTTGTTTAATCCAAAGCCGTTTTTTTGAAAACACAACATAATAACAACTATAATTAGGTATTGTGATCGAAAATTTTATGAAAGACTTGCCGCAACAGTGGGCATCGAATATAAACTGTCTTCAACAACAATCCAAGGAAAAAGAACCAAGCTTCAAATAGTAATAATTTAAAACCCCTAACCAAAATTTGCTTCAATTTTTATAATTGTTTTTTTTTTATTTTTTAATTTCTTTTTTTTTTACTTTTACCTTGATCAATTAGTGGGACACAGCAGGTAAGGAGATCCATATATTTTTCAGAACTGGTTTTTCTTCAAATGATCATTACTTGTCCATAATCATTTAACGAAATCTTTAATTCTTTTTTCACTTTTGCTTTTATTAATTTACGATGTTTGGGAATAAACTTTGTAATAGGACAAGAAAGATTCAGGTTTGTATTTTTCTTTTTTTTATTTGTTCAAGCGTTTTTTTACTCCAAATCTTATTTTGTAAAAACATTTGCGAAATGATTTCCTTTTTTAAGGTATCAGTCCTCAACAACAACTAGTCAAAATTTGAAAATATTTTATTGGTGATATTCTCTACTTTCGAATTTTGGAGATGTGAAGTGTCAAAAAATTCTGATGGGATAAGAAACCCAAAAAAGAAAATTAATTTTTGTTCGATCAAAGATTTTTTTTCCCTTTTTTTGAAAAAGAAAACTATTAAATTCATTTTTTTTCAAACTTTATATAAATTTTTTACCCTGATGTTTACCATTTTCATCATTATCACAACATAATGTCAAGTCTTTGTTGCCAGGAATATTAATATAAAGAATTTTATTTTCTTTTTTGAGATACTATTATTTGAACAGTAAATGGGATAAAATTTCATCTGATTATCTTTTTTTTCTATTTGAAAATGAACTTTCATCTGGGATTCTAAGTTCACCCAAAATAGACACGATCTAAAAAAAGCACCCAACTTAAGTAAGTGTGTATCACACCAATTACAATCAAACTTCTTTGAAATTTAAGAGCAAAAAAAGCAAAATAGGGAAATGAAAGTGAAAATGAATTCCTCTTTATTATTCAAACACCAGTAATTCTTTTGGTTAAACAAAAATTATTGATTAATTCAACATATTAAAAAATAATTGTATTCTTTTAAGAAGGATAGTTTTAAGCATTAAAATTTACAAACAATTTACAAATTTTTGCAAATAAAATGTGTTTTTGTTCAAAGATTAAATATTGATTTTTCCAAATTTAATATTCTTAAAGATATTCAAGAGGCAAGTATTTTTATCCTCAAAATTCAATATCAATTTTTTTATTCCAAAAGGATTTAAATTGTTATAATAATTTTGTGAATTAGACCAAATAATTAATTTTTCAAAATTGAATTATTTTATATTTTTTTTTCATTTTTTGAAAACCCTGAAAACAACCTTTTTCAAACTTTAGACAATAAAAAATGTTTTTTACTTATTATATCTAAATTTCCTTGATAAATTCTTTTAAAATTAGATTCAATTTAGAATTATTAAATCACCAGTACTTCAATTAGTTCTATTTATTGAGATTTGAATTGGAATATTAATCAAAGAAAAAGAAATCAAATAAAATTTTTTTTTTCTTTCTCAATATCAATACTTTCCAACATAAAACTAAAAATATTTTACACAATTTTCAAGAATTAACAACATTGATAATAATAATAAAATTTACTTTTTTTGAGTTTTATATCTTGGAAATATTTAAATTTTGGAATTCGAAAAATTAGACTCAAATTAATTAAAATTGTATAAATGGGGTTAACTCATCCATTTCAAAAATCACAACCCAAATTACAAAAAAAAATTTTTTTTTAGGATGGAAACAAGATTCAAATTTATTTTTAAAAAACACGAACCCCTTAAGGCTTATTTTCATTCTTTTTTTACCAAAATGCTTGAAAAAATTAAGGGTATAGGACCACCATGAATTCTCTTCAGATATAAAGATTGTATTACTCTCTAAAAACGTTCAGATGGAATTATACTTTTTTTTAGTTGAAAAAATTAAATAGAAATGCTCTTGATAATAATTTACAAGATTTTAATTCCATAAAATTTTGTTTTTCCAAATTAAATTTCATAGGATCTCAATGACAAAAATTCAATGAAAAATAATTGAAAAATTATTATAGTCAATTCCACTTTTTAAAGCACAAACTTTCAATGAAATTTAAGGCACAAAAAAAACTCAAATTAAGGTACATTTTTTGGAATTTTTTTTTTTCACAAATTGTTTTATAAGAATCTAAAATTTGTGTTTTTAATTTGGATATTTTTTTGTGCCTTAATTTCCCTTGAAAGTTTGTGCTTTAAAAAGTGGAATTTACTGTAATAAAAGCCAAAAAAAATAAGTATTAGTTGTTTCCTATAAATTTTTAAATAAATTGTTTTCCCAATGGAAATTTGATCCGAATATATTTTTGCTCAGGAAAAGGGAAATTTGAAAATTTTTGATAAGAAGGAGTAAAAATACCAAAAATATCCTTCTTATTTAATTCCCAACAAATTTGCTTTTGTGTTACTGGATCATTTGAAAATTAGTTAAAGAGATCTTTGGAATTTTCTTTTTCGGAAAAAATACAAAAAATAAAGAATATTTTTTGAAGCAACAAAATTAAAAAAAGAAAAAAGAAAAAAGAACTCAAAGAAAAAAAAAACCAATTTGAAAATTTTGTTAATTTCAAAAGAGAGATCATTGAAAGATTTTAATTATTTAAAAAGTAATGAACATCTTCTCGATGAGTTTAAAAGTTCTTTTTGCACTTATTTTATAATTTTCATTTCAAAATATATATTTTTGATTAAACTTTGTAATATAAAGAATAGGATTAGTCAATTTAAAAATCAATTGATGTTCAATTAAAATCAAGAGAATATTTGGTATAATCATCCCTGGAAAAAATTTTCAAATGGAAAAGAATTTTCAAATCGTTTTTAATTCTAAAATGGTAATATAAGTTTATCATTTTCAAATATTTTTTAACTTATTTTTTCCTTCGTTTTAAAAACAAAAACCAAGTCCAAAAATAAGGTTAGTTATTAAAATTAAAATAGAACCCAAAACATCAAATGAAACAAAAATTTGGACATGTTCAATTTTGGAAAATTGAATTTTAATTGAAAACATTAGAAAAATTGTTTTTTTTTTTTGGATTTTTTGTTGATGCTATGATTTTTATATTCATGTGAAATTGGCTTAAGGAGTTTAACAATAGATATTAATTCAATTTTGACAGTTAAAATTCAGGAATAGGTGTTAATCCAGTTGGAGGAATTTCATTTTCAGATATCTTGATTAAAAAGTGAAACTATAAGTCCAAAAATATTTGGAAAATTTTCAATTTTACTACCTTTTTACATTTAGACACATTTTAGAAAACTAAATTTAGTTTTAAATACTTTTCATGGCTATGACCAAATACTCTAACGGGTCTAGATATTCTTTTAATTAGGATACAAAAATTTAGTCAATATAAAATTCTTTTTTGGCCTGATAAAGTACGTTCAACACTTAATTCTTAACAATAAATCCAATTCGATAAATTTCAAATATTTTTTGCAATTTTATAATTTTTTTCATTTGACAACTTTTTTTTTTAAATGATAAATTAAAAACCCTGATAAATAAATATTAAAAATTTCACTTTTTTATAGATAAAAAATTTTAATTTAGTATGTTTATTTGAATAGAGGGGATAGATCCTTTCTGATTATTATTTTTTCTTTATTGAATTTTTTTTTAAATTACGCATTCTATGATCTTTAGTTATAATAACGTACATTTGTACTATTTTAAAAGGCATTATAAAGAATGTATCACGCCCATAATATTATTTTATTCTATTTTTTTTAGAACCTTTCCAATTCAAGAAATTCAGACAACATGCTTATATTTTCTGATTTACCTTTATCCATTTATTAAAATATTTATTATTATCACTGAAATAAAAAAAAAACCCTTTCTTCAAATATATCTCGACTTTTTCTATTTTATATTTAATAACAACCAAGCAGGGCAATTACGGGGAATTATTATCGAAATACCGATGGGGTTATAATTGTCTTCGATATAACAAAAGACGAAAGTTTTGAACGGCTAACTGATTGGGTTAATGAAATAAAAATTAATGTTCCGGAGCACATTCCTGGTATTATAGTCGGTAATAAACTTGATTTGGAAAACGAAAGGGCGATATCAAAAACTCAAGCTCGTGTGAGTATTATCAATAATTTTTTATAAACATTTTTTTTTTTAAATTCCTTTTTTTCTAATTTTATCAATTTTATAAGTATTATAAACCTTGCATTTTTTTGAAATTATTGTTCAATTTGTATTAAAACCTAATAAAGATAAAACCATTATATCAAAATATTTAAAAAAAAAATAAATATTTGGGTATTTATTTAAAAAAAAATTCACACACAAACTCCTATTCAAAATTTTTAACTCACCAAAATTCAATTTTTGAAAAAAAATCTTATTTTTTTTGATTTCTGAAGAAGTGTAAATTACACTCTAAATGCCCTTTTACTTAAATTTCTCCAAAGACAATTTTAGCGTAAAATCATAGAATTCACGATTGATCAAGGGAAAGACACACCCAAATTATTTTTTATTATAAAAAGAAAAAAACGAAAAAGAAAAAAGAAAAAAGAAAAAAAAAAGAAATTTAAAAAAGGTTTATTAGATGCAAAATCAAAAAAAATCAAAAAACCAATACTATCTTTCAATTATGGACTCCCAAAATCACAGCCACGATACTTTTGGTTAATTTAATTTTAATTTGATACATGATCATTAATGTTCATTTGGGGATCGTTATCTATTTGTTTTAATTTCTTTTTTCAATTTGATCTGATTTGCTTTAAACCTTTGGACATTTTTTGCCTTTACTTTTTCTATTTTATTTTCAAGTTACTCAGACAATCGTGTCTCAATGTCTCAGTATTAGCAAGTAACCACTTGATATTTTTCCTTTGTAACTCTTCTTCCCAAATATATTGAAGATTCATCCAGGAAAAAATGGAAAAAAATGAAAAAAAATCTTATTTAATCAATTCTAGAAGAAATACCAAATCAAAACCTTTCACTAATTGAAATGTTAACAATTGTTTATAAATTACGATACCCACAAAACAAAAAATAAATAATTATCACTCAATACTAATAAATTAAAAATGTATTCAAATTTTGGGAGAGGGCTATCAAAAAAATGTACATTTGTAAATTTGTGGAAATTTCATTAACAATTATTGATCGATCAAATGGTGAGACCATCAACTAATTTTATTTGAGTTCTTCTATTTAAAAAGGCTCAACTTTAATCTCATATCAATTGTTGAAAAAAATTTCTGATCAAACGAAAGTAGTTACGTGATTCAAAAAAATGAAATGAAAATAAAAAACTAAAGATGAAAAAATCACATTAATATTTTTCAAAAAATCAAATTTATTTCCCAATTTAAATGAAATTGTATTATTGTGATCCTCTGAACTGCTTTAATTGGGTGGAAAATATTGAATGTTAGTTTAGTTAATGATTAAAAAAAAATATCAAGAAACATATAACAACTGTAAACAGTTATTTTATAGCACTTCTCTGAATAATAGTTTGAAAATTATATTATTTAAATCTTTTATATTAAGTCAACTAACATATGGATTAGAAATTTTTATTTTTATCAAATAAAAACGATAAACTATTTAAATTCTTGGATTAAACAATGTATTACTGGAATATGCAAAATTAACGGAAATACACCTATTCTTATTTACAAAACAGAATTTAAATTCGAAAATATGGTAATATCAATAAATAAAAAAAATTTAAATTAAGCCAAAATTAAAAAATGTATCTCTTCCTTATTTAGAAAAAATTAATAAAATCCGTTTAGCAAATAAATAATAAAATCGGTTGGAATTCAAAAAATTTAATTTGACTAAAAAAAGAAATATTTAAATACATATATAATGAGTTACCGAACTCTACAAGTTGGAAGTGTCGTTGGGTTTTTTTAAATTTCTTAAATTAAAAAAAACATCTTTAGGTTTTCTAGAATTTAAAAGAATTGAGTTTTATCAAATATTTTACTCTACTCTTTTGAATTCTGGAAAACAGCCCTTAGGTTTTCTTGAGTTTTCTGTTTATTTGTGAAGTGTTCTAGGTTTTTTTGAGGTTTTCTATTTTATGTGTGAAGTGTTCTAGGTTTTTTTTACTTTAGAAATAAACCGAAAATTTATTAAAATTTTCTGTTTATTTCTAAAGTAAAAACAACCTAATGAAATTAATTGATCTTACAGCTAAATAGAAAACTCAAAAAAACCTAGAACGAAAATCGATAGATTTAACAAATAAAATAGAAAACCTCAAGAAAACCGCCATTAAGTTTTTTTTAATTTTAGAAATTAAAAGAAAATTTCAAAAATTTTCTGTTTATTTCTGAAATTAAAAAAAACCTAGGCACTCTACGACACTTGACGAAACCTTTCGTTCCTATTTTCTTTATTTAAAAGAATTGAGTAAAAAAAATCAAAGGATTTTACTCAATTCGTTTGAATTGTGGAAAAGCGCCTTTAGAATTTCCAGAATTTTAAAAGAAAATGAAAGAAATTTTCTTTTCATTTCTTAAACTGAAGAAAATATAGGCACTCTGCGGCACTTGACGGCACTTGAAGACACTTCTCCTATAGCATTCCAAAACACACCACAAAAGTATTTCACAATGATTAAAAATCAGGATTATTGTTATCAAACACAAAAATATTAAAGTTATCCATCAAGTTCAACAATTTTAAAATCCAGAATATTTACTAATTGCTTCAATATCCAATAATATATAATAAATATTAATCCAAATAATTTTTTTCCTTTATGTTTAAAATATTATCACAAAGAAACTGGTAGAAAATATTCATATATTTTTTTATGGATATGCCCTTCCTATGGAAAATATAGATTAATATGTAAAACCAAATTAAAAGAAATAATTCTTAATGAATTAATTTTAAACAAACAAAACCCTGATATTTTAAAAATTAAAAAAAATAAAATCAAAAACTAAAAAAAAATCTAATCGCAATTTTTGAATAGAGCATTATGGATTTTTTATTACTGAACTTTTACTAAAAAAAAGTTGACAACAAGATTTTTTACTTTAATTAAATTCATTATAAAAGACACTACAGAGTCTCATTTCCCTAAATACTTATTGATATTTCCGAAGATATTTTTTTTTTCTACTTATCTTTCTGAAACAAAAGAAAAACAATAGGATAAAAAAACAAAAAAAAAGTAAAATAAAAATTTGTTATAGTAAAACAAAAATTGAAAAAATAAGAAAAAATGATTTTGATCCTAAAAATTGAAAAATTTATTTTGAGAAGAATACCCGATTAAACCAAACTAAATCACTTCCGTTAACATTATAAAGTGAGTCAAAAGTTTTAAAAAATAGTTTAGAAATTCTATTTAACAACACACATACATACACAAAATAATATTAACCCAATAATTTTTTTTTTGTTTTTACATATTAATTTTTTCTTACTTCTCTCTAAATTTATTTCCCTTTTGATAAATAAATTATTAATTACATTATAATTCTGTTTTATTTCTTTTAAATATGAATTTAAATTATAAAAATATATCTTTATCCACCTCTAGAAACTAGCAGATTCATTGGATTATAGCTATATTGAAGTGAGTGCTCTTGATGGTACAAATATTGATAAAGCATTCCAAATAATTGCTACTTCGTCTTTTGAAATGTAATAAATCTAATATATTTCATTTTTACATTTTTTTTTAATCTTTAATAAAAAAATTTACGAAAAGATTGCCATACAAATATTAATTTTGTTATCATATAATAAAAAAAAAAAAAACTTGTAATTTATTTGAATGATTAGAGTTTAAAATTAAATTATAACCTTGTAACATAAATAGCAAATAATTGGTTGTAAAAGTTCAAATAAATTGGGATCGATCAAAAATTATAATAAATTTAAAAGAATTCTAATACAAATCATGTAAATTTCTTTTTTATTTTAAGAAATTTGAATACAAAAAATAATAATAATAAAAATTGGTTAAATAAAACTCTCATCTATCATATTAAGAAGAAAAAAAATTAGAAAAATATAAAATATTAATATAAGTTCGGATATATTTGAAAAAAATAATTTTAAATTATTGCTCTACAGTATTTACAGGGCTACTGTGAATTTATCAATATCAAATTTTGATGTTGATAAGAATTTTGTAAAAAGTTGAATATGAGAATAAATAAGAAAGCATATTTTGATAAAAAATTTCCTAAATGAACTGATATTCAAGAATTTTTTCTGATATTCCAAAAAAAAAAAAAAAATTGACTCTAAAAATTGAAGAGTGCTTCTTAAATTTTCTAAAAAAACCCGAAAAAAAAATTTACCCGAAAAAATTTTTTAAATTAAAATTCACCTAATACAATTATTTTGCTTGGGTTGTATAATTTCAAGGTGTTTTTTTATTAATTTGAGATAAATTAAGATTTTTACAACTTAATTTTTCATTTTTTTATATTTTTTTCAAAAAAAGTAAAACTTTAAAAACTTTGGATTATTTTTTTTTTCATTTTTATAAATTCTGTGTTAACGATCAAGTGAAAATGTAAAATTTACTCATCAAAAAGTTAGAACATTATTGTCAATCAGCTTCGACAATATATTTTTTTCAAAATCTCCAAAAACCTGACTAATTTTTGCACGTATAATTTCCATTAGATCTTTGAAAAAAATTCCACCAAAACTTACTCACACAACGCTCCGCGCAATTTGTATTGAACCTACCAATTGTGTTTTGAGAGAAAACCCCACAAACAAAAAAAATTTTCAAAAAAAAACTAATAAACATTTTTTTGGTATTTGGTTGAGGAATTTCTGTCGGTAAATCTAATAGAGTAAATTCTAACATCTTTAAAGTATTCTTCGAAAACTTTAATTCGAAAAATAAAAAAAAACAAAAATGAAAAAACTAAAAGAAAATCAGAATTTCTTTGTAAGGAATGTATTGATTAGGAAGACAATGTAATAATTTAGGTAACCCAAAGGCCAAAAATCATAGTACATGTGATCTTCTAAAGTTAGAGTGGTTTATTGAGAGTGTTTGATTTGATCTTCATTTTTTAGGTTAGAAAATCTTGATTATTTTGCAATTTCGTTTTCAATTTAGTTCCGAAAGAGTGTTCGAGTTTAGGTTTCTAAAGTCCAGGTTCTTTCTTTGAAATTTTCGTTAAATAAAATTATAAATAAAATAATTTTTTGATCCGAATAGGAAGAAATTATGACACAAGACTTTGTAATTTAAATAATATTGGATGCAGAGGTTTTTGAGACAACTTGGGGAATTTCAGAATTGGTGTTCAAAGATACAAAAAATGAAAAAAAGTAAGAGATATTTTTTGTATTAGCTTAATTTTCTAAAATTTTTCATAGAAAATCTTTTTGTTTATTAATAAACAGAATTAAGGTGTTGTTCTTCGAATTAATGGTACTTTAATCATAAAACAAGAATAAAATTCTTTTCATTTTCTTGTTTTTCTTTCATAAATAGAGATATCAAAAAAATAAGTTGGGATTTCAGATTCTATGTGAATAAAGCAAATGAAAAATGAAAATAAAGTAAAACTGCTTTCCTATTTTTTGAACAAATTTGATATTTTCTCTTTTTTTTCATAAAAATCTTCTCTTTTCTAAAGATTATAATTTTAGAAAATTGAAAAAGAAGAAAAGTACCCAACAAACACCAAGAAAACTTCTCTAGAAATATAGTTGTGAAAAAATTAATTTTTTTTGGTAACTTGAAAAAATATTGTAATTTCTGTTTCAAAGAACGATCAGGTTTGGGAAATTTTTTAGTGTTCTTTAGGTTTTGTATTTGTCTTCAAATTGTTATAAGTTGCTTAAATTTTGACTTTTTAATGAAAGATCCATAATCAAGAAATTCGTTATGATTAAAATCTATTCCCTCGAATACAGAAATTGAAATTGGAAAGGTGAGAAAAGTTTCACGGTACTTTTCTGAATTAATGGTTTTCAATAATCAATTTGAGTAAGTTTTGTTTTCTGGGTGTTTATGTTAAATGAAAAAAAATAAAAAAAATTATGGAATTCTCAAATAAAAAAGCAAAAAATAGTTACTTATTGCGAAAATAGGTATGTAGTTGTTGTTTTCTTTTGAACAGAGATGGTTTTTTAAGTAAAATTTACCCTTTTTTTAAAGACAAACAAAAAATAATCAAATGAAAGTCAAAAGTAAAAAACAAATACCTTTTTGGGTTGGTTGATCAATATACCAAAACAAAAAATCTTCCATTAGTCTGGAAAACCGTTTTAAACTTTTAAAAAACTCTGAAGAACAAAATACTATTAGTTTTTTCCAACAATTACTTTTATAAAATCCATTCTAATTTATTAAGGAATCAGAGGGCTTTTAAAACAATACCATTTCTTTACAAATAAATTCTCCACTTTTCCAAAAAAAATGTTATTGAAAATAAAATACAAAATTTAAGTTCCTTTAGAGTGAGAAACAAAAAAACAACCATATCTGCCATAAACCACTCAAAATATCAAGTTAAAAAATTTCGGGTAAATTTTTTTTTAGGGTTTTTTTAGAAATTTTATTAATTTACCAAAATTGAAAATTCGTTGATAAACAACTTAAAATTTAAACTTCAAATGATGAAAATTTTTTTGATCATTATAAAAGAAAATTTTGAAGATGTGCACATTTCTGAATAAATATTTTTTTCAATCTGAACTTTCTTTATTTTTAAATTAAACTTTTTTAAAAAACGTTATCAACATCAAATTTTGACGTAGAAATAAAATTTCGACATAAGATTAGCACAGCTGTAAAATTATTTTCAAAAAGATCATTTTTCTAATTATTAAAAATATTTAGAAAATGGAATAAACGCTTTTTTTAATTTAACTCTGTTAATATTTCTTTTACAACAAATTAAAAAAAACAAACTCTTTTTCATCCAAAAAAATACCAAAAAAAAAAAAAAAAAGAATAATAATTTTCTCAAATTTATTAAAAATGGTAAATAGTACTGATCTATTCAAATTTATTTTATTAAATTTTTAGTTCAATTTCCATTTTTGAAATCAATTAACCCAACAAAGAAAAAAACTCAAGAGAAAGAATCTTTTGGAAATCAAGTTATTTTTATAAAATTTCTTCAGATTGAAAGTTATATAATGAATTAATCAGAGATTGTGTTTCAAAATTTGAAAAAGGGAAAATGAATTAAAAATTTTCAGATATTTCTTGGAATTTATCAGTATAAACTATCTTTCATAATAATTGGCCAATTAAAAATCAAATTTTAAATAAAAATATTTTTAATAATTGAAATTATCTATTATAATATAAAAATTTAGATTTTAATATTCAATACTATACTCTAGAGATATTTATTTTTTGTCTAAAAATAAAAGAAAGAAAAAAAAAAAAAAACTGTTAAAAAAAATTGGGCCATTTATTTTGAAATAAGCATTACATAAAAAATAGAATATTTAAAAAATTAGTAAAACCCATTTATCGATTCTCCTTCGATTTGAATAACTAAATCTAATCTCTTTTTCATATTTGAAACCAAATTTTTCATTAATTCATCTGTTACTTCTTTCCAATTTTTCATTTTCATTTTCTATTTTAACAAAAAACTGTTGAAAAAATAAAAAAGAGAAAAAATTGATTTATTTGCAAACTTTTCATTGTGAGAGGAAAAACTTCAAAACGATACAAAAGCAAAACATTCTCCAAATGTAAGATGGGCCATTTATTATGAAATTTAGTTTAGATGTTAACGATAATATCAAATAAACTTTGTTTCTGACAAATGAGTCGATTTTTTTTTTCAAAATATCCATTATTATTTATAATTAACAATTAAATAATAAATAAGAAATAAATAGAAAAACACACATCCATTCGAGAATAGTTGATATCGCTATGAAATAAAACTAATAGATCAATAGATTTTCTTAAAAAATGAAAAACCCAAATTCTTATAAAAACTATCGAGAATAACAACAATGTTCATTTTGATGTTCAATTGGAGATCCAAATAAAATTCCAATAGAAATCAATATGATTTTTCTACAATCATTTTTACTTTTTCAACAACATAATAATAACACATTTTTACTTTGGGTTTATCGATCTTGCAATAATAAAATAAAAAAAAATTGAATATTGCTCATCAAAAAAAAAAAAATAGAAAAAGAAAAAAAATGCGAAAAAAAGATTTCAATTTTGAAATTTCAAAAATTAAATTTTCTATTCTAATATCCATTCGAGCCCTTTAAATACATGTAATTCACTCATTACAACCAGGCACCTTTGACTGAAATTTTTTTATAATTACTTTCAGAATAGAATTCATATTGTTTTACAATATGTTTTCAAATTATTTATGGTTTTAATAAAACATATTGAATATAAAAAAATTTTTTTAGTCCATTTGGTTAGCTGAAACAAAACAAATTTTGATATTATTAAAATTTATCGTAACATTTTAATAGAAGTAAACAAATTTCTTTGTATGGTTAGAAGCATAATATATTTTAAGAAATAAATTTCTGTTACAGAAGTTAATTTTCTTTTCATTAACATTTTATTTTTTTTTTGAGTTTGAATTACATATTCTGTCTTTTTCCAAATTAGTATTTTTAAAAAAGTTATTTTTTTTTAGAATTTGAGAAGAATGAACTTTAAATCTAAAAAATATAACTTCTACCTCTCTATTTTTTGTAATCGGGTTTTTTAAAGTTCAGTTTGATGGTAAAAAATTAATTTATTTTATTTTAAAGTTTGGGAAGAACAAAAAAGTTTCGTAATTAGGATTTTTTTTTAGAATTTTAAATTCGACATTCTAAAATTTTAAAAAAAACAATGTAAATGATTCTCGAGATTCATTTTTGATTGAATTGAAAATTTTTTAAATTCTTATTTTATTTAATTTTTTTATTTAGGTGTATTTTTTATCAAGGCAAACATTTTTGAAATAATTTTGTTATGAGGGGTAAAATTTTTTTATCCTTTTTATGGGTATCTTATCACAAGTTGTTTCAGAAATTATTGAAGATCGATCCCGCTAAAATCTAAGGAAACAAATTTAAAAAATTATTTTAGCACATTAAAAAAATCAAGTATTTTGTATTTTAAGTAATTTAACAAAATCACTTTAAACAGTTTTATTTAATTCCAATTTAAACATTTTTTCACAAATTTCATCATTGTAATAAATGAAATAACGTATTCCATATCTGTTGATTTGAAAATTATCTTATATAAATATTTCACAATCCATTATCCAATTATTTTATTTTGTTATTATTTTGATTTTTCTTAATTCAACAGTTTATGAAATTTCTTTTTCCTCATTATTGAAATTAAAATTTAAACTTTAAATATTCCTACTTTGATAATAAATATGAAAAATAAATATTTAATCAAAAATTCATTTTACTAATTTTTGGTTTGTAACAACATATCTCAAAAAAAAGAAAAGTGAAAACAAAAAAAAATAAAAGAAAAAATCAAAATAGACCTTTCAAAGAAACCGATTTTTCGAAACCTATCTTGATATGCAGTTAAACAAAGAAAATAAACACCATTTCACTCAAATGGTATCCACCAAAAATGAAATTTTCACTATTTTTTTAAGAATAAACCAAACGTAGATTGCTTAGAAATAAGTGCAATGATAAACTTCAAATCAGAGTTGAGTTTTATTAAAGAAATACCTTCACAACACTCATTTGAAAAAATAAAATTGAAAATTCCAAGTTAGATAAAATTACTACTTCAATTATCATTTCATCCTGTTAATAAAGTTTATTCATAATATAACCAAAATTCCAGTTCTTACAAATCTTGAGGCTGATGTGTTTATTGTTGCCAGTGGTACTACGATTTTTAAAATTCTCTAGTCATGAAAAAAGGTCTATTTTGGGGTAAAATTTTTAAAAGGATGTGACAATACATTTTAGTTTTATTTGACTTTGGGATATTTGTTTTGATAGATAATAACTAATAGTTTTGAAAACATCCTTATCATTTAAAAAAACTCAATTTTGGAAAAAAATAACTGATGATAAATATTCCGTCTCCTCGGTTTTCCAGCGTTCAAAAGAATAGAGTAAAATCATATAGATCTTTACTCTATTCTTTTCGATTAAATAAAAAAAACTAAGAAAAGTGACGTAAAGTACCATAGAGTGCCTAGGTTTTCCCGAATTCAAAAGAATTGAGTAAAATCTTTGATTTTTCTCCATTCTTTTAAATTCTGGAAAGCCTAACGAAAAGTGTCCTAGGTTTTTTTTTTACTTTATGAAATAAACAGAAAATTAAATCAATTTTCTGTTTAATTTCAAAAATTAAAAAAAACCTAACGAAAAGTGTCCTAGGTTTTTTTTACTTTTTGGAATAAACTGAAAATTTATAAAAATTTTCAGTTTATTTCAAAAATTAAAAAAAACCTAACGGAAAATCAAAAAAAAAATATTTTTTCGTATTTCAAAGAACAAATAATTCACTAATAGTCCAAATTATTGATTACCTATTTGAATAATATTTATCAGATTTAAAATACTTTTAAACTATAATAAAATAATCTCTTAACTGTGAAAAAAAAAAAAATATATTCAAATTTTTTACTTTCAAATTGAAAAAAAATCTGAATGGAATTTTGGATTTTCCAACTTAAATATAAAATATCTCGAAAAAGAATTTTTGATCAAAGATCGTTTATTAACAAATAGTGGATATTATAATTGAAGTTATTAAAAAGGGTAAAATTAGCTATTTTTGATTTTTTTTGAAACAATTTTTTAATGATCGTGAAATCATAAATTTTCAAAAAAACTTTTTCCAGTAAAAGTGGCCAGCCAAAAATGAAAATTTCAATTTTTTTAAGAATCAACCAATATATGATTGCTTAGAAATAAGAGAAATAATAAACTTCTAATTAGAGTTCGATAATCATAAAAAAAAAATGCTTAAACAAACAAAAAATTTGAAAAAAAATTTTTGGCAAATATCATTTGTTGCACCTTTTTTTGAAAGGTCTCATGCAAATTACTCAATTTGTTTAGAAAATTAGAATTTTTGATAATATGATTTTTTAATTGTAAATATATGATTTTTTAAAAAGAAATTACATAAACTCAATTTTCTTAAAGTTAATTTGGAGTTTTTAACATTTTTTTTTTGGAATTGACTTTTTTACAAAATAAAAAAGAAAAGAAAAAAAAAATTTGAAATAAAAAATATAAAAAAAAAATTATTAACTAAATTGGAAAAAATGCTTTTAATTTTAAAATTGAAAATTTATTTTGAAAAGAATATAAGATAAAACTCATAGAATTTATTTTATTTCACTAATTAAACTGTGCACAAATGATTGAAAAAAAAAAATTATATCTGAAATATTAATTAGAAATGGGTTTAAGTGTTTTAAAGTACCATGGAATACATGTATTTTCCCAGTTTTTTATATTTTGCTCGGAAAATCTATCAATTTTCCCAATACACATAAAACTTTGGAAATGTTAATAACTTTGGCTGAAAATGTGGAGTCAATTTGTTTATTTATTTTTTCTTTTCTAAGAAACAGTAATAACATAAGTGAAATCACAGTGTCTCTATTTTTAGAGTTTTTGATTTATTTTTAAGGGTTAAATGTTAAATATAAACACATTAATTTGGTAAAGATAGAATTTTAAAGTTAGTAAAATTGTGTCTTCAAATTAAAAAGAGCATCTAAACGGCCTACAATAATTAGAAGTATTCGAAACTTCATTTGTTTTTCTGGAAAAATATTTAAAAAGTTTTTTTTAATAAAAATTGGGTTTTAGTTGAAACTACTTCTATCATATACCGTGCAAGAATGATAATTATATATATATATATATATATATATATATATATATATAAGTTGATAATATGAGGCTTAAATTTTATTAATTCAATTTGATCGAAAATCATATTAAACTCCAATTTAATTTTTTTTTGTCACAAAAATTCAATTTTTAAAAAACGCTTATTAAATTAATTATCTGAGAAATATTAAATTAACCCCCCTTTCTTTATTAAAATTTAATCATTATTTATCATTTATAATTATCATAAAACATAAAATAAATAATTAAAACTAATAATAATAATATTCTCCTAATCTATAACTTCATATATTTATATATATTTATCATTTTTTTTTTTTTATTTGTATGTTAAAAAAAAATCTAAAATAAATAGGAAAACATCAATGTCACAAAAAAAGAAGACTAAACAAATAGTATCGATTGAAGAAAAAAAAGAATTGGAAAGGGAATCAGGTGGTTGTTGCTAAAGAACTACATCAATACAACATATTATAAATATAATTAAACAATGATTTTAAAAATTTTATGAATGTTTTTTTTTTTTTTTTTGAATAAATGAATTTTAAATCACCGTCGTAACGGACCCTTATTTACATGTGTAATGTGTATATACATTTGCTAAAGTAATTAAATTATATCAACAACTGAAATTGATTATTCTTTAATGTTTTTTTTTTGATCATAAAAAAAAAACAGAAAATAAAAAAATAATATATAAATAATAAATTTATTTTTTTTTTTTTGATTAATTTATAATTTATTTATTATAATTTTATTTTTTTTTAATGTATTTTCAACCAATAAATTATTAAATATTGGTTTATTATATCATTAATATCAATTTAAATTTATCTGGATTAATAGATGAAAGAAAAAGCACTTTTCACAAAAAAAAATTATCAAAAAATTAATAAAAAAATCTGAGTAGGTTTGGTTGGATCATGTTATTCAAAAAGCAATACAAAGGAAACTAACCACGATTTTTCAGAAACAAAAAAATGAAGATCTTTAAACAACTTTAAATCTAAATGTTCATATTGTCAATGATTTTTGACCAATGCGTTCGGTTGAATTGTTACATTGTCTCCACAAACAATTAACCCGTTCCAGCCCTACTGAGTAAATTTATAAGACATAGAAATTGATTTTCTATTCTGAAATTTTGGTAAATTTTTAAAAATGCGATTATTTGCGATGCGATTATTTGCGAGAAAAACAAAATTTTTTTATTTTGTGTCTTATTTGATTTCTAAACTTACAAAATGTTGACATGTGTGTTGATAGTTTGTTATTTATATCAAAAAAAAAATTTTTGTTCAATAGAATAAAAAATATGAATTGGTCAAAAAGGACAATTTTTACCCAAATATACAAATTTCGAAATTTTCAAAATTTGCGAATATTTGCGATTCATTTAACATTTATTTAACATTTTATAGAGATTGGTTAGGTAGGATTAGTATATTTTAGTTGAGTGACCTACGCCACCACACTCGTTCCTAACTTACTCAACACATCCTACTAACCCTATCTAAACTAACCTACAAACCATACACAATTCTAACACTCTCTAACGTACCCTACCTACCCTACCTACCCTACCATACCTACCCATATAAAATGTTAAATAAAATGTTAAATAAAATGTTAAATAAAATGTTAAATAAAAATGAAAATGTTAAATAAAATGTTAAATAAATCGCAAATATTCGCAAATTTTGAAAATTTCGAAATTTGTATATTTGGTCAAAAATTATCATTTTTGACCAATTCATATTTTTAATTCTATTGTACAATTTTTTTTTTTTTGATATACAAAACAAACTATCAGCACATATGTAAACTTTTTGTAAGTTTAGACCTGATTACAGCGACAAATTAAAAAATTATTATTTTTCTCGCAAATAATCGCATCGCAAATAATTGCAATTTTGGTATATTCCCGAAATTTTATTTTGTACAACGAGCCTATAAAGATTTAGTTAAACCCATCATAAACTATAAAAATTATAATACAAGATTAACAATAAGTTATTCATTTTTTTCTTTTTCCTTTGGTTTGGAAATTGACTAACAAATTCTTAAAAATACATACATTAGTGTGGTTCTTCAATTTCTAAAATTGTTAAAATCTCGGCTTTTTACGTTTTAAAAACAAAATCGAAAAATACTTTCAAGTTTCCAGGGTTTCTGTGATTTCTTATGATTTCTGTGATTTCTGTGATTTCTTATCTTGAGATAATTTAATTTTTGTTTTTGTTTTTACAAAAAAATAACTCGAATGAAGTACCAGAATTTGAAATTTTTAAATTGTGATCGAAATTGAATTTTCTATTTAAAAACCATAATTTTATAATAGAAAACCAATTTCTATGTCTTATAAATTTACTCAGTAGGGTTGGAACCGGTTAACTGTTTGTGGAGACAATGTAACAATTCAACCGAACCCATTGGTTAAAAATTATTGACAATATGAACATTTATATTTAAAGTTGTTTAAAGATCTTCATTTTTTTGTTTCTGAAAAATTGTGGTTAGTTTTCAATTTCATTTTCACGATCTTCAACAAGGTGTTCAAGTCCATGTATCTCAAAATTTCTTGTTCATTTTCCATTTAAAAAATGAAATTTTGATTTTTTGATCCAAATTGGAGAATATTTCCAAGATACTAACAATCATAATGTAAATGAGATTGGAACATATTGTCTTGAGAAAAATTGTTGAATTGAACACTTCGTCCTTAAACAAAAAAATCTAAATACTTTTCTCTACAAATAAAGTATTTTAAACAATTTTTTCTCTATTTGTTCTTAAATTCTAAATCTCATATTTGTATTGGTTTTAAAAGTTATCAATTAACAACAAAAATCATTATTCAATTGACCAATCTTTTGATTTTATCCTTTATTCTTTTCTACTATTTAACAAAATTATCAAAAAGAAAATAAAAAATATTTTGCACTTTTTCTAGTCACTTTGGTTTTTGGTTTGTGTCCATGGAATTCATTTTTCAATTCTACTGACTAAGGTAACATTGAAAGTTTCTAAACCAATTCTGTAATTAATTAACTTTTAATATAATAAACCTACAAACTACTAAAACGAATTTCAAGATCCTTCATTTTTTTTATTATTTTCTTCTGATTAAAAATCTTTTTCTTTAAAACAAATAGATTTATTATCTTTCCCATAACCTTTTCAGTCTTTAATGTCAACAAAAATTAAAAAAGAAGGAACAGTTACTGTTCGTACAAGACGTGTAATGAGCAATAGATTATTACGAAGAAAACAAATGATTATTGATATTCTTCACCCAGGTCTTGCCAATGTGTCTAAAGAAGAACTTAGACAAAGAGTTGGAAGAGTAATTACTTTTAGTTTATGACTATTTTTTGTTTTTAATTCGATCTTTTTTTTCTTAATATTTTTATTTTTGCTTTTTTTGATCTTTTTTTGATTTTTCTTTTTTTTTTTTTTTGCTTTTTCTTTTTTTTCTTTTCAAAAAAAATTGCAAACAAACTAAAAAAAAAATAACTTCTATTGAATCAAAAACAAATAAAAAAAAAACAAATTTTAATTCCTTTTACGTCTCGAAATAGATGTACCATCTTAAAGATCCAAAATGTGTTCAATTATTTGGTTTTAAAACAGTTTATGGTGGCGGAAGAAGCTCAGGCTTTTGTTTAATTTATGATGATGCTGAATCTATGATGAAATTTGAACCTAAATACCGTTTAATCAGACTTGGACTTTTAGTCAAACCAGAAACAAACAGAAGAGCTAAAAAGGATCGTAAAAACAAAGGTAAAAAATTCAGAGGTAAATTCAAATTTGTTGGTGGAAAGCCAAAAAAGAAAAAGAAAGATGATGATTAAATTTAAAACAACTTTCCTTATCGATTTAGATTACAATATCCTTTTCGTTGTTTTTTGAGTTTTATTTTTAGATTTTTTTTTAGATTTAATTTTAAACAACTTTTTATAAATTTATTATTCAAACTAAAGGGTATGTCATCGATTTTCTTTTTTTTTCTAAATGATCCTAAACATATTCTGGTTTATTTACGATAATAAAGAATCAAAAAAAAACTTTTATTTTTTTATAAAATTGTTGGATTTTCTTTTTTTTTTTTTTATTTGGAGACATTTGATCCTTATTTTTTTTTACTTCAGCACATTTTAAAAACTTTTTTATAATAGAAACAAGCTATTATTCAATTCAATATCAATTCTTTAACGTAATTTGTATTAATGAACTCGAAAACATAAAAAAATCTACCAGTATATTTTAAAGTAAATTATAAAAAAAAATTTTTATCATATCTTGAAATTGAAAAATGGCGTAAAAATTTGATTACTTGAAAACAGACTTGCGTTTAAAGCTATTTTCAGAAATGAAATATTTGTTTTTGAAAAGTTTGATACATTTTTCTCATTTTTTGAAAGTTATAAATTCGACATACAGTGATCAAAATAATTCGTGCAAAAAGACTATAATCATTGTTTCAAAATATTATCCGTGTTTTTTTTTCTTTTTGTTACAAGGCAAAATCCAATCTACTACCAAATAATATACCTAAGTTCAAATCAATTTTGAAAGTAAAAGTCTGGTTATTTTTGGTAAAATTTAAATTATTCATGCAAATAGTTGAAAATTTTCACTGAATAATAATTTAACAAGAAGATTTTTTACTAATAATGATTAATTCGTTTTTAAATACATTAAATTGTCTCAATTTACTTAATTTTTTGGTATTTTCCATTACCTTATGTTTTTCCACTAAATCAGTAGCAAAAAAAAAAAATGATTAAAAATAAAGAAAAAAAAAGTATCAGAAAAAAAAAAAAAAAATAAAATAAAAAACAAAAAAAAAAATTTTGAGAAGAAAAAAAAAAAGAAACAATTGATTAAGTAGAAAAAAAATTAAACAAAATAAGTTAAAATAATGCTGATCTCTAACTTTGAAAATATTTAAATGATAAAAATAGAGAATGAACTCTCAAAAAACTATCATTAACATTATAAAGTGGGTCAAAATTCTTGGAAAATAATTTATAACATAAATATTATAAAATATCAATTCCTTTTTTAAAATTGACCTTTGAAGAATAATGAAGAAATAAGTGGAATATTATATATATATTAGATTTTTATTGGGATATGGATAATGAAAATCTAATCAACCACTCTACCTTCGTCATTTAGAAATTAATAAACCAAAATTCTTAGTTCCGATAAAAAAAAAAAAAAAAACACCTTTTTATTACAAAATATGATCAAATGGAATTCAAATCAAAATAAATAGTATTGTTCAGAAATAATTTTCATATTTTTAATAACATTATAAAATCTATTTTCATTTTGTAAATATATATATTTCTTATCATAAAAAAATATACTAAAGTAATTTAAAATAAATGAAAATAAGAAAAATAGATAAATCTCAAAATATTATTTAAATTTTGGATAATCCTAATTTAATATTTTCTTATAAAACTATTTAATGCTTTAACACAACTAATAAGTTCATTACAAATCCCCATTTTAGACTGGAAAATATTTCAGTCCCATAATTTAAATTTTAAATGTACTGAAAATAAATTTGGATTAGAAAAAAAAATGATTTGTTCTTTGAATAAAACCCGTAATTTTTGCAGAAAAAAAAAACAGAAAGAAAGTAGAAAATTTCGATTTTTAGCTATATACCATTTCAAAAAACCAATTCAAAATTGTGATTGTAATTAATTATTATTACAACATATAGAAATTTTGGCAATGATTTCTAAATATGTTAAATATGATTTCAACTTTTTTTATTCTTTTAACTTGCTTGGTATAAAGATTTTGGTGCTTTAAATTCAAAGAAAATTTATAAAAATTATCAACGTTTAGAATATTCTTTACTTAAAATCGGTTTGAACATTGGGTAAGTAGAGATTTAAAAATGGTGGAAAAAAGGAAATTTTATAAAAAATAGTTTTTTGTTTTTTCATTTTTCAGATTAACCAAAAATTGTTTTGAAATATTTTCACCTAATTAGGAATAAGGTACTTTTTTAACCTCTCCATAGTAATTCATTTGTGATCAAAAAAAAGGCACACATTGTAATAATTTCAATTTAATTATTCCTATGAAAAAAAACACTATAAATTTTTCAAAATATAAATCTGGGTTAAGAAACAAATACTATCAATTTTGAGATTTTGATATAAAATCTTCATATTAATTGTTTCAAAAACTTAAAAGAGATCACACTTCACTTACAAATTACCCAATGTTTTAAAAAACTTTTTAAACCCTTAAAAATTAATTAGACTTGAAAAATTACTTTCTCGAAAAAATTTCCATTTTTTTCATTTTACAATCAAGATAAAAACTCAATTCATTTATTTTGAATTTTAGATCTGTCTCATAATCAAAAGAAACATTAAAGAGACATGGGAAATCAAAACAACGTTTCTCCTTTCATTTCAGAAAATGGTTTAATTTATGGCCTGCCTTCTGATACTCAAACAAGCTTTTGTGTTTGTGATGAACAAACCAAAATTATTGATGTCAGTAATGCATTTTGTATCTTATTTAAATGCGAGAAAGAAGACTATATCGGAAAGCTTCTTAGTGAACGTCCAAGTACCTAAAATTTTTTATTGTCATTTCATACATCCCAAAAATTCCTTTTTTTAAAAATCGTTTACTGATTTTGAACTTTTTTTTTCTTTTTAATAAATAAACACAAAAATAAAAAACAAACACAAACAACAAAAAACAAAACAAAAATTAAAAATGATAATCACATTTCATTTGTTCAAAAGAAAAAACAACAACAACTTGGGTTATCTTCAAAAATGGCAATTAAAAAAAATCCAAAAAATTCTTCAAAGGTAAAGCTATTTCAGCAATTCTTCACAAACAAATATTACACAAGAAAAGAAAAGAAAAAAAAAAAAACAAAAGATCTTTTGTTTTAAATCGAATTATTTTTCTCTCTGTTCTTCAAGAACTGTTTTTCAAAATAACAAAATCTCTTTTTAACCAAAAAAATACCTCTTTTTTGTGATTCTTTTAAATAATTATTATTGATCTCCTAGTTTCCAAGGTAATTATCAGACACAATGGGAATTCCAAAGATTCACAAACGAAAATTTCTTTGCAAAAGTTCAAATATGTTGTGGGCTATTAAACAAAGAAAAAGCATTTCGAGTTATAATACAAGAAATTGAAAATCCAATTTACCAGCCTTGTGTACAACAACCAAGACAATTACCAGATTTGATCTCGCCTTTTAGTTTGTTTTTTCACCATTTATTTTTTTTCATTGATTAAAATTTCTCTTCTTAATAATTTTTTTTTTGTTAATAATCATGAAACCTACCAATTAACGTTAACCATTCACAAGTATTAGTCGTAAATTTATAAAGACACAAATTTTACAATTGAGCTGTAATATTATCGAAAAAAGAGATCACTTCAACCAAAAAACTCAAAGGAACTAAAAGTAACCAAATAGTCTGACCAATACCATACTTTTCCAATTAATAAATAAAAAAAGAAGATCTTGTAAACAAATAAGTTTCAACTCTCTAAAGTGAAATTCAAAATATAAACAAGAATTTTCCAAAATCGAATCAAAATGAAAATTTTTAGAAATCAATTTACTTCCTTATTCAACTTTGAAATTAAATTAATTTTTATTTTTTTTTCATTTGAATATAACAGTTGCAATTCAAATTTATTCTTGAATTCATAAAAAAAGTTGTGTACGATTTTGTATGCATCTCACAATATACAATTTATCATTTTTAATTGTAAAGTCAGTTTTTTAAAAATATATTTTTAATAATGAGAAATACTTTTCAAATTATTATTTCTTTGTTTTCAAGAGATGGAGACAAATGATAAAATTATATTTTGTTTTTTAATATGAATTTTAATTATGGGTTATCAAAATTTTATTATTTAAATATATAACCATTTTTTAGTTTTAGAATCTTTAAAAAAAAAATGAAATTTAAAAAAAAAAACTGAGAATAACAATCAAATTAAAAGACATGCGAAACAATTATAAAAATTTCAAACAATCATAATAGTAAACTCAAACCATCAGATATTAGTAAGAAAAATTCAAAATAATTCCTTATAAAAAAAAAAACAAAGCCAATAGTGGCTAAAAATTTAATTTTAATATTGAGAATTTGACAAAATACGAAAAAAAAAAATAAGAATAATCAATTAAATACTACTTTTGCAATTCACGAAATTGTCTCAAAGGGCTTTGGTACAATCCCATTGAAATTATGAAGGGACATTTATGAAGATATTCTCCAATTTGGATCAAAAAAGCTTTTTTCGTCATTTTTGTATTATTAAAAATAAAAAAAATAAAAAAAATAAAAAAAGAAAATATCTTGATCTCCTACAAAAATAAGGAATCATAATGATAAATTTGACTATAAAAATGCAATTCAATTAAGGAAACTAAAATTCCCAAGAAAAACACCAAATTTACTAAATGAATTTTAAATTTTTTTTTTTGTACAAGTTCTGAATCAATTAATTCTTTGCTTTATTATTTAAGTGAAGAATTTTAAAATATTATTATTCCATAATTCGAGAATAAAATAGATATTTTTTTCTTTTGGAATTAAAAGATTTTAAATGAATTTAAAAGTACACACACTCTATATCTATAGTTAGTATTAATATATTGAATTGTCTCAGTTTTAAATACAAAGTTGTCACTATTGACAAAAAAATCTAAAAAAAAAAAAAAAATATCATTAATAAAAAGAAGAACTATCCAAAATTTACAAAAAAATTAAAAACAATTAAAAAAAAAAATAATAATAAAACCAAAAAAAAAAAAAATCACAATTAATCATTTCTTTCTTTATTAAAAACTAATACTCTACAAATTAGAATTCAAATTTAGAGTTCTCAAACTGATTTTTTACTTTTCTTTTTTATTAAACTAAAATTGAAAATCTTTCTCAATATTATAAAAAGAATCTAATAATTTTAATATGTCTAAAGAAAAAACTTAAATATTTCAATTTCAAATGAAAACAAAACTATTATCTTCTTAATATATATATATATATATATATATATATATATATATATATATTAATAGTTTGTCTTTATTAAAATACAAAGTTAATTTTCTTTATTAATAAAAAAATATTCTATACTTAATATATATATTAATAAATAATTTCTCTCTGTAAATTACGATTATTTTTTACAAAAAAAAAAAAAAAAAAAAAAAAGTTCAACAGCATAATCAACAAATTCAGGGGTATTTATGGAAAAGTTCTTTAAGAGGAAGTGAATCTGAAAAGGAAATTTTATATAATTTCTATTCTTTGTCTGAAAAATATAAAGATTCTATAAGGAATCTACAAAACCAATTAAAAATAGAAAAATATCGAAGTGAATTTTTCTCATATCAAACATTGGATGAAGACGATATCAATTATTTAAACAATAATGAACAACTTGTAAATCAGGAATATTCGTTTGATATTATGACTCTGGATCAAGAACGAAAACAAAAAAAAACTCGAATAATTGTTTCAATTGGACATATAATTCTTCAAATTGAGAATGAACATTTTTTAATTACAAACACATCAAATTTAATTATCAAAATTCATCCAAAATATAATTTTCTTCTTCAAATGATTTGGGAAGAAAAAAAATTTAAATTTGCATTTTTATCTGAAGAAAGTAGAAATCTATTTATAGAAAAATTAAAAACTGTATTTAAAAAATCAATTACATCGATTTCCCAAAATACTAATAAAAATATTGTAGACGAAAATGAAAAAGAGGAGGAAGGTGAAGAGGGAAAGGAAAGGGAAAAGGAAGAGGAAGAGGAAAATGGAAGAGAAAATGAGGTGGGGAATAATAATGACGATGAAGAGGAGGAAGGAGAGTTACCTGTAAATAAAAATGAAAATGAAAAAATTAATGAAAATGAAAAAAATAACGAAAATAAAAATAAAAAAGAGCAAAATAGTGGATCAGAAAATATTCAACAAAACGAAAATACTGATAGACATTTAAAGCCTGAAGATAGAAATTCATCTTTTACAATGACAACATTAAACTCTGAAGAAAAAAAAAAAATAGTATTTTTATCAAATAAAGATCTTTCAAAGGAAATTGAAAACAGTGATGGAGTTAAATCTGAAAATAATATTGTTAATAAACAAAAAAATGAGAACATGAAAAGAGCAAACAAAAATCAAAAAATAAATCCAAAAATTAAATATTCAAATGATTGGTCAGTTTATGTTTTGAAATCAAATGAAAATTCATTAGAAACCGGAAGTGTTCATTTAGGGAAAGGAGAATTTTTATTAAAGTCAAAAACATTTTCTGTCCAAGTTAATTATCAGCAGAATTTAATTGTTTCGAGAAACCCCATGAGGAAAAGAAATATCAAATTCCAATATGAAGAGCAAATATATGAAGCGACATTTAGCGAAGATATGTTTGCTGATGAATTTATGCAAATATATGAAAAAATGTTTCAAAAATTTGATCCAAATGCAATCGAGAGTAAAAATGAAAACAAAAAAAATAAACTTAAGCAGCATATCGAATTTTTAGATGATGAGCAAGAAAATGGACTTGAAGAAATGGGCGGTGGGTCAATGTTCATGTTGGATTTTTTAAAAATGGATCAAAACTGGGAGCTTTTCCAGCAATTTGAAGTGTTAGAAGAATTCCGAGCATCAATAGTAAATGAACAAGTCAAATCTAATAAAGTGGTGATTATCAAAGTTCTGCCGAATAAATTAATGTTTGGCGAATTGGAATTTTCAATCATTAACTTGAAAGTTAAAGAAAGCAATTCAAAAAAAACTTATGTGTATATTACATTTCCTCATCAAAAAAAGTCCATAACAATTATGTTTAAAGATTTGGAAGAAAAAAAAAAATTCATTTCAATCTATAAAGTTAATGCAAAAAAATTTATACAATTACAAAAAGAAAAGAAAAAACAAGAAAAAAATAAACGAAAAAAACTGAAAAAAAATAAATCACAAACCGTTTCAATAAAAGAAAAAACATTAATAAATAAATTTAAAAAAAATTTTCTAACAACAAAGGCAAAAGTTAATGAAAATAATCATCATAAATCAACAGAAATTTCTGAGACAAATTCTAAAAAAATAAATGAAGAAAATCAAAACGGAAACGGGAATGGGAAAGAAAGGGGAAAGGAAAAGGAAAAAGTAATTGAAAATGAAAATAATAATAATAATAATAATAATAATAATAATAATAATAATAATAATAATAATAATAATAATTTGGAAGTTATAAATAATAAGAATGAAATTATGAATAATAATAACAATTATAATAATGATATTAATTTTGATTCAACAAATATTGAAATTAAAGTTTTTACATCAAAATATGAATGGAAAGGGGGTATTTTTAAATTCCTTAAAAATGATCATATTGAATTAATTACACCAGAAAAAATTTATAAAAGTCAAGATGGTCTAAGTTTCCGATTAATTGACCATCCAACGAGAAAAAAAGTTTCAAAATTTAAAATAAATAATCAAAATGTTTTAATAAAATTTTCTTCAGAAAATAATAGAAATAAATTTTCAAAAATATTTGAAATCAATTATGAATCAAAAAAAACAATATTTATGACCTTAATATTCTGGAGCGCATATCAAGATAAAGAAATTAAAAGAAAAAACTGTACAATTAGCATCGAAGATGAAGTTTTAATATTTTCCATTGATAATAATAAACCATTAAAAGTGCCTATCCATCCCCAAACTAAGATTTTTTTGAATCCAAACAGACCTCAATTAGTTAAAATAGATTTCCCAAATAAAGATTTTTTTATTCTTAACTTTCAAAATAATCTTGAATTAAAAAGATTTGTTGAAATTATTCGATCAATTATCGACTTTTTATAAAAAATTAAAATTATTTTATTTTTATAAATGAGAAAAAAAAATTAAATTAAATGTTATTTGGATATTTTTATTTAAAAATTTACTTATTGAATTTTTTATATTAAAATTTTCATTTTCATTTTCTTTCCTTTGAATTATTTTATTATCTATATCTATCAATTTGTTTAATCTAATAATTTAAACGTTTTAATTATATCAGAAATCAATGAAGCTAAATAATAAATCTAATAAAATTTTCAAAATTTTTTTTAAATTATATTTATTTTTTGTTAAGTTGAAGTTAATTTGAAACCTTTTATCGTAATAAGCCACTAAAAATAATTATTGTATCGAAAAAGAAACTTGAATTAAGAGATTCTAACACCTGTAATAACAATTAAAAAATAATTCTACTTACATTTAGATACTTTTACATTTAGTTTTATTAACAAAAAAAAGGCTATATCCTCTTAATTATTTGATTGGTTTTGTAAATAGTTAAAATTTCTTTTTTCATTTTTATCTTTTTTAAAAAGTATTCATTATTTATTCAAAAACAAAGCCAATTATTTTGAAAAAATTGTTCAAAAATTTTGTAAAAAATTATTTATTTTGAAATAGTTTTTTATTATATTTATAAGGAAACAGAAGTAATTAAAGAAAATTTTATCAAATAAAAAAAAAAAAATAAGAAAATTATTCAAATATTGTAATAAAAAAACTACTAACATTTGTATAGTCAAATTTAAAACCAAAAAGAAACAAACAAAAGAAAATTACATGATTCCAATCACCAACATGTTCCAAAAAAAAAAAAATTGTTTAACGAAGATAAAAAATCATTTAACATTTAAAAAAATATATATATTATTTAGTAGATATAAATTTAATAAAGGGAGTAATTTAAATTTGTTGTAATTTTTTTTTTTTTTTTTTTTCATTTTATAAGTCTTTATGAATCTGAAGATCTATCTATTTAGTTTTGTTTCTTTAACTCTTTGGTTGAAATTCCCAACAGAAATAAAAAGATTAATTGGGATCTTTTACTTTCCCTATTACTCTATTTTAAAATAAAAAATTGAATGGTTAAAAAAATGATTATTTAAAGACATAATTTTGTAGTTATTATATAGAGCAGTGAAAAAAATACCGGACATGAAAAAAATCCCGGACAAGATTATTAATTGTGAATATTAGTAAAATTATTGTGTAATTTCATTTATTTACAATCAAATTCCTTTTTTTAAGAATCCAACTTTTTCAATTATAACTCTCCCACTTATTAGAATGATGATTGATGAAATCACACTTGTTCAAAACACCATTCAATCAATCAAAAAACAAGAAGAAAAATTATCATTTTCCAAACTCTAGTAAACCTCGATAAAACTCGATTTTTTTTCAAAAAAAGTTGATCATCATTAGGCTATCAAACAATTACTCGAGTATTCTAGAGACACCTTACTTTGATGGACTTTAGGTAGGTTTATTACTAATCTCATAAAAAAATTGGTTATTTATAATAAGGATTTCATTGAAATTATGCAAAAAATTTTACTAATACTCACTATTAAAAATCTTGTCCGGTATTTTTTTCATGTCCGGTATTTTTTTCCCTACTATACAACAATATTAGATTGGGATGTTTTGTTGATGAACATTTTGTTGAGAATTTGACAAGTTTTTGATTAGTCAACTTCTTGTAAAAATTGTAATTGTCAGATATTAATAAATATTAAAAAAAAAAAATTAAGGCACTATTAATATAAATGAAATTTATTACAAAAGGTTAAGTCGAATTAAAATGGAAAATAATTCGAATAAACATGAAATAAAGTAATCTATTGAGATAAACAAATCAATTTGGTAATTTTTTTAAACTTTTGGGTTTTAAAATCAGGTATAAATATATTTTAAATTAAGATATAAACAATTTTCAAGTCAAAGAGTTCCAGTTGTCTGGGTGATTTATATGTATTAAAGGGTTTGAATGGATATTACATAGAAAATATTTATTTTGCAAATTTGAAATTATTTTTTTACTTTTTTGTTATTTTTTTTTTTTCGATTATTTTATCGCATGTAATTCAAATGTATTTTTTATTTCTTACAAAATCGAAATTCACTTGATAAAAAATGTGTTATCCTAATGTTCTTGAAAGTGTGAAAATCGTCACAGAGAAATTAGATATGATAACTGTTTATATTTTATTTGATCTTCAAATAGAAAAACAAAATGAACCTTCTTGTTTTTCTCAATAGTAAAACGAATAATGTGTGTTTTTCATTTTTTAACAAAATCTATTGATTTAAGTGTGTTACTTCATACATAGTATCAAATATTCTAGGATTGTGAATTATTCTACTTATTTCCTATTTTTTCTTCAAAGCTCAATTTAAAAAAAAAGAATTGATATCTTAAAAAAAAATTGTACCATTTTGATAGAAAAAAGGTTTAGATATAGGACAGTTTAGTGAAAAAAAATAATATAAGATTTACTTTTGTTTTAATTATTTTTTCAAACAATATAAACAAGAAAAAAGTGAATTATAAGATATTTTAATAATCTGGCAGATTAAATTATTTGGTATATTTCAACAAGTCTGGTTATTAGGGATGTTATATAAATGAAAAAGATTACCTTTCTCACAAAAAAAAAAAAACTCTTATTCGCAAAAATATATCTATTAGGAAAAAATTAACCAATTGCAAATGTGTAAACATTTACACCAATTTGTCACATTCAGTTATAAAACTCTAAAGTAAACTCTTTTTCAATCAAAGAGGTCAAGTTTGATTGAAGACTTCGAACATTTCCTATGTGTTTAATTCATTATTCTTCTCAAAATAAATTTTCGATTTTTAGATCAATTTCATTTTTTCTCATTATTTAAATTTTTTTTTTTTTTGTTTTTTGATTTTTGATTTTATTTTTGTTTTGTTTTTTTCTTTTTAAAGTTAATATGAAAAAATATCCTTTGAAATTCCAAATTAATTGGCAAAAAAGTTATCCTTTGTTATTTCGTTTAAAAATAATACATATAATATCAAAACAAATGATTTCTTGCCAACATTTTTAATTTCCTAAAGAAATTGTAAATTTTGCACGAGACATTCCAATGAAAGGGTCCCAAAATATTTTTTGAAATTTTTTTTTTTTTGAAAATTATGGTTTGTTCGGGTTTTTCTTTCATGATTATCAACTCTAATCGGAAGTTTATTATTTCTCTTGTTTCTAAACAATCTTCGTTTGGTTGAGACTTAAAAAAAAAGTGAATTTTTCATTTTTGGCTGGGTCCCTTTGTGCGAAATGGAGTTTGTAAAAAAAAAAATAAACAGTTTAAATCATATTTTTTAATATTTATTTTCAAAAGCATTTCTTTGATAAACCAAAATTGAAGAAATATCGTTTTTTTTTTCTTTCATATTTTAAAAAAGCCAATCTTGAGTCAATTAATTTACAAAAATTAATAAGTTTGATTAATTTTTTCTTTTTACATTTGAGTAATTGAATTTATAATTATAAATTTCAAAAGTATCAAATCGTGTTCAATTGATAATCGAAAATATCTAATATCTTTCTATAAATAAATGGAAATATATGAAGACACGAAGACAGAATGGTCTAAACAAAGAGATATATAGATACATATCTTGGCCATATCATTATATTCCCCGAATATTTTGTAAAATTTCTAAAAAATTAAAAATTTTCAAAAAAAAAAAAAAAATTGCTTTTAATAATTTGCAACAAATTCAATTGAATTAGCAATCAACAAAGAGCCATCCGATTCCGAATTAAAAGAGCATGAACCTGAACAGGATCTACTCGAAATGGGGTTTATATTCAAAACCACCACTGTACCAAAATAGGGTTTTTTTTTTTTTATTGTAATTAATGGATAATCGTTATTCCATTTAGCAATAACCTTGCCGCCCTGTGTATTATTTGTTGGTATATGCCTCGTTGTTGATTCGCAGTCAAAGGTGGAAATTCCTTTCATTATGGGGTGTTGTGCTTGGATAACTTCACCCAAGCCTCGTTTAACATCATTTGCAAAATTGGCCTTTTTCAATGGGATCAACGCCTCATCAATAATCTTTCCTTTGATATCATAGGCCCCGTTACTTGTTAAATCTAAGGTTCTGAAGGCACATATCACTAGCCCGCCTCCTTGCTTCACAAAGTCAAACAAATGGTCTCCCAATTTTGTGGCGTCCTTAAACGGCGAGCAGCCTGATCTTAAAAAAATTGAATCGTATCTTTTCATTTCACGCACAGAGGGCGTTCTTTTGGAGGCGTCGATCACAGTTACATTATCTAGGCTGATACCTGCACTCGTTATTGAGCTTTTCATATTATTTTCTTGGTCGAGGTTTTTTCGAGTGATCACCATTAAAACACGAATGCCAGACTTTCTTTTCTTACCCCTCGTTGTTGGCACTCGGATCTTTTTTTTTGATGGATTTTTCCTAACTCAATCGATTGCCTTGCAATTATTCTTGAAGGAATCAATTTTGTTCCCAAAATTTCATGTAAGTCATCAAAATTCATTAAAGAAATGTCAATTTTCCCCAAAAGATCTTGTAATTCTTTTTTTAATAAAATAATCAATTTCTTTTTCTTTTTTTTTTTCCTTCTTCTTCTTCTTTTTTCATTGCCTATTTGGTTATTTTGCTTATTGTGAAGAATAATTTTCTTATCAAAAGATTCTGTCTCGTGTTTTTCTTTTTCTTTATCTTTTTCTTTTTCTTTTTCTTTTTCTTTTTCTTTTTCTTTATTATGTTCTTGAAGAACTTGTTCTTGTTCACTATTGGAAGTGGTTGAAATTAAAGTTGAAGTTGAGGAAGAAGTTGACAAAGTGGAAGAATAAGTGGAAGAATCATTATCAGACAATTCCAATTTGATTTTATTTTTGTTTTTCTTTTCTTGTTTTTCTTGTTTGAGCTCATCAACATTTTTGATTAATTTTGTTTTCTTAGTTTGGAGTTGTTTTTTTACTCGATCCTTTCCCCAATTAACTAGTGCACGGAACAAATCAATTTCATGAGCAACAAGCTGCCTGTTTGACAAAATTTGAGAGATTGTTTTTCTTCTGAGACCAACAAAGCAATTTGGTTGTTCGCCAAACACTTGTAATGAATTCTCTTCAAAGAATTCTGCTGCCCTATTTTTTAATTCAATTTCATTAAATTTCAAAGCCTTGTCGAACAATAATAAGCAATTGTGTGAAGACAAATTTTTTGACAAATATTCCCCACACAACTCCTTGAGCTCGGGCATTAAGAATTTGTCTGCTGCATATAAGACCTCAATAACAATGTCATCATTTAAAGTCACTTTCTTTGTATAAGAAAACTCTAACACAGCTTTAAATGCGAACGGATCAACATCAGGGATGTCAACTTTTGCCCTGTTTTTGTTTTGGACCTCGATCCAGTTGCCAGAAAAAAACATCGTTTTCCACATTTCTGAAGATACAGCCAGAAGTGTTTTATGGCCGTACATTTCACACCCTTCTTTTCCGACACAAAATTTGACATCTGCAATTTCAGGGTTGTTAATAAGTGGTTTAAGAGCTTCCTCAATTGGCTTGATTTTCATTTTTTTATTTAAAAATAATTGATTGTAAGTTTTTTTTTGTTTTTTTGGAAAAATTAGAAAAAATGAGAGTTTACTTTTCATTATTTTTTTTATTCTCTTAAGGGATGGATCTCATTATTGGTTTTTGGATAATTAAAAGTATATTGTAATTGGGTGTAAATGCTATTAATGAAACATTGTTCACATGACTCAATAAAATCTATGTTATTGTATCAATAAATTATTTCATTTTTTACAGAAGATCGCTCAAAAAATATTTATTTTGGAATTTTTTTTTTTAATTTACATTTCCAAATCTTAGAAGAGAAAATCAAACTAGTATTTATTCCAGTGTCTAATAATTTAATAATCCATATTTAGAGCTTCCATAAGTATATATTTTTTTAATTTTTTTATTTTTAAAGATTAACTGAATAATCATCAACATAAAAACCCAAAGAAATGATTAGTTTTGTTTCTTTTTTATCAAGATAATTGTAACACCAACATATTTTCAATATGTGGCCAAATTATTTATCAAAAGAATCTATAATTAATTATATAATTTTTTATAAAATTGAATTTTTTATATACTAATCTATATTTTGCAACAAATGTAAGAAAGATATTTTTTTTTGAAAAACAGGCGAAAAAAAAATAATAAAAAATAACCTTTTTTCTAATTTGAATATTTATATTGGTATTTCTAGAAAAAAAAAATCTTTATTTGTGAGGTAATACTCTATTGGTTATGAATATTATTGGTTTTTTCTCTTTTTTTTTTTTTGTTTTTTTTTGAGGAATAAATGGTTGAGTTTTTTGTTAAAGTCTCAAAATAATAAAAAATCTATGGGATCCATCGATAAAAGAAATTTAAATTTTCTCTAGATCTTAATTAGCCAGTTATTTTTTTTTATTCAAAACAAATTTATTCAAAAGATGCTTATATTGTTTTGTGTTATTAGTTTCCAGAGTTTAAAGAAGGTGAAAAAAATAAATGTTTAAAAATTTTGAAATTTTGAAAAAATTCAGTTTTTAGTAGAGAGTAATTACTTTTAATACTTTTATGACAATTTAAAATTTTGTTTAGCTGTAGTGATCGAAAAAAAAAAATGAATAAAATAACTCAAAAGAATTTTTTCGAATTCTTTTTTTTTTTAATTAATTTTAATTCATTGAAGATCCTAACAGTAACAAATAATAATCCACACAATTTCGTTTATTTTTCGACAACAATAATAATATTTTATTTTCTGGGTGCTATAAATATCACCCTATCAAGAAAACAATATTAATTATATTCTCAAATTTGCACAAATAAAGAAATATCTTTTTCAACTTATGAGTCTGAAAATTGTTAATTAAATCTTTAAATTTGTGTCAAAATGCAGATTTTTTTACTAATACAAAGATTTTTTTTTTAATTGATGAGATAAATAAATATTATTATTTGACTGGTCGAATTTTTAGATACATTTAAACCATGTAACATAAATTTTATTACACATAATAACAACCTACTTTAATATTTATCTTCCCATTGGTAGACACTAATCCATACAGGTACATTTTTTTTTCGAATTATGGTTTTTGTTGCTATAAAGCTGAAGTTTCGTGGGGGGGGGGTATCTTTTTTTGGAGGAAAAAATGAAAAATAAAGCCAGTATATTTCATTTTTTTTTTTTTTAAATTGTCCAGATCTTTTTATTGTTGGATCTTTAAAAAAAAAATCAAAAAAAAAAAACGATTTTAGATTTTTAATGATTTTTTTTTTTTTTTCAACCTTATAAAAACAGATTATAATAGGATACATTTAAACGAGAAAAAAAACATGTAGTATCTTTGATAAGAATTTTTACAAAAAAATTTTTACCATGTCTTCAAATTGAAAAATGGTGTAAAAATCTGATTACTACAGAACCAACATTTCTTTTCAATAAAATTTCCAAAATCAATTGTTTTTCAAAAAAAGTTGATCAACATATGGCTATCAAACAATTACTCCAGTATTCTCGAGACACCTTACTTTGATGAACTTTATGTAGGTTTATTACTAATCTCATAAAAAAATTGGTTATTTATAATAAGGATTTCATTGAAATTAGACAAAAATTTTACTAATACTAACAATTAAAAATCTTGTCTGGATTTTTTTCATGCCCGGTATTTTTTTCCCTACTATACTTTACTTTGTTTGAAAATATTAAAAAAATTGGGAAATGATAATAAAAATATTGAGAATTATAATTGATGGGTTGTTAATAACTTAAACAATCAATATTAGATTATTATTTGTCCATTAAAAATTCAAAATCCAACATTATTTCTTAATTATTTATATATAAATTATTTTTATTTTTTAAGAAGAAAGAAATTCTAGTATAGCTGAAGGAATTGTTCTAAAAAATACTTTAAAGTCAAGTTACCAATTATTCTAATTACTTTAATAAAAATTTCTTAATTGTCCAAAAATTACAATAATTATTTAATAACTTGAAAAAAAAAATATTTGTTTCTTCAAAGAACAGTTCAACTAAAATTTTGACTTATTTTTTTTAAACAAAAAATCAGAAAAAAACATCCCAACCATTATACTATTTGTCTCAAAATAAATTGAATAAAATTTTCATTCAGCGTTCCCAAAAAAGATTATTAAAATCATAGTAACATTTCAAATTTTTAATCCGTAAAAAAATCTGCATAAATTATTCATTTTTACCTTTAGAAATGGGGTCTCTGGAGATTTATTTTAATTTTTGAATTTTTTTTTTGGAAAGATGAATGAAATTTTTGATCTTTTTATTTTACAATTAACAGTCTAAAAAAATACAAAATACTTTTTTGAAACCTGGAAAATTTAACGTATAAGCTCAAGAAATACTGTTTAATTCGGTTATTTTTAATGGACAAATAATAATCTAATATTGATTGTTTAAGTTATTAACAACCCATCAATTATAATTCTCAATATTTTTATTATCATTTCCCAATTTTTTTAATATTGTCAAACAAAGTAAAGTATAGTAGGGAAAAAAATACCGGGCATGAAAAAAATCCCGGACAAGATTTTTAATTGTTAGTATTAGTAAAATTTTTGCATAATTTCAATGAAATCCTTATTATAAATAACCAATTTTTTTATGAGATTAGTAATAAACCTACATAAAGTTCATCAAAGTAAGGTGTCTCTAGAATACTCGAGTAATTGTTTGATAGCCATATGTTGATCAACTTTTTTTGAAAAACAATCGAGTTTTATTGAGGTTTACAAGAGTTTGGAAAATGATAATTTTTCTTCTTGTTTTTTGATTGATTGAATGGTGTTTTGAACAAGTTTGATTTCATCAATCATCATTCTAATAAGTGGGGGGGTTATAATTGAAAAATTTCGATTCTTAAAAAAAGGAATTTGATTGTAAATAAATGAAATTACATAATAATTTTACTAATATTCACAATTAAAAATCTTGTAAGGGATTTTTTTCATGTACGTTATTTTTTTGACTGCTCTATTTCAAATTATTAATTTTGATAGTAAAAAAAATACTAAATATTATCAAATACCTTTATTTAAAAATAACAGTTCATTATTTATACTCTGAATATTTGATATTGGAATATTAAATCCTCTTTTAAATTCCAAGAAATTTAATAAATATTTTTGAATATAATTTTCTTTTTTTAGTAAGATTAAATAATTTACTTTATTTTTCTTGTATTTTTTAAAATAAGATTATAATTTCAATGATATTTGTTGATACAAACTATCAGACAAATCCAATAATGAGATTTCATCAAAAAATAAAAATGGTTTATAAATTTTTCTTTTGTTTTTTCTTTGTTAAAAATTCCAATTAAAAAGGATACAAAATAATTTTACTGAACATTTAAATATGAAAAATGAATTCTTTTGAAAAATGATCAACTCATTTCTCTAATGTTGATAAATAAAGGAGGGTGCTTCTTGGGTTTAACTGTATCCTTTTGGAAAAAATTACGTTATTACCTTTGTAAAAAAAAATAAATAAGGATCATATTAGCCCCTTCAGTAATAGAAATTAGAAAAATACAAAAATAACCAAAACTACTTTTGGATTTCAGGTCGTTGAAAGATCCTATTCTTTGGGTGACGTTTGTAAGAATGATTAAAGTCATTACTATTTTATTTTGGAACAACGAGTAATTTTTGTTTTTGCAAATTACCTTGTTTCTTGAACTTTTTTCTTTACTTTTTAACAGCTTTTAGTATGAACTTTGCAGAATTAGTTCGTCTTGAAAGTAGAAAAACGAAACAATTCCGAAAAAAAGATTATAAATTAATAGGATCCCTTTTTACTTAAAAAAATGACTTTCGAAACATGTCCTATTATATAAGTTCAATTACCTTCGATCAACATTTCTTTTCAAATGAACAACTCATATATTTTTATTAAGAGTAAACCAAAGACTCTTAGTCCACCAATTAATGAAATTTGTAACTATTTTTGTAATAGTTTTTTTCTTTTTTGAATTGTTTATTTTTTGGAAATAAAAAAGCAAGGTTTTTCGTTTTGTTGGAATTGTCAAAAAAATATTCCCCTAATTGAAGAAATTTTTTTATCAAATAATTTTGTTAACAATACTTCAGTTGCTAAATTCAACCTCAAAATTAAAAAAGATTAGTTGAAACAAATTATTTTGCAATTAAGGGTAAAAAAAGTTTCAAAAATCCAATACATGTATGCTTAAGGATTCACTTGTTTCCTTTCCATTTGTCAGAAAAAGAAATAAAATTAATATTAGTTGGATGTTAATGCTCTTTTAAAGAACCTCTTGAGCCGACACTTGCGAAAACTATAAACAAAAAGTTGAGTTTACCGGTATTGTCTTTGTCTTCTTTTTTTTAATTTCAAATTCATTTTTTAAAGTTTTTTTTTTTACCTTTATTTTCTAAAATTTATAAAAATGGGTTCCATTTGTTCTGGGGGTTCCTCAGAGGACAAAACAGCAAATAAGCAAAACAAAAAGATCGATAACATGCTGAAAAAATTAAAAAATAACATCGATGAAGAAATTAAGATTCTCTTGTTGGGTTTGTTTTTATTATTTTAGCCTTTTTTAACTCAATTCACGAATGGACTGAGATGATTTTTTTTTTTTTTTTTTTTTAATTAATTTACTTTTTTTTCAACCTCAAACCCACCAATCGATCTTCATCTTTTTTTTTTTTTAAAAAAAATTGAAAATTAGGCGCTGGAGAATCTGGAAAGTCAACACTTTTTAAACAAATGAAACTGCTTCAAGACGGTAATTTTGATGAAGATGATTTTCAAACTTTTACAAATATCATCAGACAGAATGTGATCTCTCAAATGAGAGTTTTAATTTTAGCTTCAGATCAGTTGGGTGTACCAATCCAAAATACTGTACGATCATAAATTCAATTTTCTCTTATTCAGCAATCTATTTTTTGTTTTTTTTTTATTTCAATCTCCATATCCTCATATTTTCTTTCCCTTTTTTTTAAATAAATCCACACCTTTAACAAAAATTGTAGAAAGATGCAAATGTGATCAGAGAAGCAAAAAACCACAACGAAGTTTGGGATGAAAAATTTTCACAAACACTAAATACACTTTGGTCTGATCAAGGAATCCAAAAAACTTATGATCAAAGAGACACACAATTTCATTTGAATGACTCTTCGGCCTAGTATTTATTTTAATTTTTTTTTTCTTAATTATTGTTTTCAACGTTCAAAAAAACTCTTGTTTTGGCTTTAAAAATTAAATCCAATTTTATGCTTTATTTTCAAAATTGAACAATCAAAAAGCAAACCACAAACCTGATTTTAAATTTATTTAACCTTTGTTATTTTACCAAAGATCAGTCATTTTACGATTTTATCTAATTTGCAAATAAAAAAATTTCACAAATATCTGTACTCTGAAAAAAAAACTATAACTTTATTCATTTTAAATTTAAAATAAATTACTCTCCTCGTGGATCCTTTTTGTTATTCTTTTGATTAGTTTAAAAGGTAATTAACACGAAAAATCTATAGATCCTTCTGTCTTATGCTTCTAGCTACCATTACTCTTTTATTAAAAAAACTTAAAAAATTAATGCTTTTTTTTTTTTTTTTGATTTTCAAAAAAAGCTTGGTTGATGGTGTCAAGACAAAGATTTTGAAATAAAGAGAGAACTAAAAAGTATTCAAAAGTTGCAAACCAAAACTGCATCAAATAATCAACCATAACGTTTAGGCGACACTTTTTCAAATTTTTTATTAACACTTTTTACAAAAGAACTGTAATCTGAAATTTCATAAGATCTATGAAAACTTTAAATTGAATTACTTTGAAAACAAATCAAATGGACACTCTTATAAGGGAAGTGAAAAAAATTGACAAATTATATAAAAATTTGTTATACATGTAATTAAAATTTCACCCAATTGAAGTTTGTTGGCTGTTTTAAAGATCCTTTTGAAAACTATTTGGTCACAATTTTTTAAAAATGAATCTAATTAGTTTCATTTTTGAAATTTAATTTCCAATTAAACAGTTGTCAAGAATAATGATTAAACCAAGAAAAAAAAATCATAAGACAAAAATATTTAAATATAAAATCACAATTTTACTTACAATCAAGTTTAAATTTCATTAAACTTGGAAAAGGAATAACTGAAAAAAAAAAAAAAATGAGCCTGTATCTGTATTTTTTTTTAAAAAGTATTCGATTTATAATGTGTTCACTTTCTATAGTATGATTTTTAAATCCTTAAAATTGAGTTGATTTATTGTAATTTTATATATTTTTAAAACACCACAAAATCTTGCTTTTTGAAAAAATATTAAAAATCACAGAAATTCAAAAATACTGGATTATTTTTTTTTTTAGTCAATCAAATTTAATCAAAATTGGAAAAGTAAATATATTTGGAAAAAACGGTATTAATGAAACAATAAATGTTTGAAAATTTTTCAAAAAACTTGTTTTTTTTTTAAATTTTTTTTTTTCAGAACCAAAATTTTCTTCAGAAACAAAAATAGAAACCAAAAAAAAAATATTTTTTACAAAAATTTAAATTAAAGAAGTAGATAAATTTTTACATTTTGAAAATTTTGAATTGCGATAACCTTACCGAAAAAAGATTTTTTGAGTACAACAAGATATTGAAACTTTGTAATCCAAATATCATCATTACTCTATTTGTGAATAAGAAAGCTAACCCCAAAGTAAAACCGAGTTGAATTTTTAACTTTTTCAATTTTTTTGATTCAAGTTTTGGTTTTATTAAATTGTGATTGTGAATGGGGATTGTGTCTACAGCGAATACTTGGAATTAATCAAAGAGTAAACCAAAAAAATAGACATGAGAAGGTGTGTATTTCAAACAAATCTTTTCTTTTTTAGAACCAAACATGATAGATCAATTTTATAAATAAACTTCTTCGAATTCAAGAATGAAAAAGTATAAAATTCAAAGTATATTTTTGAAGATTGGTTTTCTTTATCTTCTTAGTTTAGAATGAGGAAAAACAAGTCATTTCCTTGGATTTCTCACCCTGTTCCTATTTATTATTATTTATTGAAAACATTTCATTTACAAATTTGGTTTTCAAAATTCTTTTATCAATATTGTTATCAAACTAAGTAAAACAAAAATACTATTTCAAAGATTAAATTAAAGGAGTTGAATTATTGAAATTAAAAAACTACTACAAAAAGTTCAACTCAAAGCAAAAGAAAATATGGTTAAAAATTGAAAGCAAAAATACCTAATTATTTTGAGTTAATACAATTTGATCTTAAAATCAATTATTTATCAAATCAAACAGATTCATCCAATAAATCTTTATTTCTGCAATAATAATTTTAAAAAAATATCCTATTTTTCTGAATCTAATCAAAATTTGATGAATTAAATGAAAATAGAATTCTTAAATTCATTTTGCGAAATTCTTTACAAATAAAAAGTAATTTGTTTCTCAAAAATTCTCCAAATAAAAGTTTTTCTAATGAAGAATTAAAAATAAAACTGAGAAGAAGAACGTAATTCTATCAAATATTGTCGATAAGATCAAGAAATAAATGTTTTTTTTTTTTTTTATTTTTTCTTGATCAATTTTTTGATTATTTTGTTTTCCATTTTTTTTTTTAATTAGTATGTAAATTTATTATTCTAGGATATATTCCATTTCCCATTTTATTTAATTTATTTTGTTAAAGAAATGATTTGAATGATTCAATTTCTAATGTACTGATTAACTCAAAATCGTTAAAATGTACCTTCCCCATTAAACCTTTTACTATATTTTTAATTATAGAATATTCTTGTGTTATATTTGACAATAAATTTATGATTTAAAAAAATCAAGATCACAAGTGTGCCTCTCAAATCCTCAACCCACCTTACTAACAACATTCAGAAAAACAATTGAATGTTCAAAAAAAAATATTTTGAAATTTTGTTTTTCAGAGAAACTTGATTTTTGTCAATGCTTTATTAATTATTTTCTTGAAATAAAAATCAATTTTAATTCTAAAATTATTTTCAAAACCAATTAATTCAACAATATTGTCTATTCTATTCATTTCTTTAATTCTATTTATCTTTTACAATAGTTTTTTTAACAATATTGATAGAATTGGAAAAACGGATTATAGACCAACAAAAGAGGATATCCTTAATGCAAGAGTTCGAACTACAGGTATTGACGAAACAGAATTTGCACTTGGTGATTTTAAATTTACTATGGTTGATGTTGGTGGTCAACGTAATGAAAGAAGGAAATGGATTCATTGCTTTGAAGATGTGACATCAATAATCTTTGTGTCATCGCTTTGTGGATATAATCAAACACTTAGAGAAGATTCTTCAGTTAACAGAATGACAGAATCCTTGAACTTATTTAAGGAAATATGCTCTTCGCCCTGGTTTGCTAGTTCTTCAATCATTCTATTTCTTAATAAAACAGATCTGTTTAAAGAAAAAATTAAAACTGTTGGAATTAATGCTTGCTTTTCAGATTTTACAGGTAATTATTTATTTATTTTATTTTTTTTTTTTTAAAAGTCTGCATTGTAATTGTCATTTTTATTTTTATGAACTTAAATATTCTAATTTTTTTTATTCTTTTCATTGTTTTGAGAACATTTATTTATTTTAATTCTGTTAAAAATAAATTAATGCTTAGATCATCAAGATTCAATTAAAAAAAAATAAGTGAATTATTAAACATAAATTTCATATATGTCCTAAAAATGAAAAAGCACTATTTTTTTCTAATAAAGATTTTTTTAATTTCTTTATTTAAACTTATTCCAAATGATCGTTTAACAAAAAAAAAAATGGAGTTTAAACACTCTAGGGTACTTTAAGATAAAAAGATAAAAAAAAAAAACTTTTGATTGTTTGGAATTTTTATTTTTTTGTATTTTGAATACAAAATTTACAATTAATGAATATATTGTAACATAAATGGAAAGACTTTTTTAAATGAGTTTTTCTTTTTTAAAAGTTTTTTTTTTTTTTATTATTTTTTGAGGTGATTATGAATTGAAATTTTAAAATAAATTGTTTGATTACGAATTTAGTGACTTTTTAAAAAAAAAAAATTTCACAATTTTTTCGAAATTTAAAAATAAGAATTGTGTTTAAATGATGTAGAAATTAAAATACACATCAAAAATTTAAAAGTTTTTTTTTCTTTCATTAATTTTGACAAATACTCTTTTTGCAAAAAAATTAAATCGCAACTTTTAATTAAAGCTCATTTGTATGAAAGATAACACCCTTTAAACACCTTTTTTCTTATTTTTTTTTAACTTTAAATTGATTTATGTTATTTTTTAAATTTCTTTTTTTAAAAAAAATTTTTGTTTCAGTTGTTTTCTTTAAACAGATACACAAAAGTAACTCAACTTAAACAAAAATTGATACTATTGTTGTTTTTCTTTTCCAAAGTAAAGATCTAAGACCCAATATTTTTCACAAGAAAACAGGAGACGGGTTTAATAAAGTTGGAAATAAATTTGTAATCAGGTATGTAGAACATTATTTTAAAAACAAAAATGAAAAAAAAATGAAAAAAATCTGGGAAACTTTGAAAGGTTAATTTTCGAATAAAAAAGTTAGTTAAAGATGATTATTTACATAATAAAAAAAAAAACTCCAAAATTGATAACAAACAAAATTTCATTGCAACTAATTCTCCATTTAGAAAGAAACTTAACCTTCATTACCTTTCCACTAAAACAATTCAGATCTAATCCTCATGGTGATCAAAAAGACAAATAATAAAATGGTTTTTTACTTTGAAGATTGATCGTTGGTCACAAATTGAAAAAGAGTTGTGTTCCATGATTAAAAATTGTTTTTTAGTCAAAGAGGTGTTCTGAGACGATATCTTTTTTTTCGTGATGTCAGATTGAATGAGATTTTTAACTTTTTCTTACAAATTAAATTTTTAGTAAAACATTTTTTTTTACAACACACTTGTTTGTTTTTTAATTTGATTTTATTTTCTTTTATTTAATTTTTTGACAAGTATTAAAGAAAAAAATAACTGTTTTGCATGATAAGATAAAATTGATTTTTGACGTGTACTGTTAAACCAAAAAATGTAGTTTGGAAATAAAATGATTTAGGCAAATTTTGATGTAATCTCAAAAACAAATTAAGTTTATTTTGAGATGAATAAGTGAATTTAACCTTTTGTTCTCTTTATTAAGAAAGTCTCTATTTGATAAATGGTTCAAAATTGAAGTAAATTCTTCCCTTATTACAATTTTTTTGTACAAATTTTGAAAATTAAATAGTTTGATTTATTTGGAATTTTGATTTTCAAAGAAAAGCACCATTACAGCTAAAACGAATTCAGAAAAAAACCCACAGTTAAATCTAATAAAGCTATTTGGATTTTAATTTTGCTAAGGATCAATTTAAAATCTGTTACTTTTCGATTTTAGGAACTGTATATTTTTCAAGAGTAAAGTTTAAATTGAACCCCAACTACAAATTCTTTGAATAGATTCTCTCTTGGGGTTACTATATAAAACCAAAGATAATAAATCGTCAGTTTAATTTTACAAAAGGGATTTAGTGAAAAAAAGATGAGAAAACTCAAAGCAGAATTTTCTGGTTTTCAAAATAAAATGAATGTGAAAGTTCTAGAATCCTTTTTTGATCTTTTCGCAAATTATCTGACTGATTCTTCAAAATTAAAAGGGATTTATATTAGAAATTTAAATTTGTTTTTCAGAGAAAATTCAATAACAATCCCTTCAAAAATTAACCTGAATCCATCAACACTGAATTTGAAAAAACATGAAGATTCTACAAAACTTCATCTTTAAAAAGTTTTCAGAAGTCAAAATTGAAAAAATACTTTTTAAAAACAAAAATTTTTTTGTTTAGCTTTTAACAAGTTGATTTACATTGGTAAACAAAATTTTAAGAAAAAAACAATAAAAAAGATCTTGAAGATCAGAATTCTAAAAGTTAAAAAGAAGAAAGAATATTTTTTATGACTTTTTGAAAAAGCAAATTACAGAAATCACAGAAATCACAGAAATCACAGAAACCTTTGTCTCAAATTTTGATAACTTTTTGATTTTTATTTCCCACGGCCCAAATTAATCATTTTGTTATTTGACTAATTATAAATTCGCGAATTTACAATTGGTACCAACAACAAAATGATAAACTTTGAAATTATCATAAACTAGAACATTTTAGGTTTGGAATTAAAAATAAATTAAATTTACAAATAAGAGTTTTAATAGAATTCAAATATCGCATAAACATTCTTCATGAAAAAGTATTTTTGAACCAAAAATACTTGTTTATTGTTAAAAAGAAAATTAATTCCAATCTGTTTTTTTTTGGGAAGATTAAAAAGAATTGATTTTAATTCAGAGAGAAAAGTCTTTGATCTTTGAAAAAAAACTGATAAAAGAAAAAAAAATAGCAAGCCTTTAAAACTTTCAATATATATTTATTTTTTTTCCAAATAATGAACAAAAAGAATCCAAAAAGTTTTGAGGTGTATCAATCATACGAATTATTATTTATTCAATAAATTACAATTTTAATCTCATTAATAATATTTATATCTTTCTTTCTATCTACATTTCTTTCTTTATTTATTCATCTATAATTTTATTTAATTAGGTGGATCAGATTTTGAACAATCCGTTGATTATATAAAAAACAAATTTCTTGAAGTAAGTAAATCTGAAGAAACTGATCAAAACGAAAAAAATATTTATCCTTTTGAAACATGTGCAATTAATACTAAAAATATTGAATATATTTTCAAATCCGTATCTGATACTATATTACAAGGTGTTATAGCTAAATCTGGAATTATCATTTAAATAATTGAAACATAAATTTTTTTTTTCAATTATTATTTCATATACAATTTAATTTTTATTCTTTCAAAATAAATAATATATATATCCTATTAGAAGTTTTGTGTATCATTTTTTTTTTTTAACATTTCTTACTTTTGTGAATTAGATCAGAATTAAATTAGAAACCAAACTTTATTTCAACCAAATGGTTACAAGATTTTTTTTCAAATATCAATTATTTTTTATAATTGACCTTTAAAGAACAAATAAGAATTAAGAATATAATACATCAAAGCATAGTTGGTACCCTTTTGAAATAAAACTAAAAAAAATTAATATATTTTCTTAAAAAATGAAAAATTCAAATTCTTATTTCCCTATTGAGAAAAACAACAATGTTCATTTTGAACTTCAATAGAAGATCAAATAAAACCCCATTAGAAATAAATATCATTTCTTTGCATAATCATTTTTACTGTTTCAGTAACATTAGAATAACATGCTTTTACCAAGTTATTATATGATCTTATAATAAATAAAAAAAAATTTGCAAATGAATTAGAATTAAAAAAAAAGTAGAAAAAAGTAAAAATGTGAAAAAAAAAATTTCAATTTTGAAATTTCCAAAATAAATATTTCTTTGAATATCAATTCAAACTATTAAGAAACAAGTAATTCCCTTCCAGAACTTTGTTCACCTTTTGAATGAAAATTTAATTACATTAAAAACTTTGAAAAAAAAATCTAATCCCAAAAAATCAAGTATATCTTTTGATTTTTTAATAGCATTTTCTAAACCTCAATTCAAAATTTTTAAAACACCAACATTCGATTTGTGAAAAAAAAAAAACCATTTAATCAATTCTCGAAGAAATATCAAATTAGAACCATTCGCTAATTGAAATGTCAATACTTGTTTTATAAATTACAATACTCAAAAAAAACAAAAAATAAATAATTATCAATACAAATAAATCGAGGTTGTCTCAAAAATTTTGGAGAAAGCAAAACAAAAAAATACATTAGTAAATTTGTTGAAAATTCTATTACGAATATTGATCCATCAAATGATTAGATACTACCAACTAATTTTAAGTGAGTTCTTCTATTTGGAACGACTCAACTTTAACATAAAATCAACTGAAAAAAAAATTTTAATCGAACAAAACAAGTTACCTAATTCAAAAATGAAAGGAAAGCAAAAAAATAAAAGATGAAAAAATGATTTTCATATTTTACAAAAATCAAAATTATTTCTAATTTGAATGCAATTGTATTATTGTGATTGTTTGGAACATTTTAGCTGTGTGGAAAATTTTGAATTTTAGTTTATTTTGGTTGATACACTTGTTCAAAACAAGAGTATTTATCATAAAATCTTGATAAGTGTCAAAATATCATATTAAAAAATTAAATAGCAATATAACACACAATGGGTTTAGGGCTAATTTAACAATTTTTTTTCTTATTTATTTGGTAATAGAAATTGCGTTAAATCCCTAATAATTCGTTTTCAATTTGCAATTCTTTTAAAGAAATTTCTTGTCAAAAAAAAAAAAAAATAAAAAGAAAAATAATTTTCTAATATTTTGATCATTTGTTCCTTTATTTGTCAAATTAATATTTTTTTTCCTAAAATTAAATAAAAATAAAAAAATAATAAAAAAAAGTAAGAATAAAAACTAAAAATTTGGAAGAATTAAAACATTCAAAAAAAAAAAATCAAATCTTATTCAAAAATAATTTTATAAATATCTTCGTATTTTTGAACAAAATGAGGAGTTATTCCATTGGTGATATAATCTTCCAATTCAAACCAATCGCGTTGATTTTCTTTGGGGAAAATTAATTGTTTAATACCTGATCTTCTGGCAGCTAAAACCTTTTCTTTAATTCCGCCAACTGGTAAAACTTTTCCGCTTAAGGTGATTTCACCTGTCATTGCAAAGTCCTCCTTAACTGGTTTTTGCAAGGCGAGAGATATTAAACTAGATACCATTGTCACGCCTGCGCTTGGTCCATCCTTGGGGATTGCGCCTTCTGGGCAATGGGTGTGTATACAGCTTTGCTCTAAAAAGTTATTATTTGGCTGTATTTGCCTTAAAAATTTTTTAGAAAAAGTGTAAGCAATTTGTGAACTTTCTTTCATCACTTCTCCTAATTGACCCGTAATTTGGTGTGATCCTCTTTTTTTAATTTTTCTTTTCTTTTTCTTTTTATTTTTTTGGTTGCTTTCATTAATTTCGTCAAATTCATCAAATTCGGTTTTAATGGATTCGATATAAGATAAAGCACCACCAAAATTGGACCATGCGAGACCAGCTACTACACCCACTCCTGTTTTTTTAAAAATACGATCACCTAAAAAGATTGCTTTACCTAAATATTCTTGTAAATCTTTTTCGTCAACAATTATTTTTTTATTTTTTAGCAGTTGTGTTTGTTTTTGTTGTTGTTGTTTTTCTTCTTGCTGTTTTACATCTTTTGCTTCTTCTTGTTGTTTTTGTGATGTTGTATTAACGTCCATATTATCAGAAGAATTAGATTTTGAAATGGCAATTTGATAAGCAACTTTTCTATGAATTTTTTCAAGATTTTTTTCCAAATTTCTTACTCCTGCCTCTCGGCAATAATCACGTATTAGGGATCTAATAGCGCTTTCTGTAATTTCGACTTCATTTTCTTTGATCCCAGTTTCCTTTCGTACTTTGGGTATTAAATATTTTTTCGCGATTTGCAATTTTTCCTCTTCAACATAACCAGAAATTCTTATAACCTCCATTCTATCAAGCAGCGGGCTAGGTATTGTGCTTGTTACGTTAGCAGTCATTACAAATAACACCTTCGACAGGTCATAGGAAACATCCAAATAATGGTCCAAAAATTCAGAATTTTGCTCTGGATCTAATGCCTCTAAGAGGGCAGAGGAAGGGTCGCCTTTGTGCGAGACACCCAATTTGTCGATTTCGTCAAGAACGAAGACGGGATTTGAAGTTTTTAAGTTTTTCATTCCCTGGATAAATAGGCCAGGTAATGCGCCAATATAGGTTCGCTTGAATCCCTTCAAAGCAGAGGTATCTGAGAGCCCGCCCAACGAGTACCTAAAAAATTCCCGATCCAGTGCTCGCGATAGGCTTTTGCCAATGGAAGTCTTACCTGTACCCGGTGGGCCAACGAGGCACAGGATCTTGCCATGTAAGGATCCTCTCAGGTTCCCGACAGCAATGAATTCCAAGATTCTTCTTTTGACATCATGCAAGCCATAATGGTCTTCATCCAAAATCTTTTTCGCAAGCGATATGTCCAGGTTTTCCTTTTTAAACGAGCACCACGGCAGTCTAATGAGCCAATCGAGATAATTCCTCGTGGTGTTGAATTCCAAAGAAGAAACATTCAATTGAGACAATTTTTCGAATTGCTCTTCAATTGCCTCCTTCGCGTGCTCTGGGTATTTCTTCCCTTCCATCTCGTTCCTTAATTTCTTAATGATGTCCCAGTTGCCCCTCCCCTCGATGCCTAACTCGGATTTTATTTCCTTCATCTGCTTTTCCAAATAGATCTTCTTCTGTTGTTCACTCAATTGTGCAGACACCCTTTTCATAATGCTTTGTCTTCGTTCACAGATCTTGATTTCATCCTGTAAAAGTTTTTCCACTTTAGAAAACCTGATGTTGAGTGGGATGGTATCTAAAATGTCTTGTAAAACCGTACCCCGAGATGTTGTCATGGAACAGCTTAAATCTAATAATGAATGTAATGGGATTTTTTTCATATTTTTAATCAAATACTCCAAATTTGTTTGAAAAAATGGGTTCTTTGTTGACAGCTCCTGTAACAAGGAAAAAATTTTCGACTGATAAAGCTTTATATTTTCTGAATTAAGAATGTTGTTGTTGTTGTTGACGTTGCTGTTACTGCTGCCGTTGCTGTTGCCGTTGTTATGATTGTGGTGGCTATTGCTGTTATTGTTATATTCTTCACCAGAAAATCCGTTGCTCCCATCAATTGTATCAACTTTAATTAGAAAAATTTTCTTATTAGGGATAACCTTCAGTGCCTTGATCCTTTGAAGACCAATGCAACTAGGATGCGACCTTGGCGAAAAGTGAATACTCCTTGAGTTAATTTGTGCTAGGGTACCAACATTAGAAAAATTCTTGATTATGTCGCCCTCGTTTTGTTCGTTATTAAAAAAGCCTGAAAAGATTTGCTTGATTGATTTTTTTGGTTGTAATGCTTTTTGGATTGACTCGTTGATTTGCTCAAGATCAGTTTTTAAATGCAAGTCTTTAATGAAAAAAAACGCTGCCTTTTTGTATTTATAAACCTCGTTGTGTGGCAGGAGGGTTCGGATGCTGACACCCGGGAATAATGGACGGAAAAAGAGTGGTATCAATGGTACCTCCATAGGGAAAATATCTTTTTCTTCATTTTGTTTATTGTTTGTCTTGTTTTTTGATTCCAAGTGTTGAGTTGGTTGTTTGTTTGTTTTGTTGTTAGTTTGGTTTTTAGTTTGATTTTTTCGTTTTTTTGTTGTTAGTTTGGTTATTGAAAGAATTTAACACATTAAAATGAGTATAAAAAAAAATAAAAAACAACCTAACCAAAAGAAACTTATAAAAACTGTTTAAAAAAAAGTTAATTACCTTCTCTTCTTCAAGAATTGAATACCTATCCTGAATGTTTATAAAATGTTGAATTTCTGGTGATTGTGTAAAATATCTTTTGATCGAATAATTATTAGTCACAAATCCCAAATTTGTTTTGCTGATTTGATGATTCTGGAATGATCGTGCTTGACATTTGTGAACCAAATTTCCAAAACCAGAATAAATGCAATAATTCTTCTGTACGATTGAAGTTTGGAAAGTTTTATTTAAAAGTGATGAAAGCATCTTGCCATACCAATTTAAAAAAAATGAAATTTCCTTACTTTCCTTCCCACAAAATATCTTAAGATTCTTATACAGATAATCACTTTGAGAAAACATTCCCTTTTTTACAAGTGTTTGGAAGTGTATTAAAGGTTTTTAAAAAGTCTGAATTTGTTTATAATTTTGAAAAGACTTTGAAGACCATAAACTTTATAAAAGTCATTTGATATTTGTGAGTGATTAATTCATTTTTTTTCTCAGTTATAATCGACTTAAGGTTTACAATCCCTGAAATTTAAAAGAAAGGTTATGTTGTGTGGGGTGTAGTGAATTGTTAGTTTGGTTCTTATCTGATCGATCTTGTACTTGGTATGGGTTTGAAGAGTGGTACAAAATGGTAATTTTTGACACTTTATTTTTTTTTTTTTACCAAAATCCGAATTGAAGAGTATAAGATTAATTGGCTGGAACTTATGTTTAAGAATAAATTGAGATTTTTGGGTTGTAGAAGAAAATTTTGAATTTACTTTTTTCTCAATTAACTAAAAGAAAAAAAAGTTATTTAAAAAGCTCCAAATAAAACCAAAGCTAATTAAAAAATTCAATCAAAAACCAAAAAATCACATTTTCTATAAGTTTAAGTTCCAATCTATCAATATTACTTTCTTCAATTCCAATTTAGGAAAAAAAAAAAATAAATTATCAAAAATTACCATTTTGAAACACTCATAAATTTTATACAAAGTACAAGATTGATCAGATAAGAATCAAATTAACAATTCACTACACCCTACATAACATAACCTTTCTTTTAAATTTCAGGGATTGTAAACCTGAAGTACGGTCCTAATTTTATGTTTATTTGGAAGTTGATTTACAATACAGCAAATTATAAAAATGATTTAAAAGAATGTAAATTGTGGGAAAGTCACACTTTTTCAGTTTTTTTGAATATTTAGAAGGGTCTTTTAAGATAGCTTTCAATGATCTAAAAAACTTTTCACAAATTTCTAATCAAGATAAAGTGAAACTAAAATAATTTTTTTACAAATTATGGAAACCAACACTCAATTTTTATCAAAATATCGTTAAAATTTTGTCCTTAACTTTAACATTCTTTAAAAGTAAGCAGGTTTGAAGATCATTGTATAAGAAAATTTTAATTTAGTTGTTTTTGGTGACAGATTTCGAATTTGGGTAGCTCAGGCAAACAACTTTGTTTAAATATACAAATTTCTGAAAAAAAAACCCAAAATTTAAATTTTATCAACTTGATTTATAGATAATAAATAGATAATATTTTCTAAAAGTAGTATCATGAAAACAAAAAATTCGAAAATTCCTTGATAATTTTAAAAGTTTTCAATATTTAAAACAATTTAATATTGAAATTAACACGATATTTTTATTCAAGTTTCAGAATAAAGCCATAGATTCTATAAATAGTAAATCACTTGAAAATATTTATTTGGAAAGAATTAAAAATTTTAATAAATATTTTTTTGGTATTATATCAATAAAATCTTTTTTTAAAAGGATTCTCCGACAAAACTATACAAAAAAATTGATAAAGAAAGTGGTAAATGATTCAATAAAATGAAAAAAAAAAATAATTGCTTAAATTGTAGTTGAAAGGGGGATACAATTCCTCTTATTTTGTCTTTATATCATTTTTAATTTTTGTTATGATTATAAAATCAAATGGTTTTCGATCAAAAACAAAAAGTAAAAAAAAATATTGTAAGTTGTTCTTATGTTTACAAAAATAAAATAAAACCGCTAATTTTATTCGATTCTTTTGAATTCTGAAAAATCGTGAGTAGCTTTTCTTAAGTTATTGGTTTATTTTGAAAATCAATAGATTTTCGTTAGGTTTTTTTGATTTTTCTATTTATTTGTGAATTGTTCTAGGTTTTTTTAAGGTTTTCTATTTTAGTTCGAAAATCTATTTATTTTCTAAATTAATAGAAAACTCAAAAAAACCTAATGAAAATCAATATATTTTCCAAATAAAATAGAAAACCTCAAAAAAAAACAGAAATATTCACAAATAAAATAGAAATCCCCCAAAAAACCTAGAACACTTTACAAATAAAATAGATAATTCCAAGAAAACGACCTTTCGGTTTATTGTAATTTTAAAAAATAAAGGAAAATTTCAAAAATATTCTTTTTATTTCCGAAATTAAAAAAAATACTAGGTACTCTACAGTACTTGGGGGTATTTTATTACACCTTTAAACTAGAATTAATATCTTAATTAACCCATTAGACTAATAAAAAATATATTCAATCTTAAAAAAAATTATAAATACCAAAGTATTGCCAAAATATAATTATTTTTGAATATAAAATATATATATTTCTTAACTTTATCACCCAGATTTCTTTTTGGTTATTTTTGGGAATTATATCGTAAAAATTAAAAGTAAAACACAAACTTTTACTTTGTTTCAATGGATAGAAACTTCTCATAGATTATTGACCAAAAAATAATATAGTTACAAATAATTGAAATAATTAGAGTAAAAAATGATAAATTCATCACAATTCATGAAAAGTAATGAAAAAGAAACTACATAAACCAAGTTTTATCAAAAATTTTGGTTTTGTACTCCAGTTATTCATCTTTTTCTTTTTTTAATTTGTTAACAATAAATAAGAATGGTTGTTGAAAGTTCCAAAATACTTTGGAAAATAAAATTTAAAATGTAAGAATCAAGCAAATTAATTAGTAAATTTTCAATTTATAGCATATTAATTATATATTATTGACAAAAATCTGGTATATTAAGTTTGCTGAAACATTCTTTGCTAATTAGGAATATAATAGGAAAATAAAGAAAAATAATTAAATTGAAAAAAAAAAAAAATTTTTTTTAAATAAATTAATAAGGAAACCAAAGGATAAATAAAAGTAAAAAAAATCATCATTTCAAAATAATAATAATAATAATTAGATAGCTTTGTTCTTGTGCTTTTAAAGTTCGTTTCTACACAATGGAATATATAAATTATATCTTCTCAATTTCATATACAGTATCCTTTTTAATTAAAGTATCAACAATTGAAAAATTAGGTATTATTCTAAGAATATCTTGTTTTTCATAGAAATATTAATGCCTCTATAGCTCATCCCACTATATATTATTATTAAATTAGCTATTCAAATCAAAATAAATAACTTTCCCTACTCACAAACGCAAAAGTATTTCAAATGCCCAGGAACTATATGAAGTATAATAACTGATATTATAACTATTTAATTAAAATTCCGATTTACGAATTTTATCATTATTTTCAAATGCTGGGAATTTCCTGAAGAAATTAATTGAAATAAAAAGAAATTCTCTTATTTAAAAGTGTAAAATTATAACTTAATTTTTCATGTTTTTTGATAAAGTTGTGATTTTTTCATGAATGGTAATATTTTTTTAAAATTCCCCCAAGTTACCGAAAACTTGACATCTTATTTGATATTCTTACTAACAAAAAATTCACCGTTTATAAATATTGATCATGTTTTGGTTTTTTTGATTTTGAAAAATTTATAAATCCATTTTATCTTGAAGTTTCTGTTACTTTAAATCTCTTACTTTCTTTTTTAAATACAAAATAATTTTACCAAAAATATTTACTACATTCAACTTTCCTTAAACTTAGGAGAATTTCAAAAAAGTATTACTGTTTATGAAAAAATCACAATTTTATCAAAAAACATGAAAAATTAAGTAATAATTTTTGCACAAGTAGATGGTTCTCGGAGTTTGAATTTATCTTGAAAAAAAAAGAAAAAAAAAAAAAAAAGAAAACAATTGTCCAAAAATGATTTCAATTTATAAATTTTAATATAAATTTTTTCTTATAATATCCTTTCAAATAGTTTAAACACATATATAATTCACATATTACATCTATGTTTCTTTGACTGGAAAATATTTTAGATTGTAAACTTTCGTTAGATAAAATATCTAAACTATTTTTCAAAAATTTTAACCACTTTATAATGTTAATGGGAGTTGTTTTGAGGTTTTGATTCCGAATTCTTTACAAAAAATATTTTCAAAATTTTCGATTAGTTTCATTTTTTCTAATTTTGCAAATTTTAGATTTGGTTTTGCAAATTTGAGTTTTGATTTTTCGAATTTTTGATTTTCTTTTCTTTTTCTTTTTCTTGTTTTGATTTTTCTTTTGTTTTTTTTTTTAATTTATTCTTTTTAAAAGATCATGTCGAGAAAAAAAAGAGATCTTCAAAAAGACAAATAATCACTAAGAAAATTGAGACTATGTAGTGTCTTTGAAAATGGATTTATTTATTCATAAAAAATCTTGTTGTTCAACTTTTTTTCAGTGAAAGTTAAGTAATAAAAAATCCATAACGCTCATTTCAAAAAATGTGATTCACTTTTTTTTAGTTTTTGTTTTTAGTTTTTTTAATTTTTAATATATCAGGCTTTTATAGATTTAGAATGACTTAAAAGTGAATTATAAATCATATTTAGTTATTAATTGTTCTTGAATACTAAAGGATAATTTTTTTTTCAATTTATTATTTCAGGTGAGTCACAATTTTTTGAAAAGAGTTGATATTCTTTAAAGTTTTATTAAGCCCTTCATAGACAATTTTGAAGATTCTGGAACCATAATTATGTTTTTTTACCACTTTTTTCTCTGAATAGGAGCAGTTTATTTTTTTCAAATATAAAATTATAAAAGATGAAAAAATAAAAGAATTATAAGTATCAGAAATGTTTATTAAGAATAATTTATAATTTTTCTCAAAGTTAGATGATATATAAAAAATAATAAAAAAAGAAATAAAAAAAACAAAAAAGAATAATTATTTTCTTTTATAAAATAAAATATAAGCACCATCAGTAACATTTTCAGGTTCTATTACAATTTTACTATCATTGCAAAGTACCCATTTATCATCATTTTTGATATAAGAAACATAATGCCCTGAAGACGCATTGCTTCCAAGATGGCAAATATAGGAAGACAATTGGTAATTACCGTCCAGCACCTTTTCGTTTGGATCTATAGCGACATTTTCGTCTCCTTCTTGCACGCGATCGTATTTCTCTTTCTCTTTCTCTTTCTCTTTCTCTTTTTTAATTTTTTCGCGTTCGTTTATGATCATGGAGTCAATATCTTGGCTGTAATTAAATAAAAAGTTTGCAGCTCTTTCCATATCGCCGTCCGACTTATAGAGAGCAAATTTACAGTGTTCAAGGGAAAAGCCCATCATTGTAAGATTTGGTGCAATTTCTGCATATTTTTCCATTCCATCCTCTTCTTCCCCCCCTTTTTTCTTTTCTTCATTCTTGTCTTTTTCCTTTTCATCTTCATCTTCGAATTTAAAAGGATCATTGATATCTGAATCTTGTTGGTGTTCTAATAGCCAATTTAAGGCGATTTCTGTACTCGCGTTATTGGTCGATAGCGCAGCTTTTATTGCCTGGTTTTGAGGGAAACCGAAATTGACGATTGCATTTACGATTTCTTGGTTTGGCTCTATTCGCTTTTTTTTTTCAACCTTTTTCTCTTGTGTTGTGGTGTTTTTTTCGATCTCTTGCGTTTTTTCATTTTTCTCAATACCTGAATTTTGCAAAAAACTCAAATCTATTGGATCAAACCCTGCTTTAAGTTTCATTAGAACCTTTGTGGGGACCCAATTCCAATGAATAAATGATCTAATGTGAATAGTTAAAATCTCTGGGAATGTTTCTAATAAATAATTTTTTTTAAATGCCTTTGATTTACAGCTTTCGCAATTAAGCTCGATGACCTCTGGCGAAACAAAATGATTTAAAAGTTCCTCAATGGTAATTTCTGGTAAATCATTTTTGATCGATTTCTGGAATTCATATTCATTCCATTTTTCGCCTTTTTCTTCGCACTCCTTCTTAGCGAGATCCTTTTTTTTCAATGTTTCAGATACTTGGTCAATGATCTTGGATGGTAGGGTTAGACTTAAATTGGAGTATTTTTCGCTTTTGTATCTCACTTGTTTGCAGCCTAAGCACTCCAATCTAGTTTTAACCTTGAAGTCAAATGCCAGTGTTGGATCAGTTTTGTATTTGTATTTATGCTCCAGCTTGTGGATCTTGTCCAAAAAGTATGTCAAGAATTCCATTGCATCTTGTTGTCTCATTGTGGAAAATTCTGGATGATCCTTGCCAATTAAATTTTTCAACATCCGAGGACTAATACTTGTAGATTCCTTTTCTTCGGAATCAATTTCAACAACCTCGCCAGAATACTCTCCACTTAAGATCCCAAATGCAATCTTTCGCAGTTGGCAGCCTAGATCGGTCTCGGGCTTTGGCAAAACCATTTCTCTCTCTCTTTGCACTCTTTTCCCAGAATAGTATCTTGTTCGGAAGGGTTCCATGAAGAACAAGGATTGCAGAACAGAGCTTATGTAGCAAGTGTTCCCAATGTTTTTCATTCCGGTAAGCCCGGGACCACAGATGGGTATCAACTTCTTTCCGTCCTTCATCAGCGCAGATCCAAAGTCAAGGCTTAATGTCTTCTCAAGCTCTAGCTCGGAAATGGTCTTTTCCGTTTTTTTTTGTTCAGAGATCCTGAGCCCTAAGTGTAATAAGTGCTTTGTCAAATCGTCATCAATAATGCCCTTGTCACATTTGTAGCAATGAACATCCGCTTCGCCCTCGGGTGTGATCGTTCCCAATTTGACAACAATGCAATGCCCCGTTTTCTTATAATGCATATAGCCATGGTCATTGGCACCAGAGCCATCCCATTGCTTCCTTCCGCAGCCAATATACCCGCACGACATGCACATCCAGAGGTTCGTTGTGAACTCGCATTCCGTACACGTCTTTTGCTTCAAGATCCTTTCCGAATCCACATTCTCCTCTTGCACGATGTTGGCACCGTGCACACAGGGCAATTTTTGGTTTTCCCATTTGGAGACTTCGTCTTTAATCGTTGCCCCGGAGGAGAAAATAATTGCTTCGATGATCTTTTCAATTTTGCCTTGGCTTCGATCAATATCCAAACAATTGATCTTTTCATTGTCCTTGTCCCAATAATGCACTTGGTAAAAATAGTCATATTTTTCCTCGTCAGTCTTTGGCTTGAATCCTCCTTCAACACCAATAGCTAGCTTGGTAATTTTTTTTTCTTCTTTTTCTTTTTCCTCTTCAGTCATCTCTTTCTCGGGCTTTAATTTCCTTCGGATGTTTAACGAAAACGGATGTGAAAATTTGATGGCATGAATTTGACCATGGTTGTGTCGTACACACCCTCCATTATAACAGTGTAAACAAACCTCAATTCCTTCCTCATTATCCTTTTTTTTGTTTTTTGTTTTTTGTTTTTTGTTTTTTTGGTTTTTTGGTTTTTTGGTTTTTTGGTTTTTGAAGTGAGAAAAGATTTTTTGTTTTGAAAAAGAAGACAAAAAAAAAAGAGAAAAAAAAATTGACATTAAGAAGACAAAAAATTCAAATTGGTTTGTTTGTTAACTTTATTAGTTTGATTTTTTTTTAATTTTATTTTCTTTGTTCATTTTTTTTTGATTGATAAAAAAAAAAAAAAAGAAAGTTTTGTTAATGAAAAAAAAGATGTACGATTGAATCAAAACACTCTGTACATTCCTCTTTATGAATGTAACTGTTATGATCTGGTATTTTTAAGTTTTGAATTTTATTTAGTAATTCCATGAACGAAACAAAATGTGGAAAGTAGAAAAAAATGAATTTTTGCTTCAAAATATAATTATTCATCCTCAAACAAAATAATTTATTTGGTTCTCAAAAAGAGTCAGATTTTTTGCAAAATTGTTCAATTTTTTCATGTTAAGGGATTAACCCTAACAAACAGATGTGTAAAATTTAAGTGGTTTTTAATTGAATGTATATTGTATTCTTTCTCCAAAATTTCAAATTGTCTAACAATTCCCCTAGGAAAACTGTGATTAATAACATTTGCTAGATTTATAACGATTATTATTTTTACTTGGACACAAACCCCATAATTATTGAAAAAAATTCTGCAATTCATGGTAAATTTAAATTGTTGAGTTACCAATATTCAGACTCCAAAGTTGTTAAAATATCTTTTTTTAAATATGTCCAGAAAGGTAGATTAATAAAAAAAAAATTTTTTGTTTTTGGAAAAAAGTAAATTATTAGCCAATAGATTTTTTTGACCAATTATCACTTAAATATTTGAAATATATTGATGACACAAGTAGATTTAATAAGAGCAATCAAAATCAATCAGTCTTTGTGCTTTTATGTTGATCATTTCTGAGTTAATTTATGAAATTCAAAAATTATAAAAATAGTTACTTTTGGTAGTTCTAAATCTTAATTTTCAAAATACACAAATACTATTATTTTGGACTCTATCTTGAGGTTTAAAAAGGTGATAAAAATTTAAATACCGAAAAGATTATACTTAATTGTGATCATTGTTAAAAAATCTAATAATTTATTGTTCAAGAATATATTTAATAGATTTTTTAGAATCATTTGAACCCTCCCTAATTAAAAATAATTTTTTATCACATCTATATAACCTTTTTATAACAAAATTTCCTTTTAAGTGATGATTTTTTCACTATTTTTTAAAAAATATTCTAATAACAAGCTTATAACATGTTCCAATTTTTATAGCACATTTAATAACAAACATTTATGTTCGAAAAATTTTTATTATAAAAATTTAGAACATTATAAACGTTATTAACTCCTTTAGAACATCTTTATAACATGTTATAAAATTTTTTTATTATTGGGGATGTAGTATTAATATCATGTACAACCAATTTCAACATACTTTGACAATCGAACAATTTTCTTTGATACGAATCCCTTGACATTGAGTTTTTAATGATTTAAAGATTACACATCAAGGACCATTCCGAAACAAAGCTTTCGAATTCAAAGGGGTTTAAATATTCTTCCGATTATCACCATTTGACCCAGAAAGGAAAAAAATCCACCCTTCATTTCTTTCTTTTTTTCTCTCGTTAAATATAGTTTCCATTAATTCCAATTTGTCTCTATTTATTTGATAATTGCTTTTTAATTTACTGTTATCAAAATAACCCCTAAATACTCTTACAACCTGAGATGCAATTTAAAAAAATATCTTTTTTTTTTTTTTAAAGGGTTATTTATTAACTGATTATAAGATCCAACAATTTTCTAAAAGTAAATAAGTTATTTATTTCAAAAATTCTATTATTAAAGGGAAATTATAAATTGAAAGATCGAAAAGTAAACTTTTTTATCAAGAAATAGAGACAATAGTTGCTTTACTTAAAAGATCAAAATCAAAAATACCAGAACACTCACAAAAAGATAAAAACAAAGATACATCAATTTATCACATTTCTAAAAAATATAAAATATTTATCTTGGAATTTTACTTTTCCATATATTTAGAGCATAAATAGGAGACTACAAATAAGGGATTATTTAGCATATAGAACATATAAACACCAAAATTCATTGTGAATATGTAAAAATAATAAAAATATGTAAAAAAAATAAAAAATAACAAAAATAAAAATTCCAATTAAATTTATTCATAAATAATATTTAAAACAATAATTAATCAAATTTTTTCCAATAAATTTTTTGAGAATATTTTTTTATAAAATCAATTTTTTCAGGAATATTATTTAAATCATTTATTTGATCTAATAAATATGTACAAATAATATTAACACCAGGATTTGAACCCAAATGGATAGTACTAATATTTTTACTAGTAAAAGTTTTAGTGATCTTGGTAGAAAAATATTCTAATAATAATTTTTTGTTAATTTTTTTATTAATAGATTCGAGCCAACTAATAATTTTGTCTTTAGATTTGGATTTAAAAAACATTTGAAATTTGAAATCATTATCCGATGAAGACAAAATATAATCGGGGATGAATTGGTCGTCCATTTTCAAAATATTTGAATCAAGCCAATAAAAAAAATTTTTTTTGTTTAATAGCAAAAATGCAAAACGAATAAAATAATAATTAAAAACATCATTTTCTGGTAATAATAATTCTTCAATGATCGAATGTAAATTTTGAAATACCTCAAAGTATTTTCTCAATTCAATTTTATTTTTATTTTCCAAAACTTTAAATTGAATAATATTTTTTTCAAAAATTGTCATGATTATATTTAAAATTTCATTTTTAAAATTTGAATATTTATATGTGATTGTATCGATTCTATTACCGCTGGCATTGCTAAGAAGATTATTATCAATATTATTAAGAATAAAAATATTCTTATTGCCAAATAATTGAAACAATTCATTTGAAAAGGTTCGCATAAAAATTATTTCTGGATTTATATTGAAATTACAACCGTTTTCGTATTCTGGTAAAAAATCTCCAAACAGATCCATTTCTTTATTAATCAATGTTAAAAGAGTAGACTTTTTCATTTTTCTGTAATATTTAGAAAACAATAAATTATAAGAAAAATATGAATATTTTGTTAAAGTTAGATTGTTAATATTATGTTTCTTTCTCCATTTCCTTTTCCTTTTTCTTTTTCTTTTCTTTTTCCTCTTCTTGTGTACTGTATTTATAATATTATTTTTGTTGATATTTTTATCAGCATTATTCATATCCATATTTGTATTGTTATTATAATTGACATGATGGTTATTATTGTCATCAACAAAATTACCATTACTATTATTAATTAAATCATCATCACCATTGACATTATTATTATTATTGGTGTTGTTTTTGGTGTTGTTTTCGTTGTTGCTGTTTTTTTTATTATTATTGTTATTATTATTATTATTATTATTATTATTATTATTATTATTATTATTATTATTATTATTATTATTATTATTATTATTATTATTATTATTATTATTATTATTTTGATTTTTATTATTATTATTATTATCATTGTTGTTGTTACTGTTGCTGTTACTGTTGTTACCGCTGTTGCTGTCATTATAATTATTATGATTATTTTTTTTATTCTGATCATTCTGAATATTTTTATTTATCTTTCTTAAATTATTCTTCATCTTCTTCTTATCATTGCGAATGCAATCATTGCTTTTTGTTGATAAATCAAAATAACCGACAAATGATCGTTTCCATTTAGGATCCCTTCTACACCCCCTTTTTGAAAACAGTTTAAATAATGCAGGAATTGAAGTGGGCGGTAAAAATCTAAAAAATTTTAATAAATTAATATTGAATTGATTAGAGTTATTTAACACCTTTTGGATATAATGATAAAATTCAATGTATGACCCACTTAAAATAAATTCGCGGAAAAAGGCCTTTGATAACTTATCTAAACATTTTTCTAAAATATAACTATATATCATTTTTTTATTTTCTTGTTGTTCATTAAAAGATAAATCATGCTCAACAAAATGGTTTATTAAAAAATGGATTAAAAAATGAGAATTATCCAACCCATGATCTTTACATTCCATCAATTCCAATATGTTTGATAAATTGATACTGTACTTATAACCTATTTTATTTTTAAAATCGTATAATCTTGGTATTTTGATAAATTGTAATGGTTGTATTTTTTTGGAGATTTTTTTTTTTTTTATTTTCTTTTTGTTAATAGAATAATCGTTTAACAAATCAATACCATCATAGTTAATAATATTATTGTTATTATCATTGCCTTTATTATTGTTATAATTTATATTATAATTGAAATTATAGTTGTAATCATAGTTGAAATTGTAATTGTAATCATTTTCATCATATTCAATGTTATGTATTAAACTATTCTCCGTCCCCTTCCCCCCTCCCTTCTTATTTTTCTTTTTTTTATTTGCTTGCTTATTTTTTGGCAGTGAAGTGCAATATTTTGAAGAATCATCAAAAATCATAGAAGGACAAGTGTGGTGATTTAATTCACAATCGATTAATTGGAAATAATAACCTGGGATCCAAATTAATAACATTTTTGAGACATGACCAAAAAAGATATTACATTTTTCGATTTCCTTCCAATTGGAATCAAACACTGGTACCGAGATATGGATACGTTCTTCTTTTTCTAATATAATTATTACAATTCTAATTTGTTTATTATTTGATTTTGTTTTTTCAGATAAACATTGATAGCATAAACAATGTAAATTTGGTTCTAAAGTAATTAATCGATAATTCGAATTCCTCGTGTCAGATAGTTTCCATTTTGCTTTCTTTTGATTAGTTTGATCAATCCTTTTTTTCTTTGTTTGGCTTGTAATTTCATTTCCATTAGTAACATTATTCATTTTATCAGTTTTTGTTATTGAATCTTTACTTTTCTGTTTGTTCAGGAATATATTATTATTATTCTGAGTCAAGTTTAAAGTTATTTGATTTCTAACTTTTTTTTTTTGTGTATTATTTAAATTGTTATTATTATTAATTTTATTTAAACTTGAATTTTTTATTGGTTTTTTATTCAAAATATCATCTTGATGGTTTTCATTCTTGTTATTGTTATAGTTGTTATTTTTGTTACTGTTGTTGTTGTTGTTGTTGTTGTTGTTGTTGTTGTTGTTGTTGTTGCTGTTGTTGTTGTTGTTATTATTATTATGATTGGTATAGTTGTTATTCTGATCGTTCTGTTGGTCCTTATCAGATAAATCATCCTTTCTATTCACTAAAGGACTTGAATGGATTTTTCGAAAATTATTTTCTCCTTGTACTTTTTCAATTTTTAATTCCCGAAGAATATCAGAAAACGAACCAGAACTCCCCAATTTATAAAATCTATTCTTGTTTATCGGTAAGGTATTAAAATAATATTTATTTAGGATTTTGTAATTCTTTTTGATAAAGCCATACCTCAAGATTTCGATTAATTGATTATTTTTTGGAGACTGACTAACAATCCATAAATTGGATGTGTTGCTATCAAATTGATACCACTGATGATCATATTTTAAATATTTTATTTCCTTAACCTTTAATTGTTGATCAATAATTTGACAGTCTTTTTGGTTTTGTTTTTCTTTTTCTTTTAATTTGTCCTTTTTTTTTCTTTTGAGAATTTTACTTTTTAAAGAGACTGAAAGAAGCGTAACCACCTTCCTTTCAATCACATACAAGAATCTGACCAATTCATCATCTTTTTTGAGTTTTTTGCTGTTGTTATTTTTTTGAGAAAGGTTTGTGGTATTTAATTGTAAAAAATGTGCTCTTCTTCTTTCGTTCTGAAAACTCTGATCTACCCCAATGTCTAAACACAGTTTTGTTGGTAAGTGAACAATTTTTGTTTGGTATAGCTGAAAAGATTGCTTCTTGGTTTTTTTGTTTTTATTGCCCAGCCGAACATTAAATCGTTTTTTTGGGTTAATCATGACTGAAGGAAGATCTGTTGATTTTGTTTGTGATAATAAACCACTTTTGGAGTGATTTATTGACGTAATAGACAAAAAATTGGAATCGCTACTTAGTGATGAATGAGTAATATCCACCCTTTGACTCAATTGGAACAACAATTTCCTTTCTCGTCTGATAGGCAATAAAAGATCAATTGAAGTTTGGGCTTGTACATTCCATTGCCCATTCGGAAAACTTATACGCGAAATTAAGAATTTATAAGGCAGTTCCTCACCAATTAGCTGAAGTAGACTATTATTTTTTTTTGTTAGTTGTTCAGAGTTTTTTCGTTTTATTTTTTTTTCAAGATTTTCCTCCGTTTCGACATGTTTGTGGTTGTCGTTTGTTGTTTCAACTTGGTTTAAGTGATCACTTAGTTTGAAAATCTTTTCAAAATTTAACATTGTTTGTTGGAAATTGATTTTATACTTTATTTTTTAGTGATCGCTGAATAATACAAAATTGGACAGAGGAGAAAATAGACCCAATCCCTTTTTGGTGTAAAATTAATGAAAAGTTCTAAAATTGAAACCTTTTTTCCAAACAAAAGTTTCAAAATTGAAAAAAAGAAAAAAATAAATTTCCAACTTTTTTAAAACATTAAATTTTTTACCAAAAAAGAACTTTTTTGGTAAAACCCTATTGAGTTTTTGATTATAATGGAAAATTTTTCATAGAGAAGTTAGTTTTTACAAGACAGAAATAATATTTATCAATAATAATCTTGAAAAAATTATGAAGGTGAAAACAAGTCTTTTCCTTTGATCTTTTTTTTTGAGAAAGAAGTGAAAACTACCAATACAAACCAAACCATTGGAGGAAAACCAAAAAATAATTCTATAACAACTAAAATTACTTTGGATCACTTTTAAGGGTTTGCATTTGTCATTATATTTTTTTTGGTAAAATATAAATTATATTTATTTGGAAAGTATTGTTTTCTCGGACAATTGAACACACACCATTATTCAATGGATTTAAAGTGGAAATTTAAAGGTGTCACTTTTCAAGTTCTTAAAAAGAAATATTCTGTTAAACAAAGGAGAAAAAAACCTTTATTTTTTCTTTTAATTATCAAGAAAGTTTGAAGTTTAATAGACAACAAATAATACTTGAAATTTTTCTTATCTTGTTAAAATCAAATCACAAAGTGTACTAAATCCATGATGCAAAATTAAAGCTATATTTGTTTTTCTCTAGAATACTTATGAATTATAGTAGGGAAAAAATACCAGAAAATGAAAAAAATCCCTGAAAAGATTTTTAATTGTGAGTATTAGTAAAATTTTTGTCTATTTTTCAATGAAATCCTTATTATAAATAATCAATTTTTTTATGAGATTAGTAATAAACCTACCTAAAGTTCATCAAAGTAAGGTGTCTCTAGAATACTCGAGTAATTGTTTGATAGCCATATGTTGATCAACTTTTTTTGAAAAACAATTGATTTTATTAAGGTTTACAAGAGTTTGGAAAATGATAATTTTTCTTCTTGTTTTTTGATTGATTGAATGGTGTTTTGAACAAGTTTGATTTCATCAATCATCATTCTAATAAGTGGGGGGGGGGGGGGGGGGGGGGTTATAATTGAAAAATTTCGATTCTTAAAAAAAGGAATTTGATTGTAAATAAATGAAATTACATAATAATTTTACTAATATTCACAATTAAAAATCTTGTCCGGGATTTTTTTCATGTACAGTATTTTTTTCACTACTTTAAATGAATAAGAAACGAACAATAAAAATATACAAATATTTTATTGATTTCTTAAAGTTCTTTTTTAAAAAAGAAATAGTTAAAATGAAGGATCAAAAGACATTTTTATATAAACAAAGAGAGGAAATTTTTTGGAGAATAATTTTCGAGAGAACCAAAAAAAAGATAAAACTTCATAAATAATAAGTGAATTACATAAAAATTTTTAACAAATTTAATCAGTAATTTAAAATTTACTTTAAAAAATCAATAAAGTTTAACTTCAAAATTTAGCCAACAATAGGTATATTATTGGTTAGTGAATTGGAGGTTTTATATGAACAAGAAGGAAAAATAAGCTGGATTTTAATTTGCGATCTGATTAATTTTTTTTTGAACTTAGTTATCCTTTACCCTGCAAACATTATAATATTAAAATTTTCTGAAATTCATCTAATATTTATGTTTTTTAATTTGAAACTTTATGATATTGGAACACTTAATAATTTTTTAACAAACTATATTATTTTTCAAAAATGATGTTTCACTTTATAATGTTATTGGAACTTGATTTTGTGAGTTTTAATCCCATTTCCCAATCATAAAAATTTTAAATATTTTGGATCAGAATAATTTGCACTAATTTAAACAAAGAATTTATTTTTATTTTTCAAATTTTTGGATCATAACAATTTCTTTTATTTTGTTTTTCTTTTCTTTTTTTTGAAAAATTTTTATATTTCTTTTCTTTTGTTTTAAAAAAACTTTTTTTTTTCAAAGTCAAGACAAACTAAAAAGATCTTCAAATATACTAATAAACATTAATAAAATTGAGACTATCTAATGATTTGTAAAATAAATATATTGATTATTAAAAAATCTTTTTGTTTTTTTATTATTTAACGGAGGAGTTTTTAATTCCTCTTATTTGCCCGAATTCCTAAATTATGATTTAGGAATTTTGTTAAAGACTCAAAAATAAATTTATTACCTATTAAGGCTAATAAATACAATGAATCTCTTTTTCTAATAATATCAAAAACAGTAATATTATTTTTTAATATATTAGAGATGTTAAATTTTTTTTTAATTCAGATATCCAGATTTTACGATTATTTTCATAGGCTGGGCAGTTCCAGAGAAAATGATCCAAATCTTCAATGATATCTATTTTTTTTTGGTTTTTTGCATAATTTACAGTATTTTGATTTGTCCTTGTTCATAACATAAGAATATCTATTTAAATAATTTGTAAAATTTCTGAGTTTTAAGATTGAAGTTGAGCCCTTCCATTTTAAGTATCTTTGTTGTTTGTTAATATTATTTTGAATAGAAATTATTTTTAAATATTTATGAACTTTCCAACTTGGACTATTTTCCAGTTGTTTAATTCGATATTTCTCAAGTTCAAATTCTAATTCTTTTTAGGGTGTCTGATTGCCAGTTAATATTTTCAAATTTCTGTTCTCTGAATTTGAGATTTTTTACTATTTCATGAAAACCCAAAAAGGTTAATTTTTGAATTAGTTTAAATCTTCTTTTATATATAGTTATTCTTGCTGAATCTATTTTTGCTTCAGTTTTATATATAAGTCTAGGAGAGTGTGGATTTATTAATAAAAATTTTGTTACTTTTTTATTAATCCACAAATCTATATCATTGAAATCTTGTTTTGTCAAATCAAATATTTCTAATCCATATAACAATTGACTATGTAAGACCGCTTTAAAAAAATGAATTTTCAATCCATTAGTAAATTTCTTTTGTTGTAAAATATTAGTTATTTTTTTAAAATTGGTTTTAACTTTATCAAGGTTAAATTTTAAATGAGTTTTTTTTATCTAACCAAATCCCAAGATATAATATTTCTTTTGGATTGGTAGTTTTTTTCGTTTTATCATCATTTGGATTCATACCAAAATGTCGAATAATTCTATATATTTTTTCAATCTGATAATTTATTTCTATCAGAGATCCTTTCATGATTAGTATCAAATCATCTGCAAACATTTGAACATGTATCGCTAATGGTTTGAGTTTATCTAAGAGAAAATGAGTAATAAATCCAAATAGTAAAGGGGATAATGGATCTCCTTGATACACTCCCATTCCCTCTTTTGAATAATAAGCAAGTAAAAAATTTATTACTATTTCATTTTTTTATAAATTTTTTTTAGTGAGTAATAAATAAGTGAGTGATGGATAGAATCAAAGCATTTTTTGTATATCTATTGTAACAATATAAATGTTATCTTTTTTAAATTTGTTTTTTATTTTATTAAATTCATTGAATAGATTTAGAACTGCAATTCTTGTATCTAATTTTTTTTTAAAACCAAATTGGTTTTTTTGAAACTAAATCCCAAGAGTCTTGGATTCCCGCATATAATAATTTAAGAAAAAATCTTGGGAGCGTTTGATTAATTGATATTGGTCGATAATTAAGTGGAACTCCTTCATCCCCAGATTTATGAATAAATAATAAATTTCTTTTTTTAATAAAATGGATATTTTTTTTGAGAAATATCATTAATCCAATTTAGAAATATTTTTTTGAATTGTTTTTTATAAAACTTTCGTAATTTAAATAAAAATCACTGTTTTGATTTTTTATTGATTTATATTGGAATATTTTATCAAATTCTTTTACTGATTTATTTTTTTGATATTTCATTATTTCTTTAATTTTTTTTAGTTGAAAATATTTCCTCTACTTTAATATTTAAAATATTATTTTTGTCTAATTTAAAATTTTTGATAAAATTAATTATATATATTTTTTGGTTTTTTTACTAATAGACTCAACAAATTCAAAATAAGCTTTTTCCATATTTTCATTATTTAGAATCATTTTACTTGAAGTTTCTCTTAATCTATTAATTTTTTTCCAAAAATTTTGATTTTCTTCAAATTCTATATTGATTTGATTAATTAATTTAAAATACATTTTTGAGTTCCTATTTTTTATTTCTTTAATTAATTCATTATTTTCAAATACTCTATTAATTAAGTTATACAATTTTAAATCTTTTTTTGGTATATTTAAAATAATTCTTTCTTTCTTTTTTAAATTTTTTTTTTGAAAATTTTGAATTGTTTTTCATTTAATTGATAATTATTAGATTGAAAAAAATTAATAAAATCAAGATGAAAATTTGGGATATCTTTAATTCTAAAAATATCTTTAACTTCCCATTTTTTTATTAATATTAAATTTGTTCAAAATTGCATTGTGGTCACTAATTTTATTTTTTATTGTTTTTGATTTTTGATATTTTAAATTATTGAAATTTGTAATAAAATAATCTAAATTATTATTATTTCTGGTTGGTTTCGAATTGAAAATAATTTTGAACTTGAATTTTGAAAAATAATTTATTTGATTTTTAATCAAATTAAAATCGCCTCAATGATTGTTTTATGATTTTGATATTTTTGTAAAAGATTGATAATTTTTTTATTTATTTCGTTATTTCGATCGTGTCTCTTATATACATTAATAATTATAAAATCAGTGAATTGGATTCCCATGATATCAAGATCTGGAATCAATATTTCTCTTGTGAAATCTTTAAAAATATTTTTTATTATAATCAATAATCCTCCTTTATTAGAATTTTTATTACCATATGATTTTTTATTTATTGAAAAATAATTCATGAAACGTGGCTTTTTTATTATTTTTGATTCTTGTATTAAACATATATCAATGTTTAATTTTAATAGAAAAAGATTCTAAAATCGAAATTTTATTTTTATCATTTAATCCTCTGACATTAAATGATAAAATTTTGATATTAATAAATTTATTGTTATATTCTCTCTTTTTTCCTTTTAATAATAATTTTTTTTCATTTTTTGAATAGTGATAAATATATAAATTTCTGGGTAATAAATGAATTTTTCTTGAAAGTTTTTTCTTGAAAAAATTAATTCTATCTTTTAAGTCCCAAATTTCTATTAAGTTGTCTCCTTGTCTTTGATATCGTATTACTGGTCTATTTTTTAAATAATTAAATATTTCCAAAGTTGAAATATTTTTTTGGCAAAAAATTAACTTATTATCTTTTGGGACATTTTGTATTTTTTTAATTATTTGGCATTTATCCATAAATGAAAAATGAGTAACAGTATTATTATTATAAGAGTTTTTTGTTAAATTCAAATTTAAAATTAAAATTTAATTCTTTTAAGTTTTGGAATTTCTTTTTTTTATTTATTAATTTAAGAATTAAGATATATAATTTTGAAAATTGTAGATTTGTATTGTAAAAATTATAGTCCCCATATAAAGAAATAAATGAATAATTAAATGATTTTTTTTATCCAATATTTTATTTGAATTAATTTTACGTTCTTTAATTCCCATTTTTCAAATTCATATAAAATAATATTTTTCATCAAAAAATAGTTTAAATCAATAAAATGTTCATAATTTTTATATTCATAATTTAATAAAAAAATTATTTCTTGAAATAAATTTTTTTGGTTTAGTTCTTGTTTAAAAAAATTAATATTGGAAAATAAAATTTGTATATAGAAATATAAAATTTTATTTTTTTAATGATTTGGATTTGATATAATAAAATTTTAAATTGATTATTAGTGGGTGATTAAATGGACACTTTGGATTTGTGAAACCCCATTTAAAATTTTTTTAAATTATTTTGGTTTTTTAAATTTATATATATAAATATTAATTTGAATTAATATTTTAAAAATTTCTAATTTCTTTATTTTAGAATTTGATTGATAAAGTCAATCATCAAGTTGACTAATATGACAATTACAATATCCTTTTTGGGTTTGAAGTTCTTTTTTTACATCTTTTATTATTTTTTTTTGAAATTGCTTTACATAAAACTGTTTTCTTTTTATTTTGTATTAAATTGATATTTTTCATATTTTTCTTTTTATTAATATCCAATTGGTCTTTATGGTGTTTATCTTGTAATTCAATAATTGATTTTTTTTGATTAAAATAAAAATCAAGATTTTTTGGATATCATTTTTTATAATTACATTCAGTATAAACAATAAGTTCTTTACTTGTACTGATATCTTTTTTTGTTTTTGTATTAAAATATTTCCATGATTTAAAATTTTATTTTTGTTTTCAATTAATTTATTTAGTAATAAATTATTATCATTCCAATCATTTGGTTTATTATTATTTTTTCTTTTAAAATTTTTTCAAAAAATTAAATGTCTCTTTATCATTTTCTATAGTGACTTTAAAAACATTATTTAATTGGTTTTCCAAAAATGTTATATTGGGTAAATGAAAATTATTATTTTTTTTGAAATTATTAGTAAATGAAAAAGGTTTAAAATTGGGTTTTTTGTTTAGTGATAGTTTGACCAATAGATAAAAAAAAATCAGCTAAAGAAGGTTTATTATTTTTTTGTTTGTTAATAATTTTATTTTTTGATTTATTAACATCATCTTCTTTCTCAATATCTATTTCAATTGATTTTTCCTCAGAATGTAAATTTTCATTTTTATTTTTATTAATTTCTTTATAGTTTGTTTTGGGATTCCTTTTTTGAGTTTGGGCCCCTTTCTCAAAATTTTTATTTATTTTATTTTCTGAATTTTTATTTAGATTAATTATTGAATTTGAATTATTATCAATAATTAATTTTAGTTTTTTAATTTCATTTTCTAAGTTAATTATTCTTTTTTTCTAAAATTTCATTAAAATTGTTGTTTATATTATTAGTGGGTGTTATATTTTTCTTTTTTAAAATTCTTCTTTTCAAAAGCTTTTTTAATAAATATTTTTTTCTTATATATAAAAATACCATCAAAACTCAAAGCTTTATCTCTTAAATCTTCATTTTGGAAAGTTACAAATGAAAATTTTTGATTATTATTCTTATTATTTAGAATTATAATTTCCAAGATTTTATATTCTTTGAATAATTTTTTTAAGAATTCTTGATTGATATTGTTAGGTAAATTAAAAATAACAATTTGATTTTTTGAAATTTTTCTGTTTTTATTTCTAATATTGTTGGTTAAATTTTTATTGATCTTATTAGTTTTTTCTTGATGAATAAAATTTGATTGAGTCTTATTGTTATTTTTATTGATTTTGTTGTTGTTTAAAAAATTTTTTTCGAACCATACATTATTTTTTTTTTATTTTTATCTACAGTCAGTTTCACTTTTAAGGCACAAACTTTCTACGAAATTTAAGGTACAAAAAAAAATCTCAAATTAAAGCACAAAATTCAAATTCTAGTAAAATAATTTGTGAAAATTAAAATTCCAAAAAATTGTGCTTTAATTTGAGATTTTTTTGTGCCTTAAATTTCGTTGAAAGTTTGTGCCTTAAAAGTGAAACTGACTGTAGTATTTCAGAGGTTTTCTTTTCATTATTGGGTTGGGATATCGTATTCTTATGAATAAATTTGTTAATAAATATGAATCTATTAAATAGCTTCAATTTACCTGAATAAGTTAATAATTTTTGAAAGTCTTCTTTTTTCTCTACTAATAACTTCGCGCAACCCTTGAATTGATTATTACTGTCGAGGAACAGTATTAGTTCTTTGATATGAATAAGTGGTTTGAGTACATACTCAATATCATAATAGTTTGCATGATAAGGAATATTATGCAGAAATAACGCATTTAGTACTACTTCAGCATTATTTATCGTAGCATGGTTCACCTTCATATTTGATCTAATTAGATCAGTTTTTTTTTTTTTTTTGTTTTTGGTACTATGTTGGCAATTGGGTTTTTGGTACTTTTTGGGTTCCGATTCCGCATTGTCTGGTGAGTTTTTTTGAGGTTTTGTTTGGATTTTTGCTTTTTTAGTACTTTTTTTGTTTTTTTCTTGTAAATATTTTTCTTTTGTTTCTTTTTGTTTTTTTTTTTCATTTTGAATTTCTTGTTCGAGTAGTCCGCAACTATTATTTTTCTTTTCTCAAAATAGAAATTATCACCAAGTACTTGTTTAATTAGTTCTTCATTCTTTTTCGAACTTGGTGTGATTTTAGCTAATCCATTGTTTGGATTTTTTTTGTTTTTTGATAATTTCTATATTTGGTGAACATTGTGACTTTTCTTCAATAAATTGAACTAGCTTGTCGATAGAATACTTACTTGGTAAGTTTTTAAAAAAAAGTTTTCTTATCATTGGCTTGTTTTAAATTTTCTGAGCTGAAAAAAAAAAAAAAAATAAAAATCTTTTTGTTAACGTTTTTTCAGTGAAAGTTTAAAAATAAAAAATCTGTTATACTCATATCAAAAATTTTGATTATTTTTTTTTTGAAGGTTTTTAATTTTATTTCTCGATAATTTTTAAAATATCAGGTTTTATATATTCGGAATGATTTAAAAGTGAATTATTAAATCAAGATTTAATTTTTGAGTTGTTCTTAAATACTAAAGAATATTTATAAGCTTTTTCCATAAAAGTGAGGCAAATTTGTTTACAAATATTTTTATTAAACTCAATCTTCAAATATGCAATTAAATATACAAAATCATTAGATACCATTTCTAGATTTCTGAGAATTATTCAATTTGTTTCTTTGTATGTTATTTCATAAAGAAAAAATACAAATTTTCTGATCTGGATTTTATCTGATATTTTTTAGGGGTGAAAATTGGTGTTAATTGTTTTATTTTTGATCGAAAAAATCGTTTTCATAACCTGTTTAATCCCTGACAATATTTCAAATAGAATCTAAAGCATATAACTATGTTTGATTGTTTAAAAAATCAATTTTACTCTATCCACATTTTCATTTTTTTATTGAAATTAGTCCTTACATCGTTTTCACCAAAAAAGTGCTATTTTTTTTTTTTTCATTTTTTTTAAATATTTCATCAAATATATTTTGAAATAAATACAAAAACCATTGATTCAATGAGTATTAAAATTAAACTTAGTTTGGTATTGTCAATTAACAAATACCTCAGCTAACAAAGATGATTTTTTATGAAATTTAAAAAAAAATGCCCCACTCTTTTGGAAATACCTTATATATATATATATATATATATATATATATATATATACATATACATACATATATATATATATTATCAATTTAATATATCAAGTCAAGTCATACTTTTTGAAATCAAGTTACAATTTTTAATTAAACTGGTAACCTTCCTGAAAAATTATTTCAAAAATTTTTTTTTTCAAAGTGATGAATGAAGTTTTCAAATAAGGAAGAGACTTATTCCCCTATAATAGTGTTGAATATTATTGTGTTTAAAAAATTTATCAATTTAAAAAAATATGAAAATCAATTATTTTATTTTTTTTTTTGAATTTAAATCAGGAGATATTTCCAACATTTCTTAATTTAGCATAAGTACGGCCTTTCACAATTTATCAAATTATCTAAAAACCTTTTCTTTCAATGTCATTTTATTGTAAAGTATTTTCAATTGAAATATTCAGTAATTGGTAAAAAAAAATTAATTTATTGGTTTTTTAAAGAAAAAATTCACAAGTTCAAATTTTTTAATACTAAAGAGATTAGCTTCTACCAAGGAGAAGCCTAGGAACAAAGTATTTTGTTATTGGACCTAACCAAATTTGTGCTACATGGTTCAAATACCTCTAAAAAATCGATTAGTCAAGTTGTAATATTTGTTGATCTTATCAATGAAAAATGATCATTATATTAGTAAAAAACTCTAAAATTTCAGAATAAAATCTACATTTCGCCATAAATTTAAAGGTTGAATTATCAATATTCAGACTACAGAGTCACAAATTATCTTTCTTATATTTGTGGCGAAATGTATATTAGTTACTAAAAAATTCTTTTTTTTTAAAAAATTAAATAATTAACCAATAAATTTTTTTGACAAATTATTTCTCAAATCATGCTAATATATTGATACTACAAGTATATTTATCAAAAGCAAACAAAACTATTCAGTCTTTGTACTTTTATGTTGATGATTATTGAGTTAATCTTTGAAAATAAAAAATTATAAAAATAGTTACTTTTGGAAGTTCTAAATCTAAATTATTAAATATCAGAATACTGTATTTTGGGTTTCTATTTTTAGATTTGGAAAAGGAATTAAAAAAAAATTTTTCAAAATGAAACTTTTTTAATTGTGATCATTAGTAAAAAAATTGTAATAATTTATAGTGCAATAAGATTTATAATAGATTTTTTAGAGCTATTCGAGCCATGACGTACTAATATCATTTATACCCAATTACAAATTAAACTATCTTTCATAATAATTGGCCCATTAAAAATCAAATTTTAAATAAAAATATTTTTAATAATTGAAGTTGTCTATTATAATATAAAAATTTTGATTTTAATATTCAATACTATACTCAAGAGATATTTATTTTTTGTCTAAAAATAAAAGAAAGAAAAATAAAAAAAACTGTTAAAAAAAATTGGGCCATTTATTTTGAATGAAGCATTACATGAAAAATAGACAATTTAAATAAGTAAAAAAACCCATTTATCCATTATCCTTCCATTTGAATAATTAAATCTAATCTCTTTTTCATATTTGAAACCAAATTTTGCATTAATTCATCTGTTACTTCTTTCAAATTTTTCATTTTCATTTTCTATTTTAACAAAACACTTTTGAAAAAATAAAAAAGAGAAAAAATAATTTATTTGCAAATTTTTCATTGTGAGAGGAAAAACTTCAAAACGATACAAAAGTAATTCATTATTCAAATGTAAGGTGTGCCATTTATTATGAAATTTAGTTTACTTTGATTATAGAGGAATCTATGGTGACGCTAATCCCTTAAACTTCAATACCACTACCGAGACTTGAGAACGAAAAAGAAAATAACAACAAGTTTCTTGCTTGAAAAAATTAAAATCCTTACAAATACTCTCAATAAACAACTCTGACTTTTTAAGATCACATTGCCAATGATTATTGACCATTGAGTTACTTGAATTGATGCAATATCTTCAGAAATTATAAAATGTATTAAAAAGGAATTCTCTTTTTTTATTTTTGTTCTGTATTGTTTCTTTTTTTTCTTGAATTGCAGTCGTCAACGCTTTCAATAAAAATATTTTCTCTAATTTATTTTTTTATTTATATTTTCTTTACCAAATACCCAAAAAATGTGTTTTATTCTTATTGAAAAATTTTTTTTGTTTGTATTGTTTCTCTCCAAGCATAATTGTAAGTTCCAAAGACAAATTGGGTTATAGGGGAAAGGTTTTGTGGAATTTTGCATTCTACAATTCAATAAAAAATAATATTTACAAAAAGGATATCAGTTTTTTTGTAATTTAAAAATTTTTTTTTATCCTGAAAAGGAAAAAATGAAATGATCTTTATGTTTAAATGTATTGAAATTTCTTCTTTGAGTTTTGTTATTTTTTTTTCTCATTAAAAGGTGCCATTTTTGTAACATTCACCCATGATTTATTATCTTTTGGCTTATATAAGCAACCCAACGATAGACTCTATTCAAAGAATTTGTTATTAGAAATTCAATTTAAACTATACTATTGAAAAATAGAGTTTCCAAAATCGAAAATGTAACCAATTTTAAATTGATCTTTTGCAAAAATTAAAATCTCAATAGCTTAATTAGATTTATCTTCCAGTTATTTTCTGAATTCTTTTTAGCTGTAATAGGGATGCTCGTATAATACCAATCTCTAAATATGAAAAAATATTTAATTTTCAAAATTTGTACAAAAAAAAATGTAATGTATGTTAAAATTATTTTTACAGGGTGACAGTATATAATCGAACATTATAATTAAAATAGGAATAATATATAAGTTTTATAATAAATAAATAAATAAATTATATGAACATTAATTTATTACTCTAATTAAAAGATTAATCCTTAATATTATTATTAAATTTTTTCTTGGTGCAAAATGTATTTTTCAAAATATTCTGCAAAATAAAAGAAATTTTGGGATTAATAATTAAAGGCATTTGTATAAATTTCACTGAATAGTCAATTTTGGAATCTAACAAAAACAGCCCCTTTAAATTGCTTTCTAGCCAGTTTATGATATTTTCTGTCCCACCAAAATCCAATTGATAAATAGCAAACAGCTTTGGCAACAAAATTTTTCGTTTTTGGATATTTATTAAAGGTGAAATTACCATTTTCGTAGTCTTTCCGATCAAATCGTTAAAATTGTGAGGTTTGTAGATCTGCAAAAAAGAAGGGAAATATTGATTTATAATTGCAAAATGGATCCGGGTGTCCAATTTTGTAACTGAAAACATGGAACGGTTATCACCTGATTTAAAATAATTGTTTGAGGGATTTTTTATATCTCTATTGCCTCGTAAAATTCCATGAAAGATATCATTTAATGAAAAATTGTATTCGTTAATCCGATATCTTGAACTTTTTATAAATTTATCGATACTTGGCTTATCTCTTGGAATACCGTGTTCAATTAAACTATGCAAAGCAAGAGTATTATACAGATTTAAAAAAAAGCATACGCGTTCATTCTGGGTTTTTAAACCCTTCAAATCAATCCGCTTTAATTGTGAGGTCTTCTCTACAAATTTTTGATATGCAATCGATTTTGAAATTGATTTGAAATTGATTTTTTTTGTACTAATAGAATAATATGCATAAAACAAATTCATGAGCGATTCCATTAATTCTTCCAATAATTTATTTGCATTTTTTGTACACCCCAAATATAATTTTTGTTCATTTAAATAATTCCTATTTCTTTTGCGATATCCTAAAAAGCATCTTTTCTGATGATAATTTAATCCAACACTTGAATCTTGGTTTAATTTTCTTAATAAATCACGGTATAATTCCCCTCCTTTAAAATTATCAAAGGAATTTAAATGCATATGATCGAAGACAACTGATTGGGCTTCATCAAACATTGTAATGTTAAAAACTTTCTTTTTATAACTTTCCAATATTTTTTTTCTACATTTTGAATCAATATTAATTTCAAAAATTGATTCTGTTTTTATATATTTATGAATAATATTTTTTGCAGTTTTTGAAATTTGCTTTTAATTGTATGTATGCGAATATTGTTATTAAGAGTATATATACATAAACAAATTGGCGGATTAATTAATGCATTTAATAAATATTTCAAAATAAGTAAGAAATTAAAAATTAAAGATAATTCAAATTAAAAGGATTATGACACACATTGTTATAAAAAAAATTTTTTTTTGAAAAAAAAGATAGTTTCTCTATCATGTCTATTTCTAATAATGATAAATTTTCTGAACCTTCAAGAGATTTTTTATTATTAGATCTGTCCAATTAAGATCGATTTTAAATTCATAAAACACTGCATAACTCAGAAAATTTTTTCAAAAAAAAAATCTCCAAATTTTGTATTTTTGAAATACACTCATATAATAAACATTATTATACATAAAAATTTTGAAAAAGGTTTATAACTTGATTCGATATTAATGAGAATTGAGAAAAAAAAATGAAAATTTTTCAGTAATATTTTTTTCATTTTTAATTGTAAAATATTTGAAATTTTTTATTTGACTTAGTGGAGAGATTATTTTAAATCTATTTTTTTAATAGTCAAAAAAGAATCATATTTTTCAATTTTAAAATAAAATATTTCTTTCAAAAGATATTGCTAAATTAAATTGAAATACTGATTTTTTTTCTGTTTTTGGAATATTTTTTTATCATTTTATTTTTTTCCATGTTTGAGTTTTTGTGTATATTCCCGGTTGTTTTCTGCAAATTGTTTTAACATTTATTCTTTTTTCTTACTTAATGTTCAATCAAAAGTTCATTCATTGTAACTTATTTCAAAAAAAAAAAAAAATACCCCAAAAATGGGTGTTTTTTTCAAAAGTCGGGAATTTTGAAAAATATGAGTATTTGAATCTTAATGAGTTCAATAGCTAGCTTTTCTTAATTACATAAAATTATCATAACTTTTAAAAAAATAATTTATAAAAGATGTATAACTGAAATTCAATATGGAGTTTTGGCTAACTTTGATTTTCAGTTTTTATTTTTTCCTTGTAGTGCATCATTGTGTATTTGTCACCTCCATCTCTCTTTTTCCTTTTTTTTTTTTTTTTTTTTCTCTTCTCATCATTTCTAAACCATTTTCCAATCAAAGTGGCCCAGTTGTAATGAGTGAATTACATGTGTTTAAAGGGTTTGAATTGATAATAGATGAAAAATTTTATTTGGGAAATTTAAAAAATTGAAATCATTTTTTTCACATTTTTTGCTTTTTCTATTTTTTTTTTTTTGATAAGCAATATTCAAATTTTTTTTTTATTACAAATTCGATAGTCACTTGGTAAAAACATGCTATTCTAAGGTTATTGATAAAGTAAAAATGATTGGAGAGAAATCATATTGATTTCTATTGGAATTTTATTTGATCTTCAATCGTTGATCAAAATGAACATTGTTATTTTTTTCTTTAGTTTCCTAAGAATTTTAGTTTTTCAATTTTTAAGAAGATATATTAGATTTATTAGTTTTATTTCAGGTGGATATCATCTATTCTTTGATGTTTTTTATTCTACTTATTTTTTATTTAATCTTCAAAGGCCATTTATAAAAAATAATTGATATTTGAAAAAAAAACATGTTGGGACAATTTGACTAAAACAAAGTTTATATATATATATATATATATATATATACTGCCCTCAAAAAATTAAAGAAAACTAAATTGAGTTTAAAATTCTTCGAATGACTGTGTATAGATATTATTTGAATTAGAAGACACAAATATATTCATTTACAAATTCTTTCTGTAACATAGTAGATGAAAGTGTTTTTTTCTTTCAAACATTTAACATTTAACCCTTAACAAGAAATTCTCACTCGAAAATTTTTTAACACAGCATTTTTTTTTTTTGATTTATAATGCTTTTATTTGTTATTTTGTACATTACTTTAGAAACACCTATTAACATTCCAATTAGTTAGCGATTCTAATTTGGTATTTCTAATAGTTTGGATTTAATATAATGTATTTTTTAAAAGTTGAATTTTCTTGTGTTAAAAATTTTGAATTGGGGTTTATTCGTGATTTCTGTGGTTATGGATTGACATCAAAAAATATTTTATAACAAAATGTCTTTAAAAATATGAAATTCTGGAAATGAAATAAAAATTTGATAAAAAAGTTAAAAAAAAAAAAAACAAAGAGAAAAGAAAAGACCGAAAGAAAGAAAGATTAAAAAAATATGATAATTTACTTTATCCGTTAAACAATTTTGTTTAAATGATTTCACTTCTTGAAAAAATAATAAATTTTCTTGATTAATTTCTTCACATAAAAATTCTTTAAAATAATCTACAGCTAATGGTATTCGTAATAATTGTTCTAAATCTTTAATTTCTAAGGATCGTTCGGTTCTCTCTCTATCTGTAATTAATAATGAATAACGCCTCGGGGGTCTTTTTAATAATTTTTGAATGGGTTTATTTTTCAAATTATGTTTATCGCTGCTGAACAGATTTAATTTTGAATTTTGAATTTTTTTCTTATTGTTTTTATTATTAAAATTATTCTTCTTATTATTATCCAGGTTGGTATTAATATTATCGGAATTGGAATTTAGTGTTGAAATCGAATTTATCCTGTGTAGACTTTTAATATTGATCTTAATATTATTCGTTGAATCATCATTTTGATTTACATTTATTTCCTGTTGAGATTGCGAAGATGTTAATTTCTTTTCCTTTTTTTTATTATAAAAATTTGGAAATAATTCTGTCCAAACATCTTCACTATTTACATCACCATCACCATCACCATCACCACTACCATTATTATTATTATTATTATTATTATTATTATTATTATTATTATTATTATTATTTATTGCCAATTTATTATGAATTGAATTTCGAAGTTTTGATTTTGATCTTTTTTTTGATTTTGATTTATTTAATTTATTATGTTTTCTTTTAGATTTTGATCTAGTACTAGATTTTGATCTCGAGCTAAATCTAGATCGAGACTTTGAAAATGATCGCGATCGATGCTCCTTTTTCGAATGCTTTGATTTCTTTATTTTTTGATTTTTTGTTTCAAAATTAGAAGACGACGAAATCTTAAATTCAGAAGTTAATGAATTATTAGTCGGCGTCCAATTTTTGGATTTTAATATAAATTCTGAAGAAGACCTTGTTAATTTATTTATTTTAATCCAGTCGACCACCATTTGAGAATTATTTTGGTTAAGCAAATAATTATTTTCTAAACTTAGATTTGTTTTTTTTTTCAAATCCTCTAAAGATTTACTTGCTCTTAATTTTCTTTTATTTGAATATTCATTATTATAATTATTATTATTTAAATCAATTCTTTTAATATTCGGATTCTTAGCCATAATCATCTTTTTATTCATATTCATATTCATATTGCTATTGCTATTGCTATTGCTATTGCTATTGCTATTGTTATTGTTATTGTTATTCTTAAACATATTCATATTCAAATTCTTGTTCTTCTTCTGGAAGGGGGTATAAATACTGATCCATTGATCAATTTCTATTTCATGTTTTGAATTTTCGTTTTGATCGTCTATTTGATTTTTCAAGGATTCAATTTGGATTTTCAAATTGGAATTTTCATTATTAGTATTTTTCAACTTTAGTTCTATTCCCTTTAATTTCTCTTTATTTGTTAGAACATTACTCCGAACAACCTTAAAATTTTGGATATCAAAAATATTTTTTTTAATTGACCTTTTGATTACTAACAAATTGTTATTTAAATTTTGTAGAATTTTTTCTTGGATCATTCTTTTTTCAATGCAGCCGTGTGTGTGTTTTTGCTTTTCCAAATATATTTTTGTTTCATTAAATTCATGAACTTTGTTTAATTTTAATTCTTGTAACTCTGGTCTTAATAGATTTGTTTTGTTAATTTCGCTTTTTAATGTTTCTTGCTTTTTTTGGATTAACGTTGCTAATTTTTCTTTTTGGTAACTTTTTTTTAACCAATCAATTTCCTTTTCCAGGTTTGTGATCTTATTCATTAGCTTTAATTTTTTGCTGTATTTAAATGACGTTTCAGATTTCCTTAATGAAAGCCTTGAGTTCACTCTTTTGTTTTCCCTTCGATTTGAGGTCACTCCTTTTGTGAACAGCTCGATCCTGATTGTGAAAATGGCTTTTTTTACAAAATTCACACCTAATTCTAATTCTTGCTTCTCCAAGACCTTCTCCCCCAATTGCCTTTGCAATTGGAAACACTTTCTTGGCAAGCCATGGATCTGGTTTGTTTTTAATAAGTGCTTTCTTGTAGAGAGATCCAAATAGAATTCTTTCATTTGTTCATATTTTAAATACGGCTTGGAAAATGGTGCTATGAAAATTTCTTTTTTTTTTTCTTTTTCTATTTCTTGTTCTTGTTCTTTTTCTCGTTTTGTTTCTTCTTTTTTTCCCTTTCTCGTGAAATTGTTTGGTAGGGTTAATTTTCTTTTGAATTTATTGTTTGACTTGATTTTTCTCTTTATTTTTTTTTCGTTATTATTTTTTTTGTTTTTGTTTTTTTCTTTTTCTTTTTCGTTTTCTTTTTCTTTTTCAAATTGGGTTTTGTTTTCAATTTCTGTTTTGTTTTTATTTTTTGTTTTTTTATTTTTGTCATATTGTGTGTTTTGTTTTGTTCTTGAAAAAATAAAAGGAAAGTATTTCTTGTTTTTTGAAGGCGAAGAGAAACTCATTGATAAAAAAAAACCATATTTACTTTTTGTAAAAAAATGAAAAGTTAATTTTTAAGATATTGAGAATTGAAATATAAAAGGGAAAAATTTTGTAGATTATCATTTTAATCATTTGGTATATTTCTTTCTTTTTGATGCTTCTAAGTTCACAAAAAAGATATTCTAAAAAAGAATACCAAACAAAAAATAAATACCCAAATTACAATCCAATTGATGAAAACTTCATTTGGGTTAAAAAAAAATTAGAAAATGCAAAAGAAGATTTGTTCCGATTAGAACATAAAAAGGTGAACTAATTAATATTCTCATTTAATTCTCTAGTTAATTGACATGGATTTGCTTAATTCCCAAATAGTGACTCGACACCAAAAAGTATATTGTGAAATTAAAATATTTTTGATTGAACAAATTCAACCTCAAAAAAATTAATTGTAGTATTCCAATGAAAAAAAAATACACAGAATATTAATCTCTATATTAAAATAATCAGATAATAAAAAAAAATCTTCGGATCTTCAATATCTAAAAACCAAAAACTCAAAAAAAAAATTTTATGAAAATTCTGTTGTGTAAATAACCCATGTTTTTTATTTTCATCCCTTACTAAAATTAAACACATGAAAAAAATATTGGTTAACTGTAGAAATAAAAATAACAAACCAATGGGATGACAATAGTATATAAACAAGAAATTGGGTTCTTTAAATAAATTTTAAAAAAGAATTATGAAGATATTAAAATATTAAAATGTTATTTTTTGACAAAAAAATGTGAAAAATTTCATTTTTTGAATTTTTATAAAAAAAAATCATATCATCTCAGAAATTTTATAAATATGACGAAATTATTGAAATAAAAGCATTTAATATTATTGAGCCATTTTGGTTAATCAAAGATCTAACCTACAAAGTCAATTTGAATCCAAGCCAAGAATATATATATATATATATGTGTGTGTGTGTGTATGTATGTGTCTTCCTATCTTCAAATACTAAAGTCTGAAAAAAAAAATACGTGTTAAGGGTGCAGTCATTACCGTGAAATTTTTTATTCTGAGATGGAAAAAAACTTTTTAATAATTTTTATGAGTACACAACACCATTCAAAAACCAACCAACCTATGATGTACGATCGATCTCCAAAAATCAACAACCAAAAATGCGGACATTTTTAGAAAAAACGCCAAAGAACGACACTCAATTTCCAATTAGAATGGTTATGAATTACAATTTTGAAAACAACTATGTCAGTTTTGAAGTGTTGCTCTTTGGTGCTTTTTGAGATCTGGTGACTTTTTTTTTCAATTTTTTCTTTTTTCAAATGAGTTATTTTTATTGAAAGAATATTACATAATCCTTACTTGTTCAAATTTAGAGGGTTACAAAATAACCACAAATCATATTAAATCGAATAAAATTGATTGCGAAATATAAAAAAGCAATTTGTTTTAAATTAAAGAAAACTAACCTTTTTAAAAAGAAAATGAGAAAAGATGAATTTTTTTTTTAAGTTTTGATTTTTTGAAATTGAGAACTCTTTTTCTACTTATTTTTCTTTTTTGAATTTTTTGTCAAAAGAGATCCAATGGAATTCTTTTTTTTTGTTATTTGAATTTTATCAACCAAAACTAGGGCTATTTCACAATACCCTTTTTGGTCTCAGGTCACCCCTTGAGTATGGTGCATTTTCACGGTAAGTGACTAGACCCTTAAATTGTATTTATGGGTTAAAGGTTGTTAGCACGGGTTATTTACACTACTGTAAAGTTAAAAAAATTATCAAAGGAACTCACAATAACAAAAATTTTATGATAAAAAAAAATCACAGGTTACCCACTTGCAAAAATAACATTTCAAATAAAATTTTCCAAAGATTCTCAATTTCGAAATAATCATTTAAAAAAGAGAGATTAAAATAAATCTCCATTCTAAAAAACAAAATTAAAAAAAAAAAAAATTTTTTTTTTCTTATTGAAATTTCCAAATGGAAAAAATATCTATAATTTAAAACAAATTGTTCTCTTAAGTACATAATCAATTTAATTGATTTAATTTAATTTGTTATTGTTTTGTAACTATCAAGATTTGATAGAGTTGTGTTTTTATAACCTTCCTTTAGATAAAAAGAATTCATTTAAGAATAGAAAAATAAATAAAAAAAAGCTCGAGCAAATTTATTTTAAAATATCTTGATTAAACTCAATTCTAAATTAAATAATTAAATATCCAAAATTGTTTTTCATCATTAAAATGTTTATTGGTAATTCTCTATTTTTTTATTTATAAAACATGGCTATGATTAAAGTTACCAAAGTTTCTTATCTCAATTTTTATTATCTTTTTTTATTGTCAATTCCACGATTAAGGCATAAATTTACAACGAAATTTAAAACATATAAAAATCTCAAATTAAGGTACATTTTTTGGATTTTTATTTTTCACAATTTTTTTTTCTCGAATCCGAATTTTGTCTCTTAATTTGCAATTTTATATGTGACTTAGATTTTGTTGAAAGTTTGGGTTTTAAATTTGGAACTGACTGTAGATAAGTGTGTTGTTGTCTCAATTTTTCTTTTTTATTAATAAAAAAAATTTTTTTATCTAAAGATATTTCATAGTAAAGAATTTCGAATAAAAGGAAAACTGGTGAGAAATGTTTTTTTATTCTTTAAAAAAATTTTCGTATCATAATCCTTTACTTCATATGTATTTTTTTATTTGCAAGTACATCGTTTTTACCAAAAAAAAGTAACTATTTTTTTTTTTTTTATGTTTTAAAATTTTGAAAAGGATATTTTGAAAAGAATCATAGGAATTAAATCAGTTAGTGTTAATATTCCTCTTAATTTTTTTATTATCAATTTCAGAATAGAAATACTTTAAACTAAAAGATTATTTGAAATATAAAAAAAGATAATTTTGTGCAAAATTCTTGTCTACTTGGTTGAGATTCACATTGGTTTTTGAGGTTAGAATTTAAATTATTCTATTTTTTTCATCAATATTAAATCATTTTTTTCAAAAATTTAATCATTTTTATAAATTTCGTGAGATGAAATGATTTTTTTATCAAAATTCAAAAAATTTAAATTTAATCTCTTGTTTTGTCGAAGAATAATAATTTCATATTTTGATATCTTCAACATTCTTTTTTAAATTTTATTAAAAGTGTCCTATTTTGTGTGTACTTACTATTGTCGTCCTATTGGTAGGTTTCTTTTTTTTGATATAAAGCAAATATTTTTTCATTCGTTGAATGTCTGTAATTGGTCAAAGCTAAAAAAATATCTTAGTTACACTACTACAGACTCAAAAAAAATAACAATTGTGTGTGTTGGTTTTAGTAATATAGGAAAAACTGTTACCTATATTTAAAATTATTGTTTAAATTCATTACCATGTGTTTGATCTGATTATTTATCATTGTAGAAAAACTTTTTAAAATCGATCTTGATAGGAAAAAATTTAATAATATTTTATACCAAAACTACATGTGAATTTATAACTTCTTTAATATCAAGTACCTTACAATTTAACGTCTCATTTCCAGTTATTTTTATTTCTTATATAGGAATAAAGGAAACAATATTCAGAGCCATTAATCTTCATCAAATTCGGGTTTGAAAAAATTAAACAAAAATTAGCAATAAAATTGTTTTTTTTTTACATTTCATTTTTCTCGTTGATTTTTTTTTTCTTTTTTGTTTGTTTGAAATGGATAAAATCATAAACTTTTTTCGTTCAATTTTAACTAGTATAATTTTGATGATAAAACCAGTAAAATTTCATTAATTTTTTTTTTTTTTTCATTTTCTTCTTTCTCTCTTTGCCAGAAAACAAAAGAAACCAAAACAAAACAAAAAATAAAAAAGAAAGACTTTCTTTGTTTTCTCGTTCGAATTGAACTTTCCACCTCACCCCAATAATCAACAATGTTGCCATAATAATCAAAACCAAAATCTTCCAACTTTAATTTTTTATCAAACCTCTTTTAGTATTGGGATCTTTATTTTGAAACAGGGCTAATTCAAGAAAAATTATCTCGGCGAAACAAAATAACCTTAGTTTTAGATTTGGATGAAACACTTATCCACTCAAACCAAATTCGTTTACCTGGACTAAACTATGATTTCACAGTCAGTTTAAAAGTAAAGGAAGCACAGACCATGTTTTATGTCTACAAAAGGCCACACGTCTCCGAATTTTTATCGCAAATCTCGAAATGGTTTAACATCGTCATCTATACTTCAAGCGTACAAGAATATGCTGATCCTATCATTGACTTTTTGGATCCTAATGGGTACATCAAAGACCGTTTGTACCGTTGTAATTGTGAGCAGATGTCTAGGAATTGGATTAAAGATTTGAGCTGTGTTACAAATAATTTTAAAAAATGTGTGCTTGTGGACAACTCCCCTTTGGCTTTTTCTCGCAATTGGAAAAATGGAATCCAAATTAAAACCTGGTTTGGCAACCCTCTGGACAGAGAACTCGTAAAGTTATTAACATTTCTTGATGCTCTAAGATCATTAAAAGATGTCCGACACATTTTGGAATATAGAAAGGATTGGAATTAATCTTTAAAGCCGATACTGTTGATTAGTTGGCTTGTTTGTTGGTAATTGCCAATCTCTGTTGATCACTCCCTTTGATTAAGCAAGAATCAATTTTCTCAAATTTAAAATATTTGTGATTATGACTTATTATTGGTCAATTGCTAATAGGTGATCTATGTGTAAATTAATGGATCACCACGCTGATTTTTTTTGTTAGAAAATAGTGTATTTGCAATAAAGCTATTTTTTTACTTTTGTTCTTTTGCGAAATAGCAGATATTTCGAATTCGTGATTAATAAAATTTTCATTTAAATTAATATTCAAATTCGCAAATGAAATATTCTCTAAAAACAAATTATTTATGAAAATTTTAAATTCTATTTATTAAAGACATAAAGATTCTTTTTGTATTTCATTTGTATTTCATTTTTTTTTAATTTGCTTGAAAAAAAGAAATTAATATTTGACAATAAAATACGTTTTTTTTTTTTTTTTTGATAGTTCTGTTGCCTTTTTATTTGAAATTCAATAAAATAATTTTCAATTTATTTTTTCATCATGGAATTTAAATGGTTCATAATTAAATTTATGTGAACCACTTTCTTGAAAAGTATATATTTTTTGGTATTTATTTTTGTTTTATATTTTATCAAAGAGTTGTAGCTTCGTTTATCAAACAATAAAATCCAATAAATAATTGACCAATTTCTCCATAAGTAAAAAAAACCAAAATATAAAATTTCAGTTTGAATAATTAACAATGTGGATTTACAAATTAATTCTTATAAGATATTAATTGATCATATAATAACAGATATATATATATAGATATATATATATATATATATATATAAACTCAATTCCAAAAAATGGGACACACAAAAAAATTACATTATTATAAATATACTCCAAAATACATGATACTTGAACTTAAAAACAATAAAAGACCCGAAAATATTTAATTAATACTATTTATATATTTTATAGTAAATTTAAAATTCAATTCGAAAAAAAAAAAAAATAAAATAAAAAAAAGTGTGCCCCTATTTTTGGAACACGGTTACCAAAAAATCCATTTTTATTGAAAGAAAAATTAATAAAAACTATTAATAGATTCAGCTTGTCTTTTGATAACTAAATCTATCCTTTTAAATATAGAGTTTACTAATTATCTTAGGTTTCCCAACTCAAAGTATTTCATACATAAGTGAAAATTTTAATAAATTCTTTTTCGTTATTTGGTTACAATTTTTCAGTTTAGTATCCATAAATTCCCAATTGGATTTAAATTTGTGGAATTGGGGGTCAAGGGTCCAGAACATTACATCCCCGATTTAAGTAAGTTTGAGTTTTTTTTTTTGAGGTATGTGGACAAGCTCCATCCTTTTGGAAAATCCATTTCAACTCACTATATTCTGAATTAGCGAGTTGAATTTCCTTTAATTTTTTTGATAATATCATTAATAATACATTCAGTATTCACACTTCCATTAATAATAATAAGTTCTGTTTGTAGGCCATGTGCCCTAACACACCATATCATGATTTTTTTTCAAAAAATTTTTTTCTCGATAAAAAAAGAATCTTTTTTCTTTAGGAGAAAAAAAATTTTTTTTTTGTGATCAGAATGAAAACTTTTAAATTTCATTTTAAAGTGATTTTGAAGTTTTCGAAAAGTTTTGAAAAAAAAAAAAATTTTTTTGATTTTTTTTTGAATTCTTATAAAGAATCCAAAAAAAATCAAAACAATTATTGAAAATCAAAAATCAAAAAATAATGAAAAAAAATGATAAATAATTAACTTTAAAATTATTTACATTGATTGTTAATATCTAATGTTTCTATTTAAGAGTCAAATATCACTTTTCTTGGAATTAAATTGATTTTGAAGGTGTGCCCCCATTTTTGGAATTGAGTTTATATATATATACTATTTTCCTGTTAGGGTTCCAATTGCGGTAAGTGGATTACTTATGTTTAAAGAGTTTGAATAGATATTAGAAGAGAAAAAAATATTTTTAGAAATTTCAAAATAAAAATCATTTGTTCATATTTTGCACTTTTACAGTCTTTCCAAGGCTACCATAAAATTCAAAATAAAATACAATTGAATTTTCTATTCTTATTTTCCATTTTCAAAAAATTTGGAAATAAGAGTTATTATATAAAAATAAAAATTTCAATAAATGAGCTATTATTCAAATTTTTGGAACTCAAAAAAAAAAAAGATTTGAAGATTCATGAAGCACTTAAAAATATTGTTCAAAAATGGTCAAATTTTAAAGATCAGTAAATATTGATATTTTTTTGACATATTTCTGCTGATAAAATTTAATTTTCATGGGATGGTGATTATTTTTTTTTCGATTTTCCAAAATTTGAATAATAGTTTATTTATAAAAATATTTATTTTTATATAATAACTCTTATTTCCAAATTTTTTGAAAATGGAAAATAAGAATAGAAAATTCAATTGTATTTTATTTTGAATTTTTTGGTAGCCTTCGAACGGCTGTACTTTTTTTTTTCAAATTTTTTAAAGACAAATAATTCAGTTACAATTTTTTTTTCTTAAATCAAGGCCGTCAATTATTTGGTATAAAAGTGTTCTTCTAAGGTTATTGAAACAGTTAAAATGATTTTAGAGAAATGATATTTATTTCTATAGGGATTTTTATTTAATATTAAATTGAAGATAAAAATGAACTTTGTTGTTTTCTCAATGGGAAACTTAGAATTTGAGTTTTTCTATTTTTCAGAAAATCTATTGATTTATTAGTTTTATTACATACATGATATTAACAGGTATTGGGTTAGACGTATATTATACTACTTATTTCTCATTCTTTCCCAAGAGATCAATTTAAAAAAATAATTGATATTTCTAGAAATGCTGGGAATACTAAACTGGAAATTAGTTAATAAGTTTGTTGGCTTATTGATATCTATTAAAATCGTTCAGAAACTATTGTAAAATCTATGATAAATAGAAAATTCCTTTTCTATTACATATTTTCCTTTATATGACAAGATTTTATCGTCGTATGATAATCCATTACAAAAAATGAAAATTTATAATAGAACAAAAATTTCAACTAAAGAATAAAATAACAAAGATATTATTCTGATTATTGATGTCAATTTGAATTAAATCTGTAATCAAAATTGTTAGTATTTTCTTTTATTAATTTACATTCCTATAAAAAATGATCAATATCTTCTATAATTCCTAGGTTAAAATATATTTTATATAAATTACAAGATTTTGTTTTTATTTTGTTTCCTATCATAAACATAAACACATCTATCGAGTTAGTTGGTGAGGTTGTTTAATTTTAATATTGGAGTAGAATCTGATATTATATATAGATATTCATTGTTTGATAATTTTAAAATTCGAGAAATAAAAAGAAAGTTTGGTGTTAGTTTCACTTTTAAGATATAAAATGTCAACAGAATTTAAAGTGCAAAAAAATCTTTAATTAAGGACATTTTTTGAAATTTTCTTGCACAATTTATTTGAGCAAAATACGAATTTTGTTCTTTAAGTTGGTCTTTTTTTACTGGAATTTCGTTCATTGGCTATTTCTTAATTACAGAATTGGTGATAATAGCATTTCTTTTTATATATTCAAATTAAGGGTTATTCAATTTTTCATAATTTAAAAGAATTGAGGAAAATAAAATATTTGCCCTGGTTATTTTGTAATCAAGAAAATCGTCTTTATTTTTTAATTTATTTTTTTTTATTCAAAAAATTCATAGATTTTCGGAACTTCAATAATAAAAAAAAAAAAAAATGGTACTAGGGGGGTACTCAAAAGTAGCCTCGGGTATTATACAAATCATATTTTTCTTTTATTTTTTAATTTTAAGAAGCTGGCCATTTTTATTAAAATTTGTTCAAAATTTAAAAGAATTTTTTTTGTGTTTAGTATACCCCGTATACTTTATAAATCGTTCAGTTTAATAATTTGTAAGATAAAGGTTTTTAATATTCTTTCATATATTTTTGTATTTTAAATAAATGGTGGAAAGTTCTTCAAGGTTCAAAAAAGGTGGAAAAATAATAATTTTAATAATATAAATTAATAATTTTAATTAAATTTTTGAAAGTTATTCAAAAGATAAATATTTATTTACATTCAAAAAACATGAAACTCTGATTCAGATAACCCATAAGACAAAAAGTTTTTATAATTGAAACTTTTAAAAATTTTAGTTGTTAAAACTTTTAAATTGAAAATTATTGGGTTTTAATATTTTAATTACAGTTTGCTAAATAAATGGTTTTGGTATAAACAAATATATTTTTTTCAAACTTTTACTGTTATTTTTTCAAAAAAGTGTTTTTATAAGTGTTGTTTTCCAACTTTTTTGATATTCTTTTGGGCTTTTTGTTGTTGTTAAAATGAAAAGTTTTCAGGGATGTGTTTATCTTTAAAAAGGAAGTCTGTCTTGGCAATAATATGTCAATCTCCAAGTAATAGTAAAAGAAATTTTTTTCAAAGATCCTCAAAATAATTTTTCTTTCAATTATAACTTATAATTGAAAGAAAAATTGAAAGATCATGAAATAATCAATGAAAACTGATCTTTTGAGAGATTTTATTTGCTCTCATTATGCAAATTGTTGAAAAAGAATTGATTTTGAATTAATTTGGTTATTTAGCATGTTCTTGTCTAATTTTAATCAAATAAAATATAGTCTAATTAAAATTTGATTCAATATGAAATATTTCTTTCACCGAGGATTCTTATCTCATCTAATGGATCCAAAAAAGAACCAAATAAATAAATAAAATCATCCAATTTCAAGATATGATTTGAAGACTAACAACTAAAGGTAAAATAGGAAATTCAAATGAATTTTTGGTTCATTGAATTTCTAAAAAAACTTTGAAGAAATTTAATATTTCATTTTTTTGTTAATACGTGTAGAGATATCAGTCAAAAAGTTTTTAAGAAATCCTTTTTATCCTTTTTATAGTTTTTTTTTTTGGTATTGATTCAAATTGAAAGACTTGGTTATTGAGGATTTTGTTGTTGTTTTTTTTAAATTTGCTTCAATTAAATTTCTTCTATGAGGAGATTGGTCTTGAAGGTTGTAGAAAAACACTTGGGGGGTATGATCTCTTGTAAATATTGTTTGATTTGAATTAGAGTAAACTGAACTGTATTTTTCAATTAAAACAAAATAATAACAAAAAACAACAGTTATTGAAAAAAGGAAAACTAGTTTTTTACAATTAAAAACAACATTTATTTCAAAAACCATACGAAAAATTTTTAAAAAACAAAAACGTCAACACGGGTTATTGAACAAACTGTACTTTCAAAACAATAAAGTGTTGTAAACTATCATGTATAAGTGTTTTTTGTGTTAAACTTGTTAAAAGTTCATAATTTGAGAGAATTTTTCTCTTCAGGAAATGGGTTTAAGTTCTCAAAAAACTTCAACAAATCTTTTCCTTCTTTCCTTCTAAACTAAATGCTTATAAAACAAAAGAAGAAAACTAAAATAATCTAATTTATGTCTAAGATTCGAATCAAACCCCCTTTTATAAAACCCAAACAAAGAAGGGTAAATCCACTAATTACCTTTAAAATTTTTTATTTTTTTTCTTTTTGTCTTTTTTTTAAAAATTTATTTTTAAAAAACTTTTATCTTCCACTAAATGTGTTTATAATTTGGTTGGCTTAATGTCAATTCAACACCCTGATCTCTTTGTTCTCTTTTCAAATAACCCAATGTTCAACACCTTTTTTCTTATCTAACAAACCCACGATGGACGTGGTAAACATTTTTGCCTTTTTCCTAACAGTCTTTGTCCAGTACATAAAGATCCTCAAAAGAGTTGGAATCAAAGAGTCACTATTCATTCTGTTTCAATCGCGGCCAGTACAAATTTCTCAAGTTAAATCTGTTCTTCTTCAAGAAAAAACACCTTCGCTTCAAATTAATGAATTTATCCCAAATTGTCACTACCAACATTTAAGGCTTTCTAATGGGTACGAAACTATTTCTTCCTTCTCTTTTTTTTTAATTTTTTTTAAATTTTTTTATGTTTTTTTTATTTGAAAAAAAAAATCTTTCTTTGTTATTTTTTCTAATTTTTTTTTTTTTTCTTTGGTTTTTCTTTTTTTTAATTTTTCTTTGATTTTTATTTTTTTAATCTAACAAAAGAGCAAAAAAATTACTTACAACCGAAAATGCAGGCGGGAATTCCATTATTAGTGAGTCAATGTCCTTTGAAGTGCTTAAGCGGCTATTTGGAGCAAAGCTTATTGCGACCGAAATGGAGATCGAATACAAGATCCCGAATGTGCCGATCACAGACTATATCATCCAAGTTGAAGAAACAAAAATTGGGGTTTCTGTGACGCGATCGATGAAATGGCCATCAACTTCCAAGTACACAAAGTTAGATGCCCATAAATTACTTAAAAGAAAGCTTTCTGGGGTAATTAAATCAAACACCAACTTGAAAAAGCCTTACTTTGAAAAACAAATTCTCCACATTTGGTCTCCAAGCGCAAGCGTTACAGAAATTCTCTCCCAGGTTTGGCAGAATGAAATTAATGACGATTTGAAATCCAACACTTTTGTTTTGATAACAACTGCAGAAAAAAATGCAGACTGGATCTTTTGGAACATCTATCAGAAAAAAAATTAAATCTTTATTACAAATGTTTTTTTTCTTTACTTGTTTTTTGTTTTTTTTTTTTTTGAAATTTTGTTTTGATAGTTTTTCATTTTGGATCTTTAATTTCTGCGGGGTTATCTTATTATTTTCTTCATTCAATCTAAGTTCGATTAACATAACTTTTACATGTGTTTTCTATTTTGGTGCCTGAACGAGATTTTGAGAAAAATTCAAATGCCAAAAGTAACTTTTTGTTTTGTAAAATAACAATTTGGGAAAAAAGTGAAACAGTGAAAAAAAAGTCCAACACAATTTTTAATTGGGAAAATTAAAATACAACCTGAAAATAAAAAATAAGATGTATTAATAAAAGATAAAATAAATAATCAAAGACAAAATGGAGAATTTCGCTCAATAAATGGTTTTTTTAATACAGTCTTTTGTTATGGGATTTTTCGTTGATTGATCAATGATTAAAAAATTGTTCCAAAAATTGACAATTTTTGAGATCTCCTCAACTACTCATTTTATTTCGATCAAAAAGGTAGATACTTAATTTTTTGTTGTTTTGGTTGAAAATATTATAATGAATTATTCTTTGAAGTTAATTTGTTTCGTATTTTAATTGATTTTACTTTTCATTTTTCAAAAAGTTTCCCTATTAAAATGGAGTGTTGAACTTATTTTCCCTATTGCACTTTTTTTTACTGAACGATGGGAGGACAATTCATAAACTTAATTTTTGAGATATTAAATTAGAAACGAGATCATAAGATAAATACAACATTCTAAAAATTTAAGTACTTTTTTTTTTTATTATTTTGTCAGTATTCAAACTTTTTATAAGTTTTCTATTTTAATATGTCCTTACTACCCAAAAAACACAAAAAATGGAAAACTGATCAAATACTTTCCATTAAAAAAATTAAAAAAATCTAAATGAAAAAATTAAATAAAATAAAGTTTCAATTTAACTTTTTCTTGAAAAAATTTTTTGCCAAAATTATTGAATTCAAAGTTGAAATTACATATATTTTTAGAGACACTATCTTGTTTTAACTCATTTACTAAAACAAATTCTAAATTATGGGAATTTTATTTTCACAAAAGGGACTAATTTGGCCTTCAAATGCTTTTTTTATTTTTAAATGGTGAAATTTAAAAAAAAGTTATTTAAAAAAGAATAACTCTCTGGGAAAATAACTCAATTTCATATATTAACTTAGTCTTTGATTTCAAGCTTTTCTGAACAGTAATTTTTCAAAAAAAATAATAAAAAAAGTGCTAGTAATTTCAAAAAATATTTTTGATATTCAAAAAGTTGATAGTGTTTTGATTCGAGATAAAAATTATCCCAGTGGTTAATTGAATTAAGTTATAAATAGAGATTTCGAAAAATATTAATCAGAAAAAAATAGTGCTGAATTTTATTAAGGACATATGGGGATAACCTTTCTAAAAAATAGCACGTTTCTTCCAACCCCCCCACATTTAAGATTTTACCCCCACCTTTTGAAAATAGACCACTTGATAAAAAAATAATTCAGAAAAAGTTTTCACTTATTAAAACGTCAGTGTCATGCATTGTATTTTTTCCACTAATTTACTGAATTATAATAAATTGAAAATTTTATTTTTTTTTATTTTGAAGGGAGTAAATTAATTTCCAATAAGTTCATTAGGTTTTCCAGGATTTTAAAGAATTGAGTAAAACTTAGGTCCTCTACGGACACTTTTCGTTAGGTTTTCCAGAATTTAAAAGAATTGAGTGAAATCTTAGATTTTTCTGTTTTCTTGTGAATTCTCGAAAACAACCGTTAGCTTTTTTTTTTAATTTCTCAAATTAACAAAAAGCTAGGCACCTGGCAGTACTCTACGGCACTTAACAGCAATCCCCTAATTTCTAAATTTGTGTTTAGAAATTTTAATGAAGAATCAGAATTTTCTTTATTATAAACCAAAGACGATATAAATAATGAGTTTTTATTTTGTTTAATATCAAAGATAATATTCTTTTTGTTTTTGCTAATTTAGATTAAATCTTTAATCCAAATTGTTCTTTTTTTTTTTCTTTCATAGAATACATAGTCCCGATAAAAATACTTGATATCTTCATCTGATTTCTAGATTAAATTTTTTTTGTAGAAATTACAAGATTTTACTTTGTTTTTTATATTTATCTTAAAACGAGAATATCTATTTGACAATTTGTGAAAGTTCTTAGTTTTAATATTGAAGTTGAATCCTTCCATTTCAAAACTTTACAATTATTTATGAAAATACCTTTTCCAACCCCCCCAAAAAAGATTGTATATTATAACCAAAAAAATACAGTCAGTTCCACTTTTAAGACACAAACTTTCAACGAAATTTAAGGCATAAAAAAAATCTCAAATTAAAGCACATTTATTGGAAACTAGATTAATAAGTTAGAAAAAATCAAAAAAATAATAAATAATAATAAAAAACTTTTAAGAAAAAGAAAATAAAATTAAAATTAAAATTAAAATAAATTAAAATAGTATAATACTATAATAGGTATAAATTAAAAAAAAGTAAAACAAATATAATAATAATATTAATAATAATAAAGTTCTAATAAAGTTTACGATGTATATGAAAAAAATATTATTGGGATGAAAGAAATAAAATTTTTGTAAATAAATAATACAAAATTATAAAAATAAATCTGATTTGCAAAGTATTTTTCGAAGAATTGTGTCAGAAACTGATTTAAAAATTTTATTTATATTATCTGTATTAATGGCGCATGTTTCATATTGATATACTTTTCGATCAAAATCTTCTTCATTCATTTCAGATTTAGATGCATCAAGAAATTTATTTTTAAGAAATTCAACTGCCTTTTCATAATTTAAACCACCTTTGAATATAAAAAAATTATTCATATTATAAAATGAATTTTATGTATTATCGACAAGAAAAAGAAAAAAAAAGTTATATTCTTTAAAAATAATTAAATTATCTTGTTAGTTATTCTAAAAACAAATAACAAAGTTTTGGAATTATGATAATTTGGTATTATTACGATCTGGTATGTTGTGGAACATATCCAAATATCAACAAAAAAAAAAAACAATAAATAAAAAATAAAAATAAAAATAAATAAAAAATAAAAATAAATCTTAACAAACCATTATAGTCCTCAAAGCATACTGACAAATCTGTTTCTTTAATTCTTTCTTGAAATACATCTCTTTTATTCAAAAACAAAATCATTGAAGAACTATCAAACCAGGGCGAAGAGCAAATTTCTTTAAATAAATTGATTGATTCTAACATTCTATTGATAGAAGAATCTTCTCTAAGTGTTTGATTATAACCAACAAGAGAAACAACAAATATTACAGATGTTACCTCTTCAAAGCAATGAATCCATTTCCTCCTTTCATTGCGTTGCCCACCAACATCAACCATAGTAAAAATAAATTCACCAATTGAAAATTCTGCTTCCTCAATGCCAGTTGTTCTAACCCGGGCTTGTAAAATATCCATTTTGGTTGGTTTATAATCAGAAGAGCCAATTCTTTCTATTTCTTTGAAAAAACTAATTATTTTTTTTTAAATTTTTTGTAAATAATGGATTAATTTTATTTTAATTTATAAACCAAAAGTATTATTTCAATCAGTTAAATATATAGATTTCTATAGATTTGAAATAAAATAAAATAATTTACTATTCTGAAGAATCATTAAGATGGAATTCGTTATGCTTTTCTTTGTAAGTTTTTTGTATTTGTTTATTTCCCCAAAGTTTAACTACTGAGTCTTGGATTCCATTAGTCCATTCTTGGTTGTACGATTTTGCCTCTTTAATTAATTTGATCTCATTCTATTACATTTAATGTTTTATTCATTTTATTTAGATTTCATTGAAGAAAAAGTAAAAAAAAATAAAAAATTAGCTTATTTGTAATTTAAATGGTATTTACAAACATGTTCCAAAAACTTTTGAAAGTTAAAAAGTGCCGAAAATATTGAAATGAGTTTATCTGATATTGGAATGTGTTGCTAGGTATTTATGAATGCTTAGGTGGGTTAAGTTGATTGAAATGGTATATTAATGGGAGTGAGGTGTTTAAGAAGAACAAAAAATCACTTTTCTTTTCTTTTTTTTTTTTTTATGATTCAATTTAGGAGTTTTTAATTCCTTATATTTGCAGTTAGGTTTTCCAAAATTTAAAAAAATTGGGTTAAATCTCGGATTTTACTTTATTCTTTTGAATTCTAGAAAGTTTTAATTGGTTTTTTTTTTTGAGTTTTTTGTTTTATTTATGAAATTTTCTAGGTTTTTTGAGGTTTTTTATTTTATTTCAAAAATGTATTGATTTTCTAAATAAATAGAAAACTCAAAAAAACCGAGAACACTTCACAAATAAAACAAAAAACTTCAAGAAAACCGCCTTTAGGTTTTTTTTAATTTTAGAAATAAAAAAAAACTTGGCACTTGACGGCACTCTACGGTGTTTCACCAAATACCTAAATTTTTAATTTGAAATTTTGAAAAAAATCACTTTTTTAAAAACTCAAACTTAGAAAACTTCTGCAAAAGTTATCATATTTCACTTAAACCTGATAAAAAAAATTGTTTTTTGATTTTTTAAACTTTTTACCTTTTCCAATTTACTTTTTTAAGTTATTTAGTTTGCTCTACTTTTTGTTTTTTAGGCCTTTAGGGGCAGTAAAAATAATAAAAAAGCATTATAAGGATTGATAGACTTGTTCATGTTTAGATCTTATAAAAAATAACTTGATCAGATCAGATCTTGAAAAAATTGAACTGTACTTATACAACCGACGAGAACTGAACTAAACTGATGCGATTTGAAATCCAACAAAAGTGAACCGAATCGAACTTTCCATACTATCTTTCGAGTTTTTACTTGGAGTGGATTTTTGCTTTCAAGTTGGTATCTTGTACAGGGATTTTCTGAAAACAAGATTTGGGAAACTTCAAAAAAAAAAAAAAAAAAAAAAAGGGAATAAAAAGAAAATTTTGAAAACTAATTCTGATTTTTAAAAATTTGGCACTTTAAGATTAAGCACATCTATAAAGTTCAAAATTAAAAATTAATAAAAGAACTTATTTCATTTGATTCGTAGCTGTTTAAATATTTAAATCTCTTTATTAAAACAAATTAAGGTAGCGTTCAAAACAAATTCGGCATAAAAAGAAACAACCATAAACCCATTCAACACTTTGGGTGCAAAATTAAACTTTTCAATGAAGCTTTTGGTTTTTTTTCATTATTTTTTTACTTTATTTCACATCTTACTTTCTCTTTGTCTGGTCTCTCTTTATAAATTTGATTTTTTTTCTTTTTGTTTTTTTTTTAAACAAGGATATCCTATGGGCCATAACTTGCCTGCATCATAGCTAGGATCAAAAAACACAAATAAAAGTTTAGAGTTTTGCGTATGCAGGTATAATTCTGTTGAATCACCACTCTTTAATAATAATAATAAGAAAAAAGAATAACCATTTTTTTTGAAAGAATATATTGATTATTATTTTTTTTTGAAAGCTAAGCTAAAAAAAAATGATAAAAAATAATATTTTTTCTAGGAATAACTCTATTGATTATTTCCAGAAAAAAGATCTTTATTAGATAATACTCCACTGATTATGAGTATTTTTGTGTTTTTCTTTTTTTTTTTGGTTTTTCTTTTTTTTTTTTTGGGAAATAAATGGTTGAGTTTTTGGTTTAAGTCCCTAAATATAAAAACAGAAAAGGCAGGTAGAGAGTGGAAATGTTTATTTTCTCTAGATATTACTTAATCAGTTATTTTCTTTATTAAAAAAAAAAATAGAATTTAAAATGTGGTTATTGGCTAGAGTCATTCATTTGGGGGTTTAAAGTTGAGTAAAGAAAATAAGTTTTTAAAAATGTTGTAATTTAGAAAAAGTTAATTTTTTAGTTGACAGTAATAACTTTTAATATTTTTATTAGAATTTAAAAATTAGTAAGCTTTCATGATCTACAAAAAATGAATAAAAAAACTTGAAAATATTTATTCTATTTTTTTTTTTTAATTAATTTTCATTCATTGAAGATCCTAACATTTCAACAAATAATAAAACACACAATTTCATTTATTTTTCGACAACAATTATAATATTTTTCAATCTGGGTGCTCTAAATATCACCCTATCAAGAAAAATATCTTGCTTCTTTTCTCAAATTTGCACAAATAACAACAGTTATCCACCAATTTCAACAATTCTGTAATTTAATGACTTTACATAGTGCTAAATAAATATTGCTTTGTAATAAAAACAAATTTAAATAAATTTTGTTCTTGTTGTTTAAAATATGAAAAAAAGGAATTAATAGAAAATATTAATCAATTCTTATGAGTATGATACTTCCTATGAAAAAAAATTGTCGATTAATATTACTAAACAAATTAAATAAACTAAATTTCAAATCAATTACTGTAATTTTCAGAATTAAGGGGAAAAATTTTCCCTTCATTTTTCTCGTGTTTACAAAAACGATTTTCAAGAAATAGAGATTGTAACAAGTTCTCTCTATTTATTGGTAGTATCTTTTTTGTGTGTAATTATGGGTAAACTGATAACTCTAAATGAAAGGGATTTCTGAATTAAAAAAGATAATCAATTGAAATTTTATCCTAATTAATATTTCAAATACTTGTAATTTTAAAACAATAACTGATCAGGAAAAAAAGTGCAATAGGGGAAAAAAGTGAAATACAGTTTTTAATAGGGTAGCATTAATAGAACCGGAAATCAAAAGTAAAATCAATTCATAGAAAAAATAAATTAACTTCAAAGAATAATCCATTATATTATTTCCAATTGGAAAAAAATTTAAATCTACTTTCATTATCAAAATTGGTTGACAGTAGCTTTGAAAATCTCAAAAATAATCAATTCTTTCAACAAATTTTTAATTAATTAGATCAATCAAAGAAAAATTCTGATCTAAAATATCGTATTAATAAAACCTGTTGTTATGTTGAATCCTCCATTTTGTCTTTTTTTATTTATTTTTTCTTTCATTAATTGATCTTATTTTTAGGTTCGGGTTTCTGTGACTCTATTAAGGATCCAAATTAAAAAAAGTATTGAACTTTTTTTCTCAAACATTAAGTTTGAAATTATTTTCATTAATTAATAATTGTGAAATATATAATTTTGAGCTGAAATTACCTTTAAAGAAATCCAGTGCAAGAACAAGTAGAGTGTAATTGATACTTTTTCTATAAACTAATAATAAAATAAATGAATAATTTTTATTTCATTTTCCAAAAATCTTTTGTTAAATATGAGCTGTAAAAATAAAAAGCTCTTTGCAAACCAATTTAAAAACGAAATTTGTCCCTTCAATTAATCAAGTTATTCATTTTTAAAACTGGGGATTAGTTAATTTTTTTTACTTGATTATACTGATAAATTCAAATAAATGATTGAATATTTTGAGTTTCTTTTTGAATTTTTGGAAATTTTGTTACCTTAGATGTGAAGAAAGTATTTTGTGAAAATAAATGTTAATAAAATATGTAAAATTAGTAAAGTCTTTCAAAATATTCTTTATCAAGAGCTGTTTTAAGTGTCAATTTTTAAGATTTACAACAATCCAAAATTTACTAAAATTTTTTTTGAATCTACTGCTGTTAAAATAAAGTGTGCAAAAAAATTTAATCCGTGTTTCAAAATAAAAAACATGTTTTTTTATTAATAGAAGACCTATAAATCAACTGAACAAAGAAACCAACAACAAACTCTAAGTATATATGGTATTGGTTTCTTAAAGTTCTATTATTTAAAATGAAATTTTAAAAATCAAGGATCAAATTTGAAAAATTTATCTCAAAATAGAAAGAAAATTTTTATCAAAAAACGAAAAACAACAAAAAAAATTTAAACTTTTTCAAAAAATTTTAAACAAATTACATTCCTAAATTTAAATTTTACTGAAAATATCGAGATGGTTACTTTCAAAATTGATTTGAACTTAGGTATACTATTGGGTCGTAAATTGGATGTTGACTTGTAACAAGAAGAAAAAAAAGCACGGATTATATTTTGAAACAGGGATTATAGTTTTTATTCACTTATTATTTTGATCACTGTATGAGTAAAGTTGTTTTAAAAAAGTGTGATCAATATTTTACTGAAACAAAGCCCTGGAAATCGATTTATTGGACTCTGTAATCTCTTTTATAAATACATTTTTCTGAACTTTGTTATCACACTTTTTTGTAATTAAAAACCTCAATTTTTTCTTTGTAAAATTCGGAAAAAAATTAGGGAGGTTTAGTTCGGCAATGATCATAACAAAAAAAAAAGAAAACACATAAAACGATTTTGATAGTATCAACAGAAATTCAAGTTTTATATGTGTTTTCGACGAAACTCGTACAAGATCATTTAATCTTTATTAAAGTATTGTACCTTGTTAATTTTCCTTTTTTTTTTCATTTCAATAACAAATACTGGAGATCCGAAAAAAAAGTTTATTTTCAAGTGATTCTCAAAAAAAAACACAATAAAGTTTTCAAAAATGTATTTATAAAAGAGACTACAAACTTAAATAGACCTTTTTTTCGGGACTTTCTTTGAAACTTATTTTTACGCCTTTTCAAAATAATTTTTAAAAAGGATTAAATTTTCTTTGATATAATCGCCTTTTGCTTATTTCTTTCAACAAAAAGCTTTTGGTTCCAAATTTAAATCAACTAAAATTTGTTTCTCTAATTCGTGGGCTTTGAAAAAATTTTTCCAAATAAGAAAAAAAAATTGATTTTGACTTTTTTAACAGAAAACAGAATAGAAAATTGAAAGAGAAAAAAAAACAATTCAAACCTCCAAGGGAACTTCAATATTTAGTTTCTCAGTAGCCATGATTAAGACTTTCATTTGTGTGATGATATTTTGTCTAATGATCTCTGTAAAACGATCAAAATCCTCTTCATCAAAATTACCGTCTTGAAGAAGTTTCATTTGTTTAAAAAGTGTTGACTTGCCAGATTCTCCAGCACCTTTTTCGTTTGTTCAAGTTTGTGAGATTTTTTAAAATAAAAAATATTTAAAACAAAAAGGAAGAGAACACAATAAGATAAATTTCGAAAAAAAAAAGAAAATTTAAGAAAGATCAAAACAAATACCCAAGAGAAGGATTTTTATTTCTTCATTGAGGTTGTTTTTTATTTTTTTGAGCATATTTTCAATCCTTTTGTTTTGTTTCATGGCTTGCTTTTCTTCACTTGTCGCTGTTCCACATATTTGTCCCATAATTTTTGGTTAAATTCTCAAAAAAAAAAAACACAAGATTGTTTTTCAAAAAAAGAAGAAAAATGAAAAAAGTGAACAGCAAATTTTTTGATCATTCGAACAAAGTGAAACTTACTGTAATTGGAATTATTATGTTGTACTCTTCTTTTAATAATTTCAAATTGTCTTGGAAAATGTAAAAATTGTTCAAATAATCGATTTAATGAAAGGGTTTTGTTTTAAAAAAAAAAAATATCGATATGTGAATAGAGAGAATTTCATGGTAACTTAATTGTAAATTCGAATTCAACAAGTGGGTAAACCTTTGTATCTAGAAACAGTCATTAGAAGACTTTTAAAGATGATATTTGAAGAAAATAAAAAGGTACTAAAATGCCTTCTTTGAAGTAAAAAAAAAATCAAGAAAAGAAACTTTTTAAACATAAAGAAGAAAAATGTTAAGTTTTATTGTAAGTGAGATGTATTTGATACATGATCCATTGGTTATTAATTTTTTTTCCAATATAGTGTGGGTGGTCTTATTGCCAAGTAAATATTTATCAAGCAAAAGAAAAAATCACTTTTGTTTTCATTTTCCTCAAAATTTCGTCTTTAAGTACCTTTTTCACACCAATCCTCAGAATAAAAATTTTTATTTTTTTGAATTCTTTTTTTTCATTGTTTTTGTTTTAGGGTATCTTTTTTAGCTCCAAATCTCATCCCTATAAAATTGAAACTTTAGATTAAAAAACGAAAAATATCACCCAACTCTTGGAATTGAATTGGTGTATGTGTTAACTAATTCGAGTATAATGATATCAGAGTTTGCAAGTTTTTTGATCGATTAATTTATACCTCATAAAATGTGAAAAAAATTTTCACTTTATAAACTAATTTTTTTTTACAAAACGATTTTGGGAGAAGTAAGTCCTGATTTGAAATCACCAATTAGAAAAGGAAAATGAAGATTATTTTATGTTTTTTTCCTTTGTTTCTGAGACAAATACTGTTTTGATTTTGCTTCCATCCAAAAAAACCTTTTGTTAAAAACTTTGAAAAATATTTTTTTTTAATTAGCTTGTTTGTAAGATATGGAAAATTTTTTCAAAAAAAAATCTCTAAATTTTGGATTTTTGAAATACACTCATATAATAAACATTATTAAACATAACAATTTTCAAAAAGGTTTACAACTTTAAGAGATATTAATAGGAATTGAAAAAAAAATGTAATTTTTTAGTAGTATTTTTTTCATTTTTAATTGTAAAATATTTGAAATTTTTAATTGACTTAGTAGATTGATAATTTTCAAGTATTTTTTTAATAGTCTAAAAAGAAATTAATTTTTTAATTTTAAAATAGCATAAAATATTTCAATCAAAAGATATTGCCAAATTAAATTGAAAATTTGATTTTTTATCTGTTTTTGGAATATTTTTTTATCATTTTATTTTTTTCCACGTTTGAGTTTTTATATACGTTACCTGATTATTTTCAGCAAATTACTTTCACATTTATTCTTTTTTTAATATTAATGTTCAATCAAAAATTAATTCATTTCAACCTTTTTCATTAAAAAAATACTCCAAAAATAGGTGTTTTTTTCAAAAGTTGGTATTTTTGAAAAGGGTGTATTCGGATTTTCATGAGTTTAATAGCTATCCTTTTTTTATTTACATAAAATTATGATAACTTTGAAAAAATAATTATAAAAGATGTATAACTGAAAAGAAAATTTATAATTTTGATTAACTGTAATTTTTGGGGTTTAAATTTCCCTTTTAGTGTTGTGAAACAAAAAAATTTTCTTTTTCTTCAAATATTAACCAAAGAAATTGGTTTCCAATTTTATGTTCTATTTTCAAAACATAGAAATTGGTAATCATTTTGTAACTATTTTTGTTACCTTTATCTGAAGATATATTTTTTTTAATAATGGGTTCAAGGGACTAATCTCTATTAAATTTTTTGATCTAAATTTAATAGAGCTTGAAAAAATTTAGTAAAAATAAAATCTTCTACTCAGTCCTTCAAATTAAAAACAAAGATTTAACAACAAAAAGAGTTAAAACCCTCCTTGTAAATAATAATAGTAAAAAAGAAGTAAAATTTTAAATTTTTTTTTTAATTAGTAAACATGAATGTAATTTTTTAAACAGTACTTTTCTTCACACTCCAACCACTGTATCACAATTAAAGATTGAGCAATCACTTTTTGAAATCTTATACTTAAAAAAGTTTGAATTTTAAAAAAGCACTTACCTTTTTAAATAGAAAACTTTAAACTAGTCCATTTTTTTTATCTTTAAAAATGCTTATAAATGTACCCACTTTTATCAAACTTCTATATCATTTTATTTTCAATTTTTATTATTAATTGTTTTTGAAATTATTTTCAAATTTCAAACTTATATTTCAAATTTGTTTATTCTGATTTTCAACCTTAAGATCTCTTTCTTTTCGGAGTAAAAATATAGAAAAACATAAATTTTAAAAAGTTTTTGAAAATCATGTTAACAAAGAAATTAAATTAAAGAAAGAAGAATTAATAATATTGAATAACTTTTAATTTTTTAAAATAAAGAATGTTACCGTTTTAGAAAATAAATTGGCAAACTGAAAATAATTATCAAATCTGTTTAGATGGTAATAAGTTTGTGAAAAGGAAAAGTCTTTCAATTATTATTTACTTAGTGTTCATTGATAAATGAAGATATATGAAAATGTAATTCCTTAAACTGGATTTACACACCTATTTTGATAATATCCTAAAACCAAGTTCAGATGAAAAGTAGAAATAGAGCAAAAAAAAATCCAAAAAATTCACTTTTACTAATGTTTTAATTTAAAATCTCAAATTTGGTGAAATTGGAATTGCATAAATTTTGTTTTAAGGTGTTTTTTTGGATTCTTTTTTGATTCCAATAAACAATATAATTTTTGGACTTGGTTTTTCTTTGATAACAAATAAAAAAAGACATTACAAAATATCTGAAAAAGAGAACGTTTACTACTGTTTTACAATTTAAATGAATTTGACAATTTTTTTCCCTTTGGCATTGTTTTCAGGATGGTAATATAAATATTGTTTCAAAAAGTTAATTTTTAATGGTCTTATTTAAAAAAAAACAATAAATAATAATCTTGGTTTTAGCCAAAGGAACATCGAATATTTTTCATATCAAATATTTTGATGAATTGACCTTTGAAGATTAAATAAATAATAGGTAGAAAAATAAACATCAAAGAATAGTTGATACCTACCTGAAATAAAACTAATAAATCAATATAGATTTTCTTATAAATAGAAAAACCCAAAATTCTTCGGAAACTATTGAGAATAAAAACAATGTTCATTTTGATCTCCAATCAAATAAAATTTCAATAGAAATCAAAATGATTTCTCTACAATCATTTTTACTTTATCAATAACCTTAGAATAATACATTTTTACCAAGTGACTATCGATCTTATAATAAATAAAAAAAATTTTTGCAAATGAAATATGTGTTGAAAAAAAAATCGTAAAAAAATAACGTAAAAATGCTCAAAATATGAAAAAATGATTTCAATTTTGGAATTTTATAAATAAATTTTTTCTTCTAATATCCATTCAAACTCTTTAAACAATGTAATTCACCAATTATTAGCCGGCCCCTTTGACTGGAAAATGGTTGATATTGTAACATAATATTTATAAATGATTTTTTAGAACCATTTGAACCAGAGAACACTAACGCCATTTACCTTCAATTGCGATATACTCTAATTATAGATCTACATATGATAATTGTGCCCCCTTTATACCAAATATTTGAATTCAAAAATAAGAAACCAGAATAAAAAATATTTTTCAAAAGGAAAAAAATTATTATAATTTATTAATTTTGTTAAATAAAATTCAAAATTATATTAAAAACGGATGCCGAAACATTATTGCCATTGTATAATCTAATTGACTTCCTCTTCCTCTTCCTCTTCATCCAAATCATCATTTTTTTCAATTTCATCATTCTCATCATCATCCTCATCCTCATCCTCATCCTCAAAATTTAGAATATCTGTTTTATTTTTTTCATTTTCTTCACTCTTATTATCATCAAGAAAATTAATTTCCTGTGAAAAATTTTCATTTTTATCCTCATTAGAGGATGACTCCTGATTTTGTTTTAAAAGATTATATTCATTTTTTTTTTCATTCATTGTATCAACAATCAATTTTACTAATAGAATTATTAACCCGGCAAGTATTAAATATAAAACCAATAAACTAGCCGTGCAACTATTCACCAATAGCTATAAATAATAATAATAATAAAACAGAACAAAAATAGTAATAAACATTTGAAATAAATTATTAATGCATAAAATAAAACTTTAAAACCTTAGAGAAAAACAATAACTGTCAAATAATTATCATTTCTTTTCTTTTTTCTTTTTTTGTTATTTTGAAGGGAGAAAATTAATTTTCTCTTACATCCATTAGCTTTTTTTTAATTTAAGAAATTGAAGTAAATTTTTGAAATTTTCTTTTTATTTCAAAAATTAAAAAAAACAGTCGTTAGGTTTTCTTGAGTTTTCTGTTTATTTAGAAAATCAATAGATTTTCGTTAGGTTTTTTTGAGTATTCTATTTATTTGGAAAATCAATACATTTTCGTTAGGTTTTTTTGAGGTTTTCTATTTTATTTCTGAAGTGTTCTAGGTTTTTTTGAGTTTTCTATTTATCTAGAAAATCAATGGATTTTTGTTAGGTTTTTTTGAGTTTTCTATTTATTTAGAAAATCCATAGATTTTCGAAATAAAATAGAAAACCTCAAAAAAACCTAGAACACTTCAGAAATAAAATAGAAAACCTCAAAAAAATCTAGAACACTTAACAAATAAAATAGAATTCCCCAAGAAAACCTCGGCACTCTGCGACACTCCCCTAATTTAAAAATTTTTATTTAGAAATTTTAATAAAGAATCATAATTTTGTTTATCATTAACTAATGACAAAATAAATAATGATTCTTTATTTTGAATAATATCTCTATTATTTTTCTCGAGAAAAAATATTAAAAAAATATCAAAAATGATACAATATTTTTCAGATCTACATCACTTCATATATTTGATATTATTCTGATTATTTTTGTTAATTTGAATTAAATCTTTAATCCAAAATTATTCGGTTTTCTTTATAGAATGTGCAGTCCCATAAAAAATGATCTATATCTTCTATGATATCTAGGTTTTAATTTGAAATAAATTTGATATAAATTTGAAAATTTTATTTTATTTCTAACCATAAACATAATAATATCTATTTAGATAATTTGTGAAATTTCATACTTTTAATATTGAAGTAGAATCTCTTCCATTTTAAATATTTTTTGTAGTTAGGCTTTTATTATTATTAGATCTAATAATTTTTAAATATTCTTGACCTTCTCCATCCAGAACCATTTATTATTAAGATTTCTCTTAATTGATTTAGATTTATATCTAATAATAAATTTAAATTTTCTATTTCCAATTAATATTTTCCTGGTCTTTTTTTGAAAATTTTAACTTGTTTGATATGTGTTCAAAACCAAGAATTTCTAATTTCTTTTTGAGTTTATATCTTCTTTTATATATTGAAATTCTTACTTGGTCTATTTTTACATTGGTTTTATCAATTATTCTTGGGGTGTGGATTAAATTTTAAAAATTTTGTGACTTTTTTATTTATCCAAACATCAATAGAATCAAATTCTTTTTATGTTAGATTAAAAATAACTAATCCATAAAATAGTTGGATAATACATATCGATTTAAACATTTGTAATTTTAACCCCCATTAGCTAAATTTGGCTAATTTTTTTGATTAAAAATCAATTTTATTTTTTTGAAATTGGCTTTTACTTTTTTAAAGTTTTTTTTTAAATTGCTTCTCTTTTTCGAGTCAAATGCCTAAATACTTTATTTCAGATAATTGATTTAATTTTAATAGTTTTATCAATATTTGGATTCATTCCAAATTCTTGAATAATTTTATAAAATTAATATTAACTTTTTGTCAATTTCTGGAATGGGTCCATCCATTATTAAAATTAAGTCATCTGCAAACATTTTTACATGTTGGACTAAATCTTTTATTTTTTCAATTAAAAAGTGATTGATCAATACAAACATTAAAGAAGAAAGTGGATCCCCTTGATAAATTCCTATTCCTACTTTTTTATAATATTTTTGTAGCCAAAATTTTATAGTTTCATTTTTAATATATATATTGGGAGTATAGTGAAAGAGTATATGGCTAATTGCATCAAAGCTTTTTTTATAATCAATTGTGACAATAAAAAATTCTTTATTTTTATAATTTTTTTAAAGTTCAAATAGTAAATTTAGAACAGCTATTCTTGTATCTAATTTTTGTTTAAAACCAAATTGAGAATCTGAAACTAGATTCGAAGAGTCTTCTGTCCCTTTATAAAATAGCTTTAGAAAAATAATTATCATTTCAAAAGGATTTGGGATCGATTATCAATTATTATTTACAAAAATTCATTGTTAATTCATAATTAGACTTTACAGCAATAATTGACAAAATAATCCAATGGATTTTAGAGTGAATTAAGAGTCTAGTCACTTACCACGAATTTGATCCATACTCAACGAATGGCCTGCCACTAAAAATGTACATTAGAAAATTGCACTTGCACTTGGTTGAAAAATTCAAATAACACAAAATAAAAAAAATTTCAAGTAAAAATTCAATTAAAAAAAAAAAAAAAGTTAAAAAGAACTGTTGGAGATCTCAAAAAGCGCCAAATAGTGACACTTCAAAACCAACACAGTTGTATTCAAAATTATAATTCAAAACCATTCTAATTAGAAATTGATTGTCTCTTTGGTTACTTGTTTCTAAAACTGTCATCTTTTTTGATTTTTGGAGATCGATCACACTTCACATGTTGGTTAGTTTTTGATTGGTATTAGGCACTCATAAAAATTTTATAAATTTTTTTTTTCCCATTTCAAAAAATTATTTTTTACCATAATGACTCAACCCTTAAATTAGATTATTTTGACAAATTATTTTCATATATTGGAAATATATTGATGTTGCAACTGGTTTTGTAAAAAGGAAACAAAAATAACCATTCTTTTGGTTTTTTTGATTTTAATTATTGAGTAAATCTTGAAATTAAAAAAATTTAAAAAATAGTTTCTTTTGGAAGGTTCTAAAGATTACTTTTTAAATACTAGAACACTGTTATTTTGACTTTTATATGTCCCCACGACCCAAAAAAAAAAACACTAAAAATGGAAAACTGATCAAATATGTTCCATTAAAAAAATTAAAAAATCTAAATGATAAAATAAAAATAAATAAAGTTTCAATTTAACTTTTTCTTGAAAACATTTTTTGCCAAAATCATTGAATTCAAAGTTGAAATTATGTATATTTTTATTTACAATATCTTATTTTAACTCCTTTAACAAAACAAATTCTAAATTATGGGAATTTTCTTTTCACAAAAGGCACTAATTTGGTCTTTGAATGTTTTTTTATTTTTTAATGGTGAAATTAAAAAAAAAGTTCTTTAAAAAAGATAAACGCTCTGGAAAATTATTGTAATTTAATATGTCCTTAATAAAATTCAGCACTATTTTTTTCTGATTAATATTTTTCGAAATTAAGAACATAACTTAATTCAATTAAACACTGTGATAATTTTCTTTAGAATAAAAACACTCTCAACTTTTGAATATCGAAAATATTTTTTGAAATTACTGGGCACTTTTTTATTTTTTTTTTGAAAAATTGGGGTTGAGAAAAGCTTGAAATAAAAGAATAAGTTAATATATTAAATTAGAAAGGTTTTCCAGAGAGTTTATCTTATTAGTTTAACTTTTTTTTTAATTTTATCATTTAAAACTAAAAAAAACATTTGAAGACCAAATTAGTCCCTTTTGTGAAAAGAAAATTCCCATAATTTAGAATTTGTTTTAGTAAATGAGTTAAAACACGATAGTGTATCTAAAAATATACATAATTTCAACTTTGAATTCAATGATTTTGGCAAAAAATGTTTTCAAGAAAAAGTTAAATTGAAACTTTATTTATTTTTATTTTATCATTTAGTTTTTTTAATTGTATTAATGAAAAGTATTTGATCAGTTTTTCATTTTTAGTGTTTTTTTGGGTCGTAGGGACATATATTAACTTATTCTTTGATTTCAAAATTTTCTCAACCCCAATTTTTCAAAAAAAATAAAAAAGTGCACAGTAATTTCAAAAAATATTTTTGATATTCAAAAGTTGAGAGAGTTTTTATTCAAAAAATTTTTATCCCAGTGATTAATTGAATTAAGTTATAAGCTATATTTTGAAAAATATTAATCAGAAAAAAATAGTTCTTTTTTATAATTAGGACATATATAGATTGTGAAAAAGTAATCAAAAACAAAATATTTCAAAATCTACAAATTTTTCCTGATGTTATTCATAAAAAATCCAATAATTTATTGTTCAATAATATTTTTAATAGATTTTTTAGAGTAACAGAAACCATTTGAAACATTGATCACTAATATCATTTATTCTCAATTACAACATACTTTGATTGTAGACAAATATGTGGTGATGATAATCCCATAAGGGAGTAAAATTAGAATTTTAATTTTACAAATATTATTCTAATTATGAGCTGAAAAAAGTCAAAGTATCATTACAAAATCAATTAAAAATTATATTTTTAGAGATTTAATTTTTGCTTGTTTATTGAACTTTGAGATCAAATTTTAATTAAGTCTACTTGATTTTAGTAGCCAAAAAGAAATTCTAAAAATGAACGATCAAATTTTCAATTTTTCTCCGACAACAGATACAATTTTCTCCCTAAAAAAATGATTAAAATCCCTTAAAATAAATAAAAAACACAAATAGTAATACTTACAATTAAGGATTCAACAAGATGTGAAATTATGGAAACGAACAAATAAACGAGATATTTCCTTTTAGGCTTTCCTTTTAGTTTTTTTTTTGTATAATTTCTGATCGATAAAAACATTATCGAGGTCCATATTACATTTAACAAACCAAAAGCTTGGGCATAAAAGGAATTCAAAACAAACAAGGACATATTGCATTTTGTGGTATACAGATCCGCTGGACCAATAACATTTGTAAGAACCCCGGTGTGCATAACTAAAACATAACCAAACCCAAACCCAACCCCACAAGCTAATGGATTTTTAGAAATTGATTAAAAAATTAAAAAAATTTTCATTCTTTAGCACCAAATTGTTTGGGTTGATCAAAAAGCTTAAAGTGTTGAAGAAAAAAAAGGTTTTTTTGAAAGCTTACCAATGGATCCTAGAATATAATTAATTTTCCTCTTTTGTTTGTTGATTCTGGAAAGTAAGTTTATGCTTGTTTCTAATTTGCTATAAAGTTTTGGAAATGGTTTGGAGAAGGTCAAAAAGAAAAGAGTGTAAAAGTAAGATCGAAAATAAGAAAAAAAACAAACACAAAAACACGAATTCGGTTTGTTTGTGTGGCTTTTTTTTTTTTTTTTTTTTGTTTTTTTTTTTCATTATTGTTCAAAGACTTTTGATCTTTCTTTTAAAAAAGTACTAAAACTTTGTGAATTTATTTATTTTTCTCTTTTGGCTTTCTTTTATTCTTGTGAAAGTTGTGTTTTTGTTTGAATTTTTTTGTTTTTGGATTGTTTCTTTTTAAGGTAATGATATAGAAAAGAAATTTATGAAAGGCCTTACTTCCAAAGTTTGAAACATAGAAACCGAACAACCTCTTGAAAGATAAAAGAGACAATTATTGACCAAATGTGTTCTTTTTTCCAAGGCGAAACAACAAACCACAATATTGAAGAAAGAAAGATTGATAGCATCCAAAAAAATGCACCACTAAGCGAAATAATTAATAGTTTTGAATCTTTTAAGATAAACTTTAAAAATAGTGCAATTAGAGGCGAATAGCTGATCAGCAAACAACCAAGAAAACGAGAAATAGTCATTTGGTTAGAGTAACAAAAAGGTAAAAAATGAGAAACATTTTGGGAAAAAAGGACAATATGACGTTTAATTGGGATATATTAATAGAACCTGAAACTGAAAAAGAAAAGTAAAATCAATTCATAACAGAAAAATAAATGTTTTAAGAAATAAGAGAGGTTTTAAGATAAGACTATTTGTTGTAAAATAAAAGGAACAAAATTTTCATTCAGCTTTCCATAAAAAGTAAGTAAATCAAGTAACATTTTAAATTTATAATCCTTAAAAGTATTTTAAGTTATTAATTTTCCTTTTAGAATTAGGGACGTTTAATATTAATTCTTGGGGAAGTGATTTTTTTGGAAAGATGAATGAAATTTTTGATCTTATTATTTTTCAATTTACTGTAATTATTTTTCATACTATTTGTTTCAAAATAAAAGGATCAAAATTTTTATTCAGCTTTCCAAAAAACATAAGTAAATCATGTAACATTTCAAATTTATAATCCTTAAAAGATGCTAAATTCTTAATTTCCTTTTAGAATTGGGAGTTTTGATGACTTATTCTGATTATGGGTTTTGTGATTTTTTTTGGGAAAGCCGAATGAAAATTTTGATCTTTTTATTTTACAATTAGAGCAGTCAAAAAAATACCGTACATGAAAAAAATCACTGACAAGATTTTTAATTGTGAATATTAGTAAAATTATTGTGTAATTTCATTTATTTACAATCAAATTCCTTTTTCTAAGAATCAAATATTTTCAATTATAACCCCCCCCCACTTATTAGAATGAAGATTAATGAAATCAGACTTGTTCAAAACACCATTCAATCAATCAAAAAACAAGAAGAAAAATTATCATTTTCCAAACTCTTGTAAACCTCAATAAAACTCGATTGTTTTTCAAAAAAAGTTGATCAGCATTAGGCTATCAAACAATTACTCGAGTATTCTAGAGACACCTTACTTTGATGGACTTTAGGTAGGTTTATTACTAATCTCATAAAAAAATTGGTTATTTATAATAAGGATTTCATTGAAAAATAGACAAAAATTTTACTAATACTCACAATTAAAAATCTTGTCAGGGATTTTTTTCATGTCCGGTATTTTTTCCCCTACTATAAAAGTAATACTAACGTTTGTTCGTCTTTTTTCTCTGATTGATAGATTATTTATAATATACTGAAAAATTTTTACCATTTTTTTGCAATCTCAAATATAATATACTGATAAATTCAAATATATATATTTAAATTTTTAGTTCAATTTCCATTTTTGAAATCAATTAACTAAACCAATAAAACAACTCAAGAGAAAGAATCTTTTGAAGTCAAGTCCATTTTTACAGTTTTTCTTCACATAAAAACGGGTGTAATGGGTTAATCAAACCTTGTGTAAACAAATTTGAAAAAGGAAAATGAAGTAAAAATTTTCAGATAGTTCTTTGAATTTATCAGTAAAGGAGAGTCAAAATGTAAAACTCAAAATCTAGGTTGTGTTTATATATAAGATTGAGAGCAATTATGGAATTATTAAGAAGAAGACAATCTTTTATTTCTTTTCATTGATTATACTACTAGTGTTTATATTCGGTTTTCAAATAAAAATTATTTTGAACTGTTTTCCGAAATGATATTTTAAGAGAAATAAAAGAAAAAAACCAGTCTGTATCATGAAAAAAATTTTCAATAATAAAATTAAACATTTACTAATTTTCGACTTTTAAATAACTTCACTAAATAACACTATTAGTTAATAAGGTACCTTTGTTCAATCATTATTTTTTTAAGATATGATACAATAAAGTATACAAATCTAATTTTTCAGGTTCTATTTTTTTTTTTCAAATTTAAGAGTAAATAATTGGAAAAAATATCAATTCTATCAATACTCTTCTTCATATTAATGGGCCATTTTATTAACTTTTAAAAGTATTTTAAATCTAAAAAAAATATCTTTATAATGGGAATCAATTATTTTGATTATTCAAGAATTTTTTATTGTTTCAAATGAAAAAATTATGTTTTTTATGACGCTTTCCGTTAGGTTTTTTTTAATTTTTGTAATAAACTGAAAATTTATTAAATTTTGGGTTTATTTCAAAAAGTAAAAAAAATCGCCGTTAGCTTTTTCAGAATTTAAAAGAATTAAGTAAAATTTTTGATTTTTCTCTATTCTTTTAAATTCTGGAAAAGCTAGGCACTTGACGGACACTTTAGTTAGGTTTTCCAGAATTCAAACATTTGAGTGAAATTCCTAATATTGATTGGTTCTTTTGAAAAAGGGAAAACTTAGGACACTTTCGTTTGTCTTTCCAGAATTTAAAAGAATAGAGTAAAAGTGGTAGATTTTATTCGATGCTTTTGAATTATGGAAAGCCTAGGACACGTAATATTTATCATTAATAATTTTTTTTCCATAATTGAGTTTTTTTAGATGAATAGAGTGTTTTCAAAACTTTTATTTATTATATATTCAAGTAAAAATATCCTAAAGTTGGATTAAACTTAAATTCCATGTTATTTACATCCAGCTAAATATTTTTACCCCAAAAATAGACCTTTTTTTTCTTGACTAGAGACTTTTTAAAAAATGTAGTACTACCAACAACAATAAATACAATAGACTCAAGATTTTTAAGATCTGAAAAGTTGATTATATTATAAATAAACTTTATTACCAAGGATGAAATGGTAATTGAAATTTATAGTTTTATCTAACTTGAATTTTTCAATTTTGGTTTTTTAATAATGGCAGCCCAAACAAAAAAATTAAAAAAAAAAAATTAAAAAGACAAACAAATTTAAAAATAAAGACAAAACTTTATTCGTTGATATAAAATTAGGTTGGTGAAATTGTTGTTTGTTTAGATCAAACAAATATAAATCAGAAATTATTGAAAAGAAAAGGGATAAAATCATTCATAATTTGAATAAAAAAAAAAGAAATTAACCTTTCTTGAGATTCATTAAGAATAAACAGCAGCTAAAACAATAATAAGAATTATTATAATAACAATCATTGCAATAATTAGTGTTAACTAAAAAGAATATAAGAAAAAAAAATTGTTAGTTTTTATAAGAGTGTGTTATTGAAAAAAGAATGAAAGATGGAAGGTTTAGTGGTTTGAATCATGGATCTGTTAACGCACACTCAAAATTCTCAAAAAATCTAAAGCGTTCAAAAAAACCAAAAAAAAAAAAAGAAAATACCTTGAGATTTTGCATAAACATATTTCTTTTTAATTTTGTTGCACCTTTTTTGAATTGATAAGAATTTTCATTTAGTTGAGTTGAACGCTCTTCAAGATTCTCAAGTTTTTCTCCTCGATCAATTACCTTGTCAATATTGTCGCCCATTATGTTTTTCACTTCATCTACTTCTTTTTGTACTTTTGTTAAACGATCTTCCGACATTTTTTAAATTTAAACAAGAAAAATTAATATTGAAAAAATGATTTATACAAAAAATTCATTTCTTCAATTTTTATAAACAGGAAATTTAGTGGATTTAGAAATACAAGCCGTGTCTGTGTAGATTTTTTTGTTAATTCTACAAAAAAGTAAACATCAATTTCAATAATTATTATTCAAAAGTGAAAAAATGATGAGATGAGATTCAGAAAGTTGTTATGAACTATTCTCTGTTTTGTTATCCTAAACAACTGCCACGGGGGGGGGGGGGGGGGGTAATGTCAAGAGTCTAATTCATAGACAATAGATTTGTGTCCAAGATTTTGATGTTGTAACAAGATATTGAGTTGGCTTGTTAAAACATTTAAATCAAATTTGAAGCTTTGTGTCTTTTTTCAAGAAAGATTACACATTAAAAGATCAAAGAAACCAGCAATAAACAGAGTTAAATCCAACAATAGTCTTGATTTCTTAAAGTTTCTCTATTTGAAAACAAATTCCAAAAAATAAACTATCATTTTACAATTTTTCCTTACAAAATAATTTCAATTTTCTGGATTTAAAAAACAATAATTTGATAATAATTGGGAAAATTATGAAACTTTTTGAACAAATTTAATTCATAATTTAATAGTTTCACCAAAGCTCAAGCCATGAATTCACTTTCAATATTGATTTAAACTTTGATATACGTTTGATTTTAATTTTAAATACAATATGGGAACAAGAAGATAAAAAAGAACTGGTTTTGTTTTATATCAAATAAAAACATCTGATTTAGAGAGAAATGAAGTGGTCAAAAATATCCCTTTCTCAAATAAACTCATTTCCAACTTCTTTCCATATACAAACAAAGAAAAATTATTCCATTTCAATAACCAACTCTGATGGTAAAATTATTTATCTTGACAAGTTTTCACATTCAAAAAATGATTGATGTATCATTTTTAAATATATTTTGGGAATTACGTCTGATAGATTAGAGTGAATAAAAAAAATAAAATATCCAATATAATATGAAATTTAGATCAAAAAAATAGAGTATCATTTTTTATATTTTTCTAATATTTTTTTATGAGAAAAATAACAAATATATCAAGTGATGTAGATCTGAAAAATATAGTATCATTTTTTATATTTTTTTAATTATTTTACTTTGAGAAAAATAACAATTAGAGAACAAATAGTGAAATATTTTTATCAAAACACATTTTTATATTTTGATTTATGGAAAAAAAAATATAATTGTTGTGGAAAAAAAAGTGAAAGGCGGTTTTTAATTGGGAACATTACTGAAAATGAAAAGTAAAATCAATGAAAAGAAGAAACCAATTAACTTTAAATAATAACTCATTATATTATTTTTAAACAACCCAACAAATACAATTTAAATCTACTTGATTTATCTAGAAATTATTGGAGTTGTTTTGGAGATCTCAAAAATAGTCAATTTTTTGAACAAATTTTTTAAAAATTGATCAATCAAAGAAAAACCCATATACTAAAAAATAGTATTAAAAAAAAAGTTAATGTGGCAAATACTTCATTTTGTCTTTATTTATTTATTTATTCTTTTTTCAGTGATCTTACTTTTCATTTTCAGTAATGTTCCTAAAAACCGTCTTTCACTTTTTTTCCAGTTTCACTTTTTTTCCACAACGGTAATAGATTTTTTATGAAAGTTTAACATTTTAATAGAATTCTTCTTATAAGATACATACATTTTCATTCGATTTTGGTTAAGATTCTTAAGATCATTTTTCCAAAAATTAAATTAAAATATATTTGTAAAAAAGTATAATTGGGAGTTTTTTTTTTCATTATTTTCTGTTCTGATTTAAAACCGGATTAACCAAGTATTTAGAATAGGAACTAAGAAGATACTGATTTAATTAGTTTCTGATTTAGTTCGATTATTAATTCTAGGTAAAAAAAAACTCACTAAAATTGATTAATTTCCCTACAAATCAATACTACCCTTCATTACTTCTCTGTGGTAAGAGGGTATTTATAACCAAAACGAAAAATAAAAACCAAAAAACTAACCTCTTTTTTTGTAAAAAAAAATAATTTAATCTTTATACAAATATTTTCTTTGTGTATTCCTCATGGTATGTTAAGTAAGGTTTTAAAGTAGAACAAAAAATAATGAAAAAAAAAAAACTTATTTATACTTTTTTACAAATATATTTTATTTTTATCTTTAGAAAAAGGATCTTAAGAATCTTAACCAAAATGAATTGAAAGTATTTGTGTCTTATAAGAAGAATTTATTTGGAAAGTGCCTTGTTAACATGTTAGAGTTTTTATATGTTGGAAAATATTTGCAAATTTTTTTGATAGATTTTTTATTTTTATTAACTTTTTAGAAATAACATGAATATTATTATTTTCGAATTTATATAAATATTAGTTATAATAATGATTTTATAATTTAGAGAGTTTTATACCAAAAAATGGAACAATAGAACAATCTAACAACTTTGGAAATATTTATGATACTCTTTTTCGGGCAAAGATATACCCAGTTTTATTGAAGAAATAAAAAATATTCTAAGATTTTAATTCCCTATTCTTCTGAAACTAAATCTTCAATTTTTAGTTCAAGATCATTTTTTCTAATTTAGTGAATTTTCAATTTTTTTTATTTTTCTTTTTGTTTTTTTTTTTTTATGTAAATTTGAAAAAAATATTCCTTTAGAACCCCCAAATTAACATTAAGAAAATTGGTGCTTTGTAATATACTTTAAAATTTTTATATTTAAAAATACAAAATCTTATCGTTAATAATTATGATTTTCTAAAGAAATTGAGTAATTTTGTGCATGATGATCCAATGAAAGATAGCCCAAAAAATTGTTTAACATTTTTTGTTTTTGAAAGATATGTTTTGTCAAGTTATTTCTTTTATTATGAATCTGAACTCTTATCCCAATTATTACATTTTCTGTTTTGATAAACAATTGTTATTTAATTAATTCTTAAAAAAAGAATTTTTCATTTTTAACTAAGCCCCTTTAAGAGAAAAAGAGTTTAGTATACTTTTTTTAATATAAATTAAGTTATTTGGATATGTTAAAGTTTCTCTAATAAATGAAACTGGTTTGGATTTTCAATGTGGATAAGATTCACTCGGGGATAGGGTGGGCGATTTAATCAATATATAGGATCTTGGTTTCAGGAAATTGAAATCATAACTTTAACTCAATAAATACCTTATTATTTTAAGAAATAAAAATAGTATTTTTTCTCATATATTTATATTTGAATTAAAGAAGAAAATTAAAAAAATTAAAAAAAATTAGGAAAGAAAAATAGAAAAAAATATAGATTCATTGATAATATCTGTAACATTTGATATAAATGTTTCTTTTATTTCCTTGATTATCATTTTTCATTCTTTATGAAAATAATTTTGTTTGGAAAATGATTTTTTTTATCAAATTAATCGATATTCCTAATGAGTTCCGGAAATGAATTTTAAATCTGATTTTTATTTAATTTATCAAATTCTAGTTTTATTTAAGAAATTATTTCTATTTTGTAATTCTTCTATAGAAATATAGATCAATTGATGATTTTATTAGATTTTTATACATATTATGTTCTGTTGATAATTACTAGCCGAAATAATTAGAATTTTTAATTTTAAATATTTTAGCAATGTTTTTTTTTCTTTTTCATTTTTGTTGTTTTTTCTTTTATTTCAATATTTAAAATTCTTTTTCCTTTGGTATTTGGATTGATATATTCACAAAAGCTTTTTAAATCAAGAAGATTAATCTTATATATATAATATTTTTTACATTGGGGTTGGAATGGTTCTATTTGTTTCTAAATCTTATTAGGTAGTTGGTTTGTTGTGTGAATTCTCACTACTTATTTTACCCTGAGCTAAGGTATTTACTAAATTCCAATTTAAAATTATTAACAAACCAAAATCCAATATTTTAAAAAATCAATCTTATTTAAAAGATTACCAAAGAAATACCAAATTAGAACCATTTGCTAATTGAAATGTTAAAACTTGTTTATAAATTACAATACTCACAAAACAAAAAATAAATATTTATCAATACTAATAAATGAAGAATGTATGTTAAAATTTTTGGAGTGTGGTTACTTAAAAAATGGATTGATTAATTTGTTTAAATTCTATAAAGGGTTATTGTTTGTTCAAATCATTATATACGCCCAATGATTTTATTTGTGTTCTTAATTGGAAGGCATCACAATTTAAAATAATATCAACTGTTTGAAAAAAATTCTTATTAAAAAAACACAAGTTGTGTAATTCAAAAAATGAAATCAAAATAATAAACTAAAATACGAAAAAACCATTTTCCTATTTTACAAAAAAAAATTGTTTTAATTTGAATGAAATTGTATTATTGTGAATATTTAAATTTTACAACTTTTCAAAATTTTTAATTTTAGTTTAGTGTGTATGTAAATCTAACTATAATGAAATAGAATTTTTCTTTTCAAAGTTGGAGCAGGTTACAATATTTCTAAAAGATTCATCAATTAAACAATCATTTCCGAATATAGATAATAATAATTAAGCACACTAATTATTTGTTATTTTTCTTTTTTTTTTTTTTATAAAAAATATGCTATTTTTTTTTATTTGTTGAATATTATTATATCTTCTAAAAAATAAATAATGATCTTATGAATCAGTTCGATTGTGTTCTAGTAATTATCTTATTAATATGTGCTAAAAGTAATCACATTACTCAAATTTGTAGCTTTTAATACAAAAATAAAACATATTCTAATATTTATTTTAATATAGTCAGTTTCACTTTTAAGGCACAAACTTACAACGAAATTTAAGGCACAAAAAAATCTCAAATTACGGCACAAAATTTGTAATTTTTTTTTTTTACAATTTATTTTTACTAGAATTTGAATATTGTGCCTTAATTTGAGATTTTTTTGTACCTTAAATTTCGTTGTAAGTTTGTGCCTTAAAAGTGAAACTGACTGTAGCCAGTTTTCATCCAAAATGGATACAGTTATTTTATATTGTAAAACAATAAAAAGTATAGTCTTTGAGTTAAACTGAATTTCTATCTTGCGTTTCATTTGAGTTTTGAAAATGAATTTTAGATATGAGTTTTATAATTTTTTTTTAGTATTTCTATATTTATTGTGGGTTAATTTGGGTTTCTTCAATTTCTATGTAACTAGAAATTTTTATTTAATATACATTACAATAATTTACAAATATTTCATAGTTTTAAAATTGGCGACCAGATGTATAAAAAGTGATGTCTTAATATTTTAAGTTTTTTTACTAAATATGTCATTTTTTCAAAAACTATAAAACTTTTCCTATGCAACCCGACGGGAGAAGATTTCTTGTCAATAAATTGGGGGGGTTAATAATATATATATATATATATATATATATATATATAATAATCAAAGAAAAATGTTTGAGGATGAAACAGACATTCAAAAAAAGAAAATAAAAACTGAAAACAAAAAAATTTCAAATTGAGAAACATTTTTTGAAATTTTTTTTACACAATTTATTTTCCAATAATCTGAATTTTCTGTCTTGAATATAGGTTTTTTTTGTACATTGGATTTTGTTGAAAGTTTGTACTTTAAAAGTATGAGTAATTGTAACTAAATTAAAAATTATTCAATTAAATCTATAAATATGCCAAAAGATGATTATTCAAAGAATACTTGAAAAAATAATTCCAATATGAAGTCAAACAATTTTTTCTTTTATTGTTTTGTCTTGAGCAACTTGGCAAGATCAAACAATTTTTTTAAATACCAAAAATTCCAAAATAAAGTTTTTCAAACTTTTTGGTCCTTGTACCCTTATTATATCATTGAAAACCAAGTTTTAAAATATTTTTTTTCCAACTCCAATCATATTGTCAACTAATTTACAAGTTTTCTTTGATCTTTATACAAATAAAAAACTTTCTACAAAGCTCATAAAAACATTCCCAAAAAGAGGAAAATGAACAAAAACAAGTCAAAAATTATTTTTGTGAATTTACCAGTATACCCATGCTATCAAACAAAACTAATTTTAGTAAAAAGAGCAAAAAAGAAGACAACATTAGATCGATTGAAATTTTTTTTTTTCTGTTGATCTTGAAACAAAAAAGATTTGTTTAATTTTATGGACACGAAAAGTACAAACACAAAAAAAAAATGAGAGTTTGATATTTCTCTGAATTAGTAACTAATTTGAACCTTCAAAACAAAAACGAAGTTTTTACGGCAATTTGATAACTAACGATATTGGTGTTGTTGTTTTAGAGCAGCAATATTGTGTATTTCTCAAATTGTTTTTCTTTGTAACAAGATAAAATCTTGATCAAGATGCGAGAGAAAGAAGCAAAGAAAAAAATTCAAAAAAAATAATTTTTTCAGTTGGGAAACAAAAAGGAAGAAATTTTCATAAACCAACAAATTGTAACTTATTGTCCACCAAGAAAATTTTATTTCCTCTCTACACGAGTTAATTGGAAAATTCTTGGTTTAAAGAATCAATACAATACACCCAAAAATTGAAAAACATAAACTCTCAGAATAATTAAATTCGATAAATGTTTTGTAATAATTTGAAATAATTTTTAAAAGTGAGAAAGTTCCTTACGTAAGAAAAGAAGAATCAAGAAAAGAATGGAAATTCGCTTATTTGTTCTCAAAAATACGATTCTTCAAAAATCAAAGTTTTTGGAGGTTAGGACATGAAAAAGAAAATTTAGAATAAAAAAAAAGGAAAAATTATTTTTAACTTTTTAACCCAATTCTTTCAAATAATTAACCTTCCAAAAAAAAAATTTACCTAAACTTCACAACGTAATCTCAAAAGAGTTCAACTGTTGAAACCAAACTTGTAACATAAAAAAATCATTTTTTAATAAAAATAATTAGCTTTCTCTTTTTATTTGATGTTTCTCATAACAAAACCAAAAACGCTTCAAGAAATCATATACGATCCTTCGCTGGCAGGTGGTAGTACTCATCATACAAAAAACAAAAGTACAAGCTTTAAAAAGTCTTTATTCTTTATGCAAGAAATCTTACAAAACCCACACCTTTCCATTGACGAAGCCTTTTCACCAAGCTGTATCCAACTGCTGAATTTAGTCAATGTTTTGAGGCCAACAAGGAAGAACAAAGTGATCAAAACAAGTTCAAGGTCGAAACAAAGAAAGGGAAACTTATTAGAATTTTTGGGTGTCATTAAACAGTCCGAATATTCGATTCGCGACTTCCCAATCACAGAATATTTAAAAGGAGAAACAAGCGCACAAAAGCAAATCGCCCTAATGACGTTACACTTACAATCCGAATATGAAAAAAATGGTATCCAACCTTCTTCAGAAAAGGATCTTCGAAAATTTTTAGTCTTTGACGGATCCTTAACACACCCAAACACGGAAAAAAAAACAAAAAGAATCACGGGAGTAAACCCCTTTTTGGTCTCGAAAAAATCTGTTGATCTGTTTCAAAATATGAAGGTGTGTGAATTTAAAAATATCTTTTCACATTCAACGACTTCAATAAAAAAATTTGTAAAACTGAGAAGCACCGAGCTTGGCCATCCCTTAAGCGAAGTGTCTACAATGGAAAAGAAAAAGAAAAAGAAAAAGAAAACGAATGACAATGCAGGATGGGATGCCGTTGATCTTGAAAATATCGATGAGGATCAAGATTTCCCAATCAAAAGCAACAAGCAGAATAAGAAGAAGAATTATTCACCAAAAAAGAGATCGAAGCAATCTCAATTTGATAGTAGTGATGACGGCTTTGGATCCTCGTATTCTCGTCAAAATGATTTAGACAATTATCCCAAGGACGATAGTTCTCAAGATTTTGATGATATGGTAAATAACCAAAAAGGGTTTAATTTCCCAGACTCAGACTCAAACCAGAATTCGAATTCTAACTCTAATTCCAATCGAAACTCGGACTCGGACTCGGACTCGGACTCAGACTCGGAACCAAATCAATTTTCTTTTTCAAAAAAAACAAAAAACAATAGCTCAACTAAAAAACAAAAAAAATCTTCCAAATATAACTCGAATATTTCTAGTTCTCAAGATTCAGAAAATTCAGACAACCAAGAAGACGGCGAAGATTCAGACAATTTTTCCAACAAACGAAAGAAGCAAAAAAAATCACAATCAACATCTAAGAAAAGCAACACTAAGAGGAATAAATCTAACAAAAAGCAACGCTCTTCAGACAGGAAAGTTAAAAATTATAATAATAGTGATAATGAAAATGATAGTACTAGCAATAGCAACATTGATAAGGATACTAATGAGGATGAAAATGGAAATTATGGTGATAGTAGTAACAACAACAAGAGCGATAGTGATTTTGGGAATGACAATCAAGATGGGGGCGACGATAGCAATAATAGTAATAGTGATGGTAGCGGCAATGATTCAAATGATAATAGGCGCACCCCTAAAAAGAAAAAAAAAAAAAAATTATCCAAATCAGCAACAAACCCACCCTTGACTCCAAAAAGAAGCCAAAAAGAAAATCAAGAAAAAAAGCTCTCTGTGCCTTTAGAATTATCACCTTATGAAGGATCACACGCAATTATCCCATTATTAATTAACAAAAAAAATATTTATTTAAGAAAGGACATTACACAAATCTTCCGACGATCTACAAAGAACAAATATAAAAAGCAAATTATCAAAAGTCCCAAAACAAGGGCTTATTTATATTTAATTTTTTATTTAATAAATACTCTGGATAATTGGAAGAAAAACAGCAAAACGAAATCTATCCATTTTTCAAAAAAATATGCATTTGATCCTTATCAACTAATATGTAGCAAAGCCTACCGGGAAGCTAAGGACTTGGGTAAAAACGGCCGTGCCATATTTCAAGTCAAAATAGCCAAAGGAAATCACCGAACTTACAAGAGTGGAATCATCGAATTAAATAAAAAGGAATTATTATTAAAATATAGCTTTAACCAGGACACCCCTTTATTCAAACTCCCCATCTTAAAAGAAACATTCCAAATTGCCGTCAAGAAAAAGGATCCAAGTGAAATCTCGATACTCCAGGAGTCCATGAAAAAAAATCAAAGAGACAAACAATTCAAAATAAAATTTGATGACGAAATCAAGGCCATTTGGGGCATGATCACAATAATGTATTTTTATAACGCAATTCTTAAAAACAGAAACTCTAAAAATTCTGGGATTGGTCAAAATCCTATTAGAACATTCGAAAAGCCAATTGAAGAGTTAGCGGAGCATGTGATGCCACCTTTAACCTCGCCTAACAATGCCTTTAATAAATTGTTGTCTGGTGTTAATCATATCGATCCAAAGGACGAGCCAAAAAACATTCTATTAAAATATGTGATCGATGGCGGGGTCAATTTCTTAGTTGCCGTTGTTAACGAAAAGGAATTTCCTTTGTCTTCGGGATTTTTGAAAATTAGAAAAAATAAAATGAAAATTGGAATTGATGCATCAGTTGCATATACGATACCTTGGAAATCTAGACCGGAAATTAAAAAAAACCAAGATAATTCGAACTTTTTTGTCATAGAATGGACACAGACAGCAACTTGCTCAGCCAGTACAATACCTTCAGTTTCAATCGTATGTACTAGGGCCTCCGAAAGAAGTTTGATTACTAGAACCATCATTCATTTTTATAAAGAATGGAAAAAAATTAATATTAAAGATTAATAAATCATTTTTATTTTTATTTTTCTACCTTGCTTTATTACTTGACTTTAATTACATCTCACTTTTAAAGATTAATTCAGTATTTATTTGATTTATATTTATTTATTTTCCATATTCTTTTTATTTTATTTTTTTTATTTCTATGGCTTCCTTTCTTTCAGTTTTTGATTATTTTATAAATAATTTTTTTGATAAGAAAAAATAAAATAACAAAACTTTTTACAATTTTAACGGTTAATGGGTGGAAACCTGGTGTGCTCATTTATAGAGTTTTCGGATTTATTGTTAACGGTTAAGTGCCACATAAGAAACACTTTTGCTGTGAATGAGAAAATTTTAAATTGTCTAAATTCATGGCTTCTAATTCAAGCTGGTGAATATAAACACGGGAATCCGAAGTCGTAAAAACTTGATTTAGTTTTGTAGAATATAAAATTTAAATAACGACGCTATATAATAAACTAAATTCCAAAAAATTGGAAACAGTTTAAATAGTGAATAGAACATCATTACTACACTTTAAATTCAAATTGGAAAGAATTTTGATTTTACAAACAATTTCATTTTTTGTCTTTTTTGTTTTGTTTTCATTTCTTTTTTCCAGTTACGTAATCTTTTTCGTTAGATCTCAAAAATTTTTTTAAATGGTTGATAGAATGTTAATGTTGAGTTTGTTAAAATGAAAAATCGCATAAAATTAGTCGATGTTATCTTATCGTTTGATCGATCAACAATTGTTGGTTAAATTTCAACAAATTTACCAATGAATTTTTTGTTCTCGATTGTTTCATTATTTTGTACACACCTATTTTTATTTTTTTGTTTTATATTTTTTTTCTTTTATTTGGATAAGAATGATTACTTATAAAAACATTAATACGCGTCAACTTAAATGTGTTTTTGTATTACGTTTGGAAAAATATAACAAATTGAGTGTTATTTTGCCTATTTTTGATTTTGTGTGTGTCCAAATACCACGAATGCGTTTCAATAGTCAAAATATACCAATGTAGAATTAAGAATAAAAAAATGGAAAAATAAAATGAGAATAAGATAATTTTTTTTTTTTTTTTTTAATTTTCAAAACTTTTTTGTAACTTTCAGATCTAAAACCCGGGAAATTGTCAGTAAAATGAATTAAAAACCCAACAAGAAAAATAAAAAAAAATTAAATGATAAAAATATTTTGTTTAACAAATTGAATTTAAAGTGTATTATTGTTATTCGTTCAAATGTTTAAACGATGTACAAAATTTTGGAATTTATTTAAATTTGTTTTATTTGTGATCAATTTGAGAACTATTTGTTTTTTTTTTTTTGAAGCTAATTTATCTTTTTACTTTTTTGAGTATTTTAAAGAATAATGAGTATATTAGAAATGTGAAATTTCCCAATAAATATTTTATATTTCATGTATTTCAGAGCTTTATCGAGATAATATGGTATTCTATTATTTAACTTTTTTGATGAAATTTTTTTGAGTGTTTTGCAATAATAAAAATTGATTTTTTATTATAAAATATTTATACAAGACCCAACTTGATAAGTGAATAAAAAAAATCAAATTTTTTGGTTTGTTTTATAGATCTGGAAAATAATTTTGGTAAATTAATATTTATTCTACAATTAGAATTTTTTTAATAATAAATTAAGTAAATTTTGAGATATTTTCCCAATTAGTATCCATCATTAATTTGTCATATTAAGACATTTTTTATTGAAAATGGATATTTCGATTATTATCATTGTTCTTAAAAATAATCAAAATTATAATACCATAAATTAATTTTAAAATAGAAATAATTCCCTTCTTAGATATAAAGTTAAAAATTATTAAAAGAGGAAATTTTTAAAATAAGGTGACAGAAATACCCAATTGATTCTTTTTAACTTTTTTTTTTTGTACTCAAGATATTGATTTTTAACAATATAAAATATTTTTTATTTAATTCAAATAAAATAATCTTCATGAAAAAAATTAGAATAAATTAAAATTGAGAACAATAAATTATCATTAAACATTCAATAAATATATTAATTTCTTTAATAAAATAATAAATCAAATTAAATTGATTATAAAGTTTTTGGGTGATAATAATACCGGAAATTTTAAAATAATATTAATAAATGAAAAAAAAACAAAATCTTAATGATTATTTCTTAATTAAATAGTAAGTTAATTAGATTATTATTTTATCTATGAAAAAAACACTTTAAAGGAAAAAATTATTGATTCCCAAAAAATTTTATAATTAAAAATTATTTACTTTTATTAAAAAGAACATTATAAAATCATTGATATATTTGTATGGTGTAAATTCAATGAATTATAACAAAAAAAATAATAAAAATTATTGATAAATTTGTCTAATAAATACCTTCTTTAAGTTTTTAATATATACTGATAAACTGAAAATCATTACAATAATAATACTAATAAGATCTATATATATATATATATAAACTCTTTTTCAACCAAAACAGTCCAGTTTTATTGAAGAAATTGAACATATTTCATGAATTTAATTATTATTATTATTCTCAAGCAAAAATTTTAAATTTTTCATCAAAATTATATTTTCTAATTTATTCAAAAACTGTTTTTTGTTGTTTTTTGATTTTTGCTTTTTTTTTTTTTTCTTGTTTTTTTATTTACTCTTTTTTTCTTTCTTTTTTATTAAAATTTAATTTGAAAAAAAAATGTTTGAAACACCAAAGTAACATTAATATATTTGATTACGTACCCTTTCTTTAAAAAATTAAACATTTACAATTAAAAAAATATTATTATTCAAAATTTTAATTTTCAAAATAAATTGAGTAATTTTACACAAGATGTCTGAATGAAAGGTGGTTGAAAATTTTTTAAAGTTTTTTTTTTTTTTGAGATTTATGGTCTGTTCACCTATTTCGCATATGATTATCAACTCTAATTTGAATTTTATTATTTCTTTTATTTCTAAACATTCTTATTTTGGTTGATTCTTAAAACAAAAAAAGTAAAATTTTCTTTATTGACTGGGAAACTTTGAGTCTAATGAAGTTTTATTATATATAATATTTTTTCATTCAAAAGGGTATCTTTTCCCAAACGATCAATACAATTGAATTATATTGTTAAATAAGATAATTACTTTTTGGGGATTTTTATTTTCATTTTTTCATTTTTTTTTTTTTTATTTATAGATATCAAACAGTTGAAAAATTAAAATAAAAGATAAGAAGAAATTAATTTGGAAACAATCTACCAGTTTATAAAAATGGAAAAGGTTTAAGTTTGATTTTGAATAAACTAGAAATAGGAAATTTGAAAATGAATTATTTGAATCGATATATGAAACGAGGGAAAAAGAAAATAATGACAAAAATAATTTCAACAAAATATTCAGACGAATTAAACTTGATATTAAAAATCGTACTTTAATACTCAAAGGTTTAATGTATAAAAAAAATATCAATAAAATGTCAAGAAATTTCCTCAATTTAGATTGTTCAAAAATTTTTATTGGTTTTATAATTTTTCTCCCGATAATTAACAAAACAAGATTTCTTATATTAATAAAAGAGCTCATTAATTATTAAAATATTTAATTTTGATTTTTAAATTTTTGTTTTTCTGGGTTTTGAATATTTATTTGAGTGTTTTTATAAATATTTTGGATAGTTTATTTTATTTTAGAATGATACTACAATTAATTTGATCAAATTGCAGCCAGTTCCACTTTTAAGGTACAAACTTCAACGAAATTTAAATTACAATAAAAATCTCAAATTAAGGCACACATTTCAAGATTCTAGAAATATAATTTGTAAATAAAAAATCGATTACAAATTTTGTTCCTTAATTTGAGATTTTTTTGTGCCTTAAATTTCATTGAAAGTTTGTTGATTAATTGTGGAACTGGCTATATGAATAAATCTTGAATTTTTTTGTGTACTTTTATACTAAAAAGGATATATACACAAATAATAGAACCGGTAAGTTGTAAAGTTTTTTATTTGTTTTAAACCCCAGAAAAAAAAGTAGGAAAAAAGTAATGTAAAGTAATAATATTTAAAAAAAAAAAAAAAAAAGTATATATTAATATAATTGGTAATTAATAGAAATAAATAATAAATAGAACAAATGATAAAGCTTATTTAAATAAAAAAAAAACTCCCAAAACCACAGTCAAGATACTTGTGGTTAACTTTAATTTATTGTTTGAAAGTTATCATGAGGGTAATTTGATAGGTAATAATTTAAAAGTAGCAATTTTTTCTTGTTAATCAAATTTGAATGATGGAATTTTTTTTTATCTTGAATTTTTTTTTGCCTTTACCTCTACTTTTCTATACACAGGTTACACATCATGTCTTGCCTGATTACCCCAGTTTTAGTAAAATCACTAATTATTTTTTTTTTTTTTTTTCTTTGAAACTCTTCTTACATATAAATAGAAATTGTACAAGGTATAAATTAAAAAAAAAAAAAAAAAAAATAAAAAGTCATGATTAATTTTATATCAAATAATTTTAACTTTTAAATTTGGTCTAAAAATAATTGTTTAAAATTGTATTTTTCTAAAATTTTATATTGCATTTGATAAAGTAATGATAATATTTTCTCAAAGGTTTGGAAAAAAGAAAAATTTTCTTGTTATTTATCAACCAATTCAAACCCAAGAAGTAATCAATAACTTTTTTTAAAAATAATTTGATAAATTATCTATTCTAAAATTTATAGGAAATCATTTTTCATTATTTTTAGAATATACTATTAAAATTATCGATCACAATTTATTGTATTTAAGTCTACAATATAAAGATATATATCTCTTAATTTCAATAGATTTATTTTATTTGGGAAATACTACAAATACTTCATGTTTTAAGATACAATGTGAATCTAACATAGTTTAAATGTAATCAATTTTTTTGATCAGCAACAAATATTTGCAAACATTATAATAATCTTCTCAAATTATTCTTTCAAAATTCCTCTTATAAATTAGATCTTTTTTAAATTCAAATTAAATGTTTGATCATTTTATTTGTGGACGAGATTTCTTGATTCATTGTAAATTATTAAAAATTAATCAATACAGTTATTCCCAAAATTTTGAGTCAACAATAAATCTAAGATCTCAAATCATTACCAGATTTAAAACCTGGTTAATTTTCAGTCTCATAAAGCTCGATTTCATATTCAAGTGGATGAAATAAATTTTTCATTTTCTTCAGCTTTAATTTTACTTTTTGTTTCTTTAATGACAAATTTAACTGAACAACAAGCAAGTGAAGATCAAGCAATTGTTCAAAGTAAAGAAATTTCTGGAATTCAAAAAGAAACAAAAGAAATAGAACAAGAAAAAAATGAAGAAGAACAAGAAACAAAAGAAAATGAAAAAGAAACAAAAGAAAAAGAAATAGAAAAAGAAACAGACATTAAAAAAGAAACCGAACAACAAACAAATAAAGATCAAATAGTTGTTCAAAATAATGAAATTTCTGGAATTCAAAAAGAAACAAAAGAAATAGAACAAGAAAAAAATGAAGAAGAACAAGAAACAAAAGAAAATGAAAAAGAAAAAGAACAAGAAGGAAAAGAAGGAGAAGAAAAAAAAGAAGAAGAAAAAGAAGAAGAGGAGGAGGAGAACATTTCTTCAACGCAAGTAGGAGAAGAGGATTTAAAAAAAAATGCAGAAAATTTCAATCAACAACTCTCACAGTTTCGAGGAAGAAGATACCAAAAACATGAGGAAGAAGGACTGTATGACGAGAAATGGAGGAACCACAAAAAGCATTACTTAGTGCTTACCCAGGCTGGAAAGCCAATTTATACACGATATGGATCCAGCTCAAAGCTTTCAAGTTTCATATGCGTTCCTCAGGCATTGGTAGCCTTTGTCACAGATCTTGGTGATGAAATTAAGTCTTTAAAAGCAGGGAAGCATAATATTGTATTTGATATTAAAGGTCCAATAATTTTGGTTTGTGTCTCCAAGTTGGATGAGTCCACAGAACAAATTCTAAAGCAATTGAAATATTTATATTCGCAAATTGTATTTTTTTTATCAATAAGGGGGATCGAAATGTTAAATGATCGTCCACAGCTAGATCTTCGGGTTTACTTAGGAGGCACTTACAAATTTTTTGATTCTTTAATCCATCGGATGAATTCTTATGATTTCATTACAGATTCTACCAAATTTTTAAAACTAGGAATCAGCATAAGAGAAAAAGTTGCCAATGCTTTGCTTGATACCAAATCTAAATTTTTAAGGTTTGCAATATTGTCATCAGACTCCGGTATCATCCAATTAACACAAACAAAAAAAAAGACTCTTTCCACCCATGATCTTTTCTTATTGCAAAATTTTTCTCAAGACCCTGCTTTTAGGTCAAACGAAATTTGGTCTCCTTTATGTTTACCAGACTACAACCCAAAAGCTTTAGTACATGCTTATTTAAATTACATTGATCAAAAACAAAAAATTTGTTTATTGTTCATTAGTTTAGACCCCACTGGATTTATGATGTTAAAAACCCAATGTGAGAAGGTTGTAAAGGTTTGGTGATTTAATTTTAGATATATTACTATTTTTTTTTTGGATTCAATTCATTATTTGTTTTATAAATATTCAAAGATCAGTCAAACTGTGCAAAAAAAAATACATTATGTGATTCTTTTTGAAAAAAAAATTCTTTATTTTTCTCAATTAATACCAGATGGAAAAATCAATTATTTTTTTTCAATTACTAAAAAAATTTTCAAAGACAAAATAATTTTAGTTTTTAATATGATAAATAATAATATTTTTAAAGATCATTTAAGAATAATACGTCATTCTTTAATTATATCCAATCTAAATTTTGTTTCAGTCAAAGAGACCCAACATTTTTTTTCAAATATCAATTATTTTATATAATTGGCCTTTGAAGAACAAATAAGAAATAAACAGAATAATACACATTAAAGAATTGTTGATATATGTCTGAAAGAAAACTAATTAATCAATAAATTTTTTTAAAAATTGGAAAACTCAAATTCTTAGTGTCACCATTGTGAAAAATAAGAATGCTCGTTTTAATCTTCCACTGGTATTTGAATAATAAATAGGAAACACTTTTCACTTCATTTTTCATACTTTTCTTCTAGAAATCAAGTCCCCAAACGAAGCGTGTTGGGATTTGTGGCCTCTATTTGAAAAAGGAAATGAAAATGAAGTGAAAAATTTTCACATTTATTGTTCAAATATCAGGATCAAAGATCGAATAAAATTGTAATTGAAATCAATATGATTTCTCAACAATCATTTTCACTGTCACAACAACATTAGAATAAAACGTTTTTACCAAGTGACTATCGATCTGGTAATAAAAAAAATTTTTGCAACTGAATTAGGTGTCAAAAAAGAAATTAGAAAGAAAAAAAAGAACAAATGATGTACAAAAATATGAAAATTTTGAAAATTTCCAAAATAAATTTTTTCTTCTAATATCAATACAAACCCTTTAAACACATGTATTTTGCCCATTACAACCGGGTCGCTTTGACTGGAAAATAGTTTATATAGATATATATGTCACAGGTATGACGATTTTTTTGATTTCATTAAACGTGTTTTACACTTGTGAACGACGCGTAAAATTCGTTTATCTGATATAAATAAATATATGTAATAAAAACACAAAAAAAATAGGTGAGCTGATCTAATTTGGAATTGGTAAAAAAGTTAAATTTTGACCACTTTTCTTCTCCAACTAGTAATTTTTTTAAAAAAAAAATTAATTCTTTTTCTCAGTGTTTAAAGAGTTTACAATTTTCAAGAGTTTTAAACGGAAACCCTGCTTTGGATTGTTTTGGTGTTTTCAAAATAGAAAATCAAACTATTTTCATGGTTTTAAATGCAAAACCCTCCACTTATATGGAAATTCGCGAATTCTCATTGTTTTTCAAGGTTTTTAAGGCAATTACGTTCTACCTGTATATAATTGTTTTTTTTTTTTTAGTTTTTTTCGTTTCCATTTTTTCACATCCCAGAAACAAAAAGATTGATTTCAAAAGAATTCGAGAACTTTTTCAAAAAATAAAAAAATAAAACAACGAATGAAACAAAAAAACATGTAAAAAATTCGAAAAAACATGATTTTATAAGTCTTTCGTTATTTTAAAACCGAAAAGTGTACTACATGTGGTATATATATATATATATATATATATGTGTGTGTGTGTGTGTGTGTGTGTGTGTGTGTGTTTATGTATATAAGGTATTTCCACAAAAGTGGTACTGTGCATTTTTTTTTATATTTCAAAAAATATTCTCTTTGGGGGTATTTCTGTCCACAGTTTAGTAATATAAAATTAAGAGAAATATTAAGACTAACTAATTCAATGCCTATTGTTTTCATATCAAAATATTTACATCAAACTATTTCCAAAAAATGAAAAAAAGTTACACATAGCTTTATACGAAACAGGGCATGGTCCATTTCAATGAAAAATGGGCAATATGATAAGTACACACATTATTTTTTAAATAATGTAATGCAGTTATAAGTTTTTCCTTCAATTCAAAAATTTATCAAGATTAAACCTCGATAAAAAATTTTTTAATTACGATCAAAAAGGAAAATAATAAACACCACTTTTCACACTCACAAAATATATCAGATAAAATCGAGATCCAAAAATTTGATACCTTTATGAAAATAACCTCTTAAAAATAACTAATTTGGATTATTATCAAGAATCAATTAATGATGAACAACAATTTTGGGGACTTAAATTGTAATATTCAAATATAGTTTAATAAAGATATTATAAAATAAATTTGCCCCGCTTTTTGGAAATAGTTTATATATATATAACCCAATTCAAAATTTTTTAACACACCAAAAATCAATTTTTGAAATTAAAATCTTATTTAATCAATTCAAGAGGAAATACCAAATTAGAACCATCCACTAAATGGAATATTAACAATTGTTTATAAAATTACAATACTCCACAAAACAAAAAAATAAAAAATTATCAATACAAATAAATCATGGGCGTGTTAAAAAATTTGGATGATCAGATCAAAAAAAGTATTGGTATATTTTGTTTAAATTCTATTAGGAATATTGATCAATCAAAGGGTTAGAAACCATTTACTAATTTTATTTGAGTTCTTTTATTTGGAACAACTCAACTTTAGCATAATATCAAATGTTAGAAAAAAATTTTGATCAACCAAAATAAGTTACCTAATTCAAAAAATGAAATGAAAATAAAAAACTAAAAGATGAAAAAATGATTTTCATATTTTACAAAAATCAAAATTATTTCTAATTTGAATGAAATTGTATTCTTGTGTTTGTTTGAACTGTTTTAACTCTGTGGAAAATTTTAAATTTTAATTTATATTAAGAGAAATCCGTAGATATTGGAGAACCTATAAGTTTCATTTTTTTAAACATTTATACAAATAATAATAAAGTTCTTGAAGGCAGCATGTAATATCACAATATTAAAAATAAAATCGCGATAATATTAAAAAAAATTGCAATTAGTCCTACTTTATCAGGAAAAATCATAAAATCCAGATAAATCCATATTATGAGGAATAAAATAAAAATCCAATAAATCTTCTATTTCTGAAGAAGAAACTAAAAAATATCATATTTTCTTGAACCCAAGCTAGAATTAGATGAATTAAATGAAAATAGGATTTTTAAATTCATATGGGAAATTCTTTAGAAATGGGAAAGTAATTTGTTAATCAAATATTTTCCAAACAAAAGTTTTTCCATTCAGAATTAAAAATAAAACCAAATTAAGACAAGAAGAAGTAATTGTATCAAAATTCACAGATAATATCAAGAAATAAATCATTTTTATTTTTTCTTGATCAATTTTTTCATTTTTTTTATTTTCATTTTTTAAATTGGTATGTAAATATATTATATTAGGATATCTGACACTCTCATATTTATTAAAATATTAATGTATTTGGTTAAAGAAATGATTTTAATAATTCAGTTTCGTAAACCGTGTCACTAAAAAATTGTGAAATGTACTTATTCCATTAACAAACTTTGAATTAAAGTTCTCAGTTTTGTGATGAGTTCTATTTTTTTTTTTTTTTTCTTTTTTATTCCTGTATATTGTTGACCATCTTTAATTTAAATTTCAAATTGCTTTTTAAATTATTCATTGATTTAATTTGTTTCATTTTTTTCTCATTATTATTTATTTATAAAAAAAAAAAAAAAAATAGAATTTGGAAAAGGATGGTACACTTGATAAAATTATTGATGCTGTTGAAAGTGCAGAATCTTTTAATGTGAAAAAATTACAAATAAAAAAATTGAAACATATTTTATATGTAAATCGTGGAAACAATCAATGTTTCACAGTAAAACCTTCTTTGCCGTATAGTTTAAAAGATGAAAAAAAAAGATTATATTCCCTTTATAAAACAGCAAGGTCTGAATTATTGCTAAACTCAAAACTTCAAAATAAAAAATACTTGTCAACTTCGGAAAGGGAAACTTTACTTGTAACAATCACAGATTATTATGAATTATATACTGTATTTCATCCTTTAATTTCGAAAAATGAGGTAAATGAAGGCGAATTGCAAGTATTAAATTTTATAAAAAAAAATGAAGAGTCTTTATTTTCTCAAAATATTCAATTTTGGTAAGTATTAAAATAAATATATAATTCTAAATACATTTTTGGCTATTATTTGTTTTAATTTTTTTTTTGGTTATTACACAAAAAAAGCTTTCTGAAAAATGGTTTCTAAAGTATAGAAAAAAATTAAAATTCATTTGTTTAAAAATATTTTGCAACAATATATCAACATCTACCAACCAATTTTAAGATTGTATTTGGTATATTCTGATTTACAAAATGGTTGTTAAATTATTATGAAAAGGCCAATGAAAAAAATAAATTAAATTTTTTAGTTTCAAATACAATAATAAAAAAAGCAGTTGGTCAAGAAGTATTATCCACAATATTTTTACAAATTAAAATTTTTCGAAATACTTATTGTATCTTTTTTCTAATGCTTTTAATCATATTTAGAAAAATAACAACAAGGTGACTACAAAAGTTATCAACCAATTTCCAAGATTTTAGCCAATAATCATTTTCTGAAAGAAAATATATTTTTAAAAGTGGTTTATGTTTTCGAAAAAAAAATATAGTTATGAAATAAAAGTTTTTAGACAATCCAAAAACAATTTAACATCAAAACAAAATCTGAAAAGAAAAAAATAAGGATTTTATATTAAAATCTATTCTTTCCAATATTATTCTTTATTTTATTTTATTAATTTATGAAGATTGGTTTCAGTGTATATTTTTGTATTAAATAAACTATTTTTCAAAAATACTTACTCACTTTATAATGTTATTGGAAGTGTGTTTGTTAATTTTATCATAGATTCTTATCGAAAAAATTATTTCAATTTTTCGGAATATAATCATTTTTTCTAATTTCCACAAATTTTTATTTTGCTTTTTCAATTTTATTTTTTCTAATTTCTTTTCTTTTTTTTTTTTCTATTTTTTTGAATAAAATATTCATTTTTTTTTCTTTTATTTTTTTGCAAAAGATAAAGTTGAGAAAAAAAAGTATCTTAGAAAATACCAATAAACATTAAGAAAATTGAGACTATGTGATGTCTTTGAAAATGACTATATCTTGATTATAACTAAAAAATCTTCTTTAAAAAGTACGTTTTCAGTGAAAGTTCAGTAAAAAAAAAATCCGTAATGCTTTTTCAAAAATTGTGTTTCACTTTTTTTTTGTTTTTGGTTTTATTTTTTTTTAATTTTCAAAATATCAGGCTTTTATATGATTAGAATGATTTAAAAATGAATATATAATTGGATTTAATAACTTAGTTGTTCTTTGGATACTAAAAAAGTTTGTTTTTTTTTTTTTTTTCAATTTATCATTTAAGGCAAGTCACCATTTTTGAAAGGTGGTTTCACTCTTTAATTTGAAAAAAAAAAATTTTTTTTATCATTTTGGATATATAAACTTCATTTTTCTCAAAGTTTCCAAACTAAAAATGAAATATTAAATTTTTTTAAGAACGGCCAATAGGTGGTTGTTTAGAAACACAAGAATTAATAAAGTTCAGATGAAGGTTGATATTCATCAAAGAAAATATCTAAATAAACAATAAATATTTGAAAAAAATAAAATGCTAAAAACATTTTTTGTCTTCTTTCATTGTAATATCTTATGCAAATTTTCCCACTATCTTAAATTAAAATTTTTGACAATAATTGGTTTTTAATAGTTTTTATGTTGCTTATAATAAAAGATGAGAAAGCCTCAATTTTTTGATAATAAGATTTTTTTAATTGAAAATGTAAAGATTTTTGAAAGAATTTACCAACACCCCATTTCACAGAAAATTAATTCAGGTTTACAAACATTTTTTTGACCAAATTTGCTTTAAAAGAAAGAAAAAAGGAAGAATGAAAAGAAATCAAAAAAAAAAGAAAAAAAAAGTAAAAAAAAAAAAACAAAAAAACAAAAAAATTGCCAAAAAAAAAAAAAAAAATACTCTTGATCTCAAAATTGAAAATATATTTAATGAAGAATAATGGATTAAACTCATAAAATATCCTCTATTTCTTTAATAAAACTACGCCCTTTGACTGAAAAAGAGTTTATTTTGAAAATTACTTTTTGATCCAAGATCTTTTATTAACCAATAGTGTTTATTATAAGTGAGGTTATCACAAAGTGAAAAATTATCAAATGTTTAATTTTTTTTTGAAAAAAATTTTTCATGATTGTGGGGTATAATGTAAATGCTAAGAACCTTTTTAATTTAATTTCCTTTCAATAATCTCAGATTAAAATGATAGATTTTAGTATTATTAATGATTAGTATTTGAATTGTATACCCAATTCCACTTTTGAGACACAAACTTTCAACCAAATTTAAGAACATAAAAAATTTCAAATTAAGACACAAAATTCAAATTATAATAAAATAAATTGTAAAAAAAAAATTCCAAAAAATGTACTTAAATTTAAGATTTTTCTATCACTTAAATTTCCTGGAATATTTGTCTCTGAAAAGTGGAACTGGCTGTATCGTGGTCTTTTAAATATTCCAAGATAATTTTGACAAGTACATTTATATAAATGTAAAGTTGGATAGATAATCATATTAATAATAAGATTATGATAAAGAGCGCCCAGAATTTCTCTTTTTAAATAGTTCTCTTTTTTAAAGGGGTGAAAGAACAAGATATTTTAATCTGATAAATACAGGTATCAAAGTAAAGGTCAATTTGGTCTAACCCTAAAATGGAACCCTCGGCAAAATACAAAAAAAGGCCAGCTTACAAAAATAATATAATTGGAAATAGGAAGAAACGGGGTATAAAACATGATCCTTAAGAGGAAAAATAATTTCAGCATGGAATTAAGAGACACTAAACTGGATCACCAAGTAGAAGTCTTTTAAAATAGACAAAATAAAGAAAATTTATTAAAAAATTATCGGGAAAGAAGAAATCCAAAAAGATATAATTATGCTCACACCAAATCCATAAATTGCAAAGATTAGTCTTCACAAGAAGATCAAAACTAGAAACTGAAAAAAAAAACCTTCAAATCACACAATTTACAGCAATTTTACCTAAAAAACATACATTAATAAACTGGAAATCATCAAAATCCTTTATTCAAAAATGAATCCTTCACAAATAAAAAGAAAAAAAAACGTCCAATGGAAAAGGTACAAAAATTCACAATATTTACATGCTTTAAAAAACATCATTAATAAAAAAGACCATTACATATTACGATATAAGAAATCTGAAAAAAACATAAAATAATAGGAAAATGAACTTTAAAAAATCATAAATTATAATTTCAGCATCATGCCCCATAAGATACAGATGAATAACCAATTAGAATTAACATAAAAAAATCTATGGAATTACTAAAGAATACTTCTTGATAAATATGACTCAACATGTTATAAAGAAAAAGAGCTTAATCTAAATAATATCCAAATAACATATAACATCAAGTAAAAATCGATCAAATAGCTTTGAGTTTTTTCTTATCAGTTTTTTTAAATTCTTTATTTTTAATATCTTAACTATTTTATACTTCATTTTATCTTAGAAAACTAAATGAAGTTTAAAATTATTCGAATGACTATGACCAGAAACTAGAAATATATCTAAACTTTTTTTGAATTAGGAGACACACATTTATTCTATTCAAAATTTTCTCTTGGCCTGATTAAGTGTTTTCAATACTTAATTCTTAACAACAAATCCAAAACTATATAATTTACAGTTACTTATTTCAAAAAAAAAAAATCTTGTGAAGTGTGTGATTTAAACATTTGACTTGTATTTAAAAACAATGTGAAAGGAAATAAAAAGTAAAAAAATTATAAAAAGTAGTTAAAATTTATTTGTATTTTTTTTTTTTGGGTGGGGATAAACAAAATAAACAGGAAAAAACAGGAAAAAACAGGAAAAACAGATAAAACAAAATAGAAAATTTAAAAAATGTGATAAAGGTAAAAAAAAAAAAAAAAATAATAAAGAAATGTGTTTGTTTTCATTTAAGATAAATTTTTTTATCAAAAATGATCAAAGAAAAAAAAAAGAAAATCTAATTTATCACATTAAATATTTATGAAAAAAAATTTTTCATAAGGTTGTATTAAATTAAAAACTAAAAAAATAAAAAAGTGGAAATAAATAAAATAAAATAAAAAAAAAAATCAAAAATAAAAACAAGAAAAAACAAGAAATGAATAATAAATAAATTACATATTAAAAGAATTGTTAAAAGATCCACGATTGATATCAAAATATGAAAGACAATTGATGAATTAGAGCTGAAAATTATCAAGAAAAAAGTTTCCTGAATAAGTTTCTGTTTGAGAGTTGAAGGATATGTCTATAAAATCTGAGTCATAAAAGTTGTATAAGGTGTGTTGTATATCTGAAAAATCTTGGGAATCAAAAGATTCAAAGCTGTTAAAATTTGAGTTATTGTTAATATTTGTTGAGAAGGGTTCCTTCTTTAAAGGGGTAAAATCATTGTCATAAGAGTCATCTTCTAAGGCTATTTCGTTGATTTGAAAGAATTCATATTTTTTTTTTTTTGGTGATGTGGGGATTGTTGTTGTTTCACTGCTTTTGAGTAGTGTTTGAGAGAAGAAATCTTTCTCATTAATGTTATAGGTATTGTTCAGATCCACATTCTCGTTCGTGTTCTTTTGGATTGTTGTTGTGTATTTTTGGTCGGTTGTTGTGTTCTCATGTTTGAAAGCTGTTTGATCGTATTCTCGTTTTCTTTGGATTGTTTTTTGTTTGGGGCTGATCACATTAAAATCATTTATTGTTCCAATTGTTTTGAGAAGGTTAAAATCCAAAATTGGGTGGCATGTTTCTGTATTCTCATAGCTTTCTTCTTCATTTTCAATTTTGGGCTTGCTTTCGGTTACTGGTTCGGGTTGGTTTTTGGAAAAAGATAAATATGCGTCTTTGTTTTTATTTTGAAATTGTCCAAGATCAACGCTTTTTCGAATTTTTTGGTTATTTTTTCTTCGAACAACAATAATTTTTTTTCTGTTGTTTTTTCTTCTTCTTTTGATTTTTGCTGGGTGTGGTTCTTGCCTTTTTTGAATTTTCTTTTTCTCTTGAGTCATTTTTTCATTCTGCTTCAAGGATCGTTTCAGTCGGTTTTCACTGCTAATGTTTGAGTGCCAAAAGTTTTTCAGTTGGTTTCCAGTTCGGCCTTGGAAATAAGTAGAAATTTTGGTCCATTTGTTTCCAAATTGTTTTTGTAAGGATATTAATAACATTCTTTCTTCTTGTGAGAATCTGCATGTTTTGATTTTTGGGTTCAGCTGGTTGTTCCATCTATAATTTGGGATTTTTTAGGAATAGTAAAAAAAAAAAAAAAAATAAGTAGAGCAAAAAAATTAAGATCAAAAAAAATAGAAGAAAAAAAAAAAAAAAAAATTACCTTTCTCTACATTGTTTAGAAATTCGACCAGGTACCAAAGACCCAATTTGATTCCACTTATCGTTGCCAAGTAAATCAACATATTTTCTTAAAAACGTATCCTCCTAAAAATTAAAAAAGTAGTTTGGCAAACAAAATTTAAAAAAAAAAAAAAAACATTAAAAAAAGTTAAACGTAAAAGCAAACTCGAAAAGAAAAAAAATTACAATTTTAGTCCAAGATCCTTTTGTGTTTTTCTTTCTTATCTATTAGATTTCCAAAAATAAAAAAAATTTAAAAAAAAATAAGTTTGAGAAGAAAAGTTGGGGGAATGAGGAAAAAGGAAAAAGAAAAAAAAAAAAAAATACCAGAATGTATCTTCTAAAGCACTGGAAAGAGTCTTTTTGGTGAAAAGAACGAGAACACTTTTCCCAATCATCTTGATGTGAATTTATCATACCCATTAATTTCTCATCCTTTTTTCGAGATAAAAAAATATTAAAAGCAAAAAGAATTAATTTTAAAAAAGGATTGTGTTTTTGGGTGATTGGCTTGTAAAAAAATTTTACCTCTTCTTTAGTCCAAGAATTCATTTTTCGATCAATCTCAATAAGCAATTTTTCGTAAAGTTGTGAAGTTACGAATTCGTTTTGTTTGTTGTGTTCCATTTGATTTCAGATTAAGTCAAGTAAAAAAAATATTAAAAGTGTTGTAATTTAAAGATAAACAAATAAACAATTCTAAATCTAAATTGGTTTTTTTGGAAGAAAAAAAAATAAACAGAAAATAAAAAAAAAAAAAAAAAATAAAAAATAAACAAAGAAAAAGAAATTTTTTTTGAAAAGTAAAAAGTAAAAAATAAAAACATTTTCGAAAGTCGAAAATTGGGAAAGAAAAAGAAATTGTTTCAACTAACGTCATTATTCGTAGGAATAAAATTTTGATTTTTTGGAGAAAAGGGAACAAAAAACCTTTTTTTCCTTAAAATTCTGTAAATATGAAGGAAAAAATCTAACACAAAACCTGAACAATTCTTTTGGCCTTTTATTAAATACGATGGTCTTCGTCATTTATTAAAATAAATTCTATTGTTCTTATTTTTGTTCAAAACTGTTGCTAAAATATCCTGTTAAGAATTTCTTGGCTTCTGATTGAAAATAAAAATCGTGTTTCTTTTTTGGATGTAAACCTTTACATAACTAATCAATAAGAAACCAATCAGTAAATATTTCATTGGTTTTTGAAAGTTCTATTTTTAAAATAATTTCACAAAGGAAATGATCAAATTTGAAATGTTTCAAAATAAAATAGATAGTATTTTTTGATACAGTTTTGGCTGATAAAAAACATATATTTCAATAAAATTGAGAACAATAAGAAAAATTTAGAACAAATTCTCTTCATAATGAAAAATTAACTGAAATGTCAATAGAGTTTACCCCCAAAATCGGTTCGAACGTAGATATACTATCAGATGTGGACTAGATTTTACCATTGATCAAGAAGAAAAAATAGCCTTGATATTATTTTGAAACTTTGGTTTTATTTTATGATCGAGGGTTTTTTGATTTACTGTTTTTAGTCGAGTTATAATGTAATGGGTTAGTTTATACCATGTTGTGTATCTACTGTTATCAAAATAATACAAAAAGAAAAGTGAAATCAATGTTTCAATATAAAAAGTGTGTTTTTTTTTTTATAGAAGACCGATATATATTAGCTGATCAAATAAACCAACACTAAAACTAAAGTAAATATGGTGGTGATTTCTAAAAGTTCTATTATTAAAAACAAAATTTTAAAATCGAAGGATCAAATCATATAATTTATCTCTAAAAAAAAAATTAATTTTTTGATTTTTATCTAAAAACAAACAATTTCCAAAAAAACAGTAAAAATTGATAAATTTTTAACAAATTGCATAAATAATTTAAATTTTACTGAAAATATCCAGTCCTTTTCTATCAAATGCGATTTGAACTTATTTATTCTATTGGGTAACGAATTAGATTTAACATTTGAAAAAGAAGAAAAAAAAGCACGGATGATACTGATAAAATCTAAATAATTTCAAAAAATTTTTAGTTCAATTTCCATTTTGATAAATCTTTGAAGTGTTTCTTATCAAAGAGTCCAAGACAAAGAAAATTTTGAAGAAAAACTAATTTTACAGAGTTTCTTAACACTTGACTACAAAAAATGCTTTATTCAAAGCTTGGTCAGAATAATTTCAAAAAGGAAAATCAAATAAAAATTTCCAAATATAAATTGTAATATAGCAGTATTTTGAAAAATGGGTTCAAGGTTTTGGGCCTGGATAATTTTGATCACTACAATTAAAAAATCTCACCATTGAATGAAATAATATTAGTTCCCCATGGTTCCAATGCCTCAAAAAATGTAATTATGAAAAGAGAACTAAGTACCGATCTCATTAATTACAAAATGGGACTTTAATTATACCAATCAAAAACACCAACGCCTTTTTATTCTTATTGTAATACAACATCTAACATAATGTTTGATAGTATCAGTTTTTAAATATAAATGCTGTGTGATAATCCGTTTTATTTTTTTAAAATTTTTCATTTTAAAATGAATTTGCAATATAAAAATGTGTATATTTTTCGCATTGTGAATGAAAATTTATTATTTTTTATAGTATAAAAGGTGCCCAAAATTGAAATTATTTTTTGAGTAAAATTATAGGTTTGAGTTATTTATTTTTCTAATTACATTTTTTTTTAATAATGGAAATTTAGATAAATAATATTGAATAATATATTAGTTAAAGAAGTTTTATTTGATCATTTTAATGTACAGTCACATAAGAAAAGAGTATATACACCTTAAATTCGAATGATAAGTTCACCAGTCTTCCTGTATTATTTTATCAAAAAGAGAAAAATATATCTACACAGTTAAGAAAAAATATTAATAAAATGAAAATAATATTAATAATGTACTGCTTAACAATATTTCTTTTTAAAAGAATCCCAAAATGTAAACTATCTTTCATAATAATTGGCCCATTAAAAATCAAAATTTAAATAAATTTTTTTTTAATAATTGAAGTTATCTATTCTAATATAAAAATTTAGATTTTAACATTCAATACTATACTCAAGAGATATTTATTTTTTGTCTAAAAATAAAAGAAAAAAAAATAAAAAAAACAGTTAAAAAAAACTGGGCCATTTATTTTGAAAGAAGCATTACATAAAAAATAGAAAATTTAAAAAAGTAAAAAAACCCATTTATCGATTCTCCTTCCATTTGAATAAGTAAATCTAATCTATTTTTCATATTTGAAACCAAATTTTTCATTAATTCATCTGTTACTTTCCAATTTTTGATTTTCTTTTTCCATTTTAACAAAACACTTTTGAAAAAACAAAAAAGAGAAAAAATGATTTATTTGCAAACTTTTCATTGTGAGAGGATAAATTTCAAAACGATACAAAAGCAATTCATTATTCAAATGTAATATAGGCCATTTATTGTGGAATTTAGTTTAGTTAGCTGAAAAAATGAATTAATCTGAAAAATCAAATAATTAAATAATAAACCCAAATTCAAATTTTTTAACACACCAAAATTTGATTGGTGAAAAAAAATCTTATTTAATCAATCCAAGAAGAAATACCAAATTAAAACCATTCACTAATTCAAATGTTAACACTAGTTTATAAATTACAATGCCCAAAGAACAAAAAATAAACAATTACCAATACTAATAAATCAAGGGTGTGCTAAAAAGTTTGGGGAGAGCAAACAAAAAAAAAACCATTGGTAAATTCGTTGAAATTCTAACGAACATTGACCGATAAAATGGCCAGATACTACCAATTAGCTTTTTTTGAGTTCTTCTATTTGGAACAACTCAACTTTAACCTAATATCAATTGTTGAAAAAAATGTTGATCGAACGAAACAAATTACGTAATTAAAAAATGAAATGAAAAAAAAAAACTAAAAGATGAAAAAATGATTTTCATATTTTTCAAAAATCAAAATTATTTGCAATTTGAATGAAATTGTAGTATTGTGTTTCTTTGGGACATTTTAACAGTGTGGAAAATTTTGAATTTTAGTTTAGATTATTATTTTAAATTATTTTTAAAATATTTTGGATTATTTGAAATAAAATTTACCCATGAGAAAAAAATAAACTAAAACAATTAATATTTAGATTTTTATTCATAAAAAATTCAAGTTAATATAAGAATTAAAACATTTGAAAAAATAGTCTATTTGATAATTATAAATAGTAATTTATTAAATACCAGAATATTGTTATTTTGTCCAGTAGTTAAAGAGTTGGAAAAGTGTGAGCTATTTACAATATGTGGCGACGACTTTTAACATAATACTAAATTAACCCATTTTTTTTTTTTTTTTTCAGACTTGCGGATAGAAAGATATGAAATAATAAATAAATAAACACACATACACACACACACACACACACACACACATACATATACAATATTGTTCATATTCAGATTTTGGTTTGTGAGAAGGTCTTGTATCAATATAAAAGACCCAAAAATATTAAATATCAACATTTCAAAAATTTCATTATAATTTAAATTTTGCTTGTAAATGGGTTGATTTTCTTATTAAAATTTTCAAAAAAAAGAGACTATTTCCCTTTTATTAAAAAAAAAAAACATTTTAACCTTTCAATATCTTAATAAATCTTTTATAAATTTAATTTTGAAAATACAATCCCTTATTTTTATTCCATTTGACTACAATTCTTTTATTTGTTTTATACATACAATTTGAATCTATCCTTTACTCTTGTTAAATTTCCATACTACATTTAGATAGTTTGTATATTTTACAAATTTTGTGTACCACTATTGACCCGTGGCAGTTTTTTTTCAAATAATATCTTGAACCAAAGATATTACTATTTTTAACAATACAATAACGGAATATATCCAAGTATACTATATTTATAAACTTTTTAAAAAATAAAAATTAAAAAAAAAAAAAAAAAAATGATAAAGAAAAAAAAATAATTTATTTCTTGATCTTTTATTTAAATATTTTATAAAGTTACTTATTAATTCTTTAAATGGTGATATTTTTAATTCTTCATGAAAAAAACCCACTCTCAAAATTATTGATTAATAAACTACTTGTCATTAAAAAAGAATTCATAAAATCAATTTCAATCCTCTTTAATATAATTCATCTTATTATCGTTTTTTTTTTTTTTTTTTTTCAATAAAATATGATATTTTTGAATTTATTGAGAAAAAAAAAATTATCGGATGTACTTAATTGATTTTACTAATCTTTTTTTTCCAATTTAACTGAAAACACCCAATAATTCTGAATTCTTGATTTCAATTTTTTTACAAATTATTTTTCCACTAAACCGAAATGTATATTTTTCTTCACTGTTTTTTGATTCCAAGAATTCAATCCTTTTAATTTAACGTTTTAGAATCGTTGATTTTTTTGGCTTTGTTTGATAAACATATTGAAAAAGGAATTTTGAAAACAGATTTCTAAAAAAATATTTTTGTTAAAAAGTTAAAAATAGTAACACTTTAAAAAAAAAACACCAATTATTTGTTTGGGCATATCCAAATTGAAAAGATAAAGTAGAAAAAAAGCTTCGAAAATATAATTTGGTTATTTTTTTTTTTTTTTTTTTTATGATTCTTTATTCTAATAAGTTTCTTTAGAAATATAATCTTTCTTATGTGTTATTCAACAAGAAAAGAAAATATTTTTTTAATATTCACACCTTGCTTTTCTATTTTTTTTCTATCATTTTAAGATTTATTTCAAAAATTCATATATGAATTTCTAGATCCAAAACACAATTTAACATACCAAAAATTTACACAAAAAAAAGTGTTATAAAAAAATGAAAAATTATTGATTCAATTCTGGTTTAAATTAAGTTCCAAATACAAAAAGACCAATTAACTGTATTTTGGTTAAAAAGTTAAATATCTCTTTTCTCACAAAAAAAACTTTTTCAGTAATATTAGAATGCCAATTAAAAATTTAAAATTGTTAAAATGTTCCTACTTCCTTAAGAAAAAAAATTTTTTTCAAACTGCCTCAAAATGACTTTTTCCATATAACAAAAACTTTGAAGAAATTCTTTGTATTCAAATTTAAAATCAAATAATTTTCGATCTTCATTTTTTCCCAATCTACGAATAGTAAAAATTGCGGATTGTTGTTTTTGCTTTGAATAAAATGATTGAAAAATTAAAGCCCCCAAAAAGGTATTTAGGAATAATAATTAGTATACTTGTTGGGGTTACGCTTCGAATTTGCCTTGGAACAAATCCATATTCTGGGGAATCTAGCCCACCACTCTATGGCGATTACGAAGCGCAGCGCCATTGGATGGAGATAACATCAAACTTACCAGTGAGTGAGTGGTATCAAAACAGTACCTCAAACGATTTACTTTATTGGGGCCTTGACTATCCACCGCTTACTGCATACCATTCCTATCTTATGGGTAAGATCTTTTCAATTGTGGATGACGGGGATTTCATGAGGCTGTACACATCAAGGGGATATGAAACAGAGTTTACAAAGATGGTTATGAGAATGAGTGTCATAGTATCCGATCTGTTGCTGTTATTTCCTTCTTTATATTTAGTGACCAAAATTGATTTTACTCACTCAACAGAACGCGATAATTTTCAAGAGGGTGTTAATCAAAAAAAAAAGGGAAAAGGAAAAGAAAAAGAAAAAGAAAAAGAACAAGAAAAAGAAAAAGAAAAAAAAAAGGTAAGCAATAACAAGCAAAAAAACATCTTAATTTGGAATTTAATGCTTCTTCAACCAGCACTATTATTGATAGATCATGTCCATTTCCAATATAATTCGATTGGCTTATCAATAATAATTTTTGCATATTATCTTGCATGCCAAGATAAATGGTCTATAAGTCTAATTTGTTTTTATTTGGGTTGCTTCTACAAACAAATGAATCTCTATTATGCAATCCCCTTTGCAATTTATTACCTTACCCAACTAATTAAAAAAAAGAAATATCGTGTTTTATTTCTCGGCTTCCCTTTCATATCGATTTGCTGCCTTTCCATTACCTTTTTACCTTGGTTACTAACTTCCGCCGATTCATTGAAACAAGTGATCCATAGAATTTTTCCTTTTGAAAGGTTAATTTACGAAGACAAGCTAGCCAATTTTTGGTGCTTAATATCCCCAATCATCGATTTCCGCAATGATTATTCGATCCACATTACCAAATTGTTTTCCTTAGGTGCGACTCTTTTTTTTGCAATGCCTTCAAATTATAATTTGGCAAGGTATGGTGGGCAACGAAGATTTAAATTTGCGTTACTTAACACCTCGTTGGCATTTTTTTTATTTAGTTTCCAAGTGCATGAAAAATCAATCTTGATCCCTGCAATGATCGCAACATTATTTATCCAAGACAAAGAGTTATCAATTTATTCCTTTTGGTTTATTCTTACTTCGGCATTTAGTTTATTTCCCCTTATACAAAGGGAACATTCAGAACTGGCCTATATATCCGCAGTGGGGATATTTGTTACAGCTTATTGGCTAATAGCTTGGAACCAAATTAAAATAACCTATTTAACAAAAAAATTATTATTAGTTAATTCTTTAATAATTATTTTCGCCCATGGCTTGATTTATATTCAAATAACACCCAGCTATCCAGATATCGGTGAGCTGATATTCCATTCTATTATCGGTTTGAATTTCGGATTGGCTTATATATTCTTTTCCTACAAACAATTCACAATACCCTCAAATTTTACAAACAAGAAGTTTGGATCACAAAACACAGATAATTTTAAAAAATTAAAATAAAACAATTTTTATGTTGTTTGAAAAAAGTTTTCAATTATATCTTTTAAACAGGAGATAAACATAAATAAACCTATTTACAGGGATGTTTTATAAAAATATTTGTTATTCATTTTTAAAACTACTTTATAAAATGATTGAAATTTATTTTTACAATAAATACTTTTCTTTCACTTTGCGTATATTTTTTTTTGTTTTATTTTTTGTATTATTACCGAAAAACGCTTTTAAATTTCTAATAATTGGATTTTTGACTTGTTGTTTTAAAAATTTTAAATCACTTTGCCGAATTAATAGTTTTTTTTATTTGGAATCATCTTGTACAATTATTTTCTTCCCCATTTAGATCAATCATTTCCTATTTAAATTATCCAACACTTATTCCTTCGAAATTTTGCTTTAATAAAAATTAATTCTACTTGGGGTTTTCTCATAAAATCAAATAAAAAAAAAGTACTTTATTTTTTTTTTTAATAATCACAATATTTTGGATTTTTAAAAAAAATAAATTATTGATTAGATTATTCGAGGATATCTTTTAAAATTTATGAAAAAGTTTAAAATTCTGATATTAAATAAAAACCTTGTTAATTTTTGAAATATCATGATAAATGTCAAAATATCGAGGTAAAAAATTTGTCACGATATAACAGTCGATGTATTTTGATCTAAACTCTTTTTCAAATAAAAGGGAACAGAAAATTTCACGAATTATTGATAACTGAATCAAATTAATTGTAGTGCTATTCTAAAAGATAAAAAACACTTTAAAACATAAAAAAAAAACTCAACTAAAGATTTAAAACTCATCAAAACAAATCAAGAAAAATATAAAATTTAATATTTTAAAAATTGGTGTGTACTTTTATTTGAAATGAGAAATCTCGTTTTGTAAATTGTAGAGAAAAAGAATTATCAAATCAATAGCAACCTTTGAATACGTTGAAATTGGAAAAAGTTCTTTATATTGTATTGATAACTCTTTACACTTCGAACTTTTGTTCTTTAAAGTCTCCTTTTCAATATAAAGCCACAATTCATCTGGTTCTTTTGATAGAATAGTTTTTTTTTTCTTTATTTTTCTCTTTTCTTTGTTCCATACATCAATTCAATAATTCTCTTTCTTAATTCCTACATCTAGTCCATTTGAAAGCAAACTTAAACTGTTTCCATTGATACACTGGCAGATATTTTCCAAAGTGTTTTTTTTTTATCTTGTTTTTTTCATTTTTCAACTGTTCCATATCCATAAATAAAAAAATGAAAAAATGAATAATTAAAATGAAAATAATCAATAGGAAATTCTCTTATTAAACATTAAATTCGATAGTATTGATGATTTGAGAGGTTTGCCCTTTTTTTTGGAAAAAAGTTTAATTCGAAGAGATTGAAAAAAAGAATGATCTTTTAGATAAAGTAGTTTGTATTTTTTTCTATTTTTTCTATTTTTTCCCTTGTTGAAATCCTTTTTATTGGGAAGAAGAGTCACTTAGGAGAAAAATACAGTGTTACTTGCTAATATTTGGATGATAGAAACCAGTGGGTGTGGGTAACTTGAAAATAAAATGAAAAGACAAAAACAATTACTTGAACGACCAAAAAAGATTTGATCAAAAAGAAAAAAAATTGTAACTACTAAACAACAACCACATAACGAAGGATTCATAATTTCTTAGTAATAATTAAAGCATAAAATACTAAATAAAGGAACCATGGCTTTTTTTGAGTGTTCTTAATAAAAGATAACCTTAGTGTTTTTTTTTTTAATTTTTTACCAATCTATTCTTATAAACCTTTTTTAAATTTCTTTTTTTTTTCTTTTTTCAATTATTTTAAATTTTTTATTTTCGATTTTTTCACTATAAAGAAAAATTTTTATTGATCTATCTATTAATAATCGTGAAATCTATAACTTTAAGCTTAAATTTCGTTTCAGAATTATAATTCTCAAAATTGTGTAAGTGTGATGTATACTTGACCAATAATAATATTATTCAGAATTTATTTGCAAGTAATTACGAAATACTCTCTTCATATTAAGATTAAGTCTATTATAAAAAGGATCAATTTTAGAAATTTTATTTTTTATATTAAAATCTAAATGAAAACTCATTTTTTTAAAATAAATAGCAGAATATATCTAGGATCAAGATCTGGTTTCCAAATTTTAAGAGATAAAATTCAAATTGTTCTTTATTATGACGAGTATATATTTAAAGTAAGATTTAATATATATATATATATATAAAATAATAAAAATTCTTCACTTTCCAGAGGCAGTAAGATTAAATACTTGACCAAAGACCTTTTGTTTAATAACAATCTTTTGGTGTTGTCTTTATAATTAGAAAAAAAAGGAGAAAATTCAAATTCTACACAACCATTATTAAAGTGTTTTCTCCTGATTGGGGTTCTTGCTACAGTGTGACAAACTGACGGAGTTCAGAAGATTTAACAAGTGTCTCAAATTAATCCTGTGCTTTTTTTTTTTTCTTGTTATGTTACAATATCTCGTTAAGTAAACAAGAGTATTTCTAGATTAAAATCTGTTTTGAAGGTAAGTCCCTTGATATTTTGAGATAGTTTTTAATTATAAATTGAATTAGTTTAAAATTTTTCTCAATTTTTTGGAAATTTTTGTTTTTTCAAATGGGTGAATTTTGTACAAAATTAATACAATTTTTTGGAAGCATATTTACCTTTAATCCCTTCATTTAAAGAATTTTTTTTAGTAGAACAGAACTTTAAGAAACCAACGGGTATTTGTTTGTTGTTTATTGTCCGTTTTGTTGATCAGTTAATGTTCCAACCTTAAAGAAAAAAAAGTAAAATGAATTTTAAAGTGAAGCGGGTTTTTTTTTTAGCAAGATAGTCATTTCTTTTAAATTCGAAAAATTTTGATGTTCAAAGATGTCCCAAACCTAAATCGAAAAAATTTTCACTTCACTATCCTTTTAACTTACGTAATTGGTTTCAAGACAATTAATTGTTATTTGTAATCCCTATTTATTTTGTACTTTGTTATTTCTCGGGGGTTGTACATTGATATTTTTTGGTTGTTTTAAATCTGAAATAAAGAAGGAATATTTTATCTTCCAAAAAGATAAAAAGATGAAATTTTTCCCCTTTTAAATTCAAAAACCAGTATTAATATCAAAAAAGTGTGATTCTTCTTAACTATTATTTCTTCGATTAACATTTAATTGAGATTTTTTTTAAAAAAAAAAAAACTTTTTTTTTCACCAAGCCATGATTAGTTGAAGACACATCTTTTTCAATGTGTTAGAACGAACAAGAGTAAGCTCTCTTTTCAACAGGTACTTATTTTTGGAGATTCTTGAAGTTACTAATAAAGAGGCTAATAAAAATATATTTTTAACAAGACAATTAAATGATCAATTTTTTTAGAGCCTCTCTGTAAAGAAATTACTGTTGTTAAAAATTCTGAGTCTTTTAAGTTTGCAAGTTCTTTTGAAAACAACAATTCGAAATATCGATGAAATATCCAAGATTTTAATCCTCCAAAAATACAAATATAAATTCAAAAGCAGAAACCAATTCGAGATCTGAACATAATTTGAAATACAAAGAAAAACACGAAATTATAATGATGGAATTATTCTCAATCATTGAGAAAATTTCTTGTAAAAAATGATTAATTAGAACACTTACAGAAATTAATTGACTTTGTAACCAAAAAATAATAAATCATTTTCAAAATTACAAGAAACTTCGAACAAGCAAGTTTTCTTTCGAAATAGTTTTTTATTTTTTTGTAAAAACCTTTTTTTTTTTTTAAAAAAATAAAAAACTTTGTCAAAATGGGAAATTGCTTTAAAACGGAAAACGACGAAAATGAAGCCAAGAGATCAAATAAAATCGATCAGACAATTCGAGATCGACAAATGGAAAACGAAAACATTGCAAAGCTGCTCTTGTTGGGAGCAGGCGAGTCTGGTAAATCCACTGTGGTCAAACAAATGATGATTATCCATAAGGACGGATTCGAATACGAGGAAAGAAGGGACTTTGTTGACGTCATGCGTAATAACACCGTACATTGCATGAGCAACTTGATAAAGGCTATGACCAAATTGCAAATTGATTTTGAAGAATCTTCTAATAAGGTTTGTGTTTTGTTTTTTGTTTTTTCTTTTTTCTTTTTTCTTTTTCTGTGAATAACCAACCCAAAAATTGTTATTTTTTAAAAAATCAGAACAAAAAAGTAAATCAAGAAATAATTTTTGGGGCTTGGTTTTGTTTTTTTTTTTTATTTTTATCTTGTTCATTCTTATTGTTGATTCTTTTACCTTTCCTTTTATTCTCAAATAGGACTCTGCACTTGAAATTATTAATGAAAAAGATTTTTTTAAAGTTAAGGATCAAATCAAGATTCTTTGGGAAGACGGTGGTATTCAAGAAGCATACTCTCGAAGAAATGAGTTCCAACTTGACGATTCGGCTGCTTAGTACATTTTTCTTTTTTAATACTCTTCCCCTCAATACCTTTTCAATTTAACTAATATTTTTATTTTATTTTTTTTGTTTTTGTTTTTGTTACACTTCTCTTGCAAATAGCAATTTTGAGAATATTAAAAGAATTGCTGACGAATCGTTCGTTCCAACAGATCAGGATATTTTGATGTCTCGTGTGAGAACAACAGGTATTGTACAAGTCAATTTTGATTATGAAGGAATCAATTTTTGGTAAGTGAAAATTCAAATTTTGTGAAATTGCCAATCGGTTACAATCAACTGAATCTCTGGCGATTATTTTTCATTTTAAAATACCTTTTTTCTTCACTAATTTTGTGATTTCTTTCTTAGTCACCCTAACCTTCCTATTCCGAAACCAAAAATTCATAATTCGAAATTCAAAACTCTAAACTGCAAAATATAAAAATTAAAAAAAAAAAAAACAATTCTTTAACTCAATAATATAGCATGTTTGATGTTGGAGGGCAAAGAAACGAAAGAAAAAAATGGATACATTGCTTCCAAGACGTAACTGCTGTGGTGTTTTGTGCCTCATTGAGCTCCTACGATCAAAATTTATTTGAAGACGACAAACAAAACAGAATGCAAGAAAGTTTATTATTATTCGACGAAGTTTGTAATTCCAGATGGTTTGCTGACACTTCAGTTATCTTATTTTTAAACAAGACTGATTTGTTTCGAAAAAAAATTAAAACCGTAGATCTTAATATCTGCTTTAACGACTATGAGGGAGGGTGTGATTTTGATAATGCATCAGAATTTTTAAAAGAAAAATTTGTTTCATTAAATAGAAACAAAGAAAAAGAAATTTATCCTCACTTCACTTGCGCAACAGATACAGATAATATCAAATTTGTTTTTTCTGCAGTTAAAGATATCATTTTACAAAATAATATCAAGGATATTGGAATGATTTAACTGTTTTTTAAATCATTTTTTAGATACTCTAGTTAGTATTATTAAAATATATATATATTTCGTTTTAGACAATTGAAGTGCTTTTTTTTTTTTTTAGTAAATTATTTTTCAGGGTTTAGCTTCGAATTAAAAATTATATTTATTTATCAAGACTTAGTCCCTTATTGAGTATGGTTAAGTGTTTAAAATTTCTGATCATTTAAAATTCGCTTCTGTGATTTCTATGATTTTCAAAATTACTAAATTTTTAAGAAAAAATTACGTTATTGTTTTATAATTTTTAAAAAAATTGAGAAACTTTACAATACACTACAAGGAAAATTTTTTCAAAAAAAATCTCTAAATTTTGTATTTTTGAAATACACTCATATAATAAACATTATTATACATAACAATTTTCAATGAAGTTTACAACTTTAATAGATATTAATAGGAATTGAAAAAAAAATGAAATTTTTTCAGTAATATTTTTTTCATTTTTAATTGTAAAATTTTTGAATTTTTTAATTGACTTAGTAGAGAGATAATTTTCAAGTATTTTTTTAATAGTATAAAAGGAAACATATTTTTCAATTTGAAAATAGTACAAAATATTTCAATCAAAAGATATTGCTAAATTAAATTGAAAATCTGATTTTTTATCTGTTTTTGGAATATTTTTTATCATTTTATTTTTTTCCATGTTTGAGTTTTTATATACATTCCCGGTTGTTTTCTGCAAATTGCTTTAACATATATTCTTTTTTCAATACTTAATGTTCAATCAAAAATTAATTCATTTCAACTTTTTCCAATATAAAAATACCCTGAAAATAGGTGTTTTTTTCAAAAGTCAGTATTTTTGAAAAGGGGGGTATTCAGATTTTCAAGAGTTTAATAGCTATCCTTTTTTTATTACATAAAATTATGATAACTTTGAAAAAATAATTTATAAAAGAAGTATAACTTAAATCCAATGTATAGTTTTGGCTAAGTTTAATTTTAGGTATTTAAATATTCCTTGTAGTGTAATGCTAAATATTGGAAACCATGGGAAATGTTTTTTTTAAATCTTTAAGGCCTTTTAATGATTTTTGAAACTATTAACTAAATAAATTTAATTTTTTAAAAAAGTTTGGTTTTTTATAGCAAATAATTTTACATTCGGGACAATTGAAGCAGGTTTTCAATAGTATCTTTGTTTCGAGTTTTAAAAACAAATTTTTTGTTTTGGTGATCCTTATTCTACGAAAAAAAGGCAAAAATTTGAAATATGTTATTGGTGGTATTCTCCACTTACAAATTTTGTATATGCCAAGTGTCAAAAAATTCTGATCGACTAAGAAAGCCATAAATGAAAATTAGTTTAGTGAGATCAATTTTTTTTTTCCATTTTTTCTGAAAAAGAACACTTTTAAATTCATTTTATTTCTCACATTATAACAAGTTTTTACACCGTTTATGGCCATTTTGATCATTATTATACTTTAACAAGTCTTTTCTACCAGTAATATTAATATAAATATTTTTTTCTTTTTTAAGATAAAACTTTTGGTTAACCCAAAAAATTGAAATATATTCATTGGATTAAAAAATAATTATATTTTTTTAAGAAGGATAGTTATAACCAAATTGTTAAAGTCATTTACAATTTCCAAGAAAATTTGTTTTTGTATTAAGACTAAATTCGATTTTTCAAAATAAAAATTTCTTGAAGATATTTGGGAATTAATTAATTTTATCCTCAAAATTCAAAATCAATTTTTTTCTAACAAAAATGATTTGAATTGTTATAAGGGTTCTTGTGAATAAGACCAAATAATTTACTAAAAAATTTTTCAAAATTAAAAATTTTTTGTTAATTTTTTTTCATTTTTTGAATACCAGAAAACAACTTTATCAAAACTTTAAAGAATAAATTTTGTTTGCATAATAGATCACAATTTAATTGATAAATCGTAGTTATTTTTCTACCAAATATTCATTTATTGAATCATCTATATCACAATTAGTTTTATTGGGCTGTGATTTGAATTGAGATATTTATCAAAGAAAAAGAAGCCAAATAAAAAATTTACTTTTGAAATAAATATTTTATGGCATAACAGTCAAATCTAAAACCCGGAAATTTCTGAAACCCAGTAATTCCATTCTTCTGATCAATTGTAAATATTAGTAAAAAGTCAAAAATATACCCCCATTTTACAGACAAATAATCAAATTATCCAGCAACTTATAACCGTTCCAATTGGGGTATTAGTTAAATATTCTGAATCCATTAATTTTAACTCTTTGGTAAATTCAGAATATTTAACCAATACCCCAATTGGAACGGTTATAAGTTACTGGATAATTTGATTATTTGTCTGTAAAATGGGGGTATATTTTTGACTTTTTACTAATATTTACAATTGATCAGAAGAATGGAATTACTGGGTTTCAGAAATTTCCGGGTTTTAGATTTGACAGTAAAACGAAAAATATGTTTTACCATTTTCAAGGATCAACTTAATTCTTAAACAAAATACTTTGTTATTTTTTTTCGGTTTATATTGAAAACATGCAAATTTTTAATTTCAAAAAAGAGACTCAAATCAACCAATTGTTTAAATGAGGTTAACTCATCCATTTCACAATTCGAAACACAAATTACAAAAAAAAAAATTTCAAGATCTTGGCTAGATTTCTTTTTATTTTTAATAATGATTACTCCCTTAAAGAGTCTTAATCAAGATTTTGATTTTAGCTTTCTTGATTCTTTAAGAATTGGCCAAGAAAATAATTATTTATTTTATTCTGAAATAAGGATTTTCAAGAAACTTGAAAAATGTTTGTGTAATGTCAGAAAATTTGACTTTTTGATCTTGCATTCAAAGAAATATAGATAGTTACATATACCCCACCCCCGAAATGAATTCTTCAGACACATTCCAAATTCTTCATTTTCCTATGATTAATGTGAATATGTTTTTTTACTAGATCGATTAAAATGATTTTTTTTCAATGTAAAAATATAATTGTTTTGTATTTTATTTTTTGTTCTACTTTATAGTTTCATTTTCAAAATTATAAAAAATAATTCTAAGAAGATTTTTATTCATTTTGTTATTCATCTGAATCGTTTATTATAAAATTTTTACTAATAAATAAGTAAAAGTCTATTATTTCTTTAGGAATCCAGTCAGTTCCACTTTTAAGACACAAACTTCTAACGAAATTTATGGATCAAGAAAATCTCAAATTAAGGTACAAAATTAGTAATTTTTTACAATTTATTTTACTAAAATCTGAATATTGTGCTTTAATTTGAGATTTTTTTTGTGCCTTAAATTTCGTTGAAAGTTTGTGCCTTAATTGCGAAACTGACCGAATTTAAAATTTTGATTTTTTTCAATTTATACTTGTGTACAACAAAACAAGGCGAAATTTATAAACCAAAAAAGAAAAAAAAAACACTCAACACATGCACTTAGATGGATAAATTAAAGTTCCCGGTAAATTGTATTTAAAATCATTAGTAATTTATATGATTTTTTTTTGTACTTTTCTTTTTTTTGTTGTGATCGAACATAAAATATTATTTTTAAGAAATCTTTGATTCAATGTATTTAAATTTTTATTCAAAAATTTCCACTAATTTCTTTTTGGGTTACGGGACTGAATTAAATATACGAAATAAATTTTTCTTCCCATTATTTTAATTATTTATATATTTTATATATGTTTTTATTTTCGTTTCAATTGTGAAGGATTTTTGAGCTATTCTAAAAGATATATATAAATATTTAGTAAACTTAAATTTTCAAAAAAAAAAAATCTTTAATCTCTGATGTCAATATACAATGAATCCACCCTTTTAATTACAGTCAGTTTCACTTTTAAGGCACAAACTTTCAACGAAATTTAAGACACAAAAAAATTCTCAAATTAAGGTACAAAATCCGGAATTTTTTTTTTTTACAATTTATTTTCCTAGAATTTGAATTTTGTGCCTTAATTTAAGATTTTTATTGTGCTTTAAATTTTGTTGAAAGTTTGTGCCTTATAAGTGAAACTGACTGTATTATTCAAAAAAAATTCCTATATATAGATATATATATACAGTCAGTTTCACTTTTAAGACACAAACTTTCAACGAAATTTAAGACACAAAAAAATCCCAAATTAAGGCACAAAATTTAGATTTTTTTTTTTTTACAATTTATTTTTACTAGAATTTGAATTTTGTGCCTTAATTTGAGATTTTTTTGTGCCTTAAATTTGGTTGAAAGTTTGTGCCTTAAAAGTGAAACTGACTGTATATATTATTCTTATTTTTTTTTTTTTTTGTGTTATTTATTCTTCAAAAGCAAATGATAAAAAATAATTAATATTGGAAAAAAATGATCGGATATTTTGAACCAAACAAAGTTTAGTAATACAAAAAAATACAGAGAATGTAAACAACCCCTGGAAAGATTTTTAATTGGTAATATTATGAAAATTTTTATACAATTGGAAATATTCCAATTGAATCGTTTTTTTATGAATCAAACTTTGAAAAAAATAACTAATCTACTTATTATTGAAAAATGAGTAATTATTTACACTTGTTCAAAATACTATTTAATTAGTCAAAAAATAAGAAAAAAAACTAACTTTTTTCCAAATTTCGGGAAAACCTTGATATAATTCTATTCTTTTTTAAATAAGTATGTCTACTTAGATTATCAGACAATTGGGTGGTGATTCTATAGATACCCAAATTAATGAAATTTACAAGGGTTTATTACCAATTTCGTAAAAAAATTGGTTATTTATAAAAAGGAATAGATATAAAATATCAGAAATTACATAACATTTTTCCTAATATTGGCCATTAAAAATCTTATCTGGGTTTTTTTTATGTTTGGTATTTGTTTACCTTATATAATTTCTTTTTTCAATTCTTGCATTCCAGGGTTTACCTAATAATTATAAACAAAAAAAAAGGCTAAAAATTGATAGAATTTGGTTTTCTTTCTTTAATCGAAGTTGTATTTTTAATATATTGATATTATGTTCAAATAAAAATACAAAAATAATATCAGATCCAATGATTTAATTTTTTAAATATTGTTTTTGAAATACCTCATGTAGAATTGGTTAATTGCTATTTCAAATTTAAAGCTGTTTTTCTTTTTTCTTGAAGACTTCCACGTTAAAAGATCCAAGAAATTGGCAATAAATAAAAAGTAAACCATGAAATTAGTTTATTAAATTTCTTCAATTAAAAAATGAAATTCAAAAATTGGATGATTAAATGTGTAAAATTTTATATCAAAAAATTAGGTATTTTGAAAAATTTAAATTTGATTGAATAAACAAAAATTTCTAAAAATTACGAAGAATTTGAAAAACACACAACTCATTATTTAAAATTTATAGAAAATACCAAATGATTTACTTTCAAAATTGATTTTGTATTAGGTAGACTGATGGATTATAAATCCAGTGTTCTATTAAGAAGAAGAAATATATACCACGCATCATAATTCGAGGTACATTTTTTATTCACGAGTAACTAATCTGTTTGGTCTTCGTAATGATAATTTTTTCACTCTAAACAAGATTTTGAAACAAATATTAGAAACCTAGATATTAACTTTGAAGACTTTAAGGACTATCTCAAATAAAGTTGCCACGGGGGGTCTTACCAATTAAAACATCAGTGAATTAGACTCTTTATCTCATTAGATCCAGAAGAACTATAAAATTTCAAAAATTTAGGAATAGTTATTTTTAGCAAGATCAGATACATAATTGGAAGATGGTAGTAAAAATCACAACATGTTTCTTCTAATTGAAGTTTTGTCTCGTTTCCAATAAAAACCTCTGAAAAAAAAGGAATTTGAAGAAACATGTTGTGATTTTTACTACCATCTTCCAATTATGTATCTGATCTTGCTAAAAATAACTATTCCTAAATTTTTGAAATTTTATAGTTCTTCTGGATCTAATGAGATAAAGAGTCTAATTCACTGATGTTTTAATTGGTAAGACCCCCCGTGGTGACTTTATTTTAGTTAAATCCTTCAATTTGTTAAAAAGTTCTTACTTTTTGCAAACTTGGTAGTGAAATTTTTTTTTCTAAAACAAGAATCTTTTTACATTAATTAGATCACTTTTAGAAATATTAGAGGATTAAATTGTTCGACAAATTAGAATCAAGATGATCACATAGAGCTTATCTACAATGTAAAAACACTTTATTGTTTGACTTATTCTTGGAAGAGGCTAATTACTTTTGTTTCCAAAAAAACTATTATTTCCTGTTTCTGTTGCAGTTGTGAAAAAATATTCATGTAACCAAAGTTGCAATCTACTCAATCCAGAACTACCCAATTAAGATTCTATTTCTCTTTAAAATTTAAAAAAAGAAAATTAATTCCCTTTTGATCACTACTTGTCATAAATTTTAACATAAAAAAGATCTTACGATGAGAGAAGTTAGTGAACTTTTTGAAGATATTTGGTTTGCGAAAAACCATTTTCTTGTATATTTTTATTTACGAATTCTTTTTGAGATTTATATGATCAACTCGAAAATCAAAAATCTCGATCGAAATCAAAAATAATTGTTTCTCGACTTGTTTTATTGAAAAATTAGAAATTGTTTTTCAACAACATATTTTTCGCAAAATAAATGTGATCTTTTTTCACTTTCTTTTATACCTGAAATATAACAGATCTTTACTCTAGGTTTACCAAAAATCATTATTAAATTTCTTGTTCTCAAAATAAGAAAGTTGGAAGAAATAAAGAATTCTACAAAAAAAAAAAAATAAAGAAATTTAATTCGCCAAGTGTTTAAGAAAGAAAATCTACAACTGATAAGTTTTGATTGATTTTTGAATTTTTATAGTGTTTGGTAATAACCAAAAATTAAGTAAGTCATAATTTACAAATTTATTTTTAATTTTTTACTTCACAAATTATTACTTTTTATTTATTCAAAAAATTTTGATATGGATATTTTAATACACAAACGAACACTTGACAGTCTAGATCCACTTAGTTCTGAGTTTTCTAATCATGTCCACCTACTCCATAAAAAAAAAAAAGCACGACACCTTGCAAAATCCCAGCTTCCACAAACCAACTTGGGAACAGTTCTTTATAAAAAAAATCTTTTAGGGGAAATTAAAACAACTCTTGGAAACGAGCTCATGAAATCACTCAGTTCCCTTTCTTTAACTGTCTATGTACCACCTTCTTTGGCAACAAGAGAAAACACCGAAGTAAAGAATAGAAACGTGTACGGTGTAGATACGTATATGCTAAGATCAGATGTTTTTGCAAGTAAGTTTTCGGATTTTTCTTCTGAAGAAATTTGTTTTCCAAAAATAAAAAAAAAAAAAACTTTTAATATTTTTAGCAAACGTTGACAAAAAGAGGATTTGAAGAAAGAAATTGTTGACCACAATTAAATTTTCTAACTTAAGAATTAATCTCTTAAATTTTTAAAATAAAAAAAAAAAAAAAAAAAAAAAATTAAAAAAAAAAAAATAAAAGTTGCCATTCATTCCGAACAATTCACACCAGAAACAGACAAAACAAATGGACTTGGTGTTTTCGTAAAATTAAGATTTTGTGAGGGTTACCATTCACCAGGAAACCAGTCCCTCAAAAAAAGAAATGGGATCAGTCCAAAATTTTGCCTACCTGCGAAAGGGATTATGGTTCGTGTCGAAGGGTGTACTCCTGTTGAAAAGATCCAACAAATTGGGAACCTTGATCAAATTGGAAACATTAAGGAGAAACTTCTCCAGACCATTCAAAATTTAAAATTGAAAAAAAATCAAAGCAAAGAGGAGGAAAAAGAAAAAGATCGAATGATCGAAATCGAAAGATCCACTGAAAATATAAAACAATTCCAAAACCCCAAGCCAAAAGTACAAGAGATTTATACTCAAAACCCAAAATTAAATGAAAAAAAATCACCAATTTCTGTTCACAAAGTCTGCTTCACATTATCGAATGACCCTTGGTAAATATTTTTTTTTTATTTTTTTTTCAAAATCACCCCCTTTATAAAAGTAATTCATCTTGTTGTACCAATTGTCCTCTTTTAATAAAGACGAAACAAACAAGCGGTGATAAGTTAAAAAAGAATTCCACACTAATAATTCTTCAACATTTTCTTAATAAATTCCATTTGCTTATTTCTTTTCTCAATTATTAATAGTCTGTCTTATGAGTTTGGTGAGGTTTTTCAACAAAAAGATCAACTTTCCAAAACACTCCAAACACAAGCGCTTTACTTAGAGACAAGTAGCCAAAGATTTGAGTTGACAAGCAATTTGAAGGGAGGATATCAAATTTCCAAAGTTAAAAACCCACTTTCACAACCACAAAGAAGAATGAAATTTCAAAAAAATGTACCAATGAGAAAAACACACACACAAAACATTTGTGACACTTTACAATGGGCGAGTATTAAGTTTGAAAAACAATTTGCCCATTTTGGCGAATTTAAAATTTCGCCTCAAAAATTTTTCTTTATGGACATTTTCAAGAAATAATTTGATTTACTACAATTTGATTTCTTTATTGAAATTTTGAATTTTTTCTGATTCAAATCTTTATTTTGATTTCAAAACTTGTGAATTTTTTTTATTTTTTTTAATTAATTTTTCTTTTGTTGTATAAAAACTTTCAAAAAAAAATTCATTATATTTTGAGTTTCGTTTAAAATAAAACACCTTTTTTTAAAAAAATGCTATTTTTTATTTTATTTTATTATTTATTTTGAAGACGGAGGAGTTTTTAATTCCTCTTATTTGCCGTTAGATTTTTTATAATTTTTGAAATAAACAGAAAATTTAAATAATTTTCGGTTTATTTCAAAAAGTAAAAAAAACATCCGTTAGCTTTTCCAGAGTTTAAAAGAATTGAGTAAAATCTTTGATTTTTCGATATTCTTTAGAATTCTGGAAAATCACTGTTAGGTTTACTTGAGTTTTCTGTTTATTTGTGAAGTGTTCTAGGTTTTTTTTACTTTGGAAATAAACAGAAAATTTATTAAAATTTTAGATTTATTTCTAAAGTAAAAAAAACCTAACGAAAATCGGTAGATTTAACAAATGAAATTGAAAACCTCAAGAAAACTTAGGCACTCTAGGCACTCTACGGCACTTCACCGAATTCCTAAATTATGATTTAGGAATTTTGTTAAAGACTCAAAAATAAATTTATTATCCACCAAGGCTAATAAATATGATGAACCTTTTTTTCTTATAATACCAAAAATAGCAATACAGTCAATCCAAAGCTACGGTGAAATTTTATTAATATCAAATTTTGATGTTGATATAAATTTTTAAAAAGTTCAATATGAGAATAATAAAGCACATATTGAAAAAAAATAATCCTAAATGAGTCAATATTCAAGAATTTTTTCTGATTTTCAAAAAATAAATTTTCAGAACTCAAAATGAATCTAAACATCAAAAATTCATTAAGAAACTACATAAAATTTCCTCTAAAACAATGAATTTATTTTTCGATCACTTTAGAAGAATATTTTTCAAATGAGCTCATTTATGAAAAAATATTTTCAATATAAGCTTTCTTATTCTTATATTCTTAGATTTAAAAATCTATATCAACATCAAAATTTGATATTGATAAAATTCCACGGTAGCCTTGGAACGGTTGTAATATTATTTTTTAATATACTAGAAACAGTAAAATTTTTTAATTCAGTTATCCGGATTTTACGATTATTTTCATCGGCTGGGCAGTTCCCGAGAATATAAAAAAAATGCTATTTTTTTATTTTTTTTAATTTGAATTTTTGGTTTTTATCTTTTCACACAATTTTTTAAATTATTTTTCTTTTTGGAAAAAAAAATTTTTCAGCCATTCCAACACAAACTCGAAAATTTATAAGATGTAGATATTGATTTTCTGTTATATACACTTTTATCTTGTAAGAATATTTTTAAACAAAATTATTTTATTGTATCAACTAATTAAGGGAGTAAGTACATTTTTTATTTTTTGAGTGCTACCATTTATTTGAAACTGAATTATTCAAATCATTTATTTAGCCAAATAGATTGATATTTTAATAAATACAAGATTGGAATATATCCTAGTATAAAATATTTTCATACCAACGAAAAAAAGGAAATCAAAAAAATGAAAAAATTGATCAAAAAAAAAAAAACAAAAATCATTTATTTCTTGATCTTATCTAAAAAATTTTGCAGAATTACTAATTCTTTATTTGGTTTTATTTTTAATTCTTGATGAAAATAATTTTGTTTGGAAGATGTTTGATAAACAAATTACTGTTTATTTCTAAAGAATTTCCAAAATGAATTTAAAAATCCTATCTTCATTTAATTCATCTAATTCTAGTTTGAGTTCAGAAAATGAGATATTTTTTTAATTCTTCTTGAGAATGAGGGTTTATTTGACAAATTGTATTGTTTTAGAATTATTTATTTTTCATTAAATTGAGAACACAAAATAATTCTGAATCTGATCGAAATTTTTTCTTGAATTTTTCAATTATTTGGATTTGAATCTTTTGTAACTGTTTTTTGATTCCAAGAATTCAACCCCTTTATTTTAATTTTTGAAACAGTATTCTTTGTTTTGGCTTGGTTTGATAAAAATATTTGAAACAATAATTTTGAAAGCAAATTTGCCAAAAAATGTTTTTTCAAATAATCATAAATAGTAATGGGGATAGAAATTCAAGGTTATAAATTGTTTGGGTTCATATAAATTAAGTAGATAATGAAAAAAAATATTCGAAAACAGACTTTGGTTTTTTTTTTATATTCTTGATTTAAACAAATTTATTTGGAAAGGTGATCTTTTGTGTTTGATCTTCTAAAAGATAACATTTGTTTCAAATGAACACATCTTTTGGTGTATATTTTTTTGGTTTTACTCTTTGATCAATTTTATTCGTTTGAATAAACAAATTTCTAGATCCAAAACCAAATTTAATAAAACAAAAAATTGAATCAAAAAAAAATGTTCAAAAAAATCGAAAAATGAAAGATTCAACTCTGAACTACTTTTGGTTCACTTAGTTCGCTTTCAATTCACAAATAGAGCGAAAGGAGTTTTGGTTTCACCATTACAATATCTGGTGACACTCAAAAAATATTTTTCAGTAATGTTCGCACAATTAAAATTTTTCAAAATGGTAAAATGTACTTACTTGCTTAACAAAAATCTGTAAAAATGAAAAAGAACGATAATAAAAAAATAAAATAAATAAATGTTTTTTCGTTTTTTGATTCAGAAATAATTTGATTCTTGAATACTATTTGTTTCAAAATAAATTGAACAAAATTTTCATTCAGCTTTCCAAAAAAAGATTTTTAAAATCATGTAACATTTCAACTTTTAAATTCTTAAAACCAACTGAAATAATTAATTTCCATATTAGAGAATTGGGGTCTTGGATGATTTATTTTGGTTCCAGGTTGTGATTTTTTTGGAAAGCTGAATGAAAATTTTGATCTTTTTATTTTGCAATTAACAGTAAAACGAGAGACTTTTAAAAAAGTGTAAATATCAAGTTTTAAAAAGTGTTTAATATATTGCTTTATTTCACATTTGAAATCGTTTTTGAGTCACTTTTCAAAAATTTTTGCATTCATTTTTTTAAAAATGAATGTTTTATATTAAAGAAACAATCTTTTAATTTAGGAATAATTTTAGTTTTTGATACTAATACTTAATTAGGGATCATCTACAATTGGAATTATTATTTTTTCTTGATTTTTATTTTTATTTTGCTTTTGTTTATTTTGTTGTTGGTTTTGTGTTTGTATTACTTTTATATTTTGTTGATTTTGTAATTGTTGCTGCTGCTGCTGCTGCTGCTGCTGCTGCTGCTGTTGTTGTTGTTGTTGTTGTTGTTGTTGTTGTTGTTGTTGTTGTTGTTGTTGTTGTTGTTGTTGTTGTTGTTGCTTCTGTTGCTGTAAAAACTGTTGCTGTAAAACACGTTGTTGGAAAAGTTGCTGTTGAAATTGCTGCTGCATTTGTAACTGTTGTATCTGGTGAAGTTGTTGCTGTCGAAACTGCTGCTGTTGTTGGAATTGGTGAATTTGTTGCTGCGGTTGATAATGCAATGGATGGAACGGTGGCTGTTGCTGAAGAATTTTTTGTTGGCCTTGGTGATCCATATTATTTTGTTTGTAATTGTCGTATTTATTATTATCATTAATTATGCTTTGTAAGTTTTGATTTTGAATTAAATTTTGATTTAAAATATCATTTTGTTGAATCCATTCATGCTGCAAAGCAATTTCCGGCGAAATACGATTACTTGGGTTGACTTGAAGGAATCTTAAAATAAGATCTTTTGCAGATTTTGATATATTTTTAAATAAAATTTCATCCAACTTAAACCTTTCTTCAAATATTCTCCAATACTCTTTATTAGTCTCTTTTATATTTCCAACCATTTTACTAAATTTCTTTATTTGTAAATTTTTTTTATTAATTTTTTTTTTTATTTTCAAATAATATTTTTATTGTTATTAATAAAAATTAATTTCCAAAAAAAAAAAAAAAACAAACAATCACTGATTACAAAGGAAGATAAACCTTTAAAGATAAACGAAATTCCAAAAATTTGGACACATTTTAAACAACTAAATGAATAACAATACTACACTTTACATTCAATTTGGAAATAATTTTGATTTTACCAACTAAACTAAAATTCAAAATTTTTAACACAGCTCAAATAGTTCCAAACAACCACAATAATACAATTTCATTCAAATTGGAAATAATTTTGATTTTTGTAAAATAGGAAAATCATTTTTTCATCTTTTAGTTTTTTTTTTTCATTTCATTTTTTGAATTACGTAAACTTGTTTCGTTGGATCAAAAATTTTTTCGAATTGCCCATATTAGGTTAAAGTTGACTTCTTCAAAATAGAAGAACTCAAATACAATTAGTTGATGGTATCCAATTTTTGATTGATCAATAATTGTTAATAGAATTTTTAACAAATTTACCAATAAATTTTTATATTTTGCTCTCTCCAAAATTTTTAACACACTCTTGAATTATTAGTATTGATAATTATTTATTTTTTGTTTTATTAGTATTGGAATTTATAAATAATTATGCACATTTCAATTAGTGAATGATTCTAATTTGGTATTCCTTCAAGAAGTTATAAAATAAGATTTTTTTTTCAAACATTGAATTTTGGTGTGTTAAAAATTTTGAATTGGAGTTTATTTCATTTTTTATCTTTTTTATTTTGTTTTAATTTCCTTTTTTACGTTACGTAATCTGTTTCCTTAGATCTGGTATTTTTTTCGATGGCTGATAGAAAGTTTAGTGTTGAGTTTGTTAAATTGGAAAATCACTTACAATTAGTTGATGGTATCTTATCATTTGATCGATCAACAATTGTTGGCGAAATGTACAACCAATTTACCAATACATTTTTTGTTCAACTCGTTTCATCATTTTGGACACACCAATTTTTAATTTTTTCGTTTTATATTTTTTTCTTTTATTTGGATGAAAATGATTACTTATAAAAATATTAATAATATATCACTTAAATGTGGTTTTATATTAAATTTGATAAAATACAATAAATTGAGTTTTTTTTGCCTATTTTTGATTTTGGGTGTATCTAAATTTTTGGAATGTGGTTTATTACACATGTATTAATTTAAAGGAAATATATATATATATATATATATATATATATTTATATACGATACAAGTACTAATTTTGCAAATAACCATTAAAAGCATTGTATTTTTATTTCATAATACACACCCCAATTGAATTTTAACCAGTCATTATTTAAGTTATAGATATCTAAAAAGTCGTGTTATTTTGAATTTTTAAATAGGAAAATAAAATGAAAAATCAAAAAATTATTTTAATTTTCAAGTTTCTCTTAAAATTCTGAGTCGAAATATTAATACCTTACAATTTTTTTTGTACAAAATTTTGAAAATGAACTATTTTGCCCTATTTGAAGATTGATATTATCAGAAGAGTTCTTCACAACCAAGAAGAAACAGAAAATAACCCACAGTTAAATATAATTAAGCTACCTTGATTTTAATTTTACTAATTTTCAATTTAAAATCAGTAACCTTTCCATTTTAGAAACTATTTTTTCAATAATAAGGTTTAAATTGAATCCCATGAACAAATCCCTTCAAGATGGTCTATCTTTGGGCTTATCACACAAAACAAAAGACACCAAATATCGGCAAATATTTGATAATTGGTGTAAAAAAAAAAAGATCAGAAAACTTCAAGTAGAAAATTTATGTCTTCAAACAATAAAATGCAAACATGAAATATCTTGAATCCCTTTTTGAACACTTCTTAAATTATCTGACATTTTCATTTCAAAATTAAAAGGGATTTATATTAGAAATTTAAATTTGTTTTTTAAGAGAAAATCCGAAAAAATCCCTTTATAAATGAACCCAGAACAGTAAAATTTGAAAATGTATTACTATTCTACAAAAATTAGAACCTTAAAAAAGTTTGGAGAAGAAAACAAAAAAAAAAATAATTTTCAAAATAAAAAAATTGTCATTCTTTTCTAGATTAGGATACCTTGACAAACCAAACTATAAAACAATAAAAAAAAAAGACCTGGAAGGTCTTATTTCTAAAAATGAAAAAGAATTTGGAATATTTTCTTTTCTTTTTGAAGAAGCAAATCACAGAAATCACAGAAACCACTGAAATCACAGAAACTTTCAATATCAAAATTTCATAATTTTTAGTTTTTATTTCTTACAAGCCAATCCAGCCACTTTTACATTTTACTAATTCTAAATTAGTGATAAAGGGTACACTGGAAACGAAAAACTTTGAAATTAAGGCAAACTTGAAGATTTTAGATTTGAAATTGAAAATAACTAAATTTTTGAGTAAGAGTTTAATAGGGGTAAAATATCTCTTTTTCGTACTTTATAAAATACACTTTTTAGACCAAAACACTTGTTTATTGCTAAAAAGAAAATCAATCACAATCCGTTTTTTTTTTTGGAGGTTCAGAAGGTTTGATTTAAGTGAAGGGATAAAAATCTTTGATCTTTGAAAAAAAACTGATAAAAGAAAAAAAAATAAAATTAAAAATTAAGCCTTTCAGTACACACACACATTTCACAAATATTGAAACAAAAAGAATCCAAAAAGCTTTAAAAATGAATTATTGAATAAAAAAAAATCACAATTTTATTGTTTTGTAGATTACACAAATATTAACCATTAAAAACAAAAATTCAACCCTTGAAATAAACAGACAAAACCCAATGATCTAAATTATTTTTAATATAGTTTTTATGAAAGACCAACTACACTCATGTACCACCCAAATAAAAAAAAAAAGTTTTGTGTCTAAAATATTGAATAATAATAATTTATAAAAGTAAAGTAATATTTTTTTCTTGTTTAAGGGATTAGCGACTACCAAGTAGAAGTGTAAGATAAAAGTATGTTGTTATTTATGACAAACCACATTATTTGGTCATGATTAAAATTTCTCTCAAAATTTGATTAGTTAAAGTAGTACTATTTGTTGATGTGGCCAATTAAAAATGATCCTTATATTAGTAAAAAACATCAACAATTTCAGCAAAAAAATATGCATTTCACCACAAATTTAAAGGCATAAATATCAATATTCAGACTACAAAGTTGAAAAATATCTTTTTTAAATTTGTCGCAAAATGTAGATTAGTTGTTAAAAAATTCATTTTTTTTCAAAAATTAAATAATTTACCAATAGATTTTTTTAACAAATTATGTCTGAAATTGGGGAAACATATTGATATTACTAGTTTAATAAAAAGAAACCAAAACTAATCATTCTTTGGGTTTTTGTTTTGATGATTATTTGTTAATCTTTGAAATTAAAAAATTTAAAAAAAAGTTACTTATGGAAGGTTTTAAATATGGATTATTAAATACCAGAATACTATTGTTTGGTGTTTCTATTTTTAGATTTGGGAAAAGGAATTAAAAAAAAAAAAATTCTAAAATGAAAATTTTAAATTGTGATCATTAGTAAAAAATGTAATAATTTATTGTGCAATAGTAACTATAATAGATTTTTTAGAGTCACAGAGAACCATGCAACACCAATATCATTTACACACAATTACAACATGCTTTGATTATAGATGAATATATGGCGAAGCTAATCCCTTAAGATGTAAAACTAACAATTACAATAATTAAAAGGGGAACTATCTATTTTTATTATAATTTCTTTACAAAAATTACGATGAAAATATCTTTTGATATACTTTTTTTTTAAAAGTTTAATCTTTTAAATTTAATTATAAAAATTAATTTTTATTAACATTTTTTTATGTTTACAATCATACTTTTTTTACTTTGTTAATTACTTGAAGTTAATTACCACCAGTTTTCAATTAATAAATGGGATTTTTTTTTTTAAATTCCCAAAAATCGTATTGTATCACAATTAGTAGAAAAAAATAAAAAAAAATGACCCATCACAAATCAATTAAAAACGAAAATTGCCAAATTAATTCTGATATTCCAAAAAAAACTTTTAGATCAAAGTAAAAAAAAAAAATTAGAATTTAGAAGCATTAATATAATTGAGTAATTCTTTCAATCGGCGTAAACTAATAAAAAAAAAACCCAGATGTTCATTTTCATCGTTTTATCATCAATAAACAATAGTCATTAATGAATAATAAAATTAACAATGTATTACCAAAATACGGCAAAAGCTTGATTAATATAGATTATGCTAAATATCATCCAAAAAACAAAAAAAAAATAAAACCAAGATTTTTTTAAGAATTCATCTAATTTTTATTCCAAAACCTTAATCCCACACAATTAATTTTGGATATTTTTCAAAAAATCAAAATGTAAACTTTGAATTATTGACAAAACTTTAATAATACAGAAAATTAATCCTTGAAAGAAATTCGTTTTGATCAAAATGATGAATAATAAAATATTTGCTGACCATTAGACCCTTTTTATGTTTAAAAATTAAAATTTCAATAATATTGCATTTTTTTATTCTGGCATTGGAAATATATTAAAATTTAGTGAATGAAAGAAAAAAAAAGAAAAAAACTTACGACTTTAGGCAATTCATTTGTTAATCTGTTTCACGAAATTAAATATTATAATAAATCAACGAACATTAAAATGTTAAGTACAAATAAAATAATTTAAAATATAAATTTAGTCATAATTTTTTTTCAAAAACAAAAAAAATTAATAATCAATAAAAAATAACTAATCCTTCAAAAATATTGTTTTCAGATAATAAGAATAATTTTTTTTTTTCGATTTGCAATTCAAAGCAAACAGTTTTCAATAAAATTGCGTTTCAAAAAATTTTTAATTTTTTTTATTATTTTTTTAAAAAGTAAATTTGAATAAAAAAAATGTTTGAAACTCAAAATTAACATTTAGAAAAATTAGACTATGCATGCTTTTTTAAAATTCATACATTTACAAGCGAAAAATCTTATTGTCAACAATTTTATTTTTCTAAAGAAATTGAGAATTTTACACGAGATGTTCCAATGAAAGGGACCCAAAAATTATTTAACATTTTTTTTTTTTTTGAAATTTATGGTTTGTTCAGGATTTTCTTTTATAATTATCGACTCTAATCCGAAATTTATTATTTTTCGTATTTCTAAACAATCAAAGTTTGGTTGATTCTTAAAAAAAAGTAAAATGAAAAAATTCAATTTTGGGTGGGCAACTTTGAGTGAAATGGAGTTTATATATACATTACTAGATTTTCAGCAAAAAGTATATAAAAAAAAAAAATAATTTATTGAAATATAAAATCGATTTTAAAAAGAAATTTGACGAGTTCATAACCCAAGTAATAGGATTAAAGCATCTTATTTTTTTCATTTTTCTCCCTTAAGCACCAATTGATTATGGTGAAAAATATTTTTTTGAAATTGAAAAAAAAATTGAGTAATTTTGATCAGTACCAAATGTCAATTAAAAACAAATGGTAACGTGATATAAACCCTTTTTCAGTCAAAGGGGTCCAGATTTATTCAGAAATAGAACAAATTCTTTAATCTTAATCCAATATTCTCTCAAATTAAATTTTCAATTTTTAGATCTGATCTTTTTTTTCTGATTTACTTATATTTTTTTTTTTTTGCTTTTTTTTTTTTTTAAGAAACTAAATTCTATTTAAAAAATCAAAATGTTTAAAAATCCAAATTAACTTTAAGAAAATTGAGGCTTTATAATTTCTTTTCAAACGAATTCATTTACAATTCATAAATAAAGCTTAATGTCAACAATTTTTATTTTCCAAAGAAATCCAGAAATTTTTTATGTAGATTTTCCAATGAAAGTAGAACCAAAATTTGTTTTTAACAGTTTTTTTTTTCGAAAATTTATCAGTCTTTTCATGCATTTCTTTTGAATACCAACTCTAATCGGAAGTTTATTATTTTTCTTATTTCCAAACAATCCTAGAGACGTTGGTTCTTAAAAAAAAAGAAAATATTTCAGTTTTGGCTGTTTCTTTGAGGGAAATAGAGTTTTTTTTTTTTTATATATATAATAGATAATAAGAGGCAATATTCTTATTATATTTTAATTTTTTTCTTTTTTATCTTTTTAAAAAATTTTCTATTTGATCTAACTGTAGTCAAAATTTTGAAACTAAAATTTAATAAAATACAAATAATCATCATTTTAATCACACCCCGTTTATATTTTTCTTCTTTTTTAATTTAAATAAGTTAAAAAAAAATGAATTGTATTGGAAAATTATTCAATTTACAAAAAAATTTGTTAACAGAAGGACGTTTCCACTTCTTTTATACGATTATTACCACTTTAAATAGTTTTAATGAAGGAAAGAAATATCTTTAATTTTAGATTATAAAAATAAAAAAAAAAAAAAAAATTACAATTCATATAGAATAACCCCAATGGACCAAAGATCACAAGCTTTAGTGTAAGGTCTGTTCATACATATCTCGGGCGAAGCATATCCATATGTCCCCAAATAAGTACTCATATCTTTATTCTCAATAAAGAATCTCGCGAAACCAAAATCACAAATTTTTATATCTGTTTGTGTGCTTTTATTTATAAACATAATATTTTCTGGTTTTAGATCCCGATGAACAACACCCATACTGTGTGTATAATGCATCGCTTTCAAAATTTGAATTAAAATTGCTCTTACATTTGATTCTGAATTGAGAGTAAGATTTTTTTTATTTTTGTTAATGATGACACGGAGATTATCACCCTCAATATACTCTAACCAGATATAAATATTTTTTTCACTTTTTTCCGCCTTGAACATTCTTACAATATTTGGGTGATAAATATGATATAACGTGTTGATTTCATGTGCCAATAAACGAGTTCCATGCCTTTTTTTATTATATTGAATTCTTGTGAAATCTTGATCCGCTATCTCCTTAATTGCATAAGTCTTTGAATCCTTTTCATTTATATATTTATAAATGTTTCGATTTTCGCTCCTATTATGTTTATGGTTATTATAGTTATTATTGATTAATTAACATTGAATGTGCATGTGTAATTATAGAAAATTGAATAAACTAGGATTTTATTTTGGAAAATCCATTATTTTTGAAAAATAATTTAATATAAGGATGAAATTATAATATATATATATATATATTAATTGTAAATAATAATTTTTTTGATCTTAAAGTTTCGCAGAGTAAGAAATCATTTTTATGATATATGCTTAAAAAATAAGGTAAAGAATCAGCGATTTGACACAACAAATAGTTTTGTTTTTAATAATACCAATTTTCCAAATAAATACTAAAAAATATCTGTGAATTTTAAAAAAACGATATATTATTATAATTTTTTGATCATTTCCCAAAAGTAAGTATAAAAACAAATATGTTATTTGGTAACGAATAAGATAAATTTGATTTTTTTTTTTTAAAATAGAAAAAATCCCTATTTTTATGAAACTTTTGAGACCTCGATTCACAATTTTATTACTTTTAAATTCAAAATTGTGTTTGAAAAGAAATTAATTTCTTCAGCCTTATAATTTTTTTGCCAATAAAAATTTGTAAATACCTTAAGAGGATAAGTACCCTTTTCAGCTTTGATTTACTTTGGTTATTTTCATCCGAGAGCAATTAACGATATTTTTTTTTTAAAAGTTTAAATAACTTGTGGCACTTAAAAAGTCTTTTTTCAGTAATGTTGTCAAAATTTAAAATTTCAAAAATTGGAAAATGTACTTATTTTCTTCAAAAACTATTGTTATTGGCCTTTGAAATAAAAATGACCATTTTCGTGAGAAGATGCGGATTTTGAATCTTACATATTCTCGTAAAAATGTTCATTTTATCCATACTTCAACACATTTTTTTGTATTTAAAGCAAAAAAAAAAATATCATTGAAATAAATTCAAGAATGAATTAGAACAAAAAGTACATTTTTACAATTTTCAAAAGGGAATTTCATTTTTTTATTTCTTTTGTTTAAGGGATATTTCAGATAAATTTAAAACAAAAAGAAAAAAAAATAAAAATGTGAATACATCCACAAAATTTCTATAATAAGTTGGTTAAAATATGAAAAAAAAACATTTTTGACTGAAACAAAAAAATATTATTTTGTACATACATATTTTGTGAATTTAGTAAATTGAATTTGTTTCAAAATTTTTTTTGAATTGAAAAGGTCTTCATGAAGTTGAAAAGATATTTCTCTTTAGTTTAATTTCTTCAAATCTTTTGTTGAAATTCCAAACAAAAATAACAAACAATGTAAATTTAGATCTTTCATTTGTTTTTTCAAATTGGTAATATTTAAATTAAAAAAATTGGGAGTTAAAAAAAATTGCTTTTAAAAAGAGATAATCATGTCCTTATGATATACAATACTATTAGATTACTTGGTGTATCGTTTATGCCCCCCCTTTTTTGTTGCGATAATATGACCAAATTAAACTTGTATACCTTATCGTGTAAATGGCCAATGGAAATTAAAATGTAATAATTATTTAAAAGTTTTTTTTTTTTTTTTTTTATTTTCATATTTCACCAATAGTACAGGAAAAAAAAAATATAAAGATTGAACTTCTATCTTAAAATACAAATATAGATTTCTTTTGAATATTATTTTTATTAAAAAAACTTTTTAAAAAATGAATACAACTTCTTATAAATAATATCTTACAGACAAATAATTAATTGCAACATCCACATTTTTAAAACAAAAAAAAAATAGTAAAAGGTGATCAGATTTTTACTAGAAAATCTTTATAATAAATTCTCGTTTTATTCTCTCTCTCTCTATTGTTTTTATATTTTTTGAAAATTTTTACAATTTTTTTGCCGTAAATGGAAATATTCCTTAAACAAGTTTTTTGACATTTTTGGTTTAATCAGGGTTTTTTTCTAAAAATTGTATAATTATGAAGGTTTTTAATTTCCTTACAAAAAAAAAATAAATATTTAGAATAAAATAATTAAATATACTTACTTCCATATTGGTTCCAATTTTGCTAATTTTGATAAGAAATGCTATAAATATATTTAATAAATCGATGATTAAAATAATATATAAAATAAAATTTAGTTTCATTTTTGAAGTGAATAAAATAAAAAACTATAAAAACTAATTGCATTTGCTTTGTACTTTTCATTTTTTGAATTGTTTAAAGTAAGAATAATGTATATTACTCTAATTCTACATCAAGATCAAAACAATCTCAGCACCACAATTGAAGAAAGAAAAAAAATATTAACTATCTGTGACAATACTAAACCTTCAATTTCATGATTATTTTTATCATAATGCTTGTTTTACACTCAAGATCATAATAGAGGTTTTTTTATATTATTTTTAAAAAATCACAATCAAAATTTTTATTTTGATTTTTTAGTTTTGTTTGATTTTAACAGTAGGAAACTTTAGATTCACCCCCTTATGGAATTCCAATATAAGAATTTTTAAGATTAAAAAAGAATAATTAGGAAAAAAGAGTGATAAAAAATCTAAAATTTAATAGTCTTGATATCCTCCAATTTCTATTTTTTTTTTTTTTTTTAGAAAATTTAAAATGTTTGATTCTTTTGATTATCACTAAATAAAGATTCGTACGAAATAATAAAATTGATTTATTACTATTAATAAAACCAAAATCGAATTATTATTGGCAAAGAAACGAAATGAAAATTAAATTAAATTTATTTCAGTTTGTTTTTAAAAAAATTAAATATTTCTTAATTAGTAATAATACCAAAATAAAAAAATATTTTTTTTATTTTTTTTTTATTAAAGGGAGGTGGTTCAACATAATTACCTCTTGTTTATCGTTAGATTTTTTTTAATTTTAGAAAGTAAAAAAAAAATTTTGAAATTTTCTTTTTATTTCTAAAATTAAAAAAAAAAACTAGTAAATCTACAGTACTCTACGGCAATTGATGACACTCTAAGTCACTCCCCGAATTCCTAAATAAAAATTTAGGAATTTTAATAAAGACTCAAAAATAAGTTTATTATCCACTAAGGCTAATAAGCACGTTGAATCTTTTTTTTGTTATAATATTAGAATTATTATTATTTTTTCATATATTCGATATATTAATTTTTTTTTAATTCAGATATCCAGATTTTGTGATTATTTTCACAGGCTGGGCAATCGTTAGGTTTTCTTGAGTTTTCTGTTTATTTGTAAAATCGATATATTTTCGTTAGGTTTTTTTGAGTTTTCTATTTTATTTCGAAAATCTATTGATTTTCGTTAGGTTTTTTGAGTTTTATATTTTATTTCTGAAGTGTTCTAGGTTTTTTTACTTTTTGAAATAAACAGAAAATTTTAATAAAATTTCGGTTTATTTCGAAAAGTAAAAAAAAACCTAAAGAAAATCTATTGATTTTCTAAATTAATAGAAAACTCAAAAAAACCCAGAACACTTCATAAATAAACAGAAAACTCAAAAAATCCTAATGACGGTTTTCCATAATTTAAAAGAATGGTGAAAAATCAAAGAATTTACTCAATTCTTTTAAATGCTGGAAAAGCTAACAGCGGTTTTTTTATTTTAAGAAATAAACCGAAAATTTCAAAAAATTTCTTTTTATTTCTTAAATTAAAAAAAACCTAACGACATTTCCAACTTGGAATATTTTCTAAATTTTTAATTCTGAAATTTTCTAGTTCAATTTCAAGTTGTTTTAAATTTTTGGAATACCAATTTATATCTTCTGATTCTTTTTTTCTAAAAGGGAGATAATTAATTAATTCATCAAAACGGAGGATTTTTAATTTTTGAATTAACTTGATTCTTCTTTTATATATCGTTATTCTGACAGGATCATTTTTTGCTTCTGTTTTATAAATAAGCCCAGGGGAATATGGGCTGATTAATAAAAAAATTGTAATTTTTTTATTAATCCAAGTATCAATATCTTTAAAATCCATTTTTGTCAAATCAACTATTTCTAATTAATATAATAATTGGCTATGTAATACAACTTTAAAAAACTGAATTATTAATCCATTCAAAAATTTTTTTTGTTGTAAGATATTGATTAATTTTTTAAAATCGGTCTTAACTTTATCTCGGTTGTACTTTAAATGGAGTTTTTTTTTATCTGTCCAAATACCAAGGCATACAATTTTCTATGAAATAAATTTTTTTATAGTTTTCTCATTATTCGGATTTCTTCCAAAATCTCTTATTATTTTATATATTTTTTGTAATTGAAAAATGATTTCTATTAATGATCCTTTAATAAGTAAAATCAGATCATCTGCAAACATTTGAACATGTATTGCTAGTGATTTAATTTTTTCGAAGAGAAAATGAGTAATAAATCAAAATAATAAAGGAGATAATGGGTCTCCCTGATAAACACCAATTCCTTCTTTTGAGTAATAAGCAATTAGATATTTTATAATATTTTCATTTTTTATAAAAGTTTTAAAAAAATATTTAGATATTAGATTTAATTAATTTAACAACTTTTAATATTTACATCAAAAAAAAAAAAAAAAAATTACTTAATTTATTATCTAAAATAGATTTATTATGATTATGATAATTTCAAAATAGTAAGATAAAAATAAAAAAATAAATTAATAATTACCTTATCAGATAACGGTTTGATTAAATTTAAATCCTCGAAAAAAAATTGATATTCTATCATATAAACAAATAAAGAAAGAAAGAAAGAAAGAAATAGATAATTAATTAAATAAAACGATTATTAATTTCTAAATGATTTTTTTTTTTTTTTTTATGTTTATGTGATTTTAGTTATTATATCCTTTTTGATTTAGAATTTACAAACAAGTTGGAGATATTAAATATTTTTTTTTAAAAGTTAAAATGTTTTAAATCTGAGGAGTACATTTTTTGCTTAAACAAGATTACGAAACATAAATTACGAAATTTCTGTTACGCAGAATTTGTCAAAAAATATTGACTGAAAAATTGGTCACAAAATTTTTAAGTCGAATTAAAAAAATTATTTTTTATTGACAAATACATTTTTCAAATAAAATCATTGGCCTTACAGAAGAAGAATTTGATAATTTATTTGAAATTTACCAAAGGTCTTTCAGTCGAATTAGAAATTGTAGACAAATCAATACCCCAATTCGGCAAATATTTTACATCTTATTGGCTTGTGTAAGAAAAAATCGCACTTACGAAGAACTTGGTATTGTTTATAACCCGAGTTAGAGAAAAGTTTTTAATTTAATCAATATTGCACTTGGTGATTGTTATGAACCTTTAATATATACTTTTATAAGGTGGTAAAGTAAAGAATAACTTGAACAAAATAACGTTCTGCCCACAAAATTTCCAAATGTTTTAGCAATCATAGGCAATGCTACAGTGCAGTTAATCGAAAGAACTTTGAGAAATCAGCAGGATTGGTGTTCTGGATAGCACAGGTGGCATGTAATTAAATCATAGACTATCAATAGTCCTGATGGGACGATTATGAATCTTTATTGTGGAGAAAACGGAAAAAGACCAGGGCATTACTCTTTGGAAAGATTCTAATACAACACGTACCTCTTTTAAGGCACAAACCTTGAACGAAAATTAAGACACAATAAAATTTTCAAATTAAAACACAAAATTCGTATTCTAGGAAAATAAATTGTGTAAAAAAAAAAAATTAAAAAAATTGTTTCTTAATTTGAAATTATTTTGTACCTTAAATTTCGTTGAAAGTTTGTGCCTTAAAAGTGGAACTGACTGTATGATCGAAAAAATCCAAGCCCCAACTTGTTATGGTAAATAAAGATTATGTTGGTATTCAACACGATTACAGTTGTATAATACCTTTTCAAAAAACACAAAATTTCATCCTTAATGCTGAATAGAAACTCTTTAATCAAAAATTGTCGAATGATAGAATTATTAAAAATTACTCTTGTCAATTCAAAAAAAAATTTAAAATTCTATCCGATCGATATAGAGGAGGATAGAGAACTTTTCAAAAATCTTTAAGATTTGTTGTAATTTAACTAATTCTGATCTCAGTTTACGCCTACTAAGAAAACCACAGAATGGAATCGAAATAGAAAATAATTCACTTTTTTTTTTTTTTTTTTTTTTGATACTTTGAGAGATTTGTTTGATCCATATATTTAAAATAAATAAAAAACAACAATATATCTTCATTATAATCTCTGATTTAATGTTTTGTTTGGTGTTAAAAAGTCAATAAAAAAAATGAAAAAACAATTACTTTTCTATTGATTTATATCCATAAAAAGGTTTTTTATTTGTTCTCAGAAATTTTAATTGGTTGATCTGGTCTTGCTTTTTTAGTGATAGTTAGATTTATAATTTTCAAAAGGTTTATTTTGTTTCAAATTTCCTTTTTTTCTGAAAAATATTTTCAGTTTTTAAAAGAGTAATTTTTGGATCAAACCAAATTTGAGTTTTTTGAATAAAAGAAGTGTTTTTTTTTTTTTATTGAAGAGAAGTAAAGTACACTCTAAGTGCCCTTATTATTAAATTCCTTTTCAGAAATTTAAACGTAAAATCATAGATTTCTACAATTATTAATTATCAACAATAATTTCAAAGAATCACGGTTTAAAATTATTTCATTAAGATTTATTTAATTTAATTTATTCTGAAAAATTAAAATATCTTTTTGATATAAAGAACATACCCAGAAAAAATGATCAATATTTTTCTATTATTTCCTTCTGTTCATATTTTAAACATAAATGACAAAATCTGTTTGGATTTTTATTTATTACATAGTAATATCTATCTAAGCAGTTGGTAAATGCTCTGAATTTTAGAATTGTTGAACTTGATGGATAACTTCAATATTTTTGAGTTTTAAATAAAAAAATTTTCTTTTTATTTCTTAAATTAAAAAAAAACTAATGACACTTCCAACAGGTAGAATTCAACAAATCATTATAATTATAATTATAAATTTCTTTTTTAAGAATCCTTAAACTCTCCAACTTCCAATTAATTTTATTGTTTATTCTTTGATTAAATTTTATTAAATTTTCCAGATAAGGTAGAGATAGATTTTTTAATTTATTTTTGAATTTGAATTTCTTTTTATTAATTGATATTACCAAATTTCCGAATTTAAATTCTGTTTTATAAATAAGAACTGGTGAGTTTCTGTTTATTTTACATATTTCAGTAATAAATGTATTAATCCAAGAGTTTAAATAGTTTAGTGTTGCTATTTTATAATTATATATTCCTAATCCATATGTTAATTGACTTAATATAGCGGATTTAAGGAACCTAATTTTTAAATTATTTGTTAGTAAATTATTATTGAATAATTGTTTAGATTTGCTATAAGTTTCTTTTGCCTTTTTCGGATTATATATTAAATGTGATATTTTTTCCAAATAAATTCCCAAATATTTAATTTTTGATAAATCTTGAGTAATTTCTGTTTTGTCTTTTTTAGGTTTTAATCCAAATTGGACAATTACTTGATATATTTAATATTAATTTTCGATTTATTTGATTTATATTCCCTTTTATGATTAAAATTAAATCATCTGCAAACATTTGACAATGATCCGTTAATGGCATTATTTTTAGTAAAAGAAAATGTGAAATAAGAGCAAATATAATCGGTGATAAGAGATCTCCTTGGAATATACCAAGTCCTTCGCCTTGATAATATTTTAATAAAAAAAAAATTTTTGATAATTTTATTTAAAATAAATTTTTTTGATTGTTTTTCTAATTCTTTTAAAACTGATTGAGTCAAAAAAATTTACTCTATCAATCATTATAATATGTGTTATACCATTCTCATTTTCATTATTTGTTTTTATCTGATTATATATATATATATATATAAAGTTTAATACCGCGTTATGAGTATCAATTTTTTTCCGAAAACCAAAAAAGAAGTGTTTGTTACATATCTCCAATATTAAAAAACATGATTTGGAAATTGGTCCATTTCCGATTTAATCATATACTTATCAATCCTTTAATTAAAATTATTTGATTTCAATTTTTTTTGAAACCAAAAAGGATTTTATTAAAAAAAAAAAATAGAATGATGAAAAATAAATTTTTCAGAAAAGTCAAAAAACTCAGAAACCACATAAACGAAATAAAATACATCATTTTTTTTTTCTGGGAAATGGAACTTCAGTGCTTATCGGAATCAAAAGCGCTCAAAATATTGTTGGTGCGATTTGGATTTTTTTCGACTTTTCTGAAAAGGCCGTAGTATTCACTGTATTAGCATTATCAACCCTTCTTCATTTTATTAAAAGAAACTAATTTAATATTTTTCGAAAATACTCATGTTGAAAAAAAAAGTTTTCATTTTTTGAAAATATCATTTTTTTTTTTCATTTTCAAATAAATCCCTTAAGAACTTCATTTCAACCTCCGAGGGTACCGAGTTGTTGTGCTATATTATTTTCGCTTCTCAAAAAGAATTTTTATTCCCAAGAAATTGGACAAAAAAATACTAAACTCCTTTTCAAAAAAAAGTGCACAAAAAATTTCAAGAATTATTCATAATTGAATCAAATTAATTGTAGTATCATTCTAAAATATAAAAAACACTTTAAAACATAAAAAAAGCAACAGAATATTTAAAACTCATTAAAAATAAACAATAAAAATAAAAATTAAATATTTTAAAAATTGATGTGCTCTTTTATTTGAAATGAGAAATCTCGTTTTGTAAATTGTAGGGAAGAAAAATTCTAAAACCAATAAAAACTGTTGTACATGGTGAATTGGAAAAAGCTCTTTACATTTTATTGATAACTGTTTACACGTCAAAAGCTCGTTCTTTAAAGTCTCCTTTTCAATATAAACCCGCAATTCATCTGGGTATTTTGTTGGAATTGTTGTTTTTTTTTCAATATTTTCAATTTTCTTTGTTCCATTATCAATCCAATAATGGTCTTTCTTAATTCCTATTTCTAGCTCATTCGAAAATCGAACTTAAACTGTTTCCATTTTTATACTGGCAGATTATTTCTTTATTGATTCTTCTTATCTTGCTTTTTCATTTCCCAACTGTTCAATACCCATAAATAAAAAAAAACAAAGAATGAAAAAATGAATAATGAAAATGAAAATCACCAATACGTAATTATCTTATTAACAATCAAATTCAATAGTATTGATGATTTGAGAGGTGTGCCCTTTTATTTGAAAAAGAGTTTAGTTTCAAAATTTCAACAAACCAAAAAATATAGATCTTTAAATCCAATTCCAATATAAAGATTGAACCAAAATTTTAAAAAAGAAATGGATTTAAGGGTTTTTCAATTACCAGTCCAAAATTTAAAACATTTCCAACTTGTGAAAGCAACTCTAAAAAATATTTAGAGCAGGATTTATTGTTAAGAGCTTTATGTGAAATGGAAAAACACTTAATCTGTTGGAGGGAAGATTTTGAATTGACTAAATTTGTGTCTTCTAATTCAAAGACAATCTAGGCATTAGTGTCTCGAAACATTCATTATAAGAATTTTAAACTAAATATTTTGAACAGAAATAGGAATTGTTTTGTATTTATGGATTTGAAATGGAAATGGTGAAATAATAAAATCAAATTTGTACAGGATCTATTTCACAGGGTAAAATTAAGAAAGCTGTGAAAATTTCGTATTTTTTTGTATAAAGAAATTATATGTGGGTAAATATTATCTGAGATTATAGAACTCTCTTTCAAGAGCGTTTTTAAACAACAATTTCTCCATTGTAGGCTGAAAACTTCGTCCTTTAGAGACAAAGATCAAGATTCAATGAAAAATTCAAAAGTGTAAAAATGTTCTTCTTTCGTTAAATAAATTACAATGTGTATAAATAATCTGTTCAAAATGAAGCTATTCACTTACCTGGTTTTACTTTTCCATTGCTTGGCAAATTCAAACTTATAATTGCGCCATGATAAAGTAAATATTTTTCAGATTTCAATATTTTCTAATTGTTGTGGTTTTAAAAGATAAATTTAGAATGAAAAGAAAAAGAATAAGAGATTGTAATTGAATTTAATGAACAGCAAATAAAAAACTAATGAAATTAACAAAGGGGATTTGTTTGGGCTTTTCAAGCCCTTTCTTTGAAACAACTTTAATTTTGAATACGGGTTCCCAAATTTAGATTTGATCTGATTGGGCTTTTCTCGAAAAGTAAAGAAAGCTACACACCGTAAACCAAACAAATTTGTGTTTTTGGTAATTATTTTACTCGATCGCAAACAAAAAGAAAAAAGATCGGAAGTTGTTGATTGCTTGAACAGAATTCAAAGTAACAACCAAAAAAAGAAAAATATGTAACAAAGGAACAAATTGTACTATCGAGTCAACAAATGTCCCATGGGTTGAAAAATCTTGGATGAAGGTTTTGTGGATCTCGATGCCATCTTCTCTTTTCATTTTTTCAATTGAGATGATACAGTGCTTACTTGAGATTGACTTGTCTTTAATTACAAGATTACAGTGATGGTTTCTTCCAATTATAACTTTAGGTTTTGTGAGCACACAGCCAACAGGAGTGTTTGTTTTTTAGAAAGGAGATGATTATTATGGGCATTCGATATGTTGTCATTATAAAAGAAGGATCAATACTTACACAATGGCGACAGGAGATTAAATTGTGTTTGGTTTTCGCCAATTATTATCACCCTTCCCCATGGGTTGTTGTTTTGTAAAGTTGACTGACTAAAAGTTCGCTTAAGTGGGTTTGATCTATTTTCCATTGGCAAAATAGAAAAAAATGAAATAAATTGAGAATCGTTCAAAAATATCAAAAAATGATTGAAAAGATAAATTATTTGGTTGTATGTGAAAAAAAAACACTAGAGAAGTGTTCAAGAAGTGAGAGGTTTTTTTTTTTTTCTGCTTTATTTGCCCTTGTGATTAAAATGTGGGTACTTATAAAAAATTGGTTAATTCAAAAATTTGTTTTCGTTTTTTTAGAGTCAATATTGTTAAAATTATTTTTGATCAAGTATCATTTTATGAACAAATCTTACATTTAAGAAAAACCAAAGTCACTGTCAATTAATATTTGCAAGAAAAAATATTATTTCCTTTCACTTGAACCATTTGGAATTGCTTTGGAAGGCTAAAATTCCAAAAATTTAGTTTTAATTGTAAACTTTACTAAAAATAAGATAACTATTTATTAGGAAATATGCAAAATCTATTAATTCAATATGATATTTATCATTTTTAATGAAGACAAATTTATCAAAATTAATCTTAAATATATTATTAAACCAAATAGAATCAAATAATCTTATAAAAAAGATATTTTTTTTGAAAAGATATCGATTTTCACTAATGTTTAACAATCAAAACTTCAAAATAAGGAAACAAAAAGCTTTTAAAAACCATTTAAATTCTAAAAATCCCCATAGAACAAACCTTAATTTAAAATAATTATTCATTTATGGTCTTCCAAAATAATCACAAACTTGATCTTGTAATGTAATCTAATAAAAAAAAATTAACATTTTTCGAAAAAGTGTGTAATTAAAATTCAAATTTTTGTAATTTTAAGCTTTCCAAAGCATTCTAAAGGGTTAAAATGCAACAAGATAATATTGTCTTTGAAAATTATTATTAATAGTGACTTTGGTTTTTCTTAAATGGAAGGTTTGTTCATAAAATGATACCTTTATCAATAATTGTTTTGCCAATATTTACTATTTAACATTATGGATAAAAAGTCAAACAGGTTTTTTTATTGGTAACATTCATAGAACCTGAAATTTCAAACGTAAAATCTATTAATATTATAAAAGAATAAATAAATAAATAAATAAAGACAAAATGAAGGATTCAACACAATAATAGTTTTTTTTTAATACACTTTTTTACTATGGGCTTTTATTTGATTGATCAATTATTAAAAATTTGTTTAAAAAATTGACTATTTTTGAGATCTCCAAAACCACACCAAGAATTCAATAAAAAAGTAGATTTATATTGTATTTTTTGATTGAAAATAATATAATGGATTATTATTTGAAGTTAATTGGTTTCTTCTTTGAATTGATTTTACTTTTCGTTTTCAGGTTTCTGGAATTTCGTTTTAAGGTTCTATTAAGGTTCTCAATGAAAAATGGAGTGTTTCACTTTTTTCCCCAACTTCGTTTTTAATCCACAACTGTCAAGTGAAATTTTTAAATCATATTATTTTTCATAAAAACTTGAAAATTTAAGGACTACTTACCCACCCTTGAGGTGTTTGAGTAATTGTGTTATTTTACTTTGACTTCTCAAAAAAATTTTCACACAGAAGAAATTGGACAAAAAAAAACATTTTTTTGTCATCTTTACCTTTTCATGAAGACTATTTTTCTTTGTTTTTCAATGAAAAGGAAAATGGAAAATAACAAAAAAAATAATTGCAAAAAATGGCTTTTGGGGATTTTCAAGTGCATTTCAAATTTTGGAACATTTGAAACTTGTAAAAGTAAATTTAAAAAAGATTTAGAACAGACCTAGAAAATAGTGTGAGTTCCGAAAGTTGAAATGGAAATTCTAAAATATTAAAATCAAAATTTTGCATGATCTAACAAGGTAAAAATTCTGAAAATTGTTGAAATTGTGAAACTTTCACATTTTTTCTAAAAGAAATTCTCAGATAAATATTACTTGGATTAAATAACTTATTCAAGGGTGATTTTATACATTATTTCACTGTTTTCACCTAAAAACGTAGTCCTTAAGAAATCAATTTTTCCATAATTGTTAAAAATGAAAACAAATTTTTGAATTACCCATTTTTTTTTAAGGACCCAAATTTCATTCATAGTAGTTATTTTAGTTTCTATTAACTGTTAAAAGCAATTTATCCTAACTAAAATTGTTTGTCAAAGTTCAATGGTATTAATTTCATAATAAAAAGATATAAATTTTCATTCAGCACACCAAAAAATCACATTCCGATAATTAAAATAAATCCTCAAAATCCCCATTTCTAAAAGGTAAATTAATAATACAAGGGAGTAGCCACGGTAAAGGAAAATTTTTCACTTTTAACCAATTTTCAAAAGGATCAGAAAATAACATTTTTTACTCTTGGGGTTCATCATTACTTTTTATTATTTAAAGTACTTCATCATTAGATTTTTTAAAATTTTTTTTCAAAGTCTCAAAGAAATTACCCCAATATATTGTTGAGTTGAATTGCTTTAAATAGTGTTTTGAATGTTAAATGACTTATCTTTTATCCTAATCTCAACATTCAATTATGGCATTTAATTTTTTCATTTTTTAACTTTTCATCATTTTTGCTCTTTTTTTAATCATGACAACATAAAGCAATTTGAAAATGATTTTGTTACCAGTGACATTTAGGATTAATGGATTTTGTTTAAAATGAACAATAACATTACAATTGAGAGAATCTTAAAAGGAAACATAAATGGGACTTAAATAGTCAGAAGAATTCCAAAAAAATAATAATCAAATCAAAACATTACTTGTTTAGGATTTTAAATCGTTGGATTTCGTGGAATTGGAGAAGTGAATATGATTATATGTTATCAAAATGTAAACTACAAAATAGCTATGAGTTTTATTCTAAGAATCTAAAATTATCTTCTCCCAAAAAAAAAAAACTAAACCCCATTCCAAAAATTTGGACACATATACTAAAATCAAAAATAGGTAAAAAAAAACCAATTTATTGTATTTTCCCAAACTTAATATAAAACAACATTTAAGTAACATAGTATTAATGTTTTTATAAAGTATTCATTTTCATCCAAATAAAAGAAAACAATATCAAACCAAAAAATCAAAACGAGTATGTCCAAAATAAGGAAACTAGCATAACAAAAAATTCATTGGTAAATTTTTTAAAATTACACCAACAATTGTTGATCGATCAAATGATAAGATACCATCAACTAATTGTATGTGAATTTTTCAATTTAAGAAACTCAAAAGTAATCATTCTATTAACCACCGATTAAAAAATTCCAGATCTAACGAAACAGATTACATAACTTGGAAAAAAGAAAATGAGAACAAAAACAAGAAAGACAATAAATGAAATAGTTTGTTAAATTAAAATTACTCCCCAATTGGATGTAAATCATTTTATTTTTATTCTTCCAACTGTTTAAACTGTATCTGAATTTTTGGAATTAAGTTTATTATAATTAAAAAAAAAAAAAAAATCAAAACTATTTTATCAATATAATCTCTTTTTTTTTATTGTTGAACATTACTAAAAAAAAAAAATATCAAATAATTTTTTTAAAATAAATTTTTAGAGAATCTACGATCACTCACCACTAAAATAAAATATTCTTATCTCATCGCTCTTAAATTTTTATCAAGTCTTATGGTGTAGCTACTTCCTTAAAATTATTTACTTTATTAAAAATTTTAAATATTAAATGATTTAATAAAAATCTTTATTTGGAAAGTTGAAGAAAAATATTGTACCTTTTATTTTTCACCAGAAAGTAAGGGAAGAACTAATTCTATCATTTAAAATACAATTCTAATTGATTTTGGGAGAATCTTTTATTTTTTTTTTTTGACCTTGAGCGTATAAAATGTGTGAGGACTTGAATGTGAAAATTTGTCATTTCATTAGTGGGGAAATTAACAAGTGTTATTTTCGTTAATTCAAAAAAATATACTGAGGATAATTCTTGATGGGTGATATTTTTAATATCACCTATTGAGAATTATAATCAGCTTATTTTTGAGATATGAACAAAATTACAAGAGGTATTTATTTGAAACGGGATATTTAATACCAATAATTATTCGTATTAAAATGCAAAGCAAACAAAAAACAAAAAAATCTATTTCTGATTTTATTCTAGAAAATAAATAACAAAAACTGTTTTAAATTCTACCAATTTTTGTAATAATTGTGAAAAATTTTCACTCATATAGAATTTCCCAAAATCAACGTTAATTACCCAATTCAAACGCATTGATCAATTTGATCTAGAAATTTTCAATTGATATTTGTTGTGATTACTGTTTGTTAAAAACATTTGTATTGGATGAATCAGATGATTAAAAGACTCTTTTAATTTTCAATTTTTTTGAAAAGTGGTATAAGCTGCTAGACTTGAGCTATATAAAATTTACTAATTTGAATTTATCCCATGGCCCTTCCATTTTAATATTTAGAAACTCTTGCTATCATCCTAAACAGTTATTAAGAATAACAAAAAATAACAATTCACAATTTGAAAATACCCAAAATTGAAAGATTAAGCAAGCGGCAAGAAGTTGTTCTAAAGTATAAGACTAATTTAATCATTTTTGAAGATATGATATTTTTTGTCATTTTTTCACCTATCCCCAAATAAAATGATAACTGAATTTTTTAAAAAAAATGACACACAGCTGTTAAGCATGTATTTCAAAAAAAAAAAAAAATGGTTTTTAGTCAGAGTTGTAGAATCCAAATAAATGTTTTAGTGTTTGTGGGTCCAATTTTCAATTAACAAGAACTATCAAATACTTTGTCAAAATTTAAGGATGGAAGTTAGAAAGGAATGAATCTGTGACCCTACAAGTGTCGTCATATCATTTCATTTTGGTTAAAGTTATGATGATCCAATATTGAAAGATTAAAATGAAATAATTTTAAGTACAAAAGGTGTTTTATTGTTCTTTTGTTGTCCGGATTCAAAACATCACTAAAAAGCCCTTAGAAAGACACCTCAAAAGATACTAATTCTATTTGTTTTTCATTAAGACCAGTTATTAGTGTTTTTTAAACTAATAACGCAATAAACATTGAATAATTTCCCCAATATATCGATACTACTCCTCATTACTTCGATGTGTTACCCGGCCTTTACAATCGAACTAAAAAAGGGAAAAAGCATCATTTTTAAGTAAAAAAAATATTTTATATCCTGAAGATAATAGATAAAATTCACCTGAACCAAAATGAAAGTAAACTCCCTTTCAAAATCATTGGCTCATTAAAAATCAAATTTTAAAGAAAAATATTTTTAATAATTGAAGTTATCTATTATAATATAAAAATTTCGATTTTAATATTCAGTTCTATACTCAAGAGATATTTATTTTTTGTCTAAAAATAAAAGAACAAGAAATAAAAAAAACAGTGAAAAAAAAATTGGGCCATTTATTTTGAAAGAAGTATTACATAAAAAATAAAAAATTTAAAAAATTAATAAAACCCATTTATCGATTCTCCTTCCATTTGAATAACATAATCTAATCTCTTTTTCATTTTTGAAACGAATTTTTTCATTAATTCACCTGTTACTTCCAAATTTTTCATTTTCATTTTCCATTTGAACAAAACACAATCGAAAAAATAAAAAAGAGAAAAAATGATTTATTTGTAAAATTTTCATTGTGGTGGAAAAACTTCTAAACGATACAAGTCAATTCTAAATTCAAATGTAACATGGGCCATTTATTATTAACTTTAGTTTATATTATCTATGAAGTATCTGAATAATTCGTTTTGATCCTAGTTCCTTAAAAAATTAATAATTTAATATATGTAATAAGTTCAAAATGAAAACACTTTTTTGTAAAAGATCAAATTTGAAATTTATTATCAAATAATGTAAAAGGTAAAAGCAAAATTAAAAGTATCAGTAACAGTAAAAAAAAAGAAGAACTAAAAATAAAAATGAAAAATGATCTGCTAATTGGAAAGAATCGAAGCCCCAGGTTGTACAACTTTTCTTTTCTGAGCAATGTAGAGCCAACAAAAGTTTACAACTGAGAATTCATATGGTGTTTCGTCTCAAAAAATAAGGTGTCTTCATTTTCGGAGCTAACACCAGCAATAGGGTTGATCTGGCCATTTCCCCCAAGAAAGTGTCGTCAGAGTTAAAGTCGTAGCTTCCTGGTACCTGGTGCTAAAGTCTTCTTCTTGGTTTTGCGATAGAATAGTGACAAACCCTTCTCCCAAATCATTCGTTTGATATTCTCTCAAGTAATTCAATCTTGGATAGGAATCGATAATGCATTTTTCAGAAAAATATAAACCTTCAGAATGAAGTTTTTCTTCTTTTACATTATTTACTTGAATTCCAGATCCAGTTGAATTATTATTGGCTACACTTGACAAGTTATTATTGAGATTTTCTTCAAATTGAGAAAAATTCTTATCAAGTGGAAACTTTCGAAAATTATCATCATGAAAATTAGGGGAAGAAGTTTTATTATCAAAGAACAATTCGTTGTTAGCTGAATTAACTTTAACTTTATTCTTTTGCTCTTCCAGTTTCTTCAATTCAAATTCCTTTTTCTTTCGATTTTTATTCGGCAGGACTTTGGTTTTCTTTTTTATAATAGCGATCACCTCTTTTTCAATGCTAGATGTGCCATTGGGATTTTTAATTCTGCGACTTCTTTTCAGTATAAGTTTCTTTGTTAAATTTTCAGTGCTTTGTTTACGTTTTCTTGATCCGCAATTAATGGTGTCAAAAATATAGACCAAATCCTCATGTGTCTTTCTTCTTTCTTTTTTTTCCCCTTCCTTTTTTTCCCTGTTTTTGATTGTATACGAGTTTAACATCGATAAACCCCTAAAATGAATCCTAAGAGCATTCAGCACATTGTTAGATCCCTGATTTTTTGAAATTACAATTGCCTTTAATAATTTACTTTTAATAGTTACCTGAACTAGTTTCTCCTTGTTTTTTTGATCGTATTCTTCGATGTACCATTCACGAAAAAAAATTCGGTAAATTTGTATTCTAGCAACCATTTTTTTGTTAATCACCCCCAGCAATTCTGAGATTTGTGTATCAGTAAGCTCTAGGTTTTTTAGCTTTTGCTTGATTTTTTCTGGATTCCGCTCCTGGATTGGTTGTCGTGACTTTGTTCTTGGTGGTGGTGGTTTTGTTTTTGGTGGTGGTGGTTTTGTTCTTGGTGGTGATTTTTTTGTTTGTTTGGAATTGTTACTCATAGAAGGGTATTAAAATAACAAAAATTTGGTTTGTTTTGTATTAAAAAAAAAAAATAAAATAAAAAAAAAAAAAAATAAAAAAAAAAATAAAATAAAAAAAAAAATAAAATAAAAAAAAAAAATAAAAAAAGAAAAGAAAGATTTTTGTTAAACTTTGTAAAAAAATGATTTAAAAAAATGCTTGTAAATCTTTTAAAGGATTTCTCATGGTAAATCTTTTATAAAAGTTTGTTTTAGAGTTTTGTTTTGGTTTTTTTTTTTTTATATCTATTTTTTTTTGTTATCAACAGAAAAACAATTTGAGAAATTCGGTGGTTCTTTGATTTCGGAAATGAAACCTGTTTATTAAAGAGAAAAATTTTTATTTTCTCTTAAGAAATCAAGAAAAAGAGAAAACTGAAATTTTTTTTTTCTAAAAAGACTTGCGAAAAGTACTCAATTTTATCAAACAAGTTTAATATCTCAATCAAAAAATAAGAAAAACTTTTTTTTTCTAAATAAATTAAATCTTTATAATTTTGTTTTTTTTGAAAATGATTCATTAAAAACATTGTCTCAATTGAAACTTATGAACACTTTAATAAAAAGGGAGTTGTTGGTTCATTCGAGTGAAATTTTTTGGCAATTTCAAATCAAAATAGATTCAAAGTGATCAATAAAAAAAATTCTCAAAAGTTATTTTATTGCCATCTTAGTTCGAATTAGAAAACAACTATTGTTACTTGTTTGACTTAATTTTTCGTTTTGATTTATTAGAGATGAATGGTTTCTAAAAATGTTGCTCCACAAATTACTTTATATTTCCTAGATAAGGAAAAGTTTGTAATAGTATCAGCAATAAGAAAAAATTATCAATATTTAAAATTTTTTTGATTCGTTTCTTGAAAATGTCAATTGTTGACAATTTAATAGTATTGTTCTCTGAAATTCAAATTGAAGAGTGTAAGTCTAATATACAGTAAGGTAAGTTATAAAAAAATGTGGTTTGAGGGGTTGTTGATTCAAATTTTTATTTTAGGTTTGAATTTATTCTAGATCCTTTGATAAGAAATTTTTGTTTTTTGTTATTCGTTTAACGAATACGTTGGCAATTGAAAAATTAAAGAAGTGTGTATTCCAAAGAGTGGTTGGTTGTTGTTAAATCTTACAAATATTTATTCAGCTAGATCTAAGTAGCAAAAAATGAACTTTTTTACCAAAAATGTCATAATTTTGTTCTCCTCATATCTCAAAAATTAACAGAAGGATGGGAAAAATTGTCTTTTTTTGAAAATTTCTATTAAAGTGAAAGCGGAAAACAATTTGGACTTATTGGTAACCACCGTCCATTATTTTACTATGTGGGAATGAAGTTTAACAATTTCTATTCAGTTTTCCATTTTCACCGAAAAGATCAAAAAGGTAAAAATGGAAATGTATGCTTTGTTATTTTAAAACAAACAACAAATTGGAAAACAGTCACGATAGTGCGTTTGCTGTTGTCTCAAATCCACTAAAATCCTCTTTTCCTAAAAATCAAAAGATCAATTTTTCTCAACTTACACCATATTATATATTTTGTTTTTTAAGGGATTAGCGTCTACCAAGGGGAAGCCTAGGAACAAAGTATGTTGTTATTGGAGGTAACCACATTCGTGCTACATGGTTCAAAGGTTTCTAAAAAATCGATTGAAAAGTAGTAATATTTACTGATCTCAGCAATTAAAAATAGTCCATTGTATTAGTAAAACCCCCAACAATTTCAGAATAAAATCTGCATTTTGCCATAAATTTAAAGGTTGAATTATCAATATTCAGACTTCAAAGTCATAAAATATCTTTCTTAAATTTGTGGCGAAATGTAGATTAGTTACTAAAAAATTCATTTTTTTTTTTAAATTAAATAATTAACCAACAAATTTTTTTGACAAATTATTTCTCAAATCATGCAAATATATTGATGCTACAATTAGGTTTATCAAAAGTAAACAAAATTTATCATTTTTTGTGTTTTTATGTTGATGATTATTGAGTTAATCTTTGAAATTCAAAAATTGTAAAAATAGTTACTTTTGGAAGTTCTAAATCTAAATTATTCAATACCAGGATACTGTATTTTGGGTTTCTATTTTTAGATTTGGAAAAGGAATTAAAAAAAATTTTTCAAAATGAAACTTTTTTAATAGGATCATTAGTAAAAAATGTAATAATTTATTGTGCAATAAGATTTATAATAGATTTTTTAGAGCGATTTGAGCCAAGGTGCACTAATATCATTTACACCCAATTACAACATACTTTGATTATAGAGAAATCTATGGTGACGCTAATCCCTTAAAATAACAAAAACTGACTAATTTTCCCAAACTTAATTCCCTCGAAAAGATCCTTTGAATGAAAAATTCTTCAAAACCTATCCCACGCAACCCCTACCTAATTTTCATCGAAACAATAAATTATGTTTTGAGATAAACGATCCAATCAAAAAAAATTTTATCAAAGAAGCCCATTAAAACTGTTCAGTATGTTTGACATAGATCATTTTGTTCCACAAACAATTCGAGGAGTGTCTCTCCTCTTAGTCATGGGGGCTGAATTCAAATTAAAGGAAAAACAAAAAGAACCAAAAAAAATACAAAAGCCAAAATCACACTCCCTTTGTAATAATCGATACATTCGTTCTAATCCTACAGTGAAAATTTATAAGAAGACCCTTAAATTGATTTTCTATTCTGAAATTTTATTTTGTACAACAAACCGTAGAAGAGTTATTAAAGCTCATCATAAACTGTAAAATTTATAATAGAAGATTAAAAATAAGTTATCTATTTTTTGTTTCCTTTGAATTGACAAACAAATCAATAAAAAAAACTTGTCTTAATGTGGATCTTCATTTTTCCAAAATTGAGATAATCTCAGATTTAAGCAAGTATCGAAAAACCAGGATCGAAAAATACAATCAAGTTACTATGATTTCTGTGATTTCAATTCTTGAGAAAATTTTATTTTTGTCTTGGTTTTTACAAAAAAAAAATACTCTCAAATGAAGTAAGAGAAAGTTGAAAATTTAATCTTATAAACGAAATTGAATTTTCTCTTTCAAAAAACAAAATATTATAATATACCACCAATTTCTATTTATTATAATATTTCTCATTAGGGTTGGGACGAATTAATTGTTTGTGGTGGCAATGTAACAATTCAAAGTAACCCAATGGTCAAAAATAATTGAAAATACCATCATTTTACTTTAAAGTTTATTATTGAGAAGTTTTTTTAATGTTAAAAAATTGTAATTATTTTTTTTTTTCATTTTTACCAATCCTTAGCAAGTGTTCGAGTTTACGTATCTCAAAATTTCAATTTCATTTTTCATAAAAAAAATTACTTAAAATGATTTTTTGAACCAAATTGGAGAATATTTCCAAGATCCTAACAATCATTCACTTTTTAAATGAGATTGGGTCAAAAGGTGTTGAGGTAAATTGTTGAATTGCCAATTGAGTCTTTAATTGAATCGAATGAAAATCAAAATTTTCTTGTAAAACCCAAAAATCGAAATTTATTCTTAAATACCTACCAATCTATTAGCCTTCGGTCCTTAAATTCGGATTTCAGTGAAAAATAAAAAAATTGTCAAAAATTCATCATTTTTAAACTACTATTAAAATGTTTAAGAAGACAAATTTAGAACCATTAATAACAAAAATAACACATTAACAACAAGATCATGAAAAAATTTTTTTCAAAAAAAATTAAATATTTGCTAATTTTACCCTTTTAAATAACCTCAAATAGAATAAACACTATTAGTTAATAAAATATCTTTGATAAAAAAATATATTTAAAGATATTTTACAATTTAAGTTGAAAAATCTCCTTTTCAAGACTCTAGAAAGATTTTTTTCCAATTTAATAGTAAAAAAAATTGAAAACTTTATTCTTCTAGTTGAATGGTCATTTTATTATATTTTAAAAGTGTTTTAAATCTGACGAATATCTTTCAAATAGGTTATCATTTTTTTTTCGACTATTACATAATATTTGTTCTTTTAAATTAGAAAAAATCTATTTTTTAGATTATCCGTTAGGTTTTTTTTAATTTTTGTTATAAACTAAATTTTAAGAAATTTTCGGTTTATTTCAAAAAGTAAAAAAAAAAACCACCGTTGGCTTTTCCGGAATTTAAAAGAATTGAGTAAAATCTTTGATTTTCTCCATTATTTTGAATTCTGGACAACTATCGTTAGCTTTTATTGGGTATTCTGTTTATTTGTGAAGTGTTCTAGGTTTTTTTGAAGTTTTCTATTTTATTTAGAAAATCAATAGATTTTAGTTAAGTTTTTATGAGTTGTCTCTTTATAACGAAAATCAATAGACTTTCATTAGGTTTTTTTTACTTTCCGATAATCCGAAAATTTTAATAAATTTTCTGTTTATTTCCAAAGTAAAAAAAACCTAGAACACTTCACAAATAAACAGAAAACTCAAAAAAAAAAAACAAACACTTAACTAATAAAACAGAAAACCTCAAGAAAAGCTAGGCACTTGAACGTACTTTACAACTCTCGGTAGGCATTTCCGTTAGGCTTTTTTTTTTTTTTGAAATATACTGAAAATTTTCATACAGTCAGTTTCACTTTTTAGGCACAAACTTTCAACGAAATTTAAGGCACAAAAAAATCTCAAATTAAGGCACAACATTTGGAATTTTTTTTTTTACAATTTTTTTTACTAGAATTTGAATTTTGTGCTTTAATTTGAGATTTTTTTTGTGCCTTAAATTGTGATGAAAGTTTGTGCCTAAAAAGTGAAACTGACTGTAAATTTTCAGTATATTTCATAAAGTAAAAAAAAAAAAAAACCTATACACAACACTACACTACACTACAAGGAAAGAAAAAAAAAAAAAAAAAAATTTTTTTTCAGAGCTAGTTTTTAACTTTTTCAAACACACATATTATGTGCTATAAAAATTTCTATTTTAAAATTATCTGCACCCAAAAAATAAAAAAAAAAAAATGAAAAATGAAAAAAGATTACTATAAAAAAATTTTTTTTTACTAAAATTTTTAATACAGTCGGTTTCACTTTTAAGGCACAAACTTACAACGAAATTTAAGGCACAAAAAAATCTCAAATTAAGGCACAAAATTTGGAATTTTTTTTTGACAATTTATTTTTACTAGAATTTGAATTTTGTGCTTTAATTTGAGATTTTAATTGTGCCTTAAATTTCGTTGAAAGTTTGTGCCTTAAAAGTGAAACTGACTGTAGTAATTTTTTTTTTTTTACTGAGATGTTTTTTTTTTTTTTGATTTAAAATCAATTTTTATGAATTTTTTTTAAAAGTTTAGGTTAAATATACTGAGTTTAAGTGAAAATTAATTTGTTTAAAGAAAAATTAAAAACAATCAAATTAATGAATTTTTTGAATTTTTGAATTTTTGAACTTTTTTTGAAAAATTCAAAAATTTTATTAATATTATTTTTTTCAATGATGGCACTTGAATATCCGTTCCCGGTTTTTAATCAATATTTACAACCAGGAAAATTCATTTTTCATCATAAAAAGCATTTTTTTAAAAAAATTGATTTCAACTTTTTAATTTTTTTTTTAGTCGAAAAATCATGATTTTTCTACTAAAAAAAAACGATTCAAACTTCTACACCTTTTACAGATAAAATTTCTAGAATTAGAGACCTGAGCCGAAGAAAAAGGAGTTTTATTAGAGTTAAATTTTCATTTTTTCAATTTTATTTTGAAAATCGCAAGAATGCCTGGAGAGTTAAAAAAAAAAAAAACAGAAAAAAAAAAAAAATTAAAATTAATTAAAAAAATCAGTTAATATGTATTGAACTACGACTTCAAAACAAAAATATTGAATAAAAAAATTTCTAAAAAGATATTTAAATATATATTTTTTAATATAAATTTAAATCTAAACAATAAAAAAAAAATAAAAAAAAAAAAAAATTTTTTTTTGGATTTTTTATTTATTTATTTAATTAATTTATTGTTATATATTAGTAAATTAAAACAAGGCCCAGAAAAAAACATAAAAAATTTTTGATAAGAATTAATTGTATTAATAGAATCATTTTAAATCTACTCCAAATATAAATCATGTTATAATTCACCTTTATTCTTTATTCACATTATCATCCGAATAGAAATATCTTGAATAACATCGTGTGCTACGATGGGTTTGTGTGGAGTTCATGTGCTGTGATTCCTTGGTTGTTGATGATCCAGGGTTGGGTTAGTCCCAACTCTGGAAGGCAGTAGCAGCATCAACAAAATAAACTGCCTAATTAGGCCAAATGCGGAAGTTTTTTAACATTAGGGACTAGTAAGTCCCTAATGTTTACCTGACCTTTTAGATCAGGATTTATTTTTTAAATTTTTTTTTTGTAATTTGCCTGTTTAAGCTTAAACAGGGAAATATTGTGTTGTGTGTGTGTGTGAAGTGTAGCTGTGATTCCTTGGTCGTTGATGATCCAGAGTTGGGTTAGTCCCAACTCTGGAAGGCAGTAGCAACATCAACAAAATAAACTGCCTAATTAGGCCAAATGGTGAAGTTTTTTAACATTAGGGACTAGTAAGTCCCTAATATTTACCTGACCTTTTAGATCAGGATTTATTTTTTAAATTTTTTTTTTAAAGGTTTAAAAAATCAAAAAAGGAAAAGGAATAATGATGAAAAAAAAGAAAAAAAAAAAGAAAAAGAAACAAAAGAATAAATAAAAAGGAAATTTTTACTTCAATTCGAGTTAAAAAAAATAAAAATAAATGCGCTGAAAATTAGTGTATTTTCCCTCCGCTTAGTAGACCCTTTTTTTTCTTTATATTGAAAATCATTGGTTGAGAATCTTCAAGCCAGAATCCAATATAGTCAATTACGAGCCTCTTTTCTATCTTTGTTCTATTTTTAATTAGAAAAATAAAAAAAGTTAAAAAAAAAGAAAAAGAAATAAGAAAATGAATAAACTTTAAAAAAAAAAAACATAAAGAAAAAAAAGGAGAAAATAAAAAAAAAAAAAAAAATAGGATAATTACCAAAAGATTATTTTATGAGTTGTAATAAAGTTAAATTGATTAAATTGACATTAATTTAATCATTTTTTTAACTTTATTCGTTTTTATTTCTCTTTATAAATTTTAAATCTTGAAAAGCCTTATGTCTACTCAGATTAGAGAATCGAGCAGCGTCACCAATTGTACCACTTTGGAAAATGATATGCTTAGTGTCAATGCCATTGAGACCATAGAAGAAGAAGAAAAGAAGATGAACTGGGGAGATTTGATTATAGAAGAACTGGGGGGGAGACACCCTGAAATATCATAAAGAAAACCCAAAAATTAAAACGTAATAATTTGTTCAATTTTTTTTCCAATTTTATTTTATTTTTTTTCAAATTTTTTAGCAATTTATTTTTTCAATTTCTATTTCAATTTTTATTTTGGATTTTTTTTCAGTTTTTTATTATTTTTTTTTTTAAATTTTTTTTATTTTATTATTTAAGGGACTATTCTATCTTAATTGTTTAAGTAAATTTAATAGAGATTTAGAACTTTTTTTGCCAATTACTTAGATTTGAAATCAAAGTGAAAAACTTCTTAGTATAGTAATGAAATCTCGATAAATGACATTCATTAAATTTAGTTATTGTTTTTCTAGAAATAAAAAAAAAAATTTTTTCCATTTTTTCACTTTTTTGAAAATTGATTTTTTTCAACTTTTCTCAAAAATACAAAAAAAATGAGCAAGAAAGCAAAACCAAGTTGTGTCTGTGGTAGATCGACAAAAAAATAGTTTGAAAAATAGGCTGGAAAGGTTTTTTTTTGGATTTCCATGAAAAAACAGTTCGACTCGAAAAAAATATACAATTTATTCTTTACTTAAAATAAAAGATTTCCTTTTTTTTTCTTGTGCCATTCTTTTTATTAATGAAATTACTTTTTAGTTTACATTCTTTTGTTTTTGTTGAATTTGAAGTTTTTTTAAGTGGTCCCAAATTACCATCCCAAAAGTTTTTGTCAGAGTCAAAAGAATAAAAGAAGAGAATTAGAACTATTTTTTTAAAAAAAGTAATTATCGAAAAAACAAATTGAGTTCTTTATAGAGACAAGTTGGATGAACAGAAGAAAAAGAGAAAATATTCACTAGTTTTAAATTATTTTTTAATTTATAAAAAATGAGAATAAATATTATTTTTGAGAAAATAATTAAATCCAAAATTAATCAAAAAAAAACTCTTCTTCTGTTAGATATTTTTTTAAAATAAATATTTATAAAAGTCACTTTTTTTAGAATTGTAAAATTTAAAAAAAAAAACAAGAACCACAAGTTCCAATATTTAAAAAACCCTGTCTATTTTCAATTCTAAACATATTTCAAGATTAGGATTACGTATTTACAGTCAGTTTCACTTTTAAGGCACAAACTTTCAACGAAATTTAAGGCACAAAAAAAATCTCAAATTAAGGCACAAAATTCATATTCTAGGAAAATAATTTGTAAAAATTAAAAATCCAAATTTTGTTCTTTAATTTGAGATTTTTTTGTGCCTTAAATTTTGTTGAAAGTTTGTGCCTTAAACGTGAAATTGACTGTATATCATATAGAAAGCAATTATTTATTTTTTTCTCCGGGTTTGGTATCATATTTAAGGAGATTTCTTTTTTGAAAATGATTCACAGAATCATTCACAATTGGGGGTGTGAATCACACGTTTATTAACGGTGTGAAATATTTGTGAACGATTTTTCTCGACCACTATTTCTGAATTTGTGATGAATTCCAAGCAATATGAAAATTTATTTCTCCTTTTTGTTTTCACGCTTTTTTTTCACACTCTTCACACATCATTCACAATTTTGGTAACAAGGATTCACAAAGAAAAATAAATTTGAATCAAGGGTCGAAAGTGGGTAATTTTTGTTAGTTATCATCCATGTAACAAATTATTTTTTGGATTTTTTATTTTTGTGAATTCACAATTCAAAATGTAACCGATTTTGTGAAATTTAATTTCTCGTGAAGAATTCAATTTGAAAATGCTGTGTAAAAAAAAATTTTATTTTTTATTTTTTTTCTCTTTTATCTTTGTTAATTTTAAAAATACATAAGTGTCTGTGAATATTAGTTGAAAAAATGAAATATAAAAATCTATTTGATATAGACAAAAAAAAAATTTTTCAAAAATTTTTTATTTTTATAATTGTTGTCAAGTTTTTAAATTTAAACTTTATGAGGTTTAGAGGTTTCGAAAATATTTAGTATTTAAAATGGGTGTTTTTGACTTTTTTCAAAATTGAAAATTTCAAAAAATGTATATAAAAATTTTTTTTCAAAATATTTTTTAAAGTACTAAAAATTGGTAACTTTGAAAAAAAAATTTTTTTTTTAAACATCTCAAAAAAATGATTTTTATTTTTATTTTAACTGAAAAAACAATGTTTAAAAAAAAATTTTTTTTTTAATAGGAAAAATCTAGTAATTTTTCATTTTTTTCTAATTTATCATAAAAAATTCACATTACCGATATTTTGAAAAAAAAATTATTATATCTCATCTTATTTTATCTAAATATTCATTTTTTCAAATTTTTGATAGTGTAATCACTAGAAAAATATTAAAAAAATGCTAAAAAATTAAAAAAAAAAATTTTTTTTTTACTAGAGTTTCCTATTAAAATGTAATTTTTTTCAAAAAAAACAAATTTAAATAACTTTTTTTCAATTCAATTTTAAATTTTTTAATTTTTTTACAATGAAAAAAAAAAATTAATCGAAAAAAACTTAGAGTTTTTTTTTTCAAAAAAAAAATATATTAGAAAAATTACTCAATAAAAAATTCAATTCGATTATCTTCAAATTTTGATAATTTTAAAATATCCAATAATTACTCATTAGCTCAACGGTAGTGCACCGAGATCTCAAAATTTGAAAAGTGTTTAACCTGAGTTCGATTACTGATAAGATAAACAAAATTAATAGTTTTTTTTTTATTTTTTTTTAAATTTTTTATATATAATTTGATCAATTAAAGTGTACATTTTTGCTACCTGAATTTACCTTTAAATCTTTTCATAAATTTTTTTTTCAAAAATTCAAATGCTCTTTAGGTACCAAAATTCGGATAAATACTGGTAAATAAGTAGATTTTTCTATATGTGGATTAGAAGATTTTAAATTATTTATTATTACTAATATCTACAATTAAAAAAAAACTTTAAAATTCATTTTAACATATGGGGGTCACTATATAAAAAAAATAAAAAACAATCTCAATTTTTCATTTTTTGGGTGCTCTTGTATTTTTCGAATTATTACCCAAAATAGTTGTGAAAAATCACTATTAAAAAATTTGTATATAAAAATCGATTTTGGGCCATATCTCGAAAAATAGACGTCTTAGAGACTTCTAAACACCAAAAATCGAAATTTAAGAAAAATTTGAATTTGTTGAGCAATAAAAAAATTTTTTGATCCCAATTTTATATTTGCTCTTGTGAAACACTTAAAGTTCAGATTTTTTCAATTTTTCGAATATATCAAAAGTTTATAAAAAATTTCGGTATATTTCAAAAAGTAAGGTAACCACGGTTAGCTTTTCCATAATTTAAAAGGAATTACAGTCAGTTTCACTTTTAAGGCACAAACTTTCAACAAAATTTAAGGCACAAAAAAATCTCAAATTAAGGCACAAAATTTGGAATTTTTTTTTTTTTACAATTTATTTTTACTAGAATTTGAATTTTGTGCTTTAATTTGAGATTTTTATTGTGTCTTAAATTTCGTTGAAAGTTTGTGTCTTAAAAGTGAAACTGACTGTAAGCAAAATCAAAGATTGTAATCCATTCTTTTGAATTTTGGAAAAAACATCCTTAGCATTACTTGAGTTTTCTGTTTATTTGTGAAATTTTCTTGTTTTTTTTTTTTTGAGGTTTTATATTTTATTTAGAAAATCAATAGATTTCCTTTAGGTTTTATTGAGTTTTAGAAATAAACAGAAAATTTTAATAAATTTTTTCTTTATTTCTAAAGTAAAAAAACCTAGAATACTTCACAAATAAATAGACAGCTCAAAAAAACCTAGAAATTTTCACAAATAAAATAGAAAAAAACTCAAAAAAAGCATGAACACTTTACAAATAAATAGAAAACTCAAAAAAACTTAGAACACTTAACAAATAAAATAGTAAACCTCATTGATAATGCTGTTAGATTTTCGAGAATAAAAAAGAATTGAGTAAAATTTTTGATTTTTCTCTATTCATTTAAATTCTGGAAAATCACTGTTAGGTTTTTTTTTTTTTTAATTTAAGAAATAAAAAAACATAGGCATTCTAAATACTCTAAAGCTCTTGAAAGCACTTTTCAATGTGTTTTTTTTTTAATTTTTGAAAAAAAAAACAAAAAAATATTTAATTTTCGGTTTATTTTTAAAAAATAAAAAAATCACTGTTAGCTATTCCAGAATTTAAAAGAATTGAGAAAATCCTTAGATTTTACTCCTATCTTTTGAATTTTGGAAAAGCTGGACACTTAACAGCACTTGATAAAACTTGAAGTAAGTTCCACTTTAAAGACACAAACTTTCAACCGAAATTTAAGGCACAATAAAATATGAAATTTAAGGCACAACATTCAGATAATAGTAAAATAATTTGTGTGTAATAAAATTCCAAATTTTATGCGTTAATTTGAAGAATACATTTTGTAAAACCTAAATTGATTCAAAAAAATAAAAAATACAGATGAATAAAAGGGGAGATTTAATAATTTCTTAATCGGTCCAAAACTCTTTTTTTTTTTTTTTTTTTCACAATTTTCAAATTCTTTTGAAAATTATTGTTATTTTAAACTCTTTTAAGTAAGGGCTAAGGCACGCTAGAGTATGTTCGAATCCTGTAGAGTAGGCTTAGACAATTTGGAAGGGTTGTTTAAGGATCTAGGATCGAATCTTTTTAAAATAATTAAGAAAGGAACCCAACTTGTGTGATTTTTTAGAAAAGGTAAAAAATTTTACTTCGGACCTTTGTGGTTAAAAATGTTTTTCAAGCAAAATTTTATAAATATTTCAGTATTGATGATTTCAACATTGTAGTTTTTCTACAATTTACGTCATAAAATAGTCTTTTTTGATTTTTTCCTCTCACAACCATTAAAAACCATTAAAAACCATTAAAAACCATTAAAAACGTTCACAATTATACCCATGAAATTAATCAAAAAACTTGTCAAAAATACGAAAAAATTCAATTTCAATTTGACGAATTTTGATAATTAATAATATGGCCCCAGAAAAAAAATCTAAGCAAAAAATTAAAATATTTTAAAAGTTTAAAAGCAATGAAATTATATTGAAGATTTTGATTATCTTTTAGAGTTTTTCCATTTAATTTGTATAATCACTATATACTAATATCAAAAAAAAAAAAAAAAAATAAAGTTATATCAAAAAAATAAGAAATCAGATAGATAAAAAAAAAAAAAATAAAAAGAAAAAAGATTAGATATCTATATATAGATAGATATATAAATATAAGAAAAGCAAAAAGTTGATCTTGGATTAATGACGAACAATCAATAGAAAAGAATAGAATAGAATAAAAAAGGAAGGGGAAAAGAGAAAGAAAAAGAAAAATAAAAATAAAAATAAAAAGAAAAATTCATCATTTGCACAACAATCTGTTTTTCTCAAAAATATTTAATAATAGTCGTCAATTATAATAATGAAAAAAATTATTATTGTTATTTAAATTTATGAAGTCGAAGGATTTTCAAAGCTTATTTTTTCTTATTTTTTTTGCTTTTTTTATTTTTTTCAGTTTTTTCATCTTGTGAATTGGAAGATTTTTCATTTGAACTTGATTTATTTTTTTTTGTTTTCTTTTTCTTTGAATTTTTCTTTTTTTTTTTGAGTCTTTGTTTTTCTTCCCAGATTGGTATTCCAGGCTTACCAAAAGGAGGGTCAATTTCCTCATTTTCTTGGTATTTTACTTTATTGATGTATTTGTATATCCAATTACCGTTTTCATCTTCATCAAAGTATTTTGTTTCCCATACAGTTTCATCTTCCTTTCTGACTTTACGATCTTCTCTTTGTTTTGTTTCAAGTGCAAATTTATATTTTGAAGCGTAATCAACGTCATCATTTTTGAGTCCCTTTGTTACTTCCTTCCATAATCTTCGACTTTCGAATTCATCTTGTTCTTCAATTGGTGGGACATACATTTTGTTATATTTTAATTTTTTTAAATCGAAAAGAACTTGCTTATCATTTTTTTTCTTTTTTTTGAAATAATGGATTTTATCGTCCCAATAACCTGAGAAATTATAAATGAGCTTATTGTCCTTGTATATTTCACCTTTGATTTCATTCAAATTTCCTTTGAAAAATCCTTTAGCTAAAAATTCTACTTTGACTTTGATACCTGTCTCTTTACAGTAAATGACTGGTTTTCCTGCTACTTCGGCATACATTGAACCTTTTAGTTTGTGTTGGATTATTTGTTTGTTTATTTTACAATTCAAAAAAGGTAAGTAAGAAAGAAAGATTGAAAGTAGGAAAAAAAGATTGGAAGATTGAAATTAATATCAGATTTTTAAGTTATTATTTAATCAATTTATTCTTTTAAAATTCTATTGATCAATGAAAAATTGGTATTTTTTTTTTTTTTACAGGTTCGGATTTTGTTTTAAAAACTATAGAAGAAAACTTACCAATAACGACTCCTCTTGCATAATAATCAGGCAACTGAATAAAATAATGTTCATCAAAGGGCAATAGATGAAAATCCATTTTAGAAGAATCAGTTAATAAACTTGCTGCAGAGTTCCCTAAAAATTTACTTTTAGGATAAATGTGGCCAGTGATATAGTACTGTAATTTTCGATTTTCGGCATAGTATGCAGAGATAGGTCTAATTTTAAATAGTAGAAATTTTTTATATAGAAAAATTCAAAAAAATTCAAAAGATTAGAGGAATGCAAAATTAAAAATTAGAAATTGTGAATTTTTGGGTTAAGGGTTGAACAAAGAAAGTATTGTATCTCTGACAGATAATTAAAGTATTAATCACATGTTCTGATTAACTGGATTAAACCCTTTACGGGGTAAGCCAATGTAAATATTAATTTCTCTACTTTTTAAAAGTTCCAATTTTCAGAATTTTGAAAAAAAAAAAAAAAATAATAAAATATAAAATCTCAACAGAGGTGGGGTTTTTTTTCCATTTAAGATTTAATTTTAAATAATATAAAATTATTGATGTTTTCTTGAGGTTTGAAATTAGTTGGAATGAATTCAAGATTATTGGTGTATTTAAACAATTTACATTTTAAATCATTTGAAATTAATATTTTTTGGCTATCTAATCAGTTATAATCTTGACTACATTATATCTAGGATAAAAAACTCTAAATTAATTTAGAGTTTCAAAATGCAAAAAAAAACCTAACGGCGCTTTTCTTGAGGTTTTCTGTTTTATATGTTAAGTGTTCGAGGTTTTTTTGAGGTTTTCTTTTTATTTGGAAAATCTATTGATTTTCGTTAGGTTTTTTTGAGTTTTCTATTTATTTGTGAAGTGTTCTAGGTTTTTTTTACTTTAGAAATAAACAGAAAATTTTAATAAATTTTCTGTTTATTTCTAAAGTAAAAAAAAACCTAACGAAAATCAATAGATTTTCGAAATAAAATAGAAAACCTCAAAAAAACCTAGAACACTTCACAAATAAATAGAAAACTCTAGAAAAGCTAACGGTGCTTTTCCAAAATTCAAAAGAATAGAGAAAAATCCTTTGATTTTGCTCAATTCTTTTAAATTCTGGAAAACCTAACGGCAGGCAAATGGTAATTTTGTTGAATCATCTCTCTTCGATAATAATAAATAAAAAATAAAAAAGATTTTTTGTTTCACCAAAAGAATTTAATCCAAAAAAAAAAAAAATAAAATAAAATAAAAATAAAAAAATTCACTTATTAATAATTAAAATATAAAAGATGTCTTCAAAAAAGGTTGGTTAAATTTATTTTAAAATATCTTAATTAAACTCGATTCTAATATAACTATTAAAATATCCGAAATTGTTGTTCATCATTTAATTGATTCTGAATAGTAATTCAATTTTTTTGTTATTATTGCGGTATTATTTGTGAATAAAAGAAATTTATCAAAGTTTCTGATCTCAATTTTAGATGACATTTTTCAAGTGAGAAAAATGGTGAGTATTTTTTTTTTTTTTTTTTTGATCGTAAAAATTGATTTCTAAAGAGGTTTGATCTTGACAAAATTCACAATTGAATAAAAAAATTATAAGTTTCTTTTATTTTGTAAAAATTTGTTATGTATCTAAAATATTATCATATTTACCATTTTTTATTATACCTTGTTTTGTAATAAAAAAAGTATGGATTTTTATTTTTTCATTATGTTTGAAATGTTTTGATGAACATATTTTGAAATACATCCAAATAGGCACTGATATAATCAGTATTAATATTTTACTTGTTTTGGTATTTTCAATTTACAAATAGATCAACTAACAAAGAGGTTTTTATGTAATGTAAAAAAAAAAAAAAAATGCCCCACTTTTATGAAAATACCTTATATGAAAATATATAATTATGTTGTTTAAAAAGACTATACTAGAAATTAGTAAGATTCTATAGCATTATTCTTGCAAGATATTTTGTGCAGACTATAAATAAATTTTACTTTTTTTTTGTTACAGCCATTTTAAACAAGTGAAAACTTGGAAAAAATTTATTTAAGGTTTTCTATTTTGAAAAGGTTAGGACTCAACCTTTGAGTGTGGCGCAGAGGATGGAGTAGGCTTTATTGGTAAGAGTTAAGTGCTCAAGAGCTCTTAATCTGTGAAAGAGAGAGTTTTGAAGTGGCTATATTTGTGTCTCCTAATTCAAAGAGTAGTCAAAAGAACCTTTGAATTACAGTTATTAGAAGTATTTTAAACACAATTTAGTTTTCTGGAAGGATGGAGTAGGAAAAAAAGCACTTTTTTTTATAACTTTATTTTTTGAAAAAAGTTTTAATTTGTTCAATTTAAAAAAAAAAAAAAGATTACAAACTTTTTTTTTTACATCCTGTTTTTTTAATGATTAGAAAAATTTTAAAAGTTTAAAAAAAAATAAAGTTCACTTATGTTGGACCCAAATTAAACACTTTTCATTCAAAAAAATTTCGAACAACGAAAGAGAAGTAAAGAAAAGAAAATAAACAATAAAAATAAATAACAAAAGTAATTTAAATCATTCCAATTTGAAAGTACATAAAAAGCTTGTTATTTGAAATCCAATGAGCTTAAGTGTTTTTACGAGATATTTTTTTGGACTTTTGTTTTTTGCTTGAGAAAATTGAGATGAAAATTAAAAAAATTTCGAAAGATCGAAAATATTTTTTGCTGAAAAGTCTAAAAAGTCGTTTCTTGAAAACCAGAACCTAACCAAAAAAAAAAAAAAAGAATTTTTTGGGCTTTTAAAGAGTTTTGAAACAAAAAATATAAAAGAAAAAACCCATTTTGTTTGATTTAAAAAAACACAAACGAAAAAAAAAAAAAAAAAGTTTGGGGGAAAAAAAAAATAAAAAATAACTTACGGATGATGAGAAACTTGTTCTGTAATCAGCCTTGTGATACCATTACCGCTTTTCATATGATTAAAGCATGCTCTAAAAGTTTCACCATAAATTGGGTTATAAGGTTTTTTGACACCAGCTGGTGTTAAGTGCCAACCAGCAAAGTACCTAAATTAGGTTGAGTGTAATATATAAATAAAAAAAAAATAAAAAAAAAATTAGAATAGGGAATTAGAACCAAGAGAAAGAAAAAGAAAAAGAAAAAGAAAAAGAAAAAGAAAAGGCAAAGGTGAAGGAAAAGAAAAAATTAAGAGAAAAAAGTTTCAAGAGTAATTACCAATCTAAAACTTTCAACATTCTCTCCATGGGATCCTCTGTGATGTGAAGGGTGTTTAAAGGGCCTGTGTGTATAAGAAAATCAGAAAATCTTTCCAAGAAGGATCTTGGTTCTAAAATAAAAGTAGGCTATAAGGTTAGGAGTTTTGAGAAAAAAAAAAGAAAAAAAAAAAGCAAAAAATTTTTATGAATATAATTCGTTAACGAAATATTTTTTTTTTTTTTTTTTTTTGTTTGGATTTCCAATTAAGAGAAAATAAAAAAGAATAGAAAAAAAAAAGAAAGAGAAGAAGAGAGTTATTACTAATGTAATTCTATTTAAATCCATTCCGATTCTCACTTGTTTAAGAAGCGCAAAAATAATATTTCCTTGTTTTCCTTTGATTTTTTGTTTCCTTTCGACTTTTCCTTCAATTTTTTTATTCAAGTATTCTGGATCGTTTTCACTGGGGAAATTGTATTGCCTTGACTCTTTTTCAATTCTTTCAATGGCTTCTTCTTGGCTTTCTTTTTTTTCGGTAGTCTTTTTGACTTTCTCTTTACTTTTTTTCTTGTTTTTTTTTGACATGGATTGTTGTTTTCTTTAGAAGTATTGAAACTTGTGAGTATTTTCAAAATAAAAAAATGATTACCTTTTTGTGTTTTTTTGTCTTTATTTTTATTTTTCAGAAAATTTCCAACTGGATCTTTTTTTATTTGAGAACCAAAACGCTTTGCATTTTATAATGAGGGTATTTCTTTTTGGTTTTTTGTCTTCAACTTGAAAATTTTTAAATTTTTTTTTGAAAAATTTTTAAAATTTCTAATTACAAACATTTTGATGAAATGATTTTTTATAAACATGGGTTTAATACTCTTGCTATAATTTTGAAAGAATGGAGAAAAATTTTGTTCTCCTTTTATTAGTTTTTTTCATTTGCATTGTTTGAACTTTTTGAATAAGAACTTGTTCAAAAACCCCAGCTAATTCACCCACTAAAATTGTAACTTGTCTTTTCCTAAAATAATACTAAAAATTTTACCAGAAACAATAACCCAAATTGTTTAAAAAGAGAAACTAACATTCTTCACTACATCTTTTCAAACCAGATCTCCCACCCACCCTTTAAAAGGGCCGACTAAGAGACTCTCAGCAGGATTTAACTTATTTGATTTTCGTTAGCTTTTCCAAAATAATTCTATTTCAAGAAATAATTTTCAAAGAGAATGTTCAAGTCTTTCTATGTTATTTAGCTAAAAAACAGTAAAATTCTTGTGATCCACAATTATGTCAATCGAAAGAAACTCCAACTCACCCCTCCTTAATTTTTGAACTTGGTGATCTAACAAGATAGATTACAGTCTGTTCAATAACCCAAGTTTTTGTATTTTATTATTTTTCAAAGGGTTTAAAATGTTGTTTTGGAAAATTTGTTCAAATAAATGTTTTATTTTCGGATTTAGCTCTGTTTTTGGTGTTTGAAATAATTGTGGTTTATATTTTGGTTTTGATGATCTTCTTTCCTTGAACAATGGTATTTGAATATTAAACTTTCTTGTGGTTTTTAGCCTATTAAAAGGAAAATTTTTTTAAAAATAAAGAGTTTGTTCAAAGATACAAGAAAATTTTGATAAAATTTTTCGATTTTTGTAGTTAAAGTTTTTTCTGATCTTTTTGAAAAAGTTCATTTTTCAAATAAAGGTTCACAAATTTATGAGTTGAATTTAAAGTTGATGCTTTTTAAAATACACAAAATCAATAATTATTGCACTACTGGTGTCAAAATAATGTGTGACAGAAAAGTTTAAGGACTATCTGAATTTTATGCTCAGTGAGCATTGAAATACAAAGTAGTAAATAGACCAAGACCTTTAAGTTATACAATGAATTGAGGGAAAGTCAAAATATTGCAAATTTTTATCAATTTAAGATTTTGACTAAAATCATTTATTGATCCAAAAACTTTTCGAAAAATACCAACAAAGCAAGGCAAAAATAAAAAGCTATTTTTTTGATATTGGGAAAATTTCACTCCACTTTCTTTTCAAACGGGTGGCTACACCCACCACCAACTCTAACATACTTCAATATAAAGTGAAGTGACATTTTCCCAATATCATTTTGGAAGTCGAAAATTTTGAGTGAAAAATTTTGGATTTGGAAAGTAAATTTTATTTGTCTTCCTCAAAAAAACCTAAATTTTATATTTTAACAAGATCTATTAACTCAACACACTTTTGAGTTCATAATTCGTGTTGTGGGTATAAAAGTAATAACCACTGGGAATAAAATCCGAATAATCCTTAAACCAAGTTTCAAAATAAATATCGTGTTTTTTTATTATAGAAAGACCTAAACATTAACCGATCAAAGAAACCAACAATAAACCCTAATTAAATATGTTACTGAATTCTTAAAGTTCTATTATTTGAAAAATAATTCTCAAAACAAAGGATCAAAAATAGAAAAATTTATCTCAAAAAAAAAGAGCAAATTTTAAGAAGAGAGATTTTTATTGTCAAATAAAACGATAAATTTCAAAAAAAACTTGATAAAATTTCAAAAAATTTTGAACAAATTGTATTCCTAATTTAAAATTTACCAAAAACATCAAGGAAAAAAGTTCAAAGTTATTTTTAATTGAAAAACTGAAACCTTAATAGAAGCCTTATTGAAAATTTAAAATAGCATCAATTAATAAAAGAAAAAATAAACAATTAGATTCCAAAATGGAGGATTAAACCCAATCAACTTTTTTATTAACACTATCCTTTTCGAAATCATTTTTCCATGATTAGACTATTATGAATAATATATTGTAAAATTATGAATATTTTTGAGATTTTCTAAAAGAACTGTTTATATAAACCACAATTCAAAAATTTTAACGCACCAAAATTCAATTTGTGGAAAAAAAAACTTATTTAATCAATTCAAGAAGATTTACCAAATTAGAACCATTCACCAATTGAAATGTTAACACTTGTTTATAAATTACCATACTCACAAAACAAAAAATAAATAATTATCAATACTAATAAATCATGGGTGTGTTAAAAATTTTGGAGAGAGGAAAACAAAAAAAAATACATTGGTAAACTTGTAAAAATTCTATTAGGAATATTGATTGATCAAATTGTTAGATACTACCAACTGATTTTATTTGAGTTCTTCTATACGGAACAACTTGACTTTAACCTAATATCAATGGTTGAAAAAAAATTTGATCCAACGAAACAAGTTAAGTAATTCAAACAATGAAATGAAAACAAAAACTAAAAGATGAAAAAATTATTTTCATATTTTACAAAAATCAAAATTATCTCCAATTTCAATAAAATTGTATTATTGTGATTGTTTGGAACGTTTTATCTATGTAGAAACTTTTGAATTTTAGTTTATATCGATAAATTGTATAAACCTATTCCGTAGGCTGATCCCATCGAAAATAATTTAATGAATTATTCTTTGAAGCTAATTAATTTCTTTTTTAAATTGATTTAACTTTTTATTTTTTTTTTAAAGTAAGTTTTTAAAAAAGAGAGCTGTTTTTTTTTCTTCAATCCAATAATCGTGATCTCAAGTAAAATATTTGTCAAGATTAATTTTCGAATTAAAAAATTGGCACCTTAAATAAACTCAATTCCAAAAATTGGGGCATACCTTCAGAATTAATTTAAGACCAAGAAAAGTGATATTTGGCTCTTAAATAGAAACATTAGATATTAACAATCAATGCAAATAATTTTAAAGTTAATTATTTATCATTTTTTTTTCATTATTTTTTGATTTTTGATTTTCAATAATTTTTTTGATTTTTTTTGGATTCTTTTTTTTTCAAAACTTTTCGAAAATCTCAAAATCGTTTTATAATGAAATTTAAAAGTTTTCATTCTGATCACAAAAAAAAAATTTTTTTTTCTCTCAAAAAGAAAAAAGATTCTTTTTTTATCGAGAAAAAAAATTTTTTGAAAAAAAAATCATGATATGGTGTGCTAGGGCACATGGCCTACAAACAGACCGTATTATCATTAATGGAAGCGTGAATACTGAATGTATTATTAATGATATTATCAAAAAAATCAAATGTAATTCAACTCGCTAATTCAGAATATAGTGAGTTGAAATGGATTTTCCAAAAGGATGGAGCTTGTCCACATACTTTAAAAAAAAACTCAAACTTACTTAAACCGTGGATGTAATGTTCTGGACCATTGACCCCCAATTCCACAAATTTAAATCCAATTGGGAATTTATGGATACTAAACTGAAAAATTGTAATCAAAAAACGAAGAAGAATTTTTAAAATTTTCACTAATGTATGGAATACTTTGAGTTGGGAAACTTAAGAAAATTAGTAAACTCTATATTTAAAAGGATAGATTTAGTTATCAAAGACAAGTTGAATCTATTAATAGTTTTTATTAATTTTTGTTTCAATAAAAATGGATTTTTTGGTAACCGTGTCCCAAAATAGGTACACACCTTTTTTTATTTTTTCTTTTTTATTTTTCGAATTGAATTTTAAATTTACTATAAAAAATATGAATAGTATTAATTAAATATTTTCGGGTCTTTTATTATTTTAATGTTTAAGTATCATGTATTTTGTGGTATATTTTTATTAATGTATTTTTTTTTTTGTGTCCCATTTTTTGGAATTGAGTTTACTTGATCCTTTGAATCAGTAATGAAAACTAGACCAATTTCTAAAAAATCATTTACTTATCATAACATTTCTTTTTTTTCAATAAATAGGAAAGGATAGTTTTAAAATATTTTTTTATTACTTGTATTCGAATGATAAATGAGAATATTTTTGAAATTAGTTACAATTTGGTTTTTCAAACCCAGATCTCAAATTAAAACTTATTTCTCGTTAAACTCTCTTCTAAAAGAACAATACAGTAAAGGAAGTGAAAATTTTTTTCAGGTTCATCATTCAATTATCAGTAAAAAAAAAAGTTTTCAAAAGTAACATAAAACATTCAATAAACTTTTTAAAGACTTTTTTTTAGGGTATATTTTAACAACTTTGTGTTTCAAATTTTTTTACTAAAAAAATTAAGTTCAACGATTTTTGATAAGATTTCAATTTTCTATTTACTGTTGAGAGAAAAATGTTGGACACAGAAAAATGGTTGGACACCATTTTTAATTGGGAACATTAGTAAAATTGAAAATCAAATCCTATTGATAACTAGGCGAATTTTATATAAATCCAGGTTTAAAGGTGTTACAAGTTCATTAATCTGTGGTGTGTGTAGAATACTCATTTGAATGGTTGACAACAAAAGTAGATCATGCTATTTTAACAAAAATCCAAGTTGTAGTAAAGTTTACTATTAATTATGAAAATGGTAATTTTTAAACTTGCTTTAGGCTATAAGAGATAAGCTTTTGAAAAAGTAGAATCACATTAATCGTTATTCTAATAAGTAGATTATTGTTATTTTCTTTAGTTATTTCACAAACGATTGAAATTAAAAAGCATTTTCAGTAATGTTCCCAATTAAAATTGCTGTCCAACCATTTTTCTGTGTCCAACATTTTTCTCTTAACAGTTATAGTAATATTATGAAAAATAGAAATTTAAAGTATCTTTCAACCTGAGAACATGATTTAGATTGCATTATAATGCCAGGGTATAGTAATTTTAGTTGTCTCTAAAAAAAGCTTCAACCTTATTTTGATCATTTTCAAAAAAAAAATGGGAAAGGAGAAAAAAATTCACTTTCTCAAAATGGATTTATATTTCAAATTAATACTTTTACAATGAGATCAACTCTTTTTGAAAAATACCTTATCCATCGACATTTCATTTTTTTTATTAATTGAAATAAAGAATATTTTCTTGGAATTAACTTCAATGTCAGAAGAAATTAAAATGGAAAAAGAAGAAGGAGAACTTGAGTATCATGATATTTTACTCGACTTGATCAAGGGCCAATCAAAGAAAAAAAAAGATGCACTTATGAAAATTCTGTATGGAGGGGAATGCCTCCCAATTAAAGTCACAGAAGAAGCATCGAACCTCTCAAACAAACACGATTTTGAAATCAAAGCATTCAACCTCCCAGTTACGTATAAAGAAGAGCTTCGAAAACCAAGACGTGTTCGGATCGGTGCCATCCAAAATTCCATTGCAGTTAGCACAAGCGAATCGGTTGAAAAGCAAAGGAATGCACTTTGGGCCAAGATCGAGAAAATGTTGATCGCTGCGGGAGAAATGGGAACCAACGTTATCTGTTTACAAGAGGCATGGAATATGCCATTTGCATTTTGTACAAGAGAAAAAAAAAAATGGATGGAATTTGCTGAGCCAATTGATGGACCAACCACCCAGTTTTTAGCAAAGATCGCCAAGAAATACCAAATGGTTATTGTCAACCCCATCCTTGAAAGGGACATTAAACGCCAGGGACAAATTTGGAACACCGTTGTTGTGATTGATGCCAACGGAGAAGTATTGGGTTTCCATAGAAAGACACACATACCAAGAGTTGGGGATTTTAATGAGTCTACTTACTACATGGAAGTAAGAAATATTCTAGCACTCTTTTTCGATTGTTTTTTCTTATAATGCCTGTTCATTCATATTTTTTTTGTCAACCTTTTTTTCCTTTACTTTCCCTTCCGTTCCCTTTTTGGTAAGCTTATTGAGAGAGCTAATTTTATTTTCAAAATTTTTACACACAAGAATTACTCGTCTGGAATGGGAACAAAGATTGTCTTGTGTACCATGTAAAGCCTTTTTTTTTTTTTTTTTTTTTTTGATTCTTAGTTGATCGATCTGCAAAGTTGGGTGAATTTTAAAAGTTGTTCAAAAAATGAATTTTTTTTTCAAAATTGTCTTCCGAAATTATAACTTAAGTTTCTAACTAATAGGTTGGAAGATACTTTTAAATGCAAAATAAAACGATCAAAATTTTCGTTCAGCTTTCCAAAAAACACATATTACCCAAGAATTCAAATAAATCATAGCCAATTCGAAAAGGGTAAAATCAATAACAAAAGTTAATTTTAAGAATTCAAAATTTTAAATGTTACATGATTTTTAAATCTTTTTTTGGAAATCCCAATGAAAATTGTGTTTTATTTATTTTCCAACAAACATTAAGTTATAAAAAGAATATTTTTTGTCCTGAATAAACAAGGTTTTAAAGTTGGAATGTTAAGATTTTTATTTTGTTTTATTTTACTTTTTGTAAAATTTCCAAAAGTTAATTTCTGAAATCAAGTAATTGGAGAAATTAACCATTATAATCATCTTCTTTTTTACTGGGGATTTAAAAATAAGAATAAACCAGTTAACACTTCAAAAATAAAAAATTTTTTTTCTCATTTCAAAAAGAATGTTAATGTGAAGTTAGACAACGAAAATATTTTTATTGGTGAAAAATATAACTTTTTTTTTAATATTCAGAAAGGGGACATGAATAATTATCTATATTACTATTTGTTCCAAAATAAAGGAAACAAAATTTTTATTCGGTTTTCCATAAACAGATATTAAAAAACATATAATTTCAAAATTTATGATTCTTGAAACAAGCTTAAATTATTAATTTTCTCTTTTAGAATTGGGGAATTTGATGATTTATTTTCATTCTTGGAATGTGATTTTTTTGGAAAGCTGAATCTAAATTTTGATCATTTTATTTTGCAATTAACAGTATAAAGCAAAATTTCCCTTTTGAAAATTCCACTTTAAAAAATAATTTTTAAATTTAACAGGCATATAATTCATAAACAAATTAAAATTCAAACAGGACATTAAAAAAAAACAAAAAATTACAAATATTCATCAAAAAAAAGGTTTCATATGACTTTCATAATAATACAAAAACCCAATACACTGAAAAATGAAATAGAAAAAATATCAAGTAATGACAACCCAGTATTCAAACCTTCAAGGGGAAGAAGAAATTGTAATAATAACAACAAATAGGAATAATTTATTGGTCTTAAAAAAAAGAAAAAATGAACCAGATTCGCCCTTATAAAAAGGAATAGAAATTTTAATAGAAACAAAAAAATTCACCAAACTTTCAGATTTGTCAAAAAATATGAAAATGATTCAAATTTCAAACTAAAGAGAAAATTTGATTCAAATAGAAATAATAATAAGTTCAGAATAATTGCAATTATAATTTTCATGCTAGGAACCTAATTTAGATAGTTTTCAATCATTTTTTGAATTTTTTTCTAAAGTTAAATTGAAATAAAAAACAATTCTTTATTCTAATTAAAAATTTAATAAATTCTTTTTTTATTTTGGATTATTCAAAAATTTTTTTTAAAAATCATTATAGTTGTTTCTTTGTGGATTGATGAAAGTATCTATTGAAAATTCTATTATTTTGGTTAAAATCATTTAGAAACGAAAATAAATTAGTTTTTTATTTTGAAAAGATGAGAAAAATGAAAAAAAAAACGAAAATTTTGACTGATTTCTTCTTTTTTTAATATAATATTTTTTTTACATTTCGATACGCATGGTGACTTTGAAATCCATCAATAGATTGGTAATTATCAGATAAAAAAAAACACCGCCCCCTTCAAAGTAAGTTATCCAGAGGGTTCTAGTCATTAAGGTGAAAAAATTTATTGAAATTGAAAAAATTTTTTTGGTAATTTTTCTCAAAATCTAATATAAATTTAAAACCAACCAAAATGTGATGTACAACAGATCTCTAAAAATAATGAACGAAAAAAGAGGAAATTTTAAGAACAAAGAGTCAAAGAGTGACACTCAATTTCCAATTCAAATTGCACTAAAAATTGTTTTTGAAAATAACTGTCTCAGTTTCTAAATTTAGATCTTTGCGCTTTTAGGGATCCCCATTTGATTTTTTTTTATTTTTTTCATTTTCCAAATAGGTTATTTTTTACAGAAAGAATGTTACAAAATCATTAAATGTTAAATATTGAGGAAGTTATAAAACAAAAATTAGGTTAAATTAAATTGATTTCGTACTTTGAGAAAACAATTTGTTTCAAATCAAATGCATTTGTGCATTTAGAATTCTTAATAAGATAGGATTAAAAAATTTTTTCTAAATTTGGATTTTTGTTATTTGGGAATTCTTTGTTAATTTTTTGTGATTTGGATTTTTTGTTAATTTTCTGAATTTTTTTTCTGATAATTGCCCACGATTTACAATGAGATACTTTTAATTTTTTTTTTTAATGATTTGAATTTTACAGTCAAAATTAGATCACTTTTACAATATCATTATAAGAGTTTAATCGATTTCTTGAGCATGAATTAAATCCAAAAGAAGTGAATGGACATTTAAAGTACATCTAAACTTCCATCTAAAATTTTTGACTTAATAAAATTCAATTTTTAAAAAAAAAAAAATCTTATTTAATCAATTCTAGAACAAATACCAAATATAAATCAATATTAATTGTTAATATTAACAATTATTTCTAATTTACAATACAAATAATAAGAAAAAGAAATAAAAATCAAGAGTGTATCCAAAATTTTGGAGAAAACACAACAAAAAAAATATATTGATGAATGTGTTAAAATTTCATAAACAATTAGGATTCGATCAAAAGATTAGATGTCATCAAATAATTTTATTTGGTTTTTTTTTCTATTTTAAAGGAAACACAATTTTATATTAATAACAATCATTCTAAAAAAAAGTTTTATGGAACAAAAATTATTATGAGATAGAAAAAAAAGAAATGAAAACAAAAAAAAAATAATGATAATGATAAAAATATTTTGAAAAATCATAATTATTTCCAAATTTGATTAAAATTATATGGTTTTTATACTTTTTAACTGTTTTAAACTTGTAAAAACTTTAAATTTTAGGGTTTATTTCCTATATTTTGAAGACATTTTAAAACAAAAATAAAATCAAAAATTTAACATAAGAATTTTACCCTTTTAGAATTTGAATACTAGTAATTGAATGAAAGTTGTATCATTTTTTTCTAATAAATTCAAAAAAATTCTAAAAATTTTTTAGTTCAATTTCAATTTTTATAAATCTTAGAACTAAACTTGTAAAAAATGTTTCATTTCAAATAATATTAAGAAGAGCAACTAATTTTACAAAGTTTCTTTATATTTGAATCAATAGAATTCTTTATTCAAATCGTGTATAAAAAATTTTATAAATATGTAAAGGAGATAAAAGTTTTTGAACCTTTACCTTGAATTTATCAGTATTAGTAAAAAGATTCTAAAAGGGGTATCTTTTGTACCCTGGAAAAAAATAACTCTAAAAAAGTGTAAAATTTAAATAAAAATCTTTTTTTTTTTTTTTTGTTGAATACATGCTTGTCTTCATAAAACAGAAATAGAAACCATTTATTTTTTTTTCTCTTCACCCCTTTTGAAATTATATTTATTAAAAATTTCTCTTTTTATATCATTTTAATCTATTTTAATACTTAACAAAAAAAAAAGGGAAACACACCACATACCGTTTTTGAAACAAAATATGCAAAAATTGGAATTAATATTTGTTATGGAAGACATTTCCCTGAAAACTGGGCAGGTTATGGCCTTAAAGGGGCAGAAATTGTCTTTAACCCATCTGCTACTGTTGGCTTGCTATCTGAACCACTCTGGGGTGTAGAGGCGCGTAATGCTGCCATTGCCAATGGATATTTCACAGTTGCAATTAACCGGGTTGGAACAGAAACGTTCCCAAATGAATTCACCTCTGGAAACGGGCTCCCATCTCATAAAGATTTTGGCCACTTTTATGGATCATCATTCCTCACTGCACCAAATGGTTTAAGAACACCATCACTATCAAGAATTAGAGATTCTCTTCTTGTAGCAGAAGTTGATTTAAATCAAATCAGACAAGTTCGAGATAAATGGTGCTTCCCAATGACTAGGAGACTCCCAGTTTATGCTAAACTTTTCAATGAGGCCTCTCAACTTGATTGGGAACCAGAAACAGTTTCAAAGTCGAACCCACAAAAAAAGAAAAAAATTATTCCAAAAAAAAAATAATAAATCAGAAAAATATTCAAGTAAAAAATCTCAACAAATTAAAGATCCTAACTTGGCAAAATAATAATAAAAAAAAAAAAAAAAAACATTTTTTATCGAATAAATTTAAATATTTAACCTATTCAAACTTAATTTTTATCAAAATAATTGGTTTTTATTATCAAAAAATCCTTTTTTCTTTTTAATCAAATAAATTCATCTGATCCCTCTTTAGAAATTTGTATTTTTCTTTATTTTCATTCAGGATTTTTTATCCTTATGATTACCACTGGATGTTTTATTTCAAAAGATATTCCAAATTCTTGAATTGAAAAGGTAATGGTTTTAATAGAGATTCAAAAAAGATGTCATAGATATTCTAACTCATACGAAATAACATCGTAGATAATATTTTTGAATTTGAGAGTTGTTTAATTCATTAAATTTTTTAAAACAATAAAAAATATTTGAAAACAAGTCAGAGACTCTTTATTCTATCTATTATGTATTCCCAAATGATCTATAAAATATTAATTTTCAAATAGTGATAATAATTCAAGGGAGTAGGTACATTTTAACATTTTTGAAAATTTTGATTGAGAGAACCTTACCAAGAATAAGTATTTTAGGGGTGTCATGGGCTATTGAAACTTTGAAACTTAAATACAATTTTTTAATCTATTTGTGAAAAGAAAACGAACCCAAAGTAAACAAGAGTTGGATCTTTGATTTTTTAACATATTTTTTGATGAATTTTTTGGTATAAAATTAAGCTTTGGATCTCTGAATGTTTTTATAGAGATGCTTGAAAGTTATCTTAGAAACCAAAAAATAGACCAAATAAGGTGTATATTTTAACAAGAAAATTTTTTCTTTTCAAAGACCTAAATAAAAACATCACCTTTCCAAATAAATTTTTGAAATCAATTAATGTAAAAAACAAAAATTCAACCAAGTATATGTTCAAAGATGTTTCTTCTTTATTTTCTTAATTCAGATGGATATAAATAAATTTTTGACTTGATTTTCAGGACTCCACTACTATTTATTGGTATTTTAGGAAAACATTTTTTTTTCAAATTTGTTTTCAATATTCTTTTTTCAAATATTTTTATCAAACAAACCCAAAATAAAGAATACTGTTTCAAAAATTAAAGTAAAGGGGTTGAATTCCCTAAAATTTAAAAATAGTTACAAATGATTCTACCCAAAGTTCTTGAAAAATTCAAGAAAAAATTTCAATGAGAATTCTTATGATTTTTCCTTAAAAAGCTAAATGGATAAATAAATAAATTTCAAATAAAACAAGCCCATCGAAAAAATCTATATTTCTGTAATAAGAATTTAAAAAATATCCAAATTTTTAAAATCAAATAAGAATTAGATGAATTAAATGAAAATAGGATTTTTATATATTTTGGGGAATTCTTTCGAAATTGAGAAGTTATTTATTAACCAAATATTTTCCAATAAAAAGTTTTCCCTTGAAGAATTAAAAGTAACAAACCAAAAGAAGAATAAGTAATTATACCAAATTTTACAGATAAGATCAAGAAATAAATGATTTTTATTTTTTTTTTCCTTGATCAATCTTATCATTTTTTAGAATTCATTTTTTTAATTGGTAAGAAAAATATATTATACTAGTACATACCCGACTCTCCTATTTATTAAAATATCTATTTATTGAGTTTAATGAAATGTTTTGAATCATTCAGTTTCACATAAACTTATGACACCCCTAATTGCTAAAATGTACTGTCTTCCTTCAATAATATTAATTTGAATCTTTCAAATTTAGACTAATCATTTTTTTTTTTTTGGTTACAACTTCTTGGGTTGTTTCCTTTTTCAAACAAATCCCAAATTAAAAAACAATTCTTGAAATTTCATTTTTTTTAATATTTATTTAGATTTTTTTCTTGTTATTAAAAATGGAAGATTATTCAATATCGATTGGAACTGATTACCAGACACTTTTTAGAAGTAAAATTCTTTCAGACTTATCGTTTACATTTGATCAGAATTATCCTGAGATACCAGCACACCAAATGGTTGTTGCTCTTTTTTCGGATTTTTTTAAAGAAATCTTGTATCCAGACAACGTGTCTAAAAGAGAAAAATTTGTTGTGATCCGTCTTGAGTTAAAAGGGCTTTCGATTAATAACTTTCTCAAAGTACTACAATTTTGTTACACGGGGAAAATTGGACTCAATATGAGGAATTTCCAACAGATTTGTCAACTGTCTTGGCAATTTAGGATCAATAGGTTAATACAGGTATGTCAAAAGTTTGTTAAAAAGAACAATTTGCCTTCAATAACAACAAAAACAATACACAAAAAAAAAAGACCAAGTCCTGAAAAAAAGCAAGAGCAAAAAAATGAAAATGTAAAGGAAAACGAAAAAGAAATTGAAATAGAAATAGAAATAGAAAACGAGAAAGAAAATCAAAAACAAGTAGAAAACAAAAAAAAGCCCATAAAAAATGGTATACATCAAACAAAACAGCTACAAATGGAAAAAGTAAGAAATGATCAAGAAGTACAAAACAATGAGGGAAAAGAAAAAGAAAAAGAAAAAATCAAAGTAAAAGAAAACGAAAAGCAAGACCAAAAAGGACAAGAACAGAAAAACGAAATTGAAATTGAAAGTGAAAGTTCACTCAAAAATAATGAGTCCACAAACGAAATCGAAAAAAGTCTCTTACAAAACCTCCAACAATATAAAGGAAAGGAAACAACTCAAAAAAAAAGCGTCTTACCGTATGTTGTGGAAAAAAATAATTTTCAAATTCAAAAAATACAAACCCAGCCTGTTGGCATTAAAGTTGCGCTTATTGTTGCAGACAAGGATATGGTATATGTTCAAAATGTTGCAACAACGCTTTCGATGCTCGGTGTGATCGAAACGATCAGAGTCTTCCGATCAAATAAAAAAAATTATGCTTATGAGCAAATTAAGAATATGGATGTCGCCTTCGTGTATTCGTCTGACAGCCAATTCTATAATGCGGAACGCTTGGGTAACGATCTTGCAGATTTTGTCGAAGACGGTGGAGGGCTGGTTATGTGTGCAATCAATTGCCTTGACTCTAGTGATGACAAGCAACTTGAAGGCAGAATTACAACACCAGAATATTTACCAATCGTAAAAAATGATTCACTAAACTCAGAGTATCAGAACTTAGGCAAAATTGAAACCCCAAGCCACCCGGTCATAAGGGATGTCAACATTTTTAATGGTGGTCGCAACTCCTTTAGAATCAATGTCAAAACGGTTACAAATGATTCAACAGTAATCGCGTATTGGGACGATGGCACAGTATTTGCCGCCGAAAAGCATTTCCCAAAAAAGCCTTCTTATGGGAAGGTTATCGCTTTAAATTTATGGCCACCAAATAGTGACTCAGATCCAAACTGTTGGAATTCAGATTCAGACGGGAAAACTTTATTATTAAATTCAATTATGTATGTTGCCAATTATAAAAGAAATGATTTAAAATTAATCAATAAACTTTATTAAATCTTCTTCATATATTGAATATTTTGTTTTTCAAAGAAGGTTATATACTTGTATAATCTATTGTGTGTACCCGTGTGTATGTATATACATGCACGTGTATTTAGTTCTATATATGTATGAATGTATGTATGTATTGGAAAGAAAAGGAAAGAAAAAAGGATAAAAAAAATTATTAATATATTTAAACATAAATTTTGTTAAAACGAATTATTTGAAACATCTATTTTTTTTTTTTTTTTTTTTTATTAAATATAATAAAAGAATAAATTAAATATTATTCGTTTTATTTAAAAAAAAATTCAAATCCATTCATTCATAAATTATTACATCGTGTTTTTTTTTAAAAAAAAAAAAATCCTATTTTTATGTTTGAAAAATATTATAAACATTTTTTTATTCAAAAACCATAATTTTTTTTAAAGAATTTAAAAAATTAAAAATTATTGTTTTGAGACATTTCCTTATCTTTCTTTTATCAAAATGAAGTAAAAAATTAATCACATAATTTTCTTTTAAAAATGTTTAATCTTCAAAATTGAATGTTAGTAAATTCTTAATTAAGTATCTTTTCAATAAGTTACTAAAGTGGTGCATTTAAAAAAATTAATAGTGAAAATTGAATTTATTTTATTTTTTGAGAAATTACTATTTCCTAAATGAATTTTTTATCAAAATAACATTTTTGATTTTATTTTTTTAGCATTTGATTCAAAATTCTATAATATACTTTATGGATTGTAAACATTGAAAGATATCTTGATAGTTAGATCAAAGATAGTTAGATCAAAGATAGTTAGATGAATAAGAGAGATTTGAGTTGAGATAGGAAATAAATATAGTTTTCTTTCTGATCAATAAGAGATCTTTAATGAGATGATTTTTAATTCTTTTTAGGAAAGTGGTTGAAGAAAATCGGAAATTTTATTATTAAATTTTCCCAATTGTTTTCATATATTAGAAACTGGGTTGATTTTTTTCTATTTTTTTAATTTAAATTATTTTTTTTAATTTTCTGGTATATTGATCAATTTCCTGGATCTAAAGTTTTTAAGGATTTTCTAAATTTTTGAAAGTAAAAAAAAAAATGTTTTCTGATCAGTAGTATTTAATTATGAAAATTACTGAAAGTATAAACTGGTTTAATTCGATGTATACTAAATACTGTTATAATTGATTCAATAACCAAGTTCTAAAATCAATTTCCAGTGAAAAACAATTACCTCTTATATCAGATGGGGTGTGTTTGGTTCCTGATTTTACTAAAGTTTTTTTAAAAAATTAACTTAAATTTCATAAAATTAAAAAATATATAAATTCGTGCACCCAGTGCCCCCACTCTGAGAGTTGTGGAATATCAATTATTAATTACGGAATGTGTAATTTTTATCTATTTGGTAATCTTTCTATCGGGTTTTTGCCCACCCTGTATATTCAGAACATGAATAGTTTCTATTTGGTCATGAAAATGATAAATTTATTTTTTATATATTTTTTAATTATTTTTCTTCTTCTCTTTTTTTTATTTGATGATTTTTCTTTAATTACTCCTTTCTCTAAATAAATAAATAAATAAATCTATTTCATAAAATTCAACTCAAATATTATATTCATAGAAATTATTTTTTTAACTACAGTTAACAAAATATTTTGATATAAGTAATTTTTTAAGCGGTTTTAAAACTATAACAATTTTGTTATTCGTATTTTTCCCATTTTATCTTCATTTTTTTTATGGCTGGGGAAATGGGTTTATATTAAATTGAGAATATTTTTTTTAAAATGATTGAGAAAAGTTAAAAGTTAAGTTTCTTTAAATGGACAAAACTCAAAAATAAAAGATTTAATATTGTTATATCTTTGATTAAACTAGATTTTTTAGTAGAGTATAAATACATTTACCAATACACTTTTGTAGTTTTATTACTCCACATTTTTCAACATAATCCTTTTATTTTAGTTGATAATTATTAATTTTTTGTTTAATAGTATTTTTATAAAATTAATAATTATTTGGGTTGTTATTATTCATTGGTTCTAATTTACTATTTCTTATCTAATTTATTAAATACAATTTTAAAAAAAAATGAATTTGATATTTTCTAAATTGTTTATTATTGTTTCATTTTTAATTATCTATTAACTCATAAAAAGCATAATGATTAACTATTCTTTATTAACCATTTCAAATTTTTATGTAATTTTTTTCGTATTTAAGATTGAAATTATTATTTGAATAAGAACAAAACTTGAACCTATAATACATTTAAGTCAAAATTTTAAGAACTTAGAACAATTAAGAAAAAGCACACCCATCAATCAAAAAATTAAAAAAATACAGTATTTTTTTTCTCAAAAATTACTTCAATATGTTTGATTTATGAAAAAAATCATTTATTAGCAAAAAAAAATTTTCTAAGATGAAAATTTAATTAGGAATTTTTCATGAGATAAAATTAAAGTTTTAAAAAGATTTAAATTATTATAAATTTTAATTTTTGAAAGAATTAAAAATCCTTACAAAGTAAAAAAAATATCAGTTAAAAAAGTTGAAATTGGCATTATATTGTATCTTAGCATCCGAAAATTATATTTCTAACAAAAAATAATTTCTAGAAAAAAAATCATTTTTTAGATAATTAAATAGTACCAAATATTTTTATTTATTTATATCTCAAATAATTTAAATATTATTCTAAACTCTATTTCACTGAAAGATCGTACCCAAAAAAGAAAAAGTTGCTTTATTCTTATGAATCAATCAAACTTAGATTGTTTAGAAATACGAGAAATAATAAACTTTTTATTAGATTCGATAATCGTAAAAGAAAAGCCTGAAAAAACCATAAGTTTCAAAAAAAAAAATGTTCGGAAAATTTTTGGGCACTTTTCATTAGAACTTCTAGTGCAAAATTCTCAATTTCTTTGGGAAATTACAATTGTTTGCAAAAATATTTTTTATTTATAAGTGTATGGATTTTAAAAGGACATACATAACATCGCTTTTCTTAATGTTAATTTGGAGTTTCAAACATTTTTTTTTTTTCAAGTTGAATTTTTAAAACAAAAAATAAAAAAAATTGAAAAAAAAAAAATTGCAATATTAAGAAAAATAAAATTTTACAAAATGAGAAAAAATGATTTTGATCTAAAAATTGAAATTTTAATTTTGAGAAGAATAATGAATTCAACTCATAAAATATTCTCTAATCTTCTTTTTTTGAAGGTTTGAAATCTTTTTGAAGCAGAAATATAAACTCTTTTTCAGTCAAAGTTGCCCAGTTCTATTGAAGAAATAAAGTAAAAAACAATAAAAATTTAAAAAAAAAAAAAGAAAGAACAAACCAAATGATTGATAAAAAATTAGATTAGCTGAATATTTATTAAAGATTTAATGTTAATTATTTTTTTTTTTTGAGTGTTAAAATAAGTACTCAATTATAATATCAAAAAAATTCTAAAATAGTAAAAAAGTTATTTTTTGATAAAAAACAAAAAAAAAATAATAATAAATTCAGAGACGAAAAGCTTGATTGTAGAAAAAACAAAAGAAATGAAAAAAAAAAAAATAAAGAGTATCTTTAATTTTCGCCATAAACTTTATTACACCATCCTTTATAATCAAAGCCGTCTTCCAAAGGTTCCATATTGGAAGTGATATATTCGAGATCGTCTTTGCTCATACCGGCCATTTGCATGTCTTGTAAGGTAACGTATTCCTTATCCTTGGCGATGACCTTCCATGATTCGAGCGATGATTCGAGGGTATCTGAATCTTCAACTCTGGAGATCATGAATTCGACGAATTCATTAAATTCAATGGTACCCGATTTGTCTTCATCGTATTTGTCGAAAACTTGTTTCATTTCTTCTTCGTCCAAGTCGTCACCTAAGGTGTTGAGTACACCGGAGAATTCGTATGGAAACAATGCGCCCTTTTTGTCTTTATCAAACAATTCGAATAATTGCTTGAATTCATCAAGTTGCTCCTGTGTGACCTTGGCGCCTTCCTTGACGATTTTTTCTTGCTCGATGGCACCGATCTTCTTGCTGAAGGCATCAATGACGGTATTGAAAAGTCCCTGGAGATCTGGTGAGGTGATGGTCGTCTGTGTATTGGAGACGTGTCTGTTTTCGATTTCTTGATCGATTTCAAAGATTTCCTTCAGGATGGATCGTTGGCCTTCAACTTCGTTCAATTGGTTTTGAACAGTTTTGATTTGTTCGGCCAATTCACCGGAGAGTTGTTCGGCGACAACTTCTTGTTGCTTCTTGAGGTAGTTTTGGAATTCTTCGGCCTTGTCGGCAAATTGTTGGCAGAGCTCTTCGTTCTTTTGCTGGGTGGCGAGTTCTTCGTCAAGTTGAGTCTTCTTGTTTTCAACTTGTCCGTTCATTTCCTCCCAGGCGTTGTTAATTGTTTCAATTGGTAAGCCAAGGAAATCATCAATGCCGGCTTCGACCAATTGGCTCGAGAGATCCTTAATGGTGTTCATGTCGCCCTCTTTCTCGCCCAAGTTGGCAAGGAAGCCGTTGTATTTTTCGATAAGTTCTTCAACTTCCTTTGAGGATTCGACGTAAATCGCAGAAACTAAGAATTCGGTAAAGTTGTCGATGAATTGATTCAAGTCTTGGGCCTTTTCGAAATATTCAAGTCTCAAGTTTTCAATTCTTTCGGCCTCTTGCGATTCCTTTTCTTGTTGGATATTTTTTTCCTTAAGTTCTTGATCTTCCTTAACGGAGCTGATCAAATTGGCAACTAAGGTGTGAACTTGCTTGGTTTTGTTGATGAGCATTGAGAAACTGTATTTGGTGAATGGGTTGTTACCTGTTTGTAATTCGATACATTCCTGATCAACTTTTTTGACTTCCTCAAGTTTGCCTTCAATTTCTTGTCCTTCTTGATAATAGTTTTCAATTTCAACAAGTCTTTCTTCTGGTTCGCCTTCGATGGCGCCGATTTCCTTGACAAAGTTATTCAAGAAATCCATGTATGGATCGGCGATTTCTGCAAATTCCTTTCGCTTGTCCTTCTTAACCTTTTCGTGTTCCCATCGTTTGATGGATTTTTCGATCCATTCCTTTAATGATTCGGCTTCATCTGTTAATAATGGCAGGGTGTGCTTGGTATGGCTGTTGGATCTAATTTCCAATTCCTTTTGTTCGTTGTCAACCTTGGCAACTTCTTGTAATTTTTCGTCAATGACGTTTCCTTCTTGATAGATATCTTTGATCGCACTGATCATATCTTCTGGTTCGCCACTTAAGTTGTTGATGTCCTTTCGGACTTGTGATAAGAATTCTGCAAATTCATCAGCGACTTGGGCAAATTCCTTTCTTTTTTCCTCCATGGTTGTTTGTCTTTCTAATTCCTTGTTGTAGGCATCTTCTCTGGTCTTCATCATTTCAATTAATTGGTCGTGTTTGCTTCTAATGTCATCAATTGTTAAGGCAGAGTATTTGTTATCTGTGGAGCCCAATTCGGTTAATTCCTTATCCAAGTTTTCCAAAATTTCCTTTTTCTCGTCAGAGTTGTTGGTAATTTCGGTGGCTGTCTCGTCTAATTTGGTTTTGTAGTCTGTGACAGATTCCAAATCATCGCCAAAGATGGTGTCATTTAAAATTTCAACCTGATCCTTTTGCCATCTGTTATATTCTCTTGCTTGCTTGGCAAATTCCTTTCTCAGCTCTTCCTTTTTTTCTTCTCTTTTTAAATCTTCTTGTAATTGATCGTTTTTGTTGCTTTCTAAATCAGTCATTCCATTCCATCGCTGATTAAGTTCGTCCATTTTTTCTTGGATTTCATCTTTTTTGATGTAGCCCATGTCAATAATTTCTTGTCCTAAATCAATGGTTGGGTTTAATCTGTTTTTAGATAATTCGTATTCCTTGTGATAGGCTTCAAGAACCTTGATTTTGGTTTTGGCAAGGGGTAATGTGTCAATTTCTTCCTTGGTATTCAAGTATTCTTCCTTCTTTTCGGCCCAGCTTTCTAATTTCTTGACTCTTCTATAAAATTCTTCAACTAATGATTTCAATTTCTTTTGTCGGGCAAGTTCTTCATTCATATTTTTAATTCTTTCCTTTTCCTTGTCTTCCATTTGGTACCAGGCATTATCAATGTCTTCGGTGGTTAAGCCACTTGGTGGTGTGTATGCTGGTCTTTTGTTATTGGCAATTTTGATTTTGAGGTTATTCAATGCTGTGTTAACTTCGGTTTTTTCCTGTAACTTTGGTGGCTTTTCGTTGTTTTTGTAGTCATTGAATTCTTCGATCAATTTTTCGACACCTTCCAATGTGTTATCAAATTCGTAATTTGGAATTTCTACGATTTTTTTGTCAATCCATTCCTTTAATTTGCCGGCTTGGTCTTCATAGCTTTCCTTCATTTCATCAATTTCTTTAGAAAGGGCAGCTACCTTGCTAATTCTTCTTCCTGCGTTTTCGGCTTTTTGTCCCTTTGAGAAGAATTTGAAATATTCTGCCAAGTATGTCATAACAGCTCTTTCGTCTGGTTTGACATCAATCATATCTTCTGCATCAAGGAATTTTGGTAACCCTAATTCTTTTTCAGCAACATCAAATGCTAAATTTAAGTTGGCTTCCTTGTTCTTTGGATCCAAACTTTCATAATCGATCAAGTCTGGTCTGTGCTTGTGAATCAAGGCACAGAAACCGAGACCATCTTGCCATGACCAGGTGAATTCTTTGATGTCAACATTGTCATAATCGGCAGTCTTTCTTTGACACCATAAGAGAAGGGCTTCTTTAGCAGTCAATTCTTCAACAGAAATTTCAGCAATTGCAAATCTCAAAATGATTGTCCATATCATACCAAGAATCAATTTTAAGTTTCCTCCAAAGATATCTATTGATTTTTTTTTGGTTGAGTTTTAATTTTTATTTTTTTGAGTTTTATTTTTTTTTTTTTGTTTAATCGTTTGCAAAAAAAGGAGAAAAAAATTTTAAGATAAAATTGTTAAAGTTTAAAATTTTGAATTTGGTTTTGTCTTTTTTTGAAATTACAAAAAATAAAGTAAAACAAAAAAACAAAAAAACAAAAAAAAAAAAAAAATAATTTATTTTTACCTCCTGCACCAATAGCAGTCAATTTGACATCTCTTGATTCAATAAATTTAAGTGCAATTTGCAAATTTTCTCTCATTTGGATTTCCATTCTTGGTTTTTTGTTATATCTTCCAAATGTGTGTTCACCAATTACTTCAAGTAATTGAAGAAGATTGATTCCACTCTTGAAATCAGTTTGAATATCTTCACATTTTAATCCTCTTTTTCCAAGATGTGCGTTAACCCATCTGGTAAAGGCCTTTTGTTGGACCTTTACCCAGCTTTGATCCATAATAGACATGATAAGTGTTTTGTTAAATTAAAGAATCTATAATATTAAATCATAATTAACAAAATCAAAATAAGAAGGATTAATATTAAGAGGAAAAATTTAACACTTAAATTTTATTAAAAAAAAAAAAAAAAAAAAGAGGAAAAAAAAATTTTAAAAAAGAAAAAGTTAGTTAGGAATAAATTTTACAGTAATAGAGAAAAAAATGAATTTTTTGTTTAATCGTTTGTAAAAAAAGGTAAAAAATTTGATGACAAGGAGTCTTTTAAACAAAACAAACTTGTTAATTCTTTCTAAATGAATCAGTACAATTTTTCTTTTATTTTAAATTTCTTATTACCAAAGAGATTTGAACTTTTCAAACAAAAGATACCTGCCAAGATCTAGTCTTCAAGACAATTAAAAAAAAAGATTTGTCAGATTTATTTCGTGTGAGTACAAATTCTTTGTAAGAATTTTTCCTCTTAATTATCCCAACCAAGTAAACCATTTTAAGGATTCGAATTTTTATACTTGTCACTTATTGGGAGTGTTGTTTTTGATTCTCAAAATTAAACTTTTTCATTTTACAAATTTTAAAAAGTAAATAACAATTACATTATGAATCTTATAAGTGTTTAAATTTAACTTTTGTAGAGAGATTTTTAACAGAAAAAAATCAAAATGTAAAAAACAAAAACTTTATCAGAAAATTTTTTATAAAAATTGGTAAAAATATACTTTTAAGGGAATAAAAGGAAACCTATAAATCGGTAATTCCTCTTATATTTCTCTTACTGATCAGTATTAAAATCAAATTTATTTTGAGATAATCTCAATTACTTCTGTCAAGAAGTCGTTCTTTTTTAGAAACTAAAAATATTTTACCACCACTTGACACCAAAAAACCAATGAGTTCATAGGAGCTGAAAATTCAAAGAAAAAATTTGCTAACACTTAAATTCGAAATAATTGTCTTAATTTTTTAAGATTTTTTCTAGATTTATGATTAATACTCTTATATTTTTCAGAAATGCACATAATACCCATTTCAAATTTGAAAAGTATCATCGTTTTTATGAAAAATACAGTGATCAAAATAATGCGTGCCCAACGACTATAATCCGTGTTTCAAAATATTATCCGTGCTTTTTTTTCTTCTTGTACCAATGTAACATCCAATCTACTACCAAATGGTATACCTGAGCCCAAATCAATTTTGAAAGTAAAGGTCTGGTTATTTTCAGTAAAATTTAAATTGTTCGTGTAAATATTTGAAAATTTTCTATAATATTCTCAATTTTTTTGAAATTTTTTGTTTTTTTTTAAGATAAAATTTGAAAAAAATTAACTCTATTTTTTGAGATAAATTTTCCAATTTGATCCTTCATTTTTAGAATTTCTTTTTAAATAATAGAACTTTAAGAAACCAATACCATATTTTTTTAGGGTTTATTATTGGTTTCTTTGATTGGTTAATGTATAGGTTTTCTATAACAAAAAAACACGCATTTTATTTTGAAACACGCATTAAATGTTTTTTCACACTTTATTTTGACTACAGTATAAAATATAATCAGAAAACTTAAAAAATGGTAAAGAACTAAATTTGATTTAAAATCCTTTCAAATAGACATTAGGAAGAGTCCTATTTCGGACCTAGGTTCTCTTGAGATTCAGATACACAAATGTAATCAATTGAAAATTCTCACTAGTCCAGATTTAATGTTTTTAACATTTAAGGACTGTGTTCTCACATTGGTGGGTATTTGTTTATTGTATTATTTTACATTCAGTTCTCAAATAGAATTTTCATAAAAAAGATCGGACAAAAAATAATTAATTTCCAAAGATAAAATAAACCTAACAAAAAAAAAAAATTTCAAATAGATTTTTGGAATGAAAATTTTTAAAAACAAAAACAATTTAAGGTTTTTTTTAAGGACAAGCCCAAATTTGAAAACATTTCATCAAAAGGTAACAGTAATAAATATTTAGTACATTTGGGGAATTGCTTTGGGTATATAGATTTGAAATGAAAATTATGAAATTAAACAATCGAATTTGAGTAAAACTGAAATGTACAAATTGTAAAATTGTTGTGAGTTGTGAAAATATAAACTATTTTTCATTCAAAGTGGCCCAGTTGAAATGGGTATAATATATGTGTTTTAAGGGTTTACATAGATATTAGAAGAAAAATTTCATTTCGGAAATTTTCAAAATTGAAATCATTTTTTCACATTTATGTTTTTTTTTTTCAATTATTTTTTTAAAATATCATTCAGTTGCAAAATTTTTTTTTTATTGCAAGATCAATAGTCACTTGGTAAAAATGTGTTATTGTAAGGTTATTGAAATCATGTAAAGATTGTCGAGGAATAATATTGATTTCTATTGGAATTCTATTCGATATTTGATCTTGATATTTGTTTCATAAAGGTGAAAAATTTTCACTTCATTTTCATTTCCTTTTTCAAATAGTGACCACAAAAACCAATACACTTCGTTTGGGGGCTTGATTTCCAAAAGATACGAATGGAAAATGAAGTGAAAAATGTTTCATATTTATTATTCAAATACCAGTAGAAGTTCAAAATGAAGATTGTTGTTTTTCTCAATAGAGCCCGAAGAATTTGAGTTTTTCAATTTTTAAGAAAATATATTGATTAATTAGTTTTCTTTCTGAGATATATAAACAATTCTTCAATGTTTATTATTCTGTTTATTTCTTATTTTTTCTTCAAAGGCCAATTATATAAAATAATTGATATTTAAAATAAATGTTGGGAACCTTTTACTGAAACAGAGTTTACATTGATTTTTTTCAAAAAGAAATTCTCAGACTGTGCATTTAAATGTGATTACTGGGCTCGGAAGTTAAATTTTTCATTCAAAATTTCACTACCCCCAGTATGAAAACATAGTCTTTAAGTGAATTAATTTTACAAAATATTAACCTCAAAGGTTTAGAACCCAATAATCAGGAAAAAAGAAACATCTTTGATTTGTTGCATTCATGTTTTTTTTTCTTATTTGATCAATCTTTAACTTAATAATAATTTTAAGAGAAGTTTAATAGTGAGGAAAAAAGATAACTTATTTTTGATTTTTTTTTCTTAATCAATATGTATTAGTACCAGATTCAATAGATTGGATGTATAAGATATCATGAAAATTTGGTTTGTGAGTTGTCAATTGAAAATTTTATTTACTCTTGGATTTATTGGGTTTTTTTAAAAATATATATTTTTTTAAATTTATTATTTAATGGGGGAGTTTTTAATTCCTCTTATTTGCGGTTATTTTTTTACAATTTTTGAAATAAACAGAAAAATTAAATAATTTTCGGTTTATTTCAAAAAGTAAAAAAAAAAAAACTAACGGTTTTAGCTTTTCCAGAGTTTAAAAGAATTGAGTAAAATCAAAGATCTCTATTATTTTGAATTCTGGAAAAGCTAGGCACTCTACGACACTTCACCGAATCCCTGAATTATGGTTTAGGAATTTTGTTAAAGACTCAAAAATAAATTTATTACCCACTAAGGCTAATAAACAAGACGAATCTCTTTTTCTAAAAAAAAATAATTTTTGATTTTTTTTTGTTTGATTTTTATACAAAGGGAAACAAATATTCCAATCAAAATATATAACTAAAAAAAAAAATATTATTCAAGTACTAGTAACTCATACACCATGGTAATAATAGCTATTTATACAGGACATAATTAAAAACATAACTAAACTCAAATATTAACCTTAGAGAAAATAATTGATCAGTTTTAAAAGAGTTTTTTTTTCAATTAAATTTTCAGTCAAAAGATCTGTTCCTTATCGGTTTACATTTTTTGATCGAAAAACAGAAAAAAAAAAAATGTAAAACAATTTTATTTTTATGAAATCCCACTATGAGTAATTTCTGAGAGTCTTTATGAACAAATAACCTTACAACTTTAATCTTCTTTTAAAAATACAATAGAAATAAATCAAATATTGAACCCTTGAAGATCTAAAAAATTTGAACATTTATTTTATTCGCAAATATTTATTAAATTTCTTGAAATTTAAAAGATTAGGTAATATTCTTTAGAAAATATTAATAGTATCAAAAATAATATTTTTTTATTATTTAAAGAAGTTTTTTTGAAAATATTGACTTTTTTTTTTTTTTTTATAATTTTATATTTACATCTGTTATATTTGTTTGAAAAAAAGTTATCAATACTTATGTTCACATTCTTAACACATGTAATCCCGACCATGTTGACAATATCACATATATAAAACCCCCGATAAGTTGTATCTTTATTTTTCAATTTTTTACAAATAATTAAATTAGAAATGATTTCTTCAGGTCATGCTTTTAATTTAGAATTTTTTACAAAATTTCTTTTTGAAAATTTTAATTTAATGGTATATTTTTTTCTTTTTTTTAGAATTATCAAACAAACAAAAAAAAAATCAGTGGATTTCTGTTCGTCTGAAAGAAATAATATTTTTTTTAAAATAAATGACTAGTCATTTACTATGTATTGGCCAATGCCCAATATATGACTTTGCACCAAAAAATACAGTGTGAAATTATACCCCCCCCCCCCATATAATTAAGATCAGATACCAATTATTAGTTTAAATTAAATAAAATAAAAATATACACATAATGCTTTGTGATGTTCTTAATTAACAGTAGTATTGCTTTTTTTTATTCAAGTTTTTTGCCAAACGTTTCCGAACAACCCCTTTTAAATTTCTTTTTAGATATTTCAATTTCTTTTTCTTTTGTTCTAATAATTTTTTTACTTTTACTTTTTAATGTAGAAAATTTGTATATTTAATCCGATTTAATAATAGTGAAATCTATGATTATATTCTGAAATCCACTTCAATAGAATTTAGACAAATGAACATTTTGGGTGTAATTTACACTTCTTAATAATAATAAAATAAATTTTTCTAATATACAATACTATCAAGATATAAAACTAAAAGCATGCTGTGCAAAAACTCAAGAATTAACTTAATTGTAAATTAAAATCACATGTTACATTTTTGAGTTTTATATTGGTAATAAGCGAAATTAGATATTTTAAAAAATGGACTCAAATTAATCATTTTTTTGGATGATATAAACCCTAAATTTCACCAACAAAAAATACAAATAACCATAAAAAATAATTAAGAATCGATCACGATTCCATTCAATTTTTCAAAAACACACATATTTTCTATAAATTTTTTTTTAAAAAGAATTTTCACTCTTTTCACGATTTTCGTAAAATGAAAAGATATAATAAAACCATATACGCTTTATCTACATAAAAGATATACAATAAGGAATTTAATATAAAAAAAAACACACAATAATTTTTATTTTAAATAAGAATAATAATCTAAAATGAATGAATTTTGAGAAATATTTGTTTTTTCAAAAAATTACAGAATATATAATAATATCTTAATAAAAAAACAATGTTTCAGACAATAATTTATATTTTATTCTATTTAAAAAGTTTTTTAACACTTTTGAAAATCTTTCACTATTTAAATGTTACATTAACTTGAAAATTTTAATTTTTATTTTTTTATTGAGAGAAACAAACAATCAAAGAAAATTTATACCAATAAAAAAAAGAAAAGTTAAATAATTAAAATATTAGAATAATAAAATAATTATACAACTCAAGTCACCAAATTAATAATTATCCACACCATGAACACATATGTGAACTTTGATTTTTAATGAAATAAAAATACCCTTTTCCCTTATTATTTATTTATTACACACAAGAATTTTTTTAAAATATCCCTTTGTTAAATTTTAGGATTTGACCCCTCTTAAAAAAAATATAGACCAATCCAACAACCCCCCATAATAATATATTCCCTTATTTTAACTAATAATATTAAAAAAAAAATTATTAATAATCATTTAAATTTTATGAAATTTTATCAATATTTGTAATAATAAAAAAAAAGATCAATTTTTTCTGATCTTCAAGGTTTCAATATATAAATTATTTTTCTTTGAATTTAGAAAATAAGTTTAGATTTACAATGGCATTTAACCATAAAAACTCTCAGAAATTTCTGATAGTGATATTTCATCAAATAAAATTGTTTTGAAAATTTTTCTTTTTCAAATTCAAAAAATTCAAAAAAAGAAAACAAAAAAGTATCAGATTTTTTTCATATAATTTAATTGTTAAAAATATAATTTATTATATTCAAAATGTATTTTATATACCCATTGGATTGGAAAATAAGGACTCATGACAGAAAAAAACCTTTTAATTAATTATTTATTAAAGGAAAATCACTACACTGCCATTTTCTTTTTCTTTTAAGATACTTATGGAAAATCAATTATTAACCCAAAAACTTGTCTAAATTTATCGATGGGTTCAAAGGCAAAGCTAAAATCTATTTTCAAAAAACTGGCTGAACCCACTATCAAGATACTATTTTGAAGTATATTTATACTCTTACCTTAAACTTTATAATACTCGTATATGAAAAATCTATTGACCACTCAAAAGGAACTTTTGGATTTGGGCAGCTTTTCAAAGTTATTTTCAAATTTGGTTTGTGAACATTTTTTCTTCAACTCACAGGTAATTTTTAATCAAGATATTAAATATGAACATTTAGCAAGATCTATTGACTTATCATTCTATAAAGATAATAATTCACTTCCTAGATACAAAACAAAATTGATAATGGACACAAAAAACCTTAAACCCTTAAAAATGAAAACTTATTTCTTGAAACTTGCTAAAAGAGTTTATTTATCAAGTTTAAATTATAAATGTACAAATGAGTGTTTAATTATCTTTTTGAAAAAAAAAAAATAAATTAAGAGAAACTAAACTTTTGTGAACTCAATAAAACCTTACTACTTCTTTAAATTTACTATTTATGATTGGAATTCGGAAGAATTAAGAACAATGAAATTGTCTAATAATAAAGTAATTGTGGAAATTGTTAACCTTACAACTTCAAAAATTATAACAGTAAAAATATGTTCACCATTTTTTAAAGTTGAACATGAAGTCAAAATTTGTTTTAATTTTTTTCATTCTCATTTGTTTCTTTAATTTAAGTCTATCGTTTCGTTTCACAGTAACTGCGGATCCGCGTGACGAACAAGAAGATTGGATTTTTGCACTTCAACAAATCAAAGAAAAAATTGGTGGAATAGGAGAGTTCCATGTGACTGTAGGCGATCAAGGTAAACAAAATATTTTCCTTCTTTTTTTGATCAAAAATAAACAATCACAGACTTGAGAACAGAAAACAAAATTTAAAGAAAACAACAAACCCTTTTCATAAAAACAGGTGTGTTTGAGAGGATCGTTTTAATTTCAAAAAATACAAGTAACCTTTTTCCCTCTTATTTCGACAAAACTGTTCAAGATTTTATTTGTTTGGCATTTTTCTAAATTTTATAAAAACCCTAACTAAAAGATGAAGTTTTTGAATTCTCATAGAACTCAAAACTCTTTTGGCAATATTTAGAAGAGAGATATATTTTCATTCATGGGCTTGATAAAAAAATTTGCTGTAAAAAAAAAGGGATCTTTTCTTTCCTATTTGATCAGTAATAACACAATTATAGAAGGAAAAATACCAAACAAAACAGTGAATTCCAACTCAAGCTTTTTCAAGATTTAATGAAAGGTATGATGAGAAATGATTTTTATTAAATTTGATTAAAATTATTGCAACTCTTTTTAAAAAATGTCATCTAAAAAGTTTTTTCAAGTTTTACCCTTACTGGTCAAAAAGAGTAATGTAAAAGTTTGAAGTTGCCCTTATAAAAATTTTATTCCTCACTCTTTTAAAACACTTGTGTCTTATTTTTAATAAAACAAAACCATCAAAAAAAAATTTGGATAAACATTTAATCATTTCAAAAATAGGTTTGAAAAATCTCGGTTCACAAAGAATACAACCTTTTTTTCAAAAATACCTGTTTTTTTTTTTTTTTATTCTCCTTGAAACATCCAATTTAGAATTTAATAGTATAACCAAAAACATATTAATTTTGAAGGCACAGCCTTTGATATTTTGAGTAAATTGTTAATTATAAATGGAATTTGTTAAAAATTTTTTGTAATTTTCGCAATTACAGTCAGTTCCACTATTAAGACACAAACTTTCAACGAAATTTAAGACACAAAAAAATCACAAATTAAGGGAGTAGCTACACCATAAGACATGATAAAAATTTGAGTGAGATGAGATAAGAACATTTTATTTTAGTGGAGTGTGATCGTAGATTCTCTAAAAATTTTTTTAAAAAAATTATTTGATATTTTTTTTTTAGTAATGTTCAACAATAAAAAAATTAAGATTATATTGATAAAATAGTTTTTTTTATTATTATTTTTTTATTAAAATAAACTTAATTCCATTAATTTGGACACATTTTAAACAGTTGGAAAAATAACAATAACATGATTTACATCCAATTCGAAATTAATTTCAATTCAACAAACTATTTCATTTTTTGTCTTTTTTGTTTTTGTTTTCATTTTCTTTTTTTAAGTTACTTAATCTGTTTCGTTAGATCTGAAAATTTTTTATAGATGGTTGATAGAATGTTAGTGTTGAGTTTTAAAAATTGAAAAATCCACATACAACCGGTGCATGGTATCTTATCATTTGATCGATCAACCATTGTTGGTGTAATTTTGACAAATCTACCAATATATTTTTTGTTCAAATTCTATCATTTCAGCTCGTTTCCTTTTTTTGGACAGACTTGTTTTGATTTTTTATTTTATATTGTTTTCTTATATTTGGATGAAAATGATGGCTTAAAAAACATTAATACTATGTTACTTAAATATGGTTTTATATTACATTTGGGAAAATATAATAAATTGAGTTTTTTTTTTCCTATTTTTGATTTTCTGATGTGTCCAAATTTTTGGAATGAGGTTTAGTTTTTTTTTTGGGAGAAGATAATTCCAGATTCTTTGAATAAAACTTGTGGCTATTTTGTGGTTTAAACTTTGATAACATATAATCATATTCACTTCTCCAATTCCACTAAACCCAACGATTTAAAATCCTAATAAGTAATAATTTGACTTAATTATTCTAATTTTAGAATCCTTCTAGCTATTTAAGTCCCATTTATGTTTCCTTTTATGATTCTTTCAGTTGTAATGTTGTTGTTCTTTTTAAACAAAATCCATTAATCCCAAATGTCACTGATAAAAAAAATATTTCTAATTGCTTTATCTTGTCAGGATTAAAAAAATCTCAAAAATGATGAAAAAATAAAAAATGAAAAAATTAAATGCCACAATAGAATGTTGAGAGAAGGATAAAAGATAAGTTATTCAACATTCAAAACACTATTTTTTGCAATTCAACTCAACATTCTATGGTGGCAATTTCTTTGAGACATTGAAAAAAAAATCTAAAAAATCTAATGAATGAAGTACTTTAAATAATAAAAATCAATGAGGTACAACCAGAGTAAAAAATGTTATTTTCTTATCCTCTTCAGAATTGCAAAAAAGTGAAAAATTTTCCTTTACCGTGGCTACTCCCTTAAAGCACATTTTTTGGAATTTTTTTTTCACAAATTAATTTACTAGAATTTGAATTTTGTGCCTTAATTTGAGATTTTTGTTGTGTATTAAATTTCGTTCAAAGTTAGTGTCATAAAAGTGGAACTGACTGTTATGAAATTTTTTTTTTTTTTTGAAATAATTTGTTTCAATGTAACACCCCAATTTGACATGCAATTGTACACCAAAGTTAAAATCAATTTCAAAAGTAAATACCTTGATATTTTGAGTAAATTTTAAATGAGGAATTAAAGTTGTTTGAAATTTTTCATAATTACAAATTTTCAAAAATATATTGTTTTTTTTTATGGAAAAAACTTTTTCAAATATTCAGTTATTCTTTTAAAAATTTTCCTAGTTGATCATTCATTTTAAATTTTTTTCTTTTAATATTACAACTTGAGGTAACCAATTCTGAATTGATGTACATATTTATTTCAGGACTCTTTAATCTTTATAATTTTATAAGAGTTCAGGAAAAAAGAAACATAGCTTTTAATTTGTATCATTTTTTTCCAAAAATTCCCTGAAAATTTTAACAAAACTATTAATACTAAAGGGTAACATATATTTATTATTCAATATTAAAATAAGAGCTTGATATAAATTAACTAATATCCCTGGACTTAACAATTTACCAATTATATTACAGTCAGTTTCACTTTTAAGGCTCAAACTTTTTACGAAATTTAAATAACAAAAAAAATCTCAAATTAAGGCACAAAATTCAAATTCTAGTAAAATAATTTGTGAAAATTAAAATTCCAAAAAATTGTGCTTTAATTTGAGATTTTTTTTGTGCCTTAAATTTCTTAAAAAGTTTGTGTCTTAAAAGTGAAACTGACTGTATTATTAATATTTCCAAACAATAATATCCATAAATTTTCAATTACAATCATCAAAAGAACCCTTGTTAAGTATTGTTCGGAATTTGAAAAAATGGTAAAGAATAACCCAATACTTTCTCTGAATTTATATTATTATTATTATGAGTATTATTACTGAAGAAGTGTAAATTTCACTCTAGATACCCTTTTACATAATTCCCTTAAAGGGAATTTGAGTCCGAAAGGATAGATTTTGTGATTATTAAGTGAAAAAACACACCTAATTATTTTCATGTTTAAAAAGCAAAAAAAAAAAAAAATTGAAAACGAAAAAGAAATAAGAAAAAAAAAAGAAAAGTTAAAAAGAACTCTCAATTTCAAAAATTCAATTTTTTTTAAAAAAAATTACTTGTTATTTTTTTTATTTATTGAAGAAGTGTCAATTACACCCTAGTTTCCCTAATAGTTAAATTTCTAAAAGGATATTCAAGTGTAAAATCATAGATTTCACAATTATTAATAAATGAAAATAATTTCAAACTCTCATAGTTTAAAATTAATTCATTATAGTTTAGATTTTGATTAGCTGAGAAATATTAATACATTTTTTTTTATAGGAAAAATGAACATTTTTTTTATTTACTCTATATTACAAACAGTATTGTTAAAAACCCAAAAAAAGGAAAAAAATTCCAATTGAAAATAAAAAAAATTTTCTAAAAAATCAATTTAAAAATAATCCGAAAATTACCTTAAGATTAATATAATTAAATTACCATGGTTTTAATTTTGTTGAGAATAAATTTAAAATACGCCCGTTTTCTATTTTGAAAATTGTTATTTTTTTTTGAATTATAAAGTTTAAATTGCATCTCTATAAAAAATTCCTTTAATAATTATATATTTGTAGTTATGATGGGCCATTTTCAAAAATATATCCAATTTCATTCAATAAATATATTTATTAAACTCAATTTTAATATAATTATTTAAACTTCAAATTTTTTTTTCATCATTAATTGATTTTTTAGTAATAAGATAATTTTTTTAGTTTGTATTACTTTTATAAAAGATAAGAAAATTCCCCTTTTCAATTTTATCTGGTATTTTTCAGAGGGTGAAAATTGGTTATTATCTTTTACCTTTCGATTCTAAAAATTGTTTTCAAGTTGGTCTAATCTCAACAAAATTCAAATTAAAATAAATAAAAAATATTATACTGTTTTATTATTTCAAAACTTTTACATCCTTTATAAATTGTCAATTTTTTATAGATTTTTTTTTAATACCTCGTTTTCTAACAAAAAAAAAGTGTGTATTTTTTTTTTTCATTTTTTCAAAATATTTTAATGAGCCTTCTTTGAAATGTATCTGATATGTATTGGCTTCATCACTACACACACACACACACACACACACACACACACACACACACACACACACACACAAACTATCTTTCCTAATAATGGGCCCATTAAAAATCAAATTTTAAAGAAAAATATTTTTAATAATTGAAGTTATCTATTATAATATAAAAATTTAGATTTGAATATTCAATACTATACTCATGAGATATTTATTTTTTGACTAAAAATAAAAGAAAAAGAAATAAAAAAAACAGTGAAAAAAAAATTGAGCCATTTATTTTGAAAGAAGCATTACATGAAAAATAGACAATTTAAAAAAGTAAAAAAACCCATTTATCGATTCTCCTTCCATTTGAATAACTAAATCTAATCTCTTTTTCATATTTGAAACCAAAATTTTCATTAATTCATCTGTTAATACTTTCCAAATTTTCATTTTCATTTTCCATTTTAACAAAACACTGTCGAAAAAATAAAAAAAGAGAAAAAATGATTTATTTGCAAACTTTTCATTGTGAGAGAAAAAACTTCAAAACGATACAAAAGCAATTCATTATTCAAACGTAAGGTGGGCCATTTATTATGAAATTTAGTTTATATATCTAAACTAAATTCCAAAAATTTGGACATTTTTTAAACAGTTGGAAGAATAAAAATACCACACTTTAAATTCAATTTGGAAATAATTTTGATTTTACAAACCATTTCATTTTTTGTCTTTTCTGCTTTGTTTTCATTTCCTTTTTTCCAGTTACGTAATTTGTTTCGTTAGATCTGGAATTTTTTTTTGATGGTAATATAGAAGGTTAGTGTTGAGTTTTGTTAAATTGAAAAATCAAATACAATTAGTCAATTGTATCTTATCATTTGATTGATCAATAATTTTTTGCTAAATTTCAACCAATTTACCAATATATTTTTTATTCAGCTTGTTTCAGTATTTTGGACACAATGCTTTTTATTTCTTCGTTTTATATTTTTTTCTTTTATTTGGATGAAAATGATCACTTTAAAAAAATTAATAATATGAAACTTAAATGTGCTTTAATATTAAGTTTGAAAAAAATATAATAAATTGAGTTTTTTTTTTTTTATTAATATTGATTTTGGGTGTGTCCAAATTTTTGGAATGGAGTTTATATATATCACAATTTAATCTTCCAAGTTTACAACTAAATTCAATAGTTATTCACATTTTCAACAATTCAAAAATTTAGTGCATTTTTTTGAAATACCTTATTAAACAAAACATAATAAAACTTTGTTATTTTTCCAAAAATGTTAATTGGAAAATAGAGAAGAAAACTTAAAACGGAGTAATTGCCATATCTTCAAAAATAAAATAACAAACGTGAAACATTGATATCTAGAACTCTTTTTAAATTGTTCTCATATAGTTTGACTTTGTATACCCAAAATTAAAGTGAATTTCGGTTATTAATTGAATTCGCTTTTAGAGAAAATGTAACTAAAATTCCTTAATAAAGTAACTTCAACTCAGAACACGAAATTTGAAAAAGTACCAAAATCTAAAACTTTTCTTATAAAAAATTTTCAAAAGCCAAATTAAAAAAAAAATAAAATAATTGTCAAAAACAATTTTTTTTTGTCATTCCCTTAACAAGTTGGCTTATGTTGACAAACTAAACTATAAAACAATGTGAAAATAAAGATCTTGAAAGGACCACATTCTACAAGTTTAACAGAAGCCAAATTATTTTCATTACTTTTTTTTTTTTTGAAATACAAACCTTCAATCTCAAATTTTGATAACTTTTTCATTTTTGTTTATCACAAGCCAACTTATACAATTTGGTATTTTAAGAATTTTAAATTAGTTTTATGTGCCTTCACAATGAACTACCTTGAAATCATCTAAACCTAGTAGATTTTAGGTTTGAGTTTGGAATACAATTAATTTTCCTTCAAGAGTGTTAATGATGAAAAAATATTGTTTTTTCGTACTTGATAAAATACCCTTTTTATAGTTAAAAAAAAAATTAATTAAATTTCTTGTTTATGAAAATTAACAAGATTTGATTTGAGTTAATAGATAAAAGTTTTTGATCTTTTTAAAAAAAGATACACTGGAAAAAAATTAATTTTAAAATAAAATCCTTTCAATAATACGTGCATCACAAATATTGAAAAGAAGAATAGAAAAAGTTTAAAAATGAACCATTAATAAAAAAAAAATATGTCATTTTTATTATTTTGTAGATTACATAAGTACTAAGCATTCAAATCCAAATTTCCACATGGGAAAAGCATAGATAAAATTTAATGGAATAAATTTTTTTTTTTTTTTTGTAGAGTTTTTATGATAAATTGACTATCGATAATTATCTGGTTACAATTAGCCTTGAAAAATATATCATTGAAACTTAAATAGTTATTAAATTTTACAAAAAAAATTTACAATTCAATTTGAAAAAACTGTCTTAAAAACGAAACATAAAATTCAAAATAAATTGTGATGATTAAATAGAAATTTAACAAACAAATTTTTATATTTAAAATTAGTTAATTATACCCATTTCTATATCAAATAAATAAAATCAATAAATATCATTCTGTTTAAATTTATTTTAATGATTTTAGACCCAGAAGATGAAAGGTATGCAGATTTTGTTTCAGTTTTTGGAGAATCAGCAATATGGTGCCCAGTTTGGGGAAATCACGATATTCAAAATGAGACCAATATTATATGGTTAAGAGAATTTAATAAAAAATCGCCATTAGTTGTTAACAAAGGCCCCGAAGGGAGTGAAAATAGTACATTTTCTTGGGATGTTGATCCTGTCCATTTTGTTGTGTTAAATGAGCAATATAATGGATCTTTAGATCATGGTATATATCGAGCTGATATTGTTGATGAATTATATGATTGGTTAGTTGATGATCTTGAAAAAAATAAAAACCCTTCGGTGATAGTATTCGGGCACGCCCCAGCATATCCGCAACATCGTCATCTGAACGATTCGTTAAATAACGATATACCCAAAAGAGACCGATTTTGGAAACTGATGAATCAACATGTTGAAATATATTTTTGTGGACATACTCATTGGTATTCAGCAATACAGGTTGGAAACGAAATAGTTGGTCAAGAATACACTTATCAAATAGATGCTGGTGCAGCAAGGTGGTCACACAACAACAACAATATTTCCACATTTCTAAATGTATTTGTCAATGAAGAAAAATCTGAAATTCAAGTACACGTATGGCAATCCAAACAAGTAATGGGTGAGTTTGAAGTAGTTGAAAGATTGGATATACCATTTTTGCAAATCACATCAACAAAGACTCCAGCTGGGGGAGACAAATATTTTATTTTTGCAATAGTTTTATTTGTAATCTTCATAGTGATATTTTTAACAGTAAATTTTATTTTAAATAAAATAAAAGGGAATAATTTAAAGGCAACACCAAACAATGAATATGAAATAGAGAATCTAATCGAACAAGAAGATGAATTACTTTAATATATATATACAACTATGTCTTCACATTTACCCATACCATTTGCTTTTTTTTTTTTTTTTTTTTTTTTGTGTATACATTGGATATCTTTTATATATATATTAACTAAATTATTATTTTTCTCAAAATTATATGATAAATACATTTAACTTAACTATTTCAAATTGTTTAATTTTGGAAAATAAAATTAAATTTATTTAATTTCCTAATATTATATGCCCCTTCGAACCAAAAAACACTAAAAATGAAAAACTGATCAAATACTTTTGATTAATAAAATTAAAAAAACAAAATGATAAAATAAAAATAAATAAAGTTTCAATTTAGCTTTTTCTTGAAAACATTTTTTGCCAAAATCCTTGATTTCAACCTTGAAATTATGTATATTTTTAGATACACTATCTTGTTTAACTCATTTACTAAAACAAATTCTAAATTATGGGGAATTTTCTTTTCACAAAAGGCACTAATTTGGTCCTCAAATGTTTTTTTTTAGTTTTAAATGGTAAAATAAAAAAAAAGTGAAACTAAAAGGATAAACTTTCTGGAAAAGCATTCTAATTTAATATATTAACTTATTCTTTTATTTCAAACTTTTCTCAACCCCAATTTTTCAAAAAAAAATAAAAAAGTGAACACTAATTCCAAAAAATATTTTCGATATTTTAAAATTGAGAGTCTTTTTATTCTAAAAAATATTATCACAGTGTTTAATTGAATTAAGTTAGTTCTTAATTTCGAAAAATATTAATCAGAAAAAAATAGTGCTTGATTTTATTAAGGACATATTAATTTTAATTTTAATATCATTAACAAAAAGATTAATCAAAATTATTAACTTTATGAATTTATTCTTTTTTGAAATATTCATAATACAATTAATTAACTATACTTTTTAAAAAAAAGATAGGAACAAATATTTGAAAAATTCTCACCCAGAAAACTTACAACTGTAGGTCACATAGTAGAAACAATACTTTAAAAAAGATGTGCTACTCAAATTTCAAAAATAATTGTTTATTTATATTTTTTAAAAAAATTTCACTTATTCTTTAATTTTAAAATTTATTTATGTTTGTCATAAAACATCGACTTTTTTGAACAATATTTACAATCGGATAACTTAAATGGTTTCATTTTGTCTGTATTTTTTTATGATCTCTGTGATCAGGGTTAATTTTAAATAAATTAACATCCATTTATAAGCTCTTAATAACTACAATTAATCTCAACAGATACAATGAAGGGCTTACACTGTGAAAATGATAACTGTGAAGTAATCTTTCTTAACATCCACAAAAAAACAATAATCCCCCCCCCACAAAGATCTTAAGTGTTAACTTTTAAAATCCAAAAGTTTGTTAAAATATTAAATATATTATCATTAGTGATTAGAAATATATTTTTCTGCATGGTTTAATTTCTTCAATTTCATAGAAAAACTTTATCTTCAATACAAAACTTATTAATTATGATTGTGGTTGTTCTTTAATATTTTATATTTGTAATATAGAGTGTTTATATAATTCTTTTCAATAAGGATATATCAATTTCAAAAAAGTGAAAAAAAAATACACAAATAAACAATAAAGTACCAAAATTTACCCTAGAGCAGCACTGAAAAACTGATTTATTTATATTCAAAAAGATAATTCACCTCAATTTAAATGTAAAAGTAATTGTCTAAGATAAGTTTTTTTATGAAAAAAATATCATCATTTTTCATTGCTGATTTTAAAAAGTCAATCACAAATCATAATCTAGATTTGTTTTTAATTGTAATTAACTTCAGCTCATAAACAATTATGATTTTTTTTTTTAAAATTTTCAATTTTTTTTTCCTGCCCTGATAATAATGCCCTTAATGTATTCAGTTATTTGAGAGAAGTATAAAATTACTGTATTATACGTCTGAAGGAAATAATATCCATAGTCATTTTGTTACAATTTATCGAATATTCGATTGTAAATCTTACTAAAAATTGATCCAATAAATTAAAAAAAGATCAATGTATGAGTAAAAAAATCACAAATTTTAGAAACAATCTAGATTTATTGACAAAATTAAAGTATATATTATTAATATTTTAGTTTTAGTTAGAAAATAGAATTTTGCAATCTATCTTGAAATATACCCTTAATATAAAAAAGTACTATTTTTTTCTGATTAATATTTTTTTTTAAAATCTAGCTTCATAACTTAATTCCATTAACCACTAGGATATTTTTTTAGAATCAAAACAATCTCAACTTTTGAATATCGAAAATATTTTTTAAAATTCCTGTAAACTTTTTTATTATTTTTTTAAAAAATGGGTGTCGAGAAAATTTTGAAATCAGAGAATGAGTTAATAGATTAAATTAGAATATTTTCCCAGGGCTTTTATCTTTTTTAAATAACTTTTTTAGCAGTTTTACCATTTAAAAATAAAAAAACATTTGAAGATCAAAATAGTCCCTTTTGTAAAAATAAAATTCATATAATTTAGAATTTTTTTTAGTAAATGAGTTAAAATAAGATATTGTATATAATAATGTTAATAATTTCAAGACCGAATTCAATCATTTTGGCAAAAAATGTTTTCAAGAAAAAGTTGTATAGAAAATTTCTTTATTTTTATTTTTTCATTTAGTTTTTTTAATTTTTTTTTTGAAATGTACTTGTTAAGTTTTCCATTTTTAATGTTTTTTTTTTGGGTCGTAGTGACATTTATATTAGTAATTAAAAAAATAATTCTTTTAAAAAATATTAATAATTGATAATGCTGATTATACTGAGAAATTATTTTAACATATACAAAACATATTGAAAATACAACTAGTTACAGAGAAAAGAAACACTAATAAAAATATCTGAAGTTCATTATGCTAATAATTATTAAGTAAATGTCTAAATTAAAATATTATATCTTGAGAAGATAACAAATAGTAATTTTTTTTATTATTTATATCCAATTTTTAGGGATTCTATGGTTAGATTTTGAAAAGTAATAAAAAAAAAATAAAATTAACAATTTTTGAATTGTCATTTCTTTGTAAAATCAAATATAATAATTGATTGTTCAATAATATTTATTCTACCATTTTTACTGTCATTTCAACTCTAATACACAAATAATATTTGTAACAAATTACAATACTCCAATTAATGATAAACCTATGATAACACTAAACAATCACGGTCAAATTTATTTTCAATTGATTGTTTTTTTCGGTTCTATTTTGTTTAAAGAGAAAAAAATTCCTATTTTTATCTTTTAAGAAAAAAAGAAAATAAAAGAATTTTAAAACTTAAAAATGGAAGATATAAATTTTTTATTTGATTAAAAAACAAAATTTTCAAATCATTAATACGATAGAAATAATATCAGATTTTAATAACTATCAATTAACTTTTTATTAGAAATTATTTTTAATGTTTTTCTTTTTCGAAAAATAAATTATTTTAATATATATTGAAGATTTTATTTAATACTTATATGTATTATTATTAACTTATTTACAGAATGTAATTCAGTAACCCTTTTTATTATATCATCAATTTTTTCATATATATATATATATATATATATATCACTTACTGAACAATTTATCAAACTATTGATTAAATTACTTAATAAATTATTTTCGGGATGAGACACATTATCCAGATTTTGAGTAAACACAGTTTAATTTCAAATTGAATAAGTAAAATAAAACATTTAATCAAATAAATAAATGTTTAATAAAAAGGGACATATGAAATATTCGTGTATTAGATATTTATATACCAATTTAAAAAAAAAGAAATCAAAATAATTACAAAACTGATCAAGAAAAAATACAAATCAATTTTTTTTTTCATGTTGTTATTCTTCATGTTTATGATAATTCCTACTTTTTGTACAATTACTTATTCTTCATACTTATTTTTATTCTTTAATCGCCTATAGTTAGACTTTTATTTGAAAAATTATTGCAAAACAAAGATTACTTCACATTTCTAAAAAATTTTCAAAATAAATTTTAATTCCTATTTCTATTTAATTCATCTAATTCTAATTTGAGACCAAGAAAATAGGATATTTTTTGAATTATTCTTCAGAATAAGGGTTTATTGGACAAATTCGTTTGATTTGAAAAAAATGTATTTTACAACAGATTGATAACTAAAAATAATTATGAATTCTAATTTCATTTTTTTCTCAATTTTTCTTTTCTTTGGGCCAAAATTTTGTTACTATTATTTAATTTTAATTATTCAACCCTTTCCCCTTTAAACTAAGAATTTCTCACCCCTTTACTATTTATTATTATTTTACAAAACATTTTTTTACAAATTTGTTTTCAAAATTCTTTTTTCAAATATTTTTATCAAATTAGTAATAAAAAAATGTTATTACTTTTAAGAAGTATCTTGTTTTTGTTCTCATTTACACCCAACCCATATAAGAAGATGATGAAGAAACAAATTCTAACTCACTCTTTAATTGAGAAATTTTTTTTGCATTCATGATTTCAACAAGTCTATCTGGAAAGGTGATCTTACTTGTTTGGTCTTCTAAAAAGAAAAGATTTGTTAAAAATATAAACTCTCGCAGTTCTGTTCCATTTTTATGGGTTGCTGTTTGATTAATTTCAAGTATACAATGGATAAACACATTTCTAGATCCAAAAAGCACAATTTAATAAAACCAAAAATTTATTCAAAAAAAAAATGTTCAAAAAGGTGAATATTTAAAGATTCAACTCTAATTTATTTTGGGTTTGTATTTCTTTTCACAAATAGACTAGTGGATGGTGTTTTGGTTTCAAAGTTTCAATTTCGTGTGGAACTCAAAAAATCTTTTTTCAGCTAGGTTCATACAATTAAAATTTTTCAAAAATGGTAAAATGTACCTACTCCCTTAATTAGATTTTGTAAATGGCTTGGGAAAGATAAAAAATGCCAAGCATTCTGGAATTGTTATGCAACCAATAATTTTTTCACAAATTTATACATTGAAAAATTAAAAGTTTAAATCACAATTTCTTACAATTGCTAAGTATTCTGGATACCTTAATATAATTTTGTGATCTTGTATATCTAGATTCTGTTGGTATTCAAATATTTGTGGTAAAATGGGAATGAGTGATTCTTGAAATAGATTATTGTCTGTATCAAAACTCATTTCGGCATTTGGATGCTTTGCAAAAAGATACCAGAAATCCAAAGTAACTAAAGTTGCAAATAGTAAGACTTTCTCTTTAAATTCTTTGGATATTTCTTGTCCAAACATTTCAATATTTTGGCATTCCTGTAAGGCCTTTTTCGCCATCTTTTGGCGCTTTTCAAGAGGAAATATTCTGTTTGAATACAAGACTTTGATTTCTTGTAAATTTGACAGAACATTCCTGTCAATTGCTCCCTTAATTCCTATTTTCATTGCAAATTGTTGGTTATATTGTTCTGATTTATGTTTGGTTTGAGAATAGAGAATTTCGTATACCTTTCTCGCGCACATCACTTCTTCAATTGAATTGAATTCAGTTTGAACCATATCAAAGATCTTTTGTTGTAGATCGTATGGCAGCTTGTAATCTAAAAAAACCCCTTGCTTCTCATATATCGAGTTCCGATTAAGGAGATTTTCTTTGTATTGGAAAACTTCATTTCCCATATTTTGAAAACTCCGTCTTTGCTTAATTATTTTTGAGAGACGTGTTTTGAAAACACCTTTTTCTTTAACAAGCTTTTGTTTTTTTTGTTCAAGCCTTTTTTTTTGTGTATTCTTTTCAAAATAACCTTCCAAATCAAATATTTTTTCTTGAATTTCGTTGATTTCTTCAATTAAGGAGAGATTTCGATGGGAAAGATCACATATTTTGTCAAAGTTTTGTTTTAAATTTTGTTGGTGGGTGTTTGTTGACATTTACAGTTTAACTTAAAAAGGTAAATTGTATTTCTCAAAAAATACAAAAAATGAAATGTTATCAAACATTTCTAACTCCAAATTGAAAGAAAATGATAGGTATTATGGTATGTACTTTAATTCAGTTTAAATAACAATTCCCTCTTTTCTTAGTATACGAAAATTTTCTCTGAAATTCAATAAAAGTTTCTCTTTGATTTACTTTTTTTTATAATAGGAAAAATTCGACTTTTAAAATATTTCATTCAAGAGAACATTTCAAAAATCAATTAATTTAAAATTTTTATACATATTTGCTCGCCTTCAATTCTTACTTTAAAATAATAAAAAAAAGGAAAGTGAAGTGAAAAAGTAATAACATGAAGACTTTATGCTAAAAAATGTGATTAATTTATTTAAAAATATCTTGATTATTCTCAATTTTAAGGCTCATGTCACTTACCATGAATTCTCTTCCACAAAAAGTTACTTGAGATCTAAAAAGGGTATTGTGAAATTTCACTTCTTTGAGTTGACAATATTATAATAACAAATAAAAAAAATCATGTGATCTTGTTTAAATAATTTAATTTAAAAAAAAAAAAATTTCTTAGTATCTCAGTTGAAAAAAATTCTAATTTAAAAAAAAAATTGCAGAATATGAAATTCAAAAAAATTCATAAAAAAACAGTTTAAAAAGGGTTTTCGATCCAAAAAAATCAATATTTTTAAAAAAAAAATTAATTATTAGTTATTTAAAATTTCCAAAGGCTCAGATTTCTTTAATTTAAAAAAAAATTGTTTTCTTTAAGTATACAATCAATTTGATTCTGATTTAATCGAATTTTTAGTAAGTTTATAAGCATACAAATTTGACAAAGAAAGGATGTAACATTCTTGAGAAAAAAAATCTCCTTTGAGAAATAAAAAAAATATCGTCGAGATTTCAAAAAGTACCTAAGATCGAGACTTCAAAACTAACACAGCTGTTTACATCTATTATCATTCAAAACAATGTAAAATGGAAATAGAGTATAATTCTTTCGAGTTATTTTCTAAAAATGTATTAGTTTTTCATTGTTGATTTTTAGAGATCGATTGTGTCAATTACATGCTTGTAAGTTTCTGATTGTTATTAGGCCTCTTAAATATACAAATTATTGTTTTCCTTTATAGAAAAATATAATTTACTGTAATAACTCGAACCTTAAGATAATCTTTTTAAATATCCGAAATTATCATTGACTATGAACCAGTTTTTATCATAATTTGATTGTTCTGTTATCCAGGCATTATTTAAATTAAAAGATCTGGTAAAAACTTATCTTGATTTCAAAAATAGTTTTTAAGTGTAAAAATAAGTTTAACATTTTATTCTTTTTAATTTCAAAATTTTTTTCATTGAAGAGATCGAATCTTGATAAAATATTAAATAAAAGGGAAATTTTGGAGTGTATTTTAATAATCAAAACCCAATTTTATATAATTATCATATTGTCAGTTTTTTTTATTGAAATTATCACACTCTTGTTCATTCTAAAAAAAGTAAATTTTTTTTTTTCATTTTTAGACATCTTTTAATGAACATATTTTGAAATAAATCATATTATTATTGATTCACTAAGTATTTGTACTTTTCTTAATTTGGAATTACCAGTTTACAAATAAACCGCTTACAAAGAGTAATTTCTATCAAATATAATAAAAAAATGTCATCATTTTTAAAGATGTAACACCCCGAAAATTTTTCACTTTTTAACAATGAATTGTTCTTCAAATAAAAAAAAAATAGTTTATTTGACATTTTTAATAACCTTGGGAATTAGGTTTATTATTATAATTAAAATTAAATTCAAGGTATTAAATTTAAAAAAAATCAAGAAGTGATGTTCCAAATTAATTTTTCATATACACTACCAATCGTATCATTTCATTTTGATTAAGAATCGAAAAATCTTTTCTCGAAAAATTAAAATAATTTTCTTTTATTATGGATGGGGTGTGTGTGTGGGGGGGGGGGGGGGGGGAATCCATAGTTAAAGATATAAAAATTGGATAGTTAGAATATGAAATAATTGTCTTATACCATTAATAAACTTTTTTTGATGATTTTAAAAAAGTGGGAAACTTCAAAAAAAGAAGAAGAAAAAAG